>CM042844.1:66333012-67605512 GCA_023653725.1 Bungarus multicinctus
AACAAAGCTGAATACCATGTGTGTGTGTGTGTGTGTGTGTGTAAACATATAAGTTGTCAGTGTTCCAAATAATGCGCCCATTGAAAGCAGAATTTCGAAGCAGGTAGATTCCTCAAAAATTTTATTGGATACATCATATTGGCACAACTGGTGAAAACTGATTCTGAAAGTTCCCATGGTTTTCACCTAATTAAAAAGTGAAAGTTCCCCCTTCCCCCCAGGTCATTGGTTACATTGTCCAATAGTGGTGCTGGCAGGTTGCTTGGTTACTCCATTCCTCTGCTTCTCAGCCACCTGTTGGAATCACCTTGGTTCCCACAAGAAAACTTTTTATTTTGACGGCAAAGCCGAATTATCTACATTTCCTTCCCTTCCTTCCCCCCCCCCCTCCGTTTTGTGCCAACAATGAAACCACAAAGATGGCCTCAGCCAGGTTCGCTTCAGTGTTCACATAAATACTAGAGAGCTCATGTATTACTATTTTATGTTAAAGGCTTTGCTGAGGTCAAGAGAAATGATCTATAGCATTCTTCTAATTTGTAATGCTAGTAATCTATGAAAGCGTATCTACGTTACCACATTGAAGAAATTAGTGTGAATTAATGTATCAGTAATCGACAATGAAACACTATTACAGTCATAGCAATAATCTTTTTATAGTTAAAAGCCTGCTTCTAAATAATATATATTTCTTTATGTTACTTAGCCATCTGTAAGAATAATCCATACTTCTCTGCTAGTCTGATATCATAGATCAGCTTGTTAATTAGTCAAGTGCTGATTTTATATCCCCACATAATAGATTGTACCTACTTTAATTCACTCGAAAGCTATGACTTAAAGTCAATTCATTTGCAGTCTTAATCTTTTAAATGTATATCTAACTTTAAGTAGGAGTATCATTTTGTAGAAGTACTGTACATAAATTTTTCAATATATTCATTGTTTTTTAAAATTTATACAGCTGTTTGAAGAGTTGAGCAAAAGAAAAGAGTTGAGCTTTTCTTTTGAGCTGTACGTTCCTGTGCAAGACTATTTTTTTCTAATCTCTTTAGTTCAAAAGAGTTACTGCTTGTGATATGTATCTCAATAACTTATTTTTCCATATCTGTAACGCTTTGTTGTCAGTGTGACACTGTATGGTGTATAAACGTTCCTGAAAAACTGTTTTCCTTCTGTGAAACCAATCTTTAAGGTTAGATTTATAAATCATCCTGAATATTCATTGTAGATATAAGGGAAAATTACTGCCTTGGAACAAAAGGCATTGTAATTCATTTTATAAATATTATCGCAAAATGCAGTTGTAAGGATGACTCAGCTTCATATCCTGGAGTATTTCATGCAGGAATATAGATGAGCCAGAAATTGTTTTAATGGGGGAAATGCATTGTTTCTTAACAGGATGAGTGCCATCAAAGACTCCAAAAACAACATAACCATACTAATGTAATAAAATTCTTATAAAGCTTGCCAAACAAATATGCCCCAATATTCTGTTTTGTGAGACATTTTTGTCTCTTTTTAAAACATAATTTCTTACCTGTATATATGACAATTACAGAAATACAATAATTGTGAAAGCATGCATTTGTTATTCTTTGTTCTTTTCCTTTTTTGAGCTTGATAAATAGTAGTAATAATAAGTAGTAGTAAAGGTAACTATATGTAGTATTTTTAAATTGCTGTTGTTTCTTTGACACTTGAATTTGAAAGCACTTTTCTACAATACTGTAGTCTTTACTGCACTTCAGGATGCTGTATGACTAGCTCTTGGGATGGCTTTTGGGGTGTCTGATGTTTTATATAAATCTAAGGATTGCAGAACATGATTACGTAAGAGAAACAAGTATCCGTGCAAGTGAAGCATGGATTTGAAAGAGGATTTATATTTATAATTGTTATATTTATAAGTATTTTTACAAAGATTTTTGAAGGGAAATTGGGAAAACATAAAAAGAAATTGGGAACTTGGTCCTTCCCAAGTTCATTATTCTAAGATGAGTATATACAGATGGAGGACATGCATTTCCTGAACATTGAAAAAAAATGAAAAGTAGCCTGGTACAACAATTAGGAAGAGTTGAAAAAGCAAGATCCAGGTTCAGTTCTTAATCTAGTAGCAGAAGCTGCTCTAGATACTTAATTTTTTTTGTGAGCTATACAGATAGTCCTTGACACGTTCATTTAGCAATGGTTCAAAGTTATGAAACCTCAGAAAAAGTGACTTATAACCCAGTCTCATCTTGTCATCTCCAGGCAGCAGCAAACTCACCCAGAGGGCACTCTTGTTTTGGCTGGGGACTTCAATCAAGCCTGTTTAAAGACAGTTCTTCCTAAGTTTGTGAAGTACGTGCAATTTTCCACCAGAGGGAAGAACACTTTAGACCGTGTGTACTCTAACCTGAAACAGGCGTATAGAGTAATCCCCCTCCCTCATCTGGGTACATCAGATCATCTTTTCACTTCTGTCATGCCTGAAGTATATCCTTCTCAGGAAAAGACCTCAGCCAGTCATGAAAATGGTTAAAATCTGACCAGAGGGTGCTCTCAGTCAGCTGTAGGACTGTTTTGAAACCACTGAGTGGAGTGTATTTGAACAGCAAGACCTGCATGAATACACTGATGCCATACTGTCTTACATCAAAGTGTGCACTGACAGTGTAACAACGAACAAGTGCATCAGAGTCTATGGGAATTGTAAACCCTGGATGATTGCCGAGATATGGACACTTCTGAGAACCTGGGATTCTGCCTTTAAGGCAGGGGACAGGGATATATAGAGACATTAAGAGATATAGAGGCATTAAAATGGCAAAACAATAATACAAATATAAGGTGGAGAATCACCTAGCAGATAACAACCTGAAGTAAATGTGGCAGGGACTGCAATACCTAACTAACTATAAGGACAACATGAGGAACATGGTCAATGCTGACACCTCGTTGGTAGAGGAGTTGAACATCTTCGCCTGCTATGAGGTGAACAGACCAGACCCCATAGCCATTGCCTGCCAGCTTTTGATTCCCAGCCACTCACCCTATACGAACATCAAGTGAGAGCTGCACTGAAGGCTGTAAATCCCAGTAAAGCTGCAAGTCCAGAAGGGGTGCTGGGGATAGTGGTAAAGACTTGTGCCGATCAATTAGCAGGGGTCCTGACAAGATCCTGAGATCTTTAACATCTCCCTGCAAACAGCGTGTATTCCATCATGCTTGAAAACAGCCACTATAGTCCCTGTCCCCAAGACAACTAACTATCTAAATGACTACAAACCTATCACGTTAACATCAGTAGTGATAAAATGCTTTGGATATACCTCCCACCAGACTTTGACAAACATCAGTTTGCCTACAGAGGAAACAGGCCGACAGACGACGCCATAGCTACTGCCTTACATTCTGTAGCGAGCCATCTGGAGAAACCCAGAAACTATGTCAGGATGCTTTTCATTAACTACAGCTCGGCCTTCAATACTATCCTGCTGAGCATCCTTATCGAAAAGTTGATTGACTTGGATTTTCCCTCTTTCATCTGCAACTGGATTAAAGACTTTCTGAGAGACTGACCGCAAACAGTAAAGGCTGGGTCTGTCACATCCATATCCCTGAAGCTTAGCACTGGCTCCCCACAGGACTGTGTGCTCAGTCCCTACCTTTATTCACTGTATACACATGACTGTGTATCGTCTATCCACGGTGATCATTAAGTTCACAAATGATACTACCATATTGGGTCTCATTACAGGTGGAGACAAAACAGCATACAAGGGGAGGTTCAAAAATTATCCTCATGGTGCCTAGAAAACAACCTGCACCTAAACATCAGCAAGACAAAGGAGATGATGTTAAACTTTCCGGAAGAAGATAGAGGAACCTGCCTCACTTTACATTGAGGGGGACTGTGTGGAGAGAGTTTCTTCCTTTAAATTCCTGGGAGTCTACTTCGGTGAAGATCTTATCTAAAAAATCAAAACAACCCAGGTGGCCAGAAAGGCCTAACAGAAACTCTATTTCCTTAGAGTCTTGTGAAAGAATAAAGTGGAACAACGACTGATGACTTCCTTCTACTGGTCCACAATAGAAAACATCCTCACATATTGCATTACGGTGTGATACGTTGGCTTGACAGCTGTGGATAGAAAGACATTACAGAGGGTGGTGACCACAGCACAAAACATTGTGGGCTGTTCCCTGATACCACTTGATGACATTGCTGGGGCTCGTTGTCTTAGAAGAGTGAGGGAAATTCTCAGGGATGACTCACATTCCGGTCAACACTTCTTCACTCTCCTACCATCGGGTAGGAGATATAGAAGCATAGCCAGCCGCACCAACAGGCTGAAGAATAGTTTCTATCTGTGGACTGTCAGATTTCTGAATGGAAAATAACTTCATGTCAACATAGTATGATAGACTTGCAACAAGGTCACGTAGTATAATAAGATTGGAACTGGGTTAGGGACTTCTGTCCTCACTGTGAGTTGTGTTGGGGAGGGTGGACGAAGGGAGGCTCAGCCAATTTCATTATACACATGTTGTACTCTGACAGTAAAGAAGTTGATTGCAATTTGTTCACTTGGTAACAGGCTCACATTTAAAATGGTTGCAGCATCTTGCAATCACATCACAATTTGGGATGTTGCCAGCCGGTTTATGACAAGCAAAATCAACTGAGCAAGCTGGATTCTCTTAACAACAGCATGATGCACTTAACAGCCAGATGATTTTATTAATGACCATGGTAAAAATTGTCTTAAAACTGAATCCAATCAGATTATGACTGCATTGCTCATCAATTATTTATTTATTTATTTATTTATTTATTTATTTATTTATTTATTTATTTATTTATTTATTTATTTATTTATTTATTTATTTATTTATTTTATCATATTTTTATACCACTCCCTCTCCCAAAAAAGGGACTCGGGGCGGTATACAGCCTACTAAAAACATATAAATACATTATAAATACAATTAAAAATATATTAAATGCAATTTTCCGGCTGTATCCCATCAGAACCAAATACAACAATATAAAATCAGGGATCTTAGATAAAAATTAAAAGTTAATTACTAAAACCCAATTTAAAACCAGAACCCATTCATTCGGCCAGGCCAGCCTGCCTAAAAAGTAGGGTTTTAACTGCGCGCCGGAAGGTCAAGATATCCGTCATAGCTCGTATCTCCGGGGGGAGATCATTCCATAGGGAGGGAGCTCCCACAGAGAAAGCCCGAACTCTCGGGGCCGTCAGCTGACAGCGGCCGGGCGGCGGTACCCCAAGGAGGGCAACCCTGTGGGAGCGTACTGGGCGGCGGGAGGTTGATGATGGCAGCAGGCGGTCCCGTAAGTACCCAGGTCCCGAGCCATGGAGCACTTTAAATACCATCAGTACCACCTTGAATCGAATCCGGAAGGCCACAGGAAGCCAGTGCAGCCTGCGGAGAAGCGGTGTAACGTGGGAGCTCCGAGGAGCGCCCACAATCACCCGCGCGGCTGCATTCTGGACTAACTGCAACCTCCGGAGACTCTTCAAGGGGAGCCCCATGTAGAGAGCATTGCAATAATCCAGGCGGGAGATAACGAGGGCGGAAGTGACTGTGCGAAGTGTGCCCAGATCCAGAAAGGGCCGCAACTGGTAAATCAGACGAATCTGATAAAAAGCCCCCCTGGCGACGGCTGCAATATGTTCTTCTAAAGACAGCCGTACGTCCAGGAGGACACCCAAGTTGCGCGCCCTTTCCACGGGGGTCAAAACCTCTCCCCCCACGGCCAGCGAAGGAACCAGCTGGCTGTATCTGGGCGCAGGAAACCACAGCCACTCGGTTTTGGTCGGGTTGAGACAAAGCCTGTTACGACCCATCCAACTCCGCACAGCCTCCAGGCAACGGGACATCACTTCGACGGCTTTGTTGGGGTGGCCCGGGGTGGAGATGTACAGCTGAGTATCATCAGCGTACTGATGGAACTCCACCCCGAAGCCACGGATGACCTCACCCAGCTTTTATAATTAAAAGTCCAATCCCAATTTTGTTTGAAGATGAGGATTATCTGTATATAGAGTTGAGTTCTTTCTTTCTTTAGAGCTGTTGCATGTTTAACCAAACATTTCATTTGCACTAAACATGAATGATATTCACAGTGCAGTTCAGGGTTTTTTGGTGTGCCATGGTTCTGGAAGCTGCTCCTGGAAGCCTGAGCTGTGCTAGCAGTGCATCGCAAAGTTGCAGCTGCCCTAGGAAACTTCTGTCACCTTGCACTCCTCCATCACTGCTGCCCTAT
Organism: Bungarus multicinctus; assembly: GCA_023653725.1. Classification (NCBI taxonomy): domain Eukaryota; kingdom Metazoa; phylum Chordata; class Lepidosauria; order Squamata; family Elapidae; genus Bungarus; species Bungarus multicinctus. The sequence continues at coordinate 66,339,299 of CM042844.1, forward strand.
GCTCTACTGTCCTGGCTGACCCTTGATGTCTTCTTGCTCCCATTGCTGTGAAGGTATGTCTGCCCTGGCCCTTTAGAAGGCAGCTGCTGGCTGTGAGGCCATCTTCCACTGGTCGTGCAAGGAAACCAGTGTGCGTAGTCTTGGTAAGAAAGCCTCATGCAATCAGAAGCTGCCTTCCAAATAGCCAAGGTAGGCATGCTAGGTCAATAGCAAAGATCAGTAGGATGACAAAGACCATGGAGTGCAGAAGGCATGGGGGTGGAAATTGGTGGGGAGGGGAGAGTTGAAATGCCCCTGCAAGTTGTAAGTGCTGTCAAGTTGCCAAGTGCCTGAATTTTGATCATATGACTGGTTGTAAGTCAAGGACTACATATACATGCTTCTATAGTTCACTATTCCTGATGATTAAAAAGATTACAATGCAGTAAGTCTCTAGAGATAAGCACACCCTAGTTTAAGAATGACCCATAGTTAAAAATGGAACCTTTTGCAGCAAATTTCAAATTGAATACACAACAGTTCATTATACAATACTACTTATGCAGTATCATACAATAAAGTAATACTGTTCTGGCTTACATAAAAATTCAACTGAAGAGCAGACCTTGGGAATGGAATTTATTCTTATAGTTGGGGCTACCTGCAAAAGAATAAATGTACCATTATTAACCAAATGATAAATAGCATTGCATCAATTAGCTATGGCCAGTGCCAAAATAATCTGTTGAATAATAGTGCTCGTATAGCCTCCCTAAATATGAGCAATGAGAAACTAAAGCAACTATTCAGGGAAAATTTATTCTAAAGCCAAAGGTCTAAAACAAAGAAGCACAGCTTCTGCAACAGCTCCCCTGCCTCTTGGTGGGCTGGACATTAAGCATTCCTTCTTTGAATGAGCACACCTCGCAAGATGGCTATAGAGAAAAATAGGAGCAATATGTATACTATCTTGAACTCCAGAATGAAAAGGTGAGATGTAAATCTAATAAATATAATCTTATGTTTACTAATTAGGATAATAAATATTATCCATATAGGCTCCAAAGTTGCACTAATCTTGAGGTCACCTAGTTAATTATAATGGTAGTTGTAGCCTGGCTGCCTCAATCAACTCAAATCCTTTAATTATCTGTAAAGTAGGAAGAGAGAAAATGGTTTCCTTTGTAACCATGTCTAGACTGGATTCGTAGTTGTACTAAGCCATAATATTATTTGTTTTATTGTAGTGGGTTCTGCAAATCCAATCAATTGTGGTCCATTCTGTAATTAAATTGTAAAAAAAAAATCATAGTTCAATTTGATGTACCATGTACCTTTTAAATTCTGTGCCTACATATACCCCAACCCATGTAATTTCTGGATTTTTTTCATTATTATTTTGGTCTTCATAAATAAGGCCTTATTTATGTAAGACTTAACATAAGAATTTGATTTGAGTTTCACATCTGGCTTTCAGAATATAAATTCAATATATATATATCACAACAATAAGGATTCATAATAAATTGTAATTAATTATAGTGGACTGCTATAGCAGAATAGAAACAAGTAAATCAAATAAATATTCATTTTCATACAATGTTTCTTTGGTAATTACATAGATGATTTCATTTCTGGCCTTTTTGGTTCCATTGATTTGCTTGAATTAACTGTATGTTTCAAATTAATAAATAGCCACTTTATTATGTATTTATAATTTCTACTTATAGTAATTGCAGTATTTGACAATCTTGCTTCAGTTAAAAAAAGAAAGGAATAATTTAAGTGAAGCGGATTGGTGGATTCTTAAATTACATAGTTCATTGCATTGTGATTGGAATGATACAGAAATATATTTTTTTCATAAACCTTCAAGGTGATAGCCTATGACTGATCTCTACACAAGCTGTTAATTATTATTATTCATCTTTTCATTCAGGTCACAAATTCCTCATGTTTTTCAGCATTATTCAGAACTTTTAGAAAGGATTAAATTGACTGGTTTAAAATGGATTAAAAGTACATTTTTAAATCTCTGTCCATTTATCTTAGTCTCCACAATAATGGTTTCTTAACAATTGAATTATTCTTTTATATGCATTTGTTCACCTATGTCTTTTAAAATGTAGAAATTTAATTTAAGAGCAGCTGGTATTCAGATAATAGGCAGCTGCCTTAAGGCAAAATGCTAAATTCTGGGGAATATATGGATTATATAATGTGACAGGATGTCTTCAATAAAATATTGACTCCGTTATACTGTAGTCCATCATAAAGCATTTCATAATAAATTGATGGTGATGGTGTTAATCAGAAAAAAAAATCAGTTTATATTATCTTTTGATTAGAAGTAAAAAAAGGGATCTGCCTGTGTAAAATCAAGGGATTATTTCATAAATTAAATATTTTTTTAAAAAAGAAGTAAAGGTTTCCTCTGTCCAGTTGTGTCAAACTCTAGAGATGGTGTTGATCTGTATTTCCTAGCCAAGGAGCCAGCGTCTGTGGTCATGTTAGTTGTGTTCTTTTAGCTTACAGATAGTTGCTGAGACTCTTAATCTCTAATATAGGGCATATAAAATGTCCTGTACTTACGTATAATTCGCTATTGTAAACAGTTATTGAATGCCTTCTATTTAACTTGGTTATTTAATGGACTCGAATACAGCTCATCAGTCTGGAACCCACATTACGTATCTGATATTAACACAGTTGAGAAAGTCCAGAAATATTTCACTAGAAGAGATCTCCATTCCTCTACTCGTTGCAGAATACCTTATGCCACCAGACTCGAAATTCTAGACCTAGAAAACCTAGAACTATGCCGCCTTTGGTCCAATCTAAGTATAGTATATAAAATCATATAATGCAATGTCCTACTTGTCAATGAATACTTCAACTTCAATCATAACAATACAAGAGCAAACAATAGATAAAAACTCAAGGTTAATGGCACCAAACTTGATTGCAGGAAATATGACTTCAGCAACATAGTGGTCAATGTCTGGAATACTCTACCTGACTGTGTGGTCTCTTCCCCAAACCCCAAAAACTTTAACCTTAAACTGTCTACTATTGACTTCACCCCTTTCCTAAGCGATCTGTAGGGGCCGTGCATAAGTGCACCAACGTGCCTGCCGTCCCTGTCCTATTGTTTCTTTTATATATTTTTTATTTTTCTTTTATATATTTTGTATTCATAACTATGTTTTTTACTTATACCTATTATCTTGTAAGCAATTGACAAATAAATAAATAAAAACCTGTTTTGTTAGTCATAAATCTCTCCCCTTTGTTAGTCATAAGCCACCCCCTTCCGAAAAAAGTCCCCTAGAATCACAATACTAAGCCTCCCCCCTTCCCAAAAAAAGTCCCCTAGAATCACAATACTAAGCCTCCCCCCTTCCCAAAAAAGTCCCCTAGAATCACAATACTATGGAAGGCTTTTTCAACTACATTTGTTCCTCAGAATCTATCTTGCTTAGGTTTTTACCTCCCTCAATCTATTTTGAGCATGTTAACACTGTGTGGTTTCCATGGTTTAGCTATAAATATCTTGCTTTGCTGCTACAGAGAGGTACATGGCTAGTCTGTAATCTTAACAGGTTGTCTGTAAAGAGAGAGCAATGATTAAATTAGATTTCTTGAAGTGTTTGCCAAAAATATAGAAGGAGTAAAGCATTGGAAATCTACTCACAGGAGCAAACTCCTGATACAGAAACATTTTTATAAGTCACTCTGCTGCGGCAGTTTTGTGGCAGGAAGAAGAGCAGATATTTCTTAGGAGCTGTATTTGAAACAACTTTTTGTTAGTCAGAGCACCTGGGTGGGAAGAAAAAGTGATCTTGATTTTTTTGTTGAGCATCAGTCTTACTCATCGTTCAACTGTGGCTGTTGTTATATCTGGGATGATTAATGGTATTAAGAATATGCTTGATTGATGCTTATTATGACAATTAGAATGATAATTAATTTGTACTTGTTTTATCATTGTTGGGGTTTTGTACCATATTGTTTTTGCTTGGAACCCACTCAAAGTCACAATGATTGAAATATCGTAAATGTTCAAATAAATGAATACAAATACTTGTCTCACAACGGAATTTAAAACAGGAAATATGTTAAAGTGCTGGCCCAGATGGACGTAGCTGATTTTGTTAGAATACTTGAAATTTAAAAAAATAGATAGATGGTGACCAAATATGGAAGTTGGTAGCTATTAAATATATACTAGATAGGGAAATGAAGACTGGATTGGTTAGTCATTTTAAAAAGGAAAGGATATATATAACTCTCACTAGTGAGTTTTCTCCTCCTGCTTTCCTAATTAAAGTTTTAAAACTGATTACAGTTATAATTGGCACTGTTAAACTGTCCTGCAGAGTGCATGTATGTGAATAGCCATGTATTCTATCTAATATTAAGCAATGATCCTTTCTTATATACAGTTTACTCTTCACCATATGTAATCTGTGTAATTCCTTTCCATTGCTATATGTCAACTGCAAAACACCCAACAATTTTTACACAAGGTATCAATATTTATGTAAAGAAGTCTCTAATATTGCTGTCCAGCAGATCTCATTGAAGTTATTGGAAAATTTGTTGTCCTACTTTGAAGCCAGAGACATTTCAGATTTGAAAACCTAGGCCTAGTTTCTGTCTTCAGTAAAATCTGAATGTCGAATCCTGTGATGATAAAACAGACATCATTAATTCAGCCAGTGACAGAAATTGTGGTTATGATTTTGTTCAATAAGAAAAAGTTTAAGTAATGACTCAAGGATATCATAGGAGAAGGATTAAAAAAAAAGTGTTTCCATTTTTCTTCTTGTCGATTATTAAGGAAGCTAAGATTCCTTGTAAATATTGTTAATTTATCATTGTAATGAATGTTCTGCAATAATTTATAAAACAAATTAGAAAAAATGTACTTTCTTCTTTTTTAAATACCACAAAATGGTATATTTACACGCATACACACTTACATAGTTAATATAATGTACACAATTGATATTATTCTGTTAATTTATAGATTTTAAAAACACCATGGATCTGCCTGTGTAAAATCAAGGGATTATTTAATAATTTAAATGTTTGTTGTGTTCTTTCAGCTTGCAGTTAGGCATTTCTGTATAGTTATAAAGATATATTTCTTTACAAATCACAAAGTATTTTTACTTGAGAAAAAAAGCTCACTGTCTTTATTTTTGCTTATTCTGTATTATTTGCTGAGGTGGGAGTAATTAAACTTCAATATTGGTAGAGTTTTATTTATGTGCCCGTTCTGATTGTCTCATATGTCATGTATTTCTCAGCAAACCTGTAATGTTCTTGTTAATTACTGATAGTTCCCCTTGAGAAATGCTATATTTTATATACTATTAGTCATAAAATGCATATTGGTTAAGACACTTAAGCAAAATGCTTTGGCAAGATTTTGTGCTAATCAAAGTGATTCAGCGTGACATTGAAGCAGTTGAAAAATCCTGTGATATTGCTTCTTATCTGCCATGCAGTGCACTGAAAAAAGCTGCAGTCATTCCATCAGTTATATTGATGTTTCTATTACTGTGAGTTGAATGCTAATGAATATAACCCTGATAGTTTTGTCTGCTTTTGCAGTTTGTGTTTGAGTTAGCTATTTACTGAGTTAGCTGTGCTACTAGATCTACCAAGCGGCAGTGGCATCCAGCTGGTTAAAGTTTATGTTTTTTGTATAACTTTTAGAAAACATTCCGCCACTGCTTGGCTTTATAAAAACATAAGTAATTATACTGCATGCCCGCTTATTTGCCAGCTGGTGATGTAGTTTATTCATATTTTTGTAGCAATTTTCAGAGCTATTACTTGGGAGGACAAGATGGTTTGAAAGTTTTCAAGAAAATCTTCTTGTTGTAATATTGTATTGATGTGTGTGTAAATTTCAAGTGATCGATTCTAAGACCTTTTCTAGAGAGCAGTTCATTTTTTCCATTCATTGGCAGCAACATCATAGTCTATCTTTCTCTATAACTGCATGAAGTTTGATAGAGCTGTGTTAAGAAAATGTGTTATAGTGGCTTGATAACCATAGCCTATAAATGACTCTGTGGATTAATTAAGACATATAGGAAACTGAGGTAATAAGAACAAGGTTATCCATTAGTATATTATTTTTAAAATTTCCAAACTCACATTCTATGTATTAGGTAATATTGGTTACAAAAATGTTTTCTTGATACATTGACATAATCAATTCACAAAATTAATTTACAAAATAACTTAATAGTTTACCCAGTGCAAGCTACTTTGGCTGCACTTATCCTGATTTAATTCTGCTTTGAATAGAATACATTAAAACATAGGGAGGGAAAGTTGGAGAAAAGACTTGAAGTGGTATTTAAATTTTCAAATTAGAAATAATTGCAGATTTGTGGTTTAGTTGTGATTTTGTTTTCAATTTGAAATTATAAAACCTCTTTTATAGTCTCCTCCCATTGAAATGTTGGGCCACTGGCTGGGAATTCTGGGAACTGTAATCCCAGTAAATTTGAAAGGTTGCATAATAAAATATGTAATACAAGTAATATCTAAAATATAGACACAGCCACAAGTATTTACCTTTCTACTTTTCTCCAGATGAGCTGTTCCAGGGCATCCAGGCATGGGAAGTGCTTCTTTCTTGTTTGATAGGCTGAGCTGATTTTTGAGGACACTCCTGCTCGAGACTCCTCCTTAGTGCCTCCAGTTTTTGCTCAGCCTTTGTTCGAGCAAGGCAACTTTTCCCTTAGCTAGATTCTAAGAAAAGAGATTGAGAAAACCAAACAAAGAAAAACTATTAAAACAGGTCAGATTGCAGCTCATAGCTGCCTATGATCATCACGTTTCTCACAGAACCGCAGAGAGCTTCTGATGCCGTTTAACACCAGCTGTCTGTCAGAGCTCTCAAGCCCTCGGTGATGGCTGTAATGGTGCTCCGAGCAGAGGCTTGAGTTTGCGCCTCAACAATGGCCAACAAAACAGATTGAAGGAGAGAGAGATTGGAGCCTTTCCTTTCCACCTGGCCGTATTTTAAATCAGCTGGCTGCCGGGCTATAAGCGAAGGGCTGTTGCGGCACGACAAGCTCAGGCTCGCAATCGCGCCAAGGAATAAAACACAAGAATGGCCAGAGGCTTATTCCCCTCAAAAGAACACCTCAACTAAGAGGATAGGCATCAGCGCCATCACTGTTATTTAGAGTCTTTCTTCTAATTCCCTGAGTGCTTGCCGGGATTTTTTACTGCTGATTGAGCCATTGCGCACCAAAAATAACAGCTGGCACCATTTTGTTTTGTATTTGCTAATTGCAAGTTGGCCTCAGCAAACTTGAGGCTCATTAAATAGGCATCAGTGCTTAGCTTAACTAAATAGGATGTTGTGAGGAATTAATCCCTAACAGGGCTGATCCTGCACAGCTTTACAGGGCCTTCAAAAACAGATTACAAAGTTAAAGGCTTGCTGAAGGAGTTAGTTGGCAAATCCCTCACATCCAGAGCCAGTCAGCAGGACAGCAGCTAGCACCCAGGCCCATGACCGCCTTTGCATTAAAGCCGTTGCAGGCCCTGTGTCATTCAGTTGGATTCTACTCTGGGCAGTTAAGGTGTATCTAATTGGTATTAATTTTATTTTATTTAATAATAATAGTAACAACAACAACAACAACAACAATAATAATTAATAATAATGGGGATTAAATAAATTACATTTGAGAGAGTCCCTGCCCATTCCAGAGCAGGCTCCTTAGGAGTGCCAACTGCCTCTAATTTCAAGCTACACCCTTTTACAGCTCCTGTATCCAGGGGTTGCAATGGCAAGTGGAAGGTCTATTGGCTCCACTGCTTCAGGGTGTAGAGTGGCAGCCAAAAGAGCCATGGCCAGAACCCAGAGCAAGACATCGGGTTCAAGAAAGCCTTCCAAGGCTGCTGAGAAAGACGCCAAGAGGTGCCAAAAAGCACTAGAGAAACACCTGAAAAAGTGCCTTCGTGAGGCTGAGAAGGATAAACAAACAATGTCTCCTCCAAGAGCTGCGCCTGTTCAAAGCTCCATTCCAGTATCTCCACTGGATCTGTCAATGCAATCCAGGGGCCGCATCAATTTACCATACCAGGCAGGCATTTCAACTGCCCTGCTTGCACCACAGAGGGTTCTGAGGCTACATTCACCCCCATGGCAGCAGGACTTCGCACAGAGGAAGCTCTCCCTCAGGAAATTCCCCCACATATGAGAGCTTAGATGGAGCTAGCTATCAAACAAGGGATTGCAGCAGGGGTGCAACAGACCTTCCTGGCAAGGTGACACCAAGCAGGTCCTGATCGTGATCTTAAGTCGACATGGTGTCTAAGCAGGGCGGAATCCATTCAACATCAGGTACCTTCCCATGGGGTGAATCTTCCAATTGCTCACATGTCTGATCAGGTCATGCATGCAATACAGGGAAGACCAAATAGATGAGTTGGAACAAGTTGTGTCAGTGTCCTCCCAAGACAATGATTCGTCTTTGTCTGAGGCAGAGCAGTTACAGAAGGACATGTCGGAAGATGAAGGTTTAGCCCCTGATCAACCTACATGCATAGGGATGTTCCGCCCACACCTATTAAATCTTTACTATTCAAGGCAAAAACACCACACACCTTGACAATCCGACCTCTACCTCCCAGCCACCTTCTGCGCAGGAGGCGTTGGATGACTTAGTCTTTTCACAACCTATCACCGAAGCAGAGGTCATTCTGGTCGCACAGATGTTCAATGATTTAGTACAAAAACAGTGGACCTCTACAGCTGCTGATCCCAATCTAATGGGATATGACAAAATTTTTTACAACTTAGCGCCAGAATTTTCTGACTTCCCTTTAGCCCCCGTAGTAGATGAACCTATGGTAGCCCTAGCCTCTTCTTCCGCTATATCAAGCGAAGCGGAAGAAGCTCTTAAGGCAGAGGACAGGAGGGCAGAATTAGCACTTCACAGGACTCACCAAGCAGATGCATGAGCTATCAGAGTGGCTACAGCCCAGTGGTGGAATTCAAATTTTTTTACTACCGGTTCTGTGGGTGTGGCTTATTTGGTGGTGGCTTGGGGGGGTCACATGACTCTTATGGGAAGAACTTATGAGCAGCGAGCGGGGGAGGGGACCATGTGAATGTTGATTTGGCATGCTATGAATTGAGCCAAAATCACCTTACCAAGAGTTAGAAGACTCCTGTAGGATCTGGTTACTAGATGATGCTATCTGCTTGGAGATGGTCGTCTATCAACTGCATGATCATGTTGCTGGATGCTTGAGGTGCTTTCAAAAAGTGGAGCTGGTCTTGCTAATTCTTTGTCCCCTGTTCCAAATCCGCAAAACCTTTCCCTATGCTTTTCCTAAGGGACTATGGAGGTCTTCTAGTCCAACCCCCTGCTCAGGCAGGAAAACTCTGAGGATGCCAAAATCTGAATAGAGGTCCTGGGAAAGGTGTCAGAATAACATAATAACACTTAGAAAGGGACCTTGGGGGAGCTCTATACCATTTCAGAGAAATGGCTGTCCAGTCTTTTGTTAAAAACTTCCAGTGTTGGAGCACCCAGAACTTCTGGTGGCAAGCAATTCCACTGGTTAATTGTTTTCATTGTCAGGAAGTTTCTCCTTACTTTTAGGTTGCTTCTCTCTCTGTTCAGTTTTCATCCTTCTGATGTTTTGGAAAATACATTGCTCCCCCCACTTTCTGGCAGCCCCCTAAAAGCCTGTTGCTTGTCATCCTCTTGGGCAAAGCATGTGAGCCATTTCCTCCTTTCAGTGGTCCATGAAAGTACATCTATAGATAGATAATAAAATCAAAAAAAGGTGAACAACATTTTTACAGAACTATAGATACATTGAGGCTGAGTGTGACAAAGAATGGCTGGGAGGGGAGGGGCCAGGCGAGACATCCCTTGACATGAGTGACATTGATTTGGCTACACCCACCCAGTCACATGACCATCCTAGTCACATGGCCACCAAGCCACACCTGCCCAGTCATGTGATCCCCAAGCCATGCCCACCAAATAAGCCATGCCCACAGAACAGGTTGTAAAAATTTTTGAATTCCACTACTGAGGCAGATGCGCTCCGAAAGGAAAGGGGAAAGCAAAACCTTTCCCTTTGCTTTCCCCCCGCTTTCTGTGCTCTGCTGGGCTGGGAGGGAGGCAGACACACTCCGAAAGGGAGGGAGAAACAAAACCTTTCCCTTTGCTTTCCCCCGCTTTCTGTACTCTGCTGTGCTGGGCAGGAGGCAGATGCGCTCCGAAAGAGAAGGGTGGGAAGTGTGGGGCAACTGAGCAACCAGCAACCGGAGAACCGGTTCGGGGGCGTGGCCAACTAAAAGTTACTAACGGATCCGTGACCCATGCCTAATCACCACTACAGGTTCTCCAGAACTGGTGAGAACCGGTTGAATACCATCTCTGCTGTAGCCGCTTCATTCTTTATCAGATCTTCCCTAAGGTGGCTACGTCACCTCAGAGATTCCATTCCTTCTCCAAACACATCAGGACATAGCCAAATTGATGGCAGCTGCAGAATTCTCTGCAGATGCAACGTTTAATTTGGTAAAATTCTCTTCAAGAGCCATAGCATTCCAAATCACAGCACGACGCTTACTTTGGCTCCGTCATTTACAAGTGGATACCAAACATAAGTGGAAGCTGGCATCCATCCCTTTTGAAGGGAACAAACTGTTTGGATCTTCCCTAGATTCGCTCCTGGTAGAATCTCGGAATAAGAAGAAGATACTCTCTGCTCTTTCGTAAGTCTGAAAATAGACCATCTCAGTCCTTTCAGAGGAATTCCTTTCATCCCTTCTATCAAGGAACCTATTCTCAGAGATCACAGAGGCCCTTTGGGTACCAACAGGGACAGCAGGCAGAAAGATCTGACTTTGGGGACAGAAATCAGCAGGGAGGGCAGAACAAAAGGTCCTTTCGTAGGTCAGGAAATAGATTGTTTCGGCACACCAAATAATCTCATACCCGACCCTCTCATAGGAGGACGCTTAAGGCTATTTCCAGACCAATGGGATTCAACTACATCAGCTGCCTGGGTCAAAGAGGCCATAAGATTGGATCTCTGGAATTCCTCTCCACATCCCTGAACTTTTTTATGCAGTGCCCTGTCTCAAGGGATCCTACCAAGAGTCCTTATGAAGACCTCTATCCAGCACTTGCTGGAGATCCATGCAATCCAACCTGTACTGTCGGATCAACATAGACAGGAATTTTATTCACATTTATTTATGGTCCCAAAGAGTTTGGGGGGGGGGGTGTGGAGGGCAATTTTAGATCTAAAATGCCTGAATCGCTTCCTGGTCTACAGGAGATTTAAAATGAGCTCCCTGCAATCAATCCTCTTCAGCATCAGACAGGGAGATGTTTTATTGTCAATAGACCTAACAGAGATGTATTTACATATACCCATTAGACTCTCGCACAGTAGGTTCTTGAGATTCTGCTACAATAGCCCTTCCATTTGGCCTGGCCTCAGCTCCCCAAATCTTTACAAAGGTTCTGATGGCATTAGCAGGACATTTTAGGACTAAGCCAGTCCGGCTACAATGCTATCTTGATGACATATTAATATTGTTATTGTCCTGCCGGCGGGCGGAACTAAATACCCAAATACAGGCTCTCCAACAACACGGATTTTCAATAAATTGGGCCAAAAGTCATTTGACACTTTGACTTGTCTCCTGCATTTGGAAGCCATCATTGATACAGTGGCAGGGAATGTTTCTCACCGGAAAGGCAGAGTAGCATTAAGCAGTTGTCAAAAGATGTTAGGATTATTAAATGAGTACTCCTTGCCCAGTATCCAAGCTGCTAGGAAAAATGATTTCTTGCATTTATATTGTTCCCTGGGCTCGGCTACACGCCAGAACCCTATAATGGTTTTTGCTCCTGTATCAACGATCAGGAAGGAGCAATGCCATGTCCAAGGTCACAGTTCTGTCCAAGGTTCTCATTTCGCTTCACTGGTGGACCACAACAAACATCAACAAGGGCGTCTTTTCAAAGACTCTCTCAAACAGACTACTACAACAGACACAAGTGTATTTGGATGGGGGGCACACTGTCAGTCCCTTGTAGCTCAGGGTCGCTGGTTCACGACAGAACAAGCTTGCAGCATAAACTGGCTAGAACTGAGAGCAGCCCTTCTGGCCCTCCAAAAATTTCTCCCACTGATCCAGGGACAGCATGTCCTCCTCCTGACCAACAACATGGCCATGAAGGCCCACATAAACAGGCAGGGGGCACACATTCAAAATTGCTAATGAGAGAGACAGAGAGACTGTGTCACTGGGCAGAGAGGAACTTAGTCTCCATCAAAGCAGAACACATCTCGGGACAGTCCAACATCCAGGCAGACTGGTTGAGCAAGTTCACTGTTGATCATTCCGAGTGGTGCCTGCACCCGAGACTATTCCGGGAGATGTCATATCTGTTCGGCCAACCAATCATGGACCTCTTTGCCTCGCTCCTCAACGCACAGCTCCCGAGGTTCTTTTCCAGATTTCTAACACAAATTGGAGGGAGTCCAATTTTAAAGTCGTCTCAATCATCCAAGCGGCCAGACATCCATCCACGAACCATATATACAATGCTAGCTGGAATATCATCTGCAAGTGCTACAACAAGGTGAAAATAGACCCTATCTCTCCATCGGTGGCTCAAATACTGGACTTTCTACAGGAAGGTTTAGACAAAGTACTCTCACCAAACACTTTACGTAGACAGGTGGCGGGTTTAGCCTTGGTCATTATCTGTGGTGACCTAAGATCCCTTGCTCATCACCGAAGGATATGCAGTTTTCTCCATGGGGCCACTAATTTAAGACCCCCAGTGGTTCATAGATACCTCACCTAGAATCTAAACTAAGTTCTTATGGTACTCACAAAACAATCCTTTGAGTCTCTGAGAACCACAAGTCTCACTTACATACAAGGTGGTGTTCTTAATAGCGATAACATCTGCAAGATGAATTTCTGAGCTAGCCGCCCTGTCAATGAGACAAGATCTCTGCATTTTTCATTCTGACAGAGTTGGCCTTTGCTTAGATCCAACCTTCATTCCCAAAATTAATTTGGCCTTTCACAGAGCATAGGAGTTGATACTCCCTAACTTCTGTCCTAGACCATCTCACGGTCTAGAGCAACAATGGCATCTATTAGATGTACGACGTGCCCTCCAAATCTACATAGACAGGACTACCTCATTTAGGAAGACAGAGGCCCTTTTCATCTCTTTTCAACCTTCTACTCAAGGAAGAAAAGTCACCTCATCGACAGTTGGCAAGTGGCTGCGAACCACAATTGCAAAGACTTACTATACACAGTCATTGCCTATGCCTACAAGTATTAGGGCACACTCAACTAGGAGTACTGCAACTTCAGCAACTTGGGCTCAAGTGTCAATCAATGAGATCTGTAGGGCGGCAATGTGGGCTTCACCATTGCCTTTCATAAGGCACTATAAACTGGACATTTATGCTTCCACTGAAGCAGCCTTCGGCAGATGGGTATTACAATGGGTCCACACGTAAAAAGGGGACTCCAATCCAGACAGAGACCCTCCTATAGGACACACCAGCTTTGGTATGTCCCATACCTGGATGCTCTGAACAGCTCATCTGGAGAAGGGGCGTTGTTGCTTACCTGATACACCCATTTTCTGAGCTGTGAAGAGCATCCAGCCCCACCCAGAGTCTGTCTGGTGTGGGTTCAATCCTGGCCAAGACTAGAGAACAAAGGTGAAGGAGAACAATGATGAACTTGTCACTGACTTCGCCAAAACTGGGGACACTAAGGAGAGCCTCAAGGAGGAGTGTCCTCAGAAATCAGGTCAGCCTATCAAACGAGAGACAGAAGCACCTCCCATGCCTGGATGCTCTTCACAGCTCACAGAGAATGGGCATATCAGATAAGCACCAATGCCCCCTTTTCAAAGAATCCAGATTTGCTGTGAAATAAGTTGGAACTGATACAAGCAAATGGCAGTCATCATTTTTTATTTCATAGTCCACAAAGCAGACATTTTGTTTTTGATGTGTGACTTAATATATTATTGTAAATAATAAAACAAATGGAAGTGGTATGGACATAATTATTAGATGTTCAAAAACTTTATTGGATTTCATTATTCTCTCTTACATATTGTTTACGTTAATTAGTATCACAAGTGTCTTTAATCTCATTATCAGTCACTCAGCCTATCTGAATGGAAAAAAAATACTTCACTCAGGCATTTTCTGTCATTGTATGCAGTATAGCAAACACAGATAAGAGAAGAAACAGGATTGTCTGAGGAGGAAAGGAAGAAGGCAATAGTAAGCATGGTAACAGCAAAGACTACAAAACCATCCCCCCAAAGCTTCATGTTCCTAGGACCACAGTCGCTAATGTTATCAAAAAGACCATAGCCAGTCTCCCTGGATGTGGCCACAAGAGGAAAATTAACCCCATACAAAACAGGAAGAAAGTTTGAATGGTGGAAAAAGAAAAAAAACAAAAACAAAACTTCAATAAAGATCCTTGGCGACCTCCAAAATCAAGGTACAACAATATCAAGATATACCATACATCACTGCCTTACTGAAAATAGCTTCCACAGTAGAAGTTCCCACTGCTGAAATACAGACACAAAAAACCCAGATTGGAATTTGTTAGAATATATGTTGACAAACCATAGTCCTTCTGGGAGACTTTATCTGGACAGATGAAACAAAATAGGACTTGTTGATAAGTCATACTTGCTGTATATTCACAGAATAAAAAACAATAAAGAAAACCATTCCAACATGGAAGAGGCTCTATAATGTAATGCCATTGCTTTGCTGCCTCCAGAATCAGGTCTTGAATCTGTATGGGCACAATAAAATCGGAAGACTATCAAGGTGTTCTGAAGTGAAACACAATGCCTAATATGTCTAAGTTGCAGGGCAAGGGTCTCCCATCAGGATAATAATACAAAACATATACCTAAGAGAACCATACTTGTGAAAAATAAATATTGAAGTATTTTGAAAGAGCCTGCCATGAATCCCAATGTCAGTATAACAGAACATCTATGGAAATAGATGACACTTATAAGTGGGAGAAGGAGTCCATCAAAACTAAGACAACTGAAGCAATTTTCACAAGAAGTCTAGGACAAATTGCAAGTTGAGAAATGGAGAAATCTTATTCAGAGCTATAGAAAGTGCTTGATTGCGGCTATTGCCCCCAAAGAGTATTGCCCCTTAACCAACAACTCTATATATATGTGAGTTGAAGACCCATGTCCCACTCTAGATGCACACTGCAAAGTTCTAAGTCATTTGAAACACTGAAAACAATATTACAAAGACATTTTAAAACATTTGCAAATTCTAGTCATTACATTTTAATCGTCTGCTATCACTGGAAGTATAGCATAGTAGCCCAAAGCTGTCAGAGTTGCTAAATAACTAGTTTTATCTGTGCACCGATAGTTTTTGCCCCTCCCTCTGAGATTTGACTATATGATGTAAAACTGGAGGCAATTGAGAATGAAAAGGGTTAGGGACTCTCATGTTAAGTGGTGATTTAGCTTTTCATTAAAATAAAAATGTTGAGATTTGAAGAGTTGGGTTAATTTCTTTTTTTTTAAGGTACAGAAGCTTGTGTTAGGGTAATGTCTGTTTGCCACTGCCTCAGGGTCTTTAAAACAGTCTTGCTTTAAGAAAAAAGTCTGCTAACAGAAGGTGAAGAAAGAAAATAGTGCCTCTTACCAATCTTATCAGGCAGTTACAAGTGGATTATACAATATAGTATTAGACCAGTGATAGTGAAACTTCCTGGCATTTAAAAAAAAACAGAAAATGCCTACTTTGACTCTGCTGGTATATCACCCTGAACAAAACAGAAACAGTGCCCTATTTTGTTCCTATCTAGGCAACCTGAACAGCAATACTCAATGAAAATGCCAAAGCTGGACCTGAAATAAAAGCTTGGTCCTTGACCTGAGCCCTCGGTCATCTCCAAGAAGTGTGAGCCTTGGGGAACAGTGCTATTG
The DNA here is from genome assembly GCA_023653725.1 of Bungarus multicinctus. Taxonomy (NCBI): domain Eukaryota; kingdom Metazoa; phylum Chordata; class Lepidosauria; order Squamata; family Elapidae; genus Bungarus; species Bungarus multicinctus. Next base: position 66,355,339 of record CM042844.1, read on the forward strand.
CCTGTGAACAGCACTTTATAGGCTCTGCTGTACCAATACCTTTAAACACTGTTCTCTTTCTGTTTACAAGTCCCTGTGGTCTACCTGAGACTGCTCCGGATTACACGAGGCCTTCATTCGTGATGTAACTTTGGAGAATGCTCTTTTGTGGCCTCTGCAGCCACTGAAAATTGTGAGAAAACACATCCCATTGTCACACAATTTTCAGAGGCTGTAGAGAACATAGCCTTTTTGTGTGACCTTTGAAGAGTTCAGAACATACCTGCAACTCCTGAAAATCAGACAATAATAGGGTGTGTTTTTGAGAATAGTTGTTGGGTATGAGTGAACACTGGCGTGTCACCCCCAAACATTATGATATGCCACCTTTGACATACATATCTTAGGTTCGCCATCATTGTACTAGACTATGTTGAGGCTCAAAGGGGAAAAAATTATTTGAAGTTTGCACAGGTGTCTCACATACAGCACCTATCAGCAAATATGTCTTTTTGTCCAATTCTAGCAAAAGAATTTTGTTCTTTAAAGAGAAGTCAGCAGGTGTTACTTGCGTCCTCCTGTGTGTTCTATATCATCTTTTCTCTTTTACATCTAGATCACTGTAGTCCTAATTTCCACATTTTCACAATAGCTTCAAGAATCTCTCCCTCTTTTCAATATGCAGTAAAATAATGTTATAAAATATTCACATTTGTATTGTAAGTATATACTATTTTGACATATATTTTTAACAGTAACAGATAAGCAGAGTTGGAAGGGACCTTGTAGTCTAGTCCAACCCCCCGCCAAAGCGGGAAACCCTATACCATTTCTGAAAAATGGCAGTCCAATCTCTTCTTGAAAGTCTCAAGCAATGATGCTCCCACAACTTCTGAGGGCAAGCTGTTCCATTGGTTCATTGTTCTCATTGTCAAAAAGTTTTTCCTTATTTCCAGGTTAAATCTCTCCTTGTTCAGTTTCCATCCATTATTCCTTGTCTGGCCTAGAGGCACTTTAGAAAATAACTTGACCCCTTCCTCTCTGTGGCAGCCCCTCAGATATTGGAACACTGCTATCATGTCTCCCCTGGTCCTTCTCTTCACTAGACTAGCCATGCCCAATTCCTGTAACCATTCTTTATATTTTAGTCTCCAGTCCCCTAATCATCCTGATTGCTCTTCTCTGTACTTTTTCTAGAGTCTCAACATCTTTTTTATAATGTGGTGACCAAAACTGGATGCAGTACTCTAGGTGTGATCTTACTAAGGCTTTATAGAATGGAATTAGTACTTCTCTTGATCTTGATTGTATCCTTCTGTTAATGCAACTTAGGATTGTATTAGCTTTTTTGGCTGCTGCTGCACACTGCTGGCTCATATTTAGCTGGTTGTCCAAGATCTCCAAGATCCCTCTCACAGTTACTGCTATTGAGCCTGGTTACACCCAGCCTATATAGGTACTTTTGATTTTTCTTGCCTAAGTGTAGGACTTTACTTTTCAATACTTTTTAATTTTTAATACTTTTTCTATTAATATGAATGGTTAGCACATGAGAGATTTTTGTTTTTCATAAGATCTTAGACATATACTATAATTTTATAAAAGGGTCATGATTACTGAAAGCTTAGTTTTTACTATAGTCATTTACTTATGTGGCAAGCTTACATAATGCCATTTTCTTTTTTTCTTTTTTAAAAGTTTTTATTCAAGAAAAATATTTTTAAAAGAGAATCATGTTCTCATATTTTACAGTGTTTTCATAACAGTGTACATCTCTATTAATGTTAATTGAAATCATTTACTACAAAGATATCTTAAATCTAATTCCTAATTTCTTACTTACCTATGTTATTAATATGTCGTGATACATTGTTTGTTTTTCTGTGTTACTATACTACTACACTTATATACTGTACATAGCTATACTATACATATATACATCACTATACATTTATCCTTATTTCTGTTGTTCCATAATATTTCTTTAATCATTTTCACTATACATCTTTATTTCCTTTTCATTTAACCATTTGTACCATGTATTCCATGTTGTACAAAATTCTCCCTCTTCCTTGTTTTTAATATCATAGTTAATCTAATCATTTCTGCGCATTGGTAAATTTTGTTGATTATTGCTAAATCTGTGGGTACCATTGTTAATTTCCAATTTTGGACAAGGGCTATTCTTGCTGCTGTGATGATGTGTAGTATTAGTTGCTGTTGTTTTTTACTCCATGACAGTTCTGATATTCCCAACAAGAAGGTCTCTGGATTGAGTTTAATCTTTAATTTTGTCTTCTCTTCCAGCCATCCCTGTATCTTAGACCAGTATTTTCGAGCTTTGGGGCATGTCCACCACATGTGAAAATATGTTCTCTGGCTATGATTGCACTTCCAGCATTTGGGTGACATATTGAGAAACATTTTTGCCAATCTTGCCGGTGGAAAGTGTCAGTAATAGAACATTTTATAGATATTCTCTTTATATGATACTGATAACATTAATTTATAATTGGTTTGCCATATTCATTCCCATTGTTGTAAATGGATGTTATGACTGCAATATTTAGCCCATGTTATCATATTCTCCTTAACCATTTCCTCTTCCATTTTAAATTCCAATAAGCAATTGTATAATTTAGTAATCATTTTTTTACTTCCTTGTAAAATTTTGTCTAGTTCTTTGTTGTAAACTCCAAATTGTTTCTTGTCTTTTTTATGTTTTGTTTGAATTTGGAGGTACGGCCACCACCCAATTTCAATTCCTTGTGTTTTAAGTTGTAACTGTGATTTCAGGTCACCTTCATCTGTTATGAGTTCTTTCTATTTTATTGTTTTATTCAGATCCATGGCATTAGGATATATTAATACCTCCATTGGAGATAGCTAGAGAGATATTTTCACATAGTGAAAATAGTATCCCCTTCTTCATCTGAAATAATATGTTATGTAGACCCGAATACAGTACTTTTCCAAATTGTAGAATTCCCAAGATGTAATGCATTATCAAGGACCCTTGGGAAAACTACGGTACTTCCCAGTTTTTTGGCAGTAAAAGCATCAGGTTAGTTTCAACATGAATCAGAATCTTCTAATGCAGTGTCTAATTGTCAAAAGCTAGAATTTGTACAGAACATGCACAATTACTCTACTTGCATGAACTGACATCCTTTGACTTTTTTCACATGTTGAACGCTTGAGAATAATAATGTCAAAATGAGACTTGTGATGAATTTGATAAAAGGCTTCATGTTTACCAAATTATTTTCCTGTTTGTAAAATCCTGGAATTAGTGTACTCTTAACCTCACAGAATAGGATATTTCTCATCCATATATCATATAGTATACATTAAAAAGTCTATCTGTGATCAAGCTGAATTCCTGATAAATTCATGGCCACATACTTTCTTTTTAGTCATGATATAAAATGCTTTCTTGACATACATTATAGCAATAATGTGGATGTTCCCCAAGTTTTTTTGTCTAGGTTTTGACTGGGACCAGTCCAGCTTAGCTCAGTAAGATCAGCCATTAAGTGCTAGTGTCAGCCTTGCAAAGCATATTGAGATGAACTAATCTTACTTTATTGTAAGGTTACATTAACAAAATCTTACAAGTCTGAAAGTACATTTCTCCTCTGTTGACTTACAGCCCAACTAGGGCGATATTTTTAACCCTCTACACTTTTGTGGGATAAGCTGCCTCTTTTTGGATCATTCCCCTGGCTGTGGTTCTTCCTTCATCTCCAAAGGTCATTCTCACATACCAATACAGCTAGCATATGGCATATTTCTTGACTTCTGATTTCCTTACTGTTGATAATTCTAAAAGGCAAACGCTTTCTTCCACTTTAGCATTTTCATATGATTTACATACCTTCAATATTGCTAACAATAGCACTTAGACTTATATACCACTTCACAGAGCTTTATAACCCTCTCTAAGTGGTTTATAGAGTCAGCTTATTGCCCTCAACAATCTGGGTCCTCGTTTACCAACCTCGGAAGGATGGAAGGCTCAGTCAACCTTGAACTGGTCAGAATTGAACTGCTGGCAGTCAGCAGAATTAGCCTGCAATGCTGCATTCGAACCACTGCATCACCATGTCTCTTAATAGTAGTTTATTTATTAGTAGAGTCGTTGGATATAAGATGGGTGGCAACTAACTGACGTTAATTTGTTATGCTTGCTCTGCCTGATTTGAATGGCATTACTGCTGTTATGGTCCTAAACCTCTTAGATGAAGATAGGAATTAGAAGCATTTTCCTTTGATAGCTTGTTGACATACAGCTGTTGAATGATGTATAGCTGATAGAGAAAGGAAAACCCAATGATTAGCAAAGTTTACAGCATTGACAAATTGCAAGTCTGGATTTGTTCCATATCTCTTGTGAATTTGAATAATAAATAATAGTTTTCACTGTAGAAATCTATAGAGGATATCTGGAAAAGTATATGGTGCTGAGGGTTTGCTTGAAAGCATAAGGCGTAATGTCTGAAACTGGCATGGAATATAATATCCGAGATAAATGTTGTTTCAAGAAAATTTGTTCTATTATATCAGAACTTAAGGATGTGCATTGTAAATTTTAGCCAGTAGGTGCACATTCTTGATAGATTCAGCTTTTTCAGGATTTATGTGTTCAGATTTCTTGGTTTGAAATGAATAGTCTCTTGAAGTCTCCAAGAATAGTCTCTTGGAGCATTAATTTTGGCTGGATGTGTATTTGATTTGTGGAGAGTAAGATCATGAAAGATGCGTTCAGTCTGCCTGGCTAGAATTACCAGTATATTTTGCTTTTTAGTGGTGCCTAAAACAGGAATTGTATGAAGAGCAAAATTAGAGGACACTGCATGTGAAAGAAAAGTGGATTGGATGCTCAGAAACATTGAATATAGAACATAGTAGCAAGTGGTTACTAAAACTGATACTTTTCTGTTGAGAAAGCAAATCTATTTTTGGTTTCGAGTAAATACCTTTCCTCTTCCTCCGCCTCCTTCATCAACAACTATAGTTTCTTTTTAAAGGTTTACTGACAATGCCACTTATTTAAGTGTCTGGTTACAATTTTGAGGGTTAAATGCTATTGGGCAGGAAAGCAAAGTGACTTCTTATTCTTCAACTGCTTGAGAAAAAACATTAGTGGCACAAACTGCAGCTGTTAGCAGAAAGTTTCTCTCCAACAGTTGTCTTAAGTGAAAGGGAAAGCCAGAGGGATTGCTAGGGAGGCTTTTTTTAAATTTGTATTAATTGTTAGAAGCTTTGTGATTTTGAGCATCTAAAAGGATAGATAGCTATTCTATTTTTGGTTTCCCCTCCACAAAGTAAGTCCATTGTTCCTTTTGGCATATTCTATATAGCAGTATTGAATATTTTACTAATTGCTTTATTAATGAAGTTTTTTTGGTGTGGCTTAGCTTATTGAATGTGCAAATAAAATGCTTGAAATTATGGTTAATGAAAGATGTACTTGTTAAAAAATGTTTTAAACAGATGTATTGTTGGAACAGTTAGAAGATCACTGCTATCTTTTCCTGCTAATACTTCATGTAGTTCTAGTGAAATGGTCTTTTGTAGGGTTGTGTCTGTCTGTGTGTAGCTATATATACAGTTATGTCAACTATATGGAGAACAGGTTTGAAAATTGGAAGAGTATGAATAATAAAACAGCAATGAGAGCCAGGCACTGGATGCATAATGAAGCTAGTAAATTCCATATTTCCCCTGTTTAATTCCTGCATCTATAAAATGTCACTTTATATTAATTAGCATTGTGAAGAACTGCTGGAACTGTTACGCATTTGAGGTGGTTGAGATAGAAACCCAATAAAGTGAATTCAGTTGCATTAATCATTGGAGAGAAGAGCTTAAAAATGTAATTTGTGGTCAGGATACCATGTTTATATTGTTATCTCCTCTTTCTCTCTTATATCTGTAATTAGTAGAGAATTGTGAATAGTTTCTTTCCTCTTAACATCATTTTTTTAGCATTTCTTATACTCACCTGTGACAATGAGTGACAAGAACATGAATTTCTTACTTAATTTAGTGGCTCCTGAAAATGTACTCTGAATTTATCAGGAACAACAATATACTATTCTGATTCTTCATTGATATTTTAAATACTCTGATGTCACAAATGGAGGCCTGTCAATTTTACAAATGTATTTTATTGTGCAACTGCAATTCATATAACATTAGGCTTGATTTTGGCATATCCATTTGCAATTGAATTTGTGAATAATTGACAATGGGTGAACAAACTCTAGTGATCACAAAAGTACGAATATTAATTTTGCTGTGAGTGACTGAAATAAGCAAGATGTATTCATCTCATGTCCTAATCTTATTACTTGTGTTTTAAACCTACTGTTGTTAAGTCATTCAGTGTGGAAAATTATTGAAACAACAGAAACAACAAAATTTTCTTTTGGATTTCTGATTAATGATGCCCTATTATTTATTGAAATGTATTAATTATTACCTTTAAGATTATGATACTTACTTAAATGACCTTTGTATAGGTAATCCTCAAGTTACAACCACAATTGAGCCCAACATTTCTGTTGCTAAGTGAGAAATTTGTTAAGTGAGTTTTGCTCCATTTTACGACTTGCCACATTTGTTAAATTAATAATTGCAGTTGTTAAATTAGTAACATGGTTGTTAAATGAACCTGGCTTCCCCATTGATTTTGCTTGTCAGAAGGTTGCAAAAGATGATTGCATGATCCCAGGACACTGCAACCAGCATAAATGTGAGTCAATTATCAAGCATCCAGATATAGATCACATGACCATGGAGATGCAATAATGGTCATAAGTGTGAAAAATGGTCATGTCACTTTTTCCAGTGCCATTGTAACTTTGAGTGGTCACTAAATGAACTGCTATATGTCGAGGAGCACCTGTACTTCTATAACTTCAGAGCAACTTATCAATTTCTTGGAATATATTGAAATGGAAGATATTTCACAAGAAGATAAAAATTATTGGCATAACCAGTGATATTTCAAGAAAGAACAAAGATGCTGCAATCTAAAAACAAAATTAGGGAAAGCCCCCAGGCCAAATGAACTACCAGTTGAATGGTACGGCATTTATACAGATTTATTGGTACTTTACAGATTTATTGAAAATCTATTGTCTCTCATTTAATCTGTATATATTTCCTTTATTATGAAACTTATATTACCGTAATATTAAAATCTAAGAAAGATCCTACAAGATGTGCAAGCTATACACCAATATTTTTTGCTTAATATGAATATAAAATAATAACTATAGTGCTAGCTATAAACTGAAGAAACTTCTTGGATGAGAAGCAAAACATTTTCAAGGAAAAACATTTTCTCCTTTAATTTTCAGTTTGTTTATTGAACCTGTTTTCTATTAAACAGGGTCAAGATATTTAGGTTGAATTGACACATGACGATGACTGTAAATTGTTCTTATATGTCAATGATATTAGAACTATCCTTGATAATTATGTAATGTCATTACTAGAAACATACAGTCATACAAACAATATGGCTTGTATTTGGATTATATTATTGGAACAAATACAATAGCTCTGAACCTGTCTTTGAGATCTACTATATTGGTAGATTATTGTAAAAGATTAGAGACTCATAAAGTACTTGGCTTTATATTTTTTCTTCTAAATTATAATAGTATATTGAATTAAACATGTTTAAATGCATAGGTATAATTTCAGTAGATATAACTCAATATCTAAATCTCCAATTAAGTTTTTAGAGCAAGGTTATCAAAATGAATAATACATTGAATTCATGTATATTCAATGTTATCTTATAATTGGATACTTTACAAATTATAAAGATAGTTTATTTAGTGTAAATTGTAAATTGATACCAGGTTTTATTTAATGCAAACCAAAATTCAATTAATGTGAGCTAGCAAGAATGCAGTTGAGGGTAGCACATGTGCAGGTGCCATTGGGGTTTTAAATACTGTTAAAATTTAGGTGTGCAAAATGGAGAAAAGGAAGAGTCCATCAGAAGAAAACAGTAATGTGCAGGTGAAAGAGTTCACTGCCAAGGAATTTGAAAATATTGTTTGAGCTGTAGAAGGCATGAGACAATGGATGCAGATAAAATATTCTACTTCTGCCAACATACTTGTGATGATTTAATGAAAGAGAAAGCAGTTCAATTTATACTTTTAAAAGACTTTGCAAGACAATAAACAGAATAACAGAGTTGGAAGGGTCCTTGAAGATCTTCTAGTCTAACCCCCTGGTCAAGCAGGAAACCCCTTTACCATTTCAGAGAAATGGTTGTTCAGTCTTTTCTTAAAAACCTCCAGTGTTGGAGCACCCACAACTTCTGGAGGCAAGTTGCTTCACTGAAGAATCCAAGTGAGTCTCAGTAAATTATTACCTTGTATGATATAATTTACAGCATGGCTTTTAAAAATCATGTGTCAGAGATCAAGGTATTGTGTATGAAGGAAAAATGTAGTGAATTATTTATGCATGTTAGGACTGATGCTGATGTAAAAGGCATTGTTCAGAATTCCACTTAGTGCTTCTCAACCATTTTTGTTAATATGCAAAATCTAGTATTTCTTTCTCAGATGTTTTTTTCTATATCAATAGGGTGGAATTAGGTATAACTTTCAAGGATAAAAAAATACAGAAAGATATAAAAATAGTGTTGGTATAAACTGGGCTTAGTTAAATTTCATTTTAACTTCTGACATTAATTTCTTTGCTCAGTACATTTCATCCTTTTTCTGTTCTATCGTAATTTTGTTTAGCTTAGCATGATTCACACACACACACACACACACACACAGAACACTTGTTGTAGTATTCATTTTTTGTTCCCCAAAAGGAATTGGATTTTAACATTATTGTCTCTTTGGGGATTGCTTAAAGAAAGCTATGCAGAGATGCATGCTTCAGGCTATTTCTCCAACAAGCTAGTTTAAAAAAAGAAATTTAATTAAAATCCTATCACAAAATACTCTGGATCAATGCTTCTAATTCATCAGAGGTCAGTGTGGAATGTGAATGACAGTTCCTATCAGATGCCTACTTAGCTTCTTGTATTTAAGGAGTAGATTGTTGTATAGACACTGTGTTATAATGAGTGTCAGTGTCAAATTGTCATAGACCGATTACCATTTTTATCATAGGCTTGTGGACTGAACCAGAATTGAGAGATTGGTGCATGATCATGGAAATAGAAGAACTCTTGTTACAAGTACGTCCTGCTATCCTATATGCAGGGGTGTCAAATCCACAGTGTCACGTCATCATGTGACGTATCTCGACTTTTTCCCTCTTTGCCACGAGTTTGACACCCCTGCTATATGCTAAGGCAGCACTGTCTCCAACATGGTATTTTCTGTAGTTATTACATTATTACAGTTTCTGTAATTTCCAGCCAGAATGCATTGTGTTGGAAATAATAATATTAGAGTTAGAAATAGCAGTGTCTAGGTTGAAAATGGAACATTTCTGCCAACTTCTAAATACTATGGACAGTATAGTGTATAGTACTTCTTTTGTATTATAATTTAGGAAAGTATAGAATACTTGGACACATAATCAAAATTGAAACATTCTGCAGTGCTTTAATATAATCCCTATGGATATGCAGCAGCAAAAAATTTTTAATCAATGATATGTTATTCAGTAATGTACATCCTTAAAAATTGTGCAGTATTATCATTTTCTAGAATTGTTGTATAAAATAGTGTATCTTCCTGATATTTCCTGTTAGCTAAATTAGTTTTCTGAAGTCTAGCACCTTCTAAATGTGCTGGACTTCATCTTTCATAATCTCTAACCAAAAGGGGCAAGGATAATTGAGAGTTGTAGGACATGATTCAACACAACAAAAAAGGGACCAAGTTGAACAAGGGTAGGCTAGATAGTCCTCTGTGTTGTATTTTTGTTTGTTTCAACATATTGAATTGTATAGTAGGTCTTTGGTTTTTGTGATGGCTTTTAAATATTATATTTTGAAAAAAATATTTAGTAAGATTTATTGTGTTATGAGCAGATTATATTTTTTATAATAGTAAGAAGGGCATTAATATCATGCTTTCATGGAGGTTTGCTGATACATTAATGTGAAATCTTATCAAAGGTTGACCCCAAGAAATTTAATAGGATTTGCTTTGAGGTAAACTTGTATTTGGAATAACTACTTTTAAATCAGGATACTCTGAAACAAGTAATGGCTTGCTCCAGGAAGGCATGTATAGAATGAAATTCTATTAAAACAGTTCTATTACAATGTGCATGTAATGAGGAAGTGACTCAGTTGAAAATACATCTGTAGCAATTTTGTGCTTCTCTAAAAATGATCTAAGAAGAGAGAATGTTTGTTTTATTTTTAAAGGAGAAAGCATCATTTCAAATGTTAATTTAAAGCTGTGTTGGCAGGCCACACTTCATGATTTTGTGAGAAGATAAAGAGAGAGGAATTGAAGAGAATGATTGGAGAAAATGCTGACGTAGCATTTTTTTTAAAGCCATTAAGAAAATGAAGATGAATGCTGTCAAAAAGTATCCATAGAAGGTTTCTTTTTCTGAATATTTTGTTTTGTATATATCTTTGAAGTTGTTTTTCCAAGAAACAGACTTTTATGCTTTGTTTGTTCTCATTTTTCTTAGATAACTTGTTTATTTAAAAATACCCAAATGTGTTTATATTAGAGAGAATTATGGCTTGATAATGGGTTGTGTCTCATTTGAGAAGCCAATTGATTGGTATATGTGATCACTACAGGATATAGAGGTAGCCTTCTATACAAAAATTTCTTCCAGCCAAGGTAGAAAGAGAAGGTTGGAGCTAAATGGACCCTACCTATTATTGAAAATGTTGAACCAGTACTGGATAATTATCAAAATTTCAGTCAGACTTTTAGAAGTTCTTTGATAACCATATAAGACACATGACCATCAACCATGAAACCTGCGAATGTAAGCATGATTAGCATAGAATGTCAGCATACACATTGGTTTTTAAATATTTGCCAGAAATATGGGATGGAAAGCATTGTCTCTGACCAATTTAGAGAAGGACTTGATGATGAGGTAGGCAATTAATTTGGTAAAACAAATCACCCTAGATAATTTGGAAAACATTCCAGTGTTGCCTGATGATAGGGTCGTCTTTGGGAATTGGCCACAAGTTCCTTCACTCAACACTGCTGTAACCTTGAACAATCCTTGAACAAATTGTGGTAAGTTGGGAACTACTTGTACCGACTACCTGGTTTAGGTACAGATTATAATAGGATATTGTTGGCACAACTTGCAGGTAAATGGACTTTGGACTTTGATAGTCTTACTTGCCTGGCCTGGAGTTGAAAGGATTAATTGGTTATCATTAGCATAGTAATGATTCTGAACCACATGCTATTGGCTGACCTCACTCAACAGTTTTGTGTAGATGTTGAACAGCGAGGAGAGAGAACAAGAGAGAGCAGTCCACAAAGCGGAGGTCTAGGGAGCAAGCTCTAGCTCTACCCTTAAACCTATACTGACTGAAACTGGTCCCAAAAAAAGGAATTTAATCAAATTATTGTAATTCATCTCTAGTAAATTATCTTCCCTACAGTATACATTCTGTAGTTCATTCATAATCAAACTGGCATCCAGAAGTACAGAATAGAATACAGAATAATAGAGTTGGAAGGGGCCTTGTAGGTCCCCTGCCCAAACAGGAGACCCTATACCATTTATGACAAGTGGCTGTCCAGTATCTTCTTGATTGCTCCCAGTAATAAAGTATCCACAACTTCTGAAGGCAAGCTATTCCATTAATTGTTTATTCTCCTATCAGAAAATGTCTCCTTATTTCTAGGTAACACCTGTCAAATATTGGAACACTGCTATCCTGTCACCCCTGGTCCTTGTCTTCACTGGACTAGCCATGTCCAGTTCTTGCAACCGTTCTTCATATGTTTTAACCTTCAGGCCCCCAACTTTGGTTATTTGATAGCAGGATATATGCATGTACAATGCTGCCAATCTTTATTGAGCTTACAGTCAATTGGTATCCCTAATTGGTATCATGTGAAAAATACACTTTGTCATTTTTTTCTTCTGCCTGATTGGGCAATTATTCAAAAAAGAAGGACAGCATCATCAGTGGAATGCAGATTAATCACATGCAATTTTGGGGTATGAACTGTGAGTCACTCAGGTGAATAATCTGAGAAGTAAAAAGCAAAAGCCATGTACAAGCAAAAGTTTAAAAATTTATATGCATTCAAAACAAAATCAATTGTAAGAGGCAACTTTTTAAAAAATGAACAAAGCCCTGCCACTCCACAAGTTTCAGGACATGCATATTTGTTTTCAGCTCAAAATATTGCTATGTTTATTTCAAATATTACAGATTTTGATGTTTCATACATAGTTGCTATGTACAAAAAGCAGAAACATTAAGCATTCAATTGTTGTGTAGAAATAATCTAGATAATCTCAGACAAATATGTCTGTTTATACCGACTCATTTATGAAACTAATATTTTATGTTGAGGTCTACAAGTCATGTTCAAGCAATGTACTGCCAGTTTTTGTTATAGATATGTGATCAGATAATAAGAGTTATTTATTTATATTGTACCAATTTATATAACTTTTGGCTTTTTCTTAGCACTTCTATAATTTAAAAAAATCTTACAGTCATAGACAAATTGTTCTGTTGTTGTAATTATTAGTTTCTGCTTCTGCAGTTTATCCTTGAATCACTCAGTCATAAAGCTAGGTGACTGTTGATTATTGACCTAGGGACAGGGGTGTCAAACTCGCATCATCACGGCAGTGTAACGTGACATATCAGGACTTTTTCCCCCTTTGCTAAACCGGGCATGGGTGTGGCCAGCACGTGATGCATCCAGCCCAGGGAGGGAGGGGCATGAGTTTGACAGCCCTGACCTGGGGCATGTCAAATTTTTCAACTTTCCAAACATTAGGTGCTCAAAGTTTTGACATGCCTTGGGCATTGTAAAGATCTTTTGGGTTCTTCAATATAATTTAGATGTGCTTGGTAAGTAAATACATAAAATATTTTTTCACATTTTGTTTGTTTTATATTGGCCTAATGAACAACTCCCATGAGAAACAGTAATTTCCATTTAAATCCCACAATACCATGATGTGTGATCTCAGTTGAGAACAAGCTAAACTGGAATCCTTTAGCCTTGCTTTATATTGATCTGCTGTCCATTGTTGACTGGATTTATTTTCAATTTGATCATGCTGATCCATAATTTGGGCAGCATTCAAGATTATCAGGCTCTTATTTGGAATTAAGTGACAAGGATTTAGCATTCTGATGAGACATATTAGTAACATTCCCAAATCTAAAGGCTTCTTCTCCCAATTTTTAAAAAGATGAAACCAGGTAAAGAAGAAAGAGCCCTCTAAATCAATGCTATTCCCGTGAGTTCTTTGAAAGTGGCCTTTTTCTTGAAAGTGGGAATAATCTAAAGTAATCCAAATCAAATATCATTGAATGATCCTCAAATGAAGGAAAGTGTAAAGGGAGAGCTGTTCCAGATTACCAAGGTCCATTTTATAGTTACTAGATTAATTTCTATTACATATTTTTCATACATTGTTTTCAGTGAAATACTAGCACAATTGATATTTTTTAGTGGAAATACATATCTGTTTCAAGGACAAAGGGAAATATACATGCCCCAGGAGTAAATCTCTGATCCGGGTGACCAACCCAAATTCGATCTCACATATCTATTTACCTGATACTTAATAGAATTTACTTTTGTATAAACATATATAGGAGTCACTATTAATATATTAGGCTGAATTCATCTATACAGAAAGTTAAGCTTGATATACTCTCAATATATCTCTTTGCAATCTGCCCAGCTGGATTTTGTGTATGACACCAGCCAAGACCTCAGGGTAGGAGGGACAAGCCAGCAGTCATTTGGGAATCTCTGTTGATCTTCAGTAGTGCTACTCCACAAATTGCTGGTGTGAAATCCTGTTTTTAAAGCTATGCTGCTGTTGGAGGCCAGCTCTGGGTTGGTTATGGAGTTCCCCAGGTTTGAAATCTTGGGGGACTTTAATTTGCCATATCTAGGGTGGATCTTGGAAACAGCTAGAAAGTTCATGACTACCATGGTGGCCATGGGCCTATCCTACACTATCCACTGAGTGTGCCCATGGTAGTGCAACCACAGCATTACCCAGGATGGACATATGCAACTTGGAATTCTTTGCCTTTTTTAAACTTCGTTTTACAAAGTTGCTTAGTTAGTGAAATGGGCAGTGTATAAATTCAATAAATAAATGTTGGAGGAACTTTGATTTGGTTAGAGTGCTTTCAACCATGTCAGCACAGTAATGGCTATAAATTGTATGCAAAGTTTTTACTTATTTGGTGTTTTTCTTTCTGGCATTTTTAAAAATGTTTAAATAATTTTGTCTTCTTTTCCCTTTTAGCATTCTATAATTATGATGCCCGGGGTCCAGATGAGCTGTCACTACAAATAGGAGACACCATGCACATACTGGAAACACATGAAGGCAAGTGGAACAAATGTTTCTTTCCTAATCATTATTCTCATAGTCATTATTATTAGCATTTTGGCTTAGTGTGCCTTGCTTATTTTGGAAAACCAGTTCTATTTTGAGACTTAATGAAATATTGAAACATTTAAATGAGAACTAAAATTAACAGTCACTACACATTAAATAGGCATGTTTTAATTGATGAATAACCTTTGTAAGATGCAAATGTATTTTTCTCTTTTTCTGAAAAAAAAACCACACACCCCAAGATTAATGTTTGTATATCTTAATTGTTATAGATCTCTGGTGGTATCTGTTAAGGAGTTAGAAAGGTGATAAATGTTCTTGGTACCGTTACAGATAATAAATAAAATCCATTTTTTAAAAGGGGTTAATCTTAAATGCTGAAAATATAAAAGATGCTTATCTTTTAAATTACTTATACTTTGTTAAAAACTAGCAATGCTTTTACATGGCGATCAGCTATTTCAGAAATAACCCTTTATGTGCATTTTCTTAATCATAAATTAAAGCAGCAGGAATGCTTACTATTGTGAGATGTTTAATTAATGAAATGTATACAGAGAACTCTCCATTTTGTTTTCTTAGCAGCTCTGTGAAATCAGTTAAGGTGAAAGTGATTTGTTAAAGTTAAAATCTCCATTCATGAATAGGGATTTGTACCAGGGATGGTATTCAGCAGGTTCTGACCAGTTCTGGAGAACTTGTAGTATTAATTTTGAATAGTTCAGAGAACTGGCAAATACCACCTCTGACTGAAGATTTTACAATATCATTCCCCTGCCACACTCACCAAGCCACGCCTACAGAACTAGTAGTAAAATTTTTTGAATCTCACCATTGATTTGTACACAGAAATTTTCAGTACAGTAAAGATAGGAGACAATCTCTTCATTCTTTCTCTTGCATCCAGCTGTGCTTGCCTACCTTTGAATGCATTATGTTTTCAGTCTTCTTGTATCTGCAAATACAGTGCTGTACTCTTTAACAATGTTATAAATTCTCCCCTACTACCCGTACTACCCCTTCCCAGTAAGCATTTGCTAGAATTATTTTCTTGCTCATCAATATATATATTTGCTTGCTCTTCCTTTTCTCCTTTTCCTCTAACATTTAGACATAAATGGAAGAAGTTTCCATTGATACAGTACTGTGTAAACTAGGAAAGACTGCTTACTTATAATATATACAATAATGTGTCTTTTTGGTGGCAAATGATATTGGTATTCCCACTTTCATTTTCTATATGTTTTTTCTTTCTAAAAGTCAAGCTTCATTGTTTCATTGCTGGATAATGAAGATAGTTGTATGTTGAGTGGCAGCATAAATTAGATTCTGAATGATGTTTTAGATTCATGGATTCTATGTCATTCTGATGGTGTTATAGCAATAGCTCAAGACTTATATACCACTTCATAGTGCTTTACAGCCTCTCTAAGTGGTTTACAGAGTCAGCATATTGCCTCTAACAATCTGGTTCTTCATTTTTCCGGCCTCGGAATGATGGAAGGCTGGGTCAATCTTATATGCATAAGTGGACTTATGCAACCCTGTTTTAATTTAATTATTTATACTATTTCTAAAGTACAATAAAAAAAAATATTTTGTATTTTAACTCAACTCACGACTTTGTGGACATGACATGTAAATTTTTTTCTGAAAAAGTGTGGCAGTGTTTTGCCATTGCCTTATATTTTTTCAATTTCTCATTCTAGCTTATAGGCCCAGTATTTCTTGATGTATTCTATTCAGCTTGTATCCTGATCTAACCTGATCTGTTTAGCTTTTTGAAATTAGCCTAAATAAACTTTGTGTGAATGAACTCTTTGGGTTTAGAGGTCACACTCAGAATTCCCTTCCTCTCTATGTTAAGGAAGACAAGTAGACTGTATTAAATCTAAAAAAAAGCTGAATGCAGAATTAAGCTCAAATCAGACTGTTAAAGTGGAGAACAGTTTTTGGTTTTACAGATGCTATCAAATATCAATTGTTTTAAGATAGCACTGTGCAAAGTCTGAACTTCTCTAAAGCAAAGAAGTTTTTCACTATTATGAAGCGTGGTGGGAATGCAGTTAAATTTGCCAATCTGATAAAATACTTGCATTTCTTTGTAATACATAATGCCTACATGTTTTAGCATAAACACATCGAAGTGTAAAACATCTTCACAAAATAAATGACAAATGCATTAGTCAAGAAAAAGAAATGAGTGTTTTCTAAAAAAACTTACTCTTCATTAAACAAATTTAAATGGCAATCCAACTAACACACAGTAACTCTGAGTATCATATAGCAGTAAAAAGACACAACTGAAAATTTACACATTTCAAATGTAATGATATTTATTACTACATAAGGATTTTGAATTCAAGTAATGTTATTAAGTTTAAAAGTTTATTTAGGAAATAGCCATTTATGCATCTTAGAAAAAAAATTTCTGGATCAAGTACTAGAAATCTTCATTTAATCTAGATAAATAATTTAGCTTTTGTTGAAACTGAACTGCATATTATCTGATCTAAGTGTCTGTGTTTGAATATTATTTGTCGGGGGGTTGATAATTGATAAAATATGATAGAATAATTTGATAGAATGAATCTAATGATTTGATATTTTTGGAGAATCTTAATCTTATTTAATAATTCTAGCTAATATTAATGTTTTTAATTATGTAATATATTTTTTAATTGATTAGTTAATAAAATATTGGTAAATCAGTGTTACTATATGATGTTTAATCAAGATGATAAACTTATTCACAATAATATTTTCCTATCTAAAAAGGACAATGCATGAATGCAGGTTTTTATTCATGTCAGCTGAAGTATCAACTGATAATTAAGGAATCTTTTTAAATATTTTTGGGATGTTTTGCTTCCTGCATAACTAAATACTAACTGATAGCTAAATATTATAGAAACATTTAAATATGTTTAAAGTAGGAAAATTATGGCCATCAAGTTTGGTTAGTTATGCTTTTGAAGATCTTGGCTCTTGAGATAATGCTGATGCTAAAGGTTTATCCCAATTGAATAATTAAGAATTGATGTTTAGTGAAATTATGAATTACGTGGTTCTGTGAAGCCTATACATATTTTAATGATGAAGGGATGAATTATTTTAGTAATTTAGCTTGATGAGATTTAACTGGTTGTATGTCAGTCATTTATATATGGATTTAAACACTTGGAAAAATGGAATCATAATTCTAGTGTGGAAGTTACATTACAAGACTATGGTTAAATCATGTCGTCCTTCTTAAAAAAACCATGTATGCAAAATTGAAATTGATATTGGTTGTAATATGTAGTAAAGTGGTTATTTGCCATAATAAATTATTTATCTTTTAATAAAGGTAAGTCATTTAATTACTTGCTTCAGTCAGTAATTGGATAGATTTGATTCATATATACAGTTCCCATTATGATTTATATTGCATACCTGAGCTTTTGGAACTGATTAATTTGTATAGCTACATATAGTAGAGACTGTGGCTCAATTTTTTGGAGTGATACTGATTTGAGCTTAATTTTGCATTCAGCTCTCCCCCCCTCCAACAGTCTAGGACTGTGAGAAAATAAATTCTTCCTCAGCTGTACTTCCAGTTAATTCTGATGACCATAGTGTTATCCTTTAGTAAGACTGATAGCAGTCGGAGCTTTTCTGTGAGGAAGAAAGGGTTGTTTTAGGTTTAAGGTAATATTCTGGCAATATCATAATGATTCCTTGGCATATGCTGAAATGTATAACATTAAACCACTATTAATTTAAGTCCACATATAACACATGTATCCAACCATAATATCACCAATTACTGTGATCTGTATGAATATAATACATTTTATTAGCAAATATAGTTTGCTAATATAAAATATACTATATGTGATTTATATTTGTAATTTTGACCCTGTTACTTAATATTTCAACAAGTGAATATATTTTCAAGAAAAGGGTAGCTTGTTCATTCTCCATTGAGCTGCTCCGAGCATCCGTAGATTGGGAAATACTTAGTCTCTGGCACGATAGGCTGAGCTTAATTAACAGGACGCTGTGGCTCCTCCCCGTCTGCTGCCCAGAGTCCCCAGTTTTTGCTCAGCCTTGAAGACGTTAGGCAGCTTTCCTTGCTCGGAGCAGGGCGACGTGAGGTGATCGTTATTGATCTTTTGGAGTGGATTTACCAAATTACCTTTAAAATTGCCTCAACCGACTGCAATTGATCATAAGCAGTTGGGGCGATCGCGGAGCGTTCCGGATGCTCCGTTCGCGATCGCACTGATAATGCGACTAATATCGCCATTAGGCAGCTCGTAAATAATTATTCTTTACAGTTCCTTCCTTTGCTTGCCATTCCACCAGGGACTGGGCTGTTATCAGCATTCCTCCCCAGACTGCAGGGGCGAGAGCGCTGGAGCCGTTTCTTCCCCCTGTTTGATTGATTGCAGCAGCACATCTCTGCTGCGGTTCCTTTTTGGCGCCAATTGGTTCTGTGCCATTAAGACTTCGGGGACAGTCTGCCATTGTTGTGCGCGCGTTCCCCAGGTACAGGCCTCAGCACATGCCATCGTGCGGCTTCTTGCTAGAGTAGTCCAAAGTAAATCAGTTGGTGTATTGATATTTAAGGTAACCCATAGATTACAGAACAAAGTTCTTGCTTCTCTTTTTGCCTTCCACCTGCAATAGTACTGTAGCCAAGCTTACTGAATGGCAATAAAAGGAAGAAGAGTGTATTGCTTCTGTTTTCAATTATTAACTCAAACACAATTACTATGGTGGTTCACAGTTTACTTAAGGTCATGTCAAGCATCAGACAAATCAGGAGATCCAGATAGTTCAAATGGGTATAAAGATTTATTACAAGCTTAAGCTCTGTACAAGAATCTGAACTACTAACGGTTAAAGCAATTTGGTGGTAAATAAGGATGAACTGGACTTAGACCTCTTGTGGGCATGAAGGGACTCATGACTGATGATGCATTGGATCCCTCCTTCAGGCTCAGCCTGCACATCTGCTACAGGTCAAGTGATAGCAAAAGCATGCAAACTAGAATAGAATTTCTGACAGTAGCTTGCTTAAAAATTGCTTTTAATGCACAGGAGAATAGTCCAGATTGAGTCCAATGTTCTGAGAGCTCAGTCAATATAATTAACAGATTACTTGTGTTGAAAGGGACCTTGTAGGTCATCTAAGACCCTATACCATTTCTGACAGATGGAAGTCATTGTTTGTCAACCAATACAAAGGTCAGAATTATATGAACAGAATTTACAAATATGTCACACAAGAGCTAGAGATCAGATTATTTTCAGAAAAAGAACATATATCAGATATGCTTCTTAAAATGGACTGAGCAAGCTGTTTCAGAGAATTACTCCCTTGCTTGACAAATAGTCTTATGAAAAGTATCTTCTGTCCTCTCTATTTGCTGGCTGGTGGCAGGCTGGAAGACTCCATAATCCTCATCTGACTGCTCAAGTTTTCTGAGTGGTGCCTATATTAATCAGCCTTATGTGATTATTGGCTTGGTATCTCCTAAGACTGACATTCCACAGGTTTAGCTTGAGTAGCTTCTTCAAATTCAGAATTAGAATCTGAGTCCTGAGCCTGAGTCATGTCAGAGAAAGAAAACTAAAAACAATATATTAAATGTGGATCTCCTATCAAGAATCAACCAGTTTGCCCCCTTCAGAGAGGGCTCGCAATCTGGGTGTCCTCCTGGATGTATGGCTGTCTTTGGAAGACCACATTACGGCCGTCTCCAGGGGGGCGTTTCATCAGGTTCGCCTGATCCGCCAGATGCGGACCTTTCTGGATCGGGATGCCTTACGCACGGTCACTCATGCCCTGGTCACCTCCCGATTGGACTACTGTAACACCCTCTACATGGGGCTCCCGAATGGGAGCATCTGGAGGCTTCAACTGGTACAGAATGCGGCCGCGTGGGTGGTTATGGGGGCATCAAGGTTCTCTCATGTGACGCCCCTCCTGCGCGAGCTGCATTGGTTGCCAGTGGCCTCTCGGGTGCGCTTTAAGATTTCAGTGTTAACTTTTAAAGCGCTCCATGGCATCGGACCAGAATATTTACAAGACCGCATTCTGCTATTTTCCTCTCACCATCCAGTGCGCTCCCACAGGAAGGGTCTCCTGCGGGTCCCGTCGGCATCTATGTGCTGGCTGGTGACCCCGAGGAATAGGGCCTTCTCTGTGGGGGCGTCTGCCCTCTGGAATTGGTTGCCTCCAGAGCTACGTATAGCCACGGATCTGGGGACCTTCAGGCATGCCTTGAAAACCTGGCTCTTTGACCAGGCCGGCTTGGGCTGATTTTAGATTTGGGTGTTTTACTTTTTATATTAAATTTTAGGGTTTTAAAGAGGGGTTTTAAATTGATTACAGCCAAGGCCTTAGTTTAATTTAGTTTTAACTTTTCACATATTTATTGTTTTAATTGTGTACTGCTCCGAGTCCTTCGGGAGAGGAGTGGTATATAAATAAATATTTATTATGATTATTATTAATTAAAAATGAATAAAGGAAAGAGAAGAAAAATATTGGGGGGGAAAAGATAACAGGATAAAATGAGAGATAGAAGGAGAATATGGAAATGAAACAGCAAGCAAATTTCAAAAAATATATCAATGATTACAGAATGGGCCCCAAGTACAGTAAACCCTCATTTGTTTGAACTCCCTGAGCCTGAGCCTGGCATATATAATAGTTTACAGTGCAAAGTTTCTTGCCAAGTCTGTGCTGAATGGATATATTTTGTGTGAAAGATGTCCCAATTTGTCTGACATAGCACCATGATTCTGAATGTTTATTGTTTGTGAGATTTTATTTGAATTAAAAACTCATCCTAAACCAGAATGGGCTTGTTAGCAATAAAAACACACGATGCAGATCACTTGCAGATGTGTTGCAGATTGGGACATAGTAAATGAGACATTACCACTTTATTTCTAGAGTATGGCATGTTGTTTCTCCAAATGTGAAAAAAGTTTTAATAAACTGAAATTATACTGCAATATATAGTCAGTGAAGGCAATCTGAAAAATATCTCAGGTACCACTGTAGAATTAAAATTGGCAGAAAGGTATGAGGAAAGTAGAAGTAGAATCTAAATTGGGTAACACATTCATTTTTGAGTAAAATATTTCAGTATACGCTTGTGTAGATTTTATTATTTATTTATTTTATTTATTAATAGATTTTATATACCGCCCTTCTCCCGAAGGACTCAGGGCGGTGAACAGCCAACTAAAATACATATAGACAAATATAAATATTGTTAAAAAAGAATTAAATCCTAGGCTGCCCCAATAAAAATCTAAAACCCCCAATTAAAATAAATTAAAACTTTGTACCCCATCCCAACTAATCTAAAACCCCATTTAAAATCCCATTTGAGTCAGCTGAGGCCGGCCTGCTCGAAGAGCCAGGTCTTCAGGTCATGTCTGAACGCCCTCAGGTCATTGGTCGTTCGTAGTCCCGGGGGCATCCCGTTCCAAAGGGCGGGTGTCCCCACAGAGAAGGCCCTATTCCTCGGGGTCACCAGGCGGCACATAGAAGACGTCGGGACCCAGAGGAGACCCTCTCTGTGGGAGTGCACCGGTCGGTGGGAGACTACTGGCAGAATGCGGTCTTGTAAGCATCCTGGTCCGATGCCATGGAGCGCTTTAAAGACCAAAACCAATACTTTAAAGCGAACCCGGAAGGCCACCGGCAACCAATGCAGCTCGCGCAGGAGGGGCGTTACGTGAGAGTATCTCGACGCCCCCATAACTACCCGCGCGGCCGCATTTTGTACCAGTTGAAGCCTCCGGGTGCTCCCCGCAGGGAGCCCCATGTAGAGGGCATTACAGTAGTCCATATATAAACTAGTCCATGCTATAAACTAGGGGTCCACAGACCCCGGTCCATGGCCTAGTGCCAGTCCATGGCCTGTTGGGAACCGGATCGTGCAACTGGCATATAAACATACAAAGCTGCATTTGCACAAACGACACATGTGCAAAAGCATCTCTTCCTCTCTCCCCCTGCCACCGCTGGTCTGCAGAGCCAGAAAGGTTGGGGACCATTGCTATAAACAATCGTGAGAATGGAGTGGAATATTTTATGCTTTGCTTTAATGAAAATGTCTACCTAATGAGAAATGAATAGACCTTTTCTATAGATGCTGATGCTCAAGGTGTGGAAGTTTACTGAAGCAGTGTAAAAACAAACCATATAATATTCTGAATAGATACTGATCATGGTGATCCAATTCTTTTTTCTGATTGAGAATGCACATGTAAAAAAAAAGTAGGACAGTCATCTAAATCTGGATTTCTTCCTGTTGAAATTAAAAGGACGTATAGCCTTCACTATATGAAGCAATCTGGATTGGGAGAAATTGCTGTGGAACTTGCAGTCTAAGTTAATAGAACATTATTTCTTCAAGGGCTATAGGATTTAATGCAGAAGTGTCTAATCTTTTGGCTTGCCTGGGCTACATGGAGTGAAGAGGAATTGTGTTGAGGTGCATATAAAATATATAATATAGTTAATGTATATAAATCATATAATAATATTAAAAGTTTATGATCTTATGAGGCTGATTACTAGCTGTGGGTTGGACTTGCTTGGCTTAATGTTTCTTATCTGAATTAATGAGAAACCTTGAAATTATATTGTGTTTTTAAGTTTTAGGGACATGTCACCTGATATATTAATCCATTGCATATACTGCCATCTTTAGTTTTCTACTAGGTTGTAGGCAAACGCTGGACAATGGGGATTATTGTCCTTGGAGAGGTGAGATTTAATCTTTCTATGTTTATATTGAATAAAATATGTTGAATAATTTATATTATAACAAAGGAATTTTTTCAGATACTTGGCAAATTATAATATTTTGTTAAGGAATCAGAAATCAGGAAATTAGTAACTATTAATAAAGTGCTCTTATATTATGAAGATACATCACAATTATGAATGATAATATATATGTACATTCTTATTTTCCAATTATTAATAAAACTTATTAAGACATTTTATTTTTTAGGTTGGTACAGAGGTTATACTTTGAGGAAAAAATCAAAAAAAGTAAGAATTTTTTTCTGTATTAATGACATCATTTTTTTTAAAAAAAGCATAGGCATTTATAGTAATCTCCAAAATGTTTTAGTATAGTTGGAAATGGAAACTTAGATTAAAGCAGAACAGTTGATGAAATACAACTTTTAATCGACTAATGCTAGTTTAATATTACTTTTTTTCAAGCAAATAACATGAATTTGTTGTATTTAATTCTTGTAAAGTAATAGATAGATCCATTATATTTTACCTCAATCTTCAAAAACAAGCAAGATTGATTACTAGCCTTTATTTCTATTTACATTTTGCTTTAAAAATAATTTGGAATTCTGGGTTTCAATGTGAACGAACATGTTTAATTGAAATGGCTTCCATTTTAAATTAGATAATTATTAAAATATATTAGAAAATAACTTATTGTTTATAAGATTTAGGAGAGTTTATGGAAGAAGGCTTGTCAATGTGATACAGTATAAGTTTTTATTCAGTGTTAAACTGCATCAGTTCAACAGTAGGTAACCTAAAGTGGAAATAAAAATTCCAAACTCTTTCCCTACATACATAGCAGAAGGAAAGTTGATGGAGTAGAATATAAGATTTGTTTGGGCTCATTGTTTAGGACTACTGCAATTTTTTTGGAACTAAACATCTGAAATTATTATCAATGAAACATTCTTTACAATTATGACCAAAGTCTCAGTAAGGTTGTTGGTTTTTTTAAAAAGAAAATCTTATTGAATACTTTTCATAGATATTTCAGATTATATTTCTTATTATTTGGGCCAATTGTTCTGGTAGTATTTATTTTCTACTATGACTCATTAGAAAAAGATTATAATTAAAAACTCTACTGGGCATATGGTAAATAAATAGTAATAAATTTATTTTTCTCATTTAAAGGGCATTTTTCCTGCTTCCTATATACAACTTAAAGAAGCAATAGTTGAAGGAAAAGGGTAAGTTGGGGGCTTAAACATAATAGATGAAAATATCAATTTTATGATTTTTAATACATTTTGAATATAAATATGAGTGTGCAGAAAAATGAAGTCTGAAATTTATTTTCTAATTATGAATATTATAATATTATAACCCAAATGACAAGAAGAATAATGAGAGACATCAACAGTTTGATTTGCATTTTTTTCTTATGTTTTGTTATAAAATATTAAGATACTTTAGATGAGTAAACTATCAGTCTGAAAGTTTAATTTCCCTAGTTGATATTTCCTGAAAATCTATGTACAACACATGCCAATGTTTATGAGATTATCTTTAGTTTATTTATTTACATGGACAGTTTTGGGAAACAGAAACAAGTTTTCCAAGCAGAATGACTTCTTCTGATTAAAAATAATATTTGCTTCAAACTGTATTGGTTTACAGTACACCATGACTATACAACTTGTAGAGGAAAAGGGACACATTGATAAATTGTCATGGGACACAAAGGAATATTTGATGCACTAATCAATGTTTTGGTGGCTAGTAAAGCAGGAGGACTGGAAGTTACGGCATTGGTGAGGCCTGGAGGCTTTGGAAATGCTTTGGTGGGATGTCTTTCTGGGTGGAGGCAAATCTTTTCCTGCCACAACTATATTTGGGGCAGTGGATTAATTTATTTACGTACAAGGGGCTTGGCATGCCCATGGGCCTTAAGTACTTTCCTGGCCCGATTTAGACAATGGAATAGGGAAGAATTCTAAAGAACCATCATAACAATTAATTAATTAATATCTATCTATCTATCTATCTATCTATCTATCTATCTATCTATCTATCTATCTATCTATCTATCTATCTATCTATCTATCTATCTATCTATTTACTGAACTTATTGATTTTACAAATAATTCAAGGCAGCAAACATATCCAACACATTTTCCTCCTTCCGTTGTCCCTATAACAACAACCTTGTGAGATGGGTTGGGCTGAGAGAGAATGACTGCCTCAAAGTCGCCCAGCTGGCTTTCATGCCTAAGTTGGGACTTGAACACATAGTCTCCTGTTTTCTAGCCTGATGCCTTAACCACTAAATAAAATAAAAAGTCAATTAGCATAGGCTTCTCTCAGGGCTGTGTACTCTTTCTATTGCTCTTCCCTCTATACATCAATGACTGCATCTCTAAGGATCCCTCTGGTAAAACTGATATTTGCAGATGATACAACAGTCATTGGTCTCATTTGAGACAGTGATGAGTCTGCATATGAATGGGATGTTGAATAACTGGCCCTCTGATGCAGCCAGAAGAATTCAGAGCTGAACATTCTTGAAACTGTAGAGATGAGAGTGGATTTTAGGAAGACCCCTCCTATTCTACTGCCTCTTACTACATTTGACAGCACAGTAACAGCAGTAGAATCCTTCAAGTTTCTGGGTTCTATAATCTCCCAGGATTTCAAATGGTGACCTAATTAAAACCATCACTAAAAAAGCATAACAAAGAATGTTCTTCCAGTATCAACTTAGGAAGTTCAGACTTCCCCAGGAGCTATTGATACAATACTGCAGAGGAATTATCTGTACTGTCGTCTGTACTATGACAGCTGTATGGTTTGGTACAGCAACTAAACAGGACAGGTACAGACTTCAACAGATAGTTAGAACTGCAGAAAAAAACCATTGCAATCAGCCTGCCTTCCATTGAAGACCTGTATATTGCATGGCTCAGATGTTGGGTTGACCAATATCTACAGACCCCTCACATCATGGATATAAACTGTTTCAACTCTTTTCCTCAGGACGCCACTATAGGGCACTGCATGCTAAAATATCTAGACATAGGATAGTTTTTTCCCTTTGCCATCACTCTCCTGAACACTTAATCCTCACAGTATTGTTTTATGTCTGAGCATATTTAGCTATATTGTATGGCTGTAATATTATTGTCCTTTTCATCTTCTCTACTACCCGCTCTTTTTGATATTATATGATTATTACCGGTATTATTCTTTTGGTTTGCATATATGTTGAGAACGTCTGCACCAGAGACAAATTCCTTTTGTGTCTAATCATACTTGGCCAAATAAAGTATTCTATTCTAAAATAAAAAGACAAATGAAGTACCTGAGAGTTTTACAAAATGGTAGTAGGGTACTATATGAGAAAAGTGAAAAATATTCAACCCCTGGCCCTTTCCCTCTATTTTTCTGATAGAGAATGGCAAAGAGAATGTTGCGTCCCAAGTCTGATATACAAACGAGAACAGTTCAAAGGTTTTAACTTAGTTTGTGTAATTACCTCAGTGGCAGGCAGGACATTTACACACACAGAGAGAGAGAGAGAGAGAGAGAGAGAGAGAGAGAGAGAGAGAGAGAGAGAGTGAGTTTCAGGCAGTTGGAAATCACTTGGAAATTTATAACCTGAGACCCATTAAACAAAGCCTCTAAACAGCAAGCTGAAGTGTTGTCAGGACACAGCCCAGAGACTGTAGTCTTCAGAGGTTATCAGAAGTTTCATGGAGTTGTCGTGGAGTTTCCACAGGGAAGAATTTATTATTAAATTGATAACAAAATTCATTTATACTTAAATGACATTTGATAAAGGACTATAGTGGCCAGCTAACAATGTGTATATATATTTAAAAAGTTAGGAAGATGACTGATTGCAAAACTTCTTCAATTAATGTTATATTTCTCATATATGTGTAATATACTAATTGTATACAGCTCTAGTAACGCATTATTTGAGTGAAAATTTGCAGAGGTAAAGTGATAGAATCTTGCAAAATAAGTTCCTTTACCTTTATAACTACAAAGGATTTTGTTCAGCATCCTTTACAACTAAAATGTTTAGGAGGAATATGCAGAATGTTCTAAGCTCAGAACATTTTGAGATTGAAATGCCTGGAGTGGAGTAGGTATTGAGTTCAAAATGTTGGTATTCAAAGAATTTTCTTCTTACCTTGAAATAAAACCCAATGCTTTGAGTTTGGGACTAAACCATTTTTAACTGAACTTTCACATTCTGTTTTGTTCTTTGTTTCTTAAGTTGTGATAGACTTTGTTTTCCATTCCCTCCTTCTCCTCCTCCTCTCCTTTGCTACAAAAGAGATAGGTTCCTACCTGCAATTGTTGGATAAGACTAATTGAAAGCAGAAGGGAATGACAGCAATAGCAGCAATTATTTAAACATTTGCTCAGAAGGAGTTACATTGCTCTTGGGTTCCATTTGTTGATATGCCTGTGCCACTTAATCAGTGTCTTGCTTACAATTAGAGACAATGGTGGACAAATGATCCTAAGCATGAAAACTGATAAAAAGTGGTCTCACTTGTCTGATTGTCTTGTATTTTTACAGATTGTAAGGTGTTAAATAGACAGGCTGTGCTACTTTAATTTGTTAAAAGCTACCAAATTAAGAAGTGTACATTGTACTTGTGCATTAGGAAGAAAATGTGGTGATGTTGTTTGTAGGCTGTGAAAAAGTGAATCCACAAGATATCATTTTTTTATTGGAATTCAGTGGTGGTTTGTATCAGAAGAGTAGAAAGAATGCACTTGGAATTATGTTTTCATTACAACAACAGCTTCCAGTAGCCCTGCAGGCCCATGCCCTGGTTGCTTAGCTATGGGACCCATATCCCACTTGTCGACGGATGCTCAGGTTCCCCAATACCCGATGTGGTCCTTCTTCACCTGGGCGACGACCAAGCCGGTATAGGCTTTGTTCGGTTGTGCTTCACCATGATTCATTGTCTGAAAAAGTGGTAGAAATTGAGCATGCAAAACTACTGTGGGACTTCCGAATACAGACTGACAAAATTCTGGAACACAATACCCCGGCTATCACGATTGTGGAGAAGAAAAAAGTGTGGATCATCAACCTTGCTATACCTGGTGACAGAAGAATCGACGAGAAGCAACTTGAAAAAGTCACCAGATATCAGGACTTGAGAATCGAACTGCAGAGACTCTGGCATTAACCAGTGCATGTGGTTCCAGTGGTACTTGGCACACTGGGTGCTGTGCCTAAAGACCTAGGCAAGCACTTAAAAACAATTGGGGCTGACAAGATCACCGTTGGTCAGCTGCAGAAGGCCACCTTACTGGGATCTGCTCGCATAATCCGCCGATATATCATGCAGTCCTAAACACTTTATAATACAGTATAGTGTAGTGTAGTGTAGTGTAGTGTAGTATAGTATAGTATAGTATAGAATAAAATAATAATAACAACAACAACAACAACAACAACCACAACATGGGATAATTTTTTTTTAGGTTAATTCATACAGAATCCTCAGCATAGAATACCACCAAACTAATTGAATAGTTTTAGAGAAAAATGAGGTAGCAAAAAGTTTGTTTCAGTTCTCCCTATGGGACAACAATTTTGAGATTTTTATTCCATGTGGAATTAAAACAACACAGAAGCCTTTATTTTTTGGAGATTTAACTTACTGCAATGCTAATGTTGTTTTTAAAGCCCTATTTCATAGAGTTTTAATATTTATAGTATAGCGAATAATACCAAAAAATATATCTTGCTTATTAAGATTTTAAACATTAGAAGCATATTTTTTGCAAGCCATGTTTATGAATTGTTAAGTAAAAATAATCCAGAATACTGTAAATGATAGTATTTTAAATACATTTTGATAATTAATACATTGTTTTCTGTTTTCTGTTTGCCCCCCCTCCACTCTTGGTATTCCCATATTCTTAGACAACATGAAACTGTTATACCAAGTGAACTACCACTTATTCAGGAGGTTACCACTACACTACGGGAATGGTCCACAATATGGCGACAGCTTTATATTGTAAGTATTGTAGGTTTATTTAGAATGCCTCTTTGTAGGATAACCAAGGAACTTAATCTATAAACCAGCCAAGCTAAAGAAACCAATTAAGTACATGCCAGTGATTTGAAATAATTGCTGAAGAAAAGGAATATGCTTTGCATATTAACTTTCTCAAGTAGAAACTCTTTTATTCCCTATTAAAAAGACAATCTGTACTGCAGGCCTGTAAATTACAACTATTCAAAACTGACTATTGTCCCACAGTTGTACTAGGTAAAAACTGTCTGTGGATTGTCTCTAGATAAAGAAGTTTAATTTACTTGAAAAATTGATCTACTGGACAGAGTAGCCACCATCTTCTGGGTCATCCTAGTTCATTATTAAACAGTTCTTACCCTTAACAAATTTTTCTTGATGTCCAGTTGAAATCTACTTTCATGGAATTTAAATTCTTTGTTTCATCTTCTGGAACAACTCTGAACAATTTAGTCTTGCCTTTTTACAGATTTGACAGATTTACAAATACTTGAATATAAGTATTATGAATCCCCATTGTCTTTTTTTCCCATGCTAAGCATATTCAAAGCTTTCAGTCATTCCTCTTTTTTTTCCCTCTGCCAAACTTTATTACTTTGGTTGGTGTCTTCTGGACATACCTATATATATCAATGTCCCTCCTAAAGTGTAGTGTCTAGAACAGGACACAATATTTTCAGGGCATTCTGATCAATACAGAATATAGAGAAATAGAGAGGGAATGATAGTAGATTAAAAAGACCTGAGGTTAATGTGTGAATTTAATTCTGTAATTTGTGTTAATGTCTAAAATACCCAGAGGATAAAGGCATCCAATATAGCCAAGGCAGTCTTCATTTCTGGATTTCCATATACATCACACCTTATATGTGTAATAATTTTATTGCCGGATCTTGCATCAAAAGATTTTTTTTAACCAAACATTATTTTCCCTTTCCAGTTGAGGTGAAGAGAATGAATCAGTTAACTTGCTTTCTTCTTTTCTTACCGCTGTTTAGTTTTATGCTGTGATGTGTATCATCCATATATGATTTGGAAGGCATTCCACTATTAATAATTAATTATATAACCTAGATTTGCTTAGACTGACAGTCAACGAATATTAGGTCTTACATCAGACAGCCCAGCTAATTGTAACAGAATTCAACTGTCAACGCTTATTCTGTCTTATTCTATTGTGAGGGATGGATGTCCTTGATAAGAATTGGTCCCTTTGGACCAAATAATACACCACTGTCAGATAACTATATTTTTATGCTATTTAAATCCATACTACTGATTTTCATTTTAATGCAGTTAATTCTGCAACTTCATGTGCATGTAAATTAGCTGGTCCAGCTGAGGATTTTTTGATCAGACTAAGATAATAATTTTGTCATTTCTAATTTAATGAAGACTATTGCAAGCCTATATGTCAAATATCTTGTTAAGATGTCATCCCTTGCAGAAGAAAAACAAGTTAAAAGTTTATAAAAATATATGAGGAATGTAGAATAAAAAAGTCACAGCTTTTTAAGTAGCTCACTTAAAATTCCTTCTCATAATAGAATGCAGTACTTGAACTAAATCTATCTTCTCCTGAAGACTTAATTCACATTGTTTATTTATAGATTTCTAGCAAATGAATAGTTTTAATTTTTACTCGATTACTGATTTTTGGATTACAGATGAGTTATTTGTGGTTGATCACATGTAATATTTCCCTGTCTGGGGGAATATAAATGGTTTGGGATAAGAAGTAATGACCTACAAGGTTAAATAATACATTTCACACTGTAATTATAGAAACCTGCTTCCGTACTCATCTTTTACTTCTGTTTTATATTGTTTACATTTGTATATTTCTACATGAAGAAAGGAGTACAATCAATGAGAGAACTAACATGTATTCTTTTCACACAGCAAGACCACAGAGAAATGTTTCGTAATGTAAGACATATGATATATGATCTTATTGAATGGCGATCACAAATACTGTCTGGAACACTTCCCCAAGATGAGCTCAAAGAGCTAAAGAAGAAAGTCACAGCAAAGATTGATTATGGAAACAGGTTGGTGATGACTATCTTGAAACATGCATATATTTCCTTGTTTTTATTTTTGTTTTCTGCTTTGATGATCTTCCATGTTTCTGTTTATGTACTATATATTATATGTCCATTAAAACATTTATACGATAATATAAATATTATTTATAGAATCAAAGTAGCCTCTTTCTTGATTGCTTAGAGAAAGTGTTTTAAGATACAATTTTCCAAATGTATTTTTGTTCCACACAGAACTCGGCAAAAATAATGTATACATACTTTTTATTTCTTACTTGTGCATCCAAAATTACGGTCAGTTCAAGAGTATAGCTATGCGAGGATTTTTGATCTAAGTAATATGTGCTAAGATAATATGCACATAACTAATTAATTAGTTCAGATCCCTAGCTTCAATAATAAACTATAATTGGCATTTAGATCAGATAACTCTAAATAGATTTCATCAATGCTTGAAAAGTAATAAAATCAATTAACTTTAACTGACCAATTTGCAAAAAAAGATTTTAATCATTTTCAGGACAACCCATGTCAAGTTAAAAGATCATAATACAAATTCTACAATAAACTTAATCACCTGCTTGGCAGTCAGTTGTTCCAACATCTATAAATAATTTCCAGGTGTAAATGGCACATCCTGACCTGGGATGCCCACATTGCAGTCCTGGTCAAAAGGGCCCAGCAGAGATTTCTGAGACTTCTCAGAAAACAACAACTGAATGGAAAATTGCTGGTGATCTTCTACCACTGCACCATAGAGAGTATTTTAACTTACTGCATCTCTATATGGTTTGCCAATTGCACAGTGGCAGATAGGAAAGCACTCCAGAGGGTTAACGTCATTGCCCAGAAGATCATTGGTTGCCGTCTCCCCTCTTTGGAAGAGCTTTATAGCTCCGCTGCCTTAAGAAAGTTCAAAACATTCTCAAAGATCCATCTCATCCTGGGAACCCTTTTTTTGAATTATTATCATCTGGCAGATGGTACAGAATAATAAAAACAAGGACAAATAGGCTCAAAAACAACTTCTATCCCAAGGCAGTAGCTCTTTTGAATTCTGCTGTATAGTGCAGTATTGGTGTGGTGTCAGGGGTTTTCGATTCAATGTGCGGAGGATGAAGGATGTGTGTTTGTGTTTATTTTCATGGTCATGGTCATGATGTGCACTGAAGATGGTGTTTGATTTTGTTGTACGAGGTGCAGTGACAATAAACTAAACTGAACTAATTTATCCAGGGCAACATTAAGATTCAGCAGGCCTAGTCAATATCTTGCATGAACTACATTTTTACATGCTTTTAGAGGTCTTTGACTGTATTTTCTGTGAGGCTTGGAAAAGTTTTTATTGTGAGGGGAAAAAATAATGTAGAAAGACTTACCTTAAGGCAAAGAAATTGAAGGAGAATCTAAGTATTTTAAATATTTTACTTTATAATGAGCACATGAAAAGTGTGGAGAGTACCAGAAGCTGCTTTGTTTGTGTTTGTTTATTTATTTATTTGGTTTTTGGAGATCAGTGGAAATTGTTGCCTTTCTGTTTTCCATCCCAGAAATGATTATAAAAAATTCTACTAACACCATTATGTTGTAGAACATTTACAGTCAAAGATTCAGTCTTTTCTTTTTCATACAATCCACCAGAAGTTGTCAGCATTATTTGTTGGCTATATTATTTAGCCATCTGGATGAGGAACTAGCTATTCAACTTCCAGGTGCTAAACGTTGAAACATTACATGTATCTTTTCTTCATTATTGTTTTGATGGAATAATTAAATGATTACTATGTATCTTTTAGAATTGAGACATATGAGTTTGAATTTCTGTGTATATTACGTACCATAAACTACTGTCATTCTTGTTTAGTGCAAATATGCATTAATGCTTTCCTGTAATGAATCTAACATGAGAATTTCAGTTTGGCTATTTCTAGACATAAAATCTTTAGTAAATGCTATGTGAAAATACAGACAAGTCTTTCCCTCTCCTGTTCTTTTTCAGAAATATTGTAAAGGCAATTTTTAAAAATACAGGTAGTCTTTGGCTTACTACAGTTCATTTAATAACTGTTCAAAGTTACAACGGCACTGAAAAAAGTGACCTATGACCGTTCTTCATACTTATGATCGCTGCTACATCCCCATGGTCAAGTGATCAAGATTTACACACTTGACAACTGATTCATATTTATGATGGTTGCAGTGACAAGCAAAATCAATGAGGAACCAGATTCACTTAACAATCATGTCACTAACTTAACAATTGCAGTGATTCGCTTAACAACTGTGTCAAAAGTTATAAAATGGGGCAAAATTCACTTAACAAATGTCTCACTTAGCAACAAAAGTTTTGGGCCATTTGTGGTCATATGTCGAGGACTTCCTGTATTGTTTTCAGTAGCTTATGTATATTATACTAAAAGACAGATAATAAATTTGCTCAGTCTGAGTTTCAAAATGTATTGTTTTATTTTGTCTGATGGAAGAGTACTAAAAAGGACCTTTGATCACTCTTCCTCCTACTCCAAATTTAATATTATATTTTAAAACTATTTGGATTGCAGACAGAGGGATGGATTTGGATTGATGGCAGTTTTTGAGCAGATTTTATGTTAACCATGGTATTGTTTTGGGTGTTTTCCGTTTCATACAGAATTCTCGATTTGGATCTAGTGGTAAGGGATGACGATGGTAACATACTAGATCCAGATCAAACCAGCACAATTAGCCTATTCAGAGCTCATGAAACAACTTCCAAACAAGTAGAAGAAAGACTGCTGGAAGAAAAAGTGAGATACAAAATAATTTTTCCCAACTGATATTATGTATAAGTGTCTGTAAACTATGAATATGCAGAGGTGTATGCATGCATATGTGTTTTCATACATACATAAATATAAACTAAAAGAAACACTTTTCTTTTGAAACCAAGTCAAGCAATTGTGTTCTGGAGGTTTCACAAAACTGTTGTGAGTCAGCCATTTTTTGGCAGAACTGGAAATTACAGGTAGTCCTCAATTCATGACTGTTTGCTTAACAATTGTTCAATGTTACAATGGCCTTGGAAAGGGTGCAAAATGTCTCATACATACACTGTAGTGTGATTGCAATCTGGACACTTGGCAACCCATTTGCACATGACTAGTTGCCAAATGCCCAACAATCACGAGATCACCATTTACAATCTTCCCTGTTGGCTTTCGTGGAAAGTCAACATTTTCTGCTTGGGCCACTACTCTCTGTTCTGTTTAAGAGCAATGGGAATTTGCAGTAATAAGTTTGCAAAGGAGACTCTTCTTGGTCACTCTCAAATTCACTCTGCCTCTCTCTTTTACACACACACACACAAATGCATTCTCCCTAATTGCCTAAAACATCTTCTGATCTTCCTAGTACCTCAGTCTGTCTATATTCTAGCATGTTATAGCTTATGTTCCCCCCTCCCCTCTTTTCCATGTCCTGCTTTTTCTCAGCCACTTATAGTCTTGGCATTTTCTCTTCTTGTTCTCACCAACCATTTCTGCCCAAAGCAAAACTTCCACATCTTGTTCTGTGTGTGGAACCTAGACACCTGAAATAGGCACAATTTGGTTAGGTCTTAGATCACGAGTCCCGAACCTCTGGGCTGTGGACCAGTACTGGGCCATGGCCTATTGGGAACCAGGCGGTACAAGCAGTGGGAGAGTGAGCAAAGCTTTATCTATCATGCATGGGATCTAGGTTGCATGTGAAAATATCCCTCCCACCCCAAGTCCGTGGAAAAATTGTCACAGAACTGATCCCTGGTGCCAGAAAGGTTGGGGACCATTGCCTTAGATCATCTGAAACCAATTTTGCTTTGTAAAAGCTAGCCCATGCACTGAATCTTTTGTATATTTTAACAAAAAAATTTGGGCATAATGCTCAGTCAAAAACGTTCTTCATATTTTTAAAAATACATTATAATTCATTTTTTCTAGACTTTTTGGGGAATATTATAGGCAGAACCTCAAATTTGCATTCATAAATGAGAAATTCTATGCTTCACCAGGATTTGTGTAGATTTGCAAATGTGTAATTAGTCTGTTTATTCAGGCACATAGAAACAGTGAATTGTGCTTTCACTTATGTTGAAGGTAGTCCTGCAAAATCTACTCAGTTTCTTTTATTTTTTACATTTCCACTTCTCTTAGAACTGTTCTACATTTAACAAAGCAGACATAAATGGAATGAAGGTGACTAAGGATTAGTTAATTGTACAATTAAACCCCAATCCATATACATTTACAAAAGTTGATTTATGTAATTGGTTGTATTACTATATAATGATAGTAATTGCAGAGTATTGTATAGTTTTTTTTTTCCTTTTCTTTCTTGGGTTGTAGTCTCAGAAGCAGAATCTTGACATTAGTAGAGAAGCAAAATTTGCTGCAACACCTTCATTTGCATTATTTGTAAATCTGAAAAATGTTGTTTGCAAAATTGGAGAAGATGCTGAAGTCCTTATGTCTTTGTATGATCCTTTGGAATCCAAGTTTATAAGGTCAGTGCTTTAACTGCTCCCATGCTTGCTTTAGAACTTCAAAATATCAAAGGCATAAAACAGATTTTATGTAATATGTATTAACATGGGAAGAACAAAGAGGCTATCTGAAAAACACTGTTGTTAGTCATTGGCCACAAATTGTTTGTGGAAATTTCCTAAATTATCATGTCTCTATGAAAAGTTATAGTGGTAATTACCATTTATATAGTTTGTGGTATTATTGGGACCTTCTGGTCCTGTTGTGCTATTACTTTTTACAAGAAGAAGAAGAAAAAGACAGATAACTTTTCTTGTGGATTTCCTAGTTTGTTTAATATGAGACATTAAAAATGCAGTGTTGAAAGGTTTAGAATTTTAGTTTCACACAAAAAAATAAAATCCATCAAAAAATCTTCTATGAATTCTTTTTCTGAAAGAGATGGATATTTTCTCATCCTAGAACAGAATGAAAATGATAATAGTCAACATCACAGGTCTGCTTTAAGATCAGACAGGATGAAAGCTATGAAACAAATGATACATTACAAATATAAAGAATTATTAAAATAGGAAAAATGCTTATTGTTTACAATCTGCATTTAAAAAAATTCACATAGTAAGCTGACACATCACTAGAAAATGAATTTGAGAAGACCGTTTTGAATTTATTTTGTTTTAGACATGCTCATCTCTTCTTGTTGATGCATTATGGTGAAAAAAATGAGCTCTTCCTTGCACTCCGATACCATTTTTATTTGGTAACAGTAGAAGAAAAAACTTACTACCCTATTACCATTTTTTATTTAGATCTATTTGTGTCTGTCTGTCTAACATCTATCTATACATCTATCTATCTATCTATCTATCTATCTATCTATCTATCTATCTATCTATCTATCTATCTATCTATCTATCTATCTGTGTGTATTTATCTATATAGATATACATTTAAATTTTATTTTATATATTTTTACCTTATTAATTGTAAACTACCTAGAGTCACTGGGCAACCTATAAATTGTGCAAAGAAATAAATCTGGTTTGCACCAAACTCTGAATAACCCTCAGTGTGTTTGTTTAAATATGTTAACATATTTTAATATAAAACTGTTTTTGTTTTCATAATGAATAAGATAGTCAAATTTTATTTTTATTTACACAGTGAGAATTATCTGGTGAGATGGTCAAGTTCTGGTCTACCAAAAGACATAGATAAATTACATAATCTTCGAGCGGTCTTTACGGTAAATATTCTTTTTCTGTTTGTGATATTTACATTATCCAGTTGCTTCCCTGTTGTATCAGAATATGTATTTTGAATTCAAAGAGCCTTAGGTTAATTTTTTTTGGTAGCTCTAGAAATAAGACAGTCCTTTAAATATTATGGAGCTGAGCCTTCCATTCTGGGACTCTAGCATACATTAGAAGAAAGCCAACATTAGAAAATTTCAAACACTGTAAGAGGTAGGAATTTTGGGTCCAAATGTATCTGTCCTTAATAAAACTAGGTGCTTTGGTAAAACATGACATAAATGACAAAGAGATAGACAAATGGTTTGAGGGTAAAAGAAAGTTTCTATTCCTGCAAGTGTTCTTTCCAATTTCTTTGCATATGTACAATCATTGGACCTGAGTGGAGTTCTGTGTAGTTTTTCAGGACTGGGAATGTATTTGGAGAAGACTGTCTTAAGCAGATGTGCCTCATAAGTTTTGTTTACTCTTTGTTAATGCATTTAAAATCTACATGGCTTTCCCTATGGTGTTATTAAAATAACGTTTCTCCATCCTCTCTCCAAAATAAACAAATTTGAATCCTTTTCACAGTTGGAGGGAAAATAGCCTTTTAATCTAGCAAAATTATTCAAGATTCTATATAACAGCTTTTAAGAGGAAATATATCCCTTAATTATCTGTATGAACATTTAGCTGTGTATTAGATTGTAAAAATAAAGAAATGACTGGCTAAATAGTAAAAATTCAGTGTGAACTGTAAAATAGCTGTGTGAGAGAATTTTATAAGGAAAACATTCACATTTGTAGGACCTTGGCAGCAGTAAAGATCGGAAGAGAGAGAAGATTAGTTTTGTGTGTCAGATTGTACGAGTTGGCAGAATGGAACAAAGAGAAAACAACACAAGGAAACTAACTTCTGGGCTACGGCGACCTTTTGGTGTAGCAGGTAATCCATTCTGATATATAGTACATTGTCGGAATGTTTGCCAATAATTGCAGCTGCTGGGGATTGAAGTGATGTGACATACTATAGTTTTGAAATTAATGTTCAATCTTTTTGTAACATATTTTTTGCTATCAACTTATAATAGCAGTTGGGACTGAAATTTCCATCACTAAGTGACGTGTTTGTAAAGCACCACTGCATCGCTTAGTGATGGCAATCCCTACAGTTCCAGTGGCCATGATTAACTGAATCATTAGTCATTAGGTAAAGAAACTTCCTCTTAGTTCACCACAATGAAAGTCAGTGGAGAAGTTGGCAAGAAGTTGCAAGACCTGCAGGTAGTAAAGGGTTGCAAGACGGTGGAAGGAGGGAGGATGTGTCTGAGAATTGCTGCATGGATTGAAGAGAGGATGCAAGAGAGTGTGCAAGTGGTGCTACATGGGTCAGGAAGGTGCAAGGGTATACATAAGAGGTACTGCACAGAGGGTACAAACGGATCCTAAGGGGTGCAAAAATGACCAGCACCTATCCAACAGGAACCTACAGTAAATGACAATGCAGAGACTAATTAGCTCAATTCATTTTGCTCAGAAAAATACCTACAGTGAAGTACCATGTTTCTACAACAATATGCCCCCACAATAGGAAGACCCAGCATGTTTTCTAGGGATAAAATGAAATTAAGCCCCTCCCCCCAAATTTAGGCCTATTTTAAAACATGCGAAATTGGGGGGGAGGGCAGGGGGGGAACTTGCCTTTAACAGTGCCTCGTCACCAGCTGCTCCTAACGGCCATCATGGCCAAGCATGGAGTGCTTCCTACCCCTGCCAAGTGCCTTTGCTGCAGACTCAGGTATGGTGCTTGTTGCAGGCCGGGTCAGCAGGTGGGTGGTGGCGCGTGGATATCGGCTTTGGCAGGACACTTTAAATCGCAAGACCTTCGGTGCCTGCCGCTACTGCTTCCTCTGCTCCCACCAGTGCTGCCGCTGTTCTTGTGCCAGCGGGAACAATGGAAGCCACAGAGGCGGCTCCCTCGCCTGAGAAGCAGCTGAAATGCTTCCACGGTTGTCCCCAGCGCTGCCACTGTTCTTGCGCCAGAGGGAACTGTGGAAGCCACAGAGGCGGCTCCCCCGCCCGAGAAGCAGCTGAAACGCTTCCACGGTTCATGCCGGTGCTGCCACTGTTCTCTCGCTAGCGCCGGTGGGAACTGTGAAAGCTATGGAGGTAGCTCCCCCGCCCGAGAAGCGGATGAAATGCTACCAGTGGAGGAATGCAATGAGAAAGCAAAAGCAGCGGAGGAAGCAGCAGCGGCAGGCGCTGAAAGTCTCGCAATCTAAAAGTGCCCTGCCAAGGCCGACATCCACGCGCTGCCACCCTCCTGTTGACCCGGCCTGCAACTAACACCATACCCGGGTCTGCAACAAAGGCGCTTGGCGGGGGTAGGGAGCGCTCGGCCATGATCGGTCATTAGGAGCGGCTAGTGGCGAGGCATGGCTGCCCATGGAATGCTCTAAGCGAGGGTGCGCTGGGGGGGGGAGAAATTAATTCACTCCCGAAAAGATGGCCTAGCCGTTTTTTCGGGGCTCAAAAAAAAATAAGACCCGGCCTTATTATATAAGAAACACGGTAGCTTCTATCCTTTCTCCCAGAAAGAAAACTTTGAGGTAGACTTCAAGGGAATAATACTGTGGCCTTTGCCATTGGACAAAAGACTGTGGCC
Source organism: Bungarus multicinctus (assembly GCA_023653725.1). Classification (NCBI taxonomy): domain Eukaryota; kingdom Metazoa; phylum Chordata; class Lepidosauria; order Squamata; family Elapidae; genus Bungarus; species Bungarus multicinctus. The sequence continues at coordinate 66,395,168 of CM042844.1, forward strand.
AAATCCTCTGTTTCCAAAGTAGAGTGTCATGGTAATGGTAATGGGGTTTATTCTGGCTCAACTAATTGACCTTTTGTTTAAAGAAGTGGTTCTCAATCTTCCTAATGCTGCGACCCTTTAATACAGTTCCTCATACAGTGGTACCTCTACTTACGAAAGCCACTACCTACGAAAGTTTCAGGTTACGAAACGTGTCTTCGAAAAATTTCGTCTCTACCTACGAATATGTTTCAAGATACGAAAGGCTTTCTCGGAAAATGGCGCGTCCGAGCTGCGCTGCCATTGGTTATCTTCCTGGCATCCCATTGGCTAGGAGGGATCTGTGCGCACGCACCGCGCTGCGTTCTCAGTCTCACGCTAGCAATCCAGCAAAGCAGAAAGTAAGAACGAAGAATTACAGTTCGGGGGCTTGGAACGGATTAGGATATTTACAGGTAAAATGTGCTTCTACTTACGAAATTTTCAGGTTACGAAACGGCTTCCGGAACGAATTAATTTTGTAAGTAGAGGTACCACTGTATGTGTTTTCCGATGGTCTTAGGCGACCCCTGTGAAAGGGTCATTCGACCCCGAGGTTGAGAACCACTGGTTTAAAGAATAATAGAAAAGAGGTAAGAACATTTCAAGAGCCCTTGGACAAGGCGCCTGCTTATCTTATGAAACACAACCGTGTTTTCTTTTCCTGGCTTTGGCTGATTGCCATCAATTTTAATGCTTTAAGTTTTAAAAATAATTTTATATCAATTTAGGTAGTTATAGGTATGGATGTAGATGTTGATGTGTTCATTGGTTAATGCCAATAAATACCCAATATTACCTCCAGAAGATCCCACTTGCTTTACTGATACAAGTGAAGCAAGTTTGTCTTTAAACAGAGTAACACTTCTTGATAGAAAATAATTCCAAGCAGTCTGTTATCATCACTGTTTGCCATTATTTTCCATTATAACTTAATCCTTAATGATGCTTGTTTCTCTTTGAATTCAGTGATGGATATAACTGACATAATTAATGGGAAAGTAGATGATGAAGACAAGCAGCACTTCATTCCATTTCAACCGTAAGTGCAAATTAATACAGAAAAGTAATCAGGACTGATATTAGGAATAGATGGGTTATGATTCTTTGTTAAAAATAAACTCACAAGGTTTTGAAAATGGGAAGAATAAAAAGCTAAATGGACATGACAGTTTTGGAAGAAAAAATAGTTTACTTTGGAACTAACCCATGTGATTAAACAGTCTCTTCCCAAATAATTAAATAGCCAGCTCTGAACGTTTTATGTAAAGCAAAGATAATTTCAGTATTCCTACAGGCACAACCTGCCTGCAAACAAAGTCCTCTAAATTGTGAATACAATTTCTATTGAACTTTGCAGTTCAAAATCTTGAATTGTTAATTTCATTCTTGGATAAGAATTAGAGATGTGGGTACTGGAATATTAATACTTTCAAATATGTACATTTTAGAACTAACTGTTTTATTTCGTTTCAATAAAATAAGATCTGTGTGCATAAAATATATGGACTAAGATGAAAGCTTGGGTACAGATTTAAAATACAGTATTTTAAATTAAAAAAAAAAAAGATACATGAATGTGAATTGTTTAGATCTTGTAGAAGAAGTGAGAGAACAATTATCCTCAGGGTATAATGAAATTTATTTATCAAATTTATTTATCAAATTTCTAAAACCAGATTATGCTCTATATTTAGTGGCTAATGATGATGATTGAGTAGAAGAGTATCATTTGTTCCAATAAACTTAATGTTGAATGTGTTTGCATTTTTTTGGTTTTTATGCAAACATAAATTTATATAAAAAGTTATATAATAAACACAAACAAATGAACATTAGTTGGGTGCATCTATAATAGCATATGCTGTTTAAATAAAAAGAAGAAAATTAAATAGCATAAAACAGTATAAATCATGGCAAATTTAAGACTTATGGACTTCAGCTCCCAGAATTCCCCAGCCAGCTTTGGGAATTAAATCCACAAATATTAAATTTACCATTCCTGGTATAAAATGAAAACCTCAGTCAGAGAGAAAAATTGGGCTTGAGATAAATTAAACAAAACTCCACTTGCTTAATTAATAGTTTCTTGGAGATGTATTCTCAAGGGATCCTGATAGTATTATTTTATGTTACATTATGAATTGTCTGTTTATATATTTCTAAAAGCATACAGGTTAAAAATGAAATGAGGTACTTCCTGGATTTGGAATTTTTTTTAAATAATATAAAATATTTTATATTCATGTTTTGTAGCTTTCTTTTTTATATTATGCTTAATTAAATTATTCTTTAGAAAAAGCTTTTTATCAAGAATGAGTTATATACAATTTATGAAGACTTTGCTGTAACTTATTTATTTTGTATTGCATTTTTCTTTCCATGTGTTGGATTTTGGGTGCCAGTGAAAAAAATATAACAGCTGTCATTAAACATGGGGCCAAATTGCTGTGGGGTGGTGGATGACATTTTTCTAAATACCACATTTCATTTGTTACTTCAGTATTTTCATCCTTTCCATCATGTAGCAAAATTGTTTCATGGATTTTCTTGATTGTTTCCAACCCCACTAAGCTACTTTTATTTGTAGTAGCTTTCTGCTTTTTGTATTTGTCATTAGAATTGTAGTCAATTCATTTCATCCCTGAAACATGGGGGTGGTATGTTTTACATTTCGATGTTGTTATTTTATATGTAACTTTTTTCAGGCTTTCAATCTCTATTCTACATACCTCTATGATAAATCTGGATTATATTTTTTTTCTGAAATCATAAATTCATTTCTCCTTATTAGTTTCCTGATTGATTATCTTTCTGTGTCTTCCTTTTTTTTCTTTGTCTTGTGCTGACTAACAAATACTCTTTGTCACCTGTGTGATATTCTCTGTTATGTCTTTGTTCTACAACTTCTGGTTTTCTGCCCCTTCCATCTTTGTTACCTTTTGGTGTTGGTCGTTATGTGCATTCTCCAGGCTAGCATTGGATAACACCATTCGACACAAGCAGTTGAACATATCATCCCGTTTTTCACCCAGGGTGGCAGGGGAGAATGATTTTCTTCAGACTGTAATAAACAAAGTGATTGCTGCTAAAGAAGTTAACCATAAGGGTCAAGGTAGGTATTTCCCTTTCCTTAGGTTGTTAGCATTAGCAATGATTAGGAAAGTAATCAATTTTATACTAAAACTATTGAGCTGTTCTAGCAGGGAAAAGGTTTCTTGTTTCTAATTTGCTATTATTTTGCTTCATGAAGAGTGGCCATCATTCAGAAGCCATGCTTTAAGCGTTTATCATTTTTGCATCTTTCATTGACATATAACCATTCACCATTTTATTAATGTACTTTTCCATTTTTTACTGTAAAAGAAAATGTAATTTGAGATTATGGTTAATTGGCTGTATCAAAAATAATAAATTATCTGTACATGTATTTAAGATATTACATGCTTTTTGTATTCAGTTTTTATGTAGTTCTCTTGCCTTCTTAATAGAAACTGGATATGGCTGTAGAAACCCTTTTCAAGATATTTTAGAAATAGCTGCTTGCTTCTTGAAAAATTTATTTCAAAGTTTATTAAAAGGCTTGTTTTTGTTTTTGTCTTAAAGATTATTTTTAAGAAAACAAAAGGCTTGTGTTAATTTTTCTTTGTGTCACTGCCGCAATTTATTAATTTGTAAAATAAGCTAATATGGATTTTTTTAAAAAAATTATAAGATCATATCATAAAATTATAAGATCATATTATCCTCTGTTATCAAAATAAAGCAAAATAATTGTGGTTAGTGGATGAACACAAAGAAAGTAATTTATTCATCATTATTCTCAAAATGGGTACTATCATTGTAGTTCATAGAGCAAACCAAAATTCTGCCAAAATGATCCCCTGCCCTTTTTAAAATTAGATAATTTTAATATTAGTCATAGAAGGCTCTTTGGGATTAGCTGCTACAAAATTGTAATACATTGTGTAGAAAAGAAAAATACATCCACTCCTTACAGATTAAAAAATGAGCAGTGTGGTGGCCTAGTGGTGAAGACACTCACTTTTCACTCAGAAGGTTGAGAGTTCAATCCTAGGTAGTGATAGATGTAGTAGAAAATATCTGCTACGAATTCCACGTGGTGTCAGGAAGGGCATCCGGCCAGTAAATGCTCATTTCCATCCAGTCACCCTGAGTGTACCCTGAATTAAGAGATTATAGGGCCACAAAAAAAGGGAGAGTTGGAATAGGAACAATATTTTTAGCACCATCATTATGTTAGATATGCTGCTTTTTAGTTTTGAATTTCTGGTTGAATTGTACATAAATATTGAAAATATTTGTGTACATATGTTTAAACACTATACTTAAATAATTACTACAGTTTTACTCATTTCACTGGCCCCCAGGTATTCTTCTTATAAGGTTTATTTATATTGCATAGTTCAGTTATTTTGGTTCAGTTATTTGGTTCATTTTTCTCTACCTAACAATTATATTTTTCAAAGATGGCATTGTTTTCTTTCTTATATATTAATATGGATGATGGAAGATACAGAGTTGTTAAACAAGAGGTGGCACTTCTTTTTATAATATATGTAATTAAATTATGGATTTGACTTGATCAAAAGTAGGACAGCGCTAGTTTAGAAAACAGATTTAAATGAGAAAAAAAATAAAAGTAGGTATTAGTTATGTTGTTTGAATACTGTGTTTTTATTCAGGAGAACTATATCTTTGGTTTAGTTAGTAAGAAATAACAGTCAAATATGGAATGGTATTATTTGACTACTTAAAATAAATACAGATAGTCTTCAACTCACATTCATTCATTTAATGACCATTTGAATGGCACTGAAAAAAGTGCTTTCTGACTGTTTTTCACATTTAGATTGTTGTAGTATCCCCATAGTAATGTAATATAGCTTGGCAACCTTCATGTATTCATTACAGTTTCACAGCCCTACAGTCACGTGATCACTATTTCTAACATTCTGAGCTAGCTTCTGACAAACCAGGTCACTGGGGAAGCCAGATTTGCTTAATGTCTGCATGATTCACTTAACTGCTGCAGTGATTTGCTTAAAAGAAAGGTCATAAAATGGGACACAAGTCACGTAACAACTGCCTTACAGTGGAAATTTTGGCTTCATTGTGGTTATAAGTTGACAAGTACCTGTAGTGTCTTCTTTCTCTAAATTCTGTTTTTATTCTTACATTTTCCCCATCATATTAATTAAAAAAAAACAACGAATGTGTTAGACTGTATGTGAAATCCTCAGTTTACAAAATAATAATTTGTACTAAATTCTACAGGTTTGTGGGTGACACTGAAACTTCTTCCAGGAGACATACATCAGATACGGAAAGAATTTCCTCACTTAGTTGATAGAACCACAGCTGTGGCACGGAAAATGGGCTTTCCAGAGATTATTATGCCTGGTAAGACTATGCAATGATAAAATTAAAGATATTGATTCAACATAGGCATAGGCTGAGTCATGAAGTTTTATTTGAAGAAATTAAAAGTTGCTTGTTGTCAAAAATATGAAGTTTGAACTTATTTCAACTTTATTTGGATTGCTTAGCATAAAAAAAGACCTAGTTAAGTCTATCTTTTCTTTGAGGTAAAAGGCATACTTGTTTATGAATGTGCTGCTTCAATAGGAATCATTTTCATTTGTCATGCATAGCAGACCTTCACTTATTCACAGTACAGACAATTATTTAGAAGAATCATGGTGGTGCAGTGGTTAGAATGCATTATTGCAGATTGATTCTGCCAACTGCCAGCAGTTCAATCCTGACTAGCTCAAGGTTGACTTAGCCTTCCATCCTTCCGAGGCTGGTAAAGTGAGGATCCAGATTGTTGGGGACAATATGGTGACTGTAAATCATTTAGATAGGGCTGTAAAGCACTACGAAGCAGTACATAAGTCTAAGTGCTATTGCTATTGTTATATGTGAACTGTAAATTATGAGTTATTCTTAAAGCATTATTTTGGGTTAGATGACAGTCTTGAAAATTACTGTACATTCAACATTCTAAAACGGGTGTCAAACTCAAGGTTTGGGAGGCCCTCCTGAGCTCCATTTTCGCTGGCAGAGGGTTGCAGGAGGCTTTGCAGTCAAAAAACAAAGCTCAGGAGCCTGTTTTTGCTGGCAGAGTGCTCAGGCTGCCATAGGCGACCCCAACACTAGTGACATTGAGCTGGCCATGCCCACCCTGGCCACATCCACCTTGCCCCCCAAGATCAAACATAACCTTGATGCGGCCCTCAATGAAACCGAGTCTGACACCCCTGCTCTAAAACACAGGCTTAGAAAAAGGTAAATAACTGCTACTATTCTAACATGCATTCTCTGTAAATATAGTATTGAAATTATTATAGCGTAGAGGAACGTGTAGGAAAAAACAGATAATAAAACAAATCTTAAGCACTGTAATTCTTAAAATTTGCTTTCTGATTTTGTAGGATACTGAGTTATCATATGGTATTAAATCAGTGAATTGTTCTTCTTCTTTGTTTCTAGGTGATGTCCGTAATGATATTTATGTAACGTTAGTTCAAGGAGATTTTGACAAAGGCAGCAAAACTACAGCAAAGAATGTGGAGGTTACAGTATCTGTTTATGATGAAGATGGAAAAAAATTAGAGGTATCTTTGTGGAAAGTTGATATCTGATTTTGAGTTGGTTCAAAATGATGTGATTGATTATTCACATACTTATTAAATCATGGTTAAATATTTTTAAAGCATGAAACCACCACCACCCCTTTCTGTCTTGCACATTTACTGGATGATTTAATGCCACATTTTTCCCATGCTGCCATTTATTTCAAGAATAATAATTTTAGAATTTGAATCCTGAAACTGTGAAATTACATGTGTTGATTTCTCACTGGATGAAATTATAATTGTGTTTATTAGCAGTGGTATTCTCCATTCTTTGTCATCTTTAAAGTTAACTGTAGATGACTACAAAGGTGCTTCACAAATCTATTTGATTTTCTCCAAGTGCTCCAGTATTAGAAAACAATCTTCCTTCATTTTTTTCCTTATTAACTAATTACATATTAAGTTAAAGATGAATACTGTTCTTGGGTTCTTGGTGTATTTTTCTGTATATTCCCACAATCAAATAATTGTCACTGTATTTATGGCATTTGGCTGGGTCAAAAAAATCTGAGTATCAGTTCCACTGAAAGCATCTGAATGTGTAAGAAAGCGTTACATGTAGTCCTTGACTTACAACCACAACTGACATCAGAATTTCCATTGCTAAGTAAAGAGGTTGTTAAGTGAGTCGTGCCTTTTCTTGACATGGTGGTTAAGCAAATCACTGCCATTGTTAAATGAATTGTTAAGTGAGTCTGATTTCCCTCATTGACTTTGCTCATCAGAAGCCAACTGGGAAAGTTGAAAGGCTGATCACAAGACCTCTCTGGACATTGCAGCTGTTGTATAAATACATGCCAGTTGCGAAGTGCAAGGATCAATCATAGGTCACTTTTTTTCAGTGCTGTTGTAACTGAACCGTTGCTAAAGAAATGGTTGTACATCAAGGACTACCTGTATTCATATTAATAAAGCAGAATATTTGTAGCTCAGAGTTAAAGTGAGCTACATATGAATATTTGAGGGGTCTTTGAGTGTTCTCTGAGCATGCTTGTTTTCTTGCAGACATTTCATTACCCTAACGAAGTAACATCATCAATGCTAGTGAGGAGTGCTGTTTGCTGTCAGTTTATATTCTGGTGACTTGACTATGTGCTGCAGGAGAGGGTTTCTTAGAGATTCTTTGGTTGGGCTGTTTGCTGTTCGGTTTCTTGATTGGGGTAATGCTTAATCTATGCTGATCTGGATGGTGATCGCTGGTGGAGAGGTGCTGGAGACTTTTTGTTCTCTTTTGGGCTGGTTGATTATCTCTTTTGCATAGTCTAATGATGTTGATAATGTCTATATATCTATCAATGGCTGATTTGTCAGAGTCAAATTTGTCTAGAAACCTGGCAGTTGGACAGATCAGTCGTCAATAGACACATAGACATTCACAACATCTTTAGACTATGCAAAAGAGACAACCACCAGCCCAAAACAGAACAAAAAGATTCTAACACCTCTGCACCAGCAGTCACCACCCAGATTAGCATAGATTAACTCCAGGGTTAACTTCAGACCAACAATCAAATAAGCAATACCCCCAATCAAGAAACTGCCAAAGAGCCATTAGTAAACAGCCCAACCAAACAATCCCTAAGACTGTCCCCATCCACACAGATTGGCTAGACACCAGAATATAAACTGACAGCAAACAGCACTTCTTACTAGTACTGATTTATGTTACCTAGTTAGGGTAATGAAATGTGTGTAAGAAAACAATCAAGCTCAGAGGACACCAAGGACCTCTTAAATATTCATATTGTTGTTACATATTTTGAAGGTTTCACTTGCCTGTATTACAATAAAATTATTTCTATTCTATTCTATTTGAATTGAAAAGTTCATTTTTATTTTGATTGTTTCCTAAATATAGTAATAGCATTTGCTTATACCTGCAACTGCAACATTGATTTCTGCTTTGTTTCCTTGTTTTAAGAATGTGATTTTTCCTGGGGCTGGAGATGAAGCTCTTTCAGAATATAAATCTGTTATATATTACCAAGTAAAGCAACCCCGCTGGTTTGAAACAATAAAGGTATGCTTGGCACTAAACTTTATTTTTAAAAGAAATGGATAAGAGAAATATAGAACCTCTTGGTATCCATGCCAGAGTAATCTTTCTGTGTTGCTAAGGACTAAGTATAGATGAAGTTCTTGACTGATCACATTCTTTCTGTTCTTTCTCTTTTTATCTTCTAGTCAAGGCAGCTTGGATATCTTTCCTTTGAATTTTGATCATATGATCATGGGGATGCCGCAATAGTTGTAAGTGTGAAAAACGGTCATACGTCATTTTTTTAGGTGCTATTGTAACTTTGAATGGTCACTAAATGAACTGTTGTAAGTCAAAACTACCTGTATTTTAGTCAAAAAAAATCCATGTACATTACAGATAGCCCTTGACTTACATCAGTTCATTTAGTGTCCGTTCAAAGTTATAATGCCACTGAAAAAAGTGACTTATGACTGTTTTTTCACTTAATTGTTGCAGCATCCCTCTGGTCATGTGATCAAAATTGAAACACTTGGCAACTGATCCATATTTATGATGGTTGCAGTGTCCTAGCATCATGTGATCCCCTTCTGTGACCTTCTGACAAGCAAAGTAAATGGGGAAGCAGGATACACTTAACAGCGGGTTACTGACTTAACGACTTGTACGATTCACTTAACAACTGTGGAAGGAAAGCCGTAAAATGGGGAAAAATTAATTTAACAAATGTCTCACTTAGCAACATAAATTTTGGGCTCAGTTGTGGTCATAAGCCAAGGATTACCTGTGGTATCATCTAGTGTATCATTTTTAAATGATCAGTGATCTATTACAACCTGACCCAGAAAGACAGATTGTTGTCATTTTTGGAATGTCACTGTGACCAGTATGCAAGACACTTTGATCATATCCATCACAACTTAGCTTTCAGAATTAGTTCAATACATGTAATGTAGATGTGCCGAGCATTGTCTGATTCAATTATGTTGGATGAGTTTCAGTTGCTGAAATCAAAGTATGTTGAAAAGATACTTGGTCAGCCTTGACCAAACCTTTTCCTCTTTGACTCTTGACATTTTTAGTTTGCTATATTTAATGCAGAGAAACCTAATCTGAATCTAAAGACAAAACAACTTTTGCTGCTTTTGTTGCTCACAAGTCCAGAAATATTTGGATACAACTGATTGTTTTGAACCATTCAGCCCAATTGCAAGTCTGATTTTGAAAGTGAAATTATCTATTTTTCTAGTGTGATCATTTGCTCTGAGAGAAGATGCAACCATGTTGAGTCTGTTAGACCTCTTCTCCATCACCAAGGCTAAGAACAGCATACATTTGTAACTATATTCCATGCATCTGATAGGATGGGCTGAGATCCCCATCCTTCTGAGTCAATTCTTTTGCTAGTCTCTTAGGATGCCATAAGATTATTAACTGTAGATCTCTCTGGAGCTTACAGCACCTTCCACTTATAATGTTCTGTCCCACATAGGCTGTTTTCGTTGCAATGTGGAGACATTATATACCACACTGAATTCTTCTCCTACTTGGTTGTCTATTTTAGAAAGTGATACTTGGAGGTTATTATTGCGTTACCGTCTGGTTGGAAGCATTACTGCTCCAGACAGGAAGGCAGTGCAGAGACTGGTGAGGATGACAGAAAAGACTATTGGCAGTTGGTTCCCTTCTATCCAGGACATAGCGTATAAGCCTTGCTTGAGCAGGGTCCACAGGATTGTCTGGGACACTACACATTCTCTTCATGACTTGTTTTCCTTGTTACTTTCTGGGAGGCTTTGTGGTACCCAAAACAGAACATCCAGATTCAGCCACAGTTTTGTTCCCTGCAGTATCAACCTTGTGAACTCTCAGGCTTCCTCTTTCCACTATGTATTCAAGATGGACAGTTATTAATATCTATATGTATTTATATGTTAGGGTGTAGATATGTATGTTTTTATAGCATATCTATATGTGTGTGTGTTATGTGGGTGTTTCTTTTTGAGAGCAGGCAACAGAATTTGACAATAAAGGTTATCTTACAATTTTGCTCTGTGGTAATCATGAGATGGGATTCCAAATATGAAATACCTTTGATTTTTAGAAAAAATCTAGAGGAAGCCACTGGCAAGTTTATCAATGGATTTGGGATGAGGTATCACCAAAATTCACAAGACATCCGCCTTTAGCTTTCTTTTAACCCTCTTTATTTAACACAGCAAGGCAGTCAGTTACCTCAAGCAGTGCCTTTTTTGGCTCGTGAAATACATGTGGATTAATAAAGTGAAATTGAATCCAGATATGTTTATATTTACCTCACCAGTTTTGTGGTTATTGTTTCATTTCACAACAAGTTGCTCTTTTCCTAAAAGGGTTTGTTGAATAACTTGGAATACACCTATTTTCAATGAAATTCAGAAGATTTGTGTTTTGCAGCAGTTACTTACATCTGGTATCTTCTTCTTTGGATTATTGCAGGGATCAGGGGATGCTTTTGAAATTGGTTCAAAAACTTCAGATAGATCAGAATAGGGTGGTTAGGCTACTGACAGAATAGTTGATATGAGCATATCATGTCAGTGTTTTGCTGTTTTCTGGTGTGAATCAGTTCTAGATGCAATTTGGAGAGAATAGTGCTTAAGGCCAGGCTGTCTGAAAGAGGCATCACCTGCCATATTTACTATTGGATGATAGGATTTGTACTTGAAGTGCTTCTCTAGATACTCCTGCTAAATGAGAAATGATGAATAGCTTTCAGAAAAAGATCTTTTCTTGTAGTAAGGTCCTGCCTATGCAATACTTTCCCTATAGAGGGAAGATTGTTGTGGTATATTCTGCATCATAATAAAGACATTTTTATTTTGCTAAATTGAGGAATTACTTTGATGATCTATAGTTAAGGTATTTTGAAGATACTATTACTATTGCTACACTTATGTAGTTGCCATTTCCTTTGTGTGGTTTAATATAATGTATTGCTAAAAGCAATATAATGCTTTTATATTGACTTACCTTTCAATAAGACTTTTAATGGATTGTATAGAGAATTTCTGTTAGAGGATATAAATATCCATAATTGCTAAAATATTAAGAATAACATTGCAGCAATAGTTCTTGTGAATTTTTTGGGAGATTAATATGATATGAAATAGGAAGTGATCAAGAGAGTTTATTTAAAGGTTAACAGAACATTTAAATGGCTGAACAATGACAGAAAAACCATAATTGGAAGATCTGATGTTTCTTGATAACAATAAGATTAAACATCTGGATCATAAATGAAAGCATACTTTAACAGAATAAACATGATGCGGTAACATTAATCTTTGTAAGGAAGATTAACAATCTTCTGCTATCTGAGAAAAACACTGAACACTAGCCTGCCTTTTAGCTGTTCTAAATTTTTGCGGTCAATAGTACAATTTCACTTTCCTCTGTTACTAGTGAATCTAATAGAGAAGGACATTTAATTCATATTTCTGAATTGTAATTTTAGGTATGAGTAATTATTATTGGGCTACAGTAACACAAGAAGGTTACCATGTACTGTATAAAAAAGATACTCAGAAGGTTCAGTTCATGGGCAAACTATTAAGTCTCAATCTTCTCTTCTCCAAGTCTGGACTAGGAATAGTTAAACAAGGAACAAGAGCAGAAGTGCTCTGATTAAGAGTATTATTAGAAGAAATGTACTTAATGTTACTTATACATAGACATAATTTAGGTGGCAAAACACTTTCAATATATGGGGGCTAAAAGCCTGCATTTTTTTCTGAAGCAGGGGTCCCTAACTTTGATCATTGTAATTCCTTTCAGTGTGCAAACTCTCACATTAGTTCAGTAAAGGTCTACTGAATGACATACTAACATACTGAATTACTCATCTGAGGAGTTCTTGGCAGCTTAATTCCAGCCTAAATGAAAAGTCAGTCTGGGTTATAGAACAAAAAGAAATTATTTAGTGTTTTATTCTGTACTGCTGGAGTATCCAATTTTCTGAAAAATACTGATTCTGTTTTGAGTACTTAGCTTTGAACCTCTGGAGAATCTTTTATCAAAAAAGTTTTCCAACTAGTCCTATGGTTTCAAATGCTTAAGCAAATGTTGTTTAAAACAACATACTTTTGAAAATATGGTTTTACTGTTGTTATATCACCTTTATAACTTCAAATCTGGAGAAAGGAGAAGTTGGTTACAATTAATCAGGAAGGGAAGTTCCTGTGACAATATTCATTTGCTGGTTCATTTAAGCTTAAATACTATTAAATACTGTGAATGTTGAATTGACTGCTACTTTTCTGGATTAGATAACAGGTTTTTAGACTAGTATGTTTTTTTTTATATGTGTCTGTGTTTATGTATAATTTGTGTATTTGTGTGTGTATATAAACACAGACACATATAATAGCTGTCTATTTTATTGATTGATCGATCAAATTTAAATACTACCCATCTCATTCTCAGAGCAACTCTGGGTGATAAACAATTAAAAAATAAAAACATGTAAAATATTATGTCTCAATAAAATGATGAATATCTATAACTTTATCTTTTGTTTTGTGAAGGTTGCAATCCCCATTGAAGACGTAAACCGCAGTCACCTAAGGTTTACATTCCGGCACAGATCATCACAGGATTGTGAGTCATTCACATCACACACGTTGTTATTTTTTTTAAAAGCTACTTTAAAGGAGAGATTTCTTTCTAATTTGTACTCTTGTTCTTTTGGCCCCTTGTCTTGATGCCTTTTCCTATGCCTTTTCTTCTTTACACTTCTTTAGGTAAAGCCAATTAATAATATTGGGTATATGCTTCTTAGAGGCTGGTATTTGGGTATTTACAACATTTTATAGATAAAATAAACTAACTTGCTTATACTGTTAAAGGGTTGCTTGATTTTCATTAGTCATGAAGTCTATGGGAAAGCTTGTTAGCATTTTACTTACAAGCCAAGTATTGATTTCACTTGTTAATGTTGCTACATTTCAGTAAGATAAACTAGTATTTAGCTTGTTTCATGTTTATTATCAATGCAGTTAATATCACCTTACTAGTTTGTAATAAGATACGGCTGATCTAACTAATGTTACTGAATCCATTAAAAACCTAGTTTCAATTTTTATAGTAATATTGGCATAAAAATCAAAGTTTTAATTGTGCAATCTTCAATGTTTATATTTAAAATTTGTAACATTTGACATCTTCATCATGTTTAGTGCTTATGTAATTAAAGAGCTGCTTTTGTTGTAAAATTAATCATTGAATGAAAGAATAATTTTAACAGAAAATTTAACAATTTTACTAATGAAAACAAGACACTATAATTTACTGATGCATTTATGACCATTAACTACAAATTGTTTCAGTAGGAAGCATTTGCATTAAGTTGCAGCAGATAGGGGGTGGACAGAGTGATTAGATTTTAGATTATTATAATCCTCATACTATAAGGTTTAGGACTGCTACTACAGTGCTTTCTCATACATCTTTTAAATTGCCCTGCTGGGTTGATCCGGGTTATCCTTCAAATTCTCCTTCCCATTTTTGTTTGCACTGCAATTTATCTGCCTTGTCATGCCTCTGTTAGAATCTGACTTGGAGGGAGAGGAGGAACAGCCAACAGGGAGTGGGAGTGAGACTCCAGAAGTTGTGGAGAAACTGGGGAAGGGCACAGGCCAGTTGGGCATTCAGAGAAGACCCATGCCCATTCCCTCTTCATCCTAGGGCACGCAGGGAGGAGCGGAGAAGGGAGAAATGTGAATGGCATGGCCTACGGGGGAGGAAAGGGGCTTCATGGGCTGCAACTGTGAGGACTGTTTAAAAGGACAAACGGCGCATGGGCCAGTGCTGGAAGCAAAGCGTGAAAATATTTATAGTCTGTCCATTATCTGAGTTCTGACATCCTTCCCAGTGTGTGTATTTCGATATCTGTGGATGTCTTCAAGCCCTTATCCTGCCTGGTCTTTTAAATTGCTTCAGTGTGGTTTGTGTTGTTTTTTTCTATTTATAATTTATATGTATTTTGAGTTTGAACGGAAGTTCTTCCTTTTCACAACTGTTTGTGGGGGAGGTTTTTTTTTTCCAGTCAGTGATATTTGGACCTTTGAAGCCAAATTAAAGGAATTAAAGGGACTTCACCTGTTTTTGTGACTTTGTTGCTTTTGTATCCCACCCTGGGTCATCACATGCCTTTTGGAAAAAGCTGAAGAGCTTTCCTGGAATTTTTTTTCTGGCTCTGGCAACCATGTGTTTTAATTGTTTTTACAGTTTGTTGTTGTATAGTCTTATTTAATGAGTCACTGAGAGTCCTGAAGTTGTGATGGGATGTTAGTTTGATGAATTAATAAGATGTTAATCTTGCTTTATATAAATGTTAAAAATATTCTAGTAATGGAAATCAAACTTCATAGCAGAAGTTGATCTTTTGTTCTGCTAAAGTAAAATTACAGGTTCTATTCAATGTACAGAGGATTGAGGTTTAAGGGAGGGGAAGGTGATACTGATTCCAGAGACACACACCATGGTTGAAGGTTAGAAAGTGTGAAGAAGGAAGGTTGGAAATAGAGAAATTATGTATGAAAACACTATAGGTAGACCTTGCTTAACAACCACTTGTTCAGTGACTCTTTGGGGTTATGACAGTGCTGAGCGAATACTACTTACATTCACTTCTTGAATTTACAGCCATTGCAGTACCCTGACAACCAGAAGATCAAAATTCGGGCATTGGGCAACCTATCCACATTTATGACTACAGGGTGCACTTCAGTTCCTCCACTTATCTCCCCCCATCTCTGCCCTTTTGGCTGCTGAGTACTCTGTTGCCCCACCACCTTTAATTTCACTACATTTGTCGTTGTGTGCTGTGCTGTCTCCTTTACACTTTCCCTTGCAAAGGACCAGCCTGGGTGTGTCTCATCAGGTGGGAGGAAGAAGAGGATGAATGTCATTTGGGGCACAGGCACTGAGCATTTGCTCCTACCTTGGCAGCAGCTATCCTTGACCCAATTGTGCTTGCATGGTGCCACAGAAGTTGCTTGTGCACCCTCTTGCTCTGGCAGCGGCCGTCCCCAGCCCAGCTATGCTATTGCTGCATGGTTGCTGTCAGGTGGACATCTAGCAGGCTTCTTATGAGCTACCCAGGAGTTGTGTCTTCCTGTTGGTTTCCCTATTTACTTTGCTTATAGGATGCTGGCAGGAACTTAGGAAGAGTTCTTTGCTTAATGATTAGCTTAATGACTTGTTTAACAACGGCAATGGATAATGGCAATGGATAAACCAGAGGTACACATATAGACTGGGTGAAACCAGGCTCAATAGCAGTGACTGTGAGAGGGATCTTGGAATCTTAGTGGACAACCAGCTAAATATGAGTCAGCAGTGTGCAGCAGCAGCCAAAAAAGTTGTATTAACAGAGGGATACAATCAAGATCAAGGGAAGTACTAATACGACTCTATAAAGCCTTAGTAAGACCACACCTAGAGTACTGCATCCAGTTTTGTTCACCACATTATAAAAAAGATGTTGAGACTCTAGAAAAAGTATAGAGAAGAGCAACCAGGATGATTAGGGGACTGGAGGCTAAAACATACAATGAATGGTTTCAGGAACTGGGCTTGGCTAGTCCAGTAAAGAGAAGGACCGGGGAGACATGATAGTGGTCTGCCAATATTTGAGGGGCTGCCATAGGAAGGAAGGGGTCAAGCTATTTTCTAAAGCGCCTGTAGGTCAGACAAGGAATAATGGATGGAAACTGAACAAGGAGAGATTTTACTGGAAATAAGGAGAAACTTTCTGACAGTGAGAACAATCAACCAATGGAACAGCTTGCCCTCGGAAGTTGTAGGAGCGCCATCACTTGAGACTTTCAAGAAGAGATTGGACTGCCATTTGTCAGAAACTGTGTAGGGTCTTCCGCTTGGGCGGGGGGTTGGACTAGATGACCTACAAGGTCCCTTCCAATTCTGATTATCTGTTATCTGTTAATGTTAAGCTTGTAATCACTAAGCAGTACAGTCACATGATGTCATACTTTATGACCACACAGCTTAGTAATGGAAATCCCAGCCCTAATTACCATTGATAACTGTGGACTTATCTGAATGCATATAACTGCAGTAGACAAAAAAAAAAAAGTAGCATTCAGTCCTCTCGGGAGAAAGAAACTTGGGGTTTAATGCTACGTGTGTGTGTGTCTGGGTGTGTGTTTGTGTGTGTGTGTACTCATATATATACACATACACACACACACAAAATAAGTGTATCACACACACACACACACACACAGTATGATTTCCTGTGAGTTGCTGTGTTCTAGAGAGAATTATTGCAAGTCTTTGAAGGCTTCCTTGACAAGACAGAAGAGGTTTGGAGATAATGGAGTGGAGAAGCAACTGCAGAAAGGTTTAGGCTTCTGTAAAATAGCTGTGGCCCTCCTAATCTGCATGCGAATAATAACAGTACTGTTTATTATCATTATGAATTGCATGCTCTTTAATTAACAAGATTGTGAGAGGGCAGCTTTATCAATGTTATTTATTGTTTGATAAATAAGTAACATGTGATTTATTACCATAAAATTCTGTTACTTTAATATGAACATGAATAGTTCCTTAAGGTAAAGAATCATTGTTTTGAAACTGTTATTTCTGGTTGAATTATCAGGAAATTATACAGGATGTCAACCCATTTGTTCATGTATGCATTCTGAAAGGATTTTTTCATGAGGAAATAAAAGTCCCTGGCTATTAATGTGATAATTTATTATTTATCAAACTGTGATGCTAGAATAATTAATAGCAAGAATAGTACCTAAAAGGTATGTGAAATGCCATGCTCCTACTAAATCATATTTCGGAATGGGAATTACTAACGAGTAAAGACTTTAGCTCTTAGTCAGTTGCCAATAGGACCAGTGGAGCCTGAACACTTTCTTTTCTTCACCCATCTTTTCTTATTCTTTTTGTCATTAATAAGGTTTTTGACTTAACTCAGTGTTCTGGCCAAAGCTTGTACTATAATGATCTTGTGAGTAGCTTGTGTGACTGTGCCTGAAGCGAGATGCCTTTGAGGCAAAAGTAAAAGACTATTAATATCTGTTTCTCAGTTTTCTGAGTAATTACGCATGTGGGATAACTGTAGTGTAGGCTTTGCACTTTTGAAGTCTCTTAGAATTATAATCAGGGCCTGTTAAGGTTATATATAACTTTCAGCATAGGTACTTCAGTGGAAGGTAGATTTTGTGTATTTATTCATTGTGTGCAAATAAGCAGTAGAATTTTGACCCATGTTTGTATTTTGAAGAACAATATGTGGTCAGAAGTACATCCGTTTGATTTTAATAGCACTCATTTAATACTTTTACATCTATGACTATATGTCAGAGGTGGTATTCAGCAGGATCTGACCAGTTCTGAAGAACCGGTAGCGGAAATTTTGAGTAGTTCAGAGAACCAGCAAATACCACCTCTGACTGGAGATTTTACAGTATCTTTACCCTGCCATGCCCATCAAGCCATGCACACAGAACCAGTAGTAAAAAAATTTAAATCCCACCACTGCTATATGTATTATTTTAATAGTATTCAACATCCAAATAAACATAGCTGGACATTATATCTTTTTGGTTCCAGCACTATCCAGTCTTGGCCTTGATAAAACCTTGGATGAATTTAGGCCTACAATTTAGGTCCAATTCATGCAAACTGATAAACCCAGAGATTCCCATCTCCACTATAGTAGAATTTTATCTCCACTTGAATTATTTCTAGATCTTTTTAAAGCATTTTATATATTCCACATATGAGACTTTTTTCCCTAGCCTGATTGGTACCCATTAGTGTGATGGTGACCAGAAACATCAGAAACTTGTGCAAAGATCAGTAGTACAATGGAAGACATAGCTGCTGATCAATGGTGATAGATTAGGAGAGATTAATATCAAGTGAGAAATCTTTCAAGGATACACATTTTGACCAATATGCAAGTTGCTCTTTTTTATAAAAAAATTCAATGTTTACATACATGGTGTGTTGTGAGTTAATTTTGTGAGTTCGCTTGCAAATAAATTTTATGAGTTTGCTTGCAAGCAAATTTTATGTAACAGGCTCACATAATTGCAGAAACACAGATCTCTAAGTGAATCTGTGATTCTGTGAACAACTCAATCTGCCTGCCTTGCTTTGCCTGATTTTAGGTAAAAGTTGCTCTTTTTAAAATAAAAAATTCAATATTTACATAAATATTTATAATATTTACATACAAGCCATGCCCACCCAGTCACATGACCACCAAGCCATACCCACAAAATAGGCCACACCTACAGAATCTGTTGTTAAAAAATTTGAATCCCACCCCTGAAATGTTGCCAAGAAAAGTGCAGGAAACAATATAATTTGAAAGCATAATTTTTCAAGCACGTATGTGGCATACTATTATATTTTCTAGTTTCTATGCTTTAGGCAATACATATGTAAATATTTTTTTCATGTTGTTTTAACATGTATTTCCAATTTATTCATATACTTGTGGCACCCAAATTTGTACTTGATTTGAGAAAAACTGACCAAATTGTTTTCTTTCCACATAATGGCACATTAGAAATTAGAGGGAACATTGCAATCAGAACCCCTCTCCAGAGGCTCTACAATTTGAATAATTTAGATTGAACAAATAGTTTGCAGATCTAAAGATTTCCAGGAAGGAACCCACTTTTGCTAATTGCTGTGTTCTAGTCTAACATGTAATATGGAAGCTTCTTTGAGAAATTTCAGCTTTCGTTTTTCTGTAGGCCTATAGGTCACAAAGAATAGATAGAAAGACTGCAATAACACAAGTCAGCTATTATTTTTACTTTTCGTCTTGAGAAGAAGCCATCAAGAAAATATAGAGAGATCAGTGGAAAAATAGAAAATAGAATGAAAGCGTAGGCAAACATGAAATCTAACTTCCAGTAGGATCATTTTGTTTCCATGTAAATAAGAACATTTGGCAGATAACATGGAATTTAGAAAAGTGCTTGCAAAAGATGGATTGATCCAAGGGCTTGGTCCGAGGGCTTCAGATAATTGTAGGTGCATCTCTATTGGCCAGACAGCATATGGGATGTAGATTTTGCTTTACGCCAGTTAATGGCAGCAGGTACATGTCTGCCTCCCTTCGAGTGAAAAAAGCCAAGATTATCTTGGCACCATTATTGGCTTTGGCAAAGAGGATTCTAGATTGTTCCTGCCAAATTCCAGAGGCTTGAAAAATTACTCCCAAGATATTTAAAAGTAGAAATTGTTCTATTTTATTAGTTTCTATTCGTCATTGGAATTTATGGCACCTAGGTCTTCTCATAATTTTAGTTTTGAGTAATTAATACTAAGACCTTCCTTCTTGCAGAATTCTGCTACTGCCTGCAAACTTTTCCAACCTGTGTGAGGGAATTGCTGCATCGTTGGCATACAAAGCATTACCAAATATCTGTTCCTGTTCCATTTTCTTAAGTGGCACAAACCTTAAATTCTTTTTTTTTTGGTAAAAGCTATAACTGAATTTATATAAACATTAAACATTATAAATATTAAAGGAGCTAATTGCATCCCTGTTTCATTCTACAACAGATTGGAATGTTTGCAGTAACATAGCCAGCTTTGTTACACCTAACTTGTGCTATATTTCATAATACAGGTTGAGTAAGTAAGGAGATATACTTTGTTTCGTTCCTTTGCTGAGACAGTCCCTCCCTCCCCCACTTCTTTTTTGTGCCATATTGTGTCCATACGGGCGTCACGCCCTGAATAAAGATTTTGCATGAGGACAAGAGTTTCTGAGATTCTCATTTTTCTAAGCACATTCCACAGCGTGACATGATCAGTATAATAATGGTCTTTCTGTATCTAGGAAGCACATTCTGATTTCTCTTTGCTATTCTTTTGCTATCTCAATTACCCAGCATACCTCTGAAATAATACCTTGTTTTCCTTAGCTTTTTCTAAAACCTGCTTGAATATCTGGCATTTCTTTTTCCAGGTAGGCTCTAATCTGCGTTGGTCCTAAACCTTATTTTGCTAGCATGTGAAATTAAGGATGTTATATGATAAATTTTATTTGCTCAGTCTGCTCCTTTTTTAGATATTAGAATATGAACTGAAGTCTTCCAGTCTGTTGTCTGCTGTGTCAGCCTCCAGTTTTGTGGCCTAGTGTGTCTAGAATTATTTACTGATTCTTCTTTGGATGTTGACATCTTTGCTGTACAAAACTCCAGTATATTCTTTCCAATTTAATAATTGAATTAGTTACTATTTTTATATGTTGTATATGTAGTTGTAATACTGCTTTTTATTTTTTCTAACAGTTCTTTGAAACTTTTTGTTAAGTTCCTTCTTGAGAGATTTATTTTTTTTTCTCTGGTTTCTCTTGGTAATTTTCACAGTTTGTTCTGACATCTAGTTTGATTTCTTTTAGAAATATTTTTATTTGAAATCTTTTTTAAAAAAGAAATACGTAAAAGAAACAGAAAGAATAAAAAGTACAAAAAAAAGAAAAAAGAGAAAAATAAGAAAAAATTAAAAGGAATATTTAAATAAATTACTTCTGATCTTGTTGTGGTCCACCGGTGGCTGGCAGAACTGGCAGCAGAGTCAGATAGTGGGGAGGACCATGGGTCAGTCCTGGAATCTGGGGAGGACTCGGACGAGGGATATGTGTCTGACACAGAGATGGGGCCAGGACTATCTGAGAGTTATGTGATGACTCCGGAGCCTCCAGAATCTGACATCCAGAGCCTCCAGAATCTGATTCAGCAGAGGAGCAGGGGGAGCCTGTTCCCAGTGCATGCTTGCGCAGAGCTGCCAGAAGGCAAGAAAAGTTAAGACAAAAGGGGCGACTTGGGAGTAAGGCTTGGAGATGATTGGCCCCTCCCATAAGACATAAAGGAAGAGCAAAGGGACATGAGCCTTTGCAGGAAGCAACTTTGTTCCTTCTGGTTGGTTTAAACTCTGAAGCTCCGTGTTGATTTTGTGCTCCGTTTGACCTTGTACAGCTAATTGGCAATTTAGTCATTGGCAGCATTTCAAGGGAGATAAAGATGGGTGCTTATCAGCCTTGTTCTGAAAGACTGTGGCAGACTTCTGTTGGACTATTCATCAAACTGTTTGGGACTCATTACGGACTGTGAACGCATATAATTCATAGTCGTTGAAATAAAAACAAGGTTTTGAGGAATAGCATGTGATTGTTACTGTTTCAGGAAGCCTTGGTCAGAACAGATCTTCATTACAAGTACAAATGTAATTCACCTTCATAAGATTACGTGAAAGTATCTCTTATATTTATAATCCATTCCTTATCCCTACACAAACCCATAAATCATTAATATTTCTCAGCAAAAGATTCATAAAAATAACCAAATGTTTATAGAAACATGTTGTATGTTAACCATATTCATGCAAGCCAACTTGTAGCCTTTTTATTTCTAATAATCTTGATCTTTAATTCATTTAATTGTTGTCATAGAATTTGCTTTCTCTTCAGTTTTTCTTTTCCCATCTCAAAGGCATCTTTAATGCTTTAGCAAATCACTTTTATAAATTCAATAAGGAGTCATTATCCAGATGACTATTGGTTTATCACCACAAGTGAATTTATGCTTTAAATGTCATATCTTAGAATCTACCTTTTTTTTAAAAAAAAATCAATATTTCAACAATTTCTTTATTTTCTAATATTTTTGTATCAGATGAGGATCAGATTTTTTTCAACTTTTTATCTTGTAAATCTTCCAGGCTATTTTTTCCCATTTGTCATTTCCTCTTTGACAACTTTTGAAAATAGTCTATCCATAGAAACAGACCTCATTGCTGACTTGGTAGCTGCTAATTTCTGTCTCCATTCTTCAAATATCTCCTGGAGTATTTAAAATGTCATACCATTTTTTGTCATGTTGTCCCAATGCTGACAAAAGGCAAACCTTCCCCAACCTCTTCACTTGCCAATAGGTTTAATGGGCTCATTTGGGGACCTGCTAGCTCACCATTTCTTACCTGGAAGTTTCCAATGAGCTTTCTTTGTTTCTTCATCTTTGGCAGCCTCTTTTCATAATCACCCTTAACAAATTATTTACTCTGTTTGCACAGTTCCTCTGGTTCTGTCAATGGGTTCCAGACTTTTAAGCAAATTTTATGTTATCTTTGAAAAAAGTAAATATATACTGAGTATCATATCATTGGTTGGCTTTTATCTTGTTCTTTAGCTTAATATGGAATTTGCACTTGAACAGTCTGTGATCTTTTCCTTAACTGCTCTTGGCCATGCCTTTGATGTTATAACTGAGCTCCTTCACCTCTTTTTAGCAATAATGAAGTCAATTTGATTTCTATGTATTCTACCCAATGATGTCCATGGATACAGTCACCATTTTAGTTGTTTGAAGAAAATGTTAGCTTTGAAGAAATAACTGAATTTTCAGAATTTGATGAACTCGCCTACTTCATTTCAATTCCTAAATCATATAATCCCAAAACATTTTCTCCTTTACATTTCCAATGTTGGCATTTCAGTCTTCGGCAACACATCGTGCATATTCTATCAATTTCAAATTGAACTTGATTATCAAACCCATCAGACTCGTTTTTTTTCTGGATCAATGTTTCGTCTTAGATCATTGTTGCACTGAGCAGTTGTCCACAAAGTCTATTTGATATTATTCAGTCATCGACTTCACTATATTCAAGTATTGTTCTTGCTACATGACTATAAAAGCAATTCTTTTCTTTGTTATTCATGCCCTGAATAGTAAACTATGTGTCATCCTCTGACCAAAAGGATCCAATTCTAGTCCAACAAATTCACTGGTACTGAAGATGTCAATGTATAGTTGATTCCTTCATCTTTCACAGTGCTGAGATTTTCTGTGTTCATGTTTCTTACTTTCCAACTTCCCACTGTAATTCTATCTGCAGGTTTGGATTTTCCCAAAGGCTTTAATCAAGCTATTTCATAAATGTCATTAGCATTCTAAAAGATCCTTGGGTAGCAAGTTGACTGCAATTCAATCTGAGCGGCCCATTATCCAGCACTATATCTTCTATCATTGATTTTATATTTTCTATACATGTGGTTTTGTTGGTAAAAATACAGAAATGGTTTACTACTGCCTTTCCTCACTAAGTACAACTGCATGCTTTTGCTCTTTTACCTAAACTAGTAACTTCTAGTATCTTGCCATATTGCTGCTGTCCAATATAAGTGCCTGCGTACTTCACTGAGCAGATAGGATAACTTGGATAACTCAGATGAGAATAAATATTCCTGGAATCCGTATGCCATGCTCTTTGTTTATTCCTCCTGGGAATAGCAGTAGCAATTAGACTTATATACCACTTCATAGTGTTTTACAGCCCTCTCTAAGCTGTTTACAGAGTCAGCATATTGCTCCCAATAATCCGGGTCCTCATTTTACTGAGGAAGGATGGAAGGCTGTGTCAACCTTGAGCTGGTCAGGATCGAACTCCTGACAATGGGCAGAGTTAGCCTGCAATACCTCATTCTAATGACTGAATCACCATGGCTCTCCATGGAATACCTCCTGGTACAGCAGGACCTGAATATTGTTGTTAGCTTTGGAACATTTTCCTCAATAAATAAATAAACAATATTTTGACTAATTTGCTTAAATGGGTTCTCTTTATCTAGTTTTATGATTTGTGTGGAGAACAGATTATGTTTTAGATCATTTTATGCCGAAAGATTGAATATTCAAAAGAGTTCTTAAAGTTTTACATACCAATCTCCCTCCCTCCCTCTGTGTGTGTGTGTGTGTGTGTGTTTGTATGCATACACAAATACACAAAATACAGAAGGTATTCGATGTATCTTTATGATTGACCTGCACCATAAATTAAATCACACATTTTTTTTCGTTTTTTCTCTTTCATTTCAGCTTACATTTCAAATGTCTTTTTTGATACAAAGCACCTAATAATTTCTAAATCTTCATTAACATATAAATCTTGTATTTTCTCACTGCTGTATTTGTCTTTATCAGTTGATTTACAATATACTCATTTGTTTTCTTTTGAATAGCCAAAGACAAATCTGAGAAAATATTTGCTCTTGCATTTGTTAAATTAATGCGATATGATGGAACAACACTACGAGATGGAGAACATGATCTTATAGTATACAAGGTATTATCTTAAGTATATGTTATAACACTTTGAAGAGCCAACAATGTAAGGAATTTTTTTTTGTTCAAAGTAATATAGAAGAACAATTTGTTACCTCATCAGATCCGGGTACAGGAGTATATATTAGAAGGAAGAGCAAAACTTGTTTTTCATGTAGGTATTTCACTAAAAATCAGACATCTCATTAAAGAATTCAAGTTTTATGATATAAAGTTTTTGGAATATTTACAATTAAAACTACATATGTTCAGTAAGTGAAGTATTTCTCTTCTTCCTTCCCTCTAGACTTAGTATGTTATAATGTGGTGATTTGCCACTGGAGTTGAAACAATGATAATATTGCTCTGTGACATTTTGATCTACTTTTCAAGGTGGTGAAGGCAGTGAAGATGTGCAACGAACTATTAACACTGTTAAAAATGAAATAAATGGTTAAAGGTATCTGTGTTTAAGTGCAGTGATATGGGGGTACTGTAAAAATTAATACATATTTTGTTCTGGGATAATGTTGCAGGCAGAAGCAAAGAAGCTGGAAGATTTTTCAACGTATTTAAGCTTGCCCTCTACTAAACTGGAATTGGAAGAAAAAGGTCACTCCATGGCTGGCAAGGGCATGCAAAATCTTGGAACCTGTACCATTAGTAAAGATTCATTCCAGATATCTACTCTTGTCTGCTCAACAAAACTAACTCAAAATGGTAGGGATGATACCATACCAGCTCCAGAAAAAAAAAGTCATTCAGTGATTAATGCTGAATTAATAAAAAAAACTCATTCAAGGATTAATGCTGACAATTTCATTCCTGAATATTTTTGGGCACAGAAGGAATTCTGAAATAAAATACAAAATGTTGCATATTTTATACAACCCGGTCAATCTTTGGGAATATTGATGGGATCTTATTTGAAGCATCTAAAAAAAAAGAGAGACTGTATGACCCTTCTAATAATTTTGGACTTGCATCATACCTGACCTTTGGTCATGCTGGTAGGATTGGTGAAGAGCTACACGTTT
Source organism: Bungarus multicinctus (assembly GCA_023653725.1). Taxonomy (NCBI): domain Eukaryota; kingdom Metazoa; phylum Chordata; class Lepidosauria; order Squamata; family Elapidae; genus Bungarus; species Bungarus multicinctus. The sequence continues at coordinate 66,421,014 of CM042844.1, forward strand.
AACATAAACACAAATGAACAGAAGGGGGAAATGATGGAGATTAGATGCTATCTGTAGCTTCAGAAATAAAATATGAATACATTGTGTAAGAGATGCCAGGGTTTAGGTATCTCCACATCTATAAGAAAAATAGAAGAAAAAAATGACTATTCATATTTTGCTATATAAAATGCATGTGAATTTTCTTGTTTTGAAGATCACATGTATGCTTTAAATCGTTTCCTGTAAAATTATGAAACAATTAAACATAAAGACATAATTAATATCTTAGAAATTTTGAGTTATTTTACTGTTACACAGCTTTAGAAAACCTATATTATTTCTGTGGCTAAGTCTATTATTTTTTTCCAGAGTTTAGATTAAATTGAGTGGATGTATGGTTTGTTGTCAGGAAGCAATAGAGATGGGAAATTTCTAGTTCACAATAGAGATGCAGCTCATGACATTTCCTTTTTCACTTGCCAGTTTCATATTCTTACCACAGGCTTTACATTGTCTTCCCAGCTAGGGAATAACTCTCAGCAGGAGCTCAAGCAGCAGCTGTTTGCACACACACAGAGGTTTTCTCCCCCCTCTTCTATATAAAACAGAGGGGATACAGTGGGGAGATACAGAAGGGATACTGTCTACAATCTGTGTTGGACAGAGCTTTCAGCTCTTTCTAAAACCCATCATTTAAGATTGTCCATTAAGGCAATTCAGCCTTCGGAACTCATTAATATTCTGAATTAAGCTTCAATTGTAAAGATGTGTTATAAAATCTGTCTAAAATCTGATAACTAGACTTATTAGTCTTTCGGCTGCATCTGGTACTTTACGAAAGATCTTTTGGCCAAAAGTACTTATCCTCCCCAATGATAACATTGCTGAAAATATATTTTGGAGACTTCCCATAACATTCTGTAGTGGATTTGTGGGAAGGCATGGGAGAAAATTGTATCCCTTTTAATTGATAAACATTATAAGAGTCAGATTAACATATGTAAGATTGCAGCTGGTAGGAGTTGTTCCAGTCTTTTTCTGCTGTTGTATTTTATGTATGATAGAATTATCCATGTTTTCTCCCTCCTTTTTAGTGGACTTACTGGGGCTTTTGAAGTGGCGATCCAACACAAATATACTGCAACAGAATTTAAGGCAACTTATGAAAGTTGATGGAGGTGAAGTTGTTAAAGTAAGAAGCCATTTTTCTTGGTGGGGGCGAAGGAGCATTATTTTTTACTTCTATAGTATGAAAATATCCTGCTTCTTGTTGCTAGTAAAATGAAATATCCTACAGGTGGTCTTTGATTGAAATTTATGATGGATTTCCCCAAAAGTAATTATGACCCGGTTCCGAACTACTAATGGATGCTTCCCCACCCCATGGTTGAATTTTGGGCATTTGGCATCCAGTCCACTTTTACTGAATGAAATAAAAGCATTTTATTGCTGCATAGATTTATTTTTTGTTATCCCACAGCTTTAAGACATGGAATCATGGATTTAAGTTACAGCAAGTTGCCAGGTTAAGAACAACTTCCATTCCTAAGTCTGTCCTTAAACCAAATTTGTATCCAAAGCAATACAGATTATTTAATCAGTTTGTTTTACTGTGAACTGCTGAAAACAGGCTGAAGCATCTGCAGACCCTGGATAAGGGTGGGGATTGTGCATTGGCATACAGACGAGGAGGCATGCAAAGTATGAACTGAGAAGGTGGGCTTTTGGAAATGCAGTATTGGGTAATGTTATGCTGCTCAGCCATTGCTTCCTGCAGTGATGGAGTTCTTCTTGCCAGCTCCCTCCCTCCCTCCCTCCCTCCCTCTCTCTCTCTCTCTCTCTCTCTCTCTCTCTGTGTGTGTTTGTGTGTGTAGGAAGCTAGATTACAATTGAATGTTAATCAGTTGCCTAATCATAAGTTTGACAATTGCACCAAAAATGGTGAAATCCCTTTCAACAAAAGCTATAAGCCATCTCTGAGCAATAGCAATAGCACTTAGACTTATACACCGCTTTAGAGTGCTTTATAGCCCTCTCTAAGCAGTTTACAGAGTCAGCATATTTCTCCAACAATCTGGGTCCTCATTTTACCCACCTTGGAAGGATACCAACCTTGAGCCTTGAGCAATTTGAACTGCCAAATTGCAGGCAGCTGGCTGCAGAAGTAGCTTGCATAAGTATGTATATTCAGTCATACAGGCAACTTTATGATATGTAATCATTTGTTCAGCAACCTTATTAAGATATGATGCTGATGAATAAGTGGTGGTTATGACTGGTCCTTAGAATTTTAGCCATCCCAGAAACCCCATAATCGCAATCTGAATCTTGGCGTCTGGTTCTCAATTATGACCGATTGTAGTACTCCATAGTCACCTTATCATCTTTTGCAACCTTCTCTGCCTGCTTTTTCAGTTGGAAGCCGCCAGGGAAGGTTGCAAGTCTCCCCCACCTGTGCATTCTTTTACAGTCCACTATGCCCATGTCAGTCACTCATAATATATCCTCCCTGATCTGTGCCACTCCTTTTGTGCACCCCCTCAGACCTTCCCTGAACTGTGCACATTCTCACACCTTGCAAACCCCGCTATTGATGTGTAAGTTATTGAATCCTTGGTGGAACATTGCCAATACCTCATTTGATATGATAAAAATACCTCAAGTAAAGAAGATAACTATTAGGAACAGAATGTAAGAAATCATACATATTATATATGAATGGCCGTGGCTGTGTCAATCCAGAATACGTTTTCTCTTTAAAAATGAAGTCTGAACATATATCAAGTGTGCAGAATGTGATAGTTATGTGCTACTTGTAGCATATGTGGTCTACATTCCATCCTTGTGGTAGAGATTGCTATGAAGAATCTCAAAATCTATGGCATCAGGACTGGGTTTCCTCAAAAACAGCCATTATTCTAGAAAACTACAATGTCCTTGAAACACTGGAGCTGATGGTATATAGTCTGAGTTCATCACTTTCAGTGTACCTCCTTAATTTCATTTTCCTTTGGCTATGATTTTTATAGCCACATTTCTCTATATATGAACATAAAATGTATCCCTATACATACTTTTCTTGGAATTGTGTGAATAAAGGGTTTTTTGTTTTATTTTCCATGTAAAAATTAATATAACCATCACTGTTAAACCAGTAGGCATCTAATTACTTTTTAGATAAAGTTTAGTTTTTGAATATCTGTTATAATATTGACCATAATTTTTTTTCCAGTTCCTTCAAGATACATTGGATGCATTGTTTAATATTATGATGGAGAATTCAGAAAGTGAAACATTTGACACATTGGTGTTCGATGCTTTGGTAATATATATATATGTACATTATATATGTATACACAAACATACAGAAACATATATTGCTTTATAGTGATTTATTTCATTTAATATCTGTCGTTTGTAAGAAGTAAAACTTCTATGAATCTCAAGTCTTCTCCGGAAATGCAATCATACTACTTTCCAACTTTTCATAACTACTTATGTTATTATTGACTACATGAAATACTGTTTTGGACTTGATACCATAGAAGTAATCTTAAACGCATAAGTTTTGTGAAAACATTCGCCTAAATAAAATAAATAGTAACAGGCTGAGAAACCCATAAAGACTGACTCTTCAGTGTATGCTACTTCCTAGGATCCCTGACACATTGCCTTTGGCCACTTACGTGAATCCAGGCATATTTCTTAGTACCATTAGCATCACCTGGGAACAGAACAGCAAGATTCAACAAGGCTGAAAAGCTATATATATATTTAATATATAGCCATATTAAAAATATAGATTTTTAATCATAACTTTTGCTGTGATTATTTCATTTAGTTTTCTTGATGGAAGGATTGATAACAGCATGGCAAGCCATCATATGTCTGATTTGGGTTTAGATGGTATGCAAAACCAACAACTTTGAATGTTAAACTATGAATTATGGTATAGTTTTATGGCACAAGGACTTACTCAACAAACTAGGAATCCAACCAGTATTGCCTGCAGAGGAAAGGCCTGTTATGGCTTCCAAAACAGCAGATTGTTACCCAAATTATTGATGTAATTGTATTTATAACTGTACTTTTTTACTTGGCTGTACACTGCCCCGAGTTCCGTTGGGAGAGGGGGCGGTATATAAAATAAATAAATAAAGTAATAAATAAATAAATAAAGTAATAAATTTGTCAAGTTATTCCTGTACATAATTCCATTCCAGTTCCTAAAAAACAAAAGCAAGCTTAGTGAGGAAAAAAGTGTTCAAAGGGATAAATTTCCTTAGATATCAAAAGACACACTAAAGTCAAATGCTATGAATTTTCAGATAGCAAGAATTCTATTGTGCTGGCTATTACAAATGACCTTCATAGATCAATGTTTCAGCAACCTAGTCTGTATTTGAAGACAATTGGTAAAGCCTCATTGTTACTTTCAGTTTAGGTCTATTCAAAATTGTACTTTAATCTCCTCTCCTTAAATTTAATACATGTAAGTGAAATTCTATCAGCAAACTATGTTTTACTGATGGAGCTCTCTTCTAATTTTTTTTTTTTACTAAAAATGTAAATATTTGAAATGTTGTACTTTCCAGATAATGAATACCTTTCCCATTGAACAGGTTTTTATCATTGGACTAATTGCTGATCGGAAGTTCCAGCATTTCAATCCTGTTTTAGAAACCTACATTAAGAAACATTTCAGTGCTACTTTGGCTTATACGTAAGTGGTTAAATAACTATGTCATGGCTGAAAATTAATTATTTAAATAGGAGGTAGAAAAAGTCATTATCATATATGCTTATTGTTTTAAAGCTAGTTTGTTGTCGAACTTGCTATTCTGAGGGGCTTCTTAGATTATTAGCAAAAGATGTTCATCCAATTCTCTAACAATCTTACTTTCTGGATAATTTGAGTGATTTCAGAATTAAAATATTTTTTGTTGTTGTTTTGGGCTTCTTGTCTGGGAGATATTTTTGTGTCCATAGCTAAGTAGTTCATATATGCAGGTATGATAGATTACAATCATAGATTGCAGGTATGATCAAAGAGAAAGGCTTTCCATGAGTAACTAGAAGATGGCATTGTGCCTGCATTGGCACATGAACTTCCTCTGACCTCAGTAATCAACCATATATGTTAAGGGTGAAAGTGGTTTGTGATGAATCCTATACTTGAATTGTCTGGGCTCTTGCATATCATAAGAATAATCTTGAATTGTACTTAAAAGCTGTTCCTGATTACAGTTACACTAACACACACAGTTGCTATGGAACTCAAGGGATTTACTCCCTTGCTTCTAATCAAAGGATTTATTCCCTTGCTTGGCAAAAAGCCTCATTGAATATCTTCGCTTTGGTCTTTGGTCTACTTGCTTGGTATGGGTGCTGGGAAGCCTGCTGTCATCATCACCCAATTTCTCCAGTTGTTCAAAAGATGCTTATGTTTGATCAGCCTGTGGTGATTGTTGGCTTTGTGTCTCCTGAGATTGACATTCCACAAGATCTGCTTGACCAGTTTCTTCAAATTAAAATTCAGATTCAGCATCTGAATTTTGGGCTATGACAGCTGTAGAGAACCATAAAGATACCCTTCAAGAAAGAATGTGAAGATCAGTAGCAAAAATAGGAACTCAGTCTATGAAAACAAGATACAGATAGTTCTCATTTACCAACTGCAATAGAGGCTGGCATCCTATTGCTAAACGGTGTGGTCTTAATCTTCTTCCTATGAAGTTATTTATGCTGTTTTTTTCTAAATAAACTCTGTATGACTATGGACATGCTTCATTTGGTTACACATAAATGTTTATTGCATTCTAAAAATTGTTTAAAAATCTTAATAAAGAAGAATATTTTAAAACCATTTGTAGTATATCTAGAAATGTCTTCACAGTAAACAGAGAATACAATGAAAACAGGTCTTCATACTGCATTTACTGGCTTGTCAAAATGTGAAAAAAAATGCAGTTTGTGTCATGGAGAAGTTTAACTTACAAGTGCTCTGACATTTGTGTGCAAAATGGATGCAGCATTGTGCGATTTTTTTTTAGCATTGTTCCAAAAAACGAAGGCATCTTTTGATTCTCTATTGAAGGCCTTCCTTTTTACATTTCATTTTCTCTTTTAAATTTTTTTTTATCCTGCCTTTATTATTTTTAGTGTATCTTGAGTTCTCTTTTTATTCTTTATTATCTTCTATTGTCTGTGAGAGTTCTCTGAACACAAATCATGATTATACTGTATGCTAGTACATCTCATTGTATGTATGATCTGTATTTTTCTTTTTCTCAGAAAACTGACAAAAGTTTTAAGGACTTATGTGGACAATGCTGGTGTCACTGATCAACTATTCAAGGCTATGAGATCTTTAGAATATATCTTCAAATTCATTGTGCGATCAAGAATTTTGTTCAACCAGTAAGTATTATAACATCTTTATCTGTAATGTATCCTTCAGTTTTTAAAATGATGGTTTTATATAACATTAAATAATATAAGATGTGAAGTATTTTTTTGTGATATACAATAATCATTAGTTGTAGATGAAATGAATGCTGAATGTTTGCAATGGATGTTGGTCAGTTCTTTTCTTGCTAATTGTTAACTGTTAAGCTGTCAGAACTACATTGTGTCTAGCATTTGTAGACTTCCTTGACATCGTATGCCATATACTAAATAAATAAATTGTTAATGGTGTGTTGTACTGTTTGTTTGGCAAGGCAGTGTGCATCTAAAATTTACAAAAATTAAGTATTCTGCCCAGTAATGTACTAACACAGTATTATTGTAATTTAATTTTATTTGATCATATAGAATAGAATAGAATTCTTTATTGGCCAAGTGTGATTGGACACACAAGAAATTTGTCTTTGGTTCATAAGCTCTCAGTGCACGAATACTTACAGTTTGGTCCAGTGGTTAAGGCACCAGGCTAGAATGCAGGAAACTATGAGTTCTAGTTCTGCCTTAAGCATGAAAGATGGTTTGGTAACTTTGGGGCAGTTACTCTTTCTCAGCCCAATTTACCTCACAGTACAATATGACTCTCTGTCCAGTACAATAAGGACTAGATGCTAATACAAGTAATGGAGAATTTATTTATTTATTTTATTTATTTATTTATTCCATTTATATACCGCCCTTCTCCCGAGGGACTCAGGGCGGTGAACAGCTCATCTAAAAACCCCACAAAGAATACAAAAGTTAAAAAATATTAAATTTCAATCGGCTGCTTGATAAAACTAACAAACCGCCCCCCCCTTAAAACCCAATTTAGAATTAATAAAATGGAGACCAAATTAATCAAAATAATGATATGCTTTTAAGGATTGTAGAAATAAAAACTGAATCCTGATTTTCTTTTTGGCAATGTGTAATGCTCTTTTAAAAAATGGTCTTGTGATGTTACATATAAAATGTATTCAGAAGACAAGTAGTGCTTGTAAAAGATATATAGGGAACTCTATTGACTCCCTCAAGCCAAGATCCTTAAGCCTTTTTCTCATACTCATCATTGTTGCAGCTTCCATACAATAGTTGTAGGGAACCGTGTGGCATCCTAGAGAAAGGTTTGTATGTCAGTGTAATTCACCATAGCCGAATTAGTGTGCATTTTACCTATTCTTGATATGGTGGAAGAATAAGAAGGCTGATAAAGGAGGGTGTTGAGAGAGAGAAGGAGTACTTGTTAATTAATTTTAATTATTGTACTCTCTTTAAATGTTTTGGTGTTATTTGTTTTCTCAGATTGTATGAGAATAAAGGGGAAGCTGACTTTAGGGAATCCTTGCTTCAACTCTTTAAGTCTATTAATGAAATGATGAACAGTGCCTCTGACCAGACTGTTACAGTAAAGGTATGTTTTAAAAATAGAAAGGTCTTTTTTATTTTATCTATTTAAAAATCTTAAGTTTTACACATTAGAGGAAGTTCTATATTTTACTTTATTTGAAAAATGAAGTTCAAAATGTGTCCAGAGAATTTTCATTAGCCTGAAATTTGTAATGAAACTTTTTCTGCAGATGCATTTGTTGTTGAAATCAATACTCCAGTGTATTAGTAGGGAAGTAGGGAATTTGTCCATATGAATTAATGTTTCTTTCTGAATTGACAACATTGCTATGGCACAGCTCTAATTTTGTTATGCTATTGCTTTGTATGAACTCAAGTGAGTTAATTATATCTTCTTAACTCCTGTATTCTCTTACACAAAGAAAACATCAAAACAAAATCATCTTAGAAACAGAAGGCAAAGCAAATGGATACTGGCTGAGACTATACTTAATAATTTTGAAGTGTGTTGGGGTCATGGGGAGTTGATTGATAATATAAAATAGCAGAGCCAGCCGAGAATAGTATTTTTTCTATTTGCTTTTTTTGGGACTCACCCAACATACCCTGCCCATTGGATTTGGAACAGATTGTTTAGGGATGTATATATATCCCTGTATGTGCAGTATGGTACGCACAGTTTGGTTGTGCAGTATGGCTTTTTATTTTTTCTGTCTCATGTTATCAGAAATTGTATGTATATGTATATTTGTGTGTGAGTGTGAGAGAGAGATGTGTGTGTGTGATATGTGTGTGTGTATACACACATATACACACACAGACCGAGCGTATAGATAGATAGATCTTGGAGCAATTGATGATTTCTGAAATTACAATTCTATTGATTCATATCAGTCTAGAAGATAATCCTTTCATATTTTGCAACATAGTACTTAGTCACTGAAATACATGAGAAATTTGTTTTTTATAATATCTCTGGTTGTGAACTCTGTCATTTTCATTAAATTAACTTTATGATGGCTGAATCTCTTGTCACACTAGAAAAATGCAAAAAAAAATAGCAAATATGTAGTCATCACTTAATAGAAGGCAAAATAAGATAGATAACCTCATACCAATATATTTTTGTCCAATTAATAAGTTTGTGTCATCCTGGCATATATTTTATTTATGATCGGAAAAGAGACCATTTCATTGAAAAGCCAGGTAAATTTTGAGCATGTTTTTTTTTTTGGGGGGGGGAGGGAAGAAGTTGCATTGTATCTTACCCTTTTCATTATATATCTTCTCCCTCACACACAACCACATGCTTACTGTGAGCTTAGGGTATCCTATCTGAATTCAATACATTTAATATTTTTATTTATTTTTACCCTACTTCTATGAAAAGTATGTAATTCCTAGTATATTATGAAGCAAATAGGCTTGAGTCAGGAAATAATTTTCATAAATGTGGAGTTGAATTTTGGTTGTTGAATGTGAGAAGAGTGATATATAATGGAAGTAAAGCATACATGAAAATAAATGGGATAAATGATTGTTTCAACAGTACAGGGCATAAAATAAGAGAGTATGATGTTTCTTGGCTGTTTAATGTGTTTATGAATAAATGTGTTAGTATTCATGATATTTTTCAAGGACATATTACTATGTTGGCTATTTATCTGAATAATTAGCATTATTTTATGATGCAACAGATTATTGATCTGTAGACCAATGTAGCAAAGACCAGGATTGTATGTCAAAATGTATTGAATGAGATGGAGAAATAGGATTTGTGTATGTGTGTGTGCCTTTTGGTCAGTATTACGCTTTGTGACTTCCTGTAGTCTATAGAGAGACTGGTCACTCGGATAGCTTGGGGCTTAAGTATGACTGAAACCCATGATCTCCCAATGTCTAGAATGATGCCTTAACCACTGTACTAAGTTGGCTGTCTGGAGAAAGTTGTTGTGTATAAGAGTATGGGTATGGTAAAAGAAATAGAGAAAAAGTCTGGAATGAATTAAAATGGATTAAACACAAAACGAGTGACCATTATGAAAATATTACATTGTGGTGGTTTGATCATGTAGCCATAATGAATGATTCAATTGCAAAAATGTAAATAAAGGCTGAATAGGTCAAAATGAAACACTACAAAAGCTATAATTGGATAGAGAAAGAGGTGAGATCAGAAATTTAAAGAATGAAAGGCTCTGTATGAATGGATATATGAATATTTTTTAATGAATGATGATGTGCAAGATAGAATGATATGGAGCAATATGTGACTGATACTGATATAATAGTGTTCCTTTTATTACAATGGTATCCTTTTCTTATTTTATGATTTTTTATTTAATTACAAATACTTTTTTCTGTATTCTGTAAAACATAGCTTACCCTGAAAGAAAGCAGAACAATTGGTATGTATGTAAATATAAGTGAGTAAATGAGGATCAAATCACATAACTAATATATGAAGAAAGAGTGAATGGATTAAGAGGAAGAGGAAGACCAAGAAGGTTGTGATTGGATGGGGTTCATGAAAAGTTCAAAGCCTAATAATGTAAAATAAATTCAACTATATTTTTCTTTCACTTATTCCATTCTTTTATCTTAGTATTTCTTACTTCTTTTTGTGCAATTTTTATGTTATTTATTGTGAAAGAAAATAGCATGATGAGTATGTTTGTACATGAAATCAGTGCACATGAATTTACTGCTTATTCTCACCCTTATATGTCTGAGGAAGATCAGATGGCTCTGTTTGTTGGTTGGCAGTCCCAAACTAACAGTATGTCAATTACAGACACTAAGGCAGTTAGAGCATCCAAGTTCATATTCCTGTTTGGATGAAATCACAAGACAGTAGTAATTGTAGTATGCGAGACTGATATCTAACAAGCATGAACAGTAATGTAGAATAGGAATTTGGTAATTTTTAATATGCTACCTAAATCTAATCAAGGATTAGCTTTTCTGGATTGGTATGAGGTTATGAAAATGTGTGTTGTCATAGGCTGATTAAATTCTGTTGTCCTTGCTGTGATGGGAACAGGGATATGAACCTTGGCTCAGTGATGTGAAAGTATGTTAATTAATAATTTTAATTCATAATGTTAATTTAAGAAGTTAACAAACTGTTTAATTGTTGGTAATTGTTCCTGATATTCCGTTGATATTTGATAACTATTGCCTGAAATTAATATTCCCTCTTTTCACGTATATCAGCATCTGGGAATAGCTAACATAGTAATGATATCACTAATCATGCAAGATCTCATTTCAGCTATAGCTTGCAAATGGAGTAAAGGTCGCATTTGCTATTTGGCTTTCATAAGACTTAGTTTTGACCTTGTATAAAGTTAATCAGCTTTCTAATTTAAATTATTCTAGAGCCTCTCTATTTTCTTTTACTTTTTAAACTAAGACATAATTCAGATAATTAAATACTTTAATTACAATTTGAGATATTAGTCATTTGTCTGTATTGTCATCATTAATTTACTTTACAAAAGTGAGTGCTATTCATTTAAAATCCACTGAAGATATGCTATAGTATAATTTTTTTAAAAATGCACAAAGATAATTAGCATAAATGCTAATTATTAACAAATACACTAAACATTAATTTATCAAAACTAAATTGAAAGGCAAATTATTTTAGAATATTGATAGGAATCATTAGCTTATTTATAGGTTACATTAAAACAACAATTCTATATTATTAGAGAAATGTTTATCCAAAGTTCAGGTGCTTTTTTTTAATACACAGTATCATTTTTTTCTAATAAAATTGTAATTCTCAAAGAAAAAAACCTTTTTTTTGCTGGTTCACATAATTTTGAACCGTTTCTTCCAGTTTAAGAGGCATTTGTTTTATCTCAGAACTTCAAAATTATTATTAGAGTATTCATGTTTTCAAAATTAAAAATGAAATTTGCTAGAACATTTATCTCAAAGCTATCATTAATATTAGTAGGTTATAATCTCCCAACAGTAAAGATAATATTGATAAAGTAGCTTCAGAATTTGTAAATTGGAAAAAGCTTTCTAATTGGAAACAAATCCATGTTCTTTTAGGTCTTTCTCTTTTTATTTGCCTTCCTCCCACTTTTTGTTTATATATGAAAAGACCATGTAGAGGGTTTTTTTGACAATAGTATAGAAAAGGTTTACTATACCTTTTTCTAGGATAATTTTAATCCTTCACATTCTAGACTACAATTCTGATATTTCTTGGTGATTCCCACTGAGATATTATCACATTGGTGTGATTCAACTTAACTTTTAGATATTAATGAAGGTACCAGCAACATATTATAATATATTGATTATATTGTTGCTTCTTTAAAAATAGAAAAGTCTTTAAAAATAGAAAAGTATTACAGTGGTACAAAGTTGACAACTCTAGTCATGTTTCATTCTGCAAAACATATAGAATAGTTATGGAATTAGTTCCGTTCTTTCTAAGAAAGAATAGCTGCATTTATGGTTGCATAAATTTTTATTTCATATTTTGCTAACTGAAATCAGTATAATAGACATCATCTTGAGAAATATGTAAATTAAAAATTACTTCATGCATTATTCAAAAAAGCTTATTTTGTGTCATTGATAGCTCTTATCTTATGTAAAGATATGCCAATGATTTAATTAAAATAATTACACTGAATAATGTACCCTGAACTTTACCCCAAAGTACTTCATATTAATCATCATACATAACTATATTTTAGTCACAAAGACAGTTATAAATTTGATGGTTAATAGATAACAAACTTGGGGCCTGATTAACTCACTTTAAAACTGCAAATAGAACTGCCTCAGTTCTGAGTTAGAATCTGATTTCGACTGGGACTAGGAGAAAAATAGTGTAGGCTGTTTAGTATATTCATATTCCCATATGAACAAAATCTTTAAAGCAAAGAGTCAATGAAGACAAATCAAGTGCAATGGACTTATTATATTAAAACTGTAGGCAAATTAAAATAATGCAGGTAGTGTGATACAGCAAAAAGTTGAGTTTCTCAGAATTTAGGGATCCTCATATAATGTTACAGGAAGAAAGAAAATTCATTTGAATGAATCTATATCTTGCAAAATAATATAATATAAAATTATTTCCTTTATTTTTAAAAGGTATTTTAATTGTAAAGATTTTGTTGGTGTTAGACTTTGTCTTCTTTTTTTTTTCTCTCCAAATGGTTGGCATCATGAAGCTCATGTTTATAAAAATGAAAAATATGACATCTTAGAACAGGGGTGTCAAACTCAAAGTCCAGGGGCCAGATTCGGCCAGGGGTCTGTCTTGGCTTACCCAGTGCGAAGAAGAAAGACCAGGTCAGCATAGTTTTGACCCAGTCTATCCAGTGCGAAGAAGAAATATCAGGCCAGTGTGGCTTCGGCCCAGTCCACCCAATGTGAAGATGAAACGTGCCAGCAGTTTGGGGAGTGGCATCAAGCTGGCCATGCCCACTCAGTGGCCATGCCCACCCATTTGACCATGCCCCCCTGGTCCCCTGTGATCAACCACATCCCTGATATGGCCCTCAATGAAATTGAGTTTGACACACCAGTCTTAGAAAATTGTAATTTTTCATCCACAATAGATTTAAGTCAAATTATCTATTTCTTCCTGGTAGCATGTTAAAAAAATAATACTGAATTATCTCATTGTGTAAAATTCTGCCTTGTGAAGTTGGTACAAAATAACAGCATTATAATTCTGGTATAAAAACTATACAAAAGCTGCTAACATTTATTTCAAGTCAGTTGTGGCTAAGTATTACACAAAGTAGAAACTGTATAGTATTATCTATGGTTTTTAAAAATTTTCAGATGCTACAAAGATAGAAATAAATGCATAGGAACTAATGATTTAATCAACTGTAAAAGTGGAAGAAAACAAAGTTCTATCCTAAAATTGCTGTGCTGAAAGTTTTATTTGATAAATTGAAAGAGGATAACTGCAGTATAGTGGTTCACAACTGGAGATAAATCAGGAATAAAAGGTATCAGTAGTGGAAATTGAAACAAATGGAAAAGACTAAATGACAGTGCAAGAATGTGAAAGAGAATTGTGAGTCAGGAAGTTTTCCACATGGCAGCCTCATTCTTTAAGACCAGAGTAACAGAGGAGGTAGCGAAGAAAGTAATTGTCTAAAGTTATTGGAAAGCTAAATAACATTATTGGAAACGGTATTAGAGAAGCAGTGGCAAAGAGCGCTTTAAGGAATTCAACTGTATGATTTAATTCTTCTTTAAATAAATTATTCTTCTTATTTTTAGGGAGCTGCTCTTAAATACTTGCCAACAATTGTGAATGATGTAAAGCTTGTTTTTGATTCCAAAGAACTTAGGTACGTATGTATAATCTGTATAAGTATATGCCTAAGACTGTTTTTGTTCCTACTTAATAATAATTCTCAGAACGTGAGATGATCCTATGCTTAAGTTTAGGATTGCGTGGGAAACATTTGCTAGGCTTTTAGTTTATTAATGGTAAAGCTTCCTTCAAATGGAGCTCTACATCATAGCATTTCATAGCCCTGTCCCCATATTTTGCAATTGCCTTCTTTTGGAATGTAAGGTATTAAAGTCTATTTCTCATCCCCAGACTTTGAGACAGAAGGAATGTGATGGATCCCTGGAATGAAATTTTTGTTTCATTTTTTTAACATGATCATTATTATCTTTTGGGATTTTCTCTTTTGATGACAATTCTTTATTTTTGCTTTTTTTTTATAATTATTTTGTAAGCTATTCTGACTTGTAACAGATTGGTGGGGCAGGGTCTATACATTTCACAGTTAAATAAATAGTTGGGAGTGGGGTACAGTGAACTCAAGTGAGTCTTACTCAAACTAAATATGTGAGTGTGCTTGCAATTACACAGTGATGTATATTTATGAACCAGCTTTCTTAAACATCTTTGTGCTTTGCTGCAGCAACCTCCCTCCTCTTGACTGCTTATGGCCTTCCAGAAACAATTAATGCAAACCTTTTCTAGAGGATTAATTTTAGTCAGCAGTGCCATTTTTCTATAATTCAGTATTTCTAGCCTTTTATTTGCAAGTCACTTTTTAAATCAATTTTATTCTAATTTTGTAGTCTGTGTTTATTATGTAAATTCTGTAAGGTGCTTAGAATCTGGTGGTTTCAAGTAGTCAGATAAATAAATGATTAAATAAAAATGTGAATTTGAAATATTTGCATGCTTCTATTCCCAATCCACACGGGCACTTTGAAGAGCAAAAATAATTATCCAACTGCTACTTTCTACAGGCAACCTTTGCATTAAACTATAGAGGAGGCATGCATTAATTACATAGCAGAGTTTCAATTCATCTTATTATCTGTTGATGATTAATTGCAAATAGTTAAAACCTGAAGGAGTGAATTGAATACTTGTAAAGGTTATACAAAACATATTTCACTGATTATTTTTAACACACTATTTAAAAAAACACAGGAGTGAAGAAAACCATAAACATTTGATGAAAAAGGTAGTTAAGGGGAAACCAAGATGTTTATTTTCCAGATTAAATTAATGCTCAGGAGTAAGAAATAAATGTGATGGTTTTATATGTCTTTAAAATGTATAAGGAGTTAATAAGTATACATATAAGATCAGAATAATGGGGTTACATGAATTCTTAATTGCCTTTTCAAATATTGGATTTTTAAATTTATATCACAATATTTCTAAATAAATAAAAATGTCTTATTTTTTCCTGTTTGGCTAGCAAACTATTTACAGATTTTATACTGAATGTTCCAGTGGGTCGTCTCACAATTCAGAAATTGTACTGTTTGATTGAAATAGTTCACAGTGATCTTTTCACACAACATGGTAAGAACACAGTGATTTATTATTTGTCAGTTTCTGTCATGCCCTGATGTGCCCATACTACATACAATAGTTGAAAGATCACTTCTTCACCCGTATGATTGGGTAAACCTGTAGATAGATAGAAGCTGTTTAAACAACAACAAATGGTACATTAGATTAAAACATAATGTCCTTCCTCCCGCCCCCCCACCCCAATCTGGAGATTTTTGAAGAACTTTTTAACAGGAGCTAGGGGTCCCTCAAAACAAGAGACACCTGATATCTTCTTTTTTCTTTTATTCAGAATAGTTTAGACTATTTCTTCTAGCTATTATGCACAACAGGCAAAGAGGAAGATCTTATATTTTCTTCCACTGGTGCCTAGAAAGTTTTGTTTTCAAGTATCAACTAAAATCTTGACAGTTCTTTTCCCAAATTTGTTCAGAAAAATATGGAGGATAGAATGGGCACTCCAGTCAGAATCAAGTGTTATGGACAGATACTGGAATTATCTTCTCTAATATAATGAAACGGTCATCTCCAACAGGAACAATCAAATGTTCCTTTGGTTGATGCACCTATTGCAACCCTCACATCCTTCATAGCCAACAAGGGAACAAAAATGGTCCTTCACAGGCAGTTCAAAGTTTTAGTGTCCTACTATTCACACAGCAGCTATCAATGCCCTGTTTCAGCAACCTCTGTGTGAGTAGAGGAAATGGCAGACATAGATAATATTCCTAAACTGATGGAAGATGTACAAGAACATTTTTTGAATAGCTGCTCTTCTGGCAGATTCTTTGCTTTTGAACCCTGCTGTTATGGCAACAAACCTTGAAGCTAGAAGAAATGTCTAGCACCAGGATATAGGTACACAAACTTGCTTTGAATCTGTTCCTTTTTGTAGAGATAAAGCTTTTTGGAAAATATTCCAAATGTTATCTTGGTTGAAGCATATAACAAAATATTTTCTTTCCTAAGGACAAACAAAAATAGAAGGTCTTTTCAGATCAACTGATGTGTAGTGAGACATTTCAAGAACATTTCAGATCCAAATGATCTGGAACATCAAAAATTTCAAACAAGACACGTTCACTTTAATGAATGTTGTTTAGTTTTCCAAAGTTGACAAACAAAACAAATGTGCCTGTTTAATCTGATGCCAACACCACTGAGGGTTATTGGACTTCGTGGGAGACAATAGCCAGAGGCTCTGTTTAGAATTTGCTTAGATGCCAAGAAAGAAATTTGCGGCATCATGTTGTTCAAGACAGATGTCAGTTTTCTAGAGCTTAATGCAATTTTTTTTTGGCATTAAAGAATTGAAGGGAAATAATATACTGATGAAAATAAATAATGTTTATAGTATGTAAAAGCTTATCTGAGTAAGCAAGAAAAGACACATTCCAGGATTCTCAACAAGGAGGAATAAAGTTACAGTTAATAAATATGGGACATCTATAGGAATCTCTAGTAAAGTAGTGGCGTGGCTCAGCAAGGCCTCTATCAAGTGGTTGAAATTGAATCTCAGTAAGCCAGTTCTCCATCTGCTAATGTTTCAGCTTGGCTTTCTGAATGTAAACATTTGTAATAAGGTTTGTAATACTTACATTCAAAATGTTTTCTCAAAGCTTTTGTGTCCAGACACAGCACAGTAATCTATTTCCCAGTATACAAAAAGATTCCATTTGTCTTTATGCCCTTATTTCTCAGACATATAAGCCCAATAATTCAAAACATAAGTGGCAATGATGACTATGGGAGTCACTCCCAAAAGATGTAGTCCATTTTATGAAGAATACAAGTCAATTTAGAGTATGCAAAGATCATTATCTGGAGATCTCCCACCCATAGGATACTCTTTTTAAATGATCCAATGAATTATTATATCAGGTATCATTTTAGAACTTGTATTATCTCTTAGCTCAAATGTTATGGTGGAGAATAGGGTGTCATTATCATATCAGCATACCAATATGCTGGTGATACTCAGCTGTATGTCTAGGCCCGTGGTGAGTTAAGTGTTGCTGTGTCCTTCCTCTCACAGTACCTGGAGGCTGTTGGGGACTGGATGGGGAGCAATGGGTTGAAACTAAACCTTGCAAGACTGAATTTGGGGTTCGTTGGCTCAGGGAGAATTTCTACCTTTGGTCTTGGATGGAGTGGCACTATCTCAAACAGACCCTGTGTGTAATCTAGGGGTTCTCCTGTACTCATGACTCCTGGTCGAAGAGCAGGTGGTAGTCGTGGCCAGGAAGGCCTTTGCGCAACTGCGGGTTGTGCATCAGTTATGCTCTTTCCAGAAACAGAGGTTCCTACTCAAAGTCACTCATGTCCTAGTCACTTCCCGTCTTGATTATTGCAACATGCTCTACATGGGGCTGCCCTTGAAGAGCATTCGGAAGCTCCAGTTGTTGCAAAATGCAGCGGCCCACATTGTTTTGTGCAGACCCCGATATGCACGTGTCACCTCTCCTCCAGGAGCTGCATTGGTTGCCAATTTGCTTCCGGATGCAATTCAAGGTGCTGGTTGTCACCCTTAAAGTTCTTCATGGTTTGGGACTGGGTTATCTGACGGAACGTCTCTTGGTGGTTATATCTACCCGACCCATTAGAGCGGGGAGGCAGG
Organism: Bungarus multicinctus; assembly: GCA_023653725.1. Lineage (NCBI taxonomy): Eukaryota > Metazoa > Chordata > Lepidosauria > Squamata > Elapidae > Bungarus > Bungarus multicinctus. Next base: position 66,439,238 of record CM042844.1, read on the forward strand.
GAATGTTGCGGGTCCCATCCCTGAGGGAGATACATCTGGTGGGACCCAAAAGAAGGGCCTTCTCTGTGGTGGCTCCCTGTCTCTGGAATATTCCCCCAGAAATTAGAATGGCCCCCACTCTAGCACTCTTTTGGAAGGCACTGAAGACCTGGTTTTGCCAGCAGGCCTGGGGAACCCAAAGCAGGATGGAGCCAATCAAATGACTGGTGTGATCTGCTGTCGTTGGGGCGAGGGGGTGGGAGTTAGAGGGTGATTTCCCCCTCCCAGATTTTGTTCTATTGTACTATATTACAATAGAACAATATTTGATTATTTTTGGTAGTTTTATTATTTTTTGTTTTTATTTTCTGTTTTAAATATGGTTTTACATTGTGTAAGCCTCCTCGAGTCACCATGGGCGAATAGACGGAAATATTATATAAATAAATAAATGAATAAATAAATATTGATTCTAATGGCCTCATGTGTATTGATGCCCTCTTTCATAACATGGATCCAGATTATCAGGGGGGCGGATTTCTTCTTAGTTACATTATCCCACCCCATTAGACCTAACAAAGAAGGCATGCTGTCAATGCTGTCAGCTATTGATCTTTATCCAATGGGTCCCAGTAAATATGCTTTCTTTGCTGTGGTGCCCAGCTTATGGAATATCCTTATCTATTTTGTCTGTTTTATTTATAGTTGTATAGTACCCAGAGTCTTCTTTAACAAACAAACAACTTATTAGTGCAGTAGTCCAGTCTTCTATATGTTCTTCTACATAAACATATTTGGAGATCAGAAACGCTGTAGCAGATATATTCATAAAACCAAATTGCTACTTTTAAAAATGTGACATTGAACTTACGATTTTCTGTTTTTTTAAAATAGATTACTTTTACTTTGAAGTTTTGTCATAAACAAATTTCATAGATACTATTTGATTCTATTTCCTTTCCCTCTTCCCCCCGCTTCCCCGATATATAGACTGTAGGGAGATTCTGATGCCAATGATGACGGATCAACTGAAGTATCATTTGGAAAGGCAAGAAGACCTGGATGCCTGTTGCCGATTGCTCAGTAATATTCTTGAAGTTCTTTATAGGAAAGATGTGGTTAGTAACCATTGTATATATTTAACTCTGACACAATGTTTAAAAATATTATGAATAAAATTGATGCTTAAAAAATGGACCACTTGTGTTTGCAATGATGCCATTCATTTATGCTTTGAATGGAAAAGGTGAAATGCTGGCATTATGGTACTATGCATTTGATATGTTACATTTTATCTTTATTTTATCAGATATATAATTTGTTTAGGCACTAAAACTTCTGTTTGCAGTTGTGATAGCTTGATAGAGAACTTTAGACTTTCTCTTGCTTGCAGTGAAGCACTACACTTCAGGATGGTCCTCAGAGGCGGTATTCAGCAGATTCTGACCAGTTCTTTAGAACTGGTAGCGGAAATTTGAATAGTTCGGAGAACCGGCAAATACCACCTCTGACTGCCCCTGCCCCCACCCCCATCTATTCTCTGTCTCCTGAGTCCCAGCTGATTGGCTGGGTCTTCTTTTATTGCCCTGCACAGGAGAACGGAGCTGGAAAACATGTTAATGGGGTGGGGAGGGAATGGGATTTTGCAGTAACCTTCCCCTGCCACGCCCACCAAGCTACTCCAGCCCACCAAAACACGCCCACAGAACCAGTAGTAAAATTTTTTGAATCCCACCACTGTATCGTGAGGTACTATTCAGTAAAGATGCCACAATGAAAACTTTAGATTTTCATGCGATAATCTTTTGAAGGCTATTTATTTATTTGTTTGTTTGTTTGTTTTTATTTATTTATTTAAATTCCACCTTTATTATTTTTATAAAAAACTTAAGGCAGCAAATATACTTCTTCCCATTCCTCCTTTCCTCATAATAACAATCCTGTAGAGTAGGCCTTCAAGCCTAAAGCAGAACTAAAACTCACAGTCTCCCAGTGAGTTAACCAACCATTAGATAAAACTGGTTTTCTTTTTTGATTATTTATAAGCATTGGTGTTTAAAATATGACTTATTAACCTGTGAATTTAAAATGCACATCAAATCATAAAATGGTTCATATTGACTATCTCACTAAAAAGAATAGAGAATGCTTCTCTGAAAATTACATGATAGTCTAAAGATGGTTGTCCTTTTGTTACTAATACATAACATTTCCCAGATGTCAGCGATTAGGAGAATTTTAAAGCTTTCCAGCAGTCCCCTTCTCCTAAAAGAATAATTACGATGGTTGCCACCACTCAGGCTAACTAGGGTCTCAGCATATTCGATCCTGTTTAGTTAGGGAGTTCTTTTTTTCTTTCTCTTATAACAATATTGTCAATTTTCTATTGTAGAAAAGATTAATGAAAGCTACTAGTAAATAGACCAACCAACTAATGCGAAATTTCCATCTCTGAAATCTTGCTTTAGGCCAGCTCTGACAATTAGGATGCTGAGATTGAATGATAAAGACACTGACTAGTGTTCACCAATAGTGTTATTGTATAAAAAATATTATGTGAGAGAAGCTGTTTGGGAAATAAGATATGGATTCCATCTATTCAGCCTCTCAGCATGGGGCTTATTAAGCAAATACTTTTTAAGGCATGGTTATATCATACCAAAAACTGTGAATTCGACACACCTGGTTTGGCAATTGTGTTGCATGGCTGTCAGTAACTGAATTTATTACTTCACTATATTTCCATTGTTCCTAAATCTCAATATGTAACTTCATCAGCATGATAAAGCTCTTGTGCTTGTTTTGAACAAGTTTCTTTTATACACCTTATTATTCCTTAAGGATTAAGCAAGCAAACTCTCCTGAAACCTACTTTTTAACATGCTAGATATATAACAGTGGCCTATGTTTTAAACCTCCCTGCGCTCCTTGTGAAATGTAATTTTGATTGGTAATACAATCCAGTGGTGCAGTGCTTAATATTTACCCCTCCTCCCCCCCAAAAAAAGTTGGCTGCTGCGCACCTTGGAGCATAAGCAATTATCTTCTAGTTTCTTTACCTGCTGAGATTAGCAAAGTCAAAGACTTTTTGCTTAGTCCTGCTGTGAAGGCAGAGTAGGTAAAAGATGAATAGGCTGAACTGAGGGAACTCATTTTTGAATGGTGACAAAAGACCACTTCCTAAGGAATTATTGGGAAATGGAAGACAATATTCATTGGTGACAAATTTAATTATGGGGGTCAGGGAGCAAAAAGAAAACCTATTAATAAGCACTGATGATAAAGACAATGAAACCAATTCACTGTTTATTGAATACAAAAACAAATACATGCACAATACTTTCTGTTTGCAAAAAAAAAAATATTAGCAAACAGTAAAAAAATTGTTTGAAGAGCATCTTCATAAAGTAACGTGCAAAAAACTGCAACAGCCATCATAGGATAATATTAACAAAATTCTATTGCAAATTTTAATAGGTGTGCATCAGTAAAAAGAGAATTCTATATGTGTGTGTGTATTTTGTTGCCAGTTTTTCTAAGCAAGCATTTAATAAGGAATAGCGATATACTTCTAACAGCTCCCTTTATTTAAACTTTTAAGTTCACTATTATTATTGGAAAGTGTAGTTGGACTAAATTAGTTACAGTTGTTGATTCCTTAGCTCTCAACAGTAACTGGCTTATTTTACTATTTATTTATTTAATTTCTATACCACCCATGTCCCCTACAAAGTGATTGTGGGCGGCTGGTTGGAGTTATTTTGTTGCAATTTCAATTATTGAAATTGTGCTTTTAGAAGCTTTTTTATATAAAGTATATTGTAGTAGTACCATTTGGAAGTAAGCACTATGTGGGCAGTTGGGTACACTCTTTGTATCTATTAGAGTGATTAATTTCTTTTCCTGCTTTGCATTATCAAGCAGATAATATAATATGGGGTTTGAAAAGTAGATTTATTGCAGAAAATTAGGAAATCATCTACATATGACACCTACACCTAAGCATCCTGGAACCCTGTCTGCCCTATAAATTGGTCCCCAGGTTTAATTCCTGGGAATTTTACTGTCACCTTTTGGAATCAGTGTCTGTGCAGCTGTGCATTTCCACTCGATATTTGCTGCCATCTGTCCCTTTTAATAATGGTGTCCTTTTTAGCAGCTACAACTCATATATACTTCATAAGAGAGTGAGGCCAGTCCTCAATTTTTCAAGGTTTCACTTTGCTGTTTGCTTGGAATACTCTTAGATATAACTATATACAGAGATACAGTTGAGTTTAGGAGTATCACCTGTAGTTACTATTTATACATGTCTTTGGCATGGAATACATCCGTTTTTGGGCCCTAATTATAAACATTAATAGGAAAAAAAGATGTATTTTTAAAATTATATATTTAAGATCAAAAACAAAGAAAATTAACAATTAACCATCTTGTGCAGACTGAAGAAGCTACTTCGATAAGCAGTGAAACATTTCAAAGCAACAAGAAATCCAGTTGCCATGGTTCAAGTTTCAAATAAATTACACATGGCATACATGTGGGGATGTATGCTTTGTCGTACATTCCCCTTTTAATTTATCCTACCTACATTATTTAGAGATGGCCATAGAGCTGAATAAATTTTAATAGAATTCTCATATTTGAATGCTGCTTAAGACAATCAGTACATTTGAGCATTGATTCATAGTGAAATTGTTAAGGATTCAAAACTGTTCGCTGTATACATAAAGCTATTTAATTGTCTTGGCTTTGGATTACTTTTTTTGTGTTTTATTTTTAGGGACCAACACAACGACATGTGCAAATAATTATGGAAAAGCTATTGAGAACAGTAAACAGAACAGTCATATCAATGGGACGTGATTCAGAACTCATAGTAAGTGCTTTTTGATAATATATGAAATTAGTGTTATAATCAGGGCTGGGATTCAAATTTTTTAACAACTGGTTCTTTGGGCATGGCTTAGTTGGTGGGCGTGGCTTGGTGGTCATGTGACTGGGTGGACGTGACTTGGTGGTCATGTTATTGGCTGGGCATGGCCTACTCTTTATCACTCACATCGAGGCACGCATCTCCTCGCCTGGCCTCTCATGACTGTGGGGATGCTGCAACAATCATAAGTGTGAAAAATGGTCATAAAGTCACCTTTTTCAGTGCCATTGTAACTTTGAATGGTCACTCCACACAAGCAAAGTAACAGCAAAGGAGGGGAAAAAAAAACTCCAGAGAAGTTCCTGAGACAGGAAGTCTAGTCTTGCCAAGAATGTAATAAGGATTAACAGAGAGGCAATTTCTATAAGCAACACCAGAATGTTTCCTTCCTGCCTTCCTTACAGGATTAGGCCAGTAATTTCTTCTTACAACCGGTTCTCCGAACTGCTTAGAATGTTAACAACCGGTTCTACCGAATAGGTGCGAACTGGTAGAATCCCACCCCTGGTTATAATATAGGAAAATGCATAATCTACTAGAGTTTCCTCCTGTAGGATTTAGTATGTTTACAATATTTTGGAAAAATCTTAATTGCCTGTTTAATTTCATTGGGATTTATATTAAGCAATTTCACATTTCAGATGCTCTGAAAGCTATGAAATTGAATTTTCTGTTCATTCCTATAAATAAAAGAAACTTGGATTTATGCATTTTCACTTTATAATGTCTAAGATTAAATTAAGAATTCTTCCTAAAATAGGAACTATTGATACAGTAAAAAAGCCATGATACAGTATATATTATTATTTGTATTGAATTTATTTATTTTTTATTACATTACTTTTATCTATATTAAAAATATTTTTCTTTAGGATTTATTCCATCTATCTCACTTGTATCTATCTTCAGAGTTCTTTTTATTCTGGGTTCCTTCTGTAAGCTGATGGAGGATGACCACTGAATTAAGATTGAAGTTTAGTTTATAGAGCGTAACTGATGAATTAAAAAGAAAATAACCATAAAATTTAAAATAAACAGATTGGTATCAAGTCATAGAAAACAGTGAAAAGATGGTATTAAATGATCCATACATTTCACAATAATAAAAGCATAATAAATATTACAATATAACTAATGTAATCAGCTAGCAATCAGTGTAAATGAGTAATCAGATGAAGTTGCAAGGTAAATTATTAAAAACCGTAAATGAGAAACTTTACATGATAAATCAGAAATTAAAGCATAATCAATGACAAAATTATATAAATTCTGATAGAAAGAAATTATATTAAATTCTAATTCTTGCATGTCCTTTTGCAATGTAAGCATCATTTAATGAAAATATTTAAGCATAAAGAGAAGTGTGATGTGTACTACTCTGTGGACCTCTGAATTTTTAATTTTAGCAAGTTTTTGCTGAAGAGAACATTTCTTCAGTGAAGCTTTGTATGAAGCAATCCCTCAAAACACTTCCACTTTTAGTATAGAACTATTACCTGTTCAGAACAGATTTTTTTTATTAGGACCTATTCTTGTATTGCTCTCATAGAATACAAGAATAAAAGACAGACTTTCCTGACATGACATGATTCTTGTTTCTTCAGTTATTTATATTCGTTTCAATTAAATATCATATAATCCTTAATATGGGAATATTGTTATATAATTAGTCCATGAACTAAACTTTACTGTGGCATATATGTTTTAGCACTAGGAAAATTAAAACTTATGTTTTGAAGAAATCTTGGGGAATGAAACAGCTCCTTATCTTTTATTGATTGAATTTTAATGTTTGAGTCTTCTTGGGTACTAAAATTTCAAAATTTTAATTGTCAGTAGTTACTTTGTTTTACTGCTTGTTTTTGTTTTAAATATAAACAAGAAAATAGAAGCCTCTCAGAGTCCTTGGGCATATAAGCACTAATTGTTAAGTAAGAAAGAAAATAAACTAATAAAATGTTTAGCCCTAAGTTAAAACAATCAAAGGAGAAAGAATGTTTTCATTTTCTTTCAATTTTGTATAATAGTTTTCTGGTTCAATCCAAATTATAGCCATCTTAGTGTTAATTTGTTATCTTTGCCTGGTATAGCATTACTTGAAATTGTCTAGGTGCTTTAATTTCTGTTTCCTTGGAGATATTGGCATTGATTGAGCTTTTTAATGTTTGGATCCTTGTCTAGTAATATTTGTTTGTACAGTTTTGTCTTCCTGCTTAGAAGTTTTGTTGATGCTTTTTGGAGGGAAATAATGTGTGATCTTTCTATTCTTTTAAGCAGCAGGCTGGTAAATTTAAATCCTTGTTAGCAAGAGGAAAATGGGCGCTTTTAGAGCAGTATTTAAACGATTCCCTTTGGATGGAAAGAAGGGAAAAAAGCAATATGCCAACAAGTTTCAATCATTTTGAGATGAAATAATCCTTTATAATTTCTTGTGGATAAAGTTTGAAGTTAATGACTGATAAATTATCACTGTCTGGAAATTGGAAGTTCATTTCATTGATATTTTATACTATAAAACATAACCTTTTTTTAGACTGTCTTGTGTGTTGATTGGGTTTGAAGTTCAAAAAGCTTAATTACAAATACTGTTAGCTGCACTCAAGATGTAATCATTGGTAATACAAGATCACTGGCATATATTTGAAAAATAGAAGCAATTGGATAATGAGCTGGAAAGTTAAGTATGTATTTTCTAACAGAGGTTGAATTTATTTCACCAGAGCAAGTTCAGAATATGTGATCTTCTATAACCCTTACTTACATTCAGAAGAAGAAAGCAGCAGTTACCAAATTAGGTACACAAACCATAATCTGTGTTATATATTTACAAGTTATTGCACTGTGTTCAGACAGACATTGTGGCTTACAAACCATTGTTTATGGCTCAGTATAGTGAGAGACTAGCCAGTGATGAATTTTGAAGCAAACAATGAATTGTATACATGAGTCTGCTCTTCAAACTTAATTTATTTGGTTTTTTTTAATAGCAGAAGAGCATTGCCATGTGTAAGGACTAATGTGGGAAAAAAAGAACGAGTTCTCAGGTTAGACAGAATTATCAAGTAGCTAGCTCCTAATCTCAAGGATTAACTAATTTGAAAAAGTCGGAGGAGAAGGTCTAATTTTTGAACCTGCATGTGCGCGTACAGACACACATATCACACTTATTTAGGTTTTTTTGTGTTATCAAAAATTCAGTTAACTACCATTGATAACTACCATTGATATTATAATGGAACACTTCAAGCTGTTATATTGGGCATGGCAGATTCCTGGGAAGAGCATTTGAGATTTGAACTCTTTGTAGCACAAAAGTTGTGTCAAATTCATTTCAACCAATCATCAAAAAATGAGCAATAAGGTCATCCATGGATGCCATTGCATTCCAATAAAATTAACTTGATAAAATGATAAACCAAATAGGATTGTAAGCATGTTACTATCTTACTCTCTTTTCCCAAGGTTTTTGAGGAAATTGGGAAAATCATTGTGACCGTTCCTTAATAATTTTGTGCATTGCTGAGAAGTTAATTAGTTATAGCAATCCTTATTTTTTAATATTGTATGTAATTTATTTTACTTTGTGATTTATAGCTTTATAAACCAAAACACATTTAAGATTTGATTTGATAGATTTTGCATAGGCTTGTCTTCTGTTGCCTGAAATCTAGTAATGTCTATTTGAAATATTAGCTTTCAGTAGAAATTTATCACCAAGTACCCTTATTAAATATGTGCATTTGGAAAATGAGCAATAACTGAGAAAGCAGTACAGTTGAACAGACCATAAGTATTTAATGAATGCTGACAGCACCAAGAATTTTAGAGGAGCACTTACCTTTTATGATTCGATGCATTTCTAAATGGAATTCATTCTGGCAAAATCAGTGATGATTCACTTTTATACAAGCAATTATGTAATAACAGTTTTTCATTGCAAATATACTTTAGCATGTATCTTCTGACCTTCCACGGGTTCGTGTCAAATTATTATGCTTTTTATTCCTCCTGAAACTGATAAGAATATAGATTTGACACTGAATCAACAGGTAGCAACACTTAACTGATCTTCTCTGAGTTTAGAAAACAAGCAGGCTGGATCTGGTTAGTAGTAGATGGTAGACATCCAGGAGACAAAAGAGTTGTAGACTAAACTGGCAAACTGAAAAACTATCCCAGAAGAAAGCAACAGCAAACCATTTCTGTTCTGTTTGCCACTAAAACTCTATGTATAGGTCACTCCTTAAATCATCAGGATTTGAGGTTGATATAAAGGTACTCCATTACTACATAATAGTAAAATGGTTATAAAAAGTAACTCTTAATTCTTAATAGCTAAAAGGGTAGACCTTGGTTTGGGCGGGGGATTGCTATCCATACACATTTGAGTGATTTAAAATAGACTTATGAAAATTAAAATGAATAAGAAAGGAGGAGCATTCTCAAAACTGATATCTTTATCTAGATCTTTCAAAGATCTTAATTCCCAATTCTACAAGAATTTCTCCCAGGAAAATAAGCTTAGTGTTAAACCTTAGCATCATGATGGGTAGTGCTTATATAAATGTGAGATACTATAAGGCTGTATTTGTTTATCATGCTAGTTATTTTTTCAAAGAGAATACAGCTGATGAAAAGATTAAGGTGATTTCATGTTTAGAATAATACATTTTATAAAATTGCTGATTCTCTATTTTTACATTCATTTAATTGTATCATTTTAAAGACAGGACTTGCTTTTCCTGGTGTTTGACATCACAATTTATGGCTAGTTCCATACTTCTAAGTAATGGCTAGGTAATATTTCTAAAAATTAAAGGAAATTAACTATTTAGCAAAATATGGTTGAAAGATGAAGTTGATTATACCCTGTTCTTCAAGTTAAATCATCAACAACAAAAACTTGTAACAGCTTAAATCTGACAATTTCAGGCATAAGTAAATAAATTCATGTAGTTGGAGTAAAGAAACTTGAATATGAATATAGTAGATGTGGCCAGACATTGCACTTTTTGTTTAAATCAGTTATTTCATGAAATTCTAGTTCTCTTCCAATCATGTTGTACTAGATGATACCCGCGCTTCATGATGAAACTATGTGATCGTGCTATGCAGGAGAAATTGGTTCACAATTCGTTGGCTCAGTGGTCAGTGATTGAAACACAAAAGGTTTCCTTTCCTTCTTTCCTCCTTTCCTTTTCTTCTTTCCTTTCTCTTCCGTTCTTCCTTTCCTTTCCCTTTCTTCCTTTCCTTTTGATGCTACAACCTTTGATGCCAAAGTAGCTTCTTGTTTGGAAGTATAGTTTGCATACTTTTAAAAAGTCATTGAAGCAACTTGGAGGTTTGTCTGTGTCCTCGGGTCACCTGAATGGTGCAAATGGCTGTGGAGTTACTAAGCTAATGGAATGTAAAAGAATGTGAGGCAACTGGCAGCTGGAACAGAGTTCATTTCAGGTTGGGAGGGGGAGTAGAACTCTTTAGCATCAGTGTGTGTTAATTATCGTATTAAGAAATACTAATGATCTGATGGTCATTTTGAAAAATCCTTTCTTAGTGAGCACCTAGAAGCCAAAAGGAACATATGTGCCAAATTTCAAGTTTGTAGACTTTATGGTTCTGGAGGTTTTGTGATGCTGCATGATTGGTATTTCGCTTTTATATATAAAGTTTCCAAGGCTAGCTGAGTGCTGATAGGGCAAGAGGATAACACCAACAAACAAAAACAAGGACATAGTAACAAATCTTCAGTTATTATGTTAAAAGCTCAAAAAGTTGAGAAACCAGAAGACATTTCGTTGCTGCTACTTCAGGATAGAAAATGAAATATTTTTTCTCTAAACACAATGTAGATTTCAGTAGTGTAATTTTCCCCTTGATACAGAAACTTAAATGATCATAGATTGCAATGGTGCTGCATATAGAATTTACTGATCCAAGAAGATATATATAATTCAGAGAATTGGTTAAGAAATCTTAAATTATTAATTGCTGTACTTTATTGCTGTTCAAATTGAGGGCTGTTCATAAAGGAGGACTGAAATAGTGTGACTCAAGATTTAGTGATTTATATTTTTCTGAAAACTAAATCAGAAATTTCTTAATCACATACAGTACTTTTGTTCACATACTTATCATTGCAAAGTCACAGGCAAGGTAATAAGTTTGACATTGAAAAGTTCTAAATATAATCCCCAAGGCTGAGGCCTTTCTGATGGTTACACCCCATCATTAGATGTGTCCTAATTTTGTTCCATTCATCTGTCACTGCTTACTGCTGAACTTTTCTTGCTAGTGCTGTAATACAGTAATAGTTACATTGCTACTGTACTAAACTGGCAGAATGTAAAACATTTCTGTAGAATATATAATTTTGTTAGGAATACATCCTTATCTGTCTTTGGAAAATTCAACTTTTCTGGCCTTTCATTTTGATACGTCCCTCTCCAAACTTAATCACATGTTGAAATCAACAAAGATGTCTTTACGTCAATTTCAGATTGGCTGCTTTAAATCTATCCTATGTTCCCAGATAGCTAGTGGTTTACTGTATCACTTGTTTTGGCAATTTTAGGCTTTGCATCCAATTTCATAAATGTTGACAGCACTATAGTATTTCTCAGAACACAATTAGTTTGTTATCCTTAAGAAAAGGAATATGTCATTTCAACAGAGGTGCTTACATATTTGAACATATCTGATTAAGCCACTCTACAGTGATCTTTAAGATATATTCTAAATGTGAAAAAACGTTCCAAGTATGCTATTAGTAAAATTATTTTTTGGAATATCACTGATTGTGCCAAACTGTCCTTTAGATCCTGAACTTGCATATACACATGTATATGCTTTGTATTTTCTGATAAAGCACCACAAGATTTTAAAAGAAAATTCTTTTTGTTATGCATTGTATTTATATTGTATTAAATCCATAGAACTGTATTTTGCCTGCCCTGAAGGATGTCTTTAGGTAAGGCATCTTTCTCATGAGAATTACATTTTTTTACCTGAGATATTATACTTGGTGAGATGAATGAACCAATTTGATTCACTAAAATAAAAGCAATGTGGCTTGTACAATGTTAACCATTGGACATAATAGCCGTTTAAATTTTCCTGAGTTGCAGTATATGCAGTCTAGGTGACAAAGTGCACTCAAAATTGCCTGCCAAAAATACTGAACATTTCTTCAAATTTCATTTATGTTAATATTGAACATAAACAACTAATGTTTCCTTTCAAAAATATCTGGAAGCTCACATTTCCCTTGAATTTTAGTTTAACTTTCTGAAGAAGTTAGATATTATTTTGGTCTATTTTTTGTTTGATGACATATCTCTTCCAACATGTTTAGGGTTGTAATTACGGTTCTGGCCCTTTAATCTTAAAAAATCATATGAGGAAACTGTAAGAAAGAACAAGTTAATTCAGGAATCTTGTGGCTGAGGATTTCGACTATAATCATTCAGTACTCCTATTGTGTCATACTTGATCTGTTCACAATTAAATTACATTTCTTCATCTTAGATTATTTTTTAATTCAGATTTTATAATTCATTAAAATCTTAACTTCCTGCTTCCTGCTAAGGAGAAGTACAGGTTGTTTAAATATCTAGATTTATTTTGGAGTTATGTTAATTTAATTATAAAATTTATAAAATTAATATCGTGTTTCTCACAAAATAAGGCAGGGCCTTATTTTTTTTTGAGCCCCAAAAACACGGCTAGGCCGTCTTTTCGGGGGTGAATTAATTTCTCTCCCCCCCATCAGTGGATGGGCGGCAGCGGTGTTCCCGCCGGCACGACAACAGCAGCAGCACCGGCGGGAACGTGGAAAGCGTTTCTGCCGCCGCTCGGGTGTGTGCAGCTTCCACGTTTCCACCGGTGCCGCTGCTGCTGTCGTGCTAGCGGAAACGTGGAAAGCATTTCTGCCGCCGCTCGGGTGTTTGCGGAGCTGCACACACACGAGCGGCAGCAGAAACACTTCCACGTTTCCGCCGGCGCCGCTACTGTTAAAGGCAAGTTTAACACTGTTAAAGGCAAGTTTCCCCCCCTGCCGTCCCCCCCCAGCATGTTTTAACCCCCGCCTTTCCCCCCCAGCATGTTTTAACCCCCACCCTCCCCCCCAGCATGTTTTAACCCCCGGCCTCCCCCCCAGCATGTTTTAAATTAGGCCTAAATTTGGGGGGAGGGGCTTAATTTTATTTCATGTCTAGAAAACATGCTGGGTCTTCCTATTGGTGGAGGCCGTATTGTTGGAGAAACACGCTAGTCTCTGCAATTCTGAATGTTTTCTAATATACTGCCAATTAATGTATTAAAGACTAGGTTGGCTCTAATTGTTTTATATTTTTTTTCTCATTGAAATGATACTTTCTGGGTGATATTTTAACTAATTTTAACAGTATATGAATATATAATATACAGTTTATCTGTTTGCGGTCACTCTATTCAGGTTACAGCACTACTATTGAACACAATATTATTTAACTTTTAGTACACTGCTTAGTTTTGCAAGTTTTTTATTTAGATCCTGCACATGATGTTTATACATGTGTTACCATTAGTTTGAAGGATATATATTGGCATTCTAGAAATTAATGTTACTGAAGCTGATTAAAACTGATGTATTCATCTTATCTATTTGCAGGTAAAATAATAATTTTTCATTACTGAACTCCAAGAAATAAGGATAGGGTTCAGATTAGAAAGGTCACCTAGCTAAATGTTAGAATTCAATAAAATCTTAATTTAGGCATAAAAAGATGACTCAGTAATATTGGGACAGGTACTCTTTCTCAACCCAACCCAATTCACAGAGTTGTCTTTGTGAGGAAACTGGAAGGAGGAAGAAGTATTAAGTATGTTCATTGCCTTGAATTATTTATAAAAATAATAAAGGCATGGTGTAAATAAAATAGATAGTAATAATATCTTCACCAGCTCGTTTGTTCATTTGTTTTTTTCAGCAGATATATTTTGCTTTATAGAATAGGGAAAATAATTATCTAGTAAATTACTTCCTTTTCTATGGATCAGTTAATATTTTTTAATCAAATAGTTAAGCATTTAAACATATTAAATTAATTTAAATAAATTACTAAGACTACTTTGGAATCAACCTACCTTTCGTTTCCATAATATAGCTGATATGTAACCGTTAATTGTGGAGATTCTCATTCCCAAATCTTCTGTACGAAAATTTGAGAACTGGTTCATAATCTATTAAAAAAGACACAATTTTAAAGCATAATCTCCATGTTCCGTAACTTCAATGTGATCTCCTTTTGAATGCCACGAAGTCATTCAAAAGAACTAGTATCAGATTTCCTTCATCATGTCTCTGTCTCTCCTTAGGTTTAGGCTGAAGTGCATAAAGCTGAAATTTCCTCCTAATCCATAATAGTCAGCTCAATGGCCGAGTCTTTGACCTTTTGATTATTGCAATTTGATGGAATTACAGCCAGTATTGACAACCACAGCTCTATTGTTCCCGTGAAATTGTTTGGTGTATTTGTCTCACGAATTATTGTTCAACAGGGTTCATCTGAGTTAGAAACCAATGCTAATTGTTCACCTCACCCCTCAGCCCTCTTTTAGGATTGTCTATAGTATCTGCTGATTGAATCCCCATATTCTGTGAATTTTAACCATTGACATTAATCATGGATTAGGTCCTGAGAAATGTCGTGTCAGTCTTTTAACCATCAGGAAGTCCCCAGCATAAAAATATCCAACTTATAATTTACATTTATGAATTCGCTGCCTACTACTAAAACTAGTGAATCACATTTTCCTTCCTTGAGCTGATGAACTGCTGAAGCCGTACGCTTTCATGAATTGCTGAAAAGGGCGTTGGTATTTACCTGATACGCCCGTTCTCGGTGAGCTGCAATGAGTATCCATAGGTTGGGAAGTGCTTAGTCTCCTTCACGATAGGCTGAGCTTGATTAATAGGACACTGGCTCCTCCCCTGTCTGCTTGCCAGAGTCCCCAGTTTTTTGACGAAGCCGAGGAGGTGAACCCTCCCACAGGATGTAAGTTTACTTTAAATGATAATTCAACCACAACTATATCGTTGGTTGGAACAGGAACAAACAGACGGACATTGGGAGGGGACGGATGCTCGTCGCAGCTCACCAAAAACGGGCATATCAGGTAAGTACCAACGCCCTTTCTCCATTGAGCTGCTCCGAGCATCCGTAGGTTGGGACATACCAAAGCTTGGCTGTCCTACGGGAGGGAGTCCGTCTGATTTGGAACTCCCTCTCTGTCAGAATGGACTTGTTGCAACACCCTCCTGCCAAAGGAGGCCTCAGCAGAGGCAAATGTATCAATTTTGTAATGCCGAATAAAGGGCGAGGGAGAAGCCCATGTAGCTGCCCTACAAATTTCAGTAATAGGAGCCTGTGTGGCCCACGCTGCCGAAGTTGCCGCACTCCTAGTGGAATGTGCGGTGATACCTTTTGGCACCTGTAATGAGCTGGATTCATACGCCTTGGTGATCGTGGCTCTCAACCATCTGCCAATAGTTGATGGTGAGACCTTTTGGCCTTGAGTGGAGGGTTGAAAGGATACGAACAAGGCCTCTGTCTTTCGGAAGGAAGCCGTTCTGTGAATGTAGATGCGGACGGCCCTGCGGACGTCCAGGTGGTGCCATTGGTGCTCCTGGCCCTGAGAAGGGTTGGGACAGAAATTCGGGAGAATTAGCTCCTGCACTCTATGAAAGGTCGAGTTTACTTTAGGAGTGAACGTCGGATCGGGTCAAAGCATCACTTTGTCCGCATGGAAAATACAGACCGACAATGCTGCTATTTCTGAGATGCGTCGGGCTGATGTGACTGTTACTAAAAATACCACCTTGTAGGTGAGATGACAGAGGCTCGTCATTCTGAGGGGTTCAAATGAGCTGCCAGTGAGGGCGGAGAGTACCTTATTGAGATCCCAGGTGGGATAGCGGTGGATCGTGGGAGGGCGGAGATTTATTGCTTCCTTCAGGAAACTCTTTATCCTTGGGTGATGAGAGATAGAGGAAAGACCGGCCCACCTTACTACTGAAGCAGTGGCCGCCACTTGTCTCTTCAAGGTGTTTGCGGACAGCCCCCTATCTAGTCCGTCCTGCAGAAATTCCAAAACCTGCTTTGGGGATGCCGAGCACGGATCTATCCTGAGTTTGGTGCACCATTTGTGGAAAATGGTCCATGTAGCATTGTATATGTGATTCGTGGACGGACGTCTGGCCGCTTGAATGGTGGCAATCACTCGGTCAGAAAAATCTTCTTGGGTTAGATGACGCCGCTCAACCTCCAGGCGGTTAGTTGTAACCATTGAGGTTCGGGGTGTTGGACCGGTCCCTGTGTAAGGTGAACCTTGCGAGGTGGGATTCCCCAAGGATCAGCTACGGACAGTTTCTTGAGGTCCGCGAACCACGGACCACTGGGCCAGTGCGGAGCTAGCAAGATCAACTCCGATCTCTCCTCTAACAGCTTGCGGATTACTTTGGGTATCAGAGGAATTGGTGGAAATGCGTAAAGAAGGCCCTGGGGCCATCGGCAACAGAGGGCGTCAAAGTTCTCCGCCCCCTGAGTTGGATACCTTGAAATGAACCTGGCGAGCTGTGTATTTTGGGGAGAGGCAAACAGATCCACCAGCGGGAGACTGAACCTGCAAACTATCTCCTGGAAGAGATCTGGATGCAGGCGCCACTCCGACTGGTCGACCGTGGCCCTGCTCAGCCAGTCGGCTGTCGTGTTTGCCGTCCTGGAAATGTGTTCCGCTACGATGGAGCTCAAATTCCTTTCCGCCCAATGGAACAACCTCTCTGATTCTTGCATTAGCAGTCTGGAACGTGTGCCCCCTTGCCTGTTGATGTTGAATTTTACCGAGTTGAAGGTGGCGTCAGCGGAGAACTCTGCGGCCGCCATCAACTTGGCAATGTCCTGATGGGCTTTGAGATTGGAGCTGGGAATAGTGTCCTTCAGGTGGCAAAGCCATCTGAGGGAAGTTCTGGTGAAAAAGGAAGCAGCGGTAGCCGCCCTTATTGCCCAGGCATCAAAGAGATGCGCCCTCCTGAGTGTGAGTTCAATTTTTTTGTCCTCAGCTCTGAGGGCATCCTCTGATTCCGTGGGAACAGAGAAAGGGGAAGCCAAGGAAATGATAGGGTCATCCACCGCTGGAGTGGTGAGATGGTTGGAAAATTGTGGGTCTAGATTAAAAAAATTTTTGTCAAAATTTGTAGGCGGGGGATGAGTTGAGGCAGAGGACCATTGTTTTTGGAGTAAGTCGGAAAACATTTTGGGGACAGGGATAACCTCAACCGCGGTGGAAGGTTGCGAGAAGATGAGGTCGTCAACCTGCTCTTGAGGTTCCTGGAGCTGGGTAGAAGG
The DNA here is from genome assembly GCA_023653725.1 of Bungarus multicinctus. Classification (NCBI taxonomy): domain Eukaryota; kingdom Metazoa; phylum Chordata; class Lepidosauria; order Squamata; family Elapidae; genus Bungarus; species Bungarus multicinctus. Next base: position 66,456,536 of record CM042844.1, read on the forward strand.
AGGCTTGTCATGGCGGGCTGTGGCTCTTGCCTTGTAAAGCAGGGATTTAAAGAGTTGGGGGTGGAAGAGTCCCGTGAAGACAGGCTGGTCAGGGCGAATCTCTTCATCATCTGACATACCCCCTTCTGGGTTCTCAGTGTCCAGTGGAAGGTTACTGCCTTGCATGGAAATTAAATCCAGAGGGTCCACATTGAGAGGGTCCACATTGAAGTCGTCACAACCCTCAGCAAGAGGAGGAACCTGAGATACTAAGGAAGGCCCCGTTGGAGAAAGAACCTGCGGGTAGTGATATTCCGACCTATCTAAGGAGCGGAGTGATTGGTTGTCACTGTCGTCCAGCGTTACCTGTCTGGTCTTGTCGGATTGATGAAGGCCGGCTGCAATGCCCCTACTAATTGCCAGTTCCATGCAGACCTTAGCGCTTGAGGTACCTCCTCTGGGAGAACCTCTTGTTGTCTCAAGCCGGCTGCTGTGGGCGTGAAAGTAGCTTCTGGGGCACTCCTGGGCTGGTTAGAGGTACCTGGTCTGGTGAAGCTAGATGGGCGAGATGGTAAAGACAAATCTAGAGGTGCTTGAGTATCCTGGGTCTGAGCCCGAGGGGATGAATTGCGTGGTAGAGAGGCTTCCTCTCTTTCTCTAATGTGTATGGCAATCTGCCTCTCTATTGCTTTTTGGTGCCTGGAGGCGTCTTTGTCCGCGGCCCTGGAAGATTTGCCAGTGACAGGTGACCTGAATAATGACCTCTCCCCTGTATTATTGTTTTTATTTTATTTATTTTTAAATAAATTTATGAAAACTATATACAGCCAAACTAGAAAAACAACACCCCTTGTCAAGGGTTGTGTTGAAGTTGGGAATCCCACAGGCCTGAGCCATGGCAATCCACTTTACAAGAGGCAGCCTGGAAAAGGGTGCCTGAGCACAATGCAAAGAGATCAATTCCTTCCCTCAGCCGGAGCGAGAGAAGAAGGCTGCAGACCACTTTGAATTAAGGTCTGCAGGATCAAATGGAGAAGCCTCTCGTGATAGTCAGGGAGGCCAGTAGCAGGGGAAACGCGCGCCAACAATGGCAGACTGTCCCCAACGTTGTTTGGCGCCAAATTTAATGGTTGCAGAAGACGCGCTTCTGCGATGCCTAATGGGGGGGATGGCTTCAACGCTCTCACCCCTAGACTCTGGGGAGGAATCAAAGGAAATCACTGTCCAGTTCTGTGAAATGGCTAGTCAAAGGGAGCATTAACAGTCAGGGAAAAAAAAAAGCGGCTGTAAGTAATGCGAGAGTTAAGCCTAGGAGAGCTGCTTTATCAGCGCGATCTTTTAAAAGGCAGCTGGCTAGGCTCAGGATGTTAATTTATGGCCAATTTGGGAGAAAAAACCCCTCTAACAAGTGTCAAATTCACCTGGGTTGTCCTGCTCTGATCAAGGAAGCTGCCTACCATCACGAGGCTGAGCAAAAAACTGGGGACTCTGGCAAACAGACAGGGGAGGAGCCAGCGTCCTATTAATCAAGCTCAGCCTATCGTGAAGGAGACTAAGTACTTCCCAACCTACGGATGCTCGGAGCAGCTCAATGGAGAATTTGCATGTTTTTAATATGCAGCAAGTTAAAGAGAGACTTAGGAACAGATTTTGTTCATAACCTGGGGACTGCCTGTATATATCCTTTTGTATTACAGATTCTTAAGGCAGACTATTTTGTCATTGAATTGCTCTTACAGTTAATATTTTTTTCCTGCTATCTGAATAAAGTCTGCTTCCTTATAAAGCCATTATGTCTTATTTTATCTTCTGGAATAATTCTGAACAACTTCTGCAAGGTAGCCCTCCAGATATATGAAAACAATATACTGTATTGTATTGTTTCCCTATCTCTTTTCCTGGCTACATATTCAATAACTTCAACCATTCCTCATATACTTTTTTTTTCTTCCCAAGCCCTCTGAAATCTTGGCAGTTCTCTTCTGAATACGCTTATTTGCTATTTTCCTTCCTAAAGTGCACTGTCCAGAATGAGATGCAATATTCTAAGTGCAGTAGAAAAGAATGATTCAGTTCTTCAGCATAGAAAAGGGATAGTCTTTTATTTGTATTTATTTATACCCACCTGTTATTGGTATAAATAAGTCAAGGCCACAAACACACGTAATTCCCCCCCCCCATTTATCTTTTTCAGTGGATTTTATTTTTTATAGATGATTGCTTCACTGTTATCGCCTCTTCTGTTGAATGAACCCTTCATTCCTTCCCTCCCTCCCTCTGTCCCTGAACAAATTAGATCTGGATTATTAGGACAAAAGGGAAGCCTGACCTGTGCTTTCCTTGTTCCAACAGAGAACAGTTGAATTTCCTGAGAATATCTCATGGCTGATGTATGTAGGGCCATCTGTCATTCTAGTACAAGGCTGTCAAACTCCTGGCCTATGGGCCGAATGCATCATGTGCTGGCCATGCCCACACCTGGTTTAGCAAAGGGGGAAAAGTCCCGATATGTCACGTGACACTACCATGACGATGTGAATTTGACACCCATATTAGTGTACTAGTATGTAATCACTAATAAGTAATTTACAACATAGTGAGCCATTAAGCTCTTTTTGTAAGTGTTCTTTCTAGATTTCAAATTAATTTATCCTTTATCTTACTGAATTCTAGTATCAGCTATGCATTAATCAGAAGTGGTGCTGGTAAATCTTTGGTACTTTAAAATAGAAAATCCTTTTTGTTACTCTTCAGTAGAATATGTACTCCTTTAGCAGAAATCTGAATAATACTGTCCAACCCTTGGTCTAGTTCCAGCATCTATATATTGTCTACTGGAGAGGCAGCATTCTTCTATGAAAGCAAATTCTTTGGATGGGAAAATCCATGTTTTAATGTAAGGGAGGCTATGAGACTGTTCAAGCAGTCTTTACTGGGATCTTGTGTATCAGTTTTTTCATCTTATGCTTAGCTACCATGCAAGAGTCACACCACTGCAAAAGTAGGCCCTGGGATTTGCTTCAATTCCATTGATTTCTGCAAGGAAAAAGGCTTGCTTTTGTTCCAAGAATCAACAAAAGTAGAATCCAGAGGCAAGAAATACAAATAAGTTACTAGAAGACATAGTTGCTTCCTCAACCAGGAGTTCATTATTAGTTTTTTTTACTATGATAGCTGATCCTTTCTTCTACTTTCATAAGCTCTTTCTTGGCTGATATTTCTGGTTACCATAGAAAGGTAACATAGCCTGATAATTCTAATTGAATTGTTAGTTTATATCATAACCTCATGTTGAAAAGCTAATTGATCCTTTCAAGTGATAAGGTATTTATCTACAGCTTCATCTTTTGAATCCTGGTTTTGAGAACATTGTCTTCTCTACTCCAATGTATTTTAATATTTTGATATCATCTCTCAATATGAATTACCATGTTGATTTTTAAAATTACATTTTTATGGAGATTTTCAAAGATTCTTGATAATTGTTTTTATATTAATCAGTAAGTCAAATATGTCATACAGATAGTCCCCAACTTACAACAGTTCATTTAGTGACTGTTCAAAGTTACAATGGCACTGAAAATGTCCATTTTTCACACTAATGACCATTGCAACATCCCCATGGTCACGTGATTTACACTTGGATGCTTGACAACTGGTTCCTATTTATGACAATGGCAGGGTCCTAGGGACATGTGATCACCTTTTGCAACCTTCTGATGAGCAAAGGCAACGGGGAAGCCAGATTCATTTAACAAACATGTTATTGATTAACCATTTCAGTGATTCACTTAACAAATGTTCTAAGAAAAGTCATAAATGGGGCAAAACTCACTTAACAAATTTCTCACTTAACAATACAAATTTTGGACTCAATTGTGGTCGTACGTGGAGGACTACTTGTAATACATAACACATTTCTGCATGCCATAATTGCAATAAATTCATTTTCATTATTATTATTTTTACTTTCAGTTTTTCTTTTTAGAAGAGGTAGTAATATATAAATAAACTTTTAAGTTTTTTGAAGAACATTTCAAATAAATGGAGGGATACTGTCAGTATCCTATATTTAAATTATTTGTACTCATTTTATTGAGAGGGAAATAATGCTGAGAAGATGTTGGAAATCCAATTTCATTGTAGTGAAATATGGGATCTCTTAATAGCAGTAATTATCAAGTTTACATATACTGTAGTATCAACTCATTGCTATTACACAGATGTTGCTGAACTAGTGCTATGTAAACTCTAATTTCATTTTAAAACATTCATGAAAAAAATCATCCCTTGGGTTTTAAAACTTGGTACAGCAATTAAATGTTGAAGAAAAAGTAGAGAGACACTCAGCCAGTATTTGTTGTACAAAAGTGTTTTCAGAGGCAAAAATAATCAAAATAATGTAAGCAAAGCAAACAATTCATATACTCAGCATTTTTAACATTAATATTTTCAATTTTATCTTGACTACATAAAGTATATTACAGTGGTCTGTTTTTTTTAAGAAAAAAAGTGATATTTACATGTATTGTTTCCCATTAATTTCAAAACAAATATCTATGTCACTGCTGTTTTATGGGAATTATGCAAACTTAGAAAATACTGTCCTTATAGTATGAAAATAGCAAGTAATATAAAATTACTGCAGCATTTATTATTTAGAAATGGAATTAAAGCATGACATGGAAGTGTATTTGAGTAAAAGAGTGGTTGAAACCACATGATATTGCTAATGAATTCAGCAGCAAATTAAGGAATACACAAATTGGAATAATGACACACATTTTGGATTTCCTATCTGGTTTTTTAAAACAACAAATTCCAATAAAAGTATTTTCATTTTATGACAGTTAAATATTATACTTTACTACAGTTTTTAACCTTCTCTCCACAGAATTCTAAATTTTGCCTGAGTGATCCTAACTGTAATATATATGATAAGTTTTACACACTTGTAAAAAATTTTTTATTATAAGTTACATAGTATGGTACGATAACACAATATGTAGTTTTCAGCAAGAATATGTGTTTTATTTTTTGAAAGAGGAAATGTAAAAATTTAAATTTGCAAGTGGTTTAGGAAAACACTCTGTTCATGTATTAAGAATACTGAATCAATTTGTTTCTCAATTCCAAAATGGTTTAATGTTTCTTTTCCTCATTTGATTCCTATATAATGGAATGTGTGTTACTTGGCAACCAGCAAATATATATTTAGGATATTTTGTGGGTTGATAGAAGCCCAAGAGAATATTTTTGAAATACACAGGTCATATGCTAAGAATCTCAGAGTAGCATATTTATAATATGCATACTTGATGTAAATGTTTGATTTAGCCCAGATTTAAAGAAAAGGGAAAAAAGCAGGATATAGTCTGTAAACCTGCAGGCATGCACCCTACAATTTGCACTGGTTTCTGGTGCATTTTTTTACAATTATTTCCAAGCTATCAAGTCATGAGTGAAGTTGCAGCTGGGTTGTGTGATTAGGAGAGTCATTAAAGTTTGTTAGAAGAAAATCAGGAAAACACATGAATGCATGTGCATCTTTTAACATGCAGGTTAACAACTTGTGAAGCAGAGAAATTCACTGTTACGTGAGACACCACATGTTTATAGCTAGGGTCCTGTTTCTGGTCAGTGTCTTTGTGATGGCTTTTTAATTTATTTTTGGACTTGGGTGAATTTAATAAGTTACTACAAATCTGAAGTATAGAATTTACTATCAGCATTTCTCTTGTTAAGAATAATTGCCATGATATGTACTACCAGTATGATTATGAATAAATGATCATAATAGCTAGGTTGCTTATTAGGACTATGTGCAATGATCCAGATTCAAAGGGTGAAATTTTATTTAGAAAACATTTTATATTGTTATATAAAATCTGCCAGAAATTCTTTAACCAAGTATATTTTTCCTGTGCACATGTCAGTTGCAGAGGGTAGCTGTGTCAAGCCAAGAAAAAGATGTAACTGACTTAAAATCTTCCTAACGTATAGAAAATGCAAGCCCAAACATGTTCCACTGCATGTTGACTTTACTGTATATTTATGTGATGTTATTTGTAGGATCACAGTCAACATCTCAGCTTAATCTATTTATGTATTTATTTTTTGAAAATGTGTTTTGGGATTAGTAAAAACAATACTATATAATTATCTAAGATACTTGGGATTAGGTTTTAAAGTACAGTATGTTGGGATCGATTAAAGTTATGAACTTTAATTAAAAAGACTGTAAAATTTATTATGTTTAATTTAATTCCTTTCCAATATAAATATTCATACTTTCCAGCAGCATCAAAATGACTTTCTTGTACTTTCTGAAAAAGCAATTAAAAATAATACTAAAAATAAAACTCCTTACAATAGTCATTGGTAGCCCTCTTGGAATATTAGTAGAAAATGAGTTACAGAATAACAGGGAAATTTTGAAGTTGATCATAATTCATGTACCAATTGTATTTTTATATGCATTTTTCAGGTATTTTTCCATAAAACAACCAAATTATATTTTTAATAAAACTCAATGTAAACTATGTATAACATGAATATCGTTTAAATATTGAAATAAGTGATTGTAGCACATCTGCTTTCATTATTTTTTCACTGGAGATTTCCACCACTATTTCTCACTTTATTTTGCTTTCTAGTTATGAAAAAGAACCTGTATAATTTGAGATAAACCATGTACCTAGAACTTCCCAGATACCTTATTGAAATTGGAAGTATAAAAATTTTTTCCAAAGAAAGCTTACATAATAATTTTTCAGAGATATTATTCAAATACAGGAAATAGTGGACAATTAATTATGTGCTTGATCCCCTGCCACTGAAACTGATGGAATTAAAAGTGTCTAAAAATAACTAGTAGAGTTTTTATGTGTAATTACTCTTAAACTCTCAATTGCACAACATTTTCATTCAACGTTCTCATTTGCTAATACTATTTTAGTAGAAGGATTAGGATGGTTCAGTATCTTCCTTTAATGTGCAAAACTGCCAGGCTCTTGTGAACTCTTAAAAAGCAAAACACAATAGATTATAAAATTTCTGGCACAGTGTGTCAAGAGAGTATAGTGTTTTCTTGAGACTAAATTACAAAAGTGTATTAAATTGTGGCAGCTGCCAATGATCTGTTACTTACTGTTATGCATCTCTTCCCTTCCCTCATTCCCTCATTTCAAATATGGTGCCAGAACATACAGTTTTAGCTGTTGGGTACCAACAGATTAAAAATAATATCTAAGAGAGCTTAGTGTCCTTAGCTTTGACCCTGTCAACTGCCAGTAATTAAAGGCATGCCCTGACTTTAGGTGGCTTTTGACTGCTCACCATTTAAAGTGAGCAGTAGGTTATGTGATGAAAATGACAGTAAATTAAAGATGCTAGCATTTCACTGAGGTGCAATCACTTGGCATAATGCTATAGCACATAAAGGCAAGTATACACATAATCACATCTTAAAGATTATTAATGGTCTCAGACCATTGAAAATATTGTGCTTTCCTCAGGATATCTATGTGCTGAAAATGGTTCTACTCACCCTAGCATCATATATGAAAAATTAAATATACAGTGAAAAACTTCAGGGGGAAAACATTCTGCCCTTTCTTTTACAAGAAAGAAACCAAAGAATTAAAACAAAATCTAGACTTTGAAAAACAACATTAACATGTTATTTTTAACAAAGGAACGGTGGGCAAGTAATTATACTTTTTCCTTTTGCTAACATGAATTTCTATCCTGGCTTTAAAAATTCTTTAACATCCCACATTGGTGAAATTCAAATTAAAAAGTTGACAAGGTATGCAATTTGAATGCCTTACTCCTGAAAGTTCCTTCATAGGTACAAAGGCCTTTTTTGGTACATATGGTGAGAAAGAATGCTTTCTTAATATTGTCATAGTAACACTTGCTGACAGTCACCTGTTCAAATTACTAAGATCCTTTTTTAAAAAAAACTCCACAAGTTCATGTGGATGTAGGTTTTTTTTTAATGAAGGCGACCTTAAATTCCATATAATACGGATTTAGTTAAAGAAACCAGAGTTTCCATCTTCCATGCTTTTTTGATTCAGTTTTGGATTTTTGCTTGGGAGTTGAGGAATAACTCTCCTGAGAATAAGGCAAAGGTGCAACCTGAGTTTCCTCAATAGGGTGAAGTTTTCTCAGAACTGGCTGAAGTTTGTCTTCTTGCTGCTTAAAATCTAATTCCACACTAAATAGTGGAAGAAAAAAAAGAGAACCACAATCAGTTGCCAAAATAGAAGTTTCTGTTAAATTAACATTGAAAATATATGTGAAAAAACCCCAGATTCTGCATTCCTCTAACACAACATACTGACAAGAAATACTGTATTGCAAAACAAGTAACACCTGAAATGTAAAACAATATTTAAATATTTTAATTGCACCATGGAACTGTTACCCCACTAAGATGACAAAAAGCTTTCTTAAACTAAGTCAGTCCCTTAACCCAATTAGTTTTCTACTGTGAATGGCAGCAGATTTTCTGGATTTAGCCTGTGAATTTCCAGGTCTGGACAAATCTATTCTGCCACTAAACTAAATTGTACTTCCTAGGACACTCTTGTGAAAAGGGTACTTGCAATGGAAATGTGATGCTGGATTTTGATTGAAGCCTTAGCTTTCTTTTCATCCAAATGGGATAAATATCTTGGTGGCTGGAAAGTTAAAATTTATATCTGAAGTTCAGAGGTTATGTTTTTCCTTGTAAGGTTATCTTCAATATAAGTTTATGTTTATATCTTATGTTAGTTCATCTACTGGTTATTCAGCAACAAAATATTAAGAGGGATGAGGATATAAAAGTCCCACTAGAATAAGAGATTATAATAAAGGCATATAATATTTACTCCTATACTGTGTGTACATCTGGTACATGAAAAATTAGTTTTATCCCAATATAACTACAATCATTCCTCCCATTACATTGTAGTTATCCCTTGGCTGTTTCAGTTATTTTTTATACAGTGTTTAAGATACATTTGATAGTACCAAAGAGATAAATAAAATAATTCCAGTAGCCAAGGGCTATTGATTCACCCATAATTAATATATAAACAAGCCACATTCTTAATTCTAAACATGAGTGGTTTCAGGACTGTAATTTTTTTGTTGTAGTACTTATCCATATACTCACATAATCTTGATTTTTGTATATTTTATGCAATTCATAAAGTTATTGAAATATTTTCTCTTCTATTTCTGTTATCTTTGTGAGACTAGATCTTTGCTGTGTATAACTCAAACCTGAACTCAGCTAATTATAAAGTGAGAGCTATTAAAACAGCTTGTAGAATATCATGCCACTAAACATAATTTAAAAACACAGACTGCCAGGAAAGAAACAAACTAGATCTATTACTCATTTAAAGACAAAATTGCTGTGTAAAAGTAAAGATGCACTCATAAATTATATATCCCAAATTGTAAGTGTATTTCAAACAAGAAGAGTATACTGATAACTATTCTGCAATTAAGGGAAGGAAGGTTCCAGAAGAAATTATAACTCAGAGATCCAAATACCATTCATAAAATATGTTTCAGGTTTAATTTATAAAAACAAAAAGACCTGATTTCAAGCTGTAGCAGAAAGTAATTAGTATTGGTAATGCACTGTGATTTAGAAAAAGATAATTGTAAAACAAATTACTTTGAAAAAAAAATTTCAGCTTAAAGTGAAATGTTGGTGTTATGAAACAAGTTTCCTCACCTGAGTATAGATCTAGGAAGGCAAGAATAAAGGCAGAAGGTAACAGAATAATCTGGATATGGTTAAAAACTGAGGGAAATTTTTAGTGTGGTTGAACATTTTCTCACTCTATAAATAAACCTATTAATATTAATGGAAATAATGCTGTCCCCCTGCCCTTTCCTGAACCTTAATCTCCCTCCTTTTAACAACAAAGACCAGAATGAACTTGAAGGTCTGCTGGAGATAATAGTCTACAGTTGTACTTGATTTCTAAGATAGGAAACTATAGGAACATCTATTTTTTCTTTAAGCTTTCTGTAAGCACCTGCACTACCTCCCCACACAGTTCTGGAACATCTCCCTACTGTATTTCCAGGAAGTACAGATTTATGAATGTCTTCAAGTACAGATTTATGAATGTCTTCAAGTAAACATCAGTAAATACAAATCTAATATATTTTAAGGTTTTTCCCCACATATATTCGTCAGGGCGGGGGGGGGGGGAGAGTTGGGTTTTTTGTTTTCCTAAATTTTCTTCTATTGCACTTTACTAAGTTATTTGATTCTTTTTGTTAGTTTATTTATTGTTTTTATCTTTATTTTTTGTTTTAAATATGGTTTTACATTGTGTAAGCCGCCTCGAATCACCACAGGTGAATAGGCAGCAATATAAATTAAATAAATAAATTAAACAAATAAAATAAATAAATAAATATCACTGTATCTTCAAAAAAAATCCTTCAGTTTTTGATGACTATGTTTAGAATTTTCCCCCCTCATTAATTTAGCAGCATCTGCAAACCTAGTCAACTCAACTCCTCCTCCTAAGTCAAGATCATTTACCAATAATTTAAAAAGCAACAGCTCCAACGTAGATACCTTTTCCTTCTCTTCATTGCATAATAGCTCATTTTTCCTACTCCTTGCTTTTGTTTAACATATTAGCCATATGAAGGCAAGTACTTTTACCTATGATTGCAAAGTTTATTCAAGCCAAGAGTATTCAAGAGTCTTTGTTGAAAAGCCATTAGTGTTTCTGAAGAACATAATATGTTGACAGTCACTCCCAAAAAACCCAAAGGTTAGATACATCTCTATCACCTGCAAACTATCCCTCCATTCTGTCTTACCTATATTTAAACCCTGCATCAATCTAGTCATCCTATGAATCTGATTTCAGCTGCCATTCACAAGTGTTTATGTCTTTTAATAAAATTTGGTGGGAAAAGCTATCAGAATCCTGATTTTTTTTTTGCACAACTATTCTCCTATAGTGTCTACTACATTTCAACTTTTGTGTAAAATTATTTCTAATTTTGACTAAATAAAGACTTCCGGTGGTGAGGTTACAGTGGAGCGGAGCAGGAGATCCGAGCAGGATACAGGAGATACTAATCCGAATTTTCATGCTTGGAAGCTCTCAGAGGCATCTTGAAGCTTAGAGAGACACACAAATTGGAAGGGGAAGCCTAGGACCAGAGTGGAAGAAAGCAACCTCCCACTGTAACGAGGGGAAGCCCTTTGAATCCAGCGCGAAAGAAACCCGACATCTATGGCGGGTCCAAAGCTGTGACAGCCAGCTGCGATCGGGAAGCAGGAAAGTGGATCAACGCAAGACATCAGAAGGAGAACGGCAGACTGGGACAGTTTTTGAGAGGTGAGAGAGCCCTGTGAAAGACTTTGACAGATGGAGCCTCCGGAGAGAGTGAATACAGTGGCTAATTGGCAGGGGATAGCGGAGCGAAAAGGAGAGGAGGAAACAACAGTTTAACAGCTGAGAGAGAGTACCGCAGAAGAAAAGATCAAGACTCTGTAAATAAAAACTCAAAATTTATACGATTTGGATTGATTACTAGTAGACCAGAAAAGAGACATTAGAGAGAACAATTGGAACTTTAATGGAGAACTGTAGTTGAATGGACAGTGGAACCATTTTGATAGAAAGCTGTGACTGTGCAATTTGAGAGTGAAAGTGACTAAGTAGTTAAAGAGGACTGAGGAAACAAGAAATGAGGAAAGTAATGTGACGGTGTGCAGAAGAAAGGGAAAAGAAGAAGGAAGAAAGAAGAAGAAAGCTGAATAATTTCTATGTATTAAATTCAAAAGTGTATATTGAAAAAAAAAACTAAAGCGATAGAAAGATAGATAGATAGATAGATAGATAGATAGATAGATAGATAGATAGATAGATAGATAGATGATTGCTTGCAAGAAGAATTAATTTATGTATCCTATTTCATAGATTGCTGCATTCTTTATAACTGCTATACCCTGTATATTCTTTATATCTTTCCACAATATGATACCTTGGATAACAACTAATTAATCAATTGGTGTACGACTACTTAATGGCTATATATTGATTCATAGACTTAATTGAACTATAAGAAAGTTATAAGATATAGTATATAAGAAAACAATCAAACACATATTTATCTATATATATTGTATTATATATATAGAAAGTGTGCATAAAATTAAGGAGACATTATTAAGTATATTAGACCTTGTAGTGATAAACTGAAGGGATTAGAATAAGATAAAAGGGAAAAGATAAACATAGAAAACGCAGAAGGGGGTTGATACAGCGGATGATAATATTGAAAGACTTTCTTAAGAAAATAGGTAGATTTGGGAAGCCTAAGACTAAATTTATTTTATTTATTTATTTATAGGATTTATATACCGCCCCTTCTCCCTGCGAGACTTGGGGCGGTGTACAGTCATTAAAAAATACAATAATACAATAATTAAAAACAATTAAAAGGTTAAATTAGGTGGTTGAATAATAAAAACGAGACAAGGGTTTAAAAATAAAGACTAAAACCAATTAAAACCAAATTTAAAACCCCATAAAACCCTAAGCCAGACCGGCTTGATGAAATAAATAAGTTTTCAACGTGCACCAGAAGGTCAGGAATGATCCTTATCTCCAGGAGTAATTCGTTCCAGAGGGAGGGTGCCCCCAAAGAGAAGGTCCGCACACTTGGGGTTGCCAGCCGTCCAGCCGGCGGCACCCTAGGGAGACCCACTCTATTGGAGCGCACCGGCCAACGACAGATTGATGGTGGCAGTAGGCGGTCCCATAAATACCCAGGTCCCAAGCCATGGAGCGCTTTAAAGATGGTAACTAACACCTTGAAACGCACCCAAAAGACCACCGGGAGCCAATGCAGCTTGCGCAAGAGTAGTGTAACATGAGAGCTCCGAGAAGCCCCCAAAACCACCTGTGCGGCCGCATTCTGCACCAGTTGGAGCCCTCGGTTGCTCTTCAAGGGGAGCCCCATGTAGAGAGCATTGACATAGTCTAGGCGGGAGATAACGAGGGCGGATGTGACTGTTCAAAGTGCATCCCGATCCAGAAAGGACCGCAACTGGTAGATCCTACAGAACTGATAAAAAGCCCCCCTGGCGACAGGCGCTATATGTTCTTCTAATGACAACTGTACGTCCAGGAGGACACCCAGATTGCGCGCCCTGTCTGTGGGGGCAAGAATTCCCCCCCCCCCACAGTCAGCGATGGAACTAGCTGGCTGTATTGGGATGCCGGAAAGCACAGCCATTCAGTCTTAGCTGGGTTGAGCTGAAGCCTGTTCCGCCCCATCCAACTCTGCACAGGCTCCAGGCACCGGGTCATCACTTCAATGGCTTTGTTGGGATGGCCTGGGGTAGAAATGTACAGCTGAGTATCATCAGCATACTGATGAAACTCTACCCCAAAGCCACAAATGATCTCACCCAGCGGCTTCATATAAATGTTCAACAGCAGGGGCGAAAGCACTGACCCCTGGGGAACCCGCAGATCAGGGGCCTCGGGTCGATCTCTGCCCGTCAACACAAATTGCGAACTATCAGAGAGGAAGGAGGAGAACCACCGCAAAACAGTGCCCTCCACTCCCAACCCTCCCAGCCGCCGCAATAAGATATTGTGTTCAACAGTATCAAAAGCCGCCGAGAGGTCTAACAGGACCAGAACAGAGGAATAACCTCTGTCACGGGCCCTCCAGAGATCATCCACCAACGTGACCAACGCCGTTTCCGTGCTGTAACTGGGCCTGAAGCCTGATTGGCGTGGATCTAAGTAGACAGCTTCATCCAGGTGCTGGGGAAGTTGTCGTGCCACCACACCTTCAACAGCCTTCGCCACAAAGCAAAGGTTGGAGACCGGACGATAATTAGATAACAAAGTTGGGACCAGGGATGGTTTTTTGAGGAGGGGTCTCACTACCGCCTCTTTCAAGGTGGCAGGCAGAAATCCCTCACTCAAGGAAACGTTAATAATACCCTGGAACCAACCTCGTGTCACCTCCCGAGGGCTAATATCAGCCAGGAGGGACATGGATCCAGTAAACATGTGGTAGCATTAAGCCCACCCAGTATCCTGTCCACGTCCTTGGGGATCACAGGGTCAAACTCTCCCCAGATTACCTCCCCCAATTCCGTCCCGACCCCCCGTCCAGAGTTGCCCGGTTAGAGTCCAACCCATCCCGGATCTGAGTGATTTTGTCCAGCAGGAAATTCGAAAAATCCTCAGCCCGTCCCTGCAGAGGATCCTCCCGCGCTCCCTCTTCTAAAAGGGAGCGGGTCACCCTAAAAAGGGTGGCTTGGTGGCCTGCGGACGCGATAAGGGCAGAAAAGTAAGAACGCTTTGCTGCCTCCATCGCCACTAAATAGGTCCTAATGTAGGACTGCAATAGTGTTCGGTCAGATCCGGAGCGAGTGGCCCTCCAACCACTCTTTAGGTGTCTTTTCAGGCGTTTCATCTCCCTCAGCTCCTCAGAAAACCATGGAGCCGAGCGAGAGTGGCATTGGTCAGAGGCCGCAAGGGCACGACTCGGTCAAGGGCCCTAGCCACCACCCTATCCGAGGTGGCCACCAGGTCCTCAACCGAGTCATATGTTCGAATACCGGGAAATGGCCCAAGCTGCATCAGGAACTTATCCGGGTCCGTCAGGCACCTGGGGCGGAAACATCGTATCGGCTCCGTCTCCCTGCGACAAAGGGGTGCGGCCTGGAAGTCCAGTTTAAGAAGCGAATGATCTGACCATGACAAGGGCTCAATAACAACGTCCCCTATACCTAGATCATCCTGCCACTGTCCCGAGACAAAAATTAGATTCAAGATGTGACCCCCAGTGTGAGTGGGGTCCCCAATTAGTTGGGTCAGGCCCAAGGCTGTCATGGAAGCCAAGAACTCCTGAGCAATCCCCGAGGTCCCGCCAGCTGAAGACAGGTTGAAATCCCCCATGACCATCAGCCCGGGGGTCTCAACCACCTCAACGGCTGGCTATAACCTCGAGGAGCTCAGGCAGGGCCGATGCCACATAGCAGGGAGCCTGGTATGTGATCAATAGGCCCATCTGAATCCCGGAACTACACTTTACAAAGAGGGATTCACATCCGGTCATCTGAGGAACAGTGGATTCCCTAGGATCTAGGTTCTCCCGAATAATCACTGCAACCCCCCCACCCCTCCCCTGGGCCTCGACTGATGAAAAACCCGAAACCCGGCCGGGCACATCTCCACCAGGGGAACACCCCCCTCCTGTCCCAGTCAGGTTTCAGTGATGCCCTCCAGGTCCGCTCCCCCCTCCTCAATTAAATCATAAATGAGGGGAGCTTTATTAATTACGGATCTGGCATTGCATAACATCAGCCAAAAGCCCGGGGCCAGATCATTCGAACAGCCCAGGGAACGGGACATAACCTGGGGGTCAGAGCACGCCACTACCCATAAACAGCAGGGGCAAGCTCCCACAACATGATAAGGCCCCCTGTCAATGCCATACCTGCCTCTCCCGCTGATCATGCCAATAGCCATCCCTTTCTCCTCCTGGAAAGAAACCCCCATCCTTGATCCGACCACCCCCGAT
Organism: Bungarus multicinctus; assembly: GCA_023653725.1. Lineage (NCBI taxonomy): Eukaryota > Metazoa > Chordata > Lepidosauria > Squamata > Elapidae > Bungarus > Bungarus multicinctus. The sequence continues at coordinate 66,472,112 of CM042844.1, forward strand.
CCCAAGACCTCCCGGTCGCGTGTGACCCCCGGTCTGGCCCCTGTCTCAGGCAGGTTTTCCCCCAACCCCCACCTGGTTGCCCTCCCTAACCCCGATAAAAATTTGGATATAAACTGGTACAAATGGGCACTACGCCCAGAACATTTCCTATGGCCATGCCACCTCTCGGGATCCCAGGATCCGTCCTTAAGGTAAGCCTTTGGAAGTCCGGAGGGCCATACCAGGGAAAGGGGGACATTCCTCAAGGTCCACAGATGAATATTTCAGCGGCCCAGTTGACCGCGGTTCCAGCACTGGCGATGTAAAGGCCCGGCAAGTTGGGCCCGGTCAATACGATTGTCGCGTCCCATCAGCAATAACCTCCCCCAACCCCGCGGCCAACACCGTAAATAAAAATAATTTTGTTTTCCCCCCATAATATGTTACAAGAGGACAGGGCTCTTTTCCTTCTAGTTCATAAGTCAGAATTGTACATAACCTGATGGATCAGTATGGGTCAGAAAGTGCATTTAGGTTGTTGAATGAAAAATTGGCTGCAAACAGGCTTAACTGACTGTACACAGCACCCCACTGTTCATTACAAACACACATTACTTTAAGACTTACTGTGTTTATCTTGGGAGAGTTTTAAATGCAGATCCTCTCATTTTGTGATCAAACACATACCTTTTCACACCTAAAATGATGCTGATTTTATATTAGCCTTCATCTACTCTGATGCTCTTAATATTTTTTTATTTATTTGAAATATGGACTGAATGATTACATTTCAGAAGTTATAATTTGTTTTCAATTGATCTCAGAATTGAATAGTAGGAGAACCATAATATTTAGGATGAAATTAACATAAGTAGTCAATATGGTTTTTGAAGTCCAAGAAAGAAAAACAAACAAATGATACGTTCATTTGGTTTTCCTAGTATTATTCAAGAACTTCAATTTTATTCATTTTTTCACTGCAGAAAATTAATCATGGTGGATTTCAGATAATTCTTTTGCTAACCTGAAATAACCTTGAATTGGCTTACAGAGCGTTCAAGTTTCCTAAATAAATTGAAAACTGTTATGATAGCTTTTAATGTTTATGTCACTAAAATCATTTCATGGTAACTGCTTATGGATCAATGTACAAAATATTAAAAAACTTTTTAAGGAAAAGTGTAAAGGACAAATCTCTAAGAAAATAACTATACAAAGAATATTCTCACTTATTTTATCAAATTACTTAGAACAAGATATGATTAATGTGACTTCTGTACATATAAGTTGCTAAGGCAGAAATGAATGTGTACTTAAGAGTATCTTAATAATACTAACAATCTAATATTTTTATGTTAATTTTATTCAATGATAAATTTGTTTTGTGGTTTTATAAAATACATGGCTGATTCTGAATGGAAGGTGTACATGATCTGATTTTTCATTCTAAGGGGATCTATTTGGTCTGACTGAACAATGCACACAAAATAATAATCCATGTAATAATCATAAAAGTTTCAGAGTCTACTTTTTCTTCCCTTATTAATATATTAAAATGAATTGTTACCCAGAATCCTTGGAATCTGTGGCATTTTTAAGGATACAGACTGACTAAGTTACGAGGTGAAGGTCTTAGTCGTATTTCTATTATCGTCAGTGACATTAATATATTCTAATTTGACAAATAATAGTAGTTTGTTTTTTGCTACAAATTACTGGAATATGTGCGTAATAAGAAAAAGATTAGCACCTATGTGACTCTGGACAGCCACTCCCTGTAAGTAGATGGCAAGAATCATCATTCTGCAATTGACTTTTGACTTGAATAGTTCCTACTCGAAGGATATCATCAAATTCACGCTTATAACACAATTGTGCCTCATTTCTTTATCACTTTTTGGAGATCTTTTTTTTTTATTGAATTGGAAATATTAAGATATTTCAGACCAAAAAATATTTTCCTGTATTCATTAGGTGAGATACTGCCCACTTGGAAAATTGTTTTAAATATGTTTTAAAGGTTTTTTTAAAAAGTAATTTTGGATTAAACACCAAAAGGGTGCTTAGAATATGGATTTTAAAAAGTTAAAAGACTGAGGAATCAGGTATACTTGGAATTATAGTTTTGAATTCATTAGATGAATTTTTCCATTTGGAAATGGTAGTTATTTGGGGCTTTTTTAAAAAAGAGAAAACACTAGAGAGAGGTAAAAAACAATAAAGTCATCTAGCTAAGAAAATTAAACAAAATTTTTGATGAATATTTTTGAATTTTGATCTTCAAAATTATTTGATATAAATAGATTGTGTGTCAATGAAGTCACAGAAGGTCAAGCTGCAATTAATAAGTTTGAAATTAATTTGAATGTGGATTTAAATATGTCAAATAGAAGGATATTCTGTTCTGGATGTTCAAATGAAACAGAGACTGATTAAAGGAGATGTTACAAACATTTAATCAGAAAAGTGATCCAGATAACTTTTTATTACTGGATTATAAAAGAGGTCTGTAAATTCTGAAAAATTATCAGGTAAAAAAAATGAATAGAAAACAAGCTATGTGACTATATTTGATAGGGTTAAAATTAAGTTGTTAAAATTCAGGTGAGAAATACAGAGCTAGTTTGATAGATCCAACTTAAAATAGAGAGTTAACTGTATCTGGATTTTCCATAATTATATATGAATTTTTCTCATAAAGAATAAATGAGATAGTTTTGTTTTTGGGATTTTACCCATGTCATGTATAGTTAAGTGCATTATTTTGAATAAATATTTCAAATTTTCAAGATTTAGAATATTGATGGTAAAGTTACATGAGCAAGGTATTTGACTTGGTAGAGCAGAAACTGAGAATCTTTTCAGGAAATTCTCCTCCTGCCCCTTGTCCTTAAAAATATTATTATATGAGATCATATAAGCCCCTATGTTTTATTCACAGTAATGTGATTAACCAGGCCAGGTGCAGCCAATCAGCTAGCATGAGAAATAGACTTCAAGCAATTTGTTACTACCAAGGGAAATAAACCCAGAATTAAAGCCTTGGGGTTTCTTTCCCCCTCTCTTGCTATTCCATGGCCTACGTGGAAGTTGCTAGTCATTGCAAGTAGGGCAGCTTGTATTTTCAGTCTTTGATTACTTATGTCAGTGGTAAATTTATAAAGAAAGTCATGTTACAAAGACCTACAGCCAATACCTGACAAGAATAAAAATACAACAAACCAGTCAGGCTAACAGGAAAATAAATTACTTTGTTAGAGAAGGATTAACTGGAGAGAAAAGTGTTGATACCAATGTATACTCGGCACAACCTCAATTTTCTTGATCTCTTGTGGGTGGATCCTATTCGGAAGTGGAAAACTTGAGACTCTCAGATGTTGCTGAACCATGAGTGTATTATCACTCCCTACTGGTCATACAGCCATCATTTAGCCATCACTGGTAATTTAACTTGAAATATTCAACAGCCCAGATTCTTGTTTAGTTTTAATTACTTCATTTTACTATATTTTTTTGTATCTTAGAAACCCCTAAATACTGAGCTCCAGCAATATACTGCACCAAATCCATTATTTTGTTGTGCCTTTCTCTCCCTCTCTCAGCAGCAGTCTCCAAAGCCATAATTTGCAAATAATTATTACATTTCTTCCTGGATTTCTTTTGAACGAATATGCTTTTCTAAACATGTGTGCACGTAGGGTGAAAAAAAGCAGAAAAGCAATTGTTTTGGGGTAAACAACTCTCCCTCCATAGCCCTCTCCCTCTGTAAATGCTTTTGTAAATATTACAATGCCAAAGGAAAGGTATTTCCTTTCAGCACTTGTGCAATTACTATCCTAAAGGAGAGATGACAGTGAATATATTCCTAGTAAAAGCATGAATAAGGATATAAAAAATGGCCTGCTCTGGCAGCCGAGAATGGAGGTTGCTAATTATTGTCATCTATTAAGATATGTTTTAAAAACAAGCAGTGGGGATAAAGTGAACAGCATATTTTTAAAGATTTTGTATGAAAAAGCATGCAGGGAAAATAACCATGAGAGATGGCTGAAACTTAATTCATTTTGAAAAAAAAAATACACACACACACACACACACATATACATACATATACATACATACATACATACACACACACGTGTGTGTGTGTAAATAGATAAATTCTTTCAGTAGGATAAAGAACAACTGCAATGTTTGAACTTCCTCAATCAGTATTTAATTCTCACTGCTTGATATGACCCCAACTGATATTTTCTGCTACTAGAAATATTTGAATATTTGAATTTCCAACTTAATTAGGATATGGTTACATTTATTTACATTCTATGAATTCCCAATATGGTTGGGTCAGCTAATTGTGTCTGCCAATTATTCTGCCCTATGTTTAATTTATAATTATTATTTCAATGTATAAAAGTAATGCACCAAGAATTTTACCTATTTTAAAAATGAAATTATCTGAATATATAAACCTAAGAACTTGCACTGATGAGGTACATTTCTGAATTTATTTATACTGTAGTTTATGTGTTCTGATAAGTCACTTTCAGGATGGGAAAATGTCAAAGATTTTACTGTAATGTAACTTTAAGCTATTATGCATATAAAATAGTAGGAAAGGGAATTAGAAAAAAGGGAATGGATAAAATCAATGAATTAAATATATTGTAACAGTTCCTTAATATACATTGGTGGGCCAAATGACATTAGAAAGAGGGCCTTTTCTAAAGATAAAGAAATGGATATAATAAATTTATGAACTGAACTTCATTTAATAACTGAAGAATTGTTACTTCAAAAGTGCTGAAGAACGATCGAAAGCAACCATTCAAGTCAAAAGTTTATTTTAGCATTCACACAAGAACATGTAGCAACAAAGAAAACTGCTTGATTAATGTATTCTATCCCCTAGCAAATGGATCAGTACATCAGTTCTGATGATGGCATCTGCCAAGAAAGTGCTATGGAAATGGAAGAAGCAAGAATTGCTATAATCCAGAAAATAGAGTTTACAGACGGATCTTGTGTATAGCTCATTATAGTTGCTACTCCAGAGTAAAGAAAAATAAAATAAAAAATACTTGTTATTAAAGTAGTACAGGATTTGATTGATTTGTAGGGCATAACTGCACAAAACTGGAGCGATTCCAGTCAGCTTCCTGACTTTCCAAAGGTCCTCCAGATAATTCACATTGAAAGGGAAGAGCTGATTTTTTTGAATCCAGTTTTGTGGACTTTTTAGGACAAGAATGGCAATACGAAGTCTCTGGAAGGCAAACGACATCCATTTTACTCTTAAGAGTAAAGAGGATGAGAACAATTTGCTTCCCAAGGCCTATTCTCAGCTCCACTTAAAAACATACCAAAATGGGGAATTTAGTGGCAGAAGGGGGCATTTTCCAGAAAGAAATGGGGAAAAAAAACTATCAGAGCCGACCCTTCTGTTTCTATCTTTATTTAAAACTCACACACTGACAGTAACTTCAGTATATCACTAAAATTTATCATTTTGTATCTTAGGCTGCTGAAAGATGGAAATGGGGGTCCATGGAATGATAGGTCTTTAAAAGGATGAGGATAAGGAATCTCTCCTTCCTGGATTTTGAAACATTGATGAACATCTAAAATATAGGTAGTTCAATCTTACTGACCACCTGTTCAGCAACCATTTGAAGTTGCAACAGTGCTAAAAGAGTGCTATCTTAAGACTGGTTCACAAAGTTCTGGTTGTTACAGAGCCCTTGCAGTCATTTTATCTTGATTTAGGTTCTTGGCCACACTCAACAGTTGCAGGGTACTACAGTATTGTCAACCAAATCTTTTCTTGCTGGCTTCCCATAAGCAAAGTCAATGAGGAGGCCAGCAGAGAATGTTCCAAGTCACTATAGCAAGTCCCATCACTTTACTGTGCTTATACCAAGCCCTACACACTCCATCCTTCTTGAGCTCATGCCTTGCTGTGGGATCCACCTCCAGGATTTCTGGAGGCGTGCCCTGCTGTGCTATTCACTCTCTTGGCTTTCCTCGGACAGCTTGCACCAATTTTCCAGGACCTCCCCCACTCCCTATAGGCACACGCATCCCCAACACTCCTGAGTTCATTACTTGGGACTTCCACCATTTCCTGCATAATGACCTGCATATCTTGCTTTTAGCAAACGGAACTGTTATTGCTAAATGATGTGATCCCATGATGTACTTTATGATTGCATCACTTAACAATGACAAATCCAATGCCAATTGCCATTGTAACACAAGGATTACTTGTAAAGCTTTCCATGCACAATATTTCAAGATTCTTATAATCACAGTATTTAGCTTGTATCAGTTAAAGAACCTTTATGCAACACTTGTTTGCTAAAGCACAGTTGTACAGTCCAAAACATTAGTTGCTTATACACAATTGAAAAGTATGGAGTAAAATTCACCTAAAGCCAATTTATTCCCTAAGAACTTTTGAACACCTCATCTCATTAATGGCATGCATTACAGAGGAGAATGAATAGAATGGCATTAGACTCTGCAGCTCAAATCGATACTGCACCAATTTATGCTTGATGGATTATGCAAACAGACAGCATAAGATGTGACATAAAAATACTTAGAAATGCAATCCTTGTATCCTAAAACACCCTACATTATTTCTGGCAACAACTACTCCATAGGTTACCCAGTTAATATAACGAATTTTCATCACTGATTGTTCCAGAAAACTGTTCAACAAATATAATGTGCATCCTTCTTATCACTTATAAAGATGATAAAATACAACTATACTGCTATAAGATAATTTAATTGCTACATTAAGCAATATATGTGTACATATTTATGTACATTTATCAACTTATTCTAATTTTGTGAAGAATAATGAAAATCTATGCTTTTAGTTGCTACTTTTCCAATTTTTGGAGGTGGCTATTATTTACAAAGGCACATTGATACATAATCTATTACAGGTAGTCTTCAGTTAACTATGTAAATTGGGATCAGAATTTGTTGCTAAGCAACACAGTTTTGAAGCATCACATGACAGTGCTGCTTAGTGACAGCTGTTATGGCACTTCTGGACGCTGTCATTAGGCGAATCCTGCAATGTCATTAAGCATGACATCACATGACCGCCTTTTGTGACCTTCCAGCTTTTCCGATTGACTGCTTGTCAGAACCTGGCAGTGAAGATCCCAAATGGCACTTGTGTGACCATGGGGAATATGCTTCTGGAACTTTGTTGACCAGCTGTAAGAACGACTTGTTCAGTACCATCATACTTTCAAAGGGTTGCTGAATGAGTATTACTGAGGACCACCTGTACCCATATTTTAATCAGGACTATTTTGCAATAAATATTTTTTTATTTGATCATGAAAAGGTGATGCAGAAGGCTGAGTCGCTATTCATTCTTTTGCTTGAATGTAAAAAGTGTGCATATTCATTGAAGACATTCTTACAAAAGAATTTTTAGGCTATACATTACAAGTATATGCTGTGTACCTTTTTAAAAGGGTAATGTTCAGAGCATAATTTACACCGTTAATTGTTTTCAAATTTATTATTGTAAACATCAACAAGTTATTTAAATGAAAAAAAAAGATATTTTCGTGAAGTACTTGCTACAAATTTCTGTTCTTTTACTGTACAAGTTAATGCATAGCATTATCTCCATCTCATTTCTCTTCTTTCTAGTGTTTAAATACCTTATAAATTGGCTTTATAGTACAGTAAACATTACTTTCCTGTTCTTAAGGGCATTCATGCTGAAATACCAATTTAAAACAGTGGCTTGCATGCAGGTCCCACTACTGAATAAAATCATTTTTATCCACTTTGAAAAGTGGAAACATGAGAAGTTACTTACCTATAGATTATACACGCACTGTTCCTACATGTGTCACAATTAGAGGTGTCTTGGCCAGTCCGATATGAAAGCCTGAAAATATAAAAACATTATATAGTTTAAAGAATTGCTTCTTCGTTATTTAAAGTGGACGGAAGGATGAAACCTAATTTTAACTTCTCATTGGGTTGAATGCAGTTTTGTACTTGCATTTAGATTACTTACACATTTTGATATTTGCCCCAAAAAGGGACAGAAGCACTTAGAAGCAGTTTCAGTTCGTCCCAGGCAAGGGAAAGTGGATCGGGAGAAGGCAAATTGAATAAGACGCTGACTCTCGCCCCCAGCCTGGGCCACACAGGCTCTCAGGGTCACCACCACCCAAATTTTAACCCAAAAAAAAAACAGAAAAAAACCAGTCCACCAGCAAGGAAAGTAAAAAAAAAAAAATAAGCAAAAAAACGCGAACCAGAAAAAAGGCGCGAAAAAATGAAAGTGCTAAACCAGCAAGCTGGCTAGCTGTCAAACCTGATCTAAGCCTCTCTGAGAAATAAAGCTTAATCCAGGGGGTGAATATTCTTCTACAATCCTATTCAGAGCCCTTAAAAGGTGGTTTGAACACGCTGAGACCGAGTGAAGAACTGGGGAACGTTACCAGGGGGTATGTCCTCAGTTTTTCAACTCGGTCTGCAGAGCTAGGAGACTAGAGACTATCCATCCTGGATTCTCCCTTCAGCTCAATGGAGAATACAGTTTGTTAATATACTGACAATTGAAATCAATTTGCCTGAGCACGATTTACATATTGTGGATGGTACATGCCTGTCATAATGTTTTTATTAGATTTTCTCTATTCAAATGATACATATTGTCCATAAGGGAATGCTGGAGTCACAGGCAATAAGCAAGAGGAATGACTAGATTGCTTAATTTTAGAAGTCATCCAATAAACATTTCATTGTCAGGGAAGGCACACAGATTGCTCTTATAACTTTCATTTGCAGCCCTTTGAACTTCCAGCATTATTTCTTGAATTATTACACATAACCTAAATGTATACTGGTCTTTTTGAAATGAACAGTAATTGACTAATACAGAGCTCTGATATAGTTGACAAGTTTGGTAAAAACTTAGATCAAAAGCATTATACTTTTTCATATTTTTATTGAGAAAAAAATGATTCAAAGCTACATATCACTAAGTATGTGATCATCAATGCATTTGAAGGGGACATTAAAGTCAAATATTTCAAATATGTTTAATTGGGCTCTCAATCTAGTTTCAGATCATATTTATTCAGAAATTCTGAAAATTCAAAAGGGTTCAGGTTCACAAACTTTAACGCATATTATAAGATGTAATACCATTTATAGTCTATTGCCCACATATAACTCTCTAACAAATGTTTGGTGTGCCTAATTTCCATCTAAACTTATTACAATATGAATAGGGAAATCAGTTAATGTTATTTCAGCAATGTAAAAATCATACAGCAGGAAATTCTAATAAACTGAAATTAAATACTTGTGTTGCGCTTTAATTACAAGTATTCATGTCTGTTGTTTCAGAATACAAAGCTTAGCAACATATATCTTTCTTAATAATTTTACAATAATTTGATGAATATTTTCCACTTTGTTTGTATTGAAAACTATGAAAATGCTGTATCAATATTACGTGAAACCAGGAATCTTCTGTGAGTGACCAATCAGAATGGCCAAGTGAAGTGTCCCAAGTCCCTTACCAGAGCTGTTGCTTCACTATCCCCAAAGAAAAGAGAAATATAAACTTTTTAGTTATGGTATGAGAGTCACTCTATAGGATTCATTGGAGTAATGAATTGTGACATCAGAACTGATGAACCCCTCTGATATCTGGGGTAGTGGCCAATTACATACAGACTAGTGGTACTGCTGTGACTAGGGAAAAAGTGGGTATAGGAGAGTACTTGGCAGGACAGAAAGGGCGTTGGTACTTACCTGACACCCCCATTCTCTTTGAGCTGTGAGGAGCATCAAGTAGTAGTGGGAGCTGCTTCAGTCTCTGCTTGTCTAGGCTGGGCTAAATTTGCGGAACGCTCCTCCTCCTCCACAGGACTCCTCCCCAGTGTTCCCCAGTTTTGGCGAAGATGAGAGAAATGACAACTTCGCCCTCAGTGCCCTAATAATTTGTTGGCCAAAACAGGACTCCACCAGATGGAAAAAGGGGTGGGGCTGGATGTTCTTCACAGCTCAAAGAGAACGGGTGTGCCAGGTAAGTACCAACACCCTTTCTCCCATAAGCTGTTCAGAGCATCCAGTAGTGGGACATACCAAAGCTTGGCCTGTCGTATGGGTAGGACTCCATCTGGCTTGGAATATCCTCCTGATCCCTGTGGACCCTTTGCAAAACCCTTCTGCCAAAGGAGGCCTCAGCTGATGCAAACACATCTATTTTATAATGCCTAATGAAGGGCAATGGAGAGGCCCAAGTTGCAGCTCGACGAATTTCAATTAGTGCCTGCGTGGCCCATGCTGCTGATGTTGCGGCGCTCTTTGTTGAATGAGCTGTTATGCCCATGGGCACCTGCAGTGATTGAGTCTGATATGTTTTTGCTATTACGGCCCGTAGCCAACGGCCTATTGTGGAAGATGAGGCCTTGTATCCCTGACAGTTGGGCTGAAATTACACTAATAAGGCTTCTGTTTTTCTGAAAGCCACTGTGCGGTGAATATATATTTGCAATGCTCTCCTCACATCGAGCTGATGCCATTGAAGTTCTAACCCTTGGGATGACCTGGGACAAAAATTAGGAAGTATCAGTTCTTGTGCCCTATGAAAAGCCGAATTAATCTTAGTTATAAACGTAGGATCAGGATGAAGGACCACCCGATCAGAATGGAAGACCCAAAGATCTTGTCTGATCGACAAAGCTGCCAATTCTGAAATACGAGTGGAAGTGATCGCTACAAGTAAAACTACTTTATACGTCAGAAATTGTAGGCTTGATGATTCCATGGATTCGAAAGGGCACTTAATGAGTGCAAGAAGGACCTTGTTACAGTCCCAAGTGGGATAATGGTGAACCGCTGGCGGACGTAAGTTTGTGGCTACTCAAAGGAAACTCCGTATACATGGGTGATGGGAAAGAGATAGTAGACCTTCACATGTGACAACTGACGCCAAGGCTACCACCTGTCTTTTCAGAGTATTAGCTGATAGTCCCCCGTCAAGCCCTTCTTGCAAGATCTCTAAGATTTGAGCTACGGATGGAGAAATAGGATTAATTTTGAGACTTGGTACATCATTTGCAGAAACTGGACCACGTGGCATTGTAAATGCGAGTTGTTGAGGGGCGTCTGGCAGCTTGAATGGTGGCAATAACTCTGTTGGAGAATTGTTCGTTCTTCAGACGACTCCACTCAACCTCCAGACGGTCAGGTGCAACCAATTGAGAGTCCGGATGTTGAAGGGGTCCCTGGGTTAACAAGACCCTGTCCGGCGGAATTTTCCATGGTGTTGATATGGATAGACCGCAGATGTCTGCAACCACAGCTGTCTGGGCCAGTGAGGGGCTACTACCAGCAGCTCTGCCCTCTCGTCTAGCAGCTTTTGGATGACCTTGGGGATCAGTGGAAGTGGTGGGAATGCGTACAGAAGTCCCGGGCATTGAAGTTCTCTGCTCCTTGCGATGGGTATCTGGAAAAAAATCACAGGAGCTGAGCGTTGAGGGGGAAAGTGAACAGATTCTACCGTTGAATGTCCAAATGTCCTGACCGCCTCTTGAAAGAGGGTCGGATGGAGGCGCCACTCCGACTGATTGTTCGTGGCCCTGCTTAGCCAGTCTGCTTGTATGTTGGACAGTCCTGCTCTGCTGGAGAGCAGGTTGCTCTCCGCCCAACGACATAGATGCTCCGCTTCTCGCATGAGGAGTATCAACTGAGTGCCCCCTTGTTTTTTACGTGAGCATTTGCTGTCACGTTGTCGGTCAACATTAGTATGTGATGATTGCGTACCCGTGGAAGGAAGCTGTGGAGAGCCAGGTGTACTGCCCGAAGCTCCAACCAGTTTATGCTGCATGACTGTTCTATGGGGGACAGCAGCCTTATGCTGTGAGTGATTGGAAGTGAGCTCCCCATCCAAACAGGCTGGCATCGATGGTGATGGTGAGTCTGTTGGGCTCTTTGAAGAGACAACCTCTGACTGATCTGGTCCACCAGAGGAGAGATATGAGAACCTTTGATGGCACCTTGACTCTGTATATGTGGAATTGCTTCAGCCAGATCGCTGGTACGGGAGCAGGAACCACTGGAGTGATCTAGTATGGAGGCAGGCCCAAGGAAGAATAGATATACATGAGATCATCTTGCCTAATAACTTTGAAAGATCGACTAGGGGCACCCTTTTTTGAGCCCTGATCTCCTTAACTAATTGGCGGATGCTGTTGTGTCTGTCTGGTGAGAGGAAAACTTTGCCTTCCACCGTATCTATGATAGCCCCCAGATGGATTAATCGAGTCACTGGTGTTCACTCTTTTTCCAATTAATTGACAACCCATGTAGTTGTAGGGATTGTAATGTAGTCTGAGTATCTCTGACTGCTTGATGAACAGAAGATGACAAAATTAATATATCATCAAGATAACACTGTAGTCGTATGGGGACACCTCGGAGATGAGCTGCAAGAGCTGCGAGAACCTTTGTGAAGGTCCTGCGGGCCAATGCTAGTCTGAAAGGAAGAGCCACATATTCGAAATGGTGGTTATTGTAACAGAATCGTAAAAATTTAGAATGGGAAAGCCGAATAGGAATATGTAAGTACGCCTCCGTCAGATCTATGGACGTAAGGACGTCCCCTTTTCTGATGCCAAGTAAAATAGATTGCAGGGTGTCCATTTTAAACTTGCGATACACTAAGAATTGGTTAAGACGTTTTAAATCTAAGATTGCTCTCCACTGCCTGAACTTTTGGGAACAACAAAAAGATGAGAATAGAACCCTTGCTCTCGTTGGTCAGCAGCTACTGGTTGGATGGCTTGTATGTCCAGTAGGTGTTGGATAGTTGTTGCCATAAGATTTCGTTTAACCTGATCTCTGGAAAGAGGGCATGCCATAAAGAAGTCTGGGGGGTGGATTGAAATTCCAGGGCAAGGCCGAATCTGATCGTGTCTCTGACCCAGGCATCAGATGTTGAGGAGTCCCACTGGTCCGCAAATAATTTAAGGCGGCCGCTAATGGGAGTTGGATCCAATGATTTATCTTGGACGCCGGAAAGATCTATTTCCTGCTCCTCAGAAGGATCTCTTGGATTGTCCCCCTCTTCAGTTCCTGTCCCCGAAGTCAGACCTGTCTGGCTGCTGTCCTGGTCGGAAGGATGGAGGTCTCTGGTATCTGGTTGAGAATGGTCCCTGATAAAAAGGCCAGAAGGATCCCCTCTGAAAGCGCTGAGGGTTTCTAGGATCTGACTTCCGAAAAAAGGAAGGTAAAATTTTCTTTTTGTTTCGAGTCTCGATAAGTAATGGATCAGCTTGCATTTATGCTTAGTATCCGCTTGCCAATGCTTTAATCATAGCAAGCGTTGCGCTGTGACATGTGAAGTAATGGTTCTGGCTGAAAACTTAATTGCATGAAAGGTTGCGTCAGTAGAAAATTCAGCAACTGCTATAAGTTTTGCAATGTCCTGGTGTGCTCTAATGTTAGAATTTGGGACATACTCCGGTAATAGCCGGAGTCATCTGAGAGAAGAATGGGTAAAGAAAGAAGCGGCCATGGCCTCCCTGATGGCCCATGCATCAGACTGATGGGCCCTGCATAGGGCTAGCTCAGCCCGCTTTTCCTCCGGCTTTAATGCCTCCAGCGCCTCACTGGGAATGGAGGACGAGGACGCTAATCCCACAAAAGGTTCGTCTACCTCAGGAGAACTTAACAATTTTAAGAAGTCCGGGGCCAAATTAAAGTGTTTCCTGTCGTACCGGATACACCACTGCAGATGCCAAGTGTTTCTGTACCAGAACTGCAAACGTGAGGAATTGGAATCACGTCTGCCTCGACTACCAGTTGGTTGAAAATAAGATCCTCTGGTCCCTCTTCTGACAGAGTTGGAGTGGTAGAAAGGGCCGGCTTGTCCAGGTGCGCAGTGTTTTTGGCCTTAAACAAGAGGGATTTGAATAGTTGTGGCGGAATAAGCCTGTAAATACAGTTTGATTGGGAACAAGACCCTCATCCTCAGACATCCCCCTTTCTAAGGGGTCCATTTCTGACATGGCCGGATCACTGTCATGTATTGATCCTGATTCAATCTGTTCCATCTGATCAATGTGTTCCCCCTCTTCCTCCTGTTCCTCCTTCTGCGGCCCCTGGAGGAGCATATCCCCTTGAAACTGTACCTGGGTATAGTGTTGCTCCGATCTGGGCAATGATCGAACTGATTGTGAATCATACTCAGCGGGTGCAGGTCAATCCCTGCTCAGAGCCACCTGTTGCAGGCCAGCTGCAATTCCCTGATGGACAGCCATTTCCATCCAGGTCTTCATCTGCTCCGGCACATTGTCTGGAAGAGTTAGGTCCTGTCGAAGACCAGCCGCAATTGGTATGAATGTTGCTTCAGGTGCCCTTCACATGGTTGGTGATCCAGTTGACTGGGCCTGTTGACCCTGGGGAACCAAGCTGCGCCTGGATGAGAGGGAGAGATCTAGGGGAAGTGGAGGGTGGGAAGAGACAGACAGTCCTGGACTGGGAGGGAAGGTCCTGTGAGGCTCTGTGTGTCACCCTTGTCTATTTGTTTTTCTAATGCTCTATGGCGCCTGTTGGCGTCCTTTTCTGAGGCTGTAGAGTGACCTTTTGTCTGCTTAGATTTAGCTTTGACTCTAGAAGTAGAGGACTGAGAGCTACTACCGCCTGCCATTTTGATTGAAAGAAATGCAGTATGCTAGTTATTCAAGGCAATACTGTGGAGGCGGTTGGCACGCCCAGGGGCCTGATCCAGGAAGGGACCGGTTGCCCTGATATCTAGTCCCCTTCTTCTTTTTTTTAAAATGATATATATGAGTTGTATCACCATAATATCCTCTGTTATGAAGATATTAATACAGAATATTCAATTATCTATATCTATGATTATGATGATGATGATGATTATTATTATTATTGGAGTGAATGATAATGACCAATATATATATAAATATGAAATATATGTCCAATTTATTGAAAAACAGTTCAATGTAGTGGATATCCAAACAGCCAAATTAAGAACGCCTGAAAGGCCAAGATAATAAACAAAAAAGAGGCCTTCAACAGCTTCCCTGCACAAGTGGACTCGGGCCTGGGTGCTCGCTGTTGTTCCGCTGAGTGGATAAGGCTGTGAGGGTTAAGCCAACAATAATGCACAAATGGCCTCGATCCTAATAAGACAAATGAGGTGTAATAATTCCCTTAGGTTATCTAAAAGGAAAACCTCTGATCAGGAAGGAAAGTACCTCACGCAGCTCATTTACAGATAGTGAGGCCACGCGGTCTTTAAAACAAAAGCCGAAAATAATGGCCATTACTTTTGGCGCGCGCACGCTTACCAGCAGCAAATTCCCGCCGTGTGATAAAATGCTAAACGGCCAGGAAAGAAGGTGGAAAGAATTAAATTTTTACACTTTCCACAGAAGATGATGTTCTGAGGGGAAGTACTCGATACGACTCACAATGGCAAGGGGTAGAGGCAGACGTTGGGGGGACTCAGATCGAAACCGAAACCTCCCGCTGCTTTGGGGCACGAAACGACACTGCCCGAAAATACAAACGATCTCCAACGGCCAGATGGAGAGGGCTAACGTCGGGAGATCGTAGATGATTTTGAGGCTAAAGCCTGAAAAAACTGTTTTCAAAACTGCTGAATAATTCTCCTGTTTCAGCCAAGGAAGAATAAAAAGCACTGCCTTTCCTCAAAGAGGCTCAGCCAAAACTGGGAAACATTGGGGAGAAGTCCCGTGGAGGAAGAGAAGAGTTCCGCAAATTTAGCCCAGTCTAGACAAGCAGAGATTGAAGCAACTCCCACTACTACTGGATGCTCTGAACAGCTCATGGGAGAACAGTAGCATAGCAAATAGATCATCATTTAATGTCAACTTCTTGGGCTGTCCCTATACATATACTTTCCAGTTGTGATACTGAAGCTCTTTGGTTGAGGGTACAAATGATAGGGATGAGCCACTGGATATCCAAGATAGAAAATGATTGGATGTCATAAATTCATCCATGGAGTCTGTAAAAAACATGCCTCTTCCCCTTTCCCTCTATGAAACCTCATCACTTAGTATCAGTATTTCATATTTGTTTAAAATGAACATAATATTCGTCATTTCCTCAACCACAAAACTTCCAAGTACACAAATTTCTCTTAGCTTTTCGTGAAAGAAACAGCACTAGTTCTAATTATGGCAAGACAGATAAAGTATAATTTTAAAGGTTAGAAATATGATGCCCAGGCATTATTGGTGTCTGTAAATTGATAAGAGTTTGGGGTTCTTAACAGTTCTTCCCCAATACTGGGCTGCAATTTTTATATCCCTGCTTTCATTATATCATTACATCATTTTTCAGACCAAATACAGGGATAGTAAACAAAATATATCACATCCAGCCCAAAAATCCCACCCTTGTTAAATTAATCAGGCTGTAATCTTTAATTTAATTCTTACTTCAGAGTAAGAAAAGGCAAAATATTTATGTGCATGATACATATTATGTGGCCTGCCATGCTTAATATTTTTGGCTGTCTCAATAATTTCATGCATATTTATATATTGTCTTGCTTTGACTTTTATTTGTGAGTATGTTTAGAGGTTGCATTATTTTAAATCCAGTTAAGAATCCAAACAAGTTTAAATGTGATACCAGGAACAAATATGACCTTTAAATTTGCTTTCCTCAAATTTCCCAATTGATGCAGCCATAAATTATCCTTTTATTTGCGCAGAGCTGTCAGATATATGACTACAGGGAAAATGAAACAGTTCTTTGCCCTTAAAGCTATGAATTTTTATTCAGGGGAAAGTAGGGGAATGCATATACATTCAATTGCTGCAGGTAGCCATCTTTCTTTTCTTTTGAAAATAGATAATGTTTCAATGGGGTATTTGCTGTGGAATAGAAAATTAGAAAACTAACTTTACAACTTGGATCCTTTACCTTTCTGGCTCACAATACACTGTAATAGAGGTTGTCCTGAGTTCAGATATATTCAGATTATTTTATTATGGTCACAGACTAATTTAATCAGATAAATATTTTCTAATTCTAACTGAAGATGCATTAATGCTGTACCAAAGATCTTCTGCATGTTTTACATTCCAAAGATATTGTGTGGCTTAAGGCCAAACCTATGAGATGACTGGTAAATTGTGGTGGCGCAATGGTTATAGTTCAGTACTGCAGGCTACTTCTGCTGCCTGCCAGCTGCCTGTAATTTATTTATTTATTAAATTTTTATACCGCCCCTTCTCCCAAAAAAGGACTCGGGGCGGTGTACAGCCTACTAAAAACGAACAATATATACAGTTTAAAACAAATTAAACAGAATTAATCCGGCCGAAATCCCATTAAGTACAAAATATTACTAATAAATTTAAAATTTAAGGATTATATTAAAATTTAAAAAATTAAAAACCTAATTAATTTAAAATCCCCAAAAAACCGTTGCTGGGCCAGGCCAGCCTGCTGGAAGAACAGGGTCTTTACTGCGCGCCGGAAGGTCTGGATGTCGGTAATGGCCCGTATCTCCGGGGACAGATCATTCCACAGGGAGGGGGCCCCCACAGAGAAGGCCCGCACCCTCGGGGTCGCTAACCGGCAACGATCAGGCGGCGGAACCCCGAGGAGGGCAACCCTGTGGAAGCGCACTGGGCGGCGGGAGGCTGTTGATGGCAGCAGGTGGTCCCGTAAGTACCCAGGTCCCAAGCCATGGAGCGCTTTAAAAACAATCAGTACCACCTTGAATCGGATCCGGAAGGCCACAGGAAGCCAATGCAGCCTGCGGAGAAGTGGTGTTACATGGGAGCTCCGAGGAGCTCTCAAGATCACCCGCGTGGCCGCATTCTGGACCAACTGCAGCCTCCGGACACTCTTCCAGGGGAGCCCCATGTAGAGAAAGTTGCAATAGTCCAAGCGGGAGATGACGAGGGCGGAGGTGACTGTGCGAAGTGCATCCAGATCCAGAAAGGGCCGCAACTGGTAAATCAGACGAATCTGACAAAAGGCCCCCCTGGCGACGGCCGTGATGTGATCTTCTAAAGACAGCCGTACGTCCAGGAGGACACCTAGATTGCGAGCCCTTTCTATGGGGGTCAGAATTTCTCCCCCCACGGCCAGCGACAGAACAAGCTGGCTGTATCTGGGCACAGGAAACCACAGCCACTCGGTTTTGGTCGGGTTGAGATGAAGCCTGTTAAGACCCATCCAACTCTGCACGGCCTCCAGGCACCGGGTCATCACTTCAACAGCTTCGTTGGGGTGGCCTGGAGTAGAGATGTACAGCTGAGTGTCATCAGCGTACTGATGGAACTCTACCCCGAAACCATGGATGATCTCACCCAGCGGCTTCACATAAATGTTGAACAGCAGGGGCGAGAGCACCGACCCCTGAGGCACCCCACATAGTAGGGGCCTCGGGATCGACCTCTGCCCCCCCCATCAACACAAATTGCGAGCGGTCAGAGAGGAAGGAGGAGAACCACCGTAAAATGGTGCCTCCCACTCCCAACCCCCCCAACTGTCGCAATAAGATACTGTGGTCGACAGTATCAAAAGCCGCTGAGAGGTCTAACAGGACCAGGACAGAGGAACAACCCCTGTCCCGGGCCCTCCAGAGATCATCCACCAATGCGACCAACGCTGTCTCCGTGCTGTGCCCGGGCCTGAAACCCGATTGGAGGGGGTCTAGGTATACCGCTTCATCCAGGTACTGAGGGAACTGACGTGCCACCACACTCTCAACAACCTTCGCAACAAAGCGGAGGTTGGAGACCGGACGATAATTTGACAATAATGCTGGATCCAGGGATGGTTTCTTGAGGAGGGGCCGCACCACCGCCTCTTTCAAGGCGGCAGGTAAAAGCCCCTCTCTCAAGGAAGCATTGATAATCCCTTGGAACCAGCCTCGTGTCACCTCCCGAGTGGCCAAGACCAGCCAGGAGGGGCACGGGTCCAATAAACAAGTGGTGACATTAAGCCCCCCCCCCAGTATCCTGTCCAAATGGCAGTTCAAATCTCACCAGGGTCAAGGTTGACACAAAGTTGGTAAAATGAGGACCCAGATTGTTGGAGGCAATATGCTGACTCTGTAAACCGCTTAGAGAGTGCTGTAAAGCAGTATATAAGTCTAAATGCTATTGCTTTAACCTCAAACTAACCAGCTCCAGAAATTCCTTAAATATCACATTTCGGTTCTTACTATGTTACAGAGCCCCTGATTATGACATCAAACATGCAAACAAGCTAAATACACTACTAACATGGGCAGCATCCTGCCCACACACTTTCATCTTTCTTGGTGACTTCAATCTACCTCATATTAACTGGACCCTTAACGAATGTACAACTGAACCCACACATGCAATCTTCTACAATGCAGTAACAAATCTGGGACTAGAACAATTAATAACCAACAACACTAGACTTAACAACTGCCTCGATATCATCTTCTGTAATAGTTTGAATTCAATTTACGGAATACAAATTAAAGAACCCTTTTCCAACAGTGACCACAACATGATTGACTTTTGTCTCAACATACGTCCACACAAAAATCATCAAAATGACGGAATCCCCAACTATAACTTCAAAAAAGGCAACTATGATCTTATAAACAATGATCTCTCATCCCTTGATTGGCAATTTCTATTCTCTGGATGCAATACTATAGAAGACCATTACAACATATTTTTACTTGAAGTCAAAAGAGTCATCAAACTACATATACCATTAACAACTCCCAAAACCAGAAAAAACAAATTACCCAAAACAATAAGGAAGCTTTAATCCAAAAAGAAATCACTTTGGCGGAAAAACAAATCTGGTTATGTTGCCAACTTCAAAAGCTGATACAAAAATTTATGCCACCAGATAAAAACTGAATGCACCAATTATCACATTAAACAAGAAAACCTTCTACGCACAAATTCTACCCGTGCTTTCTAGAGTTTTATAAACAATAAACTGAAAGACTCAAGGTCTATCCCACCCTGAAAGGACTTAATGGTAAAGACTGCAATGACGAAACTATTAAAGCCAATCTCTTTAACACATTCTTTGGCTCAGTATTTGTAAACCGCAATGGATCATGCCCAGTATTTCCTAGTCGAACCACAGACAACTACAATGATCTAATACATATCGATTTTACAGAAGACAATGTTGGAAAAGCACTATGCAATCTAAAACCATCTCTATCTATTGGACCGGATGGAATATGTGCCTACTTCTTAAAAAAGCTATCCACTGCCATAGCAGGACCTCTAAGCATAATCTTTGAAAATTCTTTCAGGACCAGCTCCTTGCTAAAACTATGGTCACAAGCCACAGTCATCTCCATCTTCAAAAAGGGAGACCCCAGCCTAGTTGAAAATTACAGACCAATCTCTTTATGCTGCGTCACCTGTAAAGTCATAGAATCTATTATCAATCAATCCATCATCCTCCACTTAGAAACAAAGAACCTACTCTCTAATAAACAATTTGGTTTTAGGAAAAAACTTATCATGTAATCTGCAACTCTTATATTGCGAAAACATATGGACTACACGACTCGATCAGGGCAAAGCATCAGACGTAATCTACATAGACTTCTACAAAGCCTTTGATTCAGTGGTACATGACAAACTACTCCTAAAACTAAAATCTTATGGTATCTCTGGACACCTGCATAACTTGATAGAAGCATTCCTGTCAAACAGACAACAAATGGTCAAAATTGGGAGAGTCCTATCTAATTCTATACCTGTCAACAGTGGCGTCCCCCAGGGCAGTGTTCTAGGACCAACTCTTTTCATACTCTACATAAATAACCTCTGTGATCATATCAAGAGCAACTGCATTCTCTTCGCTGATGATGTAAAGCTATTCAACACCACAGAAAATACCGCTACCCTTCAAAAAGACCTTGACTACGTATCAGAATGGTCAAACAAATGGCAACTTCAGATCTCAACAAATAAATGCTCTGTCCTACATATTGGCAAAAAATATCAGAAAATAAAATACAGGCTGAATAGTCAAGACCTTGTTGATGACCCAAACTCTGTAAAGGATCTTGGAGTACTCATCTCAAATGACCTAGGTGCTAGAGTCCACTGTAACTACATAGCCAAAAAGGCATTAAGAGTTGTTAACCTAATCTTATGTAGCTTTTTCTCTGGTAATATTACATTAATAACTAGAGCATACAAAACATTTGCTAGACCAATACTCGAATACAGCTCATCAGTCTGGAACCCACATTACGTAACACAGTTGAGAAAGTCCAGAAATATTTTACAAGAAGAGTTCTTCACTCCTCTACTCATTGCAGAATACCTTATGCCACCAGACTCGAAATTCTAGACCTTGAAAACCTTGAACTACACCGCCTTCGTTCCGATCTAAGTATAGTATATAAAATCATACATTGCAATGTCCTATCTGTCAATGAATACTTCAGCTTCAACCATAACAACACAAGAGCAAACAATAGATACAAACTCAAGGTTAATTGCACCAAACTTGATTGCAGGAAATACGACTTCAGCAACAGAGTGGTCAATGTCTGGAATACTCTACCTGACTCTGTGGTTTCTTCCCCAAACCCCAAAAACTTTAACCTTAGATTGTCTACTATTGACCTCACCCCTTTCCTAAGAGCTCTGTAGGGGGCGTGCATAAGCGCACAAACGTGCCTACCGTCCCTGTCCTATTGTTTCTTTTATATTTTATTTTTCTTATATGTATCCATGTATTCATAACTATGTTTTACTTATACCTATTATCTTGTAAGCAATTGACAAATAAAATAAAATAAATAAAATAAAAAAATATCAGGTATCATGCTATCATTTTCCTAAACCCATTGAACTTTCTATTTGACAGAAACAAAACTTCAGAAACAAGCGGCAAAATTTCCAGGTACCCCATTCACCCCAGTGTGCTTTAGTCAAATCTGGATGATTCATGTCAATTTTTATCATAACATCACAACTGACAATTGGATGAACTTAAATTGTTTACATAATTATATAAGTGACATAACTATATAATATAATTATATAAGTGACTGTGCGAAGACTGTGACTTCGCACAGTCACTTCCGCCCTCGTTATCTCCCGCTTGGATTATTGCAATGCTCTCTACATGGGGCTCCCCTTGAAGAGTCTCCGGAGGTTGCAGTTAGTTCAGAATGCAGCCGCGCGGGTGATCGTCGGCGCCCCGAGGGGTGCCCACGTAACACCACTTCTCCGCAGGCTGCACTGGCTTCCTGTGGCCTTCCGGATTCGATTCAAGGTGGTACTGATGGTATTTAACGTGCTCCATGGCTCGGGACCTGGGTACTTACGGGACCGCCTGCTGCCACCAACAACCTCCCGCCGCCCAGTACGCTCCCACAGGGTCGCCCTACTTGGGGTACCACCACCTGATCGTTGTCGGCTGGCGGCCCCGAGGGTGCGTGCTTTCTCTGTGGGAGCCCCCTCCCTGTGGAATGATCTCCCCCCGGAGATACGAGCCATGACAGATATCCTCTCCTTCCGGCGCGCAGTTAAGACCCTATTTTTTAAACAGGCTGGCCTGGCCCAGTAAGGGTTTATGGGGTTTTAAGTTAACAGGGTTTTTAAATTTTAATCTCATTTTAAAATTTTTCGGGATGCAGCCACATCTATGTTTAATCTGGTTTTAAATTCTATTTAATTTTGTAACTTTGTATTTTATGTATTTATTAGGCTGTACACCGCCCCGAGTCCCTTTTGGGAGAGGGAGCGGTATAGAAATACGAACAATAAATAAATAAATAAATAAATAACACTGATGGCCTATGATATAAATTATGATTTAATCCATATGAGGCTTAATGGATAGCTATTCCTGATTAACATGAGGTTTTTATATGTTCTTTAATGTTCTGAAAGAGGTACACAAGAATTCATGCAGACGTAGCTTTAGTTCTTTAAAAAGGAACAGCTTCCCTTAGAAATATAATGGGCCAGGAATACCAGCCTTTCCTTTTTATATATAATTGTACAGCTAGTTGAAAAAGAAAAAGAACTGAGTCTGAATCTTAGGAAAATAGTCTTTCCGTGGTCTTTTAGTATAACAATTTATATTGTGTGAAGAACTAGGCCCAGGATAGGATTATTTCCTTCAGAAGCTGGCCCAGTGACAAGGCTTTCTGAGTCACATTTAGCAAATTGAAATGTCATTTTCAATGAACAGTTATCTGAATAAAAAGCATACTTGTCATAAAAAAAAACTGTCTCTGATGAAATCCCCATTTTGGTCCAGTATAAACTTTCATATTCAGGACTGTTTCTGAAAGAGCTTAGAGCTCTTTTTGCTTTTCCTGGATACCTGAAGTTAAGAACATTTACTGGACCTTTACTGGTGTGCATTGTAATATGTTTAATATAGGGAAGTTTCTAATAACTTTGTCTAGCTAATAAATTTTTAAAGCAGTATTTTCTCAAGACTTTTATCAGTAATTAGCCAGAAACTGAACAATGTAATTACAATCACTCAGGTCTTACCCAAGAAGAAATGGTTCTATTGAATCCTAGCCAAATTAATTTAAACAGAAATTACTTTATTTTCAAAGGTTAGAGTGATAATATTAATGGTATGACTTATACAGCAGTTTGAGAGAAGTCTCAACCTTCAGAAATATGTTATCAGCTGAATTAATTCTTAGCTGTTCAGAGATTTTATTTCTTTGACTAAAAGCTCCTGCCCAAATGCAGAAATTAATAACACCCTAATTACATAAACGAAAACTTTTTTGTCCAATCGGATTATAGTGAATATCATAACAATCCCACTTTGGGATCAGTAATGCTAAACCATAAATTATGATTTATTTAGTTCTAATTACGATTTGCTACAGTGAACATCTCATTTTAAATATGATTATAAATACTATTACCTCTTATCTTGTATGGGTTGGAAAAATAGAATTATTTAAATGTTTTAGTTACACCAGCATCTGGGCACTTAGAAAAAATTGCAGGTAGTCTTCATTTAACAACCATTTGTTCAGTCACAGTTCAAAATGAAGGCACGTATGATCTGTGCCTAAACTTACATGTTGCAGCACTCTGTTATGTGATTGCGATCTGGCCTTTGTCAACCCATTCACTTATAGCAGGCTGCCAAAAGCCTTTTGCAATCTTTCCTAC
Organism: Bungarus multicinctus; assembly: GCA_023653725.1. Classification (NCBI taxonomy): domain Eukaryota; kingdom Metazoa; phylum Chordata; class Lepidosauria; order Squamata; family Elapidae; genus Bungarus; species Bungarus multicinctus. Next base: position 66,496,300 of record CM042844.1, read on the forward strand.
ATGGTTTCCCAGAAAGTCAACAGGAAAAACCCACAGGTGGGACCGCAAACTGCTATCTGGTTCCTGGCTGAAAAAGTCTGTCTTGAAATCCATGGTTGGATTTTGAGACAGGCTTAATTTTAGCCACTGTGCTTGAGAGTAAAAGTCCTGCCTGCCTGACCCTTCGTTTGTGTGGGTTGGAGTCTCTCTGGCAGGCAAGAAGAAAATTGCAGCTCTGGAATGGAGAAAAAAAACTTTGGAAACAAAAATTTTTTCCAGCCCAGTGCTTCAATCCTCTTCTGCATATGAAAGCAGCTGTCTATCTCCCTTTGGCAGGCAGTTTTCTCTTCGTCTGTTGAATAATCATGTATGAGAAAGCTTAACACTTGCAAGAACTTACAATCTAAATTCCAAGTTGAAATTATGGATGTAAGTACAGGCCTATCTCTATTTAAGTGATATTATTGGGTGATACTTAGAAGGTGATGGTAAACATCACTATTATACCTCAATTCCAACTACAGCTGGCCTTAAATGCAGGCTCCTCAATGCAAGAAGCCTTGTGAATAAAATACCTGAATTTCTCCTCTTATTAAATATGGCTAAATTTAACATCATATTTGTCTGTGAAACATGGCTCAACGCATCTCTCCCTGACTCAATTACCACAGTAAGAGACTATCATGTTTACCAATCAGATCATGAAATTCATAGAGGAGGTGGTGTTTCTATCCTTACATCTAAAAAACATCCAAATTACCCAGGAGCTTGCTCTTCCTGAGACCATCATCTGCGAACTATCCTTAAATATCACAATTCAATTCTTACTATGTTACAGAGCACCTGTTTATGACATCGAACATGTAAACAAGCTAAATTCACTACTAATATGGGCAGCATCCTGCCCACACGCTTTCATCTTTCTTGGTGACTTCAATCTACCTCGTATTAACTGGATCCTAAACGAATGTACAACTGAACCCATATATGCAACGTTCTACAATGCTGTTACAAATCTGGGACTGGAACAACTAGTAACCAACCATACTAGACTTAACAACTGCCTCGATATCATCTTCTGCAATAGTTTGAATTTAATTTACGGAATACAAACTAAAGAACCCTTTTCTAATAGTGACCACAATATGATTGACTTTTTTCTCAACATACGCCCAGACAAAAATCATCACAATGACATAATCCCCAATTATAACTTCAAAAAAGGCAACTATGATCTTATAGACAACGATCTCTCATCCCTTGATTGGCAATCTCTATTCACTGGATGCAATACTGTTGAAGACCATTACAACATATTTTTACTTCAAGTTAAATCAAACTATATGTACCAATAACAACTCCCAAAACAAAACAAAAAAAAAAACAGATTACCCATAACAATAAGGAAACTTCAATCCAAAAAGGGATCACTCTGGTGGAAAAACAAAGCTGGTCACGTTGCCAACTTCAAAAGCCGATACAAAAATTTATGACACCACATAAAGACTTATCACATTAAACAAGAGGAAAACCTTCTACGCACCTATTCCACCTGCGCTTTTTACAATTTTGTAAACAACAAACTAAAAGACTCAAGGTCTATCCCACCCTGATAGGACCTAATGGTAAAGACTGCAACAATGACACCATTAAAGCCAACATCTTTAACACATTATTTGGCTCAGTATTTGTAAACAACAATGGATCATGCCCAGTATTTCCTAGCCAAACACAGAAAACTACAATGATCTAATACATATCGATTTTACAGAAGACAATGTTGAAAAAGCACTACGCAATCTAAAACCATCTCTATCTATTGGATCGGACGGAATATGTGCCTACTTCTTAAAAAAGCTATCCACTGCCATAGCAGAACCTCTAAGCATAATCTTTGAAAATTTTTTCAGGACCAGCTCCTTGCCAAAACTATGGTCACAAGCCATGGTCATCTCCATCTTCAAAAAGGGAGACCCCAGCCTAGTTGAAAATTACAGACCAATCTCCTTATGCTGCGTCACCTGTAAAATCATGGAATCAATTATTAACCAATCCATTATCCTCCACTTAGAGATAAACAACCTACTTTGTAATAAACAATTTGGTTTCAGAAAAAAAATATCCTGTAATCTGCAACTCTTACACTACAAAAACATATGGACTACAGAACTCGATCAGGGCAAAGCAATAGACGCAATCTACATAGACTTCTACAAAGCCTTTGATTCAGTTGTACTGACAAACTACTCCTAAAACTAAAATCTTATGGTATCTCTGGACACCTGCATAACTTGATAGAAGCATTCCTGTCAAACAGACAACAAATGGTCAAAATTGGGAGAGTCCTATCTAATTCTATACCTGTCAACAGTGGCGTCCCCCAAGGCAGTGTTCTAGGACCAACTCTTTTCATACTCTACATAAATAACCTCTGTGATCATATCAAGAGCAACTGCATTCTCTTCGCTGATAATGTAAAGCTGTTTAATACCACAGACAATACTGCTACCCTTCGAAAAGATCTTGACTATGTATCAGAATGGTGAAACAAATGGCAACTTAAAATCTCAGCAAATAAATGCTCTGTCTTAACATATTGGTAAAAAAAAATCAGAAAATAAAATACAAGCTGAATAGTCAAGACCTTGTTGATGATCCAAACTCTGTAAAGGACCTTGGAATACTCATCTCTAATGATCTGAGTGCTAGAGCCCACTGTAACTACATAGCCAAAAAGGCATTAAGAGTTGTTAACCTAATCCTACGTAGCTTTTTCTCTGGTAATATCACAATACTAACTAGAGCATCCACAATATTTGCTAGATCAATACTCGAATACAGTTCTTCAGTTTGGAACCCATATTACATATCTGATATTAGCACAGTTGAGAAAGTCCAGAAATATTTCACAAGAAGAGTTTATTTTATTTATTTATTTTATTTGTCAATTGCTTACAAGATAATAGGTATAAGTAAAACATAGTTATGAATACATGGATACATATAAGAAAAATAAAATATAAAAGAAACAATAGGACAGGGACGGTAGGCATGTTTGTGAGCTTATGCACGCCCCCTACAGAGCTCTTAGGAAAGGGGTGAGGTCAATAGTAGACAGTCTAAGGTTAAAGTTTTTGGGGTTTGGGGAAGAAACCACAGAGTCAGGTAGAGTATTCTAGACATTGACCACTCTGTTGCTGAAGTCGTATTTCCTGCAATCAAGTTTGGTGCAATTAACCTTAGTTTGTATCTATTGTTTGCTCTTGTGTTGTTATGGTTGAAGCTGAAGTATTCATTGACAGATAGGACATTGCAATGTATGATTTTATATACTATACTTAGATCGGACTGAAGGCGGCGTAGTTCAAGGTTTTCAAGGTCTAGAATTTCGAGTCTGATGGCATAAGGTATTCTGCAACGAGTAGAGGAGTTAAGAACTCTTCTTGTAAAATATTTCTGGACTTTCTCAACTGTGTTAATATCAGATACGTAATGTGGGTTCCAGACTGATGAGCTGTATTCGAGTATTGGTCTAGCAAATGTTTTGTATGCACTAGTTATTAGTGTAATATTACCAGAGAAAAAGCTACGTAAGATTAGGTTAACAACTCTTAGCGCCTTTTTGGCTATGTAGTTACAGTGGGCTCTAGCACTTAGGTCATTTGAGATGAGTACTCCAAGATCCTTTACAGAGTTTGGGTCATCAACAAGGTCTTGACTATTCAGCCTGTATTTTATTTTCTGATATTTTTTGCCAATATGTAGGACAGAGCATTTATTTGTTGAGATCTGAAGTTGCCATTTGTTTGACCATTCTGATACGTAGTCAAGGTCTTTTTGAAGGGTAGCGGTATTTTCTGTGGTGTTGAATAGCTTTACATCATAGATAGATACATCATAGATAGATAGAGATAGAGTCCTCCACTCCTCTACTCATTATAGAATACCTTATGCCACCAGACTTGAAATTCTAGACCTAGAAAACCTTGAATTACGCTGTCTTCGGTCTGATGTAAGTATGGTATATAAAATCATACATTTACCTGTCAATGAATATTTCAGCTGCAACCATAACAGCACAAGAGCACACAACAGATACAAACTCAAGGTTAATTGCACCAAACTTGATTGCAGGAAATATGACTTTAGCAACAGAGTGGTCAGTGTCTGGAATACACTATCTGACTCTGTGGTTTCTTCCCCAAACCCCAAAAACTTTAACTTTAGACTGTCTACTATTGATCTCACCCCTTTCCTAAGAGGTCTGTAGGGGGCATGCATAAGCGCACCAATGTGCCTACCATTCCTCTCCTATTGTTTCTTTTATTTTTCTTATATGTACCCATTTCATGTATTCATAACTATTATATATACTTATACCTACTATCTCGTAAGCGATTGATAAATCAAATAAATAAACCATTCAGAGTAATGTACCAAAATAAGCAATCATTTGTTATTCTAAACCAGAAGACAGTAGTCTTGATTGAGTGCAGTATTTCAATGCAAAGCATTAGCAAATTTTTTAAACGTATCTTCCATTTCAATAGAATGATTTCTATAGCTGCAGTTCGTTCTACCAGGCTAGAAACCAGGAGACTGTGACTACTAGTCTTGTTTTAGGCCAATCACGCTCCCTCAGCCCAACCCACTTCACAGGGTTGTTGTTATGGGGAAAATAGGAAGAGGAAGGAATATTAGATATTCCTGCTGTGAGTTATAGAAATTATAAAGGTGGGATTGAAAAAATAGGCAAAACAACTTTGGTGAATTATATAGTTAACGCTGACTCTCTGTACTAGCGTAGGCAGAATGGTTACTATTGCCACATATTGCCATTAAACAAAAATATGTTATAATGTGAAATGACATTCCCAATAGGAATAACTACTTTGGCTACAAATTCTTCTAATTGATGATTCAGTGTATTTATAGATTTCAGTTTGTACACATATAAACATTAAGAAAATAGATCAGAATATAAACTGAAAGCATCCATAAATGTTTGCTCTTTCATAGATAAATGAATATTTTGTCCTAAAATGTATATACAAAATAAATGAATCTCTAAAATCCACATTATTCAAAATGAATTAGAGTAATAATAAAATACTCTGCCAACAAAGAAGAATGGAAAGGTATCAAAAATCATTCTAAAACTCTAGTTTTATTATATTTGACCACTGTATTGCTTTATAAATCAATCATGAATGATACATCAGCAACTATGGAATAAATCTGAATACATTTTAGAAAACATTACTTATACACAACTTATTTTCAGTTTACTGGATTTGGAGATAAACTACATAATTGTGTATAACATACATACAATGTCACACATCCACTCTAATGAGATTGGGATCAATTTTGTACAGTGTAAATGTTTAAAAATCCAGACAGTTGTTTTAAATTTCAGTTTACTTTTTATCATATTTAATTGCCATATTGGGCTATTGAGATACATGTCTCATGAATGTTTTCATGCCTCTTGTTTGTAATAGTGTCAAAATAAGGCAACACTTTATTCCAGTTATCTGAAGATTACATAGGTTTGTGGAGAACACTGTAGATGCTGGTTTTCAGGACTCCTTTATCAGTTTTATTCATACAGCAAAATGCAAGGTCACAATATAGCTCAATTTAAAGCAAAATAAAATGTAAGACTTTGTGTGGCATTTAGAAATTATCAGCAGAAGTTGCTTCTGTTTACAGGGCAATAGCATATCGTATGTAATTCATTCTTGCTCTCAAAATTTTCTCTGGAGAGTTCCTTCCCCCAGCACTTAGATTATTTTATATACTCTAGTAGGAGTACAAGAGAAAGGGGAACTAAATCCTCCTATTCAAGTGAATCGTCCTATGCAAGCGAATCTCCAGCCAAACACAATATGTTATTCAGCATCTTCATGAAATTGCTAGGAGCTGGATGAGATATCAGCAGTATGATGATGATGAACTGTACAATATAACTTCAGTCAGCTCTAGGCAAGCTATGGAACTACTGACTCAGTATTTGAAGGCTGTGAGGGGCTAAATGGGACAAAACAAGCTCATATTAAATCCTTGCAAGACAGAGATGAATAAGAGGTGAATAAGAGGTGCATATCTCAAATCTCCCAGGTTGCATATCCTGTCCTTAAGAGGAGTGCAGTCCTGTCTAGAGCTAATTTTAGAACTGATGTCAAGTTTTAGATGAAGGTTCTAACTTGAACTGTCCCAAAGTTGGCTGCAGATAGGCTTACACTCCTCTAAAGAAGCACGTATGCAACCAGGGGGCTTGGACATGGATTATTATTCGTCAAGTATAAGGTTGAAACCTGATCATGAGGATTTTTACACATTTTCATTAGCGCTTCAGTTGGCCTTTCTGACCTAGATTACCATGTATCACTGAATTTTTATCAACTTGCAAGTAGATAAAAGCAATGTACATGGGTCCATTGAAAATTATTTAGTTGTAATGGGTTCAAATTATAATGACCTGATTTCTAGCAACATGAAATGGATTTAGTAATGTTACACTTTTGTTGAGGTCACTCTGTTGATTATTATATAGGCCTCAGGAAATGGCCTTGAAGGCAGGAGGAAGAGGTCCTACCAATGCAATAGTTAGTTAAGCAGGGTTTGAGCCTGGGCCAAAAAACTAATCTGAGAAACCATCCCAGAAAAGCCCCTCCCTAGTTCACATAAGGTGAGAAAGGAGAAAACACATTAAGACTTTCAGGACTACAGCAGTTATAATAAAAGTAGTCTTCTGTGCAGCATTGGTTTCAATAGTGCCTTATTCAGAGTTATGGTTTTTAATATTTAATGCCCTTTGTGGCTTGGATTCACAAGTTCTCAGAATCATCCTTCCTATTAGGATCAGCTTTACCTATGTACCCATCCTAGAAATATTGCTAAACATTTTATCCCTTATAAGGTAAAGGGAGAAAGGCCTGTAGGAACACGCAGCATGACCCATGATTGTCATACTTTGTTATAAGATGGGTAACTATATATTGTATATAAAATAAATAAATGTTATAAAATATCTTACATTAAATAAATCAATATATGTTATAAGGTATCATGAGGTAAAGGGCAATCCATTTTGCCTGCTTTTTGGAACACTATTAATATGTTTTTTCAACAGTTGGTGGATCTGGACTGTTTATGTAATATGCGTTAGTATTGATGTGATTGATGATTTTACTTTTGTTATTTAAACTTTCTGATCATTTAAGGTAGTGCAGGATAGAAATGGGATATAAACAAATATTTACTGTCTTTTCATTACTGAATTAGCATAGTACTATTGTGTTTCTGAGGTTGGGCCTTGCTTTATTCAGGTTTATAACTGGAATACCTCTAAAAAGATTGAAAAAGATTAGAATGGGCATTGGTACCTGAGAATGCCCTTTCTATCTACGCTGCTAGAGAGTCCAGGATGGGTTAGACTCCTCCTGATGATGTCATAGAGCTAAGTCTGCCTCTGGGAGTCTCCCCAGCTTTGGCGAAGATACTTGGCAGACTTGAGTGTTTCTGGAAGCCAAACAGAACGTTAAACACCAACATACCTTACCAGAACCAGATGAAGTAAGGGTGGGTCTGGACTCTTTAGCAGCATAGATAGAAAGGGTAATTATACCAATGCCCATTCTCGACGCTGTTGCGAGAGTCCAGGATGGGACATACCACAGTCTGCATGTCCAAGAAAGGGTCCTCGTACGGATGATCACTCCAATTGTGGAACCACTCGCTGAAATACACATCTGTCGAACGCTGCACTCGCAGAGGCAAAGGATAAATGTCTTCCAGGGATGCCTAGGTGGCCCAGGCAGCTGAATTCGTGGCGCTTCTGGTAGAGTGCACCAATAGACCCTTGGGCACCAGAAGAGCCATGGATTTGTAGGCTTGTGCAATGCACACCCTGATCCACCTACTCAAAGTGGGAGGAGAGGCCTTGTTCCCCAGGTGTGATGGGGGAAAAGATACGAACATAGCCTCAGTTTTTCTAAAGGTAGAAGTGCGTTTGAGGTAAATTCTAAGCGCTCTCCTAATATCTAAGGTGTGCCACTTGTGATGCGGAAGGGGGCAGAAATCTGGCAACACAGTGTCCTGCGACCTGTGGAACCAGGTATTAACCTTTGGGATAAAGATGGGATCTAAACGGAGAACAATTCTATTATCATGAAAGGTTCACAGATCGTGTCTGACCGAGAGAGCAGCCAGCTCAGACACCCTTCTAGCAGATATGATTAGTACCAGAAAAACCACTTCAGGATTCGGAATTGGAGAGACACTGGTCTAGGGTTCAAAGGGAGGTTCTGTCAGAGCCTGGAGCACCTTCGGAAGGTCCCACGAGGGATACCTGTGTACAACAGGGCGGTGGAGGTTGGAAGCCCCTTTTAAAAATTTCCAGACAGACGAGTGGTGAGACAAGAAAAGAAAAGATTCCCAGGCCAGAACTGAGGAAAGGGCCACTACCTGGCGATGTAGGGTGTTAGGTGCTATTCCCTTATCTAGGCCATCTTGAAGGAAACGTAACACCTCTGCTACATCAGCTAAGGTCTCTAATCTCTCAGGAGATTAAGCCTCACTCAAATATTGCCGCTCAAGCGCCACACTGTTCAAGCTTGAACCACTGGGGATCCAAATGGAGCATGGCTCCCTGATGGAGATTTTGTTGGCTGGGATTCCCCACGGAGTGGCTACAGACAGGTTCACCAGGTCTGAAAAACCAGGGCCTCCTGGGCCCATGAGGGGCCAGGAGAATTAGCTCCGCCTGTTCCTCCAACATCTTCCAAATGACTGCTAGAATGATGGGAAGAGGGGGAAAGGCGTAGAGGACCCCTGGGCCATCTGCACCAAAGTGCATTGGTCCCCTCCACTTCGACAAAGAAACCTGGTGAAGTACCTGTTTAATTGAGTGCTTTGGGGAGTGGTGAAGAGATCTATTTCCGGAGTTCCAAACCTGAGGGAAAGGTCTCTGAACAGGGATGGGTGAAGGCACCATTCTGGTAAAAGGCAGTTGCAGTAAGGAAAATCAGCTGGCTGCCGCTTTATCTGCGATCCGATCTTTACGATCACGGCAGCCCAATTTCGTGACAGAACGCTGCAGGGGAGGCCAGATGGTCGCTCCTGTACTTACAGCCTCCAACTAGTAATGTCGAATCCTCAGCGTTACAGGAGAGTGGAGCCCCACTCTCCTGAAGGCACCGCTGCATTGGGTCCCCGGGAGCTGTGCCAGAAGCCTTATCTCCTTTTTTTCAGACTTACTGAAGATTGAATTAGCTAAGAACACAGTGCTTCCAAAGACACAAACTCAAATCGACTAAAGGAGCTGAATGAAAGCTGGGGAGACTCCCAGAGGCTGGCCTTTTATATAAGACAGATTCAGCTCTATGATGTCATCAGGAGGAGTCTAACCCATCCTGGACTCTCATAGCAGCGTCAAGGAGAATGTAGCCAAATCCTGGATGTAGGTGTAATATAACATGTTTGATATGAATCTACTAAAACAACTTTTAGATAAAAGTTGTCTTTACATGCCTTGTTAAGAGAAATGTAGTTATTTCCACATTGATTTGGGAATTCCTTTTTTTAATTACTATTTCTGAAATGCGAAAAGTTTGCATTTTTGGCATGGTTACAAAAATTAATTGCCAGGAAATACAAAGATTATTAATTTCCTGTAGATGATGTGGAAGAGGAAAATAGCTGCTTTTTCATAAAGAAAAGTAAACAAAGATTCATATTATGCTCTTCAGATTTATAAAGCTTAATTTGTAACTCCAATTTTTAATAAGAGCTAACTATACGATTCCACAATCATCATCTTTTAATGACCACATAATCCCTTGCGGGGTGGAGTCTGGGCAACTGAATGGAGCTGAGTAATTATTGGCTGGATGTCTTTCCTGTTGCCAATGAGGAGTTGTATTTAGCAGATTTATTCTCATCGTGCCCAGAGAGAGAACTATCTGCCTCTATCTAGGATCAAATTCACAGCCTCCTGATTGTGAGTTGACAGCTCCGTGTCCAGGTCACCGCACCGCTCAACTATACATTTCCACAATGCAAATATTAATTATTGCCATCTGGAGGCTGCCTATAGCGTCACTGATTTTGTCACTGACTTTGTCAAGAATCAAGAATAGGTACAATATTCCATTTAGTAAAGTATTTACACTAGATAATAATAGCTCAGCTGGAACAGGCCAAAGCCTGTCATATTTCACAATTTTGTTTTTCACATTGACCATTCTGATGTTTCTCAAATATTATCAAGCGTAAGATGAAGAGCTACCCATCTGGTATTTGGAGGCATTCCCAATGTGGAGTAAGCACTTAATCTCAAAACCAAACCTCTTGTAATGCATAGTCTCTATGAATTTATTCATCCAAGTGGCCTTTACTATGTCTTGGATAATGAGTTTCACTTATATGCTATGTAATGTTTGTCTAGAAATTTCATTGGCTTATGCTTGGTCCTGATATCTAAAGGACAAATACATTTCTCTGTTCACTTTTTCCATACTATGCATGATTTAATCTCTTATATCATTCCTATGTTCTAAACATTTTACCCTTCATTTAATTATTATAATTTTCCTTCTGCTGGTTATAAACATTTCAAACCCAAAACAGGAAACATAAAATTGAGAACTTTTGCTTCCATGTGTGCAATTTACTTTATAAATTACCATTCGGTTAACCATTCACTCAGTTGAAAAAGTAGCTTACCTTATCCTTAGAAGTGCTATTAGCCACAAAAGACAAAACTCAGAAATAAAAGGGATTAAAATTAGAAATGAAGAATATAAGCATTTGCAGACAACTTGGTATTCATAGCAGAAGACCCAATAAATATAAGACAAATATTATTACAAGAAATAGAAAAATTTAGAAAAGTGACAGGAGTTAAAAAAGAACAAAACCAAAATGATAGTCAAAAATTGTACTGCAAAACAGAAAATAGAATTAGAAAGTAAAATGGGACTGCAAATTGTAAAAAAGGTGAAGTACTTGGGAATATTGTTATCTGTGAGATGTTCATCAATTAAAGATGATAATTATACAACACTAGTAAAACAAATTAGAAAAGAATTGGAATCATGGGAAAAATTACAATTATTATTATTAGGGAGAATAGCAGTATTAAAAATGAACACTTTGCTGAAATTAATGTATTCAAATAATTCCAATAAAGTTAGGGAAACCCTTCTTCACTGAATTAAATAAAATAACTAAATTTGTCTAGTTGGGCAAGAAATCACGCATTAAGTTAAAATTACTACAGGATGGTAGGAGCAGAGATGGTTTTGGACTACTGGAGTGAGAGCTTTATTACCAGGCAGCAGTACTAAATTGGATTAAAGATTGGGTTAAGTTAAATGATAAGAGAACTCTAACATTAGAAGATTATGACTTCCTAATAGGTTGGCAAAATTTTAATAAACATTTAATAAGAGACTCATTTATTCAAACATGGAGAAAGATTAAAAACAAACACTACATAGAAGTACCATGTTGGCTGTCAACCATACAGGCCACGATTCACCTGAACAGATTAGACATAAGGAAAATGGTAAATTACAATGACCTATTAGATAATCAAGGAAAACTAAAGTCAAATCAAGAATTAAAAAAGGGGAATTATAATTGATTGGTGGCCATGTTTACAAATTCAAAATAGATACAAAAAGGACCTAGACGAATTTGGATTTGATCAAGGGCAAAATCAATTAGATAAAATTTTAATTAGACCAGTACAAAAATTCATATCTAAAGCATACAAATATTTATTAGACTTAAAAGAAGAGACGGTGAAGGGTACCATGATAGCCTGGGCGCAGAACTTTGGATACATTATAGATTTAGAAGAATGGGACAAATTATGGAGCATAAACTACAAATCAACTACATCCTCATCATACAAAGAAAACTTGTATAAAATGTTTTATCGATGGTATCTTGCCCCAACAAGATTGGCTAAAATATATCCCAATACAAGTCCAAAATGTTGGAAATGCCAACAAGTTGACGGTACCTTTTATCATATGTGGTGGTTATGCCCCGAGAGACCAAGGCATATTGGACTAAAATTAAAAATTGGTTACAGGAAATTACAGTTTCTGAATTGAATCCAAACCAGAACTTTTCCTATTAGGAATTATTAAAGATCAAGACCCAAAGAAAATAAAATATATAATTTTACATATTTTAACTGTGGCCAGGATAACTTTTGCACAAATGTGGAAACATCCCAGTGAGGAATTAGTCCAAAAAAATAAATAATGGAATGTGCAGAAATGGATATGCTCACGTTAAAAATGAAAGAGAAAAAGGACTCCGAGTATTATTCAATTTGGCACAAATGGTATGAATGGATAGTGAATAGATACAAGAAATAAGAGGTGAAGATTAATTGTAAGAGACCTTAACAAAGTGATCTGTAAATATGTAAAGTATATAAGAATATAAGAGAACCAATTATTGATAGATAATATATAATAGTTATTGATAGATGGATATTGAATGTATTAAACTTATAAGATGATAATATTTGTAAACGTCAAAACGCTGTTGAAAATGTGATTATGATTTGAGTTGTATTGGAGAAAACACAATAAAAATCTATTTAAAAAAAACAAGAAATAGAAAAAGTGGTTTACCGAGATCTTTATAATCTTACATTTAACACCTATAATTAAGTACTTTATTATCTGCAAATTTGGTCAGCAAAAGCTTACACCCAACTCAAGTTCATTTAAGAATAAATTAAAAAGCACCAATCCCAGAACAGTTCCTTGAGGGACACATATTCTTTCTAGGTATTCAGAATAATTCTCTTGTCTTTTTCTTTCTGTTTTAATTTAATTTAGTTTACTTTATTGTCATTGCACCTCATACAACGAAATCAAACACCATCTTCAGTGCACTTCATGACCATGACCATGAAAATAAACACAAACACACATCTTTCACCCTTCACACATTGAACCGGAAACGCCCGACACCACACCAACACTGCACTATACAGCAGAATTCAAAAGAGCTATTGCCTTGGGATAGAAACTGTTTTTCAGCCTATTTGTCCTTGTTTTTATTATTCTGAACCGTCTGCCAGATGGTAATGGTTCAAAAAAGGGTTCCCAGGATGAGATGGATCTTTGAGAATGTTTTGAACTTTCTTAAGGCAGTGGGAGCTATAAAGCTCTTTCAAAGAGGGACAGGGCAACCAATGATCATCTGGGCAATGGCATTAACCCTCTGGAGTGCTTTCCTATCTGCCACTGTGCAATTGGCAAACCATACAGAGGTGTAGTATGTTAAAATGCTCTCTATGGTGCAGTGATAGAAGGTCACCAGCAGTTTTTCATTCAGTTGTTTTCTGAGAAGTCTCAGAAATCTCTGCTGGGCCCTTTTGACCAGGACTGCAATGTGGGCATCCCAGGTCAGGTCCTCTTTTAGGGTAACACCCAGAAACTTAAAACTAGCCACTTGCTCCACTCAGTCTCCATTGATAAGCAAGGCCTGGATGTCTGATCTGTTCCTTCTATAATCCATTATAAGCTCCTTGGTCTTATTGGTGTTGAGGGCCAAGTTATTGTCTCCACACCATGAAAGCAACTGGTCCACCTCATCTCAGTAGGCAGACTTATCCCCCCGGAGATAAGTCCCCACTGTTGTATCATCTGCAAATTTAGCAATAGTATTACTAGCGTGAATGGGAATGCACATAAAGAGTATAGAGTAAGGGATTTAACACACAACCCTGTGGTGTACCAATGTTAAGAATAAGGGCTGAAGATGTATGATTACCTAATCTGACCCTCTGTGAGCGGCCGGACAGGAAATCCATAATCCAAAGGAAGATTGAAATAGAAAGCCCATGGTCCAGAAGTTTAGACACTAGTCTATGTGGAAGAATTGTGTTAAACACAGAACTAAAATCCACAAAAAGCATCCTACCATAACCGCCCCCCCCCCCCCCCGCTGTTCTAAATGAGTCACAGCAGTGTGAAGAGTGATGGCTATAGTGTCCTCTGTAGATCTATTTTTTCTGTATGCAAACTGGTGTTTATCAAATGTATGCGGAAGACCAGAAATGATGTGCCGGCAGACCAATTTCTCAAAGCACTTCATGATGATAGGAGTGAGTGCCACTGGTCTGTAATCATTGTGGTTATTGATAGGGAACTTCTTTGACAGTGGAACAGTGGTGGAAGCCTTCAAACAAGATGGAATAGTGGACTGGGATAAAAACCAATTGAAGATCCTGGTAAAGAGTCCAGCCAACTGATCAGCACAGTCTTTAAGCACTTGGCCAGAGATACCGTCAGGACCGGCAGCCTTTTTAGGGTCCACAGCCCTCAGAATGCTCCTCACCTCCTGTTCCTCCACAATGAGGTGGGGACTACAATTGGTTGATAGTTGTATTTTATATGTCTCTGATGTCTCCACTTCAAAGCGACCAAAGAAATGATTCAGTTCCTCTGCCAATGAAGTATCCCCCTCAGCAGGGATGACATTGGTCGGTTGATGGTTTGTAATTTGTTGAATCCCTCGTCACACCTGCCTCATGTTATTGCTATAAAAATTATCCTCCATCTTCTTCTTATAATCAGTCTTGGCCTTCTGAATACCTTTCTTCAGATTAGCTCTAGTAACACTATATCTTGCCCCATCACCGGACCTAAAGGCCTTGATCCTCTCATGCAAGAGGCGCTGGACTTCCTTGGTCATCCAGGGTTTCTGATTGGGATAGATCCTAATATGTTTATCCAATGATAGTATCTGTGCAGTGTTTGATATAGCACAGAACAGTTGCAGTGCGCTCTTCTAGGTTAGGGTGGTAAAAGATGTCCCAATTTGTGTTCTCAAAACAATCCTGAAGTTGTTGGGAAACATCTTCTAGCCAAGATTTCACTATCTTTATTATAGGCAGAGCCATCTCCTAAGAGGGATGTATGCTGGTGCTAAAAGCAGTGACATATGGTCTGATTGTCCCAAATGTGATAATTGTATAACCTTATAGCCATGTTTGATGTTGGTATATACTTTGTCCAATATGTTTGCTGCTCTAGTAGCATACTTATCATGCTGATAGAATTTAGGCAGCACTTCTTTTAAATCAGCTTGATTAAAGTCCCCTGCTATGATATGCACAGCATCAGGATACTTATTCTGCTGATTACTAACAATGTTATACAAGAATCCCAAAGCTATGGTAGTATTGGCATCAGGTGGGACATAGAGTGCAGTAATCAAAACCATGCTGAATTCCTGAGGAAGATATATGGGTCTACATTTAAGAGTCATATACTCCAGATCCATGGAGCAGTGGCTGTCTATAGTCTTTGTGTTGATACACCAGCTTTTGTTCACATAAAGGCTTAAACCTGCCCCTTTGATCTTGCCAGAATCTCTACTACTGTCCTGCCGGTGAGCTATGTAGCCTTCTAGCTCAACAGCTGCATCTGGAATGAGTGAATGAAGTCGAGTTTCTGATATTAGCAAAACACAGCTGTTCTTGATGAATTTAGTCTTTGCAATCTGTAGCCTTAATTCATCCATTTTGTTAGTCAGAGATCTTGCATTGGTAAGAAATATACTTGGAATTGAAGGCTTGTATGGAAACTTACTGAGCCTAAAGAAAACTCCAGCACGGCATCCTCTCTTCCTCTTCTTCTTTCCCTGCTCTTCCTCCTTCCTACAGGGATAGTGATCCATGGCTTCCCCAGGAGCCTAGCTGTCTCCTTCGGTATGTTATGACAATGTATAGAATTGTCTGTAATAGCTTTTCACATTTCAGTCCAATTTGTAACAAGGCTTGCCGACTATAGATGCTCCTTGCCCCACAGGATTCAATCAAGGAAAGGATCCAAAACACACACAGAATCATACACACCATAGACTGAAAGAAGGAGCAGTTAGCCGCAGCCATGTGTGCAGCCATTTTGAAAAAAAATCAATCAATGAATCCATAAAATAGGCCCTCTTGTCTCAAGACTGCTAAGTTTACTCAAGAACCTTTGATGAGGGATAAGGCAAAGTTATGTTTGCTGGCTGTCTATCTCTGGTAATAAAGTGTTCTGTGTACAATTTGTTCACTTTTTCTCTTGCCTCTATAATCACCTTGAATATTTTTTTATTTTTTGTTGACTAAATGTCTAGCCACTTCTCTACCTAGTTTTCTGGTTAAGGTATCTTTAAAGATATACTGATTGCTTTTGTCTTTCCCCCCACACATTCACTAAATTTATTTTGACACATCATTTCTGAAAGTGGGAATTTAGTTTGATGCTTCAGCCAGATCTATCCTTTAGTGGGAAACTATTCTGGAGCAACTTCAGTTTCAAAAATAGGTATGATGGTCCTCGACTTTGGACCACAATAGAGCCCAAAATTTCTGTTACTAACTGTTGTGGTTCGCTGGCAGCAGGTGCAGATGGTGACGAGTCAGATGAGAGGCCTGCGTATGATGCAGGGATGGGGCCAGGACCATCAGGGAATGGAATGCTGCATTTGGAGATTGTGGAGGCTGGCAGCAGTGATGAAGAGGCCCCCAAGGAGCCCATGGCCAGCACGCGTGTGCGCAGGGTTGCTCGAAGGAAAGAGCAGCTGCAGCAGCACGGCCAACTCGGGAGTAAGGCTGGAAAGTAATGGCCCCTCCCTGAGAAAATAAAAGCCAGCTGAGAAACTGCAGTTCTTTGCAAGAAGGCAAAGAAGTGTGATACTCGAGCTTGATGGACATTAGAATATCTGAGTTGGTGGTTTGGAGACTCTTTAATTTATTGTTTAGGAACTTTACCTGTGGTTCTTGCCAAGTTTTTGCAAGGCTCTTTCTTATTGGAGCTAATTAGTTGGAAGCAGCCTTTTATCTGTGAAGAAACAGGATTTGTGAATGAAACAGTAAAAGGTGCTGTTACCTTAGTTTTGTGTTTACTCTCTTGGAACCAGGTTTGGGTCAGAACACTAACTGAGACAGTTGTTAAGTGAGTTTTGCCCCATTTTATGACCTTTCATGCCATAGTTGTTAAATTGGTAATATGATTGAAAAGTGGCTTCCTGATTGATTTTCCTCATCCAAAGGTTGCAAAAGGTGATCACATGACCCTGAGATACTGTAACCTTCATAAATATGAATCGGTTGCCACGCATCTGAATTTTGATCATGTGTCCATGGAAATGCTGTAATGGTTGTAAGTGTGAAAACCTGTCTTAAGTCACTTTTTCATTGTTGTTGATCACTAAATGAATGGTTGTAAGCCGACTACCTGTAAGTTCTAATAATTTTAGATACCAAATATTTGAACTATATGATAGAAAATGTTTACACTAATGTTCATTTCTGACCAAGCTCCTTTCAGCATTAATTACACAGTGGTTTCTATTTCTATTTTGGCTCAATGATTACTTCTTCCATTACAAAATGAAACAAAAGGCAATAGAAAACTTTGACTTTTGGCTAAGTGTATTCTCTAAACAAATGTAGTCTGTTTCCATATCCCAATAATTAATCAGTATTCTAAATGATTAAGAATAAAACCTACAAAAGTTTTGCAGTGTCTCATTTAAGAGAAGTTCAGTGAATTCTCATTACAGTAGTAATTTCTTTAGTTTATGCTCATTTTTGCCATCTAGTGGCCCATGTGACCTTCAGCCTGAAATTAAAAGGTATCTGTTCTGTTCAGTTATTTATGGTATACCACAGATCTCTACTTTGATATCAGAATTCACAATGGCAACATAGCATAAGATACTGTATATAAACTAAAAATCAGGATTTTTTTTCCACCAAAATTTAAGCATACTTTATATGACTCAAGAAAAAAAAAACTGTTCTGGATTCGAAGTACCATATTGCCAATGTCAAATTTCTCTAAATTTTGGAAATTATATATTTTTTCCTTGAGAAATATTGAGGATAGACTTCTTGTTAAGAATATATAGCCAATATTTTATGCTTCACCAGATTATACTTCCACCGAAATAAAGAACAAATATACATTCATTTGAATTCCAAATGAAAATTTCAAGTTTCTAACTAATAGATTATGCTTATGGAGCAACCTTAAATTATATAAGAGAGGTATATACATCTTCAGTAGTGCCATGGAATGTTAAGTTTGAGTTATGGCATGGTGTAAATTAGACAATTGAAAAATGGGAGGGGGATAGACAATCAGATTTAAAAACAATATAGGGTAAAAATAACAATACATTAAACCTTAGCTCACACATTTTTATAGTACGTCCCCAGCTCCTCACATTTTAGTTAAAATCTTGTTCTTTAAAAAGTTAGGAGATGTATGAGCAAATCCCTCTCCCAAATCTCTACTATACATTTCTCATATACACACACACATATGGAAGAAATAGCCTATGCACTGTAGTATATAGATAAAGATGAGCAAGAAATTGGATGAGTATACTGGAACACTATCAACAATAGATTGTCCCTTGATAAAATAACCGTTTAGTAACAGAGCTATTCTCTCCTTCATCCTGAAAATAGGAGTTAAAAATCCTATTCATGCTCAGCTGAAATTAGAATGCACTGTTAGAATTCATGTAAAATCTGAAATCCTATTAATGTTCAGCAGAATCAATACCCTGGGATATTTCAAAAACTGGATAAATATTTGATAACATTATTTCAGGACATCATATATTGTCTATTAAATTATCCAATGATTCTGTGTACGCAGGTGCACATACTGTATATATTTCTAGATTGCCTATAAACATGATATTTACTTATTTGGAATTTTAAAATTCTCTTAATTTAAAGAGCTGTATTTTAACTGCAAGAACCAATTTGGGAGGAGGGAAGCATTGAGATAGAGAAAGTATAAAGGTGAAACCAGATATATATTGCCTCAAATTTATACTATATATATACAGTGGTACCTCGGTACTCATTATTAATCGGTTCTGGAAGGTACAATGAATACCAAAAAAGATGAGTACCAAACAAATTTTTCTCATAAAGAATAATGTAATGAGTCAAAGGCAGCTGACAATTGACAAGTTCTAGCTTGCATGTTAACTACCAAACAATGAGTACCTGGACAAAATTTTCACATCAAAATGTGTTGAGTATCAAATTCAATGAATTTCAAAGCAGTTGAGTACCAAGGTACATCTGTGTTAAATTATTATATTAGTTAATTATTAGTATTAAATATACTTTTTGGAATGGAAAGGTTAGTAGAAATAGCAGACAGAGTCAAAATTAGAGGCTGCAATAATAATAACTATTTAAAATTTGTAGGTAACTCCATTTCATTAGCTGAAAGTAACTTAGAAGAGGTCATAATTAAAGTACAAATATAGGTTAATGTTAAATGTTAAGACAAAAGTAATGGCAAAGAAGATGGTAAAACTGTTTTCTTGGCCTCATGAGTAAAGATGAACTTTGTGTGGGAGAAGTAAAGAGGAAATTAATTCTAGGGAGGAGGGGTTAAATAAGAGCAGGAAGAATAAAGATAAAGATCAAAATATTCAAAGCTTTTTAATGCTAATGTACGGCTATGAAAGCTGGACACTGAGAATTATAGAAACAAAGTAGAGATTCTCAAATTTTGAAAATCATTGCAAAGAAAACCTTGGACTATAAAAATTAATCAGATCTGGAATGTATAAAGTGAGTTTTCATTTGAAACAATAAGTAAAATATAGGTCAAGATGGCAAGCTTATGGAACCTGAATTGTAGTTCCAAACTACTTCATTAATTTCATGGAACAATTTTCTATCTTGCATTCTTTGCTAGCAGTATTTGTTCTCAGATATTTTCATGAGAATATGATATATTTATTACACTTGTACCCTGTCAAGGAGATCATTTTTGTCTCACAGTAAACATATGATATATATTTGGCTTGAACATGGACATTGAAGGAAAGAAGGTGTTTTAGGGCACACATGTGCTCATGTAGCATCTATCAGCAATTAATTAAAATATTTGCATGTTTAACTACAATGATATGGCTTACGTTAGGCAAGCCGATACTCAGATTTTCAAACTGATATACAGAACTGAATGATTTCTTGGTTTAAATATTCTGAGACATGTGCTAACTAGTTCATTAAAGCCTCTAAAACATTCAATAATATTTTCTATAGTACAAGGATAATAAATGTTTTCTGGGAAGATCTGTATTGTTTTGAAACAATAGCTTTTTTTTAAAGTTCTGCTTTTTCCCATGAGAAATAAACTCCTAAGACCAAGGTTCATGATAAAAATAAAAGGGACAACATAACTGAAAGAACAGTTAAACAAGTGGCCATTGGAGGAAAAAGTCAACAGAAAATGGACTTGTATGTAGTTATATCTTGACAACAATATGTCAAAATATACTTGCACTATTTACAGTCTAGAATGGTGAATTGTTGCAAGCTCTAAGAAACTTTAAAATATCTACATTCATGAAAAAACTATTAAAAACACATCTACAGAATTATAGCCAGGCTATTTTGTGGAAAAGAGGTCTTGACTTTAGTATGTTAAAAAGCATTTTCTGTATATCTTTATGTTATTAAATGTAAAAATGGGTGAAAGCAAAGGAAGGAGAAAAAAATAAAAACAATGTAACCTACACTCGCTACTTCTTATTGAAGTATAATAAATATTTATTAAACATACATCAGCTTGTAGCTTTTATCTACCAGTTTTTACTTTTTGAAAAGTATTTTTTTCTTTTGGAATTTTGGATCCAATATTTGGTATGTGCATTTCAGGATTTTTCAGCAAATAATTCCCCCCTTTCTTTATCCAGATAGTCAAACAGTATTATAGGATAGATTCTCACTAAAAAACAAGGAACAATTTACTGAGATTTGATGGGCTACCCATATCCCTAAGCCTAGCTGTCACAATCAACTGAAAACATGGAGAAATACAATCAGTCCATGCTGTATGATATATCTAGGAGTATACTATTCAACGTGTGCATGTTATATCTTAATATCCAAATTGGGTTCTTCCTGGCTCAGTAAAGCTGTGCAAAAAGGAACTAGTGTATAATTTAGCAATATACTATGTCATTTTCCAGTGAATTATAACTAGTGTATTGTACTGAATTTTGTGCAAAATTCAGCAATCCTTTTACTTCTTTGATTTTCTAACAGTAATTGTATTCAGTTTTATATTTCTCTTAGTTGTTTAAGACAGTCTTATATTACTAGTTCTCTTATACATAATGGACTTATTATTTCTAATAAGTGAACTAGGATGAAATAGTTTATTATTTATAACAGTCCGATATCACTGATAGTAGAAGACTTACTTTAATGGGTCAAGTCTCAACAAATGAGAAGAAGCTTTCATTACATAGTCAAGGTCCGATTTCGACATAAAGTTTTTCCCCTTGGAACAATATCTGTGAAAAAATACATGTGAAAAAATTATGTAGGATTAGGATTCAAAATCCAGCTGGATTTTGCAGGGGAAAATGAGACAGCAAAAGTAGCAATCTGATTTTTGTAGACCTATGTAACATTTTTCACAGATATTTTGCTGTACATATTTATGTAGAACAGAAATATTGATTGGGACAAAAGTGTTAAAAGCTAATCAGTCAATTGTTTTAGTTAATAGCTGTCCTTGTAAGAAGTGTAAAGTTTAAAATATATAATGGAAAATGCAAAATTAAGTGTACTTATAATTTCATAATTGTGTTGAGAACATTTTTCTATGAGTTTTAAGATGTAGAATTAGAGAATGATTTTAAATTATGTCACCTGAATTCTTCCCAACCCAAAACAACAATCAAAGATTGAGTTTATTGCCCTGGAACAAGATCAAGCAGATATAATATTTAATCAGACAATATGTGTAATAAGTATGGAAAGAATTTGAAAGTTTGAAAGAAATGGCTTCTTTAGTTTCCTGAAAAGAGACTTTACTTTCTGACAGAAGCTAACTGATACATTAAACATGATGATACATTTAGAACTAGGTTTCATCTGAATTAAAGAGCATTTCAAAAGATGTTTTTCCTCTACATGGAAAAAAACATTCCTCTTCTTCTCAGTTGCTAGCTATAGACTGGACTACAAAAAAATGAGGCCTGGTTACTGTGAATAATACATATGGTTAGCTTTTTTAAAAAAAGTGCATTCCCCTTTCAATTTTATTCTTGCTGTTCACAACAGATGAAATAAAGATATGTTTGCTTTCACAAGGCTTAATTTATAAAAAAAGAAGAAAAAACTGCATTTGATGTTGTTTGATATTTATTTATAGCATACACTTATATACATCCCAGAATCATGGGAGTTGTAGAACATATAAATTTAATATATTATTATTACTTTGTAATTATTATTTACTAAGCAACAGATTTACTAACCAATGAAATCAACTTGAAATTTAAAAGAAAAATATTTAAAACTCTCCTTTTGAGCTCCCTTAAAGCCTGTGACTATAATATACATTTTATTATATTATAATTAATTATATTAATTAGATTATAGATTATAGATGAGATATATGAATAGCACAGCATAAACATTATCCAAAGCCAGTAAAAGAACAAAATTAAGGTGGTAAACTGACTGTATCACTAGTAGTTAAAAGAAGATAATCTTCAAAGCCTTTTGAAATACAATCAAGGACCAAGCTAACCTTACTGAGATATTCCATAATTACAACTTACTGGCACCCCTGATTTCTTATGAATATTTCATTGAATTGTTTGATTGTATTGGAAGAGACAATTCTAAAAATAAAAAGGAACCAAGCCATATAGTCTTAATAAGGAAACTGTAAGACTTGAAAATTTATTAGAATTTGAAAGTGATATAGTACATTACCGCTCTCCCCTTCCTTATCTACAAACATTTTATTATTTCAGCATATATTCCTGGAGTCTTATATGTGCAAGCTGATTGTTTACCCTTATTCTATTTAAACAGCATTGTCAATTCATTCTAAGGACTGCAAAAATAAATATTTTAAATAAATAGGCAGGCCCATGAGAAAAAAAGCAAGTTAGGATCCAGCATCATGATGATCTAGACTATTCACTGATTATTTTATTTTGAGTGAACACTGAAAACTACGAAGAGAAAGAAAATAGTCTAGAGTACTATGAAAAGAGAAGACAAATTTGGCTGCATTTTGTTGTTGTTGTTGTCTTTTTATAGTTGTACAGCACTGCTTATCTTTGATATAGTACCATTTTTATAATATTACTATTAATTCCCTAAGAATTAAACTAAGGTTAGTTTCAGACCTTCTAAATATTGAATTCACTTTCTATTTTTTAAATGGATTCTGTTGAATTTAGAATCCTGATTATATACATTATCTAGAAGTGGTAATGCGAGCTAAGTAAAAAGGTTAGGATTTAAATCCAATAAATACATAAATTGCTGTTACTAAATAATCCTTTCACAAGCCTATGCAGGCTTTGTTATGATTGTGTTTAGTAACAGAAATTTTATTTTTCTCTGTTGCATTGCATTGCATAATATTTAAATCTTTTAGTTTCAAAGTTATCTTTTTCTTCATTAGAAATAGAACCTGTATTTGGGATATACTAAAACTTTCTTTTAAATGGTGGTTTGAAATGGGTCTGATGGAAAAGAAATTGTCTGTTTGGAAATAATAACCAATAAACTAGCATGTGAAATAGAAATAATGCTTCCCTCACTGCAAGCATCTTTAAGAAGAAGTAGAAACTGCTAATTAAAGTACTATCAGATAATAAGTCTGGTTAGGCTACATTTTATATGTTAAACTGTGTATTCTGAATCCTGGTCCTTTTGACATGTTAGTTTTAAGACTTTGATGTTTATTTTCCATCAGAAAGAGAAAGGAAGGAATACTATAGAAAGCCCTAAATCCTTATTTATATGTGCCAACTGGGTTGTACTGTTGCCATAAGTAGTTTCTTGACTACTTCCTGAAAAAATACGCACAAAACTTTGCATGTTTATAATTTAAATCATGAAATCAATCTAAATCTTACAATAAGCCAATCTCTGCTAATAGGTCAACATTAAGGTCTGTTGCTTTGATAGTTATAAGCCACAGGGCCTCTTCAGTGCCATACTTTTATTTCATCCCATATTCAGCCTTTCTGAGGCAACAAAACATTAATGCCATGATATAATGGAAATACAAATATGAAATGCTTAGTGTTTCAATACACAGAATTAAAGGGTTGAATTAGACCATTAGATGTCAAAGAACATGCCCAAAATAAATAATCAGTTAAATCTAGAAACATTGAAAACCATTCTGATGTATTTGAAATGTATACTCTGTCCTTGTGACATAGATACAGTTTAAATTTTAAATAAGTGCTGTAAATCATTTTGGTTAAGCAAACATTATTACATATAACAATTACCAAGTTTATAATTATTGCATTTTTAACATGCACTAATCAGTAGCTTGTTTTGGGTGAAAGCAACTTCTAAAGCCACAAATGAAAAAGGCACATATTAGTAATTTTGGTATGATGAAAGGAATCAAAGAGGGAACATTTACTGAAGTGAGGAGAAGCATGAGCTACACAAAACAGGAAGTTGGAGTTTAAAAAGTTGCATTTGTTTGAATACAGCGACTGAATTAACTAGCAATTACAGGCATTATATTTTTAGAAAAGGGTAAAAAGGGTTGTTTTTAAGAAGGCTAAAAAGAGTGTAAGTGAGATGCCAAAGAACAAAAGTTGCAATTATCAAATAAAGACATAATTATCCAAGTCTGAGTAAATAGCTCTGCTTATTAAGTATGTTGCGAGCGATACTTTAAAAAAAAATATAGAACACAGAGTAATATACTTCATTTTTATGAACTAATGCTTTTCTTTTGGGCAGTTTTAAGCATTGTAAACAATGTTTTCTATTGCCTCCTAGTCTATTCTTGTTTTAAATAATTAATGAAAGAGTTCTGGGTAATCATATAGCAGATATTACTAGCTTTAAAATGACCCTTTGTTTTATGACAAATATATATAAGCAATATATTTTAATTTTAATATTTTTGAAAGCAGTTCTGTTACCAGAAGTGTGTTTTTTAGGAGTATCTTTGTACTAAAGCACATATATTGTAAGATCGTTAGAGACACAATGAAATAGAAAGGAAAGCATTAATACATTACTGTGAAGTTAGATGCTAATTTTCTAACACCTTCTGAGTAAATAGAAACATGTAAATTGTTCAACAGAATTCATGCAAGTGATTTTTTTCCCCAAATGAGATTCTTGCATATATTAATTTTTTTTAAAAAAAATCAACTTACCCTTCTCTATGAGCTTCTCCCTTTTCCAACTCCTGAATAACACCCAACAAGACCTTTATGGTTTCCTGACTGGAGCTGATCAGATTCTCCATCATCTGTAGCTGTGCTTTCAAATCTACCACTTCAGTGTGAGGCACAATTTGTTGACATCCTTCACTCACAGCAACTGCTGTCTGACAAGGCTGTTTTCCTTCCATAGGTGAAACATTTATGTGAAGGGTCTGTTCGTTACATTGGGTAGACTGGCACTGTGCCTGTGTGGGACAGGCCTGAGCTGTACTTACAGCTTGTGACAGCAGACCATTAAGATGCAGAGTTCTTTTTCTGTCTTCCTCCTCGGCTGGACACAGGGACCAGTCATTCCCTGTTGTTGCCAAATGTTGCTGGTCAGCCAGTGAGGTGTGTGAACTAGATGTGGGCAAGTAGATAGAAGCTACTTCTGTCTTGAACACTTTTCCTTGGCTGGCTGGATTAGCTTCTTCATACCTCAGTGGCCCAGTATGGTGTTTTGCTTTGTCATGCAGCTGGTAATCAGGCTCTTCTAAAACTGAAGCTGCTGAGTCCTGTACAGAAGGAGGTTCTTTATTACAGCTGTGCAAATCAGTGCTTATACATGTTTCCAAACAGTTGTCCTTAGAAAGCGGCTCTATTGCGTTTATGCGTTCATTAGTATGTGAAATAAATTCAGCTGTCACAAATCCAGGGACTTTCTTGCTGCATTGAACAGCCTCTCCTGAGATTTTGCTGTCTTTCTCTTTAACGTCAATTAGGAATCCGTTGTTTTGACTTGGAAAAGTATCAACTGAAGCTATGCTTTTGATTACATTTCCCTTTTTCCGGTCCAAAGGGAAGGTCTGATAACATTTTTTAAGTTCAGGTGAAGTCTGAACTCCTGTACTTTTAGTAACATTAGGGATTGATCTTCGGGCAGGCACTGTCATGTATTTTCGGTAAGCTGCTCTGTAAGAGATGGGTTTTGCTTCCTTTTGGTCAGTCTGCTGTAACAAAGAGAGTTGTTTGTCCCTTTGCTCATTCTGGGCTTCGCAGATGTCTTTGAATCTCACCTGTAGAGCTTTATTTCTTTTCTTGATTTGCCGATTGGGATCCAATGCATATTTCATTTCTAAGGCAAGTGATGTTGCTGAATCAACCTCACTCTCAGAAACTGCAAGGATGCATTTGCTGGGTTCCTCACTTCCTGTGATACCTGAAATCAAAAAGCAATGTTAGGAATACTATTACTACCCTAGGTATAGATGTTTTTATTCAATTGGCATGATTTTTAAATAAATAAATAAAGTTTAGGATCTTGTAGCTACCTAAAAATGGAGTCTCGCTTTTGAGTGGCAAGGTAGTGATTTTTGTGTGTTATAAAACGCATAAATAACACCATCTCATGGAAAATAATGGATTAATAGATTAGAACTTTAAAAATAGTAATATACATACACGAAAAAGGTAAATAATGAAATCCAAAAGACGTAGTAGTAAAAATGTGCAGATTTTCAAGTTAGCCAGAATTCTTGTTGAATAGGGTGATACAATTAGATTAGATATTTTGGGGTCTAAAGTAGTTTAGACTCAGACTACATACTAAAATTATATATACACTATTCCTGAATAGTTGTAGACATCAGATTACATCATAATACAAACAAATAAGGGATGAGCTCCTTCTTCCTTATTTCAGAAAATAGTCTTCTCTCTGCTTTTCTTTGGCAAAAAATATACAGATAGTCCTTCATTTATTACTATAGTGGAACCCAGAATATCCATTATAAATCAAGGCATCCATGAACTGAATCTGATTTTCTTATTTTTTTGCTCCAGTTGTTAAACAAACACCATGGTCAAGTGAATATGGCAGTCATTAACAAGTGGCTGTTAAATACAAATCAATGTATTCCTATGGGCATTTTTTATTGGAAACCAGCCAAATAAGGCTGGAAACTGGCAAAAAAATGTCATAAATCATACTCACATCACCATGGAATGCTGCAATCATCCATAAAGTGAGCTGCCAAGTACCTGAAATGTGATGTGTGCAGCCATCAGAACTTTGGAATGGGGTCATAAATAAATTTTAGGTGGTTGTGTCATAATTTTGAATGGTTACTATGCAATAGTCATTAAACAAGGACTATCTGTGGTCTTATAGAGAGAAGTGTATTCAAAACACTTTATCTACTTTTATGTACTTATTTTATTTTATGAAAGATAAATACGGCTTTAAACTGTCTTATGCTGACATCATGACTTAGTGTAATATTACTTCCCTCCAGATGTAAATAAGACAGGAAACCTTCAGAAACGCATTATGATGTTTAAAGGTTCTTGCTTAGACATGTATCGTTAAGAATATTCTAAACCTGGCCAAATAAACAACTACTATGCTATGGCTGAATGCTCTCCATATTTACGCAGAAATAATTTTTTCCATAGTGAGGAGAGATAGGAGGGTAAAAAGCAGCTGAAACAGTTATTTGAAAATGTTATATATTATTGATGTTTTAATGCTATACAGAAGATATTTTCATTTCGCAGAATGATTGTTACTGAATAATTTTGGTAATTAACATATCCTTATAATTACCTTTTACTTGGAGATTCTTCATTTCATTTGCTACATTTGTTTGATGACAGCATAATTAACTCTTGAAGAGATTATAGATGGAAACAATTTACTGTAAATTTAAAATAATAAATTTAGGCCATGAGATTAAATCTCTTCAGTGCAGAAGCCTCAATTAAATTTTTTTTAGGACAAACAGATCTGCATTTATTACTAGTCATTTTGGAACTGGAACTGATTGCAAATTGGATGATACTTGTTATTTTTAAGAATAATGTTTAAGGGAAATGCCAATGTGTATAAACAGCCATCTGTTTTAAAAGTGTTCTTATTTCTTTTTAGGTAAAGTTAATACTTCTGAAAATTTGACCCTTAACTGCTTTCTTGGCAATGGAATCACCCACATTTATTGCGCTTCAAATTACCACCCAAAATTTATTCCCCAATGGGTGGTTCCATTGGGGAATATTTTTTTTACAAAAAACACATTGCCTTACTTTTAATATGATGCATCAAAACTATACTTTTATAGAGTATTCATACAGAAATAAAGAAATGTTAATTTTAAATAGCAAAATATTAGTTTGTTCTATCTACTTAACATCCCTACTGTGTTCAATTGTTAAATGTAACTAAGCTGTTGCAGGTGGCAGTTTTCTTCCACTTAGGGAGAAAAATCACATCTTAGTTTACATATGTTTTAAACTTTAAGCCTCAGGGGTGGGATTCTACCGGTTCTGTCCAACTCTACAGAACCGGTAGCTCTGAAGAGCAGCAGACACAGAACCGGTTCTGTATCTGCTGCTCTTTTGACCCACCTGCCCGGGCTGTTACCTGTCCTTTATTTCCTGCTTTTTCAACCGCAGCTGCTTTGTGTGGCACAACTGCGGTTGAAAAAGCAGGAAAAAAAGAGCTTTTCCAACTGCTGCGCACCCGCACGCAGTGCTGCTCAGCTGTCCGGGCAGCTCAGCAGGTCGTAAATTGCACTCGCGTGACTTGTGCGACTTGTGCATGCATGCACAACGCAGAGCAACAGAATCGGTAGTTATACCAGTCAGATCCCATCCCTGTTTAGCTTGATTGCTAAGACAGGAAAATAAGGTATTTCTGAAGAACAATGCCAAATTGCATGCAAAGAGAATATAACCATGGTTAATTTTTATCCATTTTCACTATGCCTTTAGGAGTTGGAGAGTGAAAAAAAGATGAGGGAATTTTTTTAAAAAATTAAAACCTACTATCTTGTTATAGAAAACAGAATAACAGTTTATAGAATAAAATGAAGAGAAAATACATTTAAAATGGAATAACAAATATCATTTGCACTTATATATACAATTTGGTGTAGTGGTGAAGACATCTGGCTAGAAATTAGAGGACCATGAATTCTTGGCCATGAAGCCAGTTGGGTGGCCTTGGGATAGTCACTTTCTCTCAGCCATAGGAAGGAAGCAATGGCAAGCCATTTGTGAAAAACCTTGCTAAGAAAACTGTAAGAACTTGTCCAGGTAATCTCAAAGAACCAGACATAATTGAATTTTAAAAAAAGGTCAGTGTAAATTTGGTCACTTCAGATAAATGTGTAACCCAAAACAAAACAAAAATAGCAAAGTCATTCAAAAGGATTAAGAAGGATTTGCAAGAATTTAGAGGTTTTATATACCCAAAAGTCAAGGAGTTAAATAGTATTATGGAGAAGGAAATACTACATTTGCATAAAACAGGAGTAATATATAAAATCATTTGGTGGCATGAGAAAAGGAAAGTAATTTATTTATTTATTTATTTTTTATTTATTTATTGAATTTCTATATCGCCCCCTCCCCCAAAAAGGGACTCGGGGCGGTGCACAGCCAACTAAAAACAGACAATATATACAATTAAAAACAGATTAAACAATTAAATCAAGGCCGAAATACAATTTAAAATATAAAACTAATACAGATTTAAAATTTAGAAATTTTTTAAAATTTAAAAACCTAGTTAATTAAAACCAAAAAAAACCGTTACTGGGCCAGGCCGGCCTGTTGAAAGAACAGGGTCTTTACTGCACGCCGCAAGGTCTGAATGTCGGTAATGGCCCGTATCTCCGGGGGCAAATCATTCCACAGCGAGGGGGCCCCCACAGAGAAGGCCCGCACCCTCGGGGCGTAATGATCACAAGATTAAGCCTATCAGTAAGTATACTAATAGCTTACAGTTTTTGAATACTGAAATAGCTGCTTTATTACCTTAAAATGAAGTGCACATTCAATTTCATTCCATCAGCCAAGAAAATAAATTCAAACTAGTTCACAAACATCATTCATTTTAGCTACTCTGAAAGAACTAAATGTATACTGTTTAAAAGACAAATGTAAAAATCTGTCCACCCTTAATATTTCTGTACATTCATTACTTTGGTGTAAAGTTGGTTAGTGAATAAGAATTTGGTATGCTTCAATACAAGTAAACATGTATTATAATACATGTATTATAACACTGAACTAAATATATCTGGGATACAAAGGACTTTAGGATAGTAATTTGATGGATGAATTCTTCTTTGCTAAGACTCTTAAGTACATGAGTTCTGTTTGCTCTTTCTTTTTAGAAAATGAAGTGTGCTCACTGATTCTGATTTATTAATTTTTACAATGTACCAGTTCATTATAAAATCACTGGGATTCTTTCTCCTGCCTAACAGGTATGAGGAACAACTAAAATTAAATATAGAACACAATAATTGTTCACCTATCTCACAGGATGAGAAGACATATAGCACTATACTTAGATATAAGTAGGTACCAAATAAAAATACTAAATAGGGAACAAGGACATATTTTAGTATTAAATTGCTGATATCCCATGTGGATTTTTTGTTAATTTTATGGTTTAGAAACAGTATGTTTCTAAACATACTTACTTATTTACTTAAACAGTAGTTTTGAAAATTAAATACTATTGGGCAATACTTTCTAGAAAGAAATGTGAGATTAATAGTGGTAATATTCAACCATGTTGGTATTTTGTAAAACTTTGAAAACCTGGATGTTGGATCCTATAGGTTGGGTAAACTCATCATTGCAGCTTTCTCACATAACTGTAGCTGGATTCTGACTGCCTTTGGATGCCACCTGTGCTGTAATTGTGTCTATGTTTGCTATTGTTGTTATTTATTCCTTTTGTTCTACTGCCTTTAATCCTGCGTTTACTGCCCAGAATCACTATGCAGGGATGTATAAACCAACTATAAATAAATATAGAGGAAAAAAAACACAGTAAATGATAAACACAGTAAATGGGAACTAATTCTTAAATACATTTATCTATATGATGAGTCACTTGTTTAATAACTGTAGCTTGAATTTTTTTTCTTCTCCAGTCAATATATAATTTATATGAGGTTTCTTGAACAAGTTATATAAATATTTTTATATAAACTATTGCACATCACGCTGTGTGCATAGAAGTTCTATTAGATAAAACCAATGGAAATACAGGGACATACCACTTACTTTCATCATTGAGGGATTGTGAGGCTGGAGATGAAAGATTCCTCATCTCATGATCAGTTCCTTTGGCCATCGTGTTACTTAGCCTAAAATATAACAAATATACTATTACTAATTGGTTGTACATTGTACTGGAAAATAAAACCCGTTTTTAACTTCAAGTGTTTTTGGAAACATTGAAATAATTGTTGCAGAGAACACAAATAATGCTCGAATTACCTAATTCTGAATACTGTTAGGTTGCCAACACCTCTAAAAACCTAACAGTATTCAAACAGAAAAAATACCTAGAAGTTCAAAATATTAAGCATCAAGCAGATTTTAGACATTTGTTTAGTACAAACTTTAGTATACATTCACATGGTTTTCTTATTGCTATTAGACACTTTATGATTGAACTTGTAAATTACTACCAACAGGTAACATAATTCCTGACCTATGACCATTTGTTCAGTGACTGTTACAATAGTGTTGAACAAATGATGGTTAATCACCAATCCTAAAAATACTGGCCATCCCAATATCCCATTGCTCGATCTCCATTTGCAACTTTCCATTGTTGGCTTCCTCAGAAAGGCAATATAGATACGGAAACCAACAGAGAAGGTTGCAGGTCTGCCGCCCCACTCCACATCAATCCCTCTGTGCGTTTGCCAGCCACTCACGCATCCCTGCACATTTACCCCAATCTGTACCTTCCAAACCTATGGGATGTCTCTTGTACATCTTCCCCAACCTACTTGCACACCTGACCCACAACTCTCATGTACTCTCTCAGCTTGTCTTGTGCACTCCTTTGCACTGCACCTCGTGCATAGTCTCCTGCTCAACTTCACTCCCTTTCCCACCCACTAGTAGCCATTTATTTGCTTGCAAACCTGGGACTCTTAACTTTCCACCAGCTTCTCCACTGACTTTGGTTTAGGAAGCCCAAGAAGGTTGCTTCACTTAACAACTCTGGTAAACAGTTACAACGGCAACTGAGACTACAGGGATTGTTGTCACTAAGCACTGCAGCTGTGCTGTATGACTGCATCACTTACTGACAGCAATCCCTGCAGTCGCCTTTATAAGTCAAAGAATACCTATTTGTAGGTAGTTTTTATTTAAGGATTAAGACCCTATCACCGTGGTGCCATAGGTGGAACGCAGAGCCATTTGTGCAGGATGCGAGCCCCAGCCAAACATATCTGCACTGTGCATGCGCATGCTCCCAGCTGATTTTCATCCTGTTTGAGGCCTCCCAGAGGATCGAGAGAAGGCTTTTGTCACTTCCTGTATTTCCGGAAATACCAGAAGTGACAAATGGGCCCATTTTTCAGCCTCCAAAGGCTGCAGAGGCTTCCCTTGAGCCTCTGGAAGGCCAAAAAAGGCCTCAAAGTGGCCGAAAATCAGCTGAGAGGCGTACAGTGTAGATAAGGGGGTGGCAGGGGAATCATGTGTGCATACTCAGGGTCATGTGGGGGAGGCCACATGCATTGTCTTCTGGATGCTGGCACACAAACAATTTTTGGCATAGGAGCCCAAAAAGGTTAGCCACCACTGCCCTATTATTATACCATATGCCAAACTAATTCCAAAAATACTACCAAATGCCCAAGTCCATTCTGTAATGTATCAATTTTTATTGCTTCCTCTATGTCAGGGGTCTTCAAACTTGGCAAGTTTAAGACTTGTGGACTTCAACTTTCCAGAATTCCAGAGCTAACATGACTGGAAGAGGAATTCTGGGAGTTGAAGTTGACAAATCTGCTCTATGTGAAGAATTTGTCTTAAGAGTTTTTTATTTTTGTCTTGTACTTCTTTACAGAATTTGATTTTCCTATTCACCTTGTACACTTTTTAAAAATGCAACTGTATATTGCTTCCTTTTATGGAATGGAACAAGCAATTTGACTTTCCCATTGACATTGCTTGTCATGTCGCAAAAGGTGATCACACAACCCTGGGACACTGCAACTATCATAAATATAAGTCAGTTGCCAAGTATTTGAATTTTGATGTCATCATAGCAATGCTGTCGGCTGACGGCCCCGAGAGTTCGGGCTTTCTCTGTGGGAGCTCCCTCCCTATGGAATGATCTCCCCCCGGAGATACGGGCTATGACGGATATTCTGACCTTCCGGCGCGCAGTGAAAACCCTATTTTTTAAACAGGCCAGCCTGGCCCAGTAACTGTGTTTGTGGTTTTAACTAATTTTAATTGGGGTTTTATTAGCTTTTAATTTTTAATTGAATTTTGAATAGACAGCCGGATCAAATTATTTAATCTATTTTTAATCGTATTTATTGTATATTTATTGTATGTTTTTAGTAGGCTGTACACCGCCCCGAGTCCCTTTTTGGGAGAGGGAGCGGTATAAAAGTTTGATTAAATAAATAAAATAAATAAAATGCTATAACCATCGTAACTGTAGAAAATGTCACTTTTTTCAGTGCCATTGTAATTTTGAATGGTCACTAAATGATCTGTTGCAAGTTGAGGACTACCAGCCACTCAGAATTGGTTTAAGATGGGTAATTATACAAACGTTGAAATCAAAAAAGAAATAAATAAATCATTTTAATCTGGATTAAAGTCCATGTGTAAATCATCCATTTGGAGAATTTCACCAGTTGTGAGAGCAGTGAAGAAAACATACTATTGGAGTAATAGGGTTCCCCCCCAAAAAACATCTATCTCTACTAGGATTCATATACTGGTATGAATCAAAACATTTGGTAAATAGCTATGTAAAATTTGTAGATCAACAACAGATGATTCTGGGAGTTCCGATGTTAGAAAAGATAACATTAATAGATCAAATTGACTATTGTTTGCCTAGCTATTCTGGATTCTAACTAGTTAATCACAATACTTACAACAAGGTGTTTGAAATGATAAGGGCTACCTTTTATTTCTTCAATCTTTGCCTCTACATTCTAATTAAATTAGGTCCAGAGCTAAATCTCACAATTAAGGTGGTAATAAATGATTTTTTAAAGGTTAGATTTGCTATTTAAAAGATTTAATTTTTAGTTTTACAATTAGAGTTACATACAAAAGAGGAAATTATAAGAATACTTTTAAAAAAACCTCTCCCTTCCATTTGGAGAAAGTTCACAATCTGATTGGAGAAATTATGGCCCTGCCTCTATTCTCATAAGGATTAACTCAATCCAATGAAGTGAGCAAGTCTGCATCATCAATTTGTAGGAGAGATATGCAATTGCTGCCACAAATTGACCATCTTGACTTATGCTGTCTCACACAGATCTGTTGTACTATTGTGTCAACATACAAATGTAACCTCTGGGTTTTGGAATAAGGTTTTATAAATATGTTTATAAAAAACAGATGTTTCAACTATGCTGAGGGGCTTGTTATCTAACGAAACAGTAGAAATATGATTTTGGTTTTACACGAATGACGGCAAAAGCAAGGCATTTGGTTTTACAATTGTTCATTATTTGTATTTTCTATAGCCTTTGACTTGTTCACTATTCTGGGCAGTTTACAAGAATTATAATCAATTTTGTAATATTAAAGTTTTTTTTTTAAATGGCCACACTTAGACACTATCAGTCTCAACAGTTAGGTCACAAAACATACCTCCCATTGTATATGAAAACGGCTACTTTTTAAAAGTTCTTTTGGGCTCAATGATTAAACAAGCTTAAGTTACTTCTAAATAGGAAAGTACCGTAGATCATTAGAAAGGCCCTTTGACTGCAATTCATCCCTGTTGCGGAAGGGATTCTACTCTCACTGAAAATACTTCATCTTGAAAGACTTGCTTCAACTACCCACAATGAAATAATTAAATAGAAATGTGTTTCTATAATTGTGTTGGTTGCTGCTTTTTCCTGAGTGTCAAAAAAGATCTGCACAAGTTTTAGTGAGTGAAATGTATGGCAACCAGACTGTTAATACGTACACAGTATGGTTACTACAGGTAGTTGTCAACTTATGACTACAATTGAGTCCAAAATTTCTGTTAACTGAAACATTTGTTAAGCCCCATTTTAGTACCTTTCTTGCCAGTTGTTAAGTGAATCACTGTAGATGTTAGTAACAGTTGTTAAATGAATCTAGCTTCCCATTGACTTTGCTTGTCAGAGGGTTGCAAAAGGGGATCACATGACCCCAGGACATTGCAACTGTCATAAATATGAGCCAATTGCCGAACATCTGAATTTTGATCACGTAACCATGGGGATACTGCAATGGTTGTGTGAAGTCACATTTTTCAGTGCTGTTGTAAATTTCAGCGGTCACTAAATGAACTGTTTTAAGTCGAGGACCACCTGTATATCATTCTCACACAAATTCACAAGAAATTGTGTTTGTTTGTATGCACCTTTGAACCAGTTTTTGACTCCCACTGATTGTCTGAACAAGTCCATGCAGTTTTCTTGGAAAGTTTTTTCTAAAGTGGTTTTCCACTGTCTCCTTCCAAAGGCTGAGAGACTGGTGTAAGATCAGCTAGCTGGCTTTGTGTTAAGGCAGGACTAGAACTCAGTCTCCTGATTTGTAATCAATACCTTAGCCATTACATCACTGACTGTCAATGAATTGATTCTGCATTTAAGGACTTAAATGACTGCGAAACGTGTGTGCGCGCGCGTGCGTGTGCGCGTTCATGCATATACTCCACCAACTTTAGAATGTACAGGAAAATCCATTTTAACTACCAGCAATATGAATGAAAAAATAACAGAAGTACAAAAGGATATAATGATTGAGTTGAAATTCTTTAGGGGGCTTTTTACTTTTTAGTGTGATTTTTTTAAAAGGGAAGGAAGGCTATTGAACCTGTAACATAGCACAGACTAAATCCACAATCTAGTAAAATGACTGCATGCTTCTAGTTTAATCTGTCAAATATTCTATTGGTCCCATATTCCACTTATTAAGAACTGAGTTATCATTTCAGTTTAGCCCATTATTTGATAACTGTATTTCAGACTCAGAAAAAAACATTAAAAATCATTTGGACAGTGTGAACCTTTCACTTCTACATGATGCCCAAGTTTGATGTTCAGATTTGTCATAAGAATCCACATTAATATGGGGGGGATTTATTATACATAAATGTTAAAACAGTTTGAACTATGTATGTTAAGTATTTTTCCTCTGTTGAACACATTTACTTGTGGTCAGGGAGCCATATCAAAAAAGCAGTGGAAAGGAGTTAATTACCATTTAACTTATTTTGCATTAATATACAAGCCTTTTGCAGCTTCAGAAATTAAAATTAAAATCAGAGTATACAGGCCTGACTCCCACCCCAAATAAATATATGTTAAATTATATATATATATATATGTGTGTGTGTGTGTAAGGTTTTTAAGCTGATAAGGAGTATGCTTTCTCCCTTAATTGGGGCTTAACAGGGTGTTGTAATACAAAGTATACACACACACACACACATATATATATATACACATATACATATACATACATATACATATATATATACACACACACACATATATATATACACATATACATATACATACATATACATATACATACATACATATATATAATCTAGGGGCATGAATAAATAATGCCAGGTTAATTTCAGGACTCAGAAAATACTTTCACATAGCTTCAATGCTGATTGATTAAATTTCAGTTAAAATGTGGCAGTTACAAAAGAAGCCAAGTAAAGAGGAATAACATATAAAATAATTTGAGTATATCGCTGAGGTACTATATCTATCTATCTATATATATGTATACATATACACACACACGTCATTCTGAACACTTCCTTATGAAATTCAGGATAGCACTCAAAGAATAAAGTTCAAGAATAGCTCAATAATAAGATTGCAATCACTGACTTAGACTTAGCAGGTAGAAGGAATAGAGGCAATATTCAAAAATGCTTTACTTTCTCCAATAACACTATAGTAAGCCTGAAGGAAAAAAGTGCTGATGTAGAAATCACAGCAACTAAACTAATTAAAAATTATGTGAAGATGTGTCAAGCATCTGATTGAATAAATAACATCTGAAGAAGAAAAACGATGCTTATACTGCAGAACTTTCAGAACTCTCACTATACAATAAAAATAAAAAGTGTTTTCTCAATAGTTGTCCTAACTATCACACAACTGAAGACAGATTACTGTCAAATTGTGAAGTTTCACAAATGTCTAGCAATATTATTTCACTTTAGAGATTCTAACTGGTTAGTTTATTTCATCATGGCTTCTGTTCTTCATGTAGGGAAATATGAGACGTATACCATCTTTCTTTGATGCAACAATAGATAGAAGTCAGTGTATCTTGCACCTTGATGATGTAGATCTCTATACCAACACATTAACACATCTGTTCTTTTCATAACAAGGGTATTTTTAAGAGTCTAAGATTAGTAGCAATTGGAACCTATTGTCCAATTTCACAGTAGCACCTAGGGTCCAACAGACAGGTCTGTGTTGCTATAAGAATCTGTTTTATCACTGCTCTTTCCCCAAACTGTATTAATTACTGATATATAGGACTATTCTGTGTGAAAATCTGCTAGTTTCCAATAAACTTTTGCCTAATGTTCTGTGGTATAGTATTTGACAGATATTCATCCTTGATTCATCCTCCTTGGGCAGGAGTCACAATGAAGAAAAATTACTAGGGTTTTTTTGTATATACAAACATTAGACATATATTCAACTTCATTTTTCTTGATGAATGACTAAAAAAAACATACTGCCATTGTTAATTTTTTTAACCACTATGGCAAAAAGCATTAGCAGTATGGCTAATGAACGGAAAGGAAGTAACCTAGAACAGTGACTCTAATGTTAACTGTGCTGAACAGGGATAAGTATGTCTTCTATGGTGTATTAATGATATAACAGATAGTTGTGGTGGATAATTGCAATATATGTTAACAATTTAATGATACAGGATAATGACACATGAAAGAAAGCATTCTTACTGATAGTGCCCCAAACATTTCTATTATTTCTGACACTTCCACTTATTCAATCTGATGGGAAAAAATGTTAGTCCTCAAAAGTAAAAACAATGTAGTGTTACATATGATATAAAACATTTTATGAAAGACATCAATATCATCATAAGGAAGCAAGTGTATAAAAGAGTTATGTCATCTCAGAAATAATGATTACCGTATTACTGAAACTAAAAACCAAACAAAATATGACAAAACAGTGATACTGTCACTGTATGCTTTCAGTAACAGAGATGGTAAATGTATTGAAAGATATCTCACAGCAATGAGAACAGAAGGCGTGCATTCTTTATGGTAAATTATTTCCATGCATAGTAGCCACTAATTACAAGCTTTTATTCCAAGATATATATGTATGACAATGTATGTATATGTGTGTGTTGTGTGTATGTGTGCTTGCACACGCATATCTGGAAATGAAAATCCATCAAAATATTTTATCGATGTATATAAGTGCAGTAATCATTTATGGGTTGATCTCTCATCTGAATTTACCATTGCAGAGATATGAGAGATAGCTAGTCAATAGGAAAAGGGGAACAGAAAATATACAGCAATGTATATGAAATCAATTAATATTATCATACAGTTCTATGAATGCTATGAAGAAATCACTATTGTCATATATTTTTCAATGTGTAATTTTTTAGTCAAATGAACAATTTCCTTTACCAAATGAATAGAAAACTCAGCATTGCATCATGAAATAGCCCAGATTGATGGTCAGGTGCTGCTATTCCTGAATTTAAGGAGGACTAAAATAGTAACAATCTATAAGCTAGCTATGATGGTCCTGGCAAATACTGTGTAGTTAGAATTGGAACAGTCTTTGACAGCTACAACAGAAGACCCAGTTTATGTGTTGAAGGGATTTCTTCTTGTATTTCCTCTATCAACTGTAGCAACTGTTATATTTCTTGTATATACTTATGGAAAGCTGATACTTATATTTCATGATTCCTCTGTTAAAGGATGCATCTGATCTGAGACTATCTAGAAATTCAATTTCAGTTGTTAAATGCAAAAATGTATAAACAATATTGACACTAAAAGTTCTTTTTAGTTTAAGGGGTTTAACAAATACTATATAGATTTTAATATGTTCAGTGATCGATGGGAACAAGCAAAATCTCAAACAAACCAATAAAAACTTACAAAAAGGGTTTGCTACTTCAAGAAAATATATTGCGTTTGCAGAAAAGTCTGTACACTTGGAGAGCAAATAATGCTGTTTAGTTAAAAACAAAAACAGGATTCATGTAATAGTAAAATAGAAGAGATAATATCAACACTGCATTTGAATCTTAGTTATAACTTGTTCTCTGTACATGCCCTTCTCAGTTATGATGCTACTACCCAGGTATTTGGCACAGGAAAAAGGATTTGAAGATTAGGGAAAGATATTTTGTTCAACTTGAACTCTGTCATCAACATGTTATCATTACTTGGGAAATAGTAACTTGGCTATGTTGCAGAAACACAACTGTCATGTGTCTTCTGATAAAACGTTATATGCAATAGCAATTTTATAAATTTTACTGTAGACATATTTTGTTTGAAATAACTCATTGTGTACTAAGTAACTCACTAAATGACCCAAATTTCATTAATGAATTAAATGTCAAATTTTTTTTCACATGTGATGGAAAAATACAACTTATGCTGAAATATATATATACTACAATGTATAGTGTATATATGTGAAATGTGAAAGTAAATAAATAAATAAATTTATAAACAGTTATATAACCACTTTAGTAATATTTCTGCATTTCCTAATGTAAACATTTTGAGAGAGTACATTTACTTAAAAGGAACATTAACCTTATGCCAAAGAACCATCAAATATGTAAGTGAGGTACAATGAAAACAGACTAAGAAAAGCTGTGCAGGATCAGATGAAGGACAAATTTAATCTGGCATCCTGCTCCATTTATGGCTATGAAAAATTGTGAAAAATTGACAAAAACACAAACACACCTGGTACTGAGAATTCATTCATTATTAGCTCTGATATCAGAGATAACCGATCCATAAAAACTAGTACTCTGTCAGTCTTTATCCCCTATAAATGTATTGATTTAACATAGGGCATTTTTGGTTCCATCCCTTACTTAAAATTATCCATGTTAATAGTCATCACTGCATCTTATAGTTCACTTGACACAATCCTAAATCCTAGTCAGGATATTTAACTATGCAGAAACAGACATGGCCTTATCTCTTTACTTGCCCAACTTTTTTGAGTATCCTTTACCTCTTTAGCTTTGCTGCATTTAAGGGACAGAGTCTGAAAGGTAGAAAAGTAGGAGTGAATGGAGAGGAATAGCAGTGCTATTGTATAATTACTTATGTCCTAGTTAAATGTTTTGATATTACTATACAATTTTGAGATTGTTTTTCTCTTTGTGATGGTTCTAGCTGCTCACATAAAATTTAAGCATAAAATTTAAGCTCTTCTTGGTTATATATCAGATCTGTCTTCCTGCATTTTATAAATTCACTGTGCCAATAGTATGGTTGGCCTGCAGAATTAAAAGTAAATAGAACTTAAATGCCACAGTTTATAAAACAATTTTAAAAATGGTAAGCTGAAAAATGTTTGTGAGAAAATCCAAGCACTTACTATCTTGAAAGTAATACATTGATTCCTTGGACTTCTTTAATAATGGGTCTTCTTTCTGTTGAAGATATAAAAATCTGGTTTGTGTAGTCTACTGGGTTTTCTAAATACCCAAGACTAGATATAGGTTACTGTAGTCTTGGAATTTTTGTTATGCCCTTAGCCCCAGGTTCTGTGAATTAAATTATTCATGAATGTACACTGGAGCATTAATCACTTGTAATGATTCATGAATGAGGTTATCTAAAAATGTTAAACCCTATGCTGTAATTATTCACGCTGACAGTGTCTTGACATAAATCTGTTTGAAACTTTACAGTAGAACTGTGAAGCTAATTTATATAGAATTCTCTTTGAGAATTGTATACTGAAAACAGTTGTGTTTTACTGAGCTGTCCATTTTTTTTCAGTGATACAGGCTTGTGATGAAGTTATAACATAAACTAGATATTAACCCAGCAATAAATGAACAGAATCACCATGATTTTTATATAACTATTTTTAAATTTTAAAGGGGAAAACATGCTACATGACTCAACATTTAATGCAGTGTCAATTGCATCATATGCTGGTATAAATTATTTGTTCCAAAACTACTTTAAAGTGATGTGGCAAAATGTCATTAGTTTTATTACTTATAAGTCCAAATCATCTGGATATGTTCTACTTCACTGGCGATATCACATGCAGTGATGTTAACTCTGTTAGATATTAACCAACTGCATTCTTAACTGATTGATCAGTAAAACGTATGCAGAAGGATATGAAAATACCCAGTTACACATCTTAATCTCAGTGAGATTAATAGAGAATATTTTGCACAAAAAATGAATGGTGCCTATGAAACATTTGCATGTTATGTTCATAACTTGTATAACATTTTAAAATAATATTAATTTAGTCTGAAAATCTTCTTCAAGTTGCAAATGCAGGTATGTTTTAGGTAAAAGATCTGATAAATGCCAAAGTAGTAACATCATTAATGAGAAGACTAATTATATTATTTATCAATTCTAACAAAGTGACCTTTAAATTTGGGATTTGTCATAATACCATTATGAACAAGATCCACAGAGCCCTGTAGAAGCATCATTTATAAATGAAAACTAGAAAGTAATTTCAGAAATATAGAACATGTTTTGCAATGCAATTTGGCAGACTAGCATATTGGTCAGGCAATGTCACTTCAGTTCCTTTAACTAATATTGCAAACTAAAGTGTCAAATACACTGAGTTGAAAAGTTTTATTGCATTCTGTAAAGTTTAGGGACAGAATCATAATTAAAAACTATTTTGTATTTTTTCAATTATGCTATTATTTTCAAGTCATATTATTTTCTAGATTTGAGAATAGATTTTTTTTATTTATCTACATTAACTATGGCATTGCTCATGCACAAGGTGACTTTCATCAGTGAACTGTGTATTTAGTTTCATTTTGAAACTTAAGTTCTAAATTTATGATCACGTCTAAAGTATATGGAAAATAAATTTTAAAAAGATTTTGCAGTTTTTCATAAAGTTCTGTGTATATGTGTTTATGTATTGTAGTGGGTCCTACAATTACTTTTAAGGTAAAAATCCCTTCTCTTAGTTTGTTTTCTCTAAACTGTTCCTCTCCATGTCAACTAAGAGTTTGAATATTAATCCCATCACATCTAGACAGCATTATGTTAAAGATGGCTGGTTTTCTATTGGTGATTATAGTTGCTGCTTCTGACTTAAGCATATTTAAGAACTTTTAAAATTAGACTGCAATTAGATCTAGTGTTTGGAATAAAGCACTATTTAATTCAATAAGATTTATTGTGAATATATCTTTAGGATTACTTTGTTATGTTTGATACAAAAATAACAACACTATGTACTTTATTTCTCAGCCTTAAATTTCTTTGGATGGGGGGATTCATTTAAAAAACAGTTCCACTTTCTTTTTCAATTACTTCACTTTTCATGGTTGCTCACGTCATTCTATTGTTAATAGTTTACTATTGGATGATTTTGACTCAAT
Source organism: Bungarus multicinctus (assembly GCA_023653725.1). NCBI lineage: Eukaryota > Metazoa > Chordata > Lepidosauria > Squamata > Elapidae > Bungarus > Bungarus multicinctus. Next base: position 66,539,197 of record CM042844.1, read on the forward strand.
CTTTTCCAGTTTGATATTTATACAAAATTGCTTACTTGCAACATGCGAAGGTGTTTCTGTAAGAGTTACCTTTTTAATTTAATGAAGAAACTAGTGTACTGAATATTAAGCACTTTAATTTTTTAAACCTTTAATCAGGGGTTTATTTCTTTGTTATCATTATTGCAATTAACTGATTAGTCATTTATTTGTAAGAATTAACAATTTTCAGATATTTAAACTGTTCACGATATTTTACATAACTTTGTATTATTCATTTGAAACTACAATATTGATCCCACCTTAAAACCTATTTAAAATTCATGCTAATGCAATATGAAGTTAATATTGAACACATGAATTCACATAAAACACTTTAAGAGAAAATTGTGCAGATGTTGAAAAATGCTCTAATGTATCTACTTAGTAATGAGACTGAAGGTAAATTCAGCACACCTGCATTTTTGCTGCTTATAAACTGAACATAAAAACTAAAATTTATTTTAAACTTTAGTAATGGACATTCATCTACCTGTAACATGGAGGTATCATGTGCACACATACAGACATATGCAGCTATTAGTTTATCTTCCTAGTTTAAGATTTCTATTAAAAAACTTAACAGTAAAATTATGAGTAAATGCAGGATGATGGAATGGCCACATCATGTGATGTCTGCCTAGTAATTTCTCATCCATAATCTTGATCCTAACCTACGTACATTCATAATACATATGGAGGTATGAACTTCAAAATGCAGAAAGAGAAGGAGTACAGGGACAATTCTTTTATCATTTTGTTTGTATACATCCTAGCATCCTACCTTTACTATAACATGCATTTGCTTTCCAGAATTGGGATGCAATGAATGATCTTTCTAATTTCTTTTCCAGCTACTAAATAATCAGCTATTAAATAATCCCCTATGTGCCTGTCAGATCTAACGCATTTCAATTGGCCAAGGTCGAAATTATACCACTTCATTGCCTGCTCTAGCTTTGCAGTGATAAGAAGAGGCTGCTGCTCCTTTGGGACAAGATCTTTGGAGACAACATTCAGAGAAACACAGCATTTCGTTCCAGAGCTTCCCGGGCATATAAAAAAACAGACGGGTCTGAAGCTTACATTTGAACTCTCCAGCCTTTTTTATGCCCCCTCCTCCAAAAGCCAGCTCCTCTTAGCTGCAATCTTTGCGTCCAGTTATTATTGGAGCTCGCTGTAGCGTTTTATGAAGTGGAGAAGCTGAGGTCACAGGAGATGATTTTTATTCGAGTGCTAAAGACGCAAGGAGGGCACCTCCCCCCCCCTTCCCTGTCAGCATGAGGCAGCAGGACGCAAGGTCCCGGCGAGCTGGCAGGCTGTGACTTTGAATCCCCATACGCGCTTTTTGCCCACTTTCATTTCTTTTTAACCTGGTTCATCTCAATGGGATTTACCTGCTTAGAGGGGCTTTAAAGGGAGAGGAAGAAGAAAGGTCTCGTTCTTTTCCGAAGAGCAGTTCTCTTCCTACAGCCCCAGCTTCAAAGCCACATAATCACACCAAGGTCCGCGGTGTGTCTTTCTGTAGGAAGTTCTCTACCGCACTTCAACTTAACCGCACGTTCATTTGACTTGGTATAAGTCTCCGTGTATCATGCAGCCTTCCCCTTTCCAAGGGCGGACCTCATTTACAGTCTCGTTTTGTGGACGAAAAAAATAGTAGTACTAACGGCAGAGGCAGAAAATTTTAAGAGTTAGCGGAAGAGATGAGTTGCCAAATCTACCCCGGGAAAAGGAGCAACCTCGTCCGCCTCAGCATTTGGCGTAAAATCTAATAGGCGAGCCACCCGATTTGTGGGCATCCCTCCCCCGCTTAGAAGAGCGCAATTCGAGGACATGTGGAGTAGTATTCCCTCAGCTACTCTCCACCACCACCTCATTTCCCGCGAAACTTGGAAGGTTCCGTCGTTTGGATTGTAAGGGGAACCACGTCCTATTGCATAACAAATCGCTTTCTCTTTCCTTCGCCCTCCCCCTTGAAATGTTACGCGCCTCATACATGCAATGCTCATACTTCTCTCCCTGTGAAGTTTTAATTAGGCAGCCATGGTAACTCACTGTTCTCCCGAAGCCTCATTCCGGCATGATGCTGAGGCTTGTGTCAAGGCACTCTTGATCCTTGGGGAATCTGGCGGCAGCGTCTGCAGTTTCCCCAGAAATTTCGGCTGATCTGTAGCGCGAGGTTGCTTACCTTACAGCGTTTCTTTAGAAATAAGTAAAGGTCAGTGCAGTTCCTTTGCGATGATGCATCTCTATCGGCTCACTTCTGCAAGCTTGCAGAGGAACGATCCGCTCTCGCAAGAGCATCTGCTGCAAGATAACTACCAAGGAGATTTAAAAAAGAAAAAAAATCTTCCCGGAGACCCTCAACCACTGCCAACGCCTGCTTTTATCTCGCTCTCTCTTCTTCCTCCTGGTTAGATTTCGCAGCCCAACATTAATTCATTCGTGAGTCGCGGAGGCAATTCAATGCCAGAGTAACGGCAGAAGCCACGCAGTCCTGGAATTGTCCTCATTTACTGAACTCCTTCCAATGGGATCTCAGATCTGTTTAAAAATAAATAAATAAAACGAGGGCGGGCGGCTGTTGAAGGGGGAGAAAGGCGGAGAAAGAGGAGTGGGTGGCGGCGGCGGCGGGGATGCCGCTTTCGGCAGTCCCGGTTTCAAACCTGGCTCCCAGATCTGTTCACTTTGAAGCATTTTCTGCCGTTTCCTCTCCCCCACCCCACCCCACTCTCCTCCACCACCACTGTCCTCCCGGTTTTGCAGACAGGGTGCTCGGGAAAGCTGGCTTTCCTCCTACTTTAGACAACGCACGGGAGAAAGGAGAGCGCGTGCTGCCAGGCTGTCAGTTTGGGCTGTGCGAATGCGCGCTAGCGCGCGCGGCCGCCTCGCTCTGGAAAAAGGGACGGGGGGAACTGTCGCTGGTTCTCCACTAGGGAGAGTTGGCGCCTTCTTCCGACACCGGCAGACCGCGGGCGGGGAGGGGGGGAGGTGGACTTGTAGACTTTGGGGCGAGTCCCTTCAAGCGACGACTTTTCGGGAGTGGAGAGCCGTCGGAAACAGCCACGCCGCATCGGCGACGGCACAAACGGCTCGAAACTCTTGACTCTTGACTTCCCCACCTGGAAACATCCCCTCCCCCCCACTGTTATTGTCCCGAAGGTGCTTTTTTCAAGAGGCAGCTGGACTTTCTGGTTTTTCTTTGAAGCTGAATAAACTTCTTGGATGAGAAGCGAAACGTCTTCAAAAAAACTCAGAAAGTCCAGTGGCCTCTTGAAAAAAAAGCAACTTTGGGACAACCGTGACCTGGATGGCTGAGAATCTCCATAGACAACCCGGTAATGCAAAATATAACCAAACTACATTTTGGGGCTAGGGGCAAGGATCATTTGGGTTCTTGATCAACAAGTAATGCAACTTGCACAACGAGGAAATGAGCAGCGGGACCGAAAGCAACGAAACTTTTCCATTTAACTGTACTAAAACCTATACACCTGATTTATGTTTAGTTTTGTATTGTGTCTCCTTGTTCCAGAGTTTATTTCTTGAAATTATTTCTGTAACCACTATCAGAAAGCTGCAGAAATCTCCAGGCTGGTTGGGACAGTTCCATGTAACTTTTAGAAACTGCATTTAGTTTTGCAAGAGCTATTGAACTTGAGTGGATGTAAATAGTACGTACAGTAAAGGGTATTTTGAATAATTTGGAAGAATTAAATGCACTGCAGTAGTTAAACTCATCAGTGAGATCCAAGGCTTATAAGATCTTAGGAGGTTTCCCTATTGCACGTGTTTAGATAGATCTGTTTTTTATACATGACTTATTCTGCTGACAATTTTTAGACACAAGTGATTAAATCTGCTGTCCCAGGCTCCTATCCAAGTCTTCCTTAATCTTATACTGGTAGCAACTGATGTCTGTCTTAGAGCTAGCAAATGATTCTCTGTGGTAGGAGAAGCACAGTCAGGAAAATATAGCAATTGTTTTCTTTGTCCCATGTTAGAATTATAATTCTCAGAAACTGCCTGGACCGTCCCCTACAGTTTTCTTGGTAAGGTTTTTCATAAATAGTTTTCGATTGCCTCCTTCCTAGGACTGAGAGAAAGTGACTGGCCCCAGGTCATCCAGCTGGCTTTGTACCTAAGGCAGGGCTTGATCTCATGGTAGCTCTTGAGATCTAGAGGTAGTGTCTTAACCAATACACCAAAGTGGTGTTTTCTTTACTCTTGTGCTAAAACTACCCAGACTTCAATGCATCAATCATAACCAGTAAACAGTTTTCCTATACCATTAAATAGGAAGCAGAAAAAAATGTGATTTATGATTGATTTTTATTAGAATGGGAGATCTATGGAATAATTTTTTGGCCTGAACTATTGGTTGACTAATATTGTCTAAGTGGATCGTTTTCATGACTTTTATATGAGCACGACTCATAATTTATGCCAGCTTTGATGCAACCTCCTCATAATTTCTCTGATGATTGCTGTAATATCATGCACTGATAAATTATGGATGAGTAGGATAATAGCTATCCTATTATAATCTGTTTATTAAATCTCTGCAAAGCATACATTGTCATTACTGCATCATTCTAGCAATAAGACAAGATAGAGCTATATTTATTTTGAAAGGAACTAAATGATGCAGTAATAACAAGTAGCTAGTATCAACTACTTGTATGACTACTACTTGGTTCATGTTAACCTTCAGTGTTTACTATGCATGAACAATAAAAGGAAGTTTTTTACATTGTCAGTGCTTGAAAATGCTTTCCATTGCAATTATATCATGAATAATTAGTTATCTGTTGTGTTCATTTGCAATCAGGCTGCTAGATCTTGTTTAATTTAATTAAAAGCTACATTCATCTGAAAAAGTAGAGTTAGCAATGTGGTATGTTCATCCAGAATGGATTATGCAATTAATGATAGTTTTAATTATTAAATTTTGGTATCATAATTCTAACTACAATATCAGAATTCAGTTTGTTTATAACCTATCTATACTGATCTATTCTTCATGCATTATTATATTAGCAGCCATCTTGCTTAATGTACAGGCTAATTTTGTTAGAGTGTTCATTTCCATAGTGAGGAACCTACAAAGTTACTTAGTTTTGTTTCAACTGTCTCATAACTGGAGGCTCACTATACATCATGGACTAACGAGCAAAGATGGCAAATATCTATTAATTTGGGTGACAAATTTTTGTGTGCTTTACATTCCTTGTTCTATTAACCAGTGTAATTCTATTCTTTCTGGGCATGTGAATGAATCTTAGATTTGGAAACATATAGTTTCAACTTGGATCCCATATAATTTCAACTGGGAATATAAGCGTCCAAGCCAAGTCCAAAACGTTGGAGAATTCCTGGAAGCATAGTCCTCAGTATACATACATCTACACACACCATTTAAAAGAGACAATCAAAAAGCCAAAAAGAAATCAGAAATACCAAAACGTCTCTTACCAGCAATGATACAGATGAGCAGAGATTAATACCAAAGAGAAACATTAGACTAACAGTCAAAAAGCAAACAATACTCCAATCAAGAAACTGCCAAAAAAACTGGCAGTAAACAAAACCAAATCAAAGGAACTACCAAGACCATTTCAACCAAAACTGACAGGGCAAATCTCTAGTATATAAAATCAGAGCAAACTCCACTGTCTACTAGCACTGATGATGTTATATAGTTTGTTAATGAAATGTCTGCAAGAAAACAATCAAGCTCAGAGAGTGCCAAGGGCTGCACATTAAATAAACAAATATTAAAATATAAACATAAAATGATAAAAGTTAAACACAAAAGTAGATGTGGGGAATTAGCTGTTCGTGTTTCAAAAGTATGAAAAATGCAAAAGCTATGTCAATAAAATATTTTGTATTGTGAAATAACATCTGGAGAGTCCATTTTTCATTTTCTAGTACTTGCTATTCTTAAAAGTTTAAAAAGTAAATGCTGAAAGTTTCTGTAGCAAGTCATTATTGCATTACATTTTTATGTCAATTGTTTACAAATTTTCTTCTTTATAATTTATCAAATAGTTTATAATCAAACAGTTATTCTATAATCAAATCAGTAATATAGTTATATCAAATGTTGAGAGGAAAAACGGCTATTTGTCATGTTTTAATAATATAATAAATCTGGTCTTAATCAACAGTAAAAATCCAAAATATTCACGGAAAAATATTTTTGTAGTTTTCCAAAGTAATGGTGGATCATTTGTGGGAAACCAACACTTATTCACTCATGCTTACCAAGTGATCTTAGCTTAGCTGTTTGTATTCAGATTAACTTTATTCACAAAGTTTTTTGAGAGATAAAGTGGAGAAATGACAAAAGTGTTAACTGTTGAATTCCTGGGGGCGGGGGGGGGGGAGAAACCTATAAAAAATGTCCTCTGCTAACTAGAAATTACTTAATAATTCTCATCAATCTTCCACATAGTACATCTTTTCCTACGTTATTTGGGCAAATGTAATATGCTATTTGAGGGATGGGCCACAAAACCACTCCTGCCCTTGGATTATTACAATGTAAGGTTAGGGTAGGCTAGTCAACACTAATATCTGAACAGAACGGCAATAAATCTCTGTCATGAAAAATGTCTTTCTCTCCTCCCCCTCCCACTTATAATGTTCATTCTGTGCTGGAATTGGCCTGTAATTTCCAATTCCTTTTTCCTACTGTCATTTATTCACGCATACATCACTCATACCAATAAGGCATAACTTATAACAATCATGTTTCTTTCCTTGCAATTTTTAAAATAAGGTATGTACATAAAGAAGAATCAAATTTATAATCATGATTTTCCTGCATATTTGTTCTTACTCAACAGTGTTGAAAATAGAGCAGTTTGTGAGGGAATTTGCCCACTGGTGCAGGTGTAAGAATACTGGATCGCCAGTCATATTCCTCTCTACCCATAGAAACAAAAGGCAATGGGAATACAGTATGTCATTAGACAGTTTATTATGTCTTATTGGATGCTTTGTGTCCATAATTGATATGGTAGTACTTGTCTGGAATGGAATGTCACCACCAGTTCATTCTGGTGTTAATTTCCTTCACTTGTCATGTTTGCAAGCCAACACATCTTTTTGACAAAATATCTTATTAAACTTATCATTAGCTTTATCACTATGTTCCTTTTCTTGCAGTATAGTTGCTGTTGGTATGGTCAACTTCCGTGTGTCTTTCATATTTTATCTCATAGCAGTCAAGATACCATTCCAATAATGAATCATTCTTGTGCTTGTGGAGGTCTAACTTAAACATTAATGTCCATGTTTCTTCTATAGTTTGATAAGAGCTTTTGTTTTCTATTTACTTTAAATTAGCAAGCTGTCAAAATCAAACGATAACAAATTTTATTTTTTACCAAATGATGCACATTTAAATATTATTTTGACCACATAGTGCTTTCCATCTATTATACTTTAAGTAGCTTTCACAGTTTGGGATATAATTACAGGCATAAAAATATTATCAAGACTGCTCCTGTTTCACTAGGGCCATTCTGATTTCATGTCAAGATTTTTGTCTTTGTTAAATTGGAAGGAGATAATTTCTTTCAGATATTAACTGTATTTGGCTGTTCATTTCTACAATCATCTGTGATCAACAACTTTATTTGAGGTTTTATTTATTTATTTATTTAAATGTATATACCGCCCCCCTCTCCCAAAGGGACTCGGGGTGGTGAACAGCCAAGATAAAATATACATATAGAAATACAAATACAATATTTAAAAGTTAAAAGAATTAAATACGTTGGCCATATCAAAAGATTAAAAATAAGGGATTAAGAAAGTTAAAAACCAAATTAAAAGCTCTAAAAACCCCTAGGCCAGACCGGCTTGCTGAAATAAATGGGTTTTCAACGCATGGCGGAAGGTCAAGAGATCAGGGATGGTCCTCATCTCTGGGGGTAATTCGTTCCAGAAGGAGGGTGCCCCCAATGAGAAGGTCCTCATCCTCGGGGTCACCAGCCATCCAGCTGACGGCACCCCAAGGAGGCCGATTCCATGGGAGCGTATTGGTCGGCGGGAGGCTGATAATGGCAGGAGGCGGTCTCGCAAATATCCTGGTCCCGAGCCAGGGAGCGCTTTAAAGATAATAACTAAGACCTTGAAGCGCACTCGGAGGACCACCGGAAGCCAATGCAGCTTGTGCAGAAGTGGCGTAACATGGGAGCCCCGAGGAGCACCCAACACCACCTGCACGGCCGCACTCTGCACCAGCTGGAGCCTCTGGATGCTCTTCAAAGGCAGCCCCATGTAGAGAGCATTGTCATAGTCTAGGCAGGAGGTTACAAGGGCGGAAGTGACCGTGCGAAGCGCATCCCGATCCAGAAAGGGCCACAACTGGTAGATTCTACGGACCTGACCAAAAGCCCCCCTGGTGACGGCCGCCACATGGTCTTCTAATGATAGCCGCACATCCAGGAGGACACCCAGATTGCGAGCCCTCTCTGTGGGGCAAGAATTCCCCCCCCCCCACAGCCAGCGATGGAACCAGCTGGCTGTACCGGGGTGCCGGGAAGCACAGCCACTCAGTCTTAGATGGGTTGAGCTGAAGCCTGTTCTGCCCCATCCAACACCGCACGGCCTCCAGGCACCGGGTCATCACTTCAATGGCTTCATCGGGGTGGCCCGGGGTAGATATGTACAGCTGAGTATCATCAGCATACTGATGGAACTCTACCCCAAAGCCATGGATGATCTCACCCAGCGGCTTCATATAAATGTTGAACAGAAGGGGCGAGAGCATTGATCCTGAGGCACCCCACAAACCAGGGGCTTCGGGGCCGACCTCTGCCCCCCCGCCAGTATGAATTGCGAACGGCCAGAGAGGAAGGAGGAGAACCACCGCATAACAGTGCCCCCCACTCCCAACCCCTCCAGCTGCTGCAATAAGATACTGTGGTTGACAGTATCAAAAGCCGCCGAGAGATCTAATAGGGCCAGGACAGAGGAATAACCTCTGTCACGGGCCCTCCAGAGATCATCCACCAATGCGACCAATGCCGTCTCCGTGCTGTGCCTGAAGCCCGATTGGCATGGATCCAAATAGACAGCTTCATCCAGGTGCTGGGGGAGCTGTTGTGCCACCACACTCTCAACAACCTTCACCACAAAACGAAGGTTAGAGTCGGGACGATAATTAGATAATAAAGTTGGGTCCAGGGATGGTTTCTTGAGAGGGGGTCTCACCGCCGCCTCTTTCAAGGTGACGGGCAGATATCCCTCACTCAAGGAAGTGTTAATAATACCCTGGAACCAACCTCGTGTCACCTCCCGAGTGGCCAACACCAGCCAGGAGGGACACGGGTCCAATAAACGTGGTAGCATTTAGCCCCCGCAGCTACCTGTCCACGTCTTCGGGGGTCACAGGATCAAACTCCTCCCAAATGACTTCCCCAAATTCCGTCCCCGACCCCCCACTCAGAGTTGCCCATTCAGAGTCCAACCCGTCCCGGATCCGAGTGATTTTATCCAGCAGGAAATTCAAAAAGTCCTCAGCCCGTCCCTGTAAGAGGTCCTCCCGTGCTCCCCCTTCCAGGAGGGAGCGGGTCACTCTAAACAGGGCGGCCGGGCGGTTTCCTGCGGATGCAATAAGTATGGAAAAGCGAAAACCTTTGCCACCCTTATCGCCACTAAATAGGTCTTAATATAAGACCATAATAGTGTTCGGTCGGGTCCGGAGTGAGTAGTCCTCCAAATACTCTCCAGGCGTCTTTTCTGGTGCTTCATCTCCCTCAGCTCCTCGGAGAACCAAGGGGCCAAGCGAGAGCGGCACCAGGTCAGAGGCTGCAAGGGCACGACCCGGTCCAGGGCCCCAGCCGCCACCCTATCCCAGGTGGCGACCAGGTCCTCAAGCGAGTCGTGTGCTTGAACGTCGAGACATGGCCCAAGCTCCATCAGGAACCTATCTGGATCCATCAGGCACCTGGGGTGGTACCAACGTATTTGGTCTGCCTCCCTGCGACGGGGGGAGCGGCCTGGAAGTCCAGCCTAAGGAGCGAATGATCTGACCATGACAAGGGCTCAACAAAAACGTCCCCAACGCCAAGATCATCCTGTCACTGTTCAGAGACAAAAACCAGATCCAGGATGTGACCCCCAGTGTGAGTGGGGTCCCTAATTAATTGGGTCAGGCCCAAGGCTGTCATGGAAGCCAAGAACTCCTGAGCAATCCCCGAGGCCCCGCCAGCCGAAGGCAGATTGAAATCCCCCATGACCATCAGCCTGGGAGTCTTAACCGCCAGGCCGGCTATGACCTCGAGGAGCTCAGGCAGAGCCAATGTCACATAGCAGGGAGCCAGGTATGTGATCAATAGGCCCATCTGAACTCCAGAACCACACTTTACAAAAAGGGACTCACATCTGGTCGTCTGAGGAACAGTGGATTCCCTGGGACCCAGATTTTATTGAAAGTAATTACTGCATTGCTGCTGTTAAATAAAGTGTTGGTTTGTCTGCTGTGCAAATGTAGTTGCAGTTTCTTGTTTTACATTACTGCAGTCTCCCTGCCTTAGAATTGAGAATAATATGTTACTCTGGATACTTTTCTCAACTGGAGGGAGGTAGCTATGATCTAATTCATTCACAGTTAATTATATTGCCTTTCAATAAGTTATCAATAATCTGATTGGTTGATTCCTAACTAGTGTATTAAATATGCAGTCAGCATTTAGAGTTTTCACTAATTATCAGATATTGTCAGCTTTGGAACAGACAGAATATCTAAAAATCTAATTTAAAATCCTAGCAATAAGACACAATAGCAATTACAGGTAGTCCTCACTTAGCAACTGCCTTGGACAGTAATAACTCACAGTTACAATGGTGCTAAAAAAACAATTGTCTGGTGTCTCTGTCAGTCATGTGTTTACCATTACAGTTAGTCAGTATGAATTGTTCTGTGTAAAATCATTAGCACGGTTGCTCTTAAGCAACCTCTTTGTTTAATGACCAAGATGCCAGTCCAAAGCTAAAGGAGGAATATTTAGTCTTTACTGATAAAGAGTAACAGTGTTCATTCATCTACAGTGCTGTTGTTAAGATAGCAGTTTGTCTACTTAATGGGAAATATATCGGAACATAAGAAGTTTCCTAATACTCTAAAACAGATTATTAGTCTATCTACAGTAGCTCAATATTTTCAGAAATATCAAGAATTGGGACAAAACTGAATCTATAAATAAAGGTTCATAATGGAACTATATTTCTGGAAAGTATTAAGGCTTTTTTAAAAAATCAGGGCCACCCGTTTAATTAGTAAATAAATGGCTGACAAATGCTTTAAGTGCACAATATTGTTATGTTTACATTTTGGATGTAAAATAATATTTCAGTTTTTAAAACACACTAGTTCTCATCAAGAAGGCATATTGAATGGTTACTATTAAAACTAAAACACACCGATTTTGAAGCCTTTATTGTCAAAATAAGCGTTGTTGCACTGGTTATCACCCCTTCCAAAACTCAGTGGCATTTCTTTTCTTGGGTTATTAAGAAAGGCTCCACACAGCCTTTGATTCAGAGGTTCTACATTCTGTTTTTATGCCTGCTTTAATTTTACAGTTGCAGATGTCAGAGTCTGACGTAGAAGCTGGAAAAAGGCATGATCAATAAAGGAAACAACCAACAGGGGCCCCTCTCAAACTGGTGCAGCACAGCAGACAGGAGTAGGTTTAAGTACTGAACAGTGATTAAAGTAAACTGCTATCTCTTTAGTTTCTTGGGCAGGTTTTTAATGCTTTGGATTTAAAAAAAAATAAAACCCAGTTAAACTTTTTGGTAATTTATATCATAATGGGCATGTCTATTTAGGTGTTTATTTGAAAGACTGGAACAAGATAGTAAAAGAAGAGAAAGGGTATTTGAAGCATTTTGTTATTTTAAATGTTTTTGATTTCAGATATGACATCTAAAAGCCTTTCTTCTATATAAAAGCAGAGCATATTTAAAAGTTTGAAGAAAACATATGAAAGTTTCACAACAAGCAAAATGTCATACATTCCCAATTATTATGTAGTCTGTGTGGGTCAAAATTATTAAAAGAGTGATAAAATTTAGAACTATAGTAATAGTTCTAATAGATCGATAATAATTTAGAACTATAGTATCCAAGATTCGTGTTGAATATTTGAAGATGTATTTTGCCACCATTATAATGACTTCTTCGTTTATAGTTAGGAATGAGGTGTTCAGTAATTCATTCAAGCTGAAAAGATTGCCAATTTACATTGCATAATAAACTAGACTCTTCCCTCCCCTTTTCTCTTTATCCTCTTTTTCTCCCTCTTTTTTATTTTTCCTCTTTTTCTTTCTTAATTCGTTTTTTAAAAAAGTTGTGATAAATTAACTAGTATTCTAATTATAAGCTAGCTCTACAAATTGGGAACTCAGAAAAAAGACGATCTATATACTTAACAGGAGTGAGACAGATATTTAATAACGTTTCCCCATCCAAAAATAGAAATGTAATTACTAAAACAGATTCCAATTTTCAGGTGCCTTTTTAATATTGTTGTTATACAATAGGTCAGGCCTTTCCTAACTTATTTCATCTGAATTGGAGTATAATTGAAGAAGAAAACATTAGTTTGGGAAGGTTAATGACTGTTCTAAATTCTGAAGGCACTGAAGAGGGTACTCTACAGTCCATAAAGCACTTCCAGCCATTGAAAAATGTCCTTCCCAGCTCTCTAGTCTTATGACTACATTCAGGAACTTGGCAACTGATTTACATTTATGACTGGTTAAAAAAACACACACATTCATGTGAACACACATTTGTTATTTACAGATTTCAGGGTTTTTTTCCCCAGTTTTTGGCAAAATAAAATGACTATTCAGAAAAATAAGTTTGCACTTACAATTGCTTGATTGGCTTAATGACCATATAATTAAGTCTTATGACCACATGATTTGCTTAACAACCACCGTAAAGTTGGTTTCAGTCATGGGAGTGCCTCAAATTACAACTGACTGAAATTACAATTCCAACTGCATGTGTAAATGGAGGGTTACTTATATTAGCAATGTGGATTTTCATGTAATATTAGAACTTGGTAGTAGCCAAATATTGTACAGTACTGCATTGCCTATTCTTCATCCCAAGATCACAGCATTATCACAACTTTATATTTCAGTGCAAATATTTTCTAATGAGAAAAATAATGCAGTGGAGCTTTCAGCTGAGACTATAACAGACAAGGTATGGTGGTAGGTGCCAGCAGGCCACTTCAGGAAAAGAAACTCCATATATTGCTGCAGACTTCTTCTAAACCCTTTTTAAAAAAAATCTTGGTTCCAGCTGCTTATGGTTAATACTAAAATTAGTATGCAGAAAAACAGGGTTACAGATAAGCAGGTGGTTGTGAGATGTGTGTTTGGGGAACATAACTGGGTAATAACAGGTATAATCCTGCAGAAATCTGCCGAGCCGGCTTTCAAGTGTACAGCAGCTACAGTGCCAAAGTAAGGAAAAAGAGGTAGCTGTAATAATTCATTAGCCTTTTGTGAAGAACAGCAATGCTATCCTGGAGATGATTAAGTGCCTGTGCTGGAATATTGACCAACTGGTAGATGTACCCCATAACAGATAACAGATAATCAGAGTTGGAAGGGACCTTATAGATCATCTAGTCCAACTCCCCGCCCAAGTGGGAGACCCTACACCATTTCTGACAAATGGCAGTCCAATGTCTTCTTGAAAGTCTCAAGTAACGGTGCTTCCACAACTTCTGAGAGAAAGCTGTTCCATTGGTTGATTGTTCTCACTGTCAGAAAGTTTCTCCTCATTTCCAGGTTAAATCTCTCCTTGTTCAGTTTCCATCCATTATTCCTTGTCTGGCCTACAGGCGCTTTAGAAAATAGCTCATGGGTGGGAGTTGTGCTGGAGTCTTAGGCTGTTGTAATTTCAGTTTGCATGCCCTAAGGAAGGCGTTCAGGTTTTTTTAGGTTATGGCTTCCATGGTGACCATGTTCTTATCACAAGCAATTGTTTCCCAGACATCATAGGGTAGATGTTTCAGCTGTTTTTTTAACTTGGTGGCAGATGAAATATTATTTAAAATTGGAGAAAATCTCTAATCTTTGCTATGGATTACTTCCCCAACTACCTGAGGATCATAGATATCCTGGACTTTAGCAAAGATGGTAGTCCCATTAGGACATCTGCCCAGGGCCTAAATGAAGCCTGATTGTAAAGGGCATGCGGTGATTTCTCTGACAATTCAGTTGGCAATTATTTTACAACTGGCAGATCTATGAACATGAAGGTGTTCACAGAATTAGAGGAAATTAATTGAATAATGGACTACAGGAAATGAAGTGATAGTGGTAAAAAACGAGTAATGAGTGAAATTAATAACTAATAATAGCTCAGATTCAAGCCTATCCAAAAGTGATAAGAATAGTGAAGTGCTAGCTCACCCTTAAGAGTTTCTTGCAGTGTAAAATAACCTTGTCTTGGGGAATCTTGGTAGATGTTATATTACAGCTTCTTCACAGAATTAACATTTTGAATTGTAGTCTGCATTATTTTCTGTATGATTCCTTCAGGATTGGCTATAGAATAGAATAGAATAGAATAGAATAGAATAGAATAGAATACTTTATTGGCCAAGTGTGATTGGACACACAAGGAATTTGTCTTGGTGTAAATACTCTCAGTATACATAAAGAAAAGGAACATTCGTTAAGAATCAAGAATCATCATGTACAACACTTAATGATAGTCATAGGGTACAATCAACATCAAATCATACTAGGAAACAGAGGATACAAGCAACAAAGTTATAGTCACAAGTGGGAGGGGTGATAAGGAGTGATGAGAAGATTAACAGTAGTAGTAGTGTACACTTTGTAAATAGTTGAACAGTGTTGAGGGAATTATTTGTTTAGCAGAGTGATGGCTTTTGGGAAAAAACTGTGCTTGTGTCTAGTTGTTCTGGTGTGCAATGTTCTATAGCATTGTTTTGAGGGAAGGAGTTGAAACAGTTTATGTCCAGGATGTGAGGGGTCTGTAAATATTTTCACAGCCCTCTTTTTGACTCATGCAGTATACAGGTCCTCGATTGAAGGCAGGTGGGTGATAACTGTTTTTTCTGCGGTCCTAATTATCCTCTGAAGTCTGTGTCTGTCCTGTTGGGTTGCAGAACCAAACCAGACAGTTATAGAGGTGCAGATGATAGACTCAAGAATTCCTCTGTAGAACTGGAGCAGCAGCTCCTTGGGCACTTTGAGCTTTCTGAGTTGGCTCAGAAAGAACATTCTTTGTTGTGCTTTTTTGATGATGTTTTTGATGTTAGGTGTCCATTTTAGGTCATGTGATATAGTAGAACCTAGAAATTTGAAGCTCTCTACTGTTGATACTGTGTTGTCTAGTATTGTAAGAGGTGGTAGTATGGGAAGGTTTCTTCTAAAGTCTACCACCATTTCTACGGTTTTGAGTGTGTTCAGTTCCAGATTGTTCCGGTTATACCACGAGGCAAGTTGTATAACCTCCTGTCTGTATGCAGATTCATCGTTGTCTCGAATGAGACCAATGACTGTTGTGTCATCAGCAAACTTCAGTATTTTAACAGATGGATCATTTGAGATGCAGTCATTGGTATATAGGGAGAAGAGAAGTGGAGATAGCACACAGCCTTGGGGTTGTGATCTGATTGTACAGATATCGGATGTGATTTCGCCTAGCTATGAGCACTGATTTACACAATTACCTTGAAGTTGTGCGCGCACATATACACACACTAGATTTATTTAACACTGGAAGTTATAATAGCAGTCCTAATGTTTTTATGTGGAATCTTAAGATATTAAAGATAGAGAAGATAAACATTGGCCTAGGGCTATAAGAGAAACATTGGCCTAGGCTTAGAATGTAAAAGTTGTAGGCTTAATGCTGTCTGTACAGATTGATATTTTGATGTTTCCCTTTGTATCTATGGTGTTAGATTTGAATTTACATGTGTTTCTCTGTGTATAATGTAAATCAGAGGATAAGATTTCTGTTTCTATTAATAAAATGAAACCTTGAAGCAATGCTAGAAGCATATTCAGGCTAGTTGTAGTACATGTTGGTAGTTGCTACCTAAATTATGCTGCCCCACGTATGGTTCTCTTTATACAAGCTTCCTGCTGATACTTATTTGTAGAAAATTGGTAGCTGTACTTGTCATAGATGATAATGCTAAGTTTTCTGTGTACCTTGCTTGCTGAAAAATATGTGTAAAAGCAGCTGGTTTAAGAGTAGGACATTATTTGTGTAACTGTACGAATGTAAATGTTTGTACATGTATGTTTGTACATGCACATCAACACATTTCTTTTGCTATTACTACTACGTTCTCAAGTAGATGTACATTCAGCAGAACTGTTCACATTTTTCAGATATATTATTCTTAGTCTTTGGAAATCTTATAATGAAGCCATTGGAGGTTTGCAACATGTTTATTTAAAGGCTGAAATCATTTGGACTAAATGTGATCTGAGGTGCTTTCCAATTGTATGATTCCATGATATTTGCTTTAATCTTGGTACTATTATTGCTACATATCTGAGGAAATTGTATAGGTCATTGTTAGGTGTAGTTATGTAGGATGAATTTACTTGTCTCTACTTTAAAATCTGGATTGGTGGTTAAAGAAGCTAGCCTACAACATCACTATTTGCTAGATTCCATCTAGCAAGGGACAAATAGAAACAGCTTCCCACAGATAATTAATTCTTAATTAATTATTGAAATCCAGTATAGTCCACAACACATCACCATACTGGTTCTGAATCAGTTCTCAGCAGCTTGATGTAGCATAATAATGCATGTGCAGTACTGTATAGAAATTCAAAAATGCTACAACTTTTATTTCTCTATCATTGTACAGACAGAAGCATCACAGTACCATCTCAGTTCAAGTTTTTAATATTTTGTTTTTGTTCTGTGGTCAAGCTAACTCGCTTCTTATTTTGTGTTGTTTAATGTAATAAACTGAAAATACTTCGCTAATAACACCATAAATGATGTTCTCTTAGCATCTGTTAGAAAAATGTCAATAGCAAAATTAGATTTCCATGTTATCAATTGTAAAATTATTGTACTGGTACATAATTCTATGCTGTTATATTTTCTAGAGAGAGATTCCAATTTCATTGCAGTTCATGACAGATATACTAATCCCAAGTTAAAATTTATTGTAAACTACCTATATATATTTTTTTTAAAAAGATAAAATAGAGATATTGATATATTCCAAAAGAATTGACTTCAATCTGCGACATAACTGCTCTGAAATAGTTTGTAATTTTTATATATTAACAAATTGCATCAAAACAGTAAGATGTTTCCACTGTCAAGAGTTTACTGATCATCAAAGTATCATTGTAAATCTGTAGTAATGTTTAATGTAAATTCTGCCTTGTCTTATAACTTTGAAACGTTGTTTTATATCTGCAGTAAAAGATGTGATTTTTCTACTTGTCATATCCCTATATGAATTTTAAATGTCCAAAAGTATGTAATGTACAATGACATACATGTGCATATAGATAAGCATGTATATCTGTACCAAAACAAGTTGGTTATACAAATCCAAGGTCTCTTCTCTTCACGGCATATATTCTGTCCAAAGTTTTTTTAAGTGCAATCTATTTTGCAAAACTTTTTTTAAATTTCTCAAATACAGTAACCTTCCAAATCCTCTGCAATTGGTAACTGTTGGGAAAAGCCAATTTAATTGAAATTTTGATTCTCAAATAACAAATCTCTGGTTTATAACATCAGAAGATAATTGCTGGTTAGAAAAATCTCATCTAGAATCTATATGAAGAAGCAATGCTGTTTGTCATTTAATTTCACTATTCTGCATCCTACTTCTCTGAACTAACAATATGGAAATAGCTCACAGGTGAATAGGCAGCTGTCCATTTTTCATTTATATTTCAAATGACAGTGGTGCTTTTCTTCCAAATCAGTGAGGTATCAAAATATTCCATAACTTAGACTTGAAAGGTAAAGGTTTGTCTTTTTCTTCCACAAAACCAATTTAGCAATTTTGAAGTTTAAATAATCACATTTAAAAATAC
This sequence comes from Bungarus multicinctus, assembly GCA_023653725.1. NCBI lineage: Eukaryota > Metazoa > Chordata > Lepidosauria > Squamata > Elapidae > Bungarus > Bungarus multicinctus. The sequence continues at coordinate 66,557,332 of CM042844.1, forward strand.
GTGTTTCTTAAATTTTTAAACATGTGGCATTGTGTATGTTTGCTATTTATAGAAGGTGAAATGTATAAAACAATAGTTTTGTTAGTATTAATGTATTAATGAATGAGGAAGAAAGGTTGAATCATCACACCTAATATACAGTGCTGTGAAAAGTAGATTTCCTTAATTTTTGCATATTTTAAACTACTGAATGTTATCAGTGACAAAATACTAACATTAGGGTTTTGTTTTCTTTATTTCAGAAACAATGTGCTAGTATGAAAAAGTGATAATTTCCTAAGATTCAATAACTGGTTTATCTGTATTAACAACAACAGCATTCCTATAATTGGTTATCAGCCTCTCACATGGTCATGTAGAAAATTTGTTCCATTTCTCTATGGCAAATGTTTTAAATCAAAAACATTGGGGGAATTTCTAGTGCGAACTGCTTGCTTTCATTCCTGCCACAGCAGTTATGAGATGCTTAGGTCTGGACTTCGATTTGACCATTCCAGAAAATATATTCATTTATTCTCTTATACACTTTCTTGTATACTTGAAATCGTCTTGCTATTTTTGAATAGAATTCTCTGATCCAATGCACAATGCATATTGGAAAGTTGTCTGGAACTTGAAAAACACAGCATCCCTAATCCATGATATTATTATTCCTATTCTTACCTTGATAGAAGATTCTTATGGTCAAACATAGTGTTTGGTTCCCACTAGACACAATATCCATGCAACCTGAAAAGTTCTGTTTTTGACTCAACTGTCCATGCAACATTTATTTATTATTTTTGTCAATTGCTTACAAGATAATAGGTATAAGTAAAAACATAGTTATGAATACATGGATACATATAAGAAAAATAAAAAAAATTAAAAGAAACAATAGGACAGGGACGGTAGGCACGTTGGTGCGCTTATGCATGCCCCCTACAGACCTCTTAGGAAAGGGGTGAGGTCAATAGTAGACAGTCTAAGGTTAAAGTTTTTGGGGTTCGGGGAAGAAACCATAGAGTCAGGTAGAGTATTCCAGACATTGACCACTCTGTGGTCAATTCCTTCATTCCTTCAGAAGTCTGGAAGGTTGGAGGGTAGATGCCATTTTGCAAAGTTGAAATGAGCAATAGCTTCTAGAAGGATACAGTCCCACAAATCCCATTTTTATTTAGTTAGTGGTTTTCTTTGGTGAATATTGATTTTAACCAGAACAAAAGAGAGCTACAGATCCAGGAATTTGTGACTTCCAGGATGATTCTATATTTGGGGTGATTTTAATGGTATAGGCAGTCTTGCAAAGATTCACCATTGTTTCAAACCATCTCTGCTTCAAGATACCAGCTTTCAAATATGGCTTGATGGAACCTAACAACTTTAGAAATGTTTTATACTCTTTCTTGATTGATAGGCATAAATTGCATGTTATTTTTTTTAACCCAAAATTTATTTTTAGCAGGCAGAATCTGTATAGAAAGCAAGAGTCAGTGAGTTGAAGTTCCACCTTAGCTATGAAAGCCAGCTGGCTGATGTTGGGCCAGTCACTGTCTCAGGTCACCTCACCTCACAGAGTTTTTGTGGGGGAAAAAGGAAGAGGAAGGTGTGTTGAATATGTTCATCACCTTGAATTATTTGTAAAAATAATAAATGGCATGATATAAATAAACAAATAAATGAATAATAAAATAGTGAGAATTTACTGAAATAGTGTCATAGTTTTTAGTTATCTATAGGGCAGTGTTGACCCAAATCAGCCTTGGCTTTTTAAATAAATATTCATGCAACCATCTCTAGTTATCTTTTTATTTGAATTTACTGAAATTATGGAAACATCAGCACATCATATATTGGATGTTTTTGTTTATGAAGTAAATGAAATATACATCAATGTCACTATAAATTATTCATTCAAGCTTCCTTTTTGTATTAGTACTGGTGATATCTGTAGTTCACATTCTGTAGCACAGATACCCAAACATTTAAACCTAAAAGGATGAAAAAACTTTTTCACAGACCTACATGTATTTATCTAAAAGGTCACACAACAAATAATGACACAAAGATTAAAAAAAATGATCATACTACATTTCCAATGTCTTTGTTTGTTTATTTAAAATCCTTCAATGGTGCCTATTCTACAGGTTCGTGCATCTGAGCATTACTACTATCCATTAATATTTGAATTAGTATTCCTTTGAATCTAAGTGTTTCATGGCTGATCTGACAATACATTTCTCCTTGAAAAAATATATTTGGGGATGTGGTAATTCACTGTAATTTTTATAGTGCCATATTTTCTTCTGCAAGAAACTGTGAACAGGGCCTCCTGATCCAGAAAATGTCACAATTGTCATATAAGATTTAGTTGTAAAAAGTGTTCATAGCCATAGCTATAGTTTCTCCAGGCAGGAGTTATTGGAAGTCCCAAATTGCTGACAAACTCTAAATAGAAGAGTATATCCTTGCTCAGCCTTGAGATTGAATATCCCTGGAATCATGAGGCTCAAAAACCCAAAACCATTCCAGTGGATTAACACTTCTACTATATAATGGCTGTGATGGCGCAGTGTTTGAAATATTGCAGGGAAATTTTGACCAGAGTTTGCAGTTCGATCTTGCTATAGCTCAAGGTTGACTCAGGTTTCCATCCTTCTGAGATCGGTAAAATGAGGACTCAAATTGTTGTTGAGGGGGGGATATGCAAATACATTGTAAACTGTCCAGAGAGTGCTGTAAAGCACTATGGAGCAGTATATAAGTGCTATAGCTATATCACCTGTTTGAACTAAGAACAAGATATTTATCAATAGTGTAATAATACTGAATCCTGTCTCAGCAGGTGATATCCCCCAACATACAGATTTTTAACATACAGATGTTAAAAAGCACTGGAGAGAAGAGAGATAACCCAAGCACTGTACAAAGTAGAGGCCACCAGAAAAATCATTCCCTACTACCTCATTCCCTATTACCAAATGGAACCAACTTTTTAGGAAGCAAGTGGGAAATTTCTGGAGATCAAGAAGGAGCTGGAGGGTTGTTGTCCTAAGATCTCAGTCTCTCCAAAGGTCATCCATAAATGGTGTTGCTGGGTTTCAAGCAGCCTCAAACCTGATGTCCAAGGCTCCAAATAATCTCCTTCTTCTAGGATCCATTGCAGTCATTTACATGACCAATGATCAGAACAGATCCAATGCAGTTTCAGGGCCGCTACTTTCTCTACAACTTTTTCATGAAAAGGAATAGAGACAGAGGAGAGGGAGAGGGGGAGACAGAGGGGGGGGGGGGAGAGAGTATATAAAGGCTTCTTGAGTTTGAGCCACTGCTACATTAGAAGTGACAAAACCACACCCCCTTCATTGAGGCATTGACTATTGCTTGGTTCCAACTCCTTCTATTTGTCATAAGACCTTAAAATAACTTTCCTAATTGTAAGTTTATTTTCTAAATTAGCAGTGGGGATTTCGGTTTCCCTACCTCCCAATTAATGCCATCTGCCACAAAAATGACATTTATTACACCAAAATAGTATCCCTTCAATACAAGGGAAAAACAACTATTTCTCCCTCCAGGATCATCAGGTAGCTTCAGATTGCCTGCTCATTCTCCCCACTCCCACATTTTCTTTCATGCTCATGTACCATCCAATATATGTCACATTAGCCCTTCACATTACATCTCTGATTCAAGGAATGTAGGGCCAGAAAAATTATAAAGAGTTGTTCATAAGAAAAGACCATTTCATGCAGTTCTGGTTTTGTATAAAATCTCATTATTTTAACATTAAAAATTGTTGCAACTACTGCTGCTTCACAGTTTGCTTGAGGTGCTTGTAAAGTAGGTGAGCTGTTTAGAAAAATGCCTAAAGGGATTGTTAAAAAGAAATTTGAAAAAGTGTTTTAAAAGTGAGACAGAATATTATTTTTTTAAAAAAGAACAATGTTAATCAGAAGTCATTTTACTTAATTTGGTCAGAATTATATTTATTTAGTTTTATTTATTTTATTAAATTTATTGACCACTCATCTAACTCTGTATGGCTTACAATATTAAAAGAATAAAATTATAGAAAACCTGAACACATACAAACAAAATACTATGAAAATATAAATATTACTAATACTAATATGTCAGAGACTGGCTAGGTTGTAAAAGAAATCTAAGTTTATGACTCAGAACATTCAGAATCATAAAACAAGTAGAGTTTAATGTGGGTACAGACTTTCTTGAATTAAAAAAATAATTTTAGTTGTATAAACACAAACTTAAATGTATTGCATATTCAGTATTTGTTGGAGCCAATTGAATGAATCCCAACTTAAGGAATCACTTCTGCATCACCTCCTATTTTGTTTTTTGTTTTTTTAACAGACATTCATGTTTTTCTTCATATTTTATCTTTGCAGTTCTCATTCATTCTATGTTACCCAATGTTACTATTATTTGCCAATAAGTCACTCATTTGTATATTCAACTGCTGTGATAGAATATAATGTTTGATGTTTACTGTTACATGGTCTCAGAAGAGATTGCTGGCACTTCTAAGTCATTTTCAAAGTGCAAACTCAGAACGGTCTAGTCCGTGGACCGGCACTGGTCTGCATCATGCTAACAATCAGTCATGCAAACAAGCGAAGCCCCATCCGTGGGATGCAGGCAGCATGTAAAACCATGCCCCCTTCGGTCCATGAAAAAACCTCCATGGAACTTAGCCCTGGTGCCCCAAAGTTTAGCGGGCCACTGATCTAATAGTTAAGGTACCAGGATAATAAACAGAAATATGTTATTACTCTTGCTTATTAGCTTAATCACTAGACCATACTGAAAGCACAAAAGGAGGCTAAATGACTTTGGGCCAGTCACTCTCTCTATGCCCAACTCACTTCACAGGGTTGTTGCCGGGGGAGAAATAAAAGAAGATTTTGTATGTTTGCTGCCTTGAGTTATTTATAAAAATAATAAATAATAAAATTTATAAAAACCAGGATTCCCTGTGGTCTGTCATTCGGGCTGGTCATCTCATTAGTGGACTACTGTAATGCACTGTATCCTTGAAAAACATTCAGAATCTATAGCTGTTGTAAAGTGCAGCAGGGCAGGTAGTTTTGCCCCCTCCCAAAGGTCCCTGTGACACTACTGCTCCCTGAGCTGCACTGGTTACCAGACTGCTTCCGGATGGAATTGAAGGTGTTGGTGATCACCTTTAAAGCCCTTCGTGGCAAAGTCCAGGTTACATGAGGGACCGTCTCACCCCACTGGGATTGGCCCATACCGCTTGTGTCGGTAGAGGAGCCCAAGTATTCTTGTTGGCAGAGTCCAGGGACAGCCTTCTCTGCTGTTGCCCCTGTCCTGGAACATCTTTCCCCCCCGATGTGAGGTTGGCACCAATCCTTCTATCTTTTTGTAAGGGCCTAAAGCTATGGCTGCGCCAATTGGCTTGAGGCTTCAGTGGGCGATCAGTGCAATGGGTAATAATTGAGTAATAACAGATCCCATCTCCATCCCACTCCGCCCCCACTCTCCCCATGTGTTTTTGGTTTTAATGTTTGTTTTTAACTTTTAACTTTTGATGTTTTAGATTTTATATAACTGTAAGCTATCCAGGATAAGATGGGTAGCCAATACATTTTATAAATAAATAAATTTTAAAAAAATAACAAGGGATATAAGAAAATAAATGAGATCAAAGAAATGTATCACAGTACTTCAGAAGATTACCAGAGTAAGAACTGGTGTAGATAAATAATCTCAATTTAAGAAGCATAACAGTCAGCAGATTACCAAAGGCATTTAGTTAAATATAGGTATTACTTAGAACCATAATGGAGCCTTTCCATCACACTTGTAAGTTGTAATGGTTCTAAAATGGGTCACCATGTGACAGACCTGATTTTATGACCTTTTTGCAGCAGTAATTAAGCAAATGCTGCTGTCATAAAACTACCGCCATGTTTTTTTTTCAGCAAAAAAGCAATGACTATAGCATGGTACAAACAGCCATAAATGCAAGCTGCTTGCTGAGTGCCTGATATATAGTCACATCACCACAGTTGGAGTGGCCATCAGAACTGGGTCACTCATACCCTTGGTGAGGTCCATCGTAACTTTGAACATTTCACTAAGTGGACACTAACTATATTGGCTCAGCTTTTGAAGATATTTGCAGTATATCCCTCTAGGTTTGTAGTATCTTCTGCCTTCCAGCTCCTAGATTCCCTTCTCCCAATAAGTGAGAAGCCATGGGTAGCACAACAGTATTCCCCCCATTACCCATCTCTATTCTGTATGAGTCAAAATTCCTTGTGTGTTACTCAATTAAAATGAAGTAGGAGGAAGATAGGTCATTAATTAGATCCCTGAGTTTCCCTATTGGCCATCTAGATAATCATTCCTTCATTCCTGGAAGTAACAATGAGAGTGAAACACAAGATCAGAAGATGAACCTGATGGCTAGGTAAACCTGCTGTGAAATGCTTCAATTTCAGATCAAATGAATCTTTATTCATGGTGATATATAAATATATATATATATACCAGTATGTTCTATAATTTTAAGACCCAAAATTAGCTAGTGCAGCCCTTAGGAAGTAATTGATTTTTATAAAATGTTTTGAAAAATGTTGGGTTAGCTTTTAAGTGTGTAATCAGTTGCATGTTTTACTATTTCATCTCTGCATCCCTAATATAGCATAACGTTCCATGCAGAAAAAGAGAAGTGCAATTTTTGAAAAATCAATTTCAATTTTATACCAAGAGTAATTGTAAATCTACATTTATATAACCATAGCAAAGTCAGCAAATTGATCTGTGTTCCTTTTATGATTATTCACCTATCTTTTTAAATCTATAAATAAAAATAGAAGTCAGAAATGTTTTTAATCACAGATGTTTAATATACATGCAATAAGAAAGACAGGAACAAGTGAGCCAGTAAATGGATCCACATATTATAATACATAGTTAATGTATACCATATGCAATTCATCTATAGTTAACAATGTGCCCTGTATCTTTAATGATAAAGAAGCTGATGAAGCAGCTAAATAACTTTCATCCCAACTGAGATAACTGAAATCTCAAGATTACCTCAATTGTATTCTGTGATGTACTGGGCTTTCAACCAGATCTTAATAGAGGCAGGAGCAATTCAGTCTTAATAAGTTTTCTGTGGTGGGAAAAGATCAATATCTCAGACTATTCTCTCTCTTTTTTTATGTTGACTTCTGTCCATAAAAGATTCTATTATAACCTGGATTCTTCCATTTATTTGAAATGGATTTTTTGATAGAATGTAATTCAAATATATAAATTATAAAACCTCCTCTCTTCACATTACTTCCTTTGTAAGACTTTAAAGAAGTACCGTAACAATTAAATTAGATAAGCTTCATAGATCATTACTATTACACAAAGGATACTTTTTGCTTTGCAAACTAAATCTTCAGTCATAAAGTGCACTCATAATTTCTGTATTGACACAGATTGGACTTTTATGCAAAATGTATCTATAAATTAGATTCAGTTACACTGCACTTAGGCAATCTCCCAGACATCCAATATCTTTAGCTCTATTAGGAATTTAATGTTACAGTTAAAAACAATTTTAGAGAAATAAAATTAAATACAAGATAAATAGCTAATAATATATAAATAATTAATATTGATCAATTAAAAAGTATTTTAGGAGAAAATTACCACTTAGATTTTTATTCTGGATTTATTATGGTAGAGTTTTTTGTGATTTGATATTTCAATAATATATCATGTAAGAAATACCTAAATTTTGATAATCTTTGCCTTAAAGAAATCCAGATGTTTTGTTTTTGCAAGATTCTTTTGAAAACCGAGTTGTGAATATTTGACAAATATATGATTCAGTATTAAGATTTCCTGTTTGTTATGATCAGTTATGATTGTTATGCACTACAGAAGAAATTTATATAGTTCTGTTTTGTACTTCAGCATAAGAACCTTACCAGGTAGACCAAAAGAAATGACCAGAAAAGCTACCTCTACATTATTGTAAAGCTACATTAACAGAATCTTGCAAATCTGAAAGTATAATTCATTCCTATCTTGCCTGTAAAAACCATTCCCTAGGCTGCAATTCTTCACCCAAGCTCCAAAGGTCATTCCTCTTTACTACTACACTTTAGAATTAGCATTTACCAAATTACACAAAATACTAGAACACTTGAAATATTAAATATCTTTGAAGAATGGGTCCAGAAATTAGTGACTACCATATCAACAATATCCATAAGAATGTCTGCTTCTATGGATAGACTATGTCTAAAAGATATTAATAAAGGAATGATAGATGTGAAACAAAAGTTGCTTGATAAAGGAATACTAGAATCAAAAATAATGAATAAATGTATGTATTACAAAATATGTAAGACATTCAAATTGGAAATAATAATGATAGGAAAAATTGTGGATTACAAGAACAGAGGAACCAGGAGAACTATTGTGATAAGAACTTTTTACTGGATAGACAAAGGTTTTGAAAATCAAAGGGGAAGTACAAAAGACAAACCAACACTGCATAAAGACTTACACTGGATTTACAATAGAGCTCTTTTAAAGCTCTGATGAAGTGTTTGAGTGGGAATAAAACAGCATCTGAACAAATTAAAGATCAAGATTGTTAGACATAAAAGAAAAATACAAAGTTGATATTTGAGTAAGATTAAAACAGTGTGTGCGTGTTGTTTATATATATATAGCTCTGGTAGTCTTTTACAGAGTTTTTGGTGATACCAGGACTAAAAAGTTGATGATTTAAGATTTTGCATATAGAAGGGATGGGTTATAGAAAGAAGAAATGTTTGCTTTTAATTTTATAGTTGGTGATGAGTTATCAATTTGTTTTTGCTTGTTGTAATGAAGACTAGAAGTCCCTTTTCAACATATTTTTCTTTTTTTTTCTTGTATTACTTTCCTTTTTTCCTTTTTTTCTTTTTATGTGCAGTTTTTCTTTTTTGTTTATAACTTTTTCTTTTTGAATTTAATTTGTATTTCCTTATACTATTGTTTTTAAAATATTTACTAAAAATAAAATTTATTTTCTACACATGAAGTATACATTCCTAAATGCGGAATGTATTTGTTCTTTTAAAAAACAAATGTTTGAGTGAATATCCCATTCCATTATTCTTCACTGACCTCCATGTAGAAATTAGAGTGAAATATATTATTTTCTGCATGTTGACCATCCATCATTTGAAATATAGCAGAGAAACATTTTTAATGTTAACATTATAGTTGGTAAGATCAAGCATCACAGTGTGTGTTCATGTCTATCTTGAATTTATAAGGATATAGTGATAAGAAAATATAATAAATATAAAATTAATCATCTAAGTACATTTTTATGTAACTCCTAATCCACTTCACCCATCAATGACTTAATAATAACTTTAAAAAATGTATGCTTCCAACTGCAAAAATGTTGATCAATGTATCCATTAACCATGGTTTACTATACATAGTGACTGGGTTCACATATCATGCGAAGTCAAAGACATACCATGGTTACATGAAATGTATGAACCAAATCAGCAAAGAAAAAAAGAAACCATAATTAATATTATTGATATTGCTGATTGTTAATTTAAAGGATGCAGGCATCAGTTTTAACTAGCATGATATCTACAGAAGCATTATTTCTGAAACTTACTAGGGCAAGATCAATGTATTTAGCTTTCCCTCTACTATTTCTGATGTTTTTGCAAGATGGAGAATTATGGTTACAGTTGTTTTCTTTTTTTCTTAAAAGGTTTTCTGCTTTTTCTTTGTATATTTGTGTCTGAGCAACCTGACATACTGCACATATTGTTATCAACATTGAATGCTAGCAAAAATCTAACAGTATTCAGAGCATAAATGGTTCACAACTGACACAACCAGGAAGCAAAGGCTGATTGCTATGGTTGCCAGGCCATTCCATTAGAAATCAACTAACTGCATTTATTGATTGATTACATTTATTTGTCCTTCCATCCCGTAAACAACTACACAGCTTACAGCATTAAAAGCATTAAAACCTTAAAAGGTAAATACTTCTAAAGCAACGGAAATTGAAATTACGATCAAAATAGAATTATAGTTAAAAGATGGGAAGGGAGGGAGTTGGATGTACAGGGAAGGAGGTGGATTTGGCTCTTAATTGTTCAACCACCTCAAATATAATGATTCCCTGTTGGGCCCCAAGCCATCTAGCAGAGCCAGGTCTTCAGGCCCTTATGAAAGGTCAAAAGGATAGAAGCCAAAAGGATGGACAGGAGTCACTACAGAAAAGGCCCTTTTCCTAGGCCCTACCAGCCAGAATACTATAGTTTCAAAACTGCCAGGTTATACCTATTTAATACAAAAACTAAGTGCTCGGGGACATACAGAATTGGGGGAGGGACTCTAAATCTTTTTTAAAAACCCTAAAAAATCAAATGAAGAAACCAATCTGGATTCCTAGGATTTTTTTAAAAAATTCCATATTGATCCAAATGATTTCTTTTTTTAATGGGAATTGTATTCCATTCTTTTAACAACATATGCTTTATTTATTCACACACCTTTTCTGCCACCTGAAAATCAGGAAAAAGAAAATGAGTCTGGTATAATGATTCAAGTGTGAAATCAGAATTAAGGATTCAGAAATCCAAGTCCATACAGCTCCAATCTGTTTATGGAGTCTTTTTCAGCCAATTAAAATCTCCTCATAGGATATGAGAAGCTTTAAGAATAATTGTGCAGGGTAAACAGAACTTGTTGCAATAAGGATGGAATAAGAAAATACACAAATGAAAGCAATTTCTGCTTCCTTGAAAATCACAGGTATAAATTAAGATCCTCCTTTAACATTTATAATCCAATTTGCTGAAAACAAAGAAAAATGATTTCTAGAACTCTGTAATATTTATTTATTTATTTTGTTTATTTTATTAGTTTTCTATACTGCCCCTCTCCCTACCGGGACTTGGGCGGTGTACAGTCAAAGTTAAAAAATGATATAAATACAATGTTTAAAAAAACAATTAAAAAGATAAAATATAGTGGCTCCATATAAAATTCAATCAAGAATATAAAAGATTAAAACCCATTAAAACCAAATTAACCCTATAAAACCCTAGGCCAGATCGGCTTGATGAAATAAGTATGTTTTCAACGCATGCCGGAAGGCCAAAAGGTCAGGGATGGTCCTTATCTCCGGGGGCAGCTCATTCCAGAGGGAGGGTGCCCCCAAGGAGAAGGCCCGTACCCTCGGGGTCACCAGCCGTCCAGCTGGCGGCACCCCAAGGAGGCCCACCCTACGGAAGCGTACTGGGAGATGGGAGATCGATGACGGCAGTAGGCGGTTCCGTAAGTACCCAGGTCCCAAGCCATGGAGCACTTTAAAGGTTGTCACCAATACCTTGAATTGGTTTATCTCCTGAGGTACAGTAACTTTAAGCCTCCTGTTTGACCTGAGAGACTTCTATTACTCTTAATCATAAAATCAGGTCACTGGATATCCTGGTAGTCCTTAAGTTACAATCATTCATTCAGCAACCATTCAAAGTTATGACAGCACTGAACAAGGGAGGACTTATATTTGGCTGTGAAGTTGCAACTATTTGCAACGTCCATCACAACATTCCTGCAGGTATGTGATCACAATTTGTGACATTAGCTGTGGTCTCCCACAAGTAAAATCAGTTAGGAAGCTGGCTGGAAGTTACTCCTGTTCCCACACACATCTATTATTCCACTTTTTTTGGCCGTTTCAAAATTTAGAATTTTTTAAAATGATTTTTTAAAAATATAATGCTAAAGAAACTTTCATCATGATAATTCAAGAAATGATTTTATGTAAACTTCAATTTGTGCAATGATTAATTTTCTTTATTTACTTATCAACATAATATTAGTAATTTGTATAAAGAAATTCTGTACAATTACAAAGAGAGGATTAGGATCCCTTGATAAAAACTGGAAAAATAAGAAGTGGATCCATCTGCACAAACATTAATCTTAAGTAATTAACCATTTGAAGGGGAAAAATGTCAGAAATGTACAAGGGAGATATCTTCTTAAGCATCTTTCCTTAAGGTATTGATTTAGAAGCTGTGTCTAAATCCAGGAAATCTTAGCTCACATTCATAAAGTTAAGTTGATGATTTCCCTCAGGACCCACATTAATAACAGTTAGCAATAGCACTTAGACTTACATAACACTTTATAGCCCTCTCAAGTAGTTTACAAAGTCAGCATATTGCCCCCAACAAACTGGGTCATCATTTTACCGACACCGGAAGGATGGAAGGCTGAGACTGGTGAGATTCGAACTGCCAAATTGCAGTTAGCCAGCAGTCAGCAGAAGTAACCTGCAGTACTGCACTCTAACCACTGTGTCACCATGGCTTAAGTTGTATGTATTCCTTTTTCATCATTATTTAGAATTACTACCTTAGAATAGAATTACTACCTTAGAATAATACCTTAGAATTCCTGCTGAATGAGTATGTTCTATAAGTAGTCTTTGGGTTACAATGACTATTATGACCAGAATTTCCATTGGCAAGTGATGTGGTCATAAGAAATGATGCCATATAACTACATCACTTAGCAACAGAAACCCCAGCAGTCCTGGTTGCCATCATAATCCCAGGACTGTGTAGGTTGTTAAGTGAAGGCCTCACAAGACCATGACATGGGAAGAGGGAAGAGTCTCAGGCAACCAACCTGGCAGGTGATAGTTGTGAGGGGGTAGGCAAGTGCCACAAGTGAGGACTGTGGAGTACAAGTGAGCAAACAGGTGCTATGGGGGGCTGGTATGGTAGGTGTTATGGGTAGCTGTTAGATTGGCAAGTAGGTACTACACATCACGGGTGAACAAAAAAGCAGTAGGGATGACTTGTAACTTCTTGCTGGGTCCATTGACCATTCTTATAGGAAGTGTCAGGGAATGTCACAAATGGTGATAATGTGAATGCAGAACATTGCAAGTATTGTAATTGCTAGCTGATTGCCAAGCACTGAATTGCAATCATGTGACTGCAGGGACAGTGTAATAGCCACAACTTCAAGTACAGGTCATAAATCCCACCCCGTATTCAATGTTGTCATAATTTTGAATGTTCATGGAACAAATGGCCATAACCTGAGGACAACATTCTAACAGCTTAACTAGAAAATTAATTACTAAAGCTATTAATCAGAATTAAAATGCATGTAAGGTTTTGAGGCTAAGGTTTTTAAAAATAGCAATAGCACTTAGTATTAATATCGCCTCACATTGCTTTACAGCCCTCTCTAAGTGATTTACAGAGTCAGCATATTGGCCCAACAACTTGGGTCCTCATTTTACCAACCTTGGAAGGATAGAAGTCTGAGTCAACCTTGAGCCAGTGAGACTCGAACTGCCAAACTGCTGGCGGTCATCAGTCAGCAGAAATAGCTTGCAATAACTACACTGTAACCACTGCGTCACCATGTCTCTTTAAAAATGATATCTTGGAGAAAACAGTCAAACAGCACATTGTCATGAGATTATAACATAAAAGAAGAATGTTTTAGAGCAGCAGTCTCCAACCAATGGGTTGCGGAGAAAATTTTGGTGGGCCGCACAGAAATCTTACCCCTAGAGCACCCTCACAAAGCAATTAATCCAGGCTGCACAGAAACACAAGGCTGCACCACCCACATGGCCCACGACAACCCTCCCACCCACTCACTCCTTATCTGGTAAACTTAACTGCTAAATTGCTATTTTTCCTTTTTCCGACCATCATCTGTTCTGCTGTGTCGGGAGATTTAGATTAGCTAGGAAGCAGGAAATGGTTGGATTTCTTGCTTTCTAGCTAAGCACAGCCAAATCTCCCTTAGGACTGAAGATTTGCTTGCAAGCAAATTAGTGCAGACTCACGGCAAGCAAATTTGAGAGACTGAGCTAGGCGATGGCAGATAGATAGATCACTGAATGATTCTGTGAGCAACTCAATCTGCCTGCTTTGCCTGATTTTGGGTAAAAGTTGCTCTTTTTTTAAATAAAAAAATTCAATATTTATATAAATATTTATATTTACATACAAGCCATGCCCAGCCAGTCACATGACCACCAAGCCACACCGATAAATTAGGCCATATTCACAGAACTGGTTAGTGGTCCCTGAGATCTAAAATTATGAGTTGGTGGTCCCTGCGGTCCAAAAGGTTGGCGACCCCTATTTTAGAGGATGCTGCAGGTGCCAGTAAATGTTTGAATATGTTTATCTGATTAGAAAATTTGTCCCTTACAATATCTAATTTCAATGTAAGCAGTCTTGTCTTCCTCCATGTTTGCATTATTTTGTATAGATAATGATTGCTGTAAAAGAAGAAACAAGATCCTTTCAATTCCTTATTTTGCTTATAGTTTAGTTAGGACTTAATGACAATAGTTGTGTATTTATACATTTTTATGAATAGCTATATAAACGTATGCAAAAAAACATCTGTATATATCTATATACAGTTAATTTCAATATACTTATTAGGGATATGGAATGCTTTAGAAGAGGGTGCAGCTGTTTTAAGTTACATTCATATTCCTCATATGCTGAAGCACTATTGGAGTGCTGCATAATCCTAATATTTACGTAAGGTAGAGCACAGTGCCATTTTCCAGTTAAATGTTATAGTGGCAATTAAATGAAATTACACACATACATACACAATGCCAAAATAATACTTTTCAGGATTTTCTGAATTTAGGATTTATGTCTTCAGGACGCAATATAAAGATTCCTATTTTTTGATGCAATCCACTCATTAAAAAATTATGGTACAGTAACTCATATAATTAATTGTATTTTATAGAGAAGAAAATGTATTTTAACAATTATTAAAAGATAGCAAGAGCCAAGAGTTTTACAAAGCATATATGTGGAACAATATAATGCTCAGAAAATTATAGGAACTTTAGAACTAACAGCAGTAAGTTCATATTATTATTGTTATTGTTACTGTTATTTTAAAGAAATGTTCATATAACTTGTGATTGCCTAGAATTGCTGATAATCTGCATATTGTGTGACATCTTTGTTTATTTTGCTTTATTTTCAGGGAAATTTTGTTGCAAGCATGACAGCTATTTTAAGACAAATGGAAGATTATCATTATGCTCATTTAATCAAGACTTTGGGGAAGATGAGAACTGACGTTGTTGTAAGTTTAACCTGAAACATTGTCCTATGTTTACACTATTTCTTTTTAAAAAAATATACAGTATATATATTACATGATAAAATATTATAAAGCTGAAAAAAAACTTTTTATGAGAAATTTATGACCAGATATGAAAATCAGTGATATATCCATTGTTATTTGCCTTCCATGCCAAGAACAAAAAAATGTGTCATTATCCTTATATTAGATGATGATTCTTAAGGAAAATCAAAATTTGGAAGCATACTGAATCAGTATTTTAGGCTGGAATCAAACATATAACATTTCATTTTGTGTCATTAATAATTTACATATTTGAATCCCACTCATAAACTAATCATTTATGATATATGGTACAGTACTGGCGCTTTATTTTATTCCATTAACAGGTTTATTGTATATATGTTCTATCTTAACATATATACCAGGTTTCTAGAATCATTTAATTTGTTCAAGTAACTCTTAGATTATTGATGTAGTAGTCACCCTAATCAGTATTATTAAACATGCATAGCTTTAAAGATATATTTGATTATTAATAGGCACAATATATCAGGTTCCCCAAGATTCTTTCTAATCTATATTTCTGTTTATGTAGCACTACTTAATTAGAGTATGATAGAATGGAATTAATAGTCAAGGGTGGATATCTCTAATGACCTGGCACTATTGTGGCCCTGTGGCAAATGCATTCTGCAAAGACAGACCCACATGTATTAACTGACATGTATTAATTAGCAGATAACATGACGTCCACACTATGGTGCTTGATACAGATTTTGTTGCTAGGGAAGCTAGATTCTGTGGTTAAAGCATTTCAGACAGTATGAGAAAAAAATCTGACTGTAGATAGAGGCAAAGGAGAGAAAACAGAATTCTCAATTTAATGATTCCAATTAGAAATTTTCTTGGAAATAAGTGGTTAGCTCATTTAATGATATTCGTGGCCATAGTGGGAAGGAAGAAAAGGAGGGAAGGAAGGAAGGAAGGAAGGAAGGAAGGAAGGAAGGAAGGAAGGAAGGAAGGAAGGAAGGAAGGAAGGAAGGAAGGAAGGAAGGAAGGAAGGAGCTTAGTTTGTTATCATTTTTGTTACTTCTCAGTTCAGTTATTTAACTGCAGCAGGTCAGAACTATTTTAACATCATGGTATGAATCAAAAGGTAATAATTACTATGCCTATTACACAAACAAGCATTTCATATTTAACCCACAAAGAAAATTTAAAAACACAGCAAAAAGACATAAAAACGGAAACATTCATTGAATCTGATTACAAATAAAATTGCAATTGCAAAGTTTATGGAACTGATTTGGGACATGTTTCTCCTTTGCTTCCTAGTATTAATGTTAGGATCTGAGCTACAAAAATATGGACAATAATATGGCATCAAAGTATTGTATGATTTTTCTATATCAATTTGCTGCCTTTTCTACAGATTGGATCTGTTAGTGTAAATCAGTATTTATTGAGCTTGAAAATTAATGGGTTGTCTTACTGTTTTCTAAAATGATAGTTGTAGTAGTTATCAGAATACATGTGAAACATTATATGTGTTTATTTTAAACATTGTATCAATCAAGCTTTTTGCAAGGTGAAGTTTCAGAGCAAAGAACTAAAAGCAGTTATTTTTTCTTACAGCTGATGCACTTTTTATTTTTTTAAACATTAAGGTTTAAAATGTGTGAACCCTGCATACCACAATGAAGCAAATGTTTACTACTGTCTGCCAAGTACAGTTTTATCTGGAAAAAGAATATGTTGCTTTAGTTTACCATAAAAACAATGTAAATATAACAAATATTTTAAATTGTGGCACTGAGAATGCTTATAGAAGCTAATTATATTGCACCAATACACAAGTATGCTTTAAGGTGTTACTGTAAGTTTGGAACCAAGCTCTCTGAAGCACTATCTTCACTCATGCATCTGCCCAAGTTTCAAGCATCAGATACATCATCACCAGCCATTAAATTTATAGTCCTACTTTCCATCACATTTCTACTGCTGTTATTTACATTAAAGACTTGAAGCTGGAATAAGCAAAGGACACTCCCTTTGGAACTGTTCATTCCAATTTCATACAATATTGTTTGCAGTGAGTCTAAAGATTTCAAGTTTATTAGCTTCTTCTATACTGACTCTTCCTTATAAGTCACACCTCTCTCTCTTCCTGTTTTGCCTGTTGCTGGTGTTTAATAAGCATCAAGCTATTTTTGCTATCTGAACTGAATGGCTATGTATGCTTGCTCTGATATGGATATAGGGAATTAATTGTTTGTATTTTGCATTTGGAACAGATTGGGGAGGGGGAGTAAAACTCTTTAGCATCAGAGCGTATTAATAATAATATATAAAATAATAATGCTCTGATAGTCATTTTGAAAAATCCTTTCTTACCGAGCACCTAGAAGCCAAAAGGAATATATTTGCCAAATTTGAAGTTTGTAGGCTTTACAGTTCTGGAGATTTTGTGATGATGCATGAGTGGTATTTCGCTTTTATATATATAGATAATAAAAAAGTGATGAAAAAATGAAATTAAAAAAGATGCAAAATACAGACTTTTTAAATTAGATTCAGAGACATAAAGTTACACTTCAACAAATATAATCAGGACAAACACTACTTAGGAAAAAAAGAGAACAGCAACTGAATATTATTCATTGAAAGGGCATGTATATTATAGGCAATTAATATAAATATCCAATATTAAACTTGAAACTTTTTGTTGTTCTTCAGTAGGAATAAGATAGTTATATGTGAAGTAGTAATTCTTCATATTAAACCTTTACATAAACTTTGAGGGGTGGCACGGTGGCTCAGTGGTTAAGATGCTAGGCTTGTCACCTGGAAAGCTGGAAGCACAGGTTCGAGACCCGAGTGCCACATGAAGAGTTGAGCTCCCATCCTCGTCCTAGCTCATGCTAACTTAGCAGTTTGACAGCATGCAAATGGGAGTAAATAAATAGGTACCACTTTGGTGGGAAGGTAACTCCATGATGTCATGCTGGCCACAAGACCGTGGAAATGTCTTCAGATGCAGGTGCAATGGCCTTGAAAGGGAGATGAGTAGCACCCCATATAATCAGCGAAGACTAGCTGAGTAAAATCCACAGGAACTCCTTTACCTTTCTCTTTATATAAACTTAGAAAACACACTAAGTACATATATCTACATTTAAAGTTTTTAATGTGACAAGTTAGCTTGCCTCTTGCTTGTAAATTTATCTAATCTAGATTAGATTGATGACAATGCTGCTCCCAGAGGATAATATATATCTAAACTGTTTCTGTGTTTTGTTTTAATAACACTCAGAGCAGAGAAACCAATCTTACAAAGTTATGTTGACAAGAAGATGCTTTAAATCAACTTTAGAAGTCTCAAAGAGTATTCATTTTTAACTTTTATCCAAAATACAGGAATGCTATATCACTTCTAACAACTTATCCAGTAAAGTTATAATTAAATTTAAATCATCTTTTGATGGGAGAAATTAGGGATAAAAATAAATAATATACATGTTACTTCCCTAATTTAGCTAATTATGTTAAACTATAAATCAAAAACAGGCTTGATTAAAAATTAAAATGATTGTAAGAATAACAAGTTACAAAAATAAATGCTTACATTTTCTCAGATGTTTATACATTTTAGCTTACAGCTGACAAACTAACCCTAAAATATCACACATTGCAATATTGTCCTATTGCACATGACTGGAATGCAGCTTGTGCTATGTGTAAGTCCCCATGCAAGTTCGACAACATCTGAGCCAGTCTATGGCTTGTTTAGTGAGACAAGTCTACTGATTGTGCACTTGGATATTATGATAAGGACAAACTGCTATAAAATTTTCTAAACACTCTCAAATTCTGGGCTTATCTGTTGTGTAGATAATTAGCACCCACCCCTCTTCGAAGAATGAAATATTGTAGGAAATATTAAAAAGGCAGAATATTATATTTTCCCTAAAGGAGAAACATGTTTCTAAAGATAGAAACTCAGAGCTTCAGTTCCCTGCCCATTGAGCCTATCTACAAACAAAAGACCTTCAGCTCCAGGATGATGGGATTATCCTTAGGGCAAAGCCATTCAACCACAATAGCCCCTTTGCATAACAAAGCCCCTTCATTGCACGGCCCAAGCTTCAGCCCAGCTTGACTGAGAAAATGTACAAAATCAGCTATGATCCCTGCATAGCCCCATGACAGTCTGACAACAACCAAGAGAATACATGCCCTTGCCACAGGAACAGGAAGCTCAAGGGCAAGGCCTAAAGGTGGGTATAAAATACCTCTCTCTCTCAACTACATGTGGTCAGCTGCCCAGGACCTAAAATCCATATCGGCCTGTTCACCAATAAACCATCTGTCCAATCAGCCTCCATGTTTCCAATGTCTTTCTCTGCACTTGGAACTGAGCCAGATGGACATTTCTTCCAACAGCTGTCTCAGTAATCCACTTAAAGAGGGCTGTAAAGCTAATGATGCTATTATTGATGCTGAGTCCTTTCTTTTGAGCAGTAGATCTAGATGCCTTATTTTGTTCTTGTTCCTCATCTCGGGATGATGATGTTTGTCTATGGATATATTTGTTACTGTTTGTACATGAGTGGAAATTACTTTTGGGACAAGAAGATAAGTAAAATATCAAATCTGCGTATTTCATTTTTCAGCTTCTAAGTACGTTGCCATTTCCCCGAAATCCACTTACCTGGGGACAACGGAAGGTTGTTAGTAAAAAAAAAAAAATCAAATTCAAGTTGCTGTTATCATCCTTTAAAGAGACAACACTCTGAGAAAAAAAATGGTTGTTTGCTTATAAGCTGCTTCAATTGCCTTAGGAGAAAAGCAGTGGATAAAATTATCTCTAAGGAGGTACAGGAAGGATCTAAACCGAACACTGGAATTTGATGTTATGTTATGTTAACATTTATTTATATACCGCTCCTCTCCTGAAGGACTCCGAGCGGTGTACAGCCATACAATTAAAACAATAAATATATAGAAGTTAAAACTAAATTAAACTAAAGGCCCTGGCTGAAAACAATTAAAACCCCTCTCTAAAACCCTAAAATTTAATATAAAAATTAAAATACCCAAATCTAAAATCAGCCCAAGCCGGCTGGTCAAAGAGCCAGGTTTTCAAGGCACGCCTGAAGGTCCCCAGGTCCATGGCTGTACACAACTCCAGAGGCAACCCATTCCAGAGGGCAGATGCCCCCACAGAGAAGGCCCTATTCCTCGGGGTCACCAGCCAGCACATAGATGCCGACGGGACCCGCAAGAGACCCTGTGGGAGCGCACCGGACGGTGAGAGGAAAATGGCAGAATGCAGTCTTGTAAATATCCTGGTCCGATGCCATGGAGCGCTTTAAAAGTTAACACTAAAATCTTAAAGCGCACCCGAGAGGCCACTGGCAACCAATGCAGCTCGCGCAGGAGGGGCATCACATGAGAGAACCTTGATGCCCCATAACCACCCGCGCGGCCGCATTCTGTACCAGTTGAAGCCTCCGGATGCTCCCATTAAGGAGCCCCATGTAGAGGGTGTTACAGTAGTCCAGTCGGGAGTTGACCAGGGCATGAGTGACCGTGCGTAAGGTTGATGATGGGAGGAAATGTAATTCTTCCTAATGTTTGCTTGTGTCCATTTCTTCCCTCATACAGTCTATATTTCTATCATGCTACTTTTTTGAGAAAGCCAATCACAGCTATTATAACACAGGTAGCATAATTAATATATAATACATGTTTAACTCTTAGCTTTATGATGTGAGAACCTGAACAAGTTGATAGCCAAAGTTTAGATAATCACTTGTATGCTTAAAACCTTGTTCCTTTTACTTCAAATGTCTAGAGAAAAGAGAAAGGAAGATTAGACTCTTCTAAGAGATGCTAAATACTTTTTAAAAAGCTTTAAAGTTTGAGTCAACCCTATCAGGTAGGCCATACTAAGAAACAGACATTATTCAAGTAAAGTAAATCTACATATATTGCAACAACTATAATAGCAAACACTTGTAGATGTGAATGTGCTACTTTTCCTCCTTTTATCTTCATACAAATTGGGAAGAGAGAGCGGGTTGCTTTTGACCCTTTTTATAAATTATTTTCTTTGCCGAGGCTCAAATTTCATTGACCTGACATATTGCTTTAATAGTGGGTCTTCCTTCTATCCTTCAAAGCCAGCTTCTTTATTCACTATAGTTTGGGACATAATAATTTAATGCCCATCTGATAGAAGCCTTTAATATATAAATGTAATAGTATAATAAGCAAATAAACTCTAAAATTAAATAAATAAATAAATAAATATAATAATTATATAATAAATATAATAATAATTGTATACAGTATGGTAGAAATAGATGCATATTGTGTGAATCTTTTTATAGTCTTACTGTTTTGCACTGACTACTTACCATACTTCTTAATTGGAAGCTATGTTAAACTGCTTTATTATTTTTAAACACTGTGTATACAGCAAAATGTACTTTATTTAAATAATTAAATTGTAACCGATAATACTTTACATAAGTCCTGTAGCTTACATATTCTGTAATTTTGTTTCTTCTTTTTGATATCCTATTTTATATTCCAAGGAAAGATTTTTAATCCAATACCTTGTTTTTAGCACATTTTATCAGCTATGTCTTGGTTTGGATTAATTAATTTAAAAGATCTATATGCTGACTACCTTAAGACTAAAGTAGTCTTGAAGCATTTTTAAGCCCATAATGATAAAGCTGAAATAATCCAGTCCCTTGTGCCCACCAGAATAATCGTTCTCTTTATCAAAAGCTTGAAAAGAGTTTGCATGCTAATCTTAAGAGATTGGCCAGGCTGAAGGAGGTGACAATAGTTCCTTAAATTTGTTTTCAAAGACATTAAGACATAGGTGTGAAATCTCAGGCAATTGCTGGAATTGCAACTTGTCTACATTACATGTCATGGTAAATTGCAAAGTAGCTAACTACATTTTGTAGCATAATTGTGTGCCAGGAAATTGAAAATATTAAATAAACCATAATTAAGTAAATCATGGAAGGAAACTATTGAGAAGAATCATATATAGACGTGTCACTTGCTACCACCAAAATGCTAAAGTTTCCCAAGTGGTTTGCACTTATAACAATTGCAGCATCCTTCAGGTGCATAATCAACATTTGTGATCTTCCATGCCAGCTTCCCATTAAGTAAAGTAAAAAACTGTGGTGGAGGAGCAGTTAGAATTCAGTATTGCAAGCTAATACTGCTGACTGCCAACAATTTGGCAGTTCGAGTCTCATTGGTTCAAGGTTGACTCAGCCTTCCATCTTTCCTAGGTTGGTAAAATGGGGACCCAGATTGTTGGGGGCAATATGCTGACTGTAAACCTCTTAGCGAGGGTTGTAAAGCACTATGAAGCAGTATATAAGTTTAAGTGCTATTGCTAGGAATCTGGCAGGGAAAGTTGCAAGTCACTCCGGTAAGTTCTCTGGCCTTCCTGAGCTCACACCCCCTTATGCAGTCCATCCTTTGGCTTTCCTCAGCTCATGCCTAGCTGCACTGTCCTTGCCTCGGTTTTCCTGCACTTACGCCTGGCATATCCATGTCCCAATCATCCAGTGCTCACACCCAAACACACCCTGCACCCTCCGGCCTTCTGTAGCATTTACCTATGTAAAATAAATCAACAAATAATATCACTAAGAAAGAAGAACTCATGTTCTACACAGCTTACTTTCTCTGGCTATTTGATAGAAGACTGGAAGCATTCAACAAGGTCTTTTTTCCAGGTGTCTTTCTCTTGAAAGAAAACTGGTGAGAAAGAATAGATAAGATATCCTTAATTTAACTACTTGAGTCTTATTTTCTCTATCTGACTACTTATTGCAAGCTGTTAGGGGAGGAAGAAGAAAAAGTAGTGATGGTGAGAGGTCAGAAAATTGTATTCATGTATCCCATGGTAGTGTGCCAGAAACCATTTATTTACTCTTTCTTTAAAGGCATTCTAATTACTCTTCATCTGAAAAAAAACCCCACTCTCTGAATAGCTTTCATAAGACTGATAAGCTACTATAAGCTTACAGGCCATAACAACATGGAGGAGAAAAGAACAGAAAAAAGAATATTGTTTAGGCAATTAAGTATGATCTCTTATAACCATTAATCTTAATTATAATAGTCCAGAAAAAGAGTGGCAAAATGGACTTGGTGCTAATGGAGTAACTTTTCTTTTTCAATAATTTTCTCTGCTGAATTGCCAGAGTTGTTAGTGTTTCTGCTTCTAATATTAGACTGTATATCATGAAGTACATTGCTTAAATATATGTCAGTGTGACAGTAAATGATTGTCAATGATGTTGTTCTTGCTCTGTAATAAATGGTATAATATAGTCTGCACCCTTTTCGAAGTATGTGAAAATTCAGCCTCTAAATTTAGGAAAGATACATAAACCCAATAGTCCAAACCTTTAATAAAGAATACACCTGAAAAAATGAAATATTCAATAATAAATTCCTTGGTTCAATTCAGCCCCTATGCAATTGAGTATAAATCCTGTTAAGATTATGGCTGTACAATTATTAAATTGTAAAATGAGGAAATCAAGCATTTCATTAACAAGCACAGCATCCATCTGATTGAAAAAATGGTAGCATGACAATTAAGACAGAAAAATAATAATAGGGTTATTATTTTGAAAAAACCATCAGGCTTCACTATGATGGCAGAAAGCAATAAACTAATATATTTTTTTCAAATAGAGGGACACCAAACATGTTAAGTGTGTGCTTAAAATGATATATTTACTTTTTATAATGCTAGCAATATATGTTAGTAACAGCCACTTAGCAAATTTTAAGTATGCAGGGTATACTGTTGATGTCAAAATACTGATTTTCATTGATACTTGCTAAGAATAACAGCATATTGAAGATTTTTTTGAATTTGAGTATCTGACTGAAAATCAATACTTTATTTTTCTGAATGCAGAATCATACTGTGCCAATAAAACCCTATGCCAAATTAAAATAAATCAGTTTATAATATGAAACATTCTTGATTGCACATGGTCTCTAGATGTTTTGAACTGAATCTTTCCATTCTAAATCGTTGACTATGCTAATTGTGGTTACTATAATGTATTTATTATCTATCTATATCTTTATCTTTATATCTATCTATCTATCTACCTTACCTTACCTTACCTACCTATCAATCTATCTATATCATCTATCCATCCATCCATCCATCCATCCATCCATCCATCCATCCATCCATCCATCCATGAAAACCCAATACAAAAACAATTTGATGTCAAATCCAATCAACAATAAAAAAAACAGTATTTCTTTATAGTGAGGAATTTGGAAATTTGGAACTACAGTCTGAGACATTTAAAAGCTATTTATTCCTGCAGTATTATTTTTTTATTATTTATTTTTTTTATTTATAACATTTATATACCGCCCTTCTCCCTAGGGACTCAGGGCGGTGTACAGCCAAATCAGACCCAAACAATACAAAAATTAAATTATTAGTTTTGTTACAAATCAGCTTTGCTTGGAGCTGGCATTACTAATAAAAATGTATTATGAAATGATTTTTTGGTGTATTGCTGCATGATACAATGTTGTTTAGAGGACATTAGATACATTTATTTGATCAACAAGATATAGTTTTTTCAATTTAATTGAAGAATTGAGACCTTACTTCCATTATTCCTATTATTCTTGCAAATGAAGGTAATATTTATTTTGTTCTTTTATTCTTTATGTAAAATAATCATATGTTTTGCTTTTTATTTTAGGACTTCCTTATGGAAACATTCATCATGTTCAAAAATCTTATTGGGAAGAATGTATATCCTTCTGACTGGGTTATAATGAACATGATGCAGAATAAGTAAGTACAAAAACATTAATAAATTTTCATAGATATCATTATTTTGTCACATGCATCATTAAACCTTGTCTTTACCCAAATGCATAATCAACATTATTTCTCACACACAGAAAAGCTTTTTTTTGGTTAAATTATATATTTTGCTATCCAGAGTTATAAAGGGGATTTTTAAAAATAACTAAAAAAATTACTAGTGATCTTATTCAGACATAACAATACAGTATCACTGATTTTGCTCCTTGCCTCTACTTTCAATTAGTAAATTTTGAATTAGTAAACCATTGTTTAACTAATTGCTTAGGCCAGCCTGAGAAAGAGAACTCCCCCAGCTAGCAGATCAGGGCACAGAAATAAATTGCCTACTTCTTGACTTAAAAAGCTTTCTGTTGTAATTACAGTGTATAATATTTATTAAGTGTTCTTTCTTTTATAACAATTCCAACGGAGATAGAAAAGTTCATTGAACAATCTTTGGAGTAAGTTCATATGCAAAAAAGTTTTTTGACTCATCAGTTAAATAGAAATGATTTTTACTACTTTTCTTTCCCTATTGTCAATGTCCATATTACATTGAGGTTTAAATTATATTACTGTGAATTGTACTTCCCAGCAATCAGCAGCTCTCTTCATCAGACTCACTACAGCTTACATTCTAATGAAATTGTGCTACCACACTTAGTGCCTATTTTGATTAACACTGTGTTCCCATCAAATAATCAGCATCTTTAATCAAAGCATGCTTTTGCAGGTAGACTACTAAAAGTAGCTTCCTTAAAAACATCCATTAAGGTCCTGCATGTTCTGTCTATATCTGAGCAATGGAAATAATCATACTGGTCTGACTGTGTCACTACAGAATGATCTTCCTTAAGTCATTCCTTGCACAGAGGTTGAAGCGGTTTTTCTTTTTGATTTTTTTCATTAAGGGTTTAAATCTGTAACTTCAAATCATTTCTGCAGTAGAGAATCTTCAGTAAAGAGCTTTTTAAAATGCTCTAGTATTCAGCTATACTTGTATCAAGATCTGAAAGATTATGTCCTGACAGAAAATATCTTTTGATATAAAATTTTCTCGAAGATGAATTTTTGTGTCTATAGATTGCAATTAAAATTAAGGAATGGGTCTTTAAATTGTATATTCAGTTGCTATTGACAAGCATCTTTTTAAAATGGTTCTTTCAGGAACTTAGTTTGTATGATTTACAACAAACAATCAGCTTTAAATTTGTGCATGATAATTTATTTTAAAGTAGCTTCTTTGCCTCATCTGATCCTCCAATCCTATTAAAAGTGTTGACATTTAATTGCATGTGATGTACTGTTTGCAATTTGATGTGGGTTAGGCATAAGAGAATCTTACTTTGCTGGTATCCCTGCCAAGTAAAAAAATGCAAATAACTAGGAAAGGTTTTCATACTCTTGGTCATCTTACATCACCTTAAAAGAAAGTAACCATATATATTATTCATTATTTATTGGATTTTTTTTGAGGGGAGTTGTTGCAATATTTATTTTGAAAAAGATGGTTCTATTCTCAAGAAGGAGATGCGGATAGAGTAAAATCTTTGAACTGTGCACATATTGCCTGGTACAAAATTGTGCATTGCAGTTTCTATTCTCAATTATGTTTCCATGGTTCTTTGAAAAAGTATCAATGTCCAGAAATTATTTTATTTTTAATAATAATGAGTAGCAGTTCTGGAACTGGACAGGAGATCTTTTCAATTCTTTGTCAGCTCAAGTAGAATGAGTAATATAACATGTTTCTTTTTCCCAAATGCTGCTAACAATGCCTCTCCATTGTATGTTATTTTCTAATTAGTTCTCCAGAAATAGAAATAATTTTAGGTTTCTTTGAAAAATAATTTGATATTTTGAATATTCTCTCATTTGTTCTCTGATGGGTATGAAAAGTTTCCATTTAGAAATGATCATTTTAAAAAAAAACCTCCATAGTAATGTATATTTCAGAAAATCAGTACAATTTTTCCTTTTTAAAAAAAAATCTTTTGGATTGGAAAGTAGCATTCTGATTGAATAGTGTAAGGATTTGAATAATAACTGAGAAAATGGAAGAAGAGAATAGTGCAAGTAGATAGCCTTATCTACTTAATGATGACTTTGGATTATAACTCATAAAACTTATGTGATTGATTGATTGGCCAATTGGTTGACATAAAACATTTATATAGCCACCCATGTTATACTGAATTCAGGGTAGCTATATAAATGCATAGTATATTTAATAGCCTGTTCTGTTATAATATTATAATATACTATTATAAAAAGGTAAAGATACCCTTAAGTCAAGATTCCCAGCAACCACATGGGAAAAAACCAGGAAGCAGCAATCCATTATCTTTTTGTAATTGCTGCCTTCCAGGTGGTATATCAGATTCCCAATCTAACTTATATTTCTAATATTCTTTTATAGTATTCTATTTTTTTTACTTTCAAGTTTGGCCTAGTAGTCTGATCTTCCCTAGCTTCCAAATTTAGATGAGATCAGCTAGATGCTGCCACCTACTGAGACATAAAGGTGGAATAATTTTTAATTTTGCAATGAAATAGTTTCATTAGTACTTGGAGCACATACAACATGCAACCTAGATTCTGTTTTCTCTCCATGTGAATTTGATAGATGCAATGCTTGCCAATCTAATTAGCATTATCTGGCTTAACCATTGTATTCATGTGGGATATAAGTTCTAGAATGTAACTGACTTTCTGTGGCTTTTTTTCACTGTTTGAGCGTAGTCGCTTTAGTACAAAACGTTGATTTCGTGGCTGGTTGACCCAGAAAAAATCAAACTGCATATCATCATTGAAAGGAGCAGTCTCTGCCAGTATACTGTTAGGTAAAGTCCTCTGCATAATTATTTTGAATATTTTGTCCTAAGAGGTATTCTACTTCAAGATTCTTTTCAATATTTTAATTTGCTAAATTTAATTCTCGGTCTTTCTAGTGTTTGGAGAATCTGTTAAAGATTTTTGCAAATCCAATTAAACTTTATTCTCATGGCCCCTATTAAATGCTATTTGCTTCCAGATATATATATATATATATATATATATATATATATATATATATATATATATATATATATATATATATATATATATATATATATATATATATATATATATATATATATATATATATATATATATATATATATATATGTGTAAGGTTTTTAAGCTGATAATTTTAAATAATAAATAAGGGAGACTAGTATAGATCTATTTCGAGCTAGTTAGCTGTCTTCAGCTAGCCATACCCTTACTGGGATTCGAACCAGGGAAGTATTACATGTGAGGCAGTTGTAATTGCCACTACACCACTGGCTCTCTCCTTATCAGCTCAGGCAGGGGAATAAGTATATACTTTGTATTACAACACCCTGTTAAGCCCCAATTAAGGGAGAAAGCATACTGCTTTCTTTTCTGTCTTTCGGCTCATCACCAGAGACCATACCGACAGAAAGCTATTTGTTTCGTTGCCTTTTGTTTACATGTGTGTAAGGTTTTTAAGCTGATAATTTTAAATAATAAATAAGGGAGACTAGTATAGATCTATTTCGAGCTAGTAATTATCAGCTTAAAAACCTTACACACATGTAAACAAAAGGCAACGAAACAAATAGCTTTCTGTCGGTATGGTCTCTGGTGATGAGCCGAAAGACAGAAAAGAAAGCAGTATGCTTTCTCCCTTAATTGGGGCTTAACAGGGTGTTGTAATACAAAGTATATACTTATTCCCCTGCCTGAGCTGATAAGGAGAGAGCCAGTGGTGTAGTGGCAATTACAACTGCCTCACATGTAATACTTCCCTGGTTCGAATCCCAGTAAGGGTATGGCTAGCTGAAGACAGCTAACTAGCTCGAAATAGATCTATACTAGTCTCCCTTATTTATTATTTAAAATTATCAGCTTAAAAACCTTACACACATGTAAACAAAAGGCAACGAAACAAATAGCTTTCTGTCGGTATGGTCTCTGGTGATGAGCCGAAAGACAGAAAAGAAAGCAGTATGCTTTCTCCCTTAATTGGGGCTTAACAGGGTGTTGTAATACAAAGTATATATATATATATATATATATATATATATATATATATATATATATATATATATATATATATATATATATATATATATATATATATATATATAAACCTTACACATATAAACCTTACACACACACACACACACACACACACACACACATATATATATATATATATTTATTTATTGTTCGTATTTCTATACCGCTCCCTCTCCCAAAAGGGACTCGGGGCGGTGTACAGCCTAATAAATACATAAAATACAAAGTTACAAAATTAAATAGAATTTAAAACCAGATTAAACATAGATGTGGCTGCATCCCAGAAAATTTTAAAATGAGATTAAAATTTAAAAAACCCTGTTAACTTAAAACCTCATAGACCCTTACTGGGCCAGGCCAGCTTGTTTAAAAAATGGGGTCTTGACTGCGCGCCGGAAGGAGAGGATATCTGTCATGGCTCGTATCTCCGGGGGGAGATCATTCCACAGGGAGGGGGCTCCCACAGAGAAAGCACGCACCCTCGGGGCCGCCAGCCGACAACGATCAGGTGGCGGTACCCCAAGTAGGGCGACCCTGTGGGAGCGTACTGGGTGACGGGAGGTTGTTGGTGGCAGCAGGCGGTCCCGTAAGTACCCAGGTCCCGAGCCATGGAGCACTTTAAATACCATCAGTCCCACCTTGAATCGAATCCGGAAGGCCACAGGAAGCCAGTGCAGTCTGCGGAGAAGTGGTGTTACGTGAGCGCCCCGAGGGGCGCCCACGATCACCCGCGCGGCTGCATTCTGAACTAACTGCAACCTCCAGAGACTCTTCAAGGGGAGCCCCATGTAGAGAGCGTTGCAATAATCCAAGTGGGAGATAACGAGGGCGGAAGTGACTGTGCGAAGTGCGCCCAGATCCAGAAAGGGCCGCAACTGGTAAATCAGACGAATCTGATAAAAAGCCCCCCTGGCGACGGCTGCAATATGTTCTTCCAAAGACAGCCGCACATCCAGGAGGACACCCAAGTTGCGCGCCCTTTCCACGGGGGTCAATACCTCTCCCCCCACGGCCAGCGAAGGAATAAGCTGGCTGAATCTGGGCGCAGGAAACCACAGCCACTCGGTTTTGGCCGGGTTGAGACGAAGCCTGTTACGACCCATCCAACCCCGCAGGGCCTCCAGGCACCGGGTCATCACTTCGACGGCTTCGTTGGGGTGGCCCGGGGTGGAGATGTACAGCTGAGTATCATCAGCGTACTGATGGAACTCCACCCCAAAGCCACGGATGATCTCACCCAGCGGCTTTACATAAATGTTGAACAGCAGGGGCGAGAGCACCGACCCCTGAGGCACCCCACAAAGCAGGGGCCTTGGGGACGATCTCTGCCCCCCCGTCAACACAAATTGCGAGCGGTCGGAGAGGAAGGAGGAGAACCACCGCAACACGGTGCCTCCAACCCCCAACCCCTCCAACCGTTGCAATAAGATACTGTGGTTGACAGTATCAAAAGCCGCCGAGAGATCTAACAGGACCAGGACAGAGGAGCAACCTCTGTCCCGAGCCCTCCAGAGATCATCAACCAATGCGACCAACGCCGTCTCCGTGCTGTGCCCGGGCCTGAAGCCCGATTGGAGGGGGTCAAGATAACTCGCTTCATCCAGGAACTGGGGGAGCTGACGGGCCACCACACTCTCTACAACCTTTGCAACAAAGCGAAGGTTGGAGACAGGACGATAATTTGATAAAAATGCTGGGTCCAGGGACGGTTTCTTGAGGAGGGGCCGCACCACCGCCTCCTTCAAGGCGGCGGGTAAAAGCCCCTCTCTCAAGGAAGCATTTATAATACCCTGGAACCAGCCTCGTGTCACCTCCCGAGTGGCCAAGACCAGCCAGGAGGGGCATGGGTCCAAAAAACAGGTGGTGGCATTCAGTCCCCCCAGCACCCTGTCCACATCTTCTACAGTAACAGGGTCGAACTCAACCCCAATTAACCTCACCGATATCCACCCCCGCCCCCCCGCCCGGAGATGCCCAGTCGGAGTCCAGCTCGTCTCGAATCTGAGCGATTTTGTCCTGCAGAAACCTAGAAAACTCCTCAGCCCATCCCTGTAAGGGATCCTCCCGCGCTTCCATCTCTAAAAGGGAGCGGGTCACCCTAAACAGGGCGGCTGGGTGGTTTTCCGCGGACGCAATAAGGGTGGAGAGGTAAGTCCTCCTCGCCATCCTTATCGCCACTAAATACGTCTTAATATAAGATCGTAGAAGTGTTCGGTCAGACTCAGAACGGCTAGCCCTCCAACTGCTCTCTAGGCGTCTTTTCTGGCGCTTCATCTCCCTTAGCTCCTCAGAAAACCAAGGAGCCACTTGGGATCGGCACCGGGTCAGAGGTCGCAAGGGCACGACCCGGTCAAGGGCCCCAGCAGCCACCCTATCCCAGGTGGCGACCAAGCCCTCAACCGAGTCGTGTGTGCGAGCTTCGGGAAATGGCCCAAGCTCCATCAGGAACCTATCCGGGTCCATTAAGCGGCCCCGCCTCCCTGCGGTTGGGGGGTGCGGAACAGAAGTCGAGCTTCAGGAGCGAGTGATCTGTCCATGACAGGGGTTCTATAACTATATCCCCTGCACCCAGACCACTCTGCCACTGATCAGAGACAAAAACTAAATCCAGGGTGTGACCTCCCACGTGAGTAGGGTCAGGCCCATGGCTGTCATGGAAGCCATGAACTCCTGAGCAATCCCCGAGGTATCGCCGGCAGAAGGGAGGTTGAAATGCCCCATGACCATAAGCCTGGGGGTCTCAACCGCCATGCCGGCTATAACCTCAAGGAGCTCAAGCAGGGCCGATGCCGCATAGCAGGGAGCCAGGTATGCGATCAACAAGCCCACCTGCACCCTGGGACCAAACTTCACGAAAAGAGACTCACATCCAGTCGTCTGAGAAACAGTGGATTCCCTCGGACACAGATCTTCCTTAATAACCACCGCAACACCCCCGCCCCTCCCCTGGGCCCTCGGCCGATGAAAAACCCGAAACCCGGCTGGGCACATCTCCACAAGAGGGACTCCCCCCTCTGGGCCAAGCCAGGTCTCGGTGATGCCCACCAGGTCCGCTCCCCCCTCACAGATCAAATCATAAATGAGGGGGGCCTTATTACTAACGGACCTGGCGTTACACAACATCAGCCGAAGGCCCAGGGCCCGATCGCT
Source organism: Bungarus multicinctus (assembly GCA_023653725.1). Lineage (NCBI taxonomy): Eukaryota > Metazoa > Chordata > Lepidosauria > Squamata > Elapidae > Bungarus > Bungarus multicinctus. Next base: position 66,589,649 of record CM042844.1, read on the forward strand.
CAGACCCCCCGGGGAACGTGACATAACAAGGGGGTCGGAGCGCGCCACCGCTGACAAATAGCGGGGGCGCGCTCCCAAAACAGAATGTGGCCCCCTATAACCGCCAAATCTGCCTCTCCCGCTCACCGTACTAATAGCTTTAAAATCACCCTCCCTGGGACAACCCCCCATCCTCAATACAGCCGCATCCGACCCCAAACCCTCCCGGCAACGCTCAACCCACGACCCGGTCCCAGCCCCAGGCGGGTTGTCCCCCAACCCCCGCCCGACCAACCCTAACCCCTTTAAAAATCTAATTAAAAAATTTAAACAACCCTCCCTCCCAGGTTTCCGGCGACCCCACCATCTCTCTGGATCCCAAGATCCGTCCTTGAGATAAGTCTTGGAGAGGTAAGAGGGCCAACTCTGAGACAGGGGGACATATCTCAGGGCCCGCAGATGTTTCGAGGAATATGTCAATGTCTGTGTCTTTGGCTGGATCTTCCCTGACTGCCATCGACCAGGCAAAGGCCAAACCAAACGGGACCTACATCTCCGGGCCTGATGGAAATTGCCAGGCACCATATCCGATGCCTGACCAAACAGCGCCCCCGTCGCCCGAGAGGCCCAAAGAGCCCTCGGCGGCAGCGGCTCCGGCCCTGAAACCAGTCCCGGGCCCGGCCTCCACATCAGTGGCAGCCCCAGTGGCAGCAATGTCGGTCTCAACGGCCCCAGCGGCGGCATCGACAGCAGCGGCCCCAGCAACGAAGGCGGTAGCCCCAACGGCCCTAGCGGTAGTGCGTAGCCTCAGAGGCTCCAACGACGACCTCCTCCGGCCTCCCCACGGCCTCCTCCACGCCGGCAACGGCCCCAGCGGCAGCAATGATGGCCTCAACGGCCCCAGCAGCAGCGACGGCGGCGGCAGCGGTGGCAGCTCCGGCAGCGACCCCAACGGCTGCGGCAACGGCCTCAGCGACGACCTCCTCTGGCCTCCCCATGGCCTCCTCCGCACCGGTGACGGCGGTGACAGTCCCAGCGGCCGCGGCGGTGGCCTCGGCAGCGGCCTCAGCGGTCCCCGCGATGACGGCGGCAGCCCCCGCAGCAGCGCCGACGGTCCCCAGCAGCGGCGCCGACCACCCCCAACATCGGCAGCCCCAGCAGCGGCGACGACGGCCACCAATGACGGCGGCGGCAGCCCCAGCAGCCGCGGCGGCAGCCCTGGCCTCGGCGGCGGCAGCCCCGGCCTCGGCGGCGGCGCCGACAGCAGCCACGGCGGTAGCGGCGGTAGCGGCAGCCCCGGCGGCAGTCCAACGGCCCCACGGCCTCCTCCGCACTTCCACGGCCTCCTCGGGGCTGCCCACCCTCCCCCGGGTCCTTTTGCCACCCCTGCCACAGGTGAGGACCCCGGGGGAGGTGGACTTACCCCGAATTTCGGCCGTGGCAGTGGAGCTCCTCAGCCCGACATCCTCCGGTCTTTCTAGAGAGGGCTGCTCCTTCCATGATATCAGAAATTAATAGTTATTTTAGTACAGCAGTTTGAGGGCCACAAGACTTTAGTTGCTTCACCTGCTATAGTTATTACTGTTTTCAATGGTTGCCAATTGTCATCATGCTCTGATAATCATCTACCTGGATTACAGGAATGCTTTATATACATTTATTTATAGTATATATGCTCTATTTGAGCATTTTTTTGTGGGATTACCATTAAAAATAACTTCGAAGCTTCAGCTAGTACAAAGTGTGGCTACTGTGGAATAGTGCAGAACAAACCTTGCAATGCAGGTTTTTGAAATTCCAGCACTTCACTTTACTTATTGTATGTACCAATTAATGTAATCTTCTCATTCTGCCTAATGCTATAGACCAGAGTGTCAAACTGGGGGTCGAGGGCCAGTTGCGTCAAGCACAGGCCATGCCCATCCCAGCTCCATGAAGGGAAAAACATCACGAAATGTGATGTGACGGCAACATTATGCTGTAGTTTGACACCTGTGCTATACACAATGTGGTTGATAGATTCCTTTTACAGGTACCAGCAGTACATGTGCAAAAAATAGAGAAGGGAGAACATTTATTAATGACCACCTTGCATGAGTTATTATTGTGCTGAACTTTTTTTTTCTTAGAAAGACATTCTAAAATTAAAGATGCTATCCTTTCAATTTCAGCAATTATGTGGACCAACTCTCCACATTTTCCAATCTTTACAGCTTATTTCAGTTAATTTATGATCTGGCTTTGTCTGTTTTTGGTGGCCTTGTTTCCTTTTACTGCTGACCATTTAAAGCATAACTGAAGTACTGGAGTGCATGATATGGCTGAAAAAAGTAAGACAGAATTTTGTTATTTGGCCTTCCAGCAAAGTTTTGTTTTATACACCCCAATACTTGCTTGTTTGTCACCTTTACCATTCAGGTAATGCACGGATGCCTTCTTTAACACCACAACTTAAACAAAGTTGATTTTCCTCCTGTCTCGTTTTTTCATGGTCAAGTTTTGCAACTATAGGTAGCTATGAGAAACACAATAGTGTGAATTAATCTGTTTTTAGTTGCCAAACTTTGCTTTTTCATGCTCTATTCTTAATGTTCATTATTGCTGTGCAACCCAGTGCATGTTGATGCTTTATTTCTAGACTTCATTCACAGCTTTGATCAATCCATAATTCTAGGAAAGTGAATTCTTGCACATTCATTCTTTTTACCATCAATTGGTATTTTGACATTTGCATTCCTCATAGTGGTCATGAGCTTAATCTTTCTGATGTTCACAAAGAGGCTAAACTTCTCACTTTTGTTGTAAAGCAGCTGTAGTCACTTAGGCAGACACCAAAGGCAAAGGTTCAGCTCTAACTTTATTTAAAAATAAAGGGTTACCGCTACTGCCGCTCTAACACAGCAGCCAGCTGGAGTGGCAACAGCTGATGTTGTTTGACAGCTCCTTTTATAGCCGGCTGTCAAACGGCATCAACCAATGGGAGAGGTCCGTGCTTCCCGCTTAAAGCACGGACCTGAGTGGAAACTACAGTCAATACACAACAACTTTCTTCTTTAATCCTTTTGATCAGATGTTTTATACTTTATACTAGAAATTTATATAAATTTCTATACCGCTCCCTCTCCCAAAAAAGGGACTCGGGGCGGTGTACAGCCAACTAAAAACAAAAATAATATATACAATTAAAAACAAATTAAAAACAATTACATTAGAGGCCGAATATACAATTTAAAAATATAAAACTAATAAAAATTTAAAATTTAAAAAAATTATTTAAAATTTCTGAGATTATGTCATCAGCATATCAAAGATTGTTAACATTCCTTCTTCCAATCTTTACTTCTGTTTTTCCAGTTTCCTCATGTTCACTTGAACTTAACAGGTTGAATAAGAAGGGTGGTAAAAAAATTCAACCTTGCTACACTTCTTTCTCTAACTTGATGATATCAACGTATGGAGTCTTATTATTTGGCAGTTAACTCATTGCCCATATCACCTTTCGAAGGATGACTGGTTCGATTTCTGTTTCTGTTTCCTGATCCTAAGGACGGTAGACTTCATTATTGCTGGCATACAGCTCTTCTATATATTCTCGCCATCTGTTCTTGACACCTTGTTGGTTGGACAGGTCTTTTTCTTGTTTTCTTTTTGATGATCCCTTTATGAGCAGTAAATTGTGTTTGAATTCTTTTGACTTGCATAAACTCAAGTATGATGTGGCTTTTCATGCAGTATTCTTCTAGCCGTTTGCAAGAATGATTTTTAGCACTTCTAAAAGTACTAGCTAGATATAATGATGGCTGTCCAAATTTAGTCAGGAAATGATTAAAAATGCTGTTAACCCAATGAACTGAAAAGAAAATCGGGGAGATTAAATTAGCCTAATTGTTTCTAGCTTTGCCTAAAATGAAAGTGATTTGATGGTTTACAAGAAGGGGCTGTTTCCTTGATAAATTGTCCATACCAATAGTCAACTATTAAATGAAACATCTACTTTATGTATCTTTTATGTACTTACTTTTAAGATACACAGTGGTGCAATTCACTTAGGAATTCAAAGTTTATGGGTGCTGATTTTCTAGCACTTAGGAATATATTATTTTCTTACATAGAAAAAAAAATTTCTAGAGCTGAACAGATGGATTAACGATTTGGATCACTGGTCTGTGATATTTCTTAAGCCTTAACATAACATTTTTTCTTATATGTTCAATATTAATCAAGAGATATGCATTAAAAACACTCCTGAAATTTTGTTTAATATTATTATATTAATAGTGATAATATTGTAATGTTACTAATCCTAATCAATTAGGTAGCTTTCTTTTATTTTATTTTGTATGGCATTTCCTCCTTAGGGTGTTAAGTCTATATTGAGTTGCTTTATTTTACAGTAATGTAATTTAGGAAAAGCTTCAGCCATGTGTAGAAATAGCATTACAATCTGTCTAGGGCTGAAAATAAGCTGAGCATTCATCATAGTTTATGCTGCAATACTTGTTTAGATTTCTGTCCTCTAGTGTATAATTTCTATTGATGAATGAGTCAAAGCCAAATTACAATGCTTTTAACATGATTAAATATTTGTTTACTTTTTCAGTGCTATGTGTATACTCTTCTTTGTGAATGATAAGAATCTTTTGGAAATTAATGATGCTCTTTTTTAATGAATAGGGCCAATTTCAGCAAACTCTGTCCCTTGATTAAAATTTTTTTTTATCATTTTCCCCTTGTTTTTCTTCTCTTTGAATTAGACAGTAGTTATTAAGTCCTAACTGACAGTTGCCACAGCAATACTAATCAATGAAGAAAAAGTTAATTTACCGTAACTGTTAAAAATTCACATTTTTTGGTATACTTTTATAGACAATTAAAATTAGTCTTCCAGATGTTTCATTACCAAACTAGGTAACTTCATCAGTGCACTTTTTTGTCTTTTTTGCTCCCCAACAATTATTAAGCCTGGGTGTTATGCTGAAGGTTTCTATCTTTTTGAATTCTAAAGTCCCAGAGCACATTTGTAGTCAACTGGTGTCCAGGCCATCAAAGTGATCTGACCAAAGTGAAGGATAATTGTCAATTCCTACAATATTCAGATCACATCTTATTTATTTAAAAAAAACAACCCACCACCCTAGGAGAATTGGATTCTCCTCCAGCGTCACTACTGTTTTTTGTACTGCTGTCCAACTGAGTGTGATATTTATTGCTGCTTTGTCATCTTCCAGTAATAATTGTCTTTACCCTCTATCACCTCTGCCACTATCCTGAGAAGGCTGTACAAATTTTTACTAGCTCCATGGGTGTTTAAAGATTTGGTGGGTCATGTTCCGGACCCAATCAACTGCCATTCCTATTTTCCCTTCTCTTCCAAAAATGTCCTTTCCCCTTATTCTGCTTCTTACTGACCTGCCTTCTTACATAGCCAATTATATATCCTCTTAAAATCATGTAGCTTTCTCCTCCCTTCCAAAACATACAGAAAACAAAAAGATCTTTAACTAGCTAAAATAGCCACCTAAGTGACATGAAAAAAAAAAGAATAAATTCCAGCTGCCACATTGCTTCTGAAGGTAATACCTAGTTTTACTTCAGTCAGGATATTATGTTGCTGTCTTTGTTTTCTTCTTCAATGAATATGTCATCATTGCATTCATTAAATGTTCAATTAGTTTTGTCTTTTTATGTTTGTAGGACACACTGATTAGAAAAACACCTCAGTTACTGGAGTGTTATGAATGTCAAAAAGAAAGGTCACCAGCTCTTCACAGAAATAAGTCATTTTGGATTCTATAATTACAAACTCCCTCACCAAAGGCATCTGGGACTATTCTATAAAAATAATAGCCACATCATCATCCCCTTTTGGGGGAACCTACCTTTATGGTCTATAAACTCTTAAGCTGTAGCTATAGGCATTGTGACTTCATCTCAATCTGTGATCTTTATTAAATACTTCCAAATCAAGTTGATGGTCTCCCAGTCAATGAATCTGGCTTGCAAGTCATCCAGAAGTGCAATGTGAGGAAATCACAATAATAAATAACACTTTGCTTGCCTATATGCTTATATGCTTACTGAGGTTCATTGAGCAGTCACTTGAATATTCATCTTCCTCTGAGGCAGTCTGTATTTTCTTTTTAAGCATTGCTACGAGTATTGAAGAAACAGCAGTAGCTGTTTTCTTCTAAAAAGTCACTCTGCTCTTGAACTTTCTGCAGATGACTGTAGGAGAAAAGTCCATGTTTGTGAGACATATATAATGAAAGAACTACAAATATGATACATATATGATGAAAGAACCACCATTGCATCTAAGTAATCTGTCAGGGTAATGATGATTTAATAGCTGACCAGCTGCTGTAATGATGATGCAATGGTAGCAATGAGTCAGCAGGATTATTTGACTGCTACCGCTTTAAGAGGCTGCAATATAAGAGAGATCCTGTGGGGGTATATGTCTCTCTCCATATGTGCTTCAGTGGTGTAGCTGATTGCTATTTGTTCAAGGCCTGTATTAAAATACAGTACTTGTATGTATATATGCTTCTGAAGGGATAAAACCACTATATGTAAATACAAGCCTGTGTGCTGTATTTGCTCCTGGGTTGTCTTACCTAATCACACTATGTGCACTCTGACATAATCTGTCTCTACTGAAGGACAACAAGACAGCTCATTGTCCTTCTAGGCCTCTAATATCTTAAATAATCTGTCTCTACTTCTAGGCCTCTAATGTTTTAAATAATCTCTCTTTACTGAACTTTTTTTTTCTTATTTGTTTGCAAGAAGGAAAGATGATGGTTCTCCACAAGAGTTATATGAAATCAACCCTACTCATGGGTAATTATTGGAAAGCAGGAAGACAAGCTTCCTTTTGAGTAAATATAGATTTAAATACAAAAAATAAAATTAGGCTTGTCAGACTTCACTCAAAGTCAAAAGCTAGCGGACAAACATTCAAAGTCTGTGCAAACTAGCTTCATTTTCGATACCAGAAAAGTCATAATTAGAGCATAAAAATCAGGGTTAGTATACACCCTTCCCTATGTAACTGTGGGTGGGGACTCAGCTGACATTTGAGCATTATTTGCCATAGACATGACTAGTTTCAGCTCCTTGCATCAGATCTTGGACCTTCTAGGCCTCTAATATTTTATAGGAAGGAAAAAATGGATTTATAACTTTTTAGAACCTAAAATGTAAAAGAACATATTTTTTAATAAAATACTATGTCTGCCAAGATTAACTAGTACAGTGATAGCACGAGATGAAAGTTATCTGTGTATTAGTGAGTTCCTTTGAAATAATTTATAAAGATGTAATTGGTTTGAGATCTTTTGGATGTTAAACCTATTGCGTGAAGCATGAGAACTGTAATGAGATTAATTACAGCATTATTTAGGCTAATCATCTTCCCATGCAAATGACTTTTTTCCCCATTATATATAAAATTCTGTTTCTATATATTCAAGGATTAAGTATTGCTTAGGCAATTGCTTAGGCCTGTTTGGACCTCATCCTTCATATAGATTATTTATTTTACTAAACATTGTTGTTCTATCACAATGATCATTACTCTTTGAAAATTATCTTCCTTGAACTGTTCTGCCTCCCTGGTTGCTAGTTCAGGTAGTCCTCGCAACAGTTCGTTTAGTGATTGTTCAAAGTTGCAACAGCACCGAAAAAAATGACTTTATGACTGTTTTTTACAGTTATGACTTTTTCAGCATCCTGATAGTCATGTGATCAAAATTCAGATGTTTTAATTTAATTTTTTTTAAAAAAATATTTTTTTTATTTACATTTATATGCTGCCCTTCTCCGGAGACTCAGGGCGGCTTACAGTCTATGGAGCACCATGCTAAGTGCTAGGCAATAGCCTTCATTCCATTGTATATGCCTGCTTATTACAAGGGCTTTTGGCCCCCCCAAGCGGCATTTTACAAAGTCAGCTTATTGCCCCCAGATTCATTTAACAACCAGGTTACTCACTTATCAACTTCAGTGATTTATTCAACAACTGAGGCAAGAAAGGTCATAAAATCTTGGGTCCTCAATTTACCTACCCCGAGAGAATGGAAGGCTGAGTCAACCTTGAGCCTGGTGGGATTCGAACCTGCACTAATTGCAGGCAGCTTGCACTAAGTGCTAGATGATTAACAGCCTGCACCACCAAGAATCAGTTTGGCAACTGATTCACATTTATGACCATTGCTGTGTCCCAGATGATATGATCATGTTAGCCGACAAGCAAGGTCAATGGGAAGACCAGATTCATTTAACAACCAGGTTACTCACTTATCAACTTCAGTGATTTATTCAACAACTGAGGCAAGAAAGGTCATAAAATGGAGCAAAACTCACATAAGAAATGTCTCACTTAACAACATAATTTTTGGGCTCAATTGTGGTGAATAAGTCAAGAGCTACCTATATGTTTTCAAATATTATTAGCCAGGTTTCCCTATTTGTTATGTGGAATTTTTCATCCCCATCTATTTGTTTGTGGGGTGTGTGTGTGTGTGTGTGTGTGTGTGTGTGTGTGTGTGTGTATTTTACAGTCCTATTCTCTGTACAGTGCTCTCTCCAGTAAATGTTGAGACGAGAAGAATAGAATAGAATAACAGAATTGGAAGGGACCTTGGAGATCTTCTAGTCTAACCCCCTGCTCAGGCAGGAAACCCTATATCATTTCAGACAAAAGGTTGTCCAATCTCTTCTTTAAAACTTCTAGTGTTGGAACATTTAAAACCTCTGGAGCCAGGTTGTTCCACTGATTGATTGACCTAACTGTCAAGAAATCCCTTCTTAGTTCTAGGTTGCTTCTCTCCTTAATTAGTTTCCACCACTGCTTCTTGTCCTGCCCTCAGGTGCTTTGGAGAATAGCTTGACTCCCTTTTCTTTGCGGCAACCCCTGAGATATTGGAATATTGCTATCATGTCACCCCTACTCCTTCTTTTCATTAAACTAGACATACCCAATTCCAGCAACCATTCTTTATATGTTTTATCCTCCAGTTCCCTAATCATCTTTGTTGCTTTTCTCTGCACTCTTTCTAGAGTCTCAACATCTTTTTTGCATAGTGATGACCAAAACTGGATACAATATTCCAAGTGTGTCCTTACCAAAGCATTATAAAGTGGTATTAACACTAACTTGTTGAAGGGAGGTCATGGAATGAAGCACTTTTCCTAGCAAATATATTGGATAATCTATGCCCTGGATTTTCTTACCATTGGAATACTGCCATACTAGCTATGATTAGTAATCCAACTTGCTTCAGACTGGAGATGTTGCTCTTTCCTCATCTCTTCCCCTCCCCTCCCTTGCCCTCCCTTCCCCTTATATTCAGGGTCCTTGTATTGCTTGTAATATTCTTGTCATCCACTGAGAAGCACTGTTTTACAACATGCAAGTATGGCAATACCTTCCATTTTACATATACAGTAGCTTTAATTTAATTGAGTTTGCTAGTTTATATTCTTTAATGGCAAGCCAGATGCTCTGCCCACGCTGATGTATGATAAGATATATTTTGAAGTATGAGGTTTATTTTATTCCAAAGTATCTAATTTGGTAAAACTCAAGTGTTATGCTGAAATAAAATTTTCCCATTGCCACAAATAAAACTTTCAATACTTAATCCTTCTGTACTGTATTCCTGAAATTCTAATATCATATAAGTATTCCCCCTCTCCAAGGAATTTTTTCCAAGTGCAAATGGATCCAAAGCCTCAGGAATATAATCAGAAACATATATTTCTTTAAAAGGGATTAATGCTTATTAATTTGCTTGTCTTTTGTCCTCTCTTTAGAAAGCTTCTCTGTCTGTCCAATTTAATAACCAAAACAACTGTAAAAATGAGGACAAAACAACATTTTACTTTAGCGAAATGCTTAACAACCTCATATTGTGGATATTTTAAGAATGTGTTTTGGAGAAAGAATTAAAGATTTCTCTTGCTGGCAAAAAGAGGGATGGGATTTTGAAGCCTTATGAAATTTGTCTTAATGCATTGATTTTTACCTGTGTAAAAATGTTTGAGAATTTCTAAGGAGTAGTAGGCAATATAAACATGAGTTGAAATATATTACTGAACAACTGATATGGAGCGATATTAAAATGAATTAAAATTAAGTTTCATATGTTCTGCTTAGATATTTTCCCCCAAAATGAATATGACAGTGATAAGAAAGAAATAAACAAGCCATTTTCCACAGACTCTATGGACTATGCTTTCTGTAATAACACCTTGAATACTTCAGCTTGGCTATAAAAGAGGTTTTTCTTTACTTATTTAAAACAAATCACTGAACTGGTGTTAGTCACATTTGAAGTGTTGCTATATTTCACTCTTTTTTAACAAGTGTCAGGAGCAAGAACATGTAGATGTGTTTGTTACTTAGAAAAGCTTTGGTGTGAACTAAGTAATTAAGTAGAAGTAGAAGTGTTAAATTAAAATAGGAATGCTTCACAAAGTTTGTCATAAGTCATTATCGTGTAACAGCTATTTTTGAAAAGAGGATGTAATACTTTCATTATTTTTCCATTGCCAATTTCAGCTGTGTGAATACTGGAATTTTATTGTTTATTCAAAAAGGTATTTGCAAAATAATTGGTGATTGTGGCATTGGAGATGTAAGTAACTTTTGACATTCAGATTGTCAAATGTTAAAGTTTGTTTTTAAAATCAGAATAAGCTTATAGAAATCAGCCACACATTATTTCTGCTGTTTACTAGTACAGGTAGGCCTCGACTTAAAAACAGTTTATTTAGTGACCATTCAAAGTTACAACGGCACTGAAAAAAGGGACGTATGACCATTTTTCATACTTACAAATGTTGCAGCATCCCCATGGACATCTGATCAAAATTCAGACACTTGGCAACTGACTCATCTTTATGACGGTTGTATTATTGTGGAGTCATGTTCTCAGCTGCCTCTGAACTCCTGAGCAGTTACTCACAAAGCAAACAGTATTCACTTTTCAATGTAGTCACGTTTCAGCTTTCATTTGAGCAGTCAGGATTAACAACAGCAAGAACGGGAAATCCTTGAAAAGCCAGCACTGAGAGCGAATGCCTCTCAGCACTTTAAATACTTCCTTCATAAACAACCCCAGGTTAACCAATATCCCCCCTCCTAATACCACGCTGTCCTAATATCTGCTTGCCATCTTGCTTCTCCTTATCCTATCCCTTAATCATCCACCACTGTGCTTCTATGCTATCCAACTCGCCCTAATCTATTCCGCAGTCTATCCCAACCCTGTGCTCCCCGCGCTGTTCCCAAATGTTGCAAACAGGCACAGTCACAAATGCAGCCCCATGTAGTACAGATTATCGCAGCCTCCCAGCCTCTCCGCAGCAGTTCTGTCACAGTGAAAAGTCAGGACCGCCAGGTCTTCCCTCTTCCTGAGCTCCGGGACAGCCGTAGCATGCCGTGGTTGCTGATGTCACCCCCTTGTGCGCCCTGCCAATATGTGACCTACTGACAAGCAAAGTCAATGGGGAAGCCAGATTCACTTAACAACTGTGTTACTAACTTAACAAATGCAGTGATTCACTTAACAACTGTGGCAAGCCAGGTCGTAAAATGGGGAAAACTCATTTAACAAATGTCTTTTCTATACAGCTATAGTATTTTCTTAATTGTTATACTGATTGGTTTTGATTAAGGTTTTGTATTTGCTTTATTGTTTATAGAGAGAAGAATATTTAAAATTTTTGGAAGATGGTTTTAAACCTTCTTCATGATTATAACTAACAGTTAATTTTGCAAAGCTTCATTCTAATCTCAATTCCATAAATCACAAACAAGTTTAAAACCACCTTCCCAAAATTTTAAATATTCTTAGTCTATACAAATCTAAACCACCACTGCTTTCACTTTCAGCGTTTCCCATTCATTTCCACTCTCTATAATCATAAAGCAAATACAAAAACATAAACAATAGCTATAGAAGATTAGCACAGGAGATAACTGCACAAATTCAAAAATTTATTTTTTCTCTGCTGAACTACATTGTGAGATTCAGAAGTTCCAATTTTTTTCAGCTTAATATAGTGATGAAAATGAATGTGATGATAGGGAAATCATTGTAAAAAACTATGAAGTTCTATTTAAATTTGTTTTTTAAATGCCACCAAATGATGGCCCTCCAGTAGGTGGATTAAATCTAGAATGACTGTTTATTCATAAGGAATCAGACTTATAACATATACAATGTTTTCAAAATGGAAAGAATGAATGATGGCATAATATGGCTATATATCACTGTATTTTTGTTTTTAAAAATAGATTGTCAGATTTCCAAACTTCTCAACTGGTTATTTCAAGATTATGTGCTTTTCCTTTTCTAGCAGTTCTGCTATTTGTACTGAAATGGTTCTTTCCTTCCTGACAAATGGGAAAAACTGCAGATGGCCAAAGTCTGGGAATGGAATGGGACAACTTGCCATAGCCAATTTGCTGTGGCCAGTTTGCCATGGCCAGCTCAATGCAGGACAACTCGCCATGGCCAACTCACCGTGGTACAACTCACTGTGGGACAATTTAACAATTCTACTTAATTATTTAAAATATTTTTTTTAAAAAATATTTTCTTGCCATTCACATTTTATTCTGTCCCTCCTCGGCATCCTTGCTTTAATGATTCTATTCCACCATTTCTTTGATATTAGTGTAACTCTTGTCCTGCAGTGAGTTGGCAATAGCGAGTTGGCTGTTGCAAGTTGGCTGTGCCAAATTGTCATAAATCCTTTGGAAAGCAATATGTCCACTTATATCACCCACCTCCTTAATTATCTCCTTTATTCATTTTTGTTGATTACAGCTCGGCTTTTAAGACCATCATTCTGGATATACTGATTAAGAAGTTGCTGGAAATGGGCCTCTCCTCTCACATCTGCTGTTAGATAAGGGATTTTCTTACTAACAGACCCCAAACCATTAGCAGCTATTTTTCCTCCACTCTTGCTCTCAGCACTGGCTCTCCATAGGGCTGTGTGCTGAGCCACCTTTTGTATTCACTCTACACCTACAATTGCACTCCCTCTTGTCCCACTAACTCTACAATAAAATTTGTAGACAACACCACATTGATGGGACTCATATTAGGAGGAGACGAGACCTATAGGTCAGAGGTTCTCAGACTGGTCTTGTGGTGCAAGAGTCATAACCTCACCCTGAACATCAAAAAGACCAAAGAATTGATTATAGAGTTCAGAATATGCAAAGCAGAGCCTTTCCCATTATATATCAATGGAGACTGTGTGGAAAGAGTTCATAGTTTTAAATTTCTAGGAACTCATATTTCCAACAACCTTACTTGGTCAGTCCACACTATGGCCACTGCAAAGAAGGCCCAACAGCACCTGCACTTTCTGAGGTTGCTGAAAAAGAGTGGTCTGGGTGAGAAGTTGCTGGTTACTTTTTACCGTTCTACCATCGACAGCATTTTGGCATACTGTGTAATGGTGTGGTATGCTGGATGCTCTGCAGTAAATAAGATGTTCCAGAGAGTTATAAACACAGCACAAAAAAATCATCGGTTGCTCTCTTTCTTCTTTGGAAGAGATTGCGAAGACCAGACTCCTCTCTACAACACTAAAAATCTCCACAGACGGTTCTCATCCTGGACATTCATATTTCTAACTGTTACCATCAGGGAGGCATTATAGGTGTCTTAAAATGAGGACTAATAGATTGAGAAACTGTTTCTTTTCCAAGGCAGTAATTGTCTTGAATCAAACAGTGCATTTGTGATTTATTGTTATTATTATTGTTGTTGTTATTTTAAATGTTCTGTAGTATGATTGTGATGTGATGTTTGGGGCACTGTGCTGGAGTAGCTTTCAAATTTCATTATATTCGTGGAATGCAATGACAATAATGTCATTCTATTCTATTCTTTATTCATTTTAAGTAGCAGTTCAGTCAGAGAGACCACTAATTATTATAAAAAGAATATCAACAAGGTTCATAGGGCACATCTGATTCAAAAGATTTCTGAGAATCTTTAAACAAGCATTCCTGAGTAAATGCATCTTCTGTATTTTTTGTTACTGCATGAACTTCTGAACTGATGGAATTTCAGCAGTAGTATGTTGATTTGCATAAAATATCATGCCTGAGTAAAACTGGGCTTTTGTTACCCTTGTGGCATAGTAGTCAAAATGTGCCAAAACTGGTACTTCTAAGTCTGCATACTTGGTCTATACATTCTCTGTATGTGAAAGGCTTGATTGGCAAAGTCATGATAAGCAATAGTGGTCAGTATTTATGGGACTATCAGATGCCCTTGGATTATGCTTTGCATAACACTGCATAATTAAAAAGGGAATTGTTATGATGTATGAATCTGAGCAAAAAACAAACAAACAAGAATAGGGATAATAATTCCCCTACTCTGCAATCTTTTACTTCTGCTTACTGCTTTCTTTTTAGAGCCAGTTCAGTTGGTCAGTTTATTACACATCTCACTTCATTTCAGTTGAAACAGTTTTGTTGAGGAAAATGAAGTCTGACATTACAGTATTGAGTGAATGTGATAGAGAAACTGGTTGCTTAAGAAGGACACAAAAAAGACTTCCAATAACATTTTGATGGTTAATAATAGAAGGAATTTAGAATGTGTTTGTGTTTGTGTGTGTGTGTGTGTGTGTGTGTGTGTGTGTGTGTGTGTGTAGGGCGCCCACATGCGTTATTTTCCAAATATAACAAATATTATTCAGTATAAGAAGGTTCTGTTTATAAATCTATTTACTGAAGGTTTTTATTTTTTGCTATAAACTAGCTGGCTGCTAATATCATATAAAAAGGTACGATCAATACTTTGGAGCATTTGGGATTCTAAATCAATAGAAGAGGTGATATGAATTTCACACATTGGGCCCATTCTAACTAGCATTTTAAGAGTTTGTTGTGACAATTTTTTTCCTGTCACCATTTATCAGTACCTCAATTTTAAAGCCTGGATGGAATTTGAAATTTAGAAATGGCCTCTTAATGAAGCATGGAAAGTTGCAGTTCAAATATGAAATATAAATATAACAGATAATCAGAGTTGGAAGGGACCTTGTAGGTCATCTAATCCAACCCCCCGCCCAAGTGGGAGTCCCTACACCATTTCTGACAAATGGTAGTCCAATCTCTTCTTGAAAGTCTCAAGTGATGGCACTCCCACAACTTCCGAGAGCAAGCTGTTCCATTGGTTGATTGTTCTCACTGTCAGAAAGTTTCTCCTTATTTCCAAGTTAAATCTCTCCTTGTTATGTTTCCATCCATTATTCCTTGTCTGGCCTACAGGCGTTTTAGAAAATAGCTTGACCTCTTCCTCCCTGTGGCAGTAAATATCAGATTGCAGGTATACAGTAGATGCTCCGTAATATTTATCTGGATTTGAGCAATTATATACTTTGCTATCAACTTGAGATGTTAAATCAGCTGAAAATGTGATTCACATGATATTTCATTAATTTCATATATAAAATACATGACTTAGGTGTATTCATTCAGAGGGATGATACCTAGGTTTCTTCTCTATACTAATACGTTTTAATGTGGGATACACAGAAGCATTTTCAAGTCTGCGTGTAAAAATTTAACCAGTAAAATCTCGTAGGAGGATCAATTTGTAAAACAGTACTTTCAGGAGTTATTGCCTCTATACATTTTGAACAATAATACTGTAGGATACTGTTGTGCTTGACTTCAGGAGTGAATGAAACTAAATAATTAACAAGCCTAAGCTATTTACACTGTGACTGAAAAAATTACTGGTGCATTTATGTGATAAGACTTCTTTGGCAGAAAAGTTAAGTGTCAGACACCATGTCACACAGTGCTATATACTAAGGAGACTTTTGGGTTGCTACATTTCTCAGTAAAAAGCAAAACTCAGATTGGTATGAAACCAAGGAACCATAGCTCATTCTAAAAATTCTTTATGTCTTTATATATCAAGAATGCTATATTTATTGTTTTATATATTGGGTTTTTAAAAGCTTTTATTATGTAGATTATTTGTTTGTTTATCTGTCAACTTTATATAGCTGCCAATCCCACCAGAAGTGATTCTGTGCAGCATACAACAATCAGAATCACAATATAAAAACAATCATTATAAAATATAAGCAATCATTATTAAGTTTTTTAAAAAAACATTAAAAATTAGAATATACAAGTGTTGTATATAAAGCTTTGTGAAGAAATTATTAAAACATTCAACTACTTTGAATATGATAGTGCAGAAAGAGAATTGAGGTAGACACTTTAAACATTCCTTTAGAAAAATAGGATTTACTGGCCTTTTGACAACTTTCCTTCTTAATATTAGAAATTATCTTTCACTCTGCATTTTTCTTCCTATTTTATAAATATTTCATTAACATTAGTATCTTTCTCTTGGTGAAAGCATCTGTGCAACTAAACTGCAGGATTCCTTAATTTTTAAAAGCACCGTAATCATTTCTCTATATATTTAAGTGAAACGAATTATTATTCAATTCTTTTCATGAAGCAGATTTTGCCTTCTCAAAAGCTGTTTGGAGGATAATGGAGAAGAGGTCTATGGACTTCAGTCTTTTTGTACCAAGTCAGAAAGGGAAAAATTAGCTCTTGGTGAGTTTCTCCAGCTATTTTTCTCAACAATACTTCCCACCTTCTATGTAAATTGGAAAAAAAAAGCTTCATTCAGCTGAAGAACGAAAAAGAGAGAGGAAGATGGAAGAAAAAAGGCTCGTACCAAAAAATTTGGTCCAGTGAGAATCATTAACAAGGGAAGGTATGTCTTCCCTAGATGCTAGGTGTTTTGCTGGAGCAAAGCATAGGAGTTTTTTTTCTCCTTCTGTATGAAAGGTAGTTGTGAAATAGCCACTTTGGAGTGACAGTACTAACATGGGAGAAGGGAGCTGGCACTCTCCCTCAGTTCCTATCCTTAAAATAGATGAGACTTTGAATGAGAGAGATGCACAGCAAACTTCCCAACTATGAGGAAGCCAGAAAGCTATATTATTTTCACCCAGTCCTACAGAGTAGTAGTAGTTAAAAGCTAATGATATTTGTTAACATTTTTCATGGTAATATATGAAACATTAATATGCATGATAGTGGGTTGCAATTAACATATTTTTTTTCAAATGCTGAGGACTGAAATCATTATACGGTGATTTCATATCTACATAGTGTGTGAATGTCTATCAGAGTACTTCATAGAAAATATTAATTAAATATGGATTAGATTAGATAAAGCATGTAGGAAGTAATTTGCAAGACTAAAGAAAACCTATTTTTCTATCTATTGCCTTTCTGTCTGCCTATGACATCCTCCTTTTGCTTTGTGGGAAACTGGTTTGTAATCCTCCTTAAATATGTACAGTATCTGAACATGTTTCATCTCTTATCAATCCCAGCAGCTCAGACACTCACATTCTATATAATTTTGATTGCAAGATATATTTTACGGATTAACAACTCCTATTACCATTTCCCCCCTAAAATAATACCAGGTCTTATATTAAATTTTGCTCCAAAAGATGCATTAGGGCTTATTTTCTGGTTAGGTCTTATTTTTGGGAAACATGGTATTTCCCCATTTCTTCAGCCCTTATAAACATTTTTTAAAAAATGTCAGCACTGGTCCAAGGTAGCATAAATGATGTCAAAAGTGACATTTCCATATACAAGCTTCACCTCCCTGGCTTTGCCTTCTAAAACTAAATTCATTTTCACACTAACATGGGAGTTCTCAGGAGTTTCTTAATTGGCTAATGCTCTCTTTTACACTGCCAATAAAAAGTGCAAGAAATAGCAGGAAACTAGTGTTCACTCCCAAACAAAAATGTCAAATTGATCATTGTATGAGGGCATTATTTATTGCCTAACAAATGCCACTTAATTCAGTAGAAAAGTTCCTTTGTATTCACAGTATCTGGAATTTCGAAACCTTACCTCTTTCTCTGAACTTTAATTTCTTTCTATCTTTCTTTTACAGTTTCCAAGTGAAAAAGCTACATACTTATCTGAAAATAGCTCTCATGAGTTTCAAGGAATGTGCTATATTTCTGAATAGGAAGAGATATGCGGTGTATAGAAGTTTGAATTATTCCATTGCAATTATTGTATATATTCAGAAAAAAATATTACTTCAAGCAGCTATTATTCCCAGTGCTCTTTTCTCTTAGCTTTTACTATCCTGCCACATTATTTTCACAATTAACTTAAAACAAATCTGTAGTCATTATTGTAAATTCCCATATGATTTCCTGCATATAGTCTCGTGCCCACGCCTAGAGACAAGACAATGAAATCCCAATTCAGTCAAATCCTTTATTTGCTTACATTTAATAGAATCTTGCCAAACTAAAGTCCCAGCTGGGTGGAATTAGAGATGGAGAACTGGACAGGCATTACAACATCCCTATGCTCAGTTGTAAGAGCAAATGATCACGCAGGTGCTGGCAGCAATCATGACTTCAAAATGTCTCATATAAGCATTGAGAGGTCTGTCATGGCTATTAAATGACTGTTCATATATTCAGTGTCTTTCCACCTTGTAATTCTCTGGACTCAGGTTCTTGCTATTCAATGCTAGATCAGCCTGTAATAAAACACTACTGATTCATGGATAAGCGGACTGTATCTATGTATATCATTGAGACCTGAATGGGCATGGAGGGAGAGGGGTGTCTCCTCTTGGTAATGTTATAGATATTATGACATCAACCATGACCCTGGGTCAGAGGCAGAAGCAGGGAATGTCATCTAGGACATGTTGGGAACTTTCAAAGGCATTACTCCACAGGTAGCTAGATATAAGACCTTATTTATAAAATTGGAGAACAGAAGGGATTACCACTTTGCTTTTAGATTCCCTGCTGCATAGCAGCTTCTGTTTCACAACTGCTCAAAGGGTCCTGGGAGACTTACGGGGTACAGAAATGGAAGCAGCTTGGGAGTTCGTGGCTAACTGGTCCCCATGCATCTGCCATATGTCATGGAGGGCCTGACACACAAGAAAGGGTCCACATGTTAGGTCTTGTTTTCTTGGCTCTTGCCTAGATTAAAAGAAATGAATAGATGCTGACCATAGGCAGTCCTCTCTTAACAACCATTCATTTAGCAATTGTTCAAAGTTAGGACAGCACTGAAAAAAGCGAACAGCTGAAGAAGCTTTTTGGATGAAAAGAAACGTCTTCAAAGAAAAACCAGAAAGTCCAGTTGCTCCTTGAAAAAGCACCTTTGGGACAACCATGACCTAGATGACTGAGAATCTTCATAGTAACTGAACAAAGTAACTTACTTACAAAGCCCTTGCACTTAGGATCGTCTCAGTGTCCCTATGGCCAAATGATTGCTATCTGGACGCTTGGCAATCAGCTCACACTTATGACATCCTATGCTCATGTGGTTGGTCAGCCAGCTTCCAACAACAATCCTTAGGGAAAGCCTGTGAGATATCTCAAGTGACATTCACATGGTGTCTCTCTTACTGACTGCAGCAAAAAAAGGTCATAAAAATTAGATGTGGTCATATGATGCCTCATTTAACAACCATAATATTTAATAACCATAACATTTAATGATGAATTTTTCAGTCCCTTTTGTGTTCATAAGTACTACCTATAAATCATTCTGTTTTTTTCTAACTTGAAGTGAATTTGTTGATGTGAAACTAGTTTTCTATTTGTTTATGTGATGATCATTTGATAATTTATTTGTATTACTTAAACTATTTTGTAAATGTTTCCATGGCAAAGCAATTTGTTGCAGGCAGTATATAGAAATTGCTACTATAAAAGTGTTTTCTAAATTGCTTTGCTTGTAGCTACAAAAGCTATCATAAAGAGTGATTCTACATACTGGGCTTCAAAAGCCCAGAAACAGCCACAGAGCAGAAAGAGTCAGCTAACTTTATGATTTAAGAGCATGCTGAACCCACATATGAAACTAAATTATAAGCTTCAATAAACATGCAAAATATAATGCTACAATCTCCTAATGACCCGAGCAAATTGGCAGATTTACCACTTGTTAGACTTTATTTCAAGGAGGAAAAAAAAGACAGAAAAGAAATAAAATTTAAAGATGATTATACAGTCTTTTTTTAAAAAAAAAATTAATTAGATCTTCATAGTTCATATTTTTTGTTCCAGTTATAATTAAAGTACTATTGACAGTTATATCAAATAATATACCAGATTTACAAATATTAAAGACAATTATCAATTCCTGGCAGTTGGAATTCTATGATGTGATTGCTGGGCATATTTAAGAACTGGAACACATAAAAATAGTATTCACGTTGTCATGATCCAAGTGTCAGACTGTATTCATTTTCTTTGCCTAATAAGATATAAAAGGAACACTTGGCCATAAAAGTGACACCAAACAATTTAATATTTTTTGTTTTAAAAAACTTATTTTTCATCCAAGAAATACATTTTGTTGAAAAAATAACAATTGTCCTTAAAATCTAACATATGTATTAAACTGTAATTAATTATGAGACTTCTGTGGACTAATAAGATAGGATCAACATATTTGGAAAATTTTGATTTGAATAAAAATCTGAAAACCTACCTAATCAACATATCTGGACAAAAATACAGGTGACTGTTAAATGTCAGTAAAGAAATGCAAAAAAGAAATATAGTAACAAATCAAATATTGCTTGAATTTCATTCATCTTCTCAGCTTTCAGCTTATTTAATGTGGAAGGTAGCAAGGCTTAAATTTGCTCCTTTTTATGCTAATAGAATATCATTATTACATCATTATAACAAATATCATTATTAAATTTATATCAGTCTAATATTTTCAATCTATTTGTATCTTCTCTTAAGAAGGATGATGTACAAATATACAGGGTTACTGTTTTTTAATAGCAAAGATAAATGACACAAATGTTTGGAAAAAGAGACCCCTCAGAAAGCACTTGGCTATTCATCCTGACTATTGTGTGTTATGTCTCTTGTGTGATCTGAATGCATGTATGCATTTTAAATTAGAAGACATAAGTTTTATTCTTTTTTTTTTCTCTTGAGGAGTAACAACATATTGATCCAAATTAAATTTCAGTTTTTCAATAGTCAGAAATGCTACTGATCTGAATTAAGGTATCCAGATTATTGATGTTTCTTCCTCTAATTTTAAAATCACAGCCATATTCTTCTAATCCAGTATCCCTTGATATGCATTTAGCTTATTGGTTGAATCAACCAGGGGACAGTATGCAGCCTTATCTTTTGCCAGTCTAGAGTACTATATTCTGCCATATTCTGTCTGAACTGTGACTTCCTGCCCAGTGTATAACTTTTCATGACAATAATTAAATGCTCTGGGATTCTTATTTTTATAAGAATATCTCACATATTCACAGATTGACTTAGTGGAAAGCTTTTCTATAATCTTTGGGTCTTAAACACTGTTTAATTAACTATATCAAATTTGTCCAAAAGTTCTAGGGATAGGTAATCCCTCAAATACTTAGGTATTATATTATTTATATAGGTAATAACTAGCATTTTGAATTGTACCACTGAGCTTTACAGATAGGATATAATTAAAAGAAGCAAAGGTATTAAACGTTGCTGTATTTTAGACCAGCTGCAATGGGCAAGTACTTTCAAGGGCTGTGCCATGTAGAGCGCATTGCGATAGTGCAAATATAAGGAACCAACACATGACGTCTGTAGAGATTCTCAGTCATCCAGGTCATGGTTGTCCCAAAGGTGCTTTTTCAGGAGACAACTGGACTTTCTTGTTTTTTCTTTTGAAGATGTTTTGAGAAGCGAAATGTCTTCAAAAGAAAAAAACAAAGAAGTCCAGTTGCCTCCTGAACAAGCATCTCTGGGAAAACCAACACATGAATAACCCTCCTGGTCCAGGTATTGTCACAATTGTCAAAAGATGAACTTATGCAATTATATTATCAACTATTACTGTTGATTCCTAAATTGTGGATCAGCCCTGAAAGAGGAAGTGCAACCCTTCTGACCTAAAAATGGGAATAGAATAACAATTGGAAGAGACCTTAGAGGTCTTCAAATCCAACCACCTGCTTAGGCAGGAAACCAATACCATTTCAGACAAACAGTTGTCCAATCTCTTCTTAAAAATTTATAGTGTTGCAGCATTTACAACTTCTGGAGGAAAGTTGTTCCACTGATTAATTGTTCTAACTGTCAGAAAATTTCTTCTTAGTTCTAGGTTGCCTTTTTCCTTGATTAGTTTCCGTCCACAGCTTCTTCTCCTGCCTTCAGGTGCTTTGGAGAATAGCCTGACTCCCCCTTCTTTGTGGCAACCCCTGAGATATTGGAACACTGCTATCATGTCATGGAGCTCTCAATATGTGGCAATCTAAACAACCACAGCCATTAGGCATGCAGGACTGAGCCTGTTCTTTCAAATCCAAATCTGCACAGGCAATACCTTACAGCATTACCTGATCAGCCTGAGGCCAAGATATACAGTACATCTGGATATCATCTGATGATACTGGATACTAAATTGATGGGTGATCTCCCTTGGCAGCTTTGGGAGGATTTTAAACAAGAAGGCAGATAGTGTCAAGCTTTGAAATACCTTACCTAGGACAAAGTTTCTCACTTGATCTGTTATCCCCTATCAGAACTAATTGGTCCCAATCATAGAGAAAGAAGTGCTACAGAACATTGTGATTCCCCCATTCTGAATCTCATAGGTGGTTCAGAAAATTACCATGATCAATGATATTGAGAAAAATAAGCAGAGCCAGAATGGTTGACCTCTGTTCCAACTCCAACAAAGCTCATCAGTGCTGCCTCATTATTACGCCCCAGTCTGAAACTAGTCTGAACGGTCTAGATCAGGCATCCCCAACCATTGTGGCCTAGTGGGAGGAGAGGAGAACTGGGGTGTGGGAGTGGTGGACCAGTGCATGCACGCAGTCCTTGCACAAGCAGTGGGCTGGCACGTATGCACAAATGGGAGGGCCCACCACTCACACAAGTTGAACTATGCATGTGTGCACTATGGCCAGCCACTCACGCAGTCCAATTCCAAATAGGCCCTGGCCTGGCAGTCGGAAACTGGATGAAACAATTGGACTACTACAAGTTTCTTCAGGAAGGAACACACTCATCCTTTCCTGAAAAAGAAGATACTACTGTGTGGACCCAACCAGTGGTGGGATTCAAAAAAATTTACTACCAGTTCTGTGGACGTGGCTTGGTGGGTGTGACAGGGGAAGGATACTGTAATATCTCCATTCCCACCCCAATCCAGGGAAAGGATACTGCAAAATCTTCATTTCCACCTCACTCCAGGGGAACAATACTGTAAAATCCCCATTCTCTCCCCATCCCACTAACTTGCTTTCTAGCTCTGTTCTCCTGTGCAGGGCAACAAAAGAAGGCCCAGCCGATCAGCTGTGACTCGGGAGGCAGAGAATAGATGAGGGCAGGGCCAGTCAGAGGTGGTATTCCGAACTACTCAAAATTTCCACTACTGGTTCTCTGAACTACTCAAACTTTCTGCTACCAATTCTCCGAACTACTCAAAATTTCCACTACCGGTTCTCTGAACTACTCAAAATTTCCGGTACCGGTTCTCCAGAACTGGTCAGAGATCTGCTGAATACCACCTCTGGACCAACTCCCCAGTAGCTGCTAGAATACTTTCTCTCCAGAATTACTTTAACACACCCTTTCTTGCATCTTAAAAACTATGTTCTCCCTCCTGCTAAAATATGAAAAATATGTTAGCTTTTGCGCGGCTCAGTCAGAAGATTACCTAAAGCTTCATAAGATATTTTTCTTTTTCCAGGCATTAGGATCCATTTCTAGCAGTGTCAGCCACACAACTATTCTCAGACTAATGTAGCAGAACAGATTCTACACCTGTATTATAATTTTGATGATAATGCTAGAGTAGAAAGATCAAGTTCTTTTTTTTTTCTTCACTTTCAACTATTTCTGCTCTCGGCAATGAGTTTTGTTTATGTTTTGGGGCTTAATCAAGAACAAAAGTGGCAGAAACAGGATGAAAATCAAAACTTCATTTTGTGTGTGTGTCTGCATGTTTTGGAGAAATTGTCTATCAGGTATTGATGTATCATAACTTTATCTTTTCATCTTAAGAGAATGGTGATTTACAGATGAGACTTAGAAAACATGTGATTTATAAGCATATAAGAATATTGCTCCTATGACTGCTACTTTATAGAAAAATATTAAACAGCCAAATCATACTAATGGAAACAGTAACTCAATGAGATTGATTGACCAATTTGTAACTTGCCCAATTGTACAAACTTTATGGATTTATTTATATTGTACCAGTAGTCTTCAATTTACCCCCACAGTTGAGACCAGAAATTTGGTCATTGTAGTTGTAAGTCAAGGCATCCATGTGACTGGACCCACTTTCCATCATATTTTATGGTGGTCGTAAAGTGAACCCATTATTCTGCATAAGTGTTTTTTGATGGTTTCTAGCAAAATAATAATAATAATGACAAATTCATATGGCCATGTGATCATAGGAATCTGCAGTCGGTCACAGTTGCCAAGTGTTGATATGTGTGACATTTTACGATGGCCAGATGTATTTTATGGGCCATAAAGCACCCATTCTGAGGTTATTGTATAAAATGTTTCTGATTATGAATTAGATATTTATTTATTTATTTCAAACATTTATATACCGCCCTTCTCCCGAAGGACTCAGGGCGGTGCACAGCAGTTCTACCCCGATACATAATACAAAAATTAAAATGAATTAAATAATTTTGGGCTGTTAAATTAAATCCACCCCCCCCCATAAATATTTAAAAACCCCAAATTTGAATCCAAATTAAAAATTAAAAACGGGAGACAGTTAAAATCTTGTATCAGCCCAGGCCAGCCTGCTCGAAGAGCCAGGTTTTTAACACACGTCTGAAGGCTCTCAGGTCCGTGCTGGTACGTATCTCTGGGGGCAGACTATTCCAGAGGGCACGGGCCCCCACAGAGAAGGCCCTATTCCTGGGGGCCGCCAGACGACACATAGAGGCTGACGGCACCCGGAGAAGGCCCTCCCTGTGGGAACGCACAGGTCTGTTGGAGATCACCGGCAGAATGCGGTCCTGCAGGTAGCCTGGCCCAATGCCATGGATTGCTTTAAAGGTCAAAACTAGAATATTAAAGCGAACCCGGAAAGCCACCGGCAACCAATGCAGCTCGCACAGGAGAGGCGTCACATGGGAGCTTCGCGACGCCCCCATAATCACCCGCGCGGCTGCATTTTGCACCAGTTGGAGTCTCCGGGTGCTCCCCACAGGGAGCCCCATGTAGAGAGTGTTACAGTAATCCAGGCGAGAGGTGACAAGGACATGAGTGACCGTGCGTAAGGCGTCCCAATCCAGGAAGGGCCGCAACTGGTAAATCAAGCGGACCTGATAAAAAGCTCCCCTGGAGACGGCCGCAATATGATCTTCTAAAGACAGCCGTGCATCCAGGAGGACGCCCAAATTGCGAGCCCTCCCTGTAGGGGGCAGAATCTCTCCCCCAATAGCCAGCGAAGGTGTCAGCTGGCTATATCGGGGCGCCAGAAACCACAGCCACTCAGTCTTGGAAGGGTTGAGTCGGAGCCTGTTCCCGCCCATCCAATTCCGCACGGCCTCCAGGCACCGGGACATAGCCTCCACAGCATCGTTGGGGTGGTCTGGGGTGGAGATGTAAAGCTGGGTGTTATCTGCGTACAGATGGCACCGCACCCCAAGACCACGGATGATCTCGCCCAGTGGCTTCACATAAATGTTGAACAAGAGAGGGGAGAGGACCGACCCCTGAGGCACCCCACAAATAAGGGGTCTAGAGGTGGACCTCTCCCCCCCTGCCAACACAAATTGCGAGCGGCTGGAGAGGAAGGAGGAGAACCATCGCAAGACAGTTCCCCCAATCCCCAACCCCTCCAACCGCCGCAATAAGTTACTATGGTCGATAGTATCAAAAGCTGCCGAGAGATCTAATAGGACCAGGACAGAGGAAAACCCCCTGTCACGGGCCCTCTAGAGATCATCAACCAACGCGACCAATGCTGTTTCGGTACTATGCCCGGGCCTGAAGCCCGATTGAAATGGATCGAGGTAAGTCGCTTCCTCCAGGTACTGAGGGAGCTGATGTGCCACCACACTCTCAACAACCTTCACTAAGAAAGGAAGGTTGGAGACTGGACGATAATTATTTAAAACAGCCGGGTCCAGGGTAGGCTTCTTGAGGAGGGGCCACACCACCGCCATTTTCAGGGCAGTAGGGAGCGACCCCTCTCTCAATGAAGCGTTGATAATCCCCTGGAGCCAGCCTCGTGTCATCTCCCTGGTGGCCGAAACCAACCAGGAGGGACACGGGTCCAACAAACATGTGGTGGCATTCAGCCCCCCCAGCAACCTGTCCACACCCTCGGCGGTCACAGGGTCAAACTCTTCCCAGATAATATTCTCAAGACCTGCCCCGGACACCTCCCCCGGGACCACCCAATTGGAGTCCAGCCGGTCCCGAATCTGAGCGATTTTGTCGTGCAGAAATCGGGAAAATTCCTCCACCCTACCCTGCAAGAGGTCATCCTGCGCTCTCGGCTCAAGCAGAGAGCGGATCACTCTAAACAGGGCGGCAGGCCGATTTTCTGCCGACGCAATAAGGGTGGAGAAATGCGAACGTTTCGCTGCCTCTATCGCCACAAGGTAGATCTTAATATAAGACGTCACCTGTGTTCGGTCGGACTCAGTGTGGCTAGCCCTTCAAACACTCTCTAGACGTCTTTTCCGGCACTTCATCTCCCGTAGCTCCTCCGTAAACCACGGAGCCAAGTGGCATCTGTGCCGAGTCAGAGGTCGCAGAGGCGCAACTCGGTCCAGAGCCCCGGCAGCCAACCTATCCCAGGTGGCTACCAGGTCTCCAGGCGAGTTGTGAGCTAGGGTCTCGGGAAATGGCCCAAGCTCCCTCTGGAACCGCTCAGGGTCCATCAGGCGCCTGGGGCGGAACCATCTACATGGCTCCGCCTCCCTGCGGTGGGGGGTGGCGGTACAGAAGTCCAGTCTAAGAAGAGAATGATCTGTCCATGACAAGGGTTTGATGACTAAATCCCCAAAATTACAGTCATTCAACCACTGACCGGAGACAAAAATAAGGTCCAGCGTGTGTCCCCCTATATGAGTAGGGGCAGAAACTAATTGGGTCAGGTCCATGGCCATCATGGAAGCCATGAACTCCCGGGCTACCCCAGAGGTTTCACCAAGCGATGGCAAGTCTGCTGTTCTCCTCTAGTCAGTTGTCTACTAAGTAGGAATATGTAAGTAAACTCAAGACGACCTTGGGAATATCATCTGTCATTGTATTTAAAGGATTGAATTTATAGTAGTTTCCACCTGATCATTTCAAATACTCAGCTATATTTTAGGTAAGTTTCTTCTGTATGTGCCATCCTCATGATGAAAAGTAATATGTCAATATGAAGTAACTATGCCATACTACTTTATACTATTATGTGCTGCTACTTTATATTGCATCTCATAGTATTTCTTGGTCATGGCTTAGTATGCTATATGGACTAAGAAGCTGTCATTTATAAGTGCTGATTTATTGTGATATTGAACATACAAATCAAGGCTGGTTTTTATTTAAGAGTGATGCATGAATACAGCAATTGTCCAACTCAGTATGGCAGCTTTGCATCATAATAATTAGCGGAATAAAATTGTGTTTAACAGTGATAGATATGTATAACTATGCTTCTTTCAAAAATAATGAACTAGATGAAAAGTGTTTTTTTTAAATTACCTACTGTTTAATTTAGTAGATTTCTCTGGTAATTTAACAGATTTAGATATTACTTTCTGAGGAGTCTTTTCTTTAAAAAAGTAAAATGTTTGACTAAGGATCCTCATCAAAATATGGCCCCAGAAAAGAAATAATCAAAATGGAAGAGAAATAGATATATTAGTTTTAGTACTAATAACTGTAAAAGACAGACCAGAAACAAAAGTTAAAATAAGCAAAAAAATAGTAAGAGAATACCTGTCTGATCTTGATGAAAACAAATCACCGGGGCCTGATGGATTACATCCCAGAGTTTTAAAGGAGCTGGCAGAGGTCATCTCAGAACCATATCTTTCAAAAATCCTGAAGCACCAGGGAACTACCAGAGGACTGGAAAAGAGCTGATGTGGTTCCCATCTTCAAAAAAGGGGGAAAAAACAGACCAGGAAACTACAGACCAATCAGCCTAACATCAATACCCGGGAAGATACTGGAAAAGATAATAAAAAAACAGATCTGCCAACATCTAGAAACAAGTAAAGTAATAACTAGCAGTCAACACGGGTTTGTTAAAAACAGATCATGCCAAACCAATTTTATTTCATTCTTCAACACGGTGACTAAATTAGTAGACCAACAAAATACTGTGGGCATAATATATTTAGATTTCAGCAAGGGATTCGACAAAGTAGATCACAACCTACTTCTTAGTAAGCTAGAAAAAAGTGGAATAGATAGCACCACCACTAGATGGACTCGCAACTGGCTGGCAAAACGTACTCAACAAGTAGTCCTTAAGGGGTCTAAGTCTACATGGAGGGAAGTAAGCAGTGGGGTGCCACAAGGTTCCGTCTTAGGCCCAGTACTCTTCAATATCTTAATTAACGACTTAGATGAGGGAATAGAAGGGGAACTTACCACGTTTGCAGATGATACTAAGCTGGCAGGAATAGCTAATACCCAAGAAGATAGGCTCAAGATCCAGATGGATCTTGACAGACTAGAACACTGGGCCATATCTAACAAAATGAAACTCAATGTAGAGAAAAGTAAAGTCCTATACTTAGGCAAAAAAACCAAAAGTAGACATATAGATTGGGTGAAACCAGGCTCAATAACAGTAACTGTGAGAGGGATCTTGGAGTCTTAGTGGACAACCAGCTAAATATGAGCCAGCGGTGTGCAGCAGCATCCAAAAAAGCTAATGCAATCCTACATTGTATTAACAGAGGGATATAATCAGGATCAAGGGAGGTACTAATACCACTCTATAAAGCCTTAGTAAGACCACACCTAGAGTACTGCATCCAGTTTTGTTCACCACATTATAAAAAAGATGTTGAGACTCTAGAAAAAGTACAGAGAAGAACAACCAGGATGATTAGGGGATTGGAGGCTAAAACATACAACGAACGGTTGCAGGAACTGGGCTTGGCTAGTCTAGTAAAGAGAAGGACCAGGGGAGACATGATAGTGGTCTTCCAGTATTTGAGGGGCTGCCATAGGGAGGAAGGGGTCAAGCTATTTTCTAAAGCGCCTGTAGGCCAGACAAGGAATAATGGATGGAAACTGAACAAAGAGAGATTTAACCTGGAAATAAGGAGAAACTTTCTGACAGTGAGAACAATCAACCAATAGAACAGCTTGCCCTCAGAAGTTGTGGGAGCGCCATCACTTGAGACTTTCAAGAAGAGATAGGACTGCCATTTGTCAGAAATGGTGTAGGGTCTCCCACCTGGGTGGGGGGTTGGACTAGATGACCTACAAGGTCCCTTCCAACTCTGATTATCTGTTATCTGTTAGTATACTATGAGATAATTTTTAAATGTACCTAATGATTCTTGATTCCTCTATAGCAGGGGTATCAAACTGGTAGCCCCTGGGCCAAATGCCTCACATGCAGGCCACGCCCACCCCGGCTCCGCAAAGGCAAAAAACAGTTTATTATTTCTGTCCTAATGTGGGTTCCTCTTTATCCTATTTGTTGTTATGCAAACCAGGTAGATAATTCAGAAAGAATTTTAGAGTCTGCCCTTTATGATTGCAATGCTTTCAGATAATGTCATGGAATTGTATTATTTATACCTTTTAAAAAATCAGGATAGTTTACTAAGACTTTAATTGGCATGTTAGTAACATCAGTTTGAACAATCTGTTGATGAAACATTTGAAAGCAAAGATTTCGGCACTTTCACTTTTCATCTTTGATCTTTGAAAAGAAAGGTAGAGGCTACTGCAATACCCCCTTCTCTATTACTACTGACATTGTCAGCTTTTTCTACTCTCCTTAGCAGAATGGATGCTTTGCTGAATCTGGATAGGTTAGGGAAAGTCCGTAGTGGATGGGTTGGGTTCTCAATTTGTTGCAGCCAACTCGCCACAGCCAATGTACTGCATCCAATTTGCCATGGCACAAGAATTATACTAATATTAAAGAGATGGTGGAATAGAATAATTAAAGAAAGAATGCAATAATAGAATAATTAAAGAAAGGATGCAAAAAGAGGGACAGAATGAAATGTGAATGACAAAAGTTAAAATATTATTTTAATTTATTTTAAATAATTAAATCGAATTGTTAAATTGTTCCATGGCAACTTGTCCTGCAGTGAGTTGGCTATGGCGAGTTGGCTGTGGTGAGTTAGCTATAGCAAGTTGGCCGTGACGTTGGCTGTAGCTAGTTCTCCCGATCCGCCTCAGGGAAACTCAGACCTGCTGCAACAGTAGTGAGGAAGAGGTAGAAGTGTAATCTACCCTTGCTATTATTCTCTTCACTTGTTGCAGCCTTGCTTTGGGCTCCGGACTTCAGTTTTCTCATCATGGTGGTGAAGGAGGTCTGAAAGCTTTGATTTGAGGGCCAGGGAGTTATACTTAACATTATATTACTGAATAGTAAGATTTGATTTTGCTGAAAGCAAATCCTTTTCTGGAAGGTTTTTATCCAATTATACTCTTTTTGACAAACTATGCATAAATTATACAGAAAGATAAAAGCATTTGACAAGTAGAATTTTCAAAGCACAGTTCATCAGCTATTGATTCTTAACAATGAAGACTTGTGGCTTTATGGAACAAATATTTTTTTTGCTTTATACGTAAGTAAAATTGTTGATTATCTTTTCTTGATCTTATGGTAAAGAGAAATGAATTCATCCAAAAGCTTCCTGTTGTTTATCAGATTCTACATATGCTAATTTCCTTGATTGATTCTGAAATACCTGCTTATAATTCTGTATACTTAATAGTAGTAAAATTGCACATATTTTGAAATTATTGCTATAGCATCTATTTTCCTGGCAGTTTTAGATTTATAACTAATTGGAATGCCAAACTTACAAAGGTATTAAAGTCTTAAATGTGTAATTATGTAATTTTCTCTTGATCTTTCAGAGTCTTTTTGCGAGCAATTAATCAGTATGCAGATATGCTGAACAAAAAATTTCTTGATCAAACCAGCTTTGAGCTACAGGTAAAATATATGCCAAATATTGTTTTCCTTATTTCTAAAAGACCTTATCAATATCAATTTAAAAAGTCCCCTTTTTAAAGATTCTCATTGAATGTGCTATCTATATATGGCATAAGATATGATATGTATGTAATTATTTATGATAGACTGATAATTGTATATTATAGATATATAGAGTTTATACAGATTTTGGACATAATGACAATTTGTATTTTAGTTATCCATATTATTTAAGTTATTTTTATAGTAATGTTATTAAAAGTTTTGATTACAACAATAAAAAATAATACAGACTAAGCCACAAAGAAGATGTAAAAAAGCAAGGAAGAAAAAAGTAGAAAAATATCCCCCTTAAAAAAGCAATCCTCTACTTTTTCATGACAAAGAGTCTTATCTCTTTGCTGATAATAAGATTAACATGTATTCAGTTAATATTGTATATTTCAACTCTTAACTGTAGACAAATCAACATGTAAAAAGTGGCTTCACTTTTCAAGCTCACAGATATCCTTCACTTTAAATAGAAAGACAATTAAATATAAAGCCAATTTAAATGATATCAGATTAGAATATATAAAATGAATGTAGGAAGAAAAGCTTAAATATCATGTCTATTGTAATCAAAGTCACAACATGTTTTTTTTTCCTTTCCAGATGTCAGTAAATCCAAAGAGAATCACCCCAAACAAGTCCCATTCAAATAATTTTCCATCTCTAAACCTAGAGATTTTAACTAGATTAAAAACTGCATTTAAGAAACTTAAAGAAATACCAGGATCCTAAAATAAATAAAAGTCAAAAAGTTAACATGACAAAGAGGGATAATTTTGTCTTTAAAGAAAACAAGCTCACAAAAATGCAAATGAAAAGACATTTAAGTAGAAAACCAGTTCAAATACTATCAGATTTGATACACAAAGCTCTATTAGTGGCTGGAGCAATTATGACAAATTCCCTCAGCTCCTGATTCTTTCACCCTCCAGGAATTGCTGCTTTGCGGGAAGAATGATGGATTGAAGATAGCTCTATCAAAAGTAGAGTTGATGTTTGTAGCAAAAGACAGACAGCTGACAAATAAATTGGCTCCTTCAATCCTATCTGGATAAAGAGAGCATGTGAGATCACCCAAGTTGTTCTCCATACAGTTGTTTCACATTTATTATTTAAGAAGAAAAATTCCGAAAGGTTATTGTACCATAAACCAAATTTCAGAAAAAACTTAACTGGCTTTTCTAAGCTGGGTTTTTTTTTTAAAGCAGATTGGCATCTTTTTGTACTGGCATATTAGTGATAATACATTGATTTTTACACATTTTAATTCTAAGACAGGTATATTTGACTGTACGGTTATTTTGTGGCCTACCTAAAGTCTTTTCTCCACATTCATGTTCATATAAGTAGGTTCTTCTTCAGACTTCAAGCCTTCCTTTTCCTTTCCCTGCATGCTATTATTTCAAGCTTTTTATATTTTTGGCTTTGTAAGAAATTTACTGTATCTCAGGTTTTTTTTCCTCAACAAGGCATTTAGTGAAGTGAAAAAATCACTCAGTGGATTTTGCAAGCCAAAACATCCCCAAAATCTGCAGCTGCTTC
Source organism: Bungarus multicinctus (assembly GCA_023653725.1). NCBI lineage: Eukaryota > Metazoa > Chordata > Lepidosauria > Squamata > Elapidae > Bungarus > Bungarus multicinctus. The sequence continues at coordinate 66,622,476 of CM042844.1, forward strand.
TTGAAAATTCTGTTGAATATTTGCTACCAGACAAAATCCAAATACGAATGGGTCAAACTATCTATTTTCATCAACTCAAAGAGAGTTGGAAGTTTTGTATATTAGCAAAATGATCTTTAGGGTTGTAGTCTTGAATTTTTTAAAAACAGTAATAATCATAGCTTAGAATGGAACCAGGAACTGATTTAAACTCAAAAGGACATCACCATGAGCCATTGTGGTGTGTTGGTTGAATGCAGTACTGCAGGCTACTTCTGCTGGCTTCTGGCTGCTGGCTGCTGACTGCTGGCTGGAGCTCAGCAATTCGATTCTCACTGGCTCAAAGTTAACTCATCCTTCCATCCTTCTGAGATAGGTAAAATGAGGACCCAGATTGTGGGGGCCAATATGCTGACTCTGTAAGCCGCTTATTTTGTAAAGCACTGTAAAGCGGTATGTAAATCTAAATGCTATTGCTATTGCTTTTAAGGCAAGGTGTTTCCATAATACAGGAACCTGTTGGGATTTCTTTATTTTAATCAAGCAAAAATAAGGTCATGTATCAACTTGTAAAACATTTCCATGCCTGTTTCCAAGTTGCCATAAGAAAGTGGGGGGGGACGGACGGACGGACTGAAGGAGCATACGACAAATGAATTTAGAAGCACATTCCAACTTTATCTCAAAAAGATTGTAGCTAAGTTACCAGAGCTTTTGCCTGCGAAATTCCTTAACTGGAGAACTTGATTGATGACACCAAACCTTGAAGGTGCCTAATTGGAGAATCTGATTTATGACACACGGGGGGGGAGAGAACATGGTCACAAGTGACTGTAAATTAACATATGCCAGAGTTGGCTTTATAGAGGTCATGTCAGTATGTAGCTCCTAATAAATTCTTTAAATTTTTTTGAAGTTTGGCTTGAGGCTTATGATTTAATTAGGATGATTGCTGGAACCCTAACAGCTTGTTTTATATAATATAATTTGTTCAGATACTTCATCGAATAATGTTTCCAAAGCCAAATTTTGCTCAAAAAACACACTTAAAATATAATCTTCAACCTTGTGTGCTATATGACTTCGTTCCCTTAATTAATTAATTAATTAATTAATTTAAATTTATATACCGCCCCCCTCTCCCAAAGGGAGTCGGGGCGGTGAACAGCCAAGATAAAATACACATATAGAAATACATATACAATATTTAAAAGTTAAAAGAATTAAATACATTGGCCATATCAAAAGATTAAAAATAAGGGAATTAACAAAGTTAAAACCAGATTAAAAGCTCTAAAAACCCCTAGGCCAGACCAGCTTGCTGAAATAAATGAGTTTTCAATGCACGGCTGAAGGTCAGGTGATCAGGGATGGTCCTCATCTCTGGGGGCAATTCGTTCCAGAGGGAGGATGCCCCCAATGAGAAGGCCCGCATCCTCGGGGTCGCCAGCCATCCAGCCGGCAGCACCCCGAAGAGGCCGACTCTATGGGAGCGTATCGGTTGGCGGGAGGCCAATAATGGCAGGAGGCGGTCTCGCAAATATCCTGGTCCCAAGCCATGGAGCGCTTTAAAGATGATAACTAAAACCTTGAAGCGCACCCGGAGGGCCACCGGGAGCCAATGCAGCTCGTGCAGAAGTGGCGTAACATGGGAGCCCTGAGGAGCCCCCAACACCACCCCCGCGGCCGCACTCTGCACCAGCTGGAGCCTCCGGATGCTCTTCAAAGGCAGCCCCATGTAGAGAGCATTGGCATAGTCTAGGCGGGAGGTTACAAGGGTGGAAGTGACCGTGTGAAGCGCATCCCGATCCAGAAAGGGCCACAACTGGTAGATCCTACGGACCTGGCCAAAAGCCCCCCTGGCGACGGCTGCCACATGGTCTTCCAATGACAGCTGCACATCTAGGAGAACACCCAGATTGTGAGCCCTCTCTGTGGGGGCAAGAATTCCCCCCCCCCATAGCCAGCGATGGAACCAGCTGGCTGTACCGGGGTGCCAGGAAGCACAGCCACTCAGTCTTAGATGGGTTGAGCTGAAGCCTGTTCCACCCCATCCAACACCGCATGGCCTCCAGACACCGGGTCATTACTTCGACGGCTTCATCGGGGTGGCCCGGGGTAGAGATGTATAGCTGAGTATCATCAGCGTACTGATGGAACTCTACCCCAAAGCCACGTATGATCTCACCCAGCAGCTTCATATAAATGTTGAACAGAAGGGGCGAGAGCACCGACCCCTGAGGCACCCCACAAACCAGGGGCTTCGGGGCCGACCTCTGCCCCCCGCCAACACGAATTGCGAACAGCCAGAGAGGAAGGAGGAGAACCACCACATAACAGTGCCTCCCACTCCCAACCCCTCCAGCCGCTGCAATAAGATACAATGGTCGACAGTATCAAAAGCCGCCAAGAGATCTAATAGGACCAGGACAGAGGAATAACTTATTAAGGAATAACCTTAATATTCAATAGAACAATAAAGAACACCTCTCTTCTTTTGGGAGACTCTCAAACTATATTAAAGAAGATTTTTAAAGAGGGGTTTTTTCATTTTAAATACAATATAAATAGATACTAATTCCTTTTCTGTTTTACTTGATTTCAGTATGTCTAGACAAGCAGATTTCTTTTAATCAATATTTATTTGTTAAATTTATTTGTTGCCTATCCTGCTGTGGAGCCACTCTATGTCCTAAAGGAAGAAATGAACAGAAGTGTAAACAAAACAAAAGTTGATAACAAAAGATGGACAGGTAGAGAGCAGAGAGCAAGTAGGGAGGTGGAGTCTATCATCAATCTAGCAGCCACCTCCAGCATGGAACTCCCCCAATAAAGATTCTATTAATAAACATCCAATAGCTTGATGTTTTCTTAATATATACACTATATTAATTTACACAATATAAATTACATCTTTGCTAACTTACCTGTATCAATATATTTTAGTATTAAAATGTTGACAATTTTTATATTTTTTGCAATTTCTAGCTTTGGAACAACTATTTTCATCTTGCTGTTGCTTTTCTTACCCAAGAGTCATTACAACTGGAGAATTTTTCAAGTGCTAAAAGATGCAAAATACTTAACAAGTAAGTTATATGTCAGATAAAAAACATGAATAGGAACTTGAAAGTTTATTAGCATATTATTACTTGAAATGCTCAGGAAACTCAAGACAGGTTGACAAGTAATCATAGTAAGTTGAAAGATTAAATTTGAAACTATGATTCAAGTATTTATCATATTTTTAGCATCAAGCTAGAATTCAAAATTAAAGTATAAAGCAAATATTTACCTTACATCATATCAATGGAGTTAAAATGCTCCAAAATTACTATTAGAAAACACAGTTTTAATCCTCTATTTTTTCTATTCATTTTAATCTCATTTTAACAGTAGTTTATATTGCTATAATATTAAAGATCTTATAATGTGTAGATGATGAAAATTTTGTATGATGGCTACATTAAACTCTTTGATTAGAGGAAAACAATATTTATATTTATCACTGATGGAAAACCACTTATAATATTTTTGCATAAAAAAGAGAAAAAGAAGTTGGTTTGATGATTAGAAAAAAAACCCTTTCTTTTGTTATCATAAAGCAAGATATAATTCTGTAATTGCACTAATATTTGCTGGAAATATATTTACTGCTTTTACTCTTTATTAATTTGTGGTAGTTTTTATAAACTAGTTTTGTAAAACTTGCAACAAAACACATATAATGAAAGTTCCTGTAGCCAATTTTGAGATTAATTTTAATGTGAACTTCATGAATAAATCTCAGACATTTGTTGTAAAGCTTTTTCTATCTTTAGAGGAGTAGTTTACAGATTTTATTTAAAATTTCATAGTTTTAAAACTCATGTAAATTACAGTGGATTGAATTTCAATATTTATTTATTTTCTTTTTTATTTATCATTTTTTTAAATTGTTCCTCTCCTTCATATTTGTACTTTGGGTGATGTACAAATAAATATTGAAACCAGTTAAAAATTATATAAAATTTTAAAAGAGTCAAGTGATGTTAGAAATGATTTAAAAGGTGGTGGCAAGGCTTTCAGGGCAGTAACCTACTCTATGGTTGTGTGCTTCTCCATGCACCCCAAGTAAGATCACAGAGTGGGGGGGCCTACCACATCTCCAGGAAAAGAATATCCACAGAGACAATACGTCTTTCTATTCCCAATAGGATTTTGTGAATACAAAGATTTTTGGTATAACAAGGTCTGTATTCATACTGTGTTGCATATTATTTCCACTGTTTTCCTTTCTCTCTCTGTCCCTCTTCTCCTCATAGATTTTTAGAGCGGTTGTAAATACAGACTTATACTCCCCTTCTTTTTTCTTTTAGAAGTGAATAACATGGAATTTTATCCATGTTTAATCCATTCTTTCAGTCTAGCCCTCTCAATCCTGCCCTCTCACAGTGTTGTTGTTGGAAAAATAGGAGGAGATATGTGCTTCACTGAATTATTTAAAATAAAGTTGAGATAAGATAGATAGGTAGGTAGGTAGGTTGGTTGGTTTTTGGATCCAAGCAATAATTCTGTCACCAATAGAGTACCAAAAATGTTAAATAAAAAGATGTTTATGAATTTGCAGATAACAACTAGTTTGTAGTATATAAGCATATGCTTGTAACAATAAACAAGTTTATAATAGTTATGCCAATTTGCCAGCATCAGAGATATGAACATAGAGTACTGTAGAGATACTGTACATGTTTGCATAATGCCTTGTTCATAATTCATTACAAACTTCTATATTGACATTGATGCAGCTCGTTACAGCTTTAGAAAGGTAAAAATCTAACCCAATGAGATATTAATAATTGGACTAGTGAGCTAGTATTTTCTGTGATCGAGGCAGCCTTCCCCTAAGCTTAAACCAGTGGGGTTATTAAATGGAATGATGTAGCAAAGGCCTCTGTAACACTGCAAGCCCTATCTGTTTTTGTTTATCCAAAAATCCAGGCTGTGTAGAAACAAATTCAAGCTTACAACTTCTGTTGTTCACTTCCTGCATTAAAATCTTCACTTATTCACACATTTATGAAGCTCAGATTTTAACAAATCAGTATTTCCGTTCCAGAAAATTTGAAGCAAGAATCCCACTGTGTAAAGTACCTCATTTGGTTTGATGGCGCCAAATTACAAGTTCCCATTCACTGTTATACTTTCTAACAAGCCTTGACAAGCCCCAGCTTGGTCTGGTAACTTTTCCTGGCGTGTTTTTATTTGACTGCCATTACCTCAAGCAATTCTCATGGGAACAATCTTTTTTGAGAGACTTGTTGACTTGTTCCAATGGCTTCAATTTTGCTATGTTTCCACATTCCACATAAGCAAAACTCTTTGTGAACAATCCCCTTATGTGTTCTGCCATTCGTGACTCTATGCAAACTGCACAAAATAGATAGATATTCAGAAAGACGAATGGACAGTAACATACAAAGCAAGTAACTAGTTTGGTGTTCCCAACTCTATCGCTGATTTCTGAAGATTGGATTGAGAAAATGCAAGCATGTATGTGTCTAAATGGCTTGTAGAATGTGCGAATATAGTTCCATAATGGTTTTGCTTAGATTTTTGTTTGAGCAAAAGGTAAATATATAAATTTGAAAATAACATACTATTTTAAATTAACAAGACTTATGATTAGAATACTTAAATAGATTAAAAATATAGTATTCTCCTGAATAAGAGAGACTGTTACAAACATTACTGTTCTTGTTAACCTTCTAGATTACACATCAGTTTCTACCCAAACTTAGAATATAGCAAGACATTCAAGGTACTTATCCTCATATCCAGTATCTGTTTTATTTAGAGAACTCTCCTAGGCTCTCAATCACAGATGGCAACCTTCATTTCCTGCCAGTTGCTAAGATGACAGGGAGTTGATGCTCAGCTGTCAGCATGCTGTTTTCCTTCCTTATTTCTTTTCTAAACATAGGAGGTTTCCTCAGTATATTTTACCACATAGCTTTAATCACTAAATCAAAATTCAGTGGGAATTTTTTATTTTACTAAGTAACAAACAAGTAAAGTAAATGCACACAGATGCTAATTTCAAATACAAGATGATTCCTAATAATTTCTAAGAACCCTCATACTGCATAGCTGTTTTTATTCAAAGTTGCAAATTCTAGTTGAATTGTTTATTGAACTAGAAATCACATTGAACATAGGAAGTGCTGAGCAGGAGAACTCTAATCATTCACCATCAGTTGATGGTGAAATCCCTTCAAATTTCTGCCCAGAGTTATGCACGCGTGCGCGCACACACACACACACACACACACACACGTGCGTGTGTATATTTATTTTATTTATTTATTTATTCAAATATGTATACCACCCCCTCTCTCTAAGGACTCGGGGTAGTTCACAGTGAGATGTATATATATATATTTGTTTTCTTATATATAAATTCATATATATATATATATATATATATATATATATATATATAAATATCACACACATATATACATGCATGCATACATGCATGCATACATACATACATACATACATACATACATACATACATACATACATATATATATATATATATATATATATATATATATATATAAAACTTGACAATGAGATTGCATATCAGTGTAATAAACACATAAATAAACAGAGTCAAGATCTTTTATCCTCTCAGGAAATCGGGATCCTTTCTTCTGGTGTGCCCCTTTCCAACACATAAACACCAATGCTTAAGTTGATATATTCAGCCACCTTTTAATCATAGGCTAATATACTATATATAGTTTTTAGCTGAATCTGGTTGGTACTGGTAGTGTATTAATCTCTATGTTTTCTTCTTGTTATTATAATTTCTTAATTTTGGCCTTATTGTTCTAACATGATCTTGGCATCCATTAAAAATAAAAATCCCTGAACTAGTGTTCTTCATATACTGTAATATCAATATGCCAGCTCTAGCAGCTACCTTGCATGGCTTGGGTTTATAGCAAAACTAGCCTCTCTGTATCAAGGCCCTCAAAGTGCCCCGCTTGGTTGCTTCCAATTCTTTTCTCTCTGCCTAGAGACTTACAATAAGGGAGTTCGGGTTTCATCATTGTGCCACAGAGTCCAACTAATTTGGCTCCTGAGTACACTTTCAGTCCTCTCTGTTGCTATGCTTAATCCTCTCTGTTGCCATGTCTGGATGTGTTATGATGATTTTTTTCAAACAGAATGATTTCCACTGCCCTGACTTTCTCAGCCAATTGAGAACAGTTGGCAGGTGTGTTTATGTGTGCATAAAAATAAAAGCAGGTCTGTAAATTACAGTAAAGAGTCTATCTACAACAAATAGAATATGTACAGAAAGTGCTTATAGCAGAGAAAATACAGCGAGACTCAGATTGAAAATTAAAATGCTTTACTTGTTCTGGTTTAATTCTGACTGAGGTTCTTCTTATGTTTTTGGTTCAAGCTCAGGGTCATGATCCATGTATTTGACCTGAATTAGTTTAATTCAAGCTTATGCCATAAAATGTAAATTATGTACATTGCAGTGTTGTCTTCTAAAATCAAACAGAACAAATTATTTGGTTTAATTTGAATTGAATTGAATTGAATTTGAATTGTTTTTATAGTGTCCTAATTATCTTCCTCAAATCGTTGCATTTGGGTTATATAAACTTCCACACAGAATTATTTCATTAATAAACATTTCTAGTACAATACAGGAATTAGAGAAGACTGGGATAATAAGATGGCATGCAATACCTAAATAAATAAATAAGTGATTATTTGTTTGAAAGTGATAAATGAGTGATTATTTGATAAATAATTGGGTATTTGCAAATGATTATATTTACAACTAAGAATAAGAAGGTATTAAAAGCAGATGTCTATAAGCAATGAATTAAGAAAGTTAAATTATATGGAAATCAATAAAAGCATGTGGTTAAAGCAAAATGTATATATGCTTATGTGGAAAACCCTATACTACATCATTGTGATTTAAATCAACACTATATTCAATATCAAATGCTCTTATTGATTTAAAATTAGAATTCAAAATTTTATTTTGAACTTTTTTCTCTTCATAAGCATAAAATGCTAAGATGTTTTATAGGAAATGTTTTAGATTCTGTTGGTATAAAATATCAGTTTTAGCATTATTAATCTTTATAATATCAATTAAGTTGTATAAATAAATACTTGAAACATAACATCAAAGTTATCAAAGTCCAAATGAGGAACTTTACTAGTTCTCAATGAAAAGTAATTCTCTACTTTTTACTCCTGTAAGAGATTTACCCATTTCACACATAATGCTGTCTGTCTGTCTGTCTGTCTGTCTGTCTGTGTGGCATGGTGGCCTAGGGATGAAGATGCCTCCCATTCCAACAGTTGAGAGTTCAATCCTAGGTAGCGGCAGATGTTTCTCCCCTAGGGCACAAAGAAAAATTATCCGCTGTGAACTCCATGTGGCATAAGGAGGGCATCTGGCCAATAAACATCCAGTCGCCCAACTCTACCCTAAATTAAGGGAGTACAGGGTTGTAAAAAGGGAAGTTTTAAAAATTTATTTATCGCATTTCTGAATCACCCGGCTTCCTCAAATAAGGACTCTAGGAAATATACAACTCATAGATGGACCCTTTTGAACCATAACTAAACATGGTTACAAACTCATTCTCAGTTCAAGCATGTGCTCAAAAAGAAGAGATCCTGGAGTTTTCCAGAATATCAGAAGCAAGGGGGTAGTGTCATTGTTTGGGACAATCACAGAGAATGTTTCTCAAAGCAAAGTGAATCCCGATATAACCCAGTACTAGGGCTTTGCAGGTGATAACCAGCACTTTGAATTAGACCCAGAACCCGGCAATCAGTGCAAAAACCCACCCATTATGTCTTAACTTTCTGGTTTGACAAATTGAGGCTACCATGCCTTTTTAAAAAACAAAACACAATTAAAGTAAAATATATATTCAGTATAAATACCTTGCTTAGTCATTATTATCAGCAACTATGTCTTCCTACTGCACTAGTGGTTTCACTTACCAAAAAAAGAGGTTTGGTATATAGTTCATATTAATGCATGGGGTTTAGAGAATACATAAGCTCTAATGTACATATCATCTTCTGTAGATAACAATATGTTGAGTGATCTTATTCAGAGATTTCATGTAAATGCTGAACACCTTGATGGTTCCTACAATGTGTAAATACCAGGATATCTGATGATAGATTATTTTCATTTTGAACCCAGGAAATTAAATGTCCCTAAACTAATGGGAAAAGGCATTTTTGACCATTTTATGATTTACCTGTTGTTTTTCAGATTTTTTTCATCAGTATTTTTATACTAATTGATCTTACTACAATATTTATATTCTTATTTCCCCAGAAGCATATCTTCTAGGAGATACCATCAACTTTTCATTTTCTAATTATTCCCAAAACGTGTTAAAAACCATCATGCAATTTTTCAGCAATACTTGTTACCGTTACTCAATTGAAACTATAACTAAACTGATCTATATTTTGAAACCATTTGTCCCAAATTATTTTTTCCATTGTCGAATGTCATTTCCCCAACAAATCAGATTTGGTTGTTTTATACCAGTGTTTCAGCAGGAGCAGTTCCACCAGATCCCAGATTCACAAACTAACGATTACAAATTGCTCTCTTACCCAGGCTATGCCCAGATTAAGCCCTTGGGCATAATTACTCCTAGTTTAAGAATCAGTGCTCTAGATGTCATCTGTATGTTTAAGGTTGTGGATAGTCAGCCATCACTTAGTCTGGGACAGCCAAAAGCTGAAAACAAAGGATGTGTTCACCTGAATCTAATTTCCACTTCATATAGATTATAGGCCTGGAGGTTCATTTAATTTTGTCTTACAGAAATATGTAACTTTCCTCACTAAATAAATGAGCAAGTATATTTTTACTCATTTGTTTAATTGGGTTCTCTTTATCTGGTTTTAGGACTTGCGAAGAAAATTTACCAGATTTTAGATTATATGTATGCAGATATATTTAACTTTCAAAAGGGTTCACAAACTTTTAAGCCCCACTGTATATACATCTTTTTAAAAAAATATAACATATAATAAAATAATATTCTATTTTGGTTTATTTTCTGGTAGCTTTCCAGACATATTTAATTTCATTGTATTGTCTCAGCAGGTGTCTTGGTTGTTTTTAAAAAATAACTTTATAATTAATGTGATTGGATCTTCTTGCTATTTATTGTTTGTCATTTTCTACATTCCATATATGCTAAAATAAGCTAAACATAAAATATTCCCTAAGAGTACTGAATTTGTTTTATTCAGATACCAGAGACTGAAAAATTAAAAATACTTTCATTAATCTACACAGCTACCTTAGATTCACAATCAGTTATGCAATAAGCTAGTGAAAATATGCCACAGGAGAAATGTTTACAGAAAAATCAGTACCCATTGGAATTCTTTTTCCCTTTAAGAAAAGTTGTGAAATACAGATGTTAAACTAGGATCTGGGATGAATGAGTTTAGAAGTTTTTTATTTATTTATTATTTAAATAATTTTCTTTCTTTGTGGTTTATGAATGGCAATGTATTGTTTGCTTATATTTTTCCTGTTCTTAACAGTGGAAATATTACTTAACAAATTGAAAAACCTGCCATTATGCAAAGTTATAAAATGAAATTTGATTCTAAATGCTACTTGTTTTGATAGGGAGTTAGCCCCTATCACAACTACTAAAACTATTAAATAATTTTAATAAAAAGTATTAAAAGAATTTTAATAAAAATTTGTACTTTATCTAGGTATGGTGATATGAGAAGACAAATTGGTTTTGAGATTCGGGATATGTGGTATAATCTGGGTAAGAATCACAATATTTGATAATTTATTCCTAATTTACAAATTTTGTAAATATATAATTGTATATTTATTTCTGTATTACTCTGTAAATATGTAGTTGACATATAGAAAATATACACACAATAGGCTTTTTATTATTATGGCTTGTGCGGCAAAACCATTGACAGAGAATTTTGATGTCACAAATTAGTTTATATCCATAAACTTTCCTGAAATTTATTCATTAGTATACAGGATTAACAGTTCTTTTGAGCTGTAGCAGATTGCAGTCTAATATAACTTTTGGCTTTGTTTTTAAATATTTGAAATATATAACTGTTTCTTTTTTTTACCTTTGCTGCTGCAAGTTCATTGGTATCCTTAAGTCTAATGAATGACCATACTGTTTATAAATATTATAGAAAGCATATAACATTTAAAGGAAATAATATTTAAATCTATAGATTTTGGTGAAAAGGTTTTATTCTAATACATTTTTCTTATAATGTTCCTTATTTTTTTATTCATTACCTGGAATGTACTTCTTTTATAAGTTGAATGTATTTCTAGAATCGTGATGGCGAACCTTTTCCACGTTGCATGCCAAAAGTGCACGTGCATGCCTGCAACCATGATGCAGTGCATGCACGACTCCTGCCCCTGCACAGGCATGCGTGATCCCCCCGCTGCATGCCTATGTACATGCACGCGCGTCTCCCATGCATGCATCTCCCCCTTGTGCATGTACAGCAGATACCTGATAATCAGCTGGCTGGCGGGGGGTGCAGGCGCACGTGCAGTGGAGCTCTTCTAGGTGACTTCTTGCGTGCTGGCAGAAGTGGCTCTGTGTGGCACTTCTGGCACACATGCCATAGGTTCACTATCATGGCTCTAGAAGAACAACAAATCTTGTGCAGAAGTAGGCAATATGGTTTCTTCTAGATAATTTGAAATACAACTCCTATCTACCACAGTAGTACAGATTGTGGTATTTGTAGCCCAAAATACATGGAGAACTATTTGGCCCCTGGACATTCCTCTCTTATTGGTTAAGACAAGGGTCAGCAACTCGTGGCTCTGGGTCCACATGTAGCTCATTCATCCCTCTGCTGCAGCTCCCTGTCGTTCAAAATATATGTCACAATCACCAAAGTGTGACACCTGCCCGCATGCGATTTATTGAGCTTTCGACCCCCGATAAACCAACCATGGGTAAATCCAAGGAAAGAAAAGTTTCAGAAGAAAATGTTTAATTCAACTATATAGGCTACTTTTGTGGCAGCTCAGGAAATAGTCAGGCACAGGAAGGGTTTTGTGGCTCCCAGTGTTTTCTTTTCTGTGGGAAAGGGTTCAAATGGCTCTTTGAGTGTTTAAGTTGTCATTTCCTGAGTTAAGAAGATGGTCCCCTTCATGCTTCGCACACAAGCTGTTAATAGACTGAAAGATTTTCCACTTTAACTAGCTGAGAAATAAGTGAAAGTTGTCCAGGTTCAAATATTTGTAACTTGAGTTTATTCTCTTCAATAAATCTTATTAAACCTATTGAGAGCCTTGCTTTCTGTTGAAATGGTCTGCCAAGAGATTGATAGTTTCTATAATTATTTAATAACAATGCTTATTTAATCTGATTAAGTGAATTCTGGATTACACCTATATCTTCTTAAATCTGCACATTTTTTTGTACTTTTGCTATAATACATAGCATTGATACCTCTCCAAAGATGATTATTCATAACATATAATGCAATGACCCAAAGAAACTTACGATTAAAGCTAAAATTGATGTAAGGAGCAATTTTGAAACAGTACAAGATGGAACAAAACACAATTCATTGTATTGTTAATAAAATAGTTCATAATATATTTAAAATATGTAGTCATATTTTTTTGCAATTTTATTGTGGCCATTTTTCTTACAATCTTTGCTTTATGGAGTAATCAACATCAGATCAAGAAAATCACTTTCATCAAATGTCAGTGCAAATATTGTAGATTGAAATATCTGAAATCTCTAAAAATATTATAAATGTAACTATTTGCTTTTTTAATTGACATTCACCTAAATGTTGATTGAATCATATCTATTATATTTTTAAAGTATCATACTGGAAAAGTGTTAAATATAAAATACCAATTTTATGAATAATTGTTAGCCAGGATTGTAGAATGTTCAGTATAATAAGGCAGTCAATGTTCTGATATACTGTATTTCCTGATTATTATGTGAATTCATATATGTAATAAGAAGAAAATTAATATAATAATAATTCTATGAGTTAGAAATACAATTTGTTAGAACAGCTATGTGGTAAAGAAAATGACAGTAGACACTCCCTCTTCAGAAACTGCTGAATTATTTTCAATATGTTAATACCTTAAATGAAAAATAAAGCAAAATACAGTACATAGTATTAAACAATTGAAACTCTGATCTTGAAAACATAAATTACGCATTACAAACCTTTCAGATAATTTTCCTAGAAATCTATTGCTATTCCTATGCTGATGCTATTTGTTGTTACTGGTTACCTTTATCTTGATAATAATTACATTGCTTAGAATTAAGTCTTTTGATTATACGAATCAAACCTGCTTAGGAGATTGGATTCACATAAGTAAACAATAAGAAACGCACAAAAATAGATATGGGGGAGGTTTGCAGAAATGTGAAAAAGTACAGTACAGAAAGAGGAAAGTGTGAACTTGTCCTGAAGCAGAAGAATGGATATGAAACAGATTGTTCAATGATATGTTCTGTCAATCTTATAAGATATTCCTAAAAAGCTGACAATTGGTGGCTGCTTATCTTTTTCTTCTTTCTGAAGACTGGGATATACCTTGGTCTTTTTGGTATACTTACTGTACATGATTTTAAGATAAAATATGATAGCCATCTTTAAGTTGCACAGTGTTGTTATATAATTAATGAAATTTGTGATACAAACTTGAGAATAGTTTGGTTAAAGCTCCCAGCTCAAAATTGGGACACCATGAGTTCTTATTCTGCCTTAGACATGAAGCCAACTGGGTAATTTTGGGCCAGTCACTCTTCTCAACCCTAAATAAAAGGCAAATGCACACTACTTCTCACAATCCTGCTTTTTTAAAAGAACTGCAGGGAGAAGTCCAACTGGTCACCAGGACTCAAGACTAATTGGCTCTTTGTGAACTTCCCAAAGAGTTCGAGAATAGGAACGGGCAAAAAGAAGAAGAAAGAAAGGTCAAGATTAGGGAGGGAGGGAAGGAAGGAAGGAAGGAAGGAAGGAAGGAAGGAAGGAAGGAAGGAAACATAATTTCCTGATGGTGCAAGTTATTAATTTATGGAACAACATGTTTCGAGTTCTCATTTGCCAGAATTTTTAAAAAGTCTAGTTGGTAATCTGTCAGGATTTCCTGATTTGGATTGGATGAATTTATATTTGAGGTTTCATCCAATTATAAGCTTTTAGTTATTCAAAATACTGAACCTCTCTAAGCTGCACTGGAGGAGTCTTAAGCAGGAGTTCTGTAATTGCTCTATGATTTACTTGAAGTGCAGAATACAGCAGGATTTTTATGTCATTCATTCCTTTTTAATTATATTATGTCAGTTAATACTGAATTTGGGATGTCTGGTGTTTCAGATGGCTTCTCTTCTCTATAATAATTTCTCGTCAGTTTTGTTCAGGGACCCTCCTTTGGCAGAACAGCACAGGATTTTGTAAATGTCCTTCCGCTCACTTCAGCTTGGCATTTTTCAAAGGCAGTCTCTCTAATTCATTGTAAGACTATTGCCCTTCATAAAGTTTATCTTCGGCATTACTTTTTATGAAGAACAGTCTTGTATGAATGCTGAAAGGTTACATGAGCTCTGTTCCTATTGGTATTTTAAATTGAAATCCGATTATTTTTTGTGATCTTGAACAATTGTTATTTGGATTGTCATTATTTTGGTTTTAATTCTTGTAGACCATCCAGATTCATTGTTATAAGACAAGGGGTAAAAGAAATTGCATATATAAACATGTACATACATGGCACGGTTTGCAGATATTTTTATTTTTCATTCTTTTTTTTTTTGCAAACATTAGCATTTTCTCTCATTTTCACTGATTTGAACAAAAAGATCATATGAGTTTACCTTCCACGTTTTCTCCTTTTTAGGGAGAACATGATGTTATTTTTTCACCTAATCATCAAATGTCTAGTAACATCATCTGTACATCTATTATGTCCTCATGAGTTTCTAACTTAATTTTGTACTCAGTTTATTACTCGTCTTCAACCGGAACTTCAGTTTTCAAAGTGTTGACCTAACAGATTTGACATAATATCAAGTTGATGATATTATATAAATCTATTTTTCAGATAGGGGCAGTATTGCTATTTTCAATATTTACGGAAAGACAGTTGAATAATCCTAATAAAGTAATCGATGAAATAGTACCATGAACTAATTATTGACATTTGATCTACAACTTCCCTGCCTTAATACTGTCAAGCTCATAATTAGTAAACTGGAAAAGGATATCCTGGAAGAAATTTAAAATTCACAGCCACTATAAGTAATTGGAAATTACTGCTGGTTGCAGAAGATTGAGTGTTAAGTTTGCCGCTGTGCCTGTCACTTTTTTTTTAAGTGTGTGGGAGGAATGTGAATATAAAATTAGTTGTTTTTAGGCTATGCCTGGCTTCTGGGAATAGAGGAAGAGTCTAGCATTGACTGTATATAATTTTTAGTGCAAATTATTGAATTGTGATATCTATGTAGCCTTGAAGCCTAACAGTATATGTCATCTGAACATGTCCAAGATTAATAAGGTACAGTGTTATGAACTGACACTAGAGTACTATAAAAGACAAGGAGGAGTTTATCTTACTGTCACAATTGAATGACTGTGCCTAAGGACTATATATAGGAACTATACGCCAACATGATTTTTTTCCCCAAGTATTTTGGATTTTCTAGTCTTCCATAACTAAAGCTAATAGGCATATTTGCAATGTGTGTGTGTGTGTGTGTGTGTGAGATGGATTTATTTATTTATCCATTCTGTTCCTAACTAGCATTTTTTTTCTTCACAAACAAAATGCTATCATTGAACACAATAATAAAATAAAAGCAATGAAATAATTGATTAAAAACTTAAAATATATTCAAAATTATATTTGGGAGTTGTTGGTAGTCAGGAAGCACGCCCATTTAATAAACAAATACAAATAATTTTTAAACATTCTTAAACAGGACCAGATCATAGTCAAGTTTTTGTTTATCCCAAACCTCTCCATAACTAAACAAAAAGATATCTCTCAAGTTAGCACTTGATCACTTTCCAGTAGATAAGCAGGCACTTATGAAGAACATGCACCATCTAACATTTAAACCAAACAGGATTGTTTTTTTATATCATTATGTAAAAAGGTTACCAAATAGTAAACTGGTAATAAAGTTATTCCAACATACTTGGGCAATAAAACTAAAAATGCTGACCATTCATTTTTATTTACATCAGCATAAGCCAGCCCTGTCACAATTTGTGACTCTGACTAATGCACAATAAGAAAAGGAAAATAAAGAATAACAAAAACAGATACCATACTACATCAATATCTACTTATTCATTTATTGCTGCTAATCTACCATTTTTGCTGAGCGCACAGGAAAAGAATCAATCCATGAATTGCACCCCAGAAGCTTACTGGGAGCCAGTGTAGCTGCAAAGTTACAATGTTATCTGGGTGCACTGAGGCACATCCTGGACCAGCTGTAGTTTTCAGATGGTCTTCAAGAGCAGCTCCATGTAGAATGTATTGCAAAAATCCAACCAGGAGATGACTAAAGCATGAATAACTGCGAACAGATATTCCCAATCCAGAAACATGTGCAACTGATTCATCAAAAAAAATCCACAAAAGTTTTATAAAGGTCTCAACTGCCACCTGCTTTCCAACAGGAGCTGCAACTCAGGACAACCTCCAGATTAAGTATAACATTCAGTAGGGAAGTAAAATCCTATCCCGAGCCAAGGATGAAAAAAATCCCAGAAATGGATGTGGGGGAATGGAGTGGGCCAAACTCAAAACCACTAAGACTTGCCAGGTTGAACCAGACGCCCTTCGTGATTCTCATGGCCTCCCAACATTGGGACAGAATTGAGATAACATCACCTGACTGGGTGTTGGACATATATGTATAAGTATCAGCATCAGCATACAGACGATACTTAATCTCATGTCAGTGAATGATCTCTCCCAGTGGCTTTATGTAAAATCAAAACAGAATTAGGGAGAGAAACTCCGCAAGATGCATTAAAAATATTACTGCACAGATATTGGATTCTTATTTTTTAAAAATAGCTAGCAGTTCAGTAGAAAGAAAATGTCAATTGCCATAGAAAATTATTTCATTGTAATGTTTAAATTAAAGTAGATATCTGGCACATATGAACACATACAATGCCTGTTGATGTGCAGAGGTATTTAATTGCAGGATTGCAACTTATGAATTTAAACTACTGTGTTTTTATTCATAAAGAAAGTCACAATGTAGTAATGATGATATAAATTAAATATCTCTGATTTTTGTCAGGATACTGGTAAATTATGAACTGATAAAATGGCCTTTGTGTTCCTGCCTAGTATTGCAGAGAAGAGGAAGTCGTCATCACTACAATAATAAAACCAAAATAGTCACTTCCTCCAAACGAACTCTCCACTGCCAGAATTCCTGGAAAATTAATTCCCTCAGCATCCAGTAAACAAGTGTATTTAATTACCTTAAGATAAGTCAGGCTAGCTCTATCCCTTTTTAACATTCACAAATCCCTTAAAACCTGCCTATGTTATCTGGCATGGGGGTCCCAAGGAACTTAGAAGATTTTGTGATGGTTTCCTTATGTGGTTAGTATCATTGTCTCCTGTTTTGTGTTATTTTTAATAGTTATTTTTAGTGTGATCGTTTTATACATTTATAATTTTCTAATCAAGCACTGTATGCTGCCTAGACAAATAAGATGATAGATAGATAGATAGATAGATAGATAGATAGATAGATAGATAGATAGATAGATATGAATGGATAGAATAGATTAGATAGGAGAGAAAGACCGACTAGATAAATAATGAGATAGATGATAGGTAGGTAGGTAGGTAGATGTGTGTGTGTGTGTGTATGTATGTGTGTATGGATGGATGGATGGATGGATGGATGGATGGATGGGGCTATAATTTTTAACTGGGAAAAATGGTGTACCATAAGTCAAAACATTAGGTACTTCAAATGGGCTAACTGACAGAATTCATCCAAGATCTAGGAATGATTGCTCTTGTGGAATTGAAATTTGGCAAATGTTGTAAATATTTATGATATAAACATTATCATAAAACAGTTTGTAACACAATGCAAAATGTCATAAACATGATTTGTACTATACAGTTCAACATGAGCTATTTTCAACATGGGCAGATAACATTTTCTGAATGTATCCCAGTGAAGGCAGTACGTTAGAAGTTCTGTCACTGCTGTTGAAGACATTGAGAAATCTGGTTAGGAAATATCTCTGAAAGGATAACCCAAAGGGTGACAGGTTGTCTAGTAAATAAACAAAAGTACTTAGGGTCATTCCTGTTTAAGCCCATAGGCTTTCAAAAGCTATCTTTCATTTTGCACATCAGAGTGAAAATAACCATATCCCAGTAGACATAAAAGTCTTTAGAGTCAAGGTCATTCAATGCCTCTTATATTGAGGATAGATTTGCTATTCTCATTACCCAAATCCCATTACTGGTCTAACTCCTTTGTAGACTCATATGTCTGCTAAAATCCTTCATTAAGTTAACACCTCTCTGATAATACCTAGGTCTCCATGCTGTAGCTGAAAACAATCACATGTCTACATTTAAAAAAAGAGATCTTGTCCAATCTATTTTTCTTAAATTTATTACCATATTTTTTGGTCTATAAGACACACTCCCCCCCCCCAAAAGTGGGAGGAAATGTTTGTTCATCTTATTGAGAAAATGTTGCCGAAGTCCTGCCTACCCACCGGTCCCCACCCTTCGATCTATGCCTCCCAGCAATTTGCCTCCTTGCAACAAACAGTCAACTGTCTGGTCAGCTTCAGCATAACCTGATTTAGCACATTCGGTGGTAATAAGTGGCGGTGGTAGCGATCCCCGCCACCTGGAATGGGCCAAAAATGGGATGCACGGAGGCCAAAAATGGGACACACGGAGGCCAAACACTGGATGTGCAAAGAGGCGGCAATGGGTGTTGGCCATGGGTGGCAACAGCAGCGATGGGTGGCGATGATCCTCGCAGCCTGGAAGAGCTGATCGTCAATCCAACCGCCAATTAGCTGCTTATGCTAAATCAGGCTTTGCTGAAGCTGAACAGGCTGTTTGCTGCTTACTGCAAGAAGGCAAATTGCTGGGAGGGAGAGGCAGATTTTTTTCTTGTTTTCCTCCCCAAAAGCTAGGTGTGTCTTATAGTCTGGAGCATCTTATAGTTCGAAAAATATGGTATTTTATCTCCCTCTATTATTTGCTATTTTGACTCTTACCCAGGAAAACTGGTTAAATTTGAAACATTTGGACTTTGACACTGACATTCAGTTAGATTTTTGTTTACAAAATTCTTGTTTGATATGCCGTGGGTCTATTTGGAAGACAATTGTCTCATGCAAAATACTTACCAAGTATCCTTAGTTCATCTCATGGGAGAGCCTTTACTTTTGCCCAACATAATACTTTGCCTTTGTCTGTTTTAGAAGATTTCAGATTGGTCCAATCCAGAATCAATTTTGCTCATCCTCCGTGATAGAAATGAAAAGTTTCACATAACTTCTGGTTGCCCCTGGTACACTACATGGTGCATTGAACCAATAAATCATTTTCTGATTCATAATCATGCACAATAGGACAAAAAGATTATATGTTTCCTCTTAGGTGATACCTGAGTAAAAAAAAACATTTTTGTTTTCTCCAAAAACCCATTTTAATTATTTGTTAATTTCCTATTTTTCCCTTGACTGTATGGAATTTATTATTTTTGTCTTTTACTGCAAATAAGTTTTGATCAAAAACAATAGATGCCAAGAGAAAACAATAAGAATCATATGTGTATATATTATATTATTTCTGTCATGTTGGATTCCAAACTGTTCAGTTCCACAAAATGAGGGATTAATAATAATAATAATAAATATTTATTTATATACCACTCCTCTCCCGAAGGACTCGGAGCACAGCTATACAATTAAAACAATAAATATGTGAAAAGTTAAAACTAAATTAAACTAAGGCCCTGGCTGTAATCAATTAAAACCCCTTCCTAAAATCCTAAAATTTAATATAAAAAGTAAAACACCCAAATCTAAAATCAAAACCCAAGCCGGCCTGGTCAAAGAGCCAGGTTTTCAAGGCAACCCTGAAGGTCCCCAGGTCCGTGGCTATACGTAACTCCGGAGGCAACCCATTCCAGAGGGCAGACGCCTCCACAGAGAAGGCCCTATTCCTCGGGGTCACCAGCCGGCACATAGATACCAACGGGACCCGCAGGAGACCCTCCCTTTGGGAATGCACCGGACGATGAGAGGAAAATGGCAGAATGCGGTCTTGTAAATATCCTGGTCCGATGCCATGGAGAGCTTTAAAAGTTAACACTAAAATCTTAAAGTGCACCCGAGAGGCCACTGGCAACCAATGCAGCTCGCGCAGGAGGGGCGTCACATGAGAGAACCTTGACACCCCCATAACCACCCGCGCGGCCGCATTCTGTACCAGTTGAAGCCTCCGGATGCTCCCATTCGGGAGCCCCATGTAGAGGGCGTTACAGTAGTCCAGTCGGGAGGTGACCAGGGAATGAGTGACCGTGCGTAAGGCATCCCGATCCAGAAAGGGCCGCATCTGGCAGATCAGGCAAACCTGATGAAATGCCCCCCTGGAGACGGCCGTAATGTGGTCTTCCAAAGAAAGCCGTACATCCAGGAGGACACCCAGATTGCGAGCCCTCTCTGAAGGGGGCAAAATCTCACCCCCAATAGCCAGCGATAGAACTACCTGGCTATATCGGGATGCCGGAAACCACAGCCACTCAGTCTTGGAAGGGTTGAATTGGAGATTAAGGACCAGAGGTGGTATTCAGCAGGTTCTGACCAGTTCTGGAGAACCACTCCCATCTATTCTCTGCCTCCTGAGTCCCGGAGCTGGAAAGCAGGATAGTGGGTGGGGAGGGAATGGAGATTTTGCAGTAACCTTCCCCTGGAGTGGGATGGGAATGGAGATTTTGCAGTATCTTTCCCCTGCCATGCCCACCAAGCCACGCCCACCAAGCCACACCACACCCACAGAACCGGTAGTAAAAAAAATTGAATCCCACCACTGTTAAGGACATATGTATTCCCAATTATTCATATATTGCAGAAATTTAACTGTAGTCAGGAAGATGAAAGATATCAGTGTAAGAGTTTTCTTATCATGATTGAAAAATTATATTTCTATCTTTGAAATCATAATATATTTAAAGAAAATATATTCAAGAGGAATCTATAACCAAATATGTGCAAGATTCTAATCATTCCATTTTCTTTCCCTTATCCCTTCTTTTCCCTGTTTACTCAAGATATCTTCTCTTATGAGCATATAAAACTTGAATATTTTTTATTTGCTATTCAGAGTTTGCAGTAATTCTAAATATTGACTATACTGTTTGCCTGAGCATGTAATATCCATGTTTATAATACACATTTCTTTCAGCACTTTTCCAAGAATAAATCAGTTTGTCTGGCTTCAAGAAATGTAAAACATATAAATATTCTGCTTAAAATAAATTAAAATCCTGATCAGCATTAGACAGGATCTTCTTGGGAAACAATTTGAAACAAACAGCCACTCCAAATAAAAGGGTAAAGACAACCAAAAATACAGTATTGATGTTTAAAACTTGATTAGATTCTGATTACAACTTGAAATAAGAATAGCAAAATTTTAATTAATTAATTATTTTATTTGGGAGCTGCCCAGAGTTGTCTGAAGAGATGAATGTTTTAAATAAATGAATGAATATATTTTCAGAGTCACTGTATTCTAAGGAAGGGACTGATGCCTAACAGAATTGTGCAATTTAAAGAACTATAAAAGAAGTATGAGGGTCACAATACTGATGGATAGCTTTAGGCTGTATCCTCTTCTAACAGAAACTATGGCCCACCACCGATGAAAAAAACTCATTTCCAAAACATTTTGCTCAACGACAGATAAATTTGCACAGGCGGGTTTACAAACTCATTAATCAATATCTTACACACACACACATACAGAGAGAGAGAGAGAGAGAGAGAGAGCAAGTAAACTCTCCTGAAATGCTCTTGAGCATTTGAAAATATGTGTGTGATTTTGGAACTCACTTGTGACCAAAAACATATGGTGGGCCCAAAAACAAGCAAGTTGGGACTTTGTGAAGAGACCGTGGGCCAAATTTACATTCCCAAAGGAATTTGGGTGGTAAATCAGACATGGGTTATATCTACAGCTAAATCTCCTTCCTGCTTAGAACAATATTTTTCCTACAGTCTGAACATGATTGGTTTTTGCCCTAATGTTTGAAGCGCAAAATATAGTGAGACTGGTAAACTGACCATGTAAATAACCTTCAGGAAAAAGGGAAAGATTTTAATGTGATCACACACATTCTAATCTTTTCCAATTACCCTTTCTGTTTTACTAGTTATGGTGTACCATTTTTGTAAATTATATTAGCAATAGTACTTATTCTTATATACCGCTTGATAGTGCTTTACAGCCCTCTCTAAGAGGTTTACAGAATCAGCATATTGCCCTCAACAATCTAGGTCCTCATTTTACTGACCTTGGAAGGATGGAAGGATGGGTCAACCTTGAGCCAATAAGACTCGAACTGCCAAACATCTGGCAGTTGGCAGTTAGCAGAAATAGCCTGCAATACTGCATTCTAACTACTGCGCCACCATGAGTCAGTCTTCACAGAAAGATAACCTTTCCTTCATTGATTCTTAGTTTGCTTCAATTAAATATTAAGAAAGGGTTAGGCTTAGAGCATGCTCAAAGAGATCCACAAGTTTACTTGTATCTAAACACATTTTGAAATTGAATTTAATTATTTTTTTATTTTCTGTACATATATCCATTGCAGACATACCCCTCTTGTTCTTCCTTGTGATTGTAGCTTGTCTGTTTGTTTTTTCCCTCACTTTGCCTCTTTAATGAAAATGGAGCATTTCAGTTGTGGAGTTTTCTTCTTAACTGAAATGAATAAGAAAGCTTCTGAAATAGTTTTAGATCAAGTGCCTACAGTGCAAAGTGAAAAAAAGCAATATGAGGCTTAAATGAATCATCACAGCAACATATTTCTTTAGCAGATTTATTTCAAACTACTCAATTTTCTGTACTCTTTGAAATTCCATTATTAAACATAAATCTTTGTGAAATAAAGTAGCTTCCTGGCATGGATAGTGGCCCTAACAAACAATGTGGTGACCTCATAATGTGTGTTCTATCTGAGTTCATAGGCAGGGTGCAGGAAAATTGGTTATAACAATGAAGTTACAGAAATAAATCCTTAAAATACTTTCATATTTTTAAAAAAGCACTTCCTAATGTACTTGAAGGCTCATCACTGTGGATGCTGAGATTGCTAACTAGGATGTTCAGTAAAATAAACATGAGAATTCTTTAAAGACATTAGAAATTCAGAGGCAAAATTTTCTATATATTTGTAGGAAGTGTGCCGCATTTAAAGCTTTAAAACAAAGTGCACCAATGTTAAAAGCAATCTATGTATATTAGTAGCACAGCGCTGAGCCAAGAAAATTCTCTATTGTGAACTGAAATACCAATAGCAAATAGCACTTAGATTTATATTCTGCTTCACAGTGCTTTACAGCCCTCTCTAAACAGTTTACAGAGTCATCATATTGCCCCCAACAATCTGGGTCCTCATTTTACAGACCTTGGAAGGAATCAGCTGTGAGCTGGTCAAAATCGAACTCTTGGCATTGAGTAGAGTTAACCTGCAATACTGCATTCTAACCACCGTGCCACCACGAAAGATAGAAATTCTCTAATACAAACACCCATACCCACAAACCACACACATTTCACATAATACCTCTGAAACTTATTTGTAATGGAACAGAATTCTGCACTGTACCTGTGATCAATATATTAATGTAAGAATGCATCAGAATTCAATAATGTACCCAGTTCTTACCTCTATTAGCAACACTGTTGTTGTCCTTGATCCAGCATTTATACAGAATTAATAGAAAGATCAGGTCTGAAATAATACGTACAATTTTTTTCTCTTTTTATGATAGATTATGTATGAAAGAGGAACAGAAACTATTCTTTCAGTGTATTCTCTCATTTTGTCCTGTGATCAAGAAATGCATCTTCTAAGGAAGAAAACATTAATTTTAATTGTATTTTAGTTTGGTTTTTTTTGCTATAAAAAAGAATGGCCTAATCCAATTGAGATTCATCCTTTTGCATAGAAGTCCTGCTCCTTATAATCATGGACTGTAGCTTTCATACATAACAAATACAGTCTCTACATAGTCTAGAATTGGTCTACTTACTATGCTTGAAATAAGAAAGTTATTATTATTATTTTTACATTCAGTTTTTTTGTCCCAACAGGTCAGCATAAAATCAAGTTCATTCCTGAGATGGTGGGGCCCATGTTAGAAATGACTTTGATTCCAGAAACTGAGCTGAGAAAAGCTACAATTCCCATATTCTTTGATATGATGCAGTGTGAGTTTCATTCTACCAGAAGTTTTCAGATGGTAAGAATTGTTTTCTTAACAAAATATGGTTGCTTTAATCAAGGTGAATGTGGAAAGAAGTGTTTAATGTCACTTGTTTAAAATAGGCCTGCACAACTTGTAAATCCACAGTTGTGTCTAATAAACTCAATTTTGCTATGAATTATTATTCCAGGTTTTTTTTGTAGAGAGACAGATAATATCACTGCTTCCCTATCCATAAATGTTATGAGACTCAAGAGGGGATTGTCACTTCTAGGCAGGCCTGCTTTGACTGAGGGCTTTCAGACTCAGCTTTGTGCTTCTTCTGTTTTCTCAGCTAGGAAAACAGCTCTTGGAACACCTGAAAACGTGGGCTATAGTAATTCAGTTTCTGTATTCGGTGTGTTTGTGTGTGCTCATATGGTATGTGTAGGAATCAATAGCCACTTCGAAGTAAATCCCTTGAAATTACTGTTTCTGAAAGGGACAGAGTGTTTAAAAGGTTAAGCGAACACTCTGAGGGCTCTGAGGATTGGTTAAGGAAATTTGTTTGATTGGATTCAACCTTCATGTTAGACACTTTTCCATATTTGGTGTGTCTCTACCATAATTGGGTATTTTAGGCAGAAGGGGAGCCTTTGGGCAATATTGGCTTTCATATTAGTGTGAATCCTGTATTATCGCCACTTTAGGTCATTTGGAAAGTACCATGATTTTCTAATTTAACATTTTCATTCAATATATATATATAAAAGTCATGTAAGTGGGGACACATATCATCTGAAATGTTTATGAGCTGAATGTTTTGGACAAACAAATGAACGATCTATCATATAGACCCAATAGAAATTTCCGTTCTCGATTTCATTTTGTGAATAGAAAAATCTTTAATTGTATAGATTAGCAATAGCACTTAGACGTACAGTGCATTCAAAAAGTATTCAGACCCCCTTCATTTTTGTCAATTGTGTTGTTCTGTAGCCTGATTCTACAGTTGTTGAAATTCATTTTTTTTCTCTTTCAATCTACACTCAGTACCACATAATGATAAAGTGAAAACAGAATTTTAGAAATGATTGTAAATTTATTAAATTATCACATTGACATAAGTTTTCAGACCCTTTGCAACAATACATGAACTATAGCTACAATGACTCCCATTTCTCTTGATCGTTGCTGACATGTTTCTACATCTTGGATGGAGTTGACCTATAGTAAATTAAATTGATTCGACATGATTTGGAAAGGCACACACCTCTCTGTAGAAGGCATCACAACTGACAACATACTGTAACAACAAAAACCATGAGGTCAAAGAAACTGCCTGCAGAGCTCAAGAGACAGGATTGTTGCAAGGCATTGATCTGGGGAAGGCTACCATAAAATTTCTGTTGCACTGAAGGTTCCTAAGAGTACAGTGGCCTCCATAATTCTGAAATGGAAGAAGTTTGGCGCAATCAGGACTGTTCCAAGAGCTAATTGCCTGATCAAACTGAGCCATCGGAGAGGGGGCTTAATAAGAGAAATGACCAAGAACCCAATGATCTCTCTGATTGAGCTCCAGAGATCTGGTATGGAGTTGGGAGAGTTCCAGAAGGACAACCTTTACTGCAGCCACCCACAGATCTGGCCTTTATGGACGAGTGGCTAGATGGAAGCTTCTCCTCAGTGCAAAATACATGAAAGCCCACTTAGAGTTTGATCTTCACAGTCTGCGAGTCCTTCAGGTGCTGTTTTATAAACTCCAAGTGGGCTTTCATGTGTTTTGCACTGAGGAGAGGCTTCCAATCTAGCCAACTTTGCAATCTGTTTATTAATATTATCTAATATATATATATTTGAACTTAAACATAGAAATAAAATGTGTCTTATTTCTAGATGCCTATAAAATAAGAGAGAAACATCACAAATAACTGTAAAATAAACAAATGGATAATACATATGATTACTAATGCAAGACTTACTGATGCAAATAAAAAACCTTCAGCTAAAATTCTATTTTACAAAGCAGGTAATTGAGTTGAAGCTGCCAGCAAGGACAGAGATTATTTTTATTCATTTCTTAAGGTTGACGTTAAATTATAATATCAACAAGGCAGCATTTTCTGACATAGTTGTCAGTGTGTGATTTAACTTCTATTTTTACTAAAATGTTAAAATTAATAATTGTCACTTGTGTTGCATAAAACAGAAAGCTGAATAAAACATTTAGAAGCCTTAAAATATTATATGGTACAAGCCTGGCTAGCCAATTTAGAGATAAATAATTGTAACTGAATTAAATTAAGTTCAGTGGTTATAGTTGTCAAGCTCATAAATGGAAAGAGTACAGGACATCAAATCTGAATTTCTTTCAGTGATCCATCAAAGACATTACATTACCCCAAAGGATCAATGCCAAAATAAGTCTCAAAGTAATCTAGTATTTTGGAGGCAAAGCCATCTATTGAAATCTTGCCAAATTCCAGCTGCAATAAATTGTTGGATACACAGCAGGGCATAGATAAAAAAGACACAAAAACTTCAATTGAACAATTTCTCGAGGAGTTGCTACACAACATTTGGAGGCCTACAGACTATGGATCAAATACTTACAACCAGAGGTGGTATTCAGCAGGTTCTGACCAGTTCTGGAGAACCGGTAGTGGAAATGTTGAGTACTTCAGATAACCGGCAAATACCACCTCTGACTGGAGATTTTACAGTATCCTTCCCCGGCCATGTCCACCAAGCCACGCCCACAGAACCAGTAGTAATAAAATCCCACCACTGCTTATGACTACTTTATGTATCCTAATTTCTGCCAGGATGTGTTTATTTTGATAAATGTATGTTTATTATGATTGTGAGCAACAAATTGTAAACTGGGATTCACAAATGACCCTCACCAGAAGGTGATTCTTGTTTGTCTCTGAGGCAGAAAGAAACCCTTAGATATTTGAATGACTTAAATAATAGCAATAGTAGTTAGACTTATATACTGCTTCACAGTGCTTTTACGGCCTTCTCTAAGTGATTTACAGAGTCAGCATATTGCCCTCAACAATATGGGTCCTCATTTTACCCAGTACCCATAATAATGTTGATTTCTATTTTCCAAGGGTGATAAAGTATTTTAGATAATAGAAAAACTACTTTGGTTTTATCAGGATTAGTGAAGAAGTCTTTGTCTCCATGAAAAAGCAAGATTTCTGAGGCTCTGTTTCTGGACCATTAAAATATAGGTGAGATGGCTTAGTCATCTGCATACAATAAATGGTTCTACCAATCAAAATGTAGAGGAAAATCTGATCTTGAGAGGTCTTGAGCTAAACACAGTTGATCTATAAATTAAAAAAGGTTCCAAAAATACAGCACTATTTCACTTCTTTCTGAACAGGTAGAGAAGGGAAAACTAGAGAATACCACATCAGACTTGAACTATATTATTCTCATGGTATTAAGTAATTAAATGTGGACATATCTGTCAGTGAAGAAGGCAATCAATTTCCTCTAGGATCTGTTTCTGAGGACTGCTTCAGAAGCTGCCTTTAAATTTGTGAAGTCAACATATAATTTTTCCCAGGTGTAACAACACACTTTATAACTAGATTCAGAAGAACAGCAAGTTGACCTATCTTTCCTAAAGCTGGCTATTCTTCTGTTAAAATTTTATCCTATGATATACCTTTCAACTGTATTTCATAAGGCATTTGTCATACAACTTATTTATGTACTCGCCAGACTGATTGAGCAGTAGCATGTTAATGTTGCCTTAAATAATTCTATCAGAAGTAAGTCACCTCTACAGTTTTGCCTTGTTTTAACGACTAACAAGTTTAGCAGCATTAGAAAGAGTTCACAAGAAGTCCAGCTTAGAATATTGTAAGACAAATGTCTAGTATGGGTATGGAGCTAGCATTATTGATAAATAGAACATGACAGGGTTGATCATGCTGATCTTCCTCTGAGAAATGATACTAAATGAACCAATAATCTCTTTTGGGAAGGCAGGTAAGACAAAGTACCAAAATAAAGTTTTCCAATTATCATTCTGATGTTCCTCTTCCTTTTTAACAGGGATTTATATATGTTTTTCTTCTCTAATATATTTGGATGTAATTAAAATCAGTAGCTGTAAGAGCCTTGGGTTTTTTTCCAACTAATTTTGCCTTTGGTACATGTACTGTTGAATAAAAACATAATGTAATACTTGGGCCTGAGGTATTGTAGATATTAGTAGTAGCCTAAAAGATAGCATTAGCTAGTAGACAGTTCATTATAGATGGAGTGTCTGAGATACTAGAGCTTCCATTCTCAAATCCTTTACCCAGTGAGAATTCACTTGATCTTGAGAGTTGTGGTGAACAGAAGAGTTCATTGCTCTTCTATTTTAGTGACGATAGGCAGATAGGTTGCTATTAATCTATAAGGAACTAATGTTCAAAGATAGAATTGAAGAAACCATTAAGAAATCAATAAAACTTCCTCTACATTAACCCAAAAAGGTAGGCTTCCCATCATATTCTCCTCAGCTGATCTGTTTAGGATAAAAAAGTAGTATTTGATTGCTATTTGGAAAAACGAGAATCAATTATTCCATGGTCTTTATAGTAGTGAATGAATGGAGGTAGAAGCATCTCAATGAAGGAAACATTATTAAAATACAGTATATAAGCAACAATTCAACACTCAACTCAAGACTGGTGTTTAAGCCCCCAGGCCCTTAAGATAATCACAGGGAACCATAGAGACTGGTTTTAGATGCATTCCTCAATGAGGTCCATACATCATTATATTTATTGAATGTCTACTGACAGATTCAAAATGAGGTTGGGGGCAGGGATTATGTATACATGTTGGAGCCAATTAAACATGACTTATCTGGGAACAAGATTAAAAAGAACCATTATACTAAAATACCGAACTGGTTGTCAACTATGGAAGCACAAATCTACCCAAATGCAATGGATCTGGGAAAAAAGAGGAGTTACAAAGACCTATTAGACACACAAGGAAGATTAAAAACGAGACAAGAATTACAGCAACAAAATATAAAGATAGATTGGTGGCCATATATGCAAATTCAGGCAAGATATCAGAAGGACAAAGAACAATTTGGTTTTTGCATGGAAAAGCATCAATTAGATAAAATTCTACAAGAAATGGAAAGGAAAATGATTTCAATAATATATAACTTTCTACTAAATTTTAAAATGGAAGAGGAGGTAGTCAAAGAGACGATGGTGGTATGGGCAAAAAATGTTGGCCATAATATAGACCTGGAAAATATAGAATGTGGGGATCAAATTACAAACTAATTACATCCACAGCACACAAACAAAATCAATACAAAATGTTCTACAGATGGCACCTTCCTCCCGCTAGATTGGCAAAAATGTTTAACTCAGACCCAAATTGTTGGAAATGTGGAAAAGAAAAGGGCACTTATTTTACCTGGTGGGCATGCCAGGAAGTGAAAAAATATTGGAATAATATATGTTACATATATTAACCGCTGCAAGGATTTCGTACGCATAGCTCTGGAAGGAAAAAAGGGTTCCAGTGGAAGGCATGGTTATTAAAAAAATAATAGATTGTATAGAGATGGACAGGCTAATGATGAAAATAAAAGACAGAGAAGATTCAATTTATTATAGGGCCTGGTATGCCTGGTATGAGTTGTTTAGAAATAAAAATAAAATAAAATGGCAATTAGGAAAAGAATGAGGGAATATGTAAATATGTAAATATACCATGGAGAAGATTGAGATGTAAGGATAAAAGATATTGATTTATAGTAAGAGTAAGGTGCAATGGTAAAGGAATAAGTAAATATATAAACTGAAAAATGTGAGGAAATGCAAAATATGTCTCGATGTTATAACAATGTATAAAGTTTTATGTTTTTAAAATTTGGAAACTTAATAAAATTTATTAAAAAAAATAAAAATAAATAAAATAAACATGACTTATCTGAATGTATCATATTAAGGCCTTCAGTGGCATTCCTTCTTGATAACATTAAACTTTCAAGCTTCAGTGACTCACATTTCTATTTCTCTTGAAAAAAATATATTGAGCAAATGGTAGTCGACTTGACATGAATTACCATGTCTTCACCCATTTGAGCCTGAACATCCTACTGATCTAATAAAAGACTTGATTTAATATAAAGTTATTCAAAATTAAGAGATTACATTGTAAACACAATGGATGCGCCAGGGGAAGAGTTAATAACATTTCCTTCTTTATGTCAACTGAATAGTTTTTCATGTAAATGGTGTCATCCTCACTTTTCCTTTCGGAGAGGTTGCTTATATGGAAGACAACTGAATTTGGTGCCATTCAGACAATTAAGGGAGCAGCGTGAGCTTCTTCCAGTAAATATTAGGCAGATTACCTATAGATATCTATAGATACATCTTGTAAACCAGAATGAATCTTATTTCATTTTACAAGGTGTTATATAGATGATAGCTAAAGTTTTAAGTTGACTAATTTTTGGAGGATTTCCTCCTGTTTCTTGGAGTTTTGAACAAATAAATGATCTTCTTGAGAGTTTTTTAAAAAGGTGACAGTTTGCTTCCTTATTTCTTCTAGGTTTCAAAGCCACTTAAAAATCAAAGTTCTTAAAAATCACATTTTTTCTGTACATCTGGAAGGATTGGTTCTAAGCTGATTTTTCCACATTCCTTATCAGTGATCTAATATTGGAAGACAGAATATGGATACACTTGGAACAGAGTCAAAAACATCCTCTTTTTATGGAGATTTAAAGGGATAATTGAGTTGCTAAGTTTTAGCAAGATTCTATAACCATTGCTGGCTCGTCCTACATGTATTTGGTACATTGGACAGCATAATGACTCACCCAAAGAATGCAATAGATATTCTCCTGCTTATATTATTACTCTTAATGAGGAGCAATGAACAAATAGTAAGACACAAGAGTTGGAAGTGCTTTGAGGCTTTATTCAATAGCAGCTTTGACTGCTGCCTTCTAATTTATATTCAGATTTTAAAGAAAGGAATAAACCCTTTCTGCTTACTTCAAATTTAACCTTCTATTTCAGAGATCTAACAAGATGGATCAAGGAGCTGTGGAGATTGTCTAACGTCTCTGTGATGTCAGACAGCTCTTGCAGAAGCACAACTTTGTTTTCAAAGTTAATATTTACTGTTTGACCATCAGGTTTTCAGAAGTGAACACTGCCCAGGGTAATTTAGAGGCTGAGTCCAATATTGACAATTCTTCATTTTGCTGTAACTGTGCCACTGTTCCACATTGCAATAAGAGAGGTGAGGCAAAAATATCATTTTGTCTGTCTAGCCCTGGCTGGTTAAACTCCTCATATTTATTACTTAATAGAAGAGACTCATTTCCGCTTATGTTCGTGACTCCTTTTGCTAATAAAAAACTCCTGTAGCTTGGATTATTGAAGGCTCTTTGCAGGCTTTGCTAGCTAGAACCAAACCCAAAGCAATTCTTCTTTACATCTGCAGGCAAGAGAGTGCATATCCAAAAGATATTGTTCAGCGAAACAGCTCCCTGTACAACCATGGAAACTTTAATCACTTAGGCAGAGAATGTAAGAGATAAAGCTAACAAAATTAAGACTCAATAAAACAAAAGAGCTTCCCATAAAAACCACAGCCACTGCAAAAAAAAAAGTGAAAGAAACAAAAAAACCCATCCCATCCCCCAAAGGAAGGAACACTTACTCTCTGTACTGTATGTAGGTAGTCTTCAATTTACCACCATTGGCTCAGCAACTGTTCAAATTCATGACAGTGCTGAACAAAGGGGTCTAAGAATGGCCCGTGAAGTTACAGCCTTTGCAGTGCCCCCAGTCATGGGATGAAAATTTGGGCACTTGGCAGCCATCCCATACTTAGGACCATAGGGGGCCAACTCCTCTCCCCACCAGTCTATCTTCCTTCATCTATGCCATCTTGTCCTTCTGCACTCCACAGCCCTTGCCACCCTAATTGACCTTTGCTGTCTTTGTTCTCTCACTCCTGACCAAGTATGTCCACGCTAACTTTTCACCAGGTAGCTGCTGGCCACACAAGGCTTTTTTCCATAGGTCATGCATCACAGTTTCCGCATGAGACCTAGGAAAAATACCAATAGCACTTAGACTTATATACCGCTTCACAGTGCTTTACAGCTCTCTATAAGCAATTTATAAAGTCATCATATTGCCCTCAACAATCTGGGCCTTCATTTTATCCACCTTGGAAGAATGGATGGCTGACTCAACCTTGAGCCGGTGAGAATTGAACTGCCGAACTGCCGGAAGAAGTAGCCTGCAGTGTTGCATTTTAGCTACTGCACCACCATGGCTTTATGGCTCCATATGGTCACATGTCAAATGGTCTCATGTGCCAGCAGCTACTTGCAAAAGGGCAGGGCAGGCATGCCTTGCGAGCAGCAGGAGCAACAAGATAGTGAAGTTCAGCTGGAGTGTCAGAGGGCAGGGATCTTGGAACGTGGGGCAGCTGGACTGGGGTGATTGGAGTTTCTTGGGGTGGTGGCTTCACCTGCACTGCTGAGGCTTCCTAGTGGTGGGGCTAGGTTGGGTTGGATCAAAGGGTTTTCTGCTACACTGCAGCTTAGGAGCTTCTTGCATTCCCAGAGCTGCGTTGCACCAAAAAGCTCAGAAAATTGTCTTGGGATTTTTTGCTGCTTGTAGGGCAGCTTTAGACAAAAGTACTTATGACCCATTCTTATGACTGCCATCCCACCTTAGCGTCAAGTCATCACACTACAGATGCTTGGCAACTGGCTCACACAAATGACTGGTTACAGCGTCACATGGTCATACAATGTTTTTTGCCGGATTCTGGCAAAAGATATCCATTTGGAAGAATGGATTCGCTTAACAATCACAAATTCACTTTATGACTGTGTTGACTCACTTTTTGTCATAAAACAGCCATAACAATTTAAAATGGAAATTCCAGGCTCTGCATGGTCACAGATCAAAAATTATCTGCATGTAATAGGTATTAGCATTAGCACTTAGATTTACATACCACTTCACATTGCTTTTACAGCCCTCTCTAAATGGTTTACAGAGTCAGCTTGTTGCCCCCAACAATTTGGGCCCTCATTTTATCCACCCCGGAAGAATGGATGGCTGAATCAACCTTGAGTCTGGTGAGATTCGAACTGCCAAATTGCAGGCAGCCAGCAGGCAACAGAAATAGCCAGCAGTACTGCATTCTAACCACTGTACCACAACAGCTCTGTTGTTTAGTTTCAGTTTAGTTTTAGTATTAGTTAATAGCAGTAGCATTAAGACTAGATTTCATAGGCGTAGTTAATTTGATGGCATGGAAGAACAAAGTCTAGTGTATTTCAAGTGTCATTTTTATTTTTGATAATTTATTATATCACTTTATAGTGCTTTACAGCCCTCTCTAAGTGGTTTACAGTGTCAGCATATTGCCCTCAACAATCTGGGTCTTCATTTTACAGATTTAAAAGGATTACACATATGTATATTATATGTGTGTATGCATACATAAATGCGATACATATATGGTCATTTTACCTTTGCTAAAAAAACCCGAACGTGTAATATCTAATTAAAAGTTGCAATGGTATACTTTCTTTTTGGGATATTTAGTAAAAAGTCAGGACAGCTTTAATATGTGAACTATAATCAATGCTAAGTCATAGTTGTACATTAAGTAACATTCAACTGTTTACGTATTCTTGACTCGTTTTTGATTAAACAAATAAATTACAAAATAAATTGAAAATCATTGGTAAAAAGAAACAAAATTAAAATTGACTCGATAATCCAAATCTCAGAGCAGCAAGATTTTGATACATCCTGTTGGATCAAATCATGGGTGTAATTATTTTTATAAGCTCTTGCTACAATAATGACTAGTCATGTTGGCACATCATATATTTATCTGCCATTAATTATTAAATGCACAATACAAAAGCAATTTGTGTGAGACCATACCAGTTATTTTTATTTTACAGCTCAGCTTCAAATACGCTTTTGATAAGTTGCTACATATTACATATTTAGTACTAGCTAAATGATGATTTAATCATATAATAGATAAAAGCTTGGCAATCAAGTTCTGATTACCACCACACAGACATAAAATAAAGTAAAATATCTAGCTTGTGTTAGATTCCATAGGTATAGTTAATTTGATGGCATGGAAGAACAAAGTCCAGTATTTCAAGTGTCACTTTACTTCTGATAATTTATTTGTGTAGTATATATTATTTGTGTAGTATATAAATAGAAGAGTTCCTTGCTTGTCCTTTCTCTTGTCCTGGCTCAGTTTTAATGTTGTAATAAAGTGTCAGTCTTCTTTGGTAGAGATCAGTGTATCCCACCCAGTTTGTTCATTTGTTTGTTTGCTCCAAAATATTGGATGCGTGTTGTGCTTGTATTTCTTTGCGTGGAACATAAGCGATGCTTGAAACAATATTCATTCACTTTTTACCTCTGGGTTTGTTTTACTTTTGAAATTGAAAATCTATTACTGTATAATGCAAAAAAAAATCCTCAAGCAAAAAAATTTGTAATTAAAAAAATCTAATATTCATCTTATTTGACATTTTCTTCTTTGCCTCATGTTTTAATTTTCTCCTCAAATACAAAATTTGGGCCAGAAAATGTTTTACTTGGAGTGTAATCATTGCTAATGGACTGCTTGCAGCATGAAAAGATTTTTAAAATTCTTATTGAAATCTACCACAGCAATCCTAAATTATTTCTTTCATTCTTTGCACTCTCTTCTAATACAGTCAGAAGGTTTTTTTAAAATTTTCTATTATTTTCAAAGTTAGCAGTTGCCCCTCTTACCATCTTGTCAAACTTTATCATTAGCTATCATTTATACAAAAGGAATGTTTTAGAAATGTTTCAGTGCTCAGTAATTAAGTCTGCTTTCTATTTAATTAAATTTTGGCTTAGTCAGTAGGAGCAAGTATGTCAAGTCAACTTACCCATGAACTTTTCAACATTTATATTTAGAAACAGAATTTTATAGTAAATCCCATCTTCTATCGGAGAGTCACTTCGCAGTAGCAAATTGGACAAGTAAGTTTGTATAATTGGGTCTCATACCTTTGAAATCCCCTATAAGGTTACAGAACATCATTAAATTTGGTAAACCAAACTATATTCAGCTGTTAAGAGCAGCCTAAAGTGCTGAGGTAGTGAATAAAAATTCAATTATCACTGGACTCTGATCACTGCAGAAGATACCCTGTATATGTTTAAGCATTTCTACTTTACATTATCACTCAGTGAAGTGACTTACAACTTCACCACACACACACACACACATATATTCATGTTCATCAGTAGTTCCCAAATTGTCAATCTTTCAAAACTGATATACAGCAGCTATTGTTCTTGTTATTAATATTTCTTTGCAAACACTATAGTAAGGGAGAAAGGATACTTAGGAAGAGGAGTTTGGTGATTTCTTAAAAGGTGGGAAATAAAAAAAGAAGAAGAAAGCTATTCCAAAAGTAAGAGGGGAATATAATAACAATAATGACACAAAATTCATACTATAATAAATCAAATAAAGAAAGGTGCAGAATGCAATGGCAAACCTGCAAGAGGAAAGAAAACAGAACAAGATAGAACAGAAAAGTAAATGAAAAACACCAGGTTTTATTTGAACTGTAAAAAAAAAATACGTTTCATCTGAGTTGAGAATTAATAGCCTTTCCAGTGAATGCCTTAAGATTGAGTAAGGGGGTCAGATTTACAGTTCCTAAAGCTATTTGCTTTACACACTCACATCTCTTTACCATGGGTTCTGGCAGAAAAAATCAAAATAACTGGTATCGGATGAGCCTTTGCAGCATAAAAGGACCAACGAAGTTTCATAACCTTCCTATTGGGTAGGCAAGCAGCAGAGAATATGGAGGAGAACAAAAGGATGGGTGGGGGACTTGGAAAACTCACAGTGCTCCTAGCCCCACATTACACAAGAGCTCTCACAAACTTCATCCAAATTAAGTTATACAGTATATGCATTTTGATTGTGGACTCTGTCAAGGGTGTAAAGAAGCCTCCTTTCCCTGATAAGCTGCATGAGCTGACATAAAGTCACAGAGAGATACCTAGTGCTGTTTTGTGTCTCCCAAGACACATCTGCAGTCTGAGTATTGTTTGTTTATACAGTACATGGGGTATGAGGGAGATATTTAAAAATTTTATGAGCTTAGATGTAATAGGCTCCACTGAGAATTTTTGATCAATTGGGCATATTGCTGATGCAATTGCTTGCAGAAATATCCTTAAGCAGCCTGCAGGGAATATCAGCAGAGAGATGGATTCAATGCTATCTGGACTCAGATAGTGCATACTTGGCTTTTTCAGCAGCCTGTCTCCCCAGCTTCTTTTTCAGATGACTAACTAGGTGGGACTCTATTGTCTTCCTTTTGAACAGTTCATGGTGTTCATGTGGTATGTCGGAGGGAATGCATTTTGCTTCAAAACAGACACCAGGTTTCACTGGACGTGTGAATTATGCAACTATCTAATACTAGAATATTGAATCTGGCTCCAAAATCCAGACAACCATTAGATGATATAAAAGAGATCTAGAAAATGGGAAACTCATTGCTGTCATCGTGTGCTTGTCTGGAGTTTTGGTGTGTGAACTTCACGGATGACCTAGATATCCAGGAATACGACTGGTTGTTGCAAAATCATTTTTCACTAACTTACCTAGGAATACATACAACAATATTGTGAACCTCCTGAGTAGTTCCAGCTTGCAGACCCTATTTTTCCCCTAACCTGTCAAAATGAGTGACATACTATAAGTATATGCTATACAAAATTACATTTTAAGAGAATTGTCAACTTGTGGATTTTGGAAAAGATTATTCCATGCCACCATGATATTGAAAGAAAGTGTAATGTCTGAAGAAATAATTTCTGGTATTGTTTGAAAAATTACAGCACAGCTAAGTAATTTTTCGCAAATGAAATAAAAATGAATTCTTTCAGTTAAGTGGGTTCCTGTGGGTTAGATATATGTTTGTATTGTGCTAAAAGCACATTTATGACATGCATTTATGTGCTTGTGTTTTCCATCCCGCAGTGTCCAATATATAACAGCTTTGAAACCTGTTGATGTTGCAGGTGTTTTTAGCGTACACATACAGGCAAATTCATTCTGTCCTATAATTAGGAATTAAGAATTGGTGTACTTACAATATAATTTCATTGCTAATACCTATTGTTCCATTGCATTTATTCATAATTCATGGTATTACCATCTTCTTCTAGTACACTGGTGCTATGTTTTGGTTATATGCTCCAGTAAAAATGATTTTGCATTGCCAGAGTACTATAATGCAGGATTACTCTGTGTTGTTCATACTTCTAATGCACAAACTGTCTCAGTTATAAGTATAACCCAAACCTCTAATCATTTTGAGTTATTTACATTATATGCTATTTGCATAATTTCTTATTTTGCATGTACTTGATCTTTTATTACAGTATGAAGATGAAGCTTTTTTATCAATGGCAGGGATATCAAAAAGAAAAAAACAAGTGAGGGTACATAAAAGGTGAAATATGGCTGCAACCAGTGTCTCTAAGTACAGATATTGGGAGGACAGAAATGAGAATTAGAAGCAAGAAAAATTCAGTAATTCAGATAGCCATAGCAATAGCACTTAGATTTATATACTGCTTCACAGTGCTTTATAGTCTTTTCTAAGACGTTTACAGAGTCAGCATATTGTCCCCAACAATCTGAGTCCTTATTTTACCAACCTTGGAAGGATGGAAGGCTGAGTCAATCTTGAGCTGGTCAGAGGCGAACTTCTGGCAGGTGGCAGAATTAGCCTACAATACTGCATTCTAACCAAGTGTCACCACAGCAAGCCATCCTAAGCATTTAGATCCATTCCTCATGGCTTAGAGAAGATCTTTAAAGATATCTTTATTCGCGGATTTCTAACCGTAGCTAAGTTTATTGGCATCCCTCTCAAGAGAGTTGCTTTATAACTATTGAATTATTGTACTGTTATTTTTTTTACAATACTGATTTATTTTATTGCAGTGTTGCAGCCCATTCAGTTTTTTTGAGTTGGTCTGTAAAACCCTGTAAAATAAGTAATAATTCTAGGCGGCCGTTGTACCTTAAATTCCATGCTTCTTGTTTTCACTTTATTGACTCTTTCTGCCTCTCATCCCACGACTATCCACAAAATACACCTTACTCTCATTTTATGGCCATTCAATTGTTTTGATACTCTAGTGATATTTTCCAAATGAAGGTACATACAATTGATTGCTTGAGGAAGCACAGGTATAACTCTCAGCCTACAGGTAGCTCACAGTCACTTTCCACTACTAATAGCCAGGAAGAAAGTGGGGCGGGGGGTGGAACAGAAGGAGGAGGATATTAAGAAAATGGGTTGTGCCTGCAGAAAAACATTTTCTGTATAAAACATTACACAGAAAAACTATATAAGTCTGAAAAAAGATTTGGCTGTTTTATTGATTTTAAGGAAGGTGCTTCATACACACTGAGGTTCATTGCAAAGCAATGACAGTAACAGTAATAATCTTCATTTGCTAGAAAAAAATACCGACAATCTGTTGCACTGATTGTTTAAGTTCTTTTTCATAATTATGATCATGTTAAAGCCTTATTTTTAACCTTATTGCTAGCTGTTTTCTGCCTCGTCTCCCTCCCCTAATAAAATGACATTGAAGTTCCTTGTTTGATGTATCTGAAGTGAGCCAAGTTCTGTATCTTCTAAATAAATGTGAATGTATTTCATCTAAACCAAACGATGCAATTGGCAGTACAACCTAATATATCGTCCATAATAATGCTTTCAGTTTGCTTACATTTGTAGCTATTATAATTATTGTGAAGCATAGAGTGTGCCTGCCTTGAATATGATGTCTTGTCTCTTATTACTGTAATTAACCATCTTATTTAGATGTTCTTTAAAAAAAATCACCTAAGCTCCATTTAACAATATGGCCAAACATTTCCTAAATGCTCAGATGGCAACAGATCATTATATACAAGCTGGAGGTAGTACTGGAGATGTCAAACTATTAAAATTGAATCAAATATTGCATTTATTGTAAAGCCAAACAACTTTATAATCTGAGCATTTGTATGATGACATAGTTGGAGTGTTAATTATTTATGCTTGTTCTGTTTAATTACAGTTTGAAAATGAGATAATCACAAAACTGGATCATGAAGTAGAAGGTGGAAGAGGAGATGAACAATATAAAGTGTTATTTGACAAAATGTAAGTGCTCATAACAGCTGGATTTATAATGATTAATTAACATTTGTTGTTACAAAATATTTCAAATTAGTCTTTCCTGAAGGATCTGTTTCCAAGTTTGATTAGTAAGATTTTTTTTCCCTATCACCTTTTCAGCCTTTTAGAACACTGCAGAAAACACAAGTACCTTGCCAAAAATGGTGAAACTTTTGTTAAACTTGTGGTACGGCTGATGGAGAGACTTCTAGATTACAGAACTATTATGCATGATGAAAACAAGGAAAACCGCATGAGCTGTACAGTCAATGTTCTGGTGAGAAATGAGATGGTTACATGTGGGATAAAGAATAATTCTTTACAATGTCTTTTTTTCTTAGGCTGCCTAATCTTATGAGTACAATTAAGTGGATAAGATTCTGCCCGCTGAATGTTTCACAAAAGAGTATAACTTGAGAACTTTTTTCCCTTCTTCTTTAAAACTGTTTACTTTAGAAATGAGGATTAGACAAACCAAGCCTAAATTAAATGTAAGATTCTGTTTACACCATCATATAATTCATCGAAGTAAGCTACCAATGAAAGAGGAAATGTAGAATGATAAACTAACTTTGGCAAAAGTGCTTGATTGGTAATTTATGCTGCCTCTTAAAACTACATTGGCCTTTGTAGTCAATTTCGTTAGGTGGATTTAGGGGACTAAGAAGTCTGATAGATTGATAGGAGTGTAAACTGTTAATGCCTTGATTTACTGCAATTTTCTAGAAAATAAAAATAAAAGATAAATTTGCAAATATAAATGGAAAGCATCTTCAAATTAGAAGAAACCTGACAATTAAAACTTTTTTTTAAAAAAATCAGATATCATGGTAACCAGATATACTGTTGATTTAATTGAAGTATCACCTCTGCATTTAACTGCCAAATCAAAAATCCTTTTCCTTGGTGTCTCAAGTCTGCCATAATACAGAAAAATGATCCATAAATATACTTATACAGCAGAGATGTCAAACTCAAGACCCATGGGCCAGAACTGGCCCACCGGATGCTTAGATCTGGTCTACGGGGCCACCCTGGA
The DNA here is from genome assembly GCA_023653725.1 of Bungarus multicinctus. Taxonomy (NCBI): domain Eukaryota; kingdom Metazoa; phylum Chordata; class Lepidosauria; order Squamata; family Elapidae; genus Bungarus; species Bungarus multicinctus. Next base: position 66,663,389 of record CM042844.1, read on the forward strand.
AACAGGGAAGGACTGGCCCACAGTCCTTTTGCCAGCGAAAACAGAGCTTACGAGGGCTACATGCGGCCTTCCCGAGCTCTGTTTTTCGACTGTGACAGCCTCCTGCAGCCCTCTGCCAGCTGAAAACTGTTCCATTTTTGCTGGCAGAGAGCTGCAGGATGCTGTTACAGCCAAAAACAGAGTTCAGAAGGGCCGCGCACAGGCTGCAGGACATCGAGCTGGCCATGTCCACTCAGCCCCCCCCCAAGGTGAAATACAACCCTGATGTGGCCCTCAGTGAAATTAGTTTGACACCCCTGTTATACAGAATGAAACAGAAACCTCAGTATCTTTATAAAATACACACTAAACTGAGCATGAAGTTTTTAAGAAAGTCTGTTGTTGACATGGAATATCTGCTGGGATCATTTATTATAGTCTTCCAGGAATTACGCTACTAAATCCCTGCAAACGGTCATAAACCAGAACAGCTTCAGAAGCTCTTTACCTGTCATCCCTCTTGTGGATTATGCATCAGATGGGAGAAAAAAGGGAGCATAAAGCTAATTTAAGCAAGAAAAATAGAGAAAATATCCTTTGATTTGGTATTTGGTATTATTCTTTTTTCAAGAAAGAACTCTAAACAAAAATTAGGAGTATATATTATTACAACTTTCATAGTTCCAGCTAGTTACCTCTTGTTATAACATCACCATCATCATAATTATTATTCCTAAATCAAATCTTTTTGGTGAAGGTTATGGACAATGATCTGCCACACTGTTTCCATGGGGAATGATTTTTTTTTTTATTTCTTACTGTTAAACAAAGATATAAGGACTGGACAAAAATCTGGGTGTTTTCACTTGTAGTCTGGAACCTTAACCACTATTACAGCTTGGCTCCCCATAAATATATTTATTTATTAAGACCAATTCCAATGTCCTCTGACTAGCTTACAAAACTAAAAAAACTCTCATAAAAACAGAAATATTAAGTCAATAGGCAGCCCAATTAAAATACCCAAAAAACAAAACAGGGGCCATTGAACAATGTCAAAGATAGTCCCCAGATGTGTGACCAGAGCCAGGTTTTCAAAGCTTCCTTGAAGCTCAGGAGATTCTACCCTTATCTCTGGAGAGATGCTCTTGTAGGGGGTGGGGCTCCATCTGAGCAGAAATAACTTCCTAGGTCCCACAAGATGGCTATTTAATGGAACAGAGCTGGAATGCACCTGACTTTGGTGGAAGGCACTGGATGGGCAGAACCTATTGGTCTCTCCAGTATCTAGGCCCTATGCCATTATGTCAATATAAACCACTTTAAAAGAGATTTAAAATTAATTTTAATGCATTTTGCATTTTTAATTAAAATTATATTCTAGTAGGGAGAGATCTGAGTCTCATTATATAAATTTCAATCTTGCAGTTCTCAAACATCAGAAACAGCTGATACATTTATTTTGGTTGCTTGGTCCCTATCTTGCATTGAGTTCAGGTACATAAATTCTCAGAACTCCCTTGATCCTTCAGACTTCTGCAGTACATTTTTGCATAACACTTTCTATTTGTATAATAGCGCTCTCTCTCTCTCTCTCTCTCTCTCTCGGGGGCGGGTGTATAAAAATGCTTTTTCAGCCTCTAGATTCATTGCTTGAAGTATTTTATTGGCAGATTCAGTCCATAAAAGGGATTATCATTAATGAGGGCTTATTTCTTTGATTATAAACAAGTGTTTGGTATAGTTTCCTTTCGTTTATCTTCCTGTTCTGCTGTTTACTTCATAAACAAAATTCTAATTCCTAATTTTTATTAGTACTTTACTCCACCTATATGGATTACTTCTCCAAAAGTTATTTAATTTCACCTCTTCCCTACAAATTGAACCTTTTATGGATATCAGAATCCAGCCCAGAAAGAAAAAAAAATATTCTGGCTGGATTCTTAAAATGCTACTGAAGCCCCTTTGTTGCTTTATTAGAAAATATGGAGTATGGATTTTTTTTTTAATTGTGGAAGATGTCCTCTGAGCATCAGCAAACACACTTATTTGCAATATATGGTTTCATAGAAGTACATTATGTATGCTGTAGATTAGTGCACTATTTCTCTAATTTGTGGAATAGCTATTTTTAACTCACAAGGAAATTTATTTGTGCATGCACATTTCGAAACCCTGGGGAATCATCAGCTTAATAGGCACTCACATTTAAAACTTATAGAGATGACAGGTGTTGAAGGACAAAATACTTGAAAATTTATTTTATAAGCATTAAAAAGTTTTTCATTTCTACAGAAAAAAAGGGATGGATTTGTGTAACTGTCTCCTGCATGTGAATTACCTGCATGAATTTATTTATTTTTAATATCATGATTTCAGAACAGAAAAATAAAGGGGATCACCATGTTTATAAAATATTAAATGGAAGGAGGCTAGGATTGGGCAGGTTTGATTAAAGGCTATTTTCTAAAGCTGAAATTTGTGACTTTTTTCCAGTTGTTGAAAAAAATTACTTTCAAGAGGTAAGTCTGCTGTCAAGAAAGTATTATAAGGATGGGCAATTCTGAACTATTCACACTATTTTTGAAGGAGACATAAAGGGATTTATAGGGTAAAAAAAGTATTTTAATTAAATTAAAATTTGTAAAGCGGACCAATTTATAGCAACTCCAAATGGTACGCAATAGAAAGAACAAAATTAATAGCAACTATAAAACAAAGATAGTGAATCATGGAGAAGGATTAAAAAACAACACTCAACACGCAGCATTTTACCAATCAACCAGCCAAGGAAAGAAGGAAGAGCCAGTTTTCAAGGGCATATTTGAATGAGATGAGCCTTGGTGCATAAAAATCTCAAGCAGGATATTACAATGGCAGGTGCCAGAACAGAAAAAGTGGCACTATTTCATTGATGGGATCCAAAACATGCCAAATCTACAAGACATAATGGGCAGATGCTACAGGAAATAGATGGTCCCTCAATTATCCAGGCCCATGGCCATGAAAGATTGTGAAGATTATAACCGGCACTTTGAATGCACCTGAAACATACTTGTAACCAGTATACTCACAAAGCAGCAATGTTACACAATCACACTGTGGCATGGTCATAATTTCTTATGCTACTACATTTTGCACAAACTACAGTTTCAAATGGTCCTCAAGAGCAGCCCCCTGTAGAGCGCTTTGCAATTGTCCTTGTGCAAAGTGATAAAAGCATTAATAATTGTTTGGAGTGCCTTCAGATCTAAAATTAGGTGCAGTTGATACATATTATGAATCTTAGTGAAGGCCCCTCTGGCCATTACTACCATTTACTTAAGCAGAGCTGGGGAGGGTCTAAGATAACCCCCTAATTGCATATCAGTGTCGAATGGGGAAGTGTGGTTTCAGTTATAAGTGGTCCAAGCGCCCAAAGTCACTTGGTTGCACTTGATGCTGTTTCTTCTTATACAGTCACCTGCTAGCCTGTATGAAAATTGCCCAAAATTATTGGATCCACTAACAGTGGGGGAAAAAACTCACATTCTTCAAAGACTCCACTGGATGGCAACATCTGTGCTACTTGATTTTGCAAAATGCTCTGGAATCTGCAAAATTGGGACTGTAGAGCATAGCCCACAGATTGACCACATACTCTAAAATTTCATGATTAAAAAAAAGTTATATTGGACACAATCCATAATAATATTTGTCCTGAAAGAATAAATATTTTTTATAATAGTCAACCTTTCCTAACACTGAGATAATAGGCTCACACCATCATATTCCTATTGACAATTCACATGTAGTGTTGTTCTGTGTCTGTTAATAGAAACTATATATTGATATCTTGAGAGAAGATTACTCAATTATGCAGTCCATCCAGGCCTCTGATCATCAACCTTCTTGCCTGTATTTGACATAAGTAGACCCTCTTGAAGTCAGCTATTGATTTTTAAAAAAAAGACGCCTAGAGAGCAGTTGGAGGGCTAGCCGCTGTGGGTCTGACCGAACACTATTACGATCTTATATCAAGACGTATTTAGTGGCGATAAGGATGGCGAGGAGGTCTTACCTCTCCACCCTTATTGCGTCCGCTGAAAACCGCCCAGCCGCCCTGTTCAGGGTGACCCGCTCCCTCCTGGAGGTGGGAGCGTGGGAGGACCCCTTGCAGGGACGGGCTGAGGAGTTTTCTAGGTTTCTGCAGGACAAAATCGCTCAGATCCGGGATGAACTGGACTCCCACTCGGCATCTCCGGGCGGGGGGGCGGAGGTGGATATCGGTGAGGTCAACTGGGTTGAGTTCGATCCTGTTACTGTGGAGGACGTGGACAGGATACTGGGGGGACTGAATGCCACCACCTGTTTGCTGGACCCATGCCCCTCCTGGCTGGTCCTGGCCACTCGGGAGGTGACACGAGGCTGGTTCCAGGGTATTATAAACGCTTCCTTGAGAGAGGGGCTGTTACCCGCCGCCTTGAAAGAGGCGGTGGTGCGGCCCCTCCTCAAGAAACCGTCCCTGGACCCAGCATTGTTATCTAATTATCGTCCTGTCTCCAACCTTCGCTTTGTTGCTAAGGTTGTTGAGAGTGTGGTGGCACATCAGCTCCCGCAGTACCTGGATGAAGCGAGTTATCTCGACCCCCTCCAATCGGGCTTCAGGCCCGGGCACAGCACGGAGACGGCGTTGGTCGCGTTGGTGGATGACCTCTGGAGGGCCCGGGACAGGGGCTGTTCCTCTGTCCTGGTCCTGTTAGATCTCTCAGCGGCTTTTGATACTGTCGACCACAGTATCCTATTGCGACGGTTGGAGGGGTTGGGGGTGGGGGGCACCGTGTTGCGGTGGTTCACCTCCTTCCTCTCCGACCGTTCGCAATTTGTGTTGACGGGGGGCAGAGATCGGCCCCGAGGCCCCTACTATGTGGGGTCCCTCAGGGGTCGGTGCTCTCGCCCCTGCTGTTCAACATTTATGTAAAGCCGCTGGGTGAGGTCATCCGTGGCTTCGGGGTGGAGTTCCATCAGTACGCTGATGATACTCAGCTGTACATCTCCACCCCGGGCCACCCCAACGAAGCCGTCGAAGTGATGTCCCGGTGCCTGGAGGCCGTGCGGAGTTGGATGGGTCATAACAGGCTTCGTCTCAACCCGACCAAAACCGAGTGGCTGTGGTTTCCTGCGCCCAGATACAGCCAGCTGGTTCCTTCGCTGGCCGTGGGGGGAGAGGTTTTGACCCCCGTGGAAAGGGCACGCAACTTGGGTGTCCTCCTGGACGTACGGCTGTCTTTAGAAGAACACATAGCAGCCGTCACCAGGGGGGCTTTTTATCAGATTCATCTGATCTACCAGTTGCGGCCCTTTCTGGATCTGGGCACACTTTGCACAGTCACTTCCGCCCTCGTTATCTCCCGCCTGGATTATTGCAATGCTCTCTACATGGGGCTCCCCTTGAAGAGTCTCCGGAGGTTGCAGTTGGTCCAGAATGCAGCCGCGCGGGTGATCGTAGGTGCCGCTCGGAGCTCCCACGTTACACCGCTTCTCCGCAGGCTGCACTGGCTTCCTGTGGCCTTCCGGATTCGATTCAAGGTGGTACTGATGGTATTTAAAGTGCTCCATGGCTCGGGACCTGGGTACTTACGGGACCGCCTACTGCCATCGTCAACCTCCCACCGCCCAGTATGCTCCCACAGGGTTGCCCTCCCTGGGGTACCGCCTCCCGACCGTTGTCGGCTGACGGCCCCGAGAGTTCAGGCTTTCTCTGTGGGAGCTCCCTCCCTATGGAATGATCTCCCCCCGGAGATACGAGCCATGACAGATATTCTGACCTTCCGGCGGGAAGTTAAAACCCTATTTTTTAGACAGGCTGGCCTGGCCCAGTAACAGGTTTCGGTTTTAAACTTAATTCGGTTTTAATAATAAATTTTTAATTTTTATTCAGATCCCTGATTTTATATTCCTAAATTTAATTTTGATGGGACACAGCCGGACCAATCGCGTTTAATATATTTTTAATTGTATTTATAGTGTATTTATTATGTGTTTTTAGTAGGCTGTACACCGCCCCGAGTCCCTTTTTGGGAGAGGGAGCGGTATAAAAATATGATAAATAAATAAATTAAAAAAAAAAAAAAACTCATGGAGAAAAGTTAGGTGTCATTCCTGGATTTGATGAAATAGAAATAAAATGGAGTGGCATCAACATATTTATCGCACTGCATTATTAAATCCAGAGCAACTTATCAACTTGTTATGCTAAACAGGAAAATGGAAATAAGCAGAGCTGCTACAAAGTGGTGCTACTGACCAAAAGAAATGCTTCCACCATCAGTGGTGTCAAAGCACTAATCCAACAAAACTAAAGGAACCACACATATTACGTTTTCACTGGTACCTAGAGGTGGGCCTCTCACCTCACAATCAGGAGGTTGTGAGTTTGATCCTAGATAGTGGCAGGTATTTCTCTCTCTGGGCACAATGAGTAAATATCAGCTGCAAACTCTGCATTGGTGACAGGAAGGGCATCAGGCCAGTAAACACTCAACTCCATTCAGTTGCCCTGACTCCACCCCAATGCAAGGAATTATGGGGTCATTGAAAGACAAAAAAAGCAACCCTTGTACCTAAAAACAAGATTTGAATCTTGATGATCCTTCCATTGAAACACTGTCAACTTAGAATTTGTGCTCAAAGCTGCAATTCCACACAGTGGGTTTCTTAGACAACATCACTGCATAGAAACATTTTCTCAATAGACTGATCATTTATATTAATAGAATTCTTTATGTTTTAGACTATGATTCGGTTCTAAAAGGATGTTTTTTTTAATCAAAGAAGAGACAGACCTCAAATGTGTTCTCCAGCTAAAGTTTTCTAATGAATAACAAATAATACTAGTGCTGTGGGTGTGCTAATTATGGGAATTATAGCAGGCATAGAAGGGAAAATGTAGCCCTTCTGTGTTTTTAATGAAAAAATATATTCCAGAGGAGGAGTTTTATTTAGTTCTGCATCAGAAGGGAGGAATATATTATTCCAGTAATCTTATAATTATCAGCACTCATCCTTCTTCCTACCTGAAGCTATTTATGTTTTTAGTATGCTCTTTAATTTATTAGATTTCAAGAATGGATGATTTAATGCTAATTTTTGTTTAAAGTTTTAAATTGTTTTTCAGTACATTAGGATGACTAGTACATTGCAAAAGTGAGAAGAGCTAATGGTGTAGGATTTGAAAGTGCCCTTTTGGGGACATATTGAGTTCTTGTAATAAAATATTTTTTAAAAAACAATGCTTTTTATTTCATAGGTGAAAAAATGAGTTCTAAAAGATGCAAGCCTCACATTACAATATTATAGCGTTATAAGTTCCTAATATAGTGTGTGTAAAACCCTTGTACATATATGTAAAACCAAATTCATTAAAATAGGCTGATACTTCTTTTTTCCCTCTTAGAATTTCTACAAAGAGATTGAAAGAGAAGAAATGTACATAAGGTTTGTATAGATGAAATTATTTAGGCATTACTTAAGAATAAATACACGGTTTTACATATATACAAACGCAGCATAAATTGATCCTTTATTCATATATCGGCAAACACCTAATGAAATCCTAAATATTGATTAGAGAAGGACTAAGTGCAATATGGAATCTATGATTATATCATATAATTACATTTTAGGCAGTATACTTAGAGGAGACTCTTATTCAGAATATATAGATGTATAATTTCAAAGTTTGCTTTCACACCTCTTTTTCCTCAGCAAGTGTAATCTATTCATTTAGTTTTTCCAACGATTAAAGTTGAATCCTGACAGAGTTACCACGTACCTTTTGCTTCCATCCCCACCCCCATCCAGCCGTCTTGCTCTTTTAATATTTCCCATTCCCTTTTGAAGTATCAATGTATGGTTAAGTTTTCTTCCTTCTAATGGCTTTATGATTGGTATTTCTTTGTTCCTTTCTTCAGCTGCAATATTTTTGTTTGGCCCTTTCATTTGTTTTTGATAACAGGGAAAGGGGATTTTAATTACCAACCACCTTTCTGCAGCAAGAAAAATCGCTTTTTTATTATTGTTTTTATTATCACAATTGCATTCTTGCATTCTCCAATGGATATTAAAACTCTCTTTCCCCAGGTTATAATTCTAATTATCAAAAGATTGTAAAAGTACCATCTGATTATTTGCTTTTGAGCAACTCTTTAATAATACAGTATACTAAACCTCTTTGAGGTAGTATCTTTCCTCTATTTGAAGCTTTCATTTTGATCATTTATAACTCAAAATGTAACCTATTCAGAATGACAGAAACTACAGAAATTTTCGGTAATTCTGTAAACATGTAGAAGAGGACAAAGCCACATATTATATAGTTTCATTAGTTTAAAATTAAGCCAAGACAGTGGATTTAGCACTTCATTACATCAGGAAGGAAGGGTTTTTTTTTTTTTTTGTTTCTATTAGTTATCTTGTAATTTCTACTCCCATGAGACTAAGCTGTTATTTTTAACATGAATTAGCATCCTTATTGTTATTTTTCTTTAAATGTGAATAGCTGCACTGAAGGGAAATATGGAGTTGTATGACTTTCAAGTGCAGCTGAATAGAAAGGCTTAAAATTGCTCCCTTTGTGCTTTCCTGCTCTCCCACATATTACAGTCACCATCAAGATCCTAATATAATATGCAATCAAGCCCAGGTAGAAAGGTGTTATATACGTTTCTGAGATGTAAGTTCTCTGAAGTAAGCTAAATAAATATGTAAGTATTTATTGTATATATTTCAAGAGCTTCTATGGGGCTTCAACCTTCCACAACAGCCTGAAGATCTATATCTGCCAGTTGGCCTGGGGCCCCAAGGGGGAGTACCATGCTGGTGGTGGTTGATGGACTAATAGTGGAAACCATTTTCACATGCACATCTTGTTCCCCTCCCCTCCCATTTTTTAATTATATTTTTGTATCCTTATTGTTATGGTTTTACCACCTTTAACATTGTAAGTTGCCCAGAATTGCCTTGCAGCAAGATGGGCAGCAAACAAATTAAATAAAAAAATTAATAGTATGATTCTGGTTTATATATAAAATGCATATGGAGCTAAATAAAATTAAAATAATGCAAGTACTTTCAATATCTTCATAAATGGTTTAGATGAGGGAATAGAACTCATCAAATTTGGAAATAACACTAAGTGGGCAGGAATAGCCAATACCCCAGAAGACAAACATAGGATCCGAAGAGATATTGATAGACGTGAACAATGGCCCCTATCCAACAAAATGAAATTTAATGGGGAGAAAAGTTATACACCTGGGCAGGAAAAACCAAAGGTACAAGTACAGATTAGGTGAAACTTGGCTCAAAAACAGTAACTTTGAGAGGGACCTTAGAGTCCTAATGGATGATGACTTAAAAATGAGTCAGCAGTGTGCAGCCGCTGCCAAAAAAGCTAATATTATCCTTGGTTGTATAAACAGAGGCATAGAATCAAAATCACGTGGGGTAAAGCCTTAGTAAGACCACATGTGGAATACTGCATCCAGTTTTGGTCACCACATTACAAAAAAGCTTGAGACTTTAGAAAGAGTGCAAAGAAGAGCAACTAAGATGATTAAAGGCCTGGAGACTAAAACATATGAAGAACGGTTGCAAGATTTGGATTTGGCTAGTTTAGAGAAAAGAAGGACGGGGTGGGACATGACAGCAGTGTTCCAGTATTTGAGAGGCTGCCACAAAGAAGAGGGGGGCAATTTATTTACCAAAGCTCCAGAGGGCAGGACAAGAAACAATGGATGGAAACTAATCAAGGAGAGAAGCAACCTGGAATTGAGGAGAAACTTCCTAACTGTGAGGACAATTAACCAGTGAAACAGCTTGCCTTCAGAAATTGTGGGTGCTTTATCACTGGAGGTTTTTAAGAAAAGATTTATTTATTTATTTATTTTTTCATATTTCTATACCGCTCCCTCTCCCAAAAAGGGACTCGGGGCGGTGATTGAACGGTCATTTGTCTGAAATGGTATAGGCTCTACTGCTTGTGCTGGGGGCTGGACTAGAAGACCTCCAAGTTCCTTCCAGCTCTATTCTGATTCAAAATTATTAACATTATCAAACATATGAATAACAATAGTATGCACTAAGACAACAATAGTAAATGTTACAAACATAAATGTAGTAATGGCACTTAAACATACATAGCACTTCATAGTACTCTCTGAGCGGCTTACAAAAGTCAGTGCTTTGCTCCCAACAATCTGGGTTCTCAATTTACTGACCTCGGAAAGATGGAAGGCTGAGTGAGGACTGAACTGCTGGAAATCAGCAGAGTTAGCCTACAGTACTGCATTCTAACTATTGCGCTACCATGGCTCCTAAATATAATAAATATAATTCATAAATATAATCATTACTTTCATAAAAATCACATTTTTATATGTTGAGATGGATTCCTATTTATTTTCAAAGGTATCAAAGATTTTTTTCTTGTTTCTTTGGAATTATATTTTAAAGAAATAAAGTTGGGATCAAAAATAGAAATTTTCAATTATATATTTACCAAATGGTATTCTGAGCCTTTTTAGAATATCAGTGTTTTAAAAATATGACTCTTTTAACCATGGAATATATAACTTTAGGAAATGCATGAATCATATAATTGCTGACTTCTTTTGAATTACTTGATTTGAAATGTGAGATTTTTAAAAATCACATTAATTTTATTTCATATTTCAACATTTAGAATTAATGGGATCTTAAACCATAATTATTTTGTAATATCGTTGAAAATTGTATTTTATTACTTTAGGTATTTGTACAAACTCTGTGACCTGCACAAAGAATGTGATAACTACACTGAAGCCGCCTACACATTACTACTCCATGCAAAGCTTCTTAAGGTATATACTTCAAATGCTTTTAATCTTGAACGTTTAGAATTTAAGGTGCAAAATTTCTCCAGAAATAAATAATACCTGCATAACAAAATTACACTGGATATTTTATAAAAATGAAACAGAAAGCTAGGTTATAGAATTGTTACTGGATTTTTGCCTGAAATTTAGTTTAAGGTAAATCACCCATGGTGGAAGCAAAAGCAAAGTACTGCATGTCAGTACAGATGATTAACCACAATGCAAATCCTCTGTCCTGGATTCAGCATGGAGCACATTTCACCATCCTTATTAGTGTGGCCTTAAAGATGCATTTGCTTTTTCCTGGGTTTGCATGATAGCGATGCGAAAAACATGTGTTTGAATTAAGGAAATGTAACATGATGCAACCATATGTCACTGCTCTGTTGACACTTCCTTAATACCTTCTTAACATATGTTTTTCTGAATCAAGTGGCAACTATGTGAGCCCAGGGAAAGTAAAGACTTCTTTAAGGATATACTGACAAGTACAGCAAATCTAGGCATGCTAGATCTGAAACATCATTCCCACTTTGGATCCAAATATTGCAAATAAGATATTGAAATGTATAGCCAATATTCCAAATTTATCTTTCTGGACTAGTACCTGCTTCGTTTTCTTCTCCAATTGTTTTTTTTTTTTTGAATAGCAGGCTTTTTAGCACTGTAGGATTATTGGTTACAACTTTGTCCCCTTCTCCAAATATCCCAGTTTTTGACAAATACAGATACTCCAAAATATAAGAAACTGTTCACAACATAAGCATCTCTTGATATTTGCCTTGAAGTATCTTTAAATGTAATGTGATAGGAAAAAAAATCATAATAGTTTTTCTCGTTTCTATAATTAAGGGATGGGAGACGTCTTTATAGTTATAGTTGTATTCTTGCAATTTGTCCTTCCATCCCTTTATAATCACTTTATAATGCTGTTAAGTCAACTGAATGTTTCTAAGAATGTTTAGGTGTGTAGATAGAAAACCCATTCTTTAATATTTGTAATTCATAGTAAGATTAACTTAGATATCCATACGCATGCACACATACACACACACAATTTTAAAAGATAATGAAACATTCTCTTTACTTCAAACAAATCTTCATTTTTTCTCAATCTGGTATATGTGTGTGTGTGTGTGTGTGTGTGTGTGTGTGTGTGTGTGTGTGTGTGTGTGTGTGTGTGTATGCAGGTCTTGGCGTGTTCGGGTCTTTTCCCGTGTAAGTCTGAGACTATCTTGGCAACGTTTCGACGAGATCTCACTCGCCATCTTCAGGCTGGTGTTTTCGGCTTTGTGCTTGCACACCAGCCTGAAGATGGCGAGTGAGATCTCGTCGAAACGCGGCCAAGATAGTCTCAGACTTACACGGGAAAAGACCCGAACACACCAAACCTGCATACCTGTACCCGTGAAAATCTACGAAAACACACACACACACACATACACACACACACACACATACACATATATATATGGCAAAATAGATAGATAGATAGATAGATAGATAGATAGATAGATAGATAGATAGATAGATAGATAGAGATCGATCAGAGGGAGCAAAATAATGAAGATTTACTTGAATACAGCAGTAAAAATAATTTCATTATCTTTTAAAATAGTCAGCTGGATCATCTGAATGTAGATTTTCTTAAGGTTTTTGACCATTGATATACTAATGTGCTAATTAACCCTTTGGTCAAATTAATAGTAAACAAATTACTTTTGAAAAGATAACACAAAGTTATGAGGTTCATCTTATTTTGCTGAAAACAAGTGTTCTTTGTTGATTTAGGGCATCCATAAATGGAACAGGGAGGATAGAATATCTGAAAACTTTTCTCCTTTCTTTCTGTTCCTCAAGCCTTTCAGAATTCTCTAAACTTTAGGCTGAATCTGGACAAAAAACTGCAAATGAGGGACTAAGATTCACCATATAATCTGCATACTTCAGTCACCTTTCATTGTGCATCTGTTACAAAAGGGGTTATTCTGATATAAAGCTGAATCATTCCTACAATATTGTTTGCATGAATTTGTAGGCCAGATGGTATGCTTACATATCGTAGGTACTCTAGTTTCATCTGTCTTAAAACACTTGACTGGCATCTGCCTTAAAACACTTGGATGGCATCATTTCTATTCCTTTCAGATTTTCCTACAGATCCATGCTTGACAGAGTCTGACAGGGAATTCAATTCTATATTTGCACAAGTAAACCACAGAACTCCTCTTGTGACTCTGGATTCATACTGCGTAGTTGGGAGTTCTGTGCAAATGGAGGTGACACACACAAGGATAATGCATGTGGAACATGTTATATTCCTTACCTCCATTTCAAGTTCTCAAACTTCCCAGCAACCAGCTGACTGTGACATTTGTGCATTTCTGTGAGGCAGAACGACCACTTCTTTCTATCAGCATTTCGATGTAATATTTGTTTGCTGGGCAATATTCTAAGTGTTCAATATCCAAATGTTTGTAAGCCATATTAAAAAGATACAAATAGCATATTTGAAAAAAAAAATCACACATACATAACATCACGTTATTTATACTAATGGTGAAAATGGTTTTCTGAGTGATTTATGGTTCATTTTAAAATCATTGATATGAGCCCTGCTAGTCTGTGATCCATTTTGATATTATATAAGAAAGATGTTTCAGAAAAAAATAGAGACAAAAGATAGGTTATAGGACATTGCAAGAGCACCTTTAAATAAGAAGAAAATAAACAGAAAAGAATTGCAGTAGATTTGTAAAATCAGTGCAGAGACATTTTTCAGTCAATGTATCCATCTTCTCAAAAATTTCTTGTGATTTTATTTTTATTATAAAGAAGAAAATGTCAATGACATTCAGATCTGGCTTAAAGGATAAAGCTGTCACAAAACAGCTTTTATTAAAACTGTGAGTTTTCTAATGGTTAATGAGAAATAGATTATTTAAGGAAAGAAAATACAATAATGTGCAAGTAATCAAAGGTAAGAAGATCTCTATCTACTGTACATCATTTCACATTTCCTCAGAATTGTGGTCCATCTGTCTCTAGAAATTTAGGACCGCTACCTAGCCTAAGTTCCTGGTAAAGCTATAAACTTTAGAATAACAAAGCATGAAATAGGGTGTTTATAAATTTTGGTAGCTTTCAAACACAAACCTGAATTATGTGAAGTACCTGAAGTATGATAAAGCTGCTCATTTTGGCCATTTAAGTGGTTGCTCTTGCAAGGACAGTCTTCCTGACTTCCAATTAGCTATGCCATGGAGGTCTGCTCAGGCAACCTTTGAAAACCATATTGGAGAGACATGACCAGCCAGTCTAACCAAGAGGATGGAGACTAACCCTTCTACATTGGCCTCTGACATTCACTCCAGTGGCTCTCTCTCCTTCCTTTGCTGCCACTTCCCAAATAAACATTGAAAAGTGCTTCCAAAGTAAATGGCATCTCTTGTTTCCTACCAAAAAACAGGACGCAGCCACACCTTATTCCTATCCTTGCTGATGTCAATTGCCTCTTTTCAAGGATGCCACAGTAGTAAGGCAAAGGTATGAATAGAAGATGGGAGAAAAAAAGTAACATTAACAAAGAAAATGAATGCAATGTTGCAGCACCAGTGGCGGCAGCAGCAGCTACTACCTGAGCAAGCAAGATAACAAGACTGATTGAGTTCTAAAGGTTTTAGCAGCTTGAAAAAAAAAAACCTCAGTAAGCAGCAATGATGCTACTTGGAACTTGATTTGGAATTTGGCAGTAATCATGCCTTCCATTATGAAGAGAGAAAAGTCCCAGTAGCAAGCAAGATCATGAACAAAAAATTGTGCCATGCTGCGATTAGGCAAGATCTGAGTAGAGGGCAAGAACTGAGTAGAGGGCAAGAACTGAGTAGAGGGCAAGAATCAAGATGTACATTAACTTTTAAGAATTTTAAAAAGCTTGAAAAGATTAGTAAATTAAGACCTAAGCATATGGGTCTTAACTTAGCCAAGCTGACTAAGAGTGAGAAAGTGACATTAACCCTATCCAGAATGGATTGCACTCACAGTGGAAAAAAGGGAATAGGACTCTGCATTCAGGAAATCTCCAAACCTTAATTATGTTTTCAAGAGGAACCTACTCATCTTATTTGTGTTTTGACTCTTTGCTTTAATCAGTCTTTTCTTTCAGTTAATTCAAACCAAGATATTAAAAACAAAGCATGACAAAATTCAAAATATGATCAGAAACACCCCCCCTGAGCATGGTTTTTTTTTCCTGCTTTTTCTTTATTTATTTTTGTACTAAACTAAAATTATAGCATAACACTGTCTCGTAGAGGGGCCTGGAGTTTTCAAATTTTAAAATGATTTTGCAACTGTTGTATAACATTTCAAAATCAAGATAATTTTCTGATTTCCTTGTGTTAATTAATAAAGATACATATTCACAGAAAGAACAGGTTTATCTATGCCTGCATACCTTCAGGATCAATATGATTCTCTTTTAACTTAAATACTTTTAATAAATACTTTTGAATAAATACTTATTCAATTCAGCTTCATTAAAAATTCTTTAAAATGTATTAGCTCTAATTTATACATTGACAGAATCCCTGTGTTTGATTTTATGATTTTAGTCCTGTATTAATTCAATGATACAGGAAAACTTCATTCATCTCTTCCATGTAAGATAAAAGACCCACACATAGCATTTAATAGCAGCTGTATTGAAATCTGTGGGCATGCAGTTGCATTCTACATACTGTATGTTGATTTTGAATGTCTGGAAATAATGTAGTACTGGCCTAAATCTGGGAACAGTAATCAATGATTGAATTGTTTGCTATCGCTTGGAAGTCTTTTCAACTGTATGCTCATTTGTGAATCTCTTAAAATAACTAATTAATGAATATGTTTTATAATTTAAACTGTAATCATATTCTAACAATCTCAGTGTTTGTCTTCTACCTCTTGATAGTAAGTTACAATTCAACCTGTTCTGATATGGTGCTACATGAATCCCCAGCCAATCTGACTGCAGATTGGTTGGTTTGATTTTTCCTTGCATATTTTCCCCATCAGCATCGAGGGATTGGGGTTGAAGAAAGAGGGCTAGAATATGTGCCTTCATCTTCCCTCCAAGAACTGATATTTTGGAAATCTGAAGAAGGGTTACGCCATACTATTTTTTCTTAAAATCATATCTGATTTTTTCCCCTTTCTTGTCTCATTATTCAATTCAGTGCTGCAGGCTCATTTACAACAGAACAATTCTATAAATGATTATGTGAGGCATCTTTATATGAAACAGCTTTTCATTTAGCTCCTGACCTCCTTCAGTAGGTGAACTCTGAACTTCCAGCATTGATGTCATATTCTATATCCTGAAAAAATTCATCACAAACTAATTTCATGTTTTTAGTACAGTGGTGCCTTAATACTCATAATTAATTGGTTCCATGGGTGGGATCCGACCGGTGTAGCTACTGGTTCGGTGATTTTACATTTTGCTGTGCATGCGTGTATATCATTGTCAGCTAGCTGCCTAGACAGCTGAGCAGCACTGCACGCGGGTGCACAGCGGTTGAAAAAGCATTTTTTTCCTGCTTTTTCAACTGCAGCTGTGTCGCGTAAAGCAGCTGCAGTTGAAAAAGCAGAAAATAAAGGTCAGGTAAGAGCCCTGGTGGGCAGGTGTGCCAAAACAGCAGCAGACATAGAACTGGTTCTATGTATGCTCTCTGTTTGCTGCTCTTCAGAGCAACTGGTTCTACAGAGGTGAACAGAACTGGTAGAATCCCACCCCTGATTGGTTCCAGGAGGCATGACAAGTACTAAATACAATAAGTGTCAAACAAACCACATGACTAGCATGTGACGTTTTGTTTTGACTGGAAAGAGAAGTGAGTCACAAGGCAGCTAATACTGATAACTTCTAGCTTGCGTACCGAATATCAAACAAATGATGAGTAGTGGGGGGGGGAATTCCCATCAAAATGCATTGAGTAGCAAATTTGACAACTTTCAGAGCAGTCGAGTATCGAGTGACCACTGTATTTACTGTTAGTATTATTTTTTATGTTTTTTAAAGAAATATTTGTGGGTTTCATATGTGGTCTTATCTGTTTGTTGCACGTGCTGCTCAGAATCACCCTTGGTGAGATGGCAGGTATATAAACTTGATTGATAAATAAATTAATATATAAATTCCTTGCTTTTGTTTAAAGCAGGATAAAGCTATACATACATTAATCATGATTAATGTTTAATTTCTTCCTGGCTTTCATTTGATATAGTGGTCTGAAGAACCATGTGCAGCACATCTGACTCAACGAGATGGTTACCAGGCAGCAACGCAAGGACAACTCAAAGATCAGCTCTATCAAGAAATTATCCATTATTTTGACAAGGGCAAGGTAATAAGGGGGAAAAAATAAGTTACAATACTTTGACTGAAAGTTGCAAACTCTTCTGTGTGAGAATAATAGTACATTTCAAATAATTATGAAGAGTATTTGAGACATGAGGAAGAATAAAGTGGCATTTCCAATTATCCAAGAATGGTTATAATTATTACAGATTTATGGGAATAACCTCTGCAGGTTCATAAGACTTCTCAGCAAGCTAAGTTTTAACTCTAAAGAAAATTTTATGAGACTCTATGTGAGCTTACTACAAAAGTGAACCTTCTGAATGATTGTTACTGATTCTGAACCTTAAGAGTTGGAGTGATATGATATCCAGCTTTCAGTTGCTTTTCTTTGCTGAGAATATCAAACAAAATGACCAGCAATTTGATATCACTCATTTTGGGTTTTGAGAAGATGAAAGACTTTCTCTCTTTTCTGCCTTAAACAGACACTAAGAACTGAATTAGATACTATATGAGAAACACATTAAAAAAATAGCATATGGTTGTATGATGATTTTCAAGAATGGTTGCTAGTGAGAAAAGACACTTTGCTAGAAAAAAATTCCCTGAGGATGGGCTCCAGGACAAGAACAAAAGCTCAGAAGACTAAGCCAATCTGGGTGACCAACCCAGATTGGATCCTGCCACATTATCCAGGGACACATATATTTGCCTTCATTCATAAAAGATATTTAATTGAATAATGCAGTTGTTAAGTGAATCATGCAGTTGTTAAGCGAATCCAGGTTTCTCCATTGATTTTGCTTGCTAGAAACAATCTGGGAAGAACGCAAATGATGATCATATAACCCCAGGATGCTGCAATCATCCTAAATGCATGCTAATCTTCTGAATTTTGATCACACGATCTTGGGGATGCTAGGATGCTCATAAGTGCAAGGGCCGATCATAAGTCTCCTTTTTCAGTGCCGTTGTAATTTTGAGTAGTTGCTAAACAGATAGTTGTATGCCGAAGACTACTTATGTTTATTCTTCTGACTTTCCCAGAGAGGATTTATACCCTCAGGCTACTGACAACAACCCCTGGAATAGAGGAGATCCAAAATCTGTTTTGTCTTCACGGGGTGAGAAGCTGACTTGAATGCTTAACCAGCTTTGCCCCTACAGCAATCACTGTGCAGCCACATTGGAAGCAGATTTCTTTCTGCTAGCTCGTCATTAAGTCACTCAACCAGTGACAGCAACAGGAAGGATAGCTCTCTGTTGCTCAGGCAAAGAAAAGCTTGAGCACCTCAAAATTGCAGTGCTTCCAGGCAGCGTAGCAAAACTATTTTGGAGGTTGAGCCATTTTGTATATCTGAATATAAAGATATAACATTCAGCCTGAAATTGCATAATTGGACTAGCAAGTATTATAGAGAACAAGTATAAGTTGTCTGCATGATCATTTTAACAAAAAAAAAATGGAGATAGATGTACCTTCCTCCAGTATCAGTTCTTTAAACCCAAAGATGGACCAGATGTTATTGAGCACTTTGGGTATTAGAATTCATTGTTCACCTCCTCTTCCCAGTAGAAAAAATACGTATTTTCAGAGAGTTGCTTTGTGTTAGGTGTCAACAATAAGAAATATAATTCATCACGTTCGTATGCTGTCTTTCCTGTAAGGCGTAAAAGAAAAATAATGTACAAATGTGATAAATAATAATTAATGATAGGCTTGGGGGTTAGTGAAAAAGTGTCCAATCTGTTCTATCTCTAAAAGGAAATAACAGGGACAGCTTTTAAAGATGAATTTTCAGGCAGTGAAACAAACTGAATTAGAAAGCCGGAATTTTTTTGCAGCATATTTAATGACTTTAATGGCTTGAGCTGCTTGTGGAGGAAACAACTGCAAAACCTCTCTAGATTTTTAAGAACTGATTTGTGCATTTCTGCTATTATAGTATTAATGAGCTGTTTATGAACAGCAGGTAAAATATCTGTTTGCAATGCCTTAACCTGTGCTGACCTTTACAAAACGAGGAATTCACAGTTTGCAAGAACATTGTTTTATCAAACAACTTCATTTTTATTTGGGCCCTAATTATGTAGTGTATCATAAATGGAAAAAGGGAATAAAAGGCAGCTTGTTCAAGCACTGCTAGGTGTTTACTTTGCTTCCTTCCTTTTGCATTTTAAAAGATCAGCAGGGTTTTTTTCTTAGTCATTAGCATTTAGGTAACAAATTTTATTGCTCTTTCATTATCCTTGAATTTTCTGTCTGAAACTTTGAACTTGCTTTGTCTGTCTCTTCGTATTTAGGAAACATGTGAGAAGTTTTAATCCACTTTTGGACAAACCGACAGTAATTGCAAAGTATTATATTTAATATGTTCCAAAAATAGTTTATGTTTCCAATTTTTCAGACCTCCTTCGTCCATCCTGAAACTTAGTTAAGGATGTATATATATGGGCCATTTCAAGATATGAACTTTATGGGAAGTGATGGTGAATGTACAGATAGTCCTTTACCAACAACCATAATGGACTTGCTCATTAGTGTCAGAAGCAGGGGTGGAACCGGTTTTTAATTTTATAGCCAGTTTGGCAAACTGGCAAATCCCACCCCTGGCTGGCTCCACCCACCCCTCCCCTCCAAGGAGTCCCCACACAGCCCATTTTGGATCGCAGATAAGTGCAGGGCCTGTGTGGAGGCTCAAGGCGGATGAAAAATGGGCCTCCCGGAAGTTCTGGAAGACTGTAAATGGGCCCATTTCCAGCCTCCAGAGAGCCTCCAGAGAGCCTCCAGAGCCCAGGGAGGCAGTTTTCACTCTCCCGGAGGCTCGAGGAAAAGCTCTGGAGCCCAGGAAGGGCGAAAAATGGGCCTCCCAAAAGTTCTGGAAGGCTGGAAATGCGGCACATTTTTGCAACCAGGCTGATGCAGAAGCTGTCTAGGCCTCACCCACTCTGGCCATGCTCACCCAGCAACCGAGCAGAGAACCGGTTGTTAAATCATTTGAAGCCCATCCCTGGTCAGAAGTAATCATTACAGTTGGAATGCCCATGTGATCACCTCACTATGAACCGTCATCCCTGCTCTGCCACATGTGGTCATTAAACAAATGTGTGGGTAATTAAGCAGAGTATGGGGTGCCTCAGGGCCCCTGACAGGTGTAGCACAGGCCTTGCCCTGTGCATCCTTCCCTCCCAGTGTGTACCCAATGGTCTGCTTCCTGTCCTTCAGAGTCCCACAGGTCTTGGGCCTTCTTTCTATCCCACCAGACCCCACACCCTCTTCCTCACCTCATATCACTTATTGTGCATTTACCTTTTGAAGATCTCCAAAGGCTGCTCCATTCCTGACCCTTGTGGAGCAATCTCAAAGTAGATGCCATTTATGACACTGGACACATTGAATTGTGAGCACTCTGGAAATGGTGGTCACATCTAGCATCACACCACACAGGCCAAGAACAAAGCAGCCTGTCTTTCTTCCCTAAATGGAGTTCTGGAGATCTTCAAAAGGTAAGTGAGGAGTAGGATATGGAGTCCAGTGGGGTGGGAAACCAGGCCAAGGCCTGAGGGAACCTGTGGGAGAAAATGGATAGAAGGTGGGGGAGCGCTGCAGCATCCCTATAGTCAGTCATAAGGGTGAATGACTGCAGGGGCACTGCAAGAGCTGTAACTTTGGAATTGGGTCATAAGAAGCTTTTGGATGTTCTGCCATAACTTCAAACTGTCACTAAGAAACCAGTGATAAGTCAACAACTACCTATATACAGTATCTCATTAAGACTTTCCTTAAATAAATGCAAGGAGACATTAGAAAAGTATTTTAAAAGTTGCTACTGTCCACCTAGCTTATATCTTAGGAAATATTTATTGAATTTAAAAATAATTGCAGAAAAATAATTTTATAAATTGTAAGTTTTAGTTTCTGAATGATTATGATAAATTATACCTCCTCTTTTGACAAATATATATTATTTTTCAACTTTGATTTTTTAATAGTTGATTATAGATCTTGCAATAATCATCCAATATAGCTGATAACATGTTTTAGAATTCCAGTGCTCTTTCATGATAGGTAATACAATTTCACCTTCCTTTTTAAATAAATACAGAAATTCTGAAACACGTTTCAATAGTTGATTTGTTCACAGTGACATGTATGAGCAAAGTATTCACAATTTCTTTTCAAATTAATGAAAAAGAAAATGTTGAATGGATAAAAAAAATAATAACCAAGTAAAAAGAAGATGAATGTACATCTCATTTCTTTGTTCACCAAAACAAAAATATAATTTTGATACATTTTTGAATAAAATATTGAATAAAAGTTATTTTAGCTCATAGTTCCATCCTAGAATGCACACTTGTATCTGTGAGATATTCATTTATATATTAATTTATTTTTTGGAAACAAAGCAAAACAAAAAACACTGGTTCTGCTTTATGCCAGCAGGTGAGAAATTATTTTTCCCTGCACCCTCACCTTCATCATTTCTATTTGTAGCCCTTTTGCCCCTTACTGTTCAGATCATTAATCATTTTAAGCTTACTTAGGGTTATTGTTAGATTTAGGAAGATTTGGAACATGAATTTTGGCAGAGGAAAAAGCAAACAAATGGGAAACAAACAGGAGTTTCTTAATGAAAAGCACAACAAAGAATATTCTTTCTGCACCAACTCAGAAAGCTCAAACTGCCCAAGGAGCTGCTGATACAGTTCTACAGAGGAATTATTGAGTCTATCATCTGCACCTCTATAACTATTTGGTTTGGTTTTGCAACCCAACAGGACAGACACAGACTTCAGAGGTTAATTAGGACTGCAGAAAAAACAATTACTACCCACCTGCCTTCAATTGAGGACCTGTATACTGCATGAGTCAAAAAGTGGGCTGTGAAAATATTTACAGACCCTTCACATCCTGGGTATAAACTGTTTCAACTCCTTCCCTCAAAATGACGCTATAGAGCACCAGAACAACTAGTACAAGAACAGTTTTTACCCAAAAGCTATCACTCTGCTAAGCAAATAAATTCCTTCAACACTGTTCAACTGTTACAAAGTCTGCACTACTATTACTGTTAATCTTCTCATCACTCCTTATCACCCATCCTCTCCAACTTATGACTGTAACTTTGTTGCTTGTATCCTTATGATTTATATTGACTGTTTCCTAGTATGATTTGATTGCTTATTGTACTCTATGACTATCATTAAGTGTTGTACCTTATGATTCTTGACGATTGTATCTTTTCTTTTATGTATACAGAGAGTATTTGCACCAAGACAAATTTCTTGTGTGTCCAATCACACTTGGCCAATAAAGAATTCTATCTATCTATCTATCTATCTATCTATCTATCTATCTATCTATCTATCTATCATTTATCTATCTTCTATCGATGAAGTTCAATGGCAAGTTCCTAATGAAATTTCTCTCTAAGTGAACAGTAACACTATCAAAAAGCCCAAGATGGGAACAATAAGAAATAAAAAAGAATTTTCAGTGGTTATTCCTTTAAAAAACAGTTAATATGGGTGAACAAGACTCTGCAGTTGTGACTGTAAAGCTTATGGCATGCTCAACTTCCTAATTGAGAGTGATTTGGCATTGGTTGCTGCAACTACAAGCCTTTAACTGTTCTTGAAAAAAGTCAGAGAATTAGAACAATGATTGGCTACTTCTCAGCCAATGACAGTTTTATCAAATCTTGTCCACACAAGAATTGGGAAGCAATACTCCAGAAATAAAATAAACAAAAGAGCAGGACTAATAGATAACATCCAAAAGCAACAGATATGGGACAAATTCTGTCACTAAAGACAGTGAGTCATGCTTATATTGTTTGTAAATTAGATTATTTAGATGTAAGGATGAAGGTTCATTCTCCGAGCTTGTGGGTTGGTTTCTGAACCTTTTGTTTCCAGATTACATCTTCAGCAAAGGTTAGGAGATACCAGTGTTATTCTGTTTATAAAGGCTTCAGGTGTGGGTGTGTCAAGTGAGGGTCCTGTAATGCCTCTTGCGATGGGTCAGCTGTGAATCATCAGTGAAAATCTTATGATGGGTCCTATGATAAGAGGTTACATCAAGTGAGGCTCATTGGGAGGTGAAGAGCTGGTTGTGGGGGGCTTGTGTGGGTTAGTTGAAGGTCGGTGCTGTCTCTGGTTGACTGTACAGTTGATTTGGATTTGAGTGGTTTGTAGACTGGTTGTAGGTCAATGTATCTGTTGATGGAATTGCTTGTGGAGTGCCAGGCTTCAATGTACTTATGAGCATGGCAGGTGGTAATGTGGCCAATGATTTTTGTGTTGCTACAATCAAACAGGTGCTGCTTAGTGTCGGTGTGGGTAGAAATTAATGATTTGGGATTGTGGCATTTGACTGCCAACCTGTGTTCATGGTTCCTGGTTTTTAATTGACGTGATGTTTAGATTGTGTGGAGCTGCTCTTGAAGATGTGGCTACCCATTTTCTGGTCACCATTAGTTGATTCCACAAAGTACAGATAGTCCTTGCTTACTGACCTTTCAAAATTCAAATTCAAAAGGAGGCTTATGACCAGTTCTCAAAGTTGCAGCTATTGTAGAATCTTCATGGTAACATGATTGCAATTTGGATGTTTGTCAACTGGCAAACATTATGATGGCTGCAGCATCACCCTGTGACCTTCACAGCTGGCCAGCAGGAAGTCCTAAGACGCATCATATCTAATGATTCATATTAATTGGGAGTTAGAACTCAGAAAGCCACATTTTCAAAAGTAATCCACTCCATCTAGATCAGCATGGTTGGAGAACAGATGTATTTCTACAAATGTATGATCTTTTGAAAAAATTTTGCAGCCGTATTTCCGAGAGGACATTCAAGTTGAGAATATGAATAGTTAATAATATTATTTATTAGTTGGGGCTTTTTACAATGGTTTTGTGTATGTTGTGACTTTTATATATTGTAAATTACCTAGAGTTGCAAGAAATAGGCAGCATGTCAATATGGTAAATAAATAAATATTCTACTTTGAAAACAGCTTTAAGCCTCCTGTCCCTAAAAAAAAAAAACTTTTGAGACTTCAGAGGAATAGGCAGATCTTGCATTAAAGAAAAAAGGGCAGAGAGGATGCAACTGTATCCTGCAAGAAGTCAAAGAGAAGAGTTATGTTAATTTGCGACTTTGTTTCTATTTTTTTTTAAATATTTTTTATCAAACACTTTGAATAAAGTATTAAAATAAGTACAGGATAGAGCATGAATTAAATGAAAGAATGTTTTTATGCATCCTTTCCATTCATAGAAAAGGAACAGAAAAGAAGAATGCTTTGATTGCCTATGAAAATTGGATAGGAGATATGGTTTTTAGGATCATTATTTCTGTTTTCAGGATGATGGACTATTGGACACCAGTTATAATAAACTGATTATAACTGATAAAACTGATCAATTATGTTTGGCTAAAGCATAGCCACTTTTATTGTAAAATGAAAACTGTGTTGATTGGAAAGGGAAGCCCTGAACCATGGTTTGTGCACTGAAGAAAGGAGAAGGATATTGTCAGAGTCTCAGACATGACTTTAGAAGAAATCTCACACATTCAGTTTGTCATAGCTTGGTTAGGCTCAAGGCTTGAAATCAGCTTCTGGGTTTTCACAACCCTGTCTGAAGTGATAATAATCTTTACGGCATACTAGGAAGAAGCTACTGAAATGTAGATTGCCCTCTGTCAACATGAATGTACAGTTCTTTGAAAACAAGGATATAACAAGTGGAAAAAATGATTGGTCACCAAGGAAGAGTGCCTGTATATACTACAAAGATTGTTTCAGTAAAGTTAAGGCTCAGAATTAGCTAGAGTTGGGAGGTTAAGAACAATAAAAAGGGCTTCTTCAAGTGTGTTCAAAACAAAAGAAAGAGGAAAGGAATGTCTATACCAGCTGCTCACAGAGAAAAGGAAAGAATTACTCAATTTCCATCTTATATTCAGTTTCAGGAGGGTAATTGTTCCACAAATAATTATAAAGAGCAGTATGAAGGAGGATGACAGAAATATGCTCAAGAAATGTCTGTTTACTCTGATTTAGTTGACCATATGATTGCATTCTATGGTTCTGAAGGAAATAACTGATCCTTTGGTGGAAACTTTATTTAATATCTGTGATAAATATAGTGAGAGGGTGAAGTGCCAAAAAATGGAAAGGGGCAGGGGGTTGTTATTCATACTTTTAGGAAGAAAAAAATAAAGACCCAGTATGATTCAGTGTGATATTAATTCTTCAGAAGATTCTGCAACAGATCATAAAGCGTTATATCTATAAGCATCTAGAAGTCAGTATGAATTTATCAAGAATAAGCTTTGCCAGACTAACTTAATCTCATTTTTATTGGATAATTTATTTAGTAGAATGTGAAAATGCAGTTGACGTATCTTACTTTCAACAAAGCATTTTGCAAAGTATCCATGGCACCATGATTATTAAGTTGAGCTGATTTTTTTCTGGCAGTAATTGGAGTAATTGCTTACTCCAATTATTTTAAAATCCCCATATATTATGAAGTATAACAGCCCAAATCTCCAATATCATAGCCAATAATTAGTACTCTAAGAACAGAATGTGATCTACAATATTTATCATCTGTGATATATTTTAATCCTTCATAGCTTGTCTTCATACTTGCATATGTGTTACTCAGCAAAATGGATTCAATATATGATTCACAATGTGAGGTGGACAGTACAACCAACAGATGGATTCACGATCCTCTGATCAATTATACTCAGTGTGTAGTCCTCAGTGGAACTACATCTAGATGAAAGGAAGCATGCAACGGAATACTTCAAGGTTCTATCTTAGGCCCGGTAATCTTCAACATTTTTGTAAATGATCTACATAAGGGGAGTAGAACGAGAACTCATCGAATTTACAAACAATACCAATCTAGGGAGAATTGTAGCACATTGGAAGATCAACTCAAGATTCAGACTTGAAGACTGGGTCCTAACTGTCAAAATTCAGCTCAGTGATGAGAAAAGGAAGGCCCAACACTTAGGCAAAAAACAAATGCACATGTATAGAATAGTGGTACATGACTCAACAGAGGGATTTAGGTGTCCTAATAGACCACCACTTAAGTAGGAGCCAACAGTGTGCTGCATCTGCCAAAAAAGCCAATGCTGTCCTAGGCTGAATCAACAAAAAGATGGAATCAAGATCACAAAAAGTGATAGTGCCACTTTGAACTGCACTAATAAAACCACACTTGGAATGTTCTGTCCAGTGCTAGTCACCACAATGCAAAAAAGATGCCAAGAACATAAAAGAGTGAAAAGAAGAGCAACAAATATTATATGGGATCTCAAGATAAACTATGCAATAAAGGGTTGAGGGAACTAGGTATGTCTAGACTAATGAAGAGGAGGAGTAGAGGTGATATGGTAGCAATATTCCTGTACTTGAGGAGTTCTCAATGAAAAAAGGAGTTCAACCTATTCTCCAAAATATTTGAGGGCAGTACGTAACAGGTGGAAGATCATTAAAGAAAGATTAGAATCTAGAAATTTCTTCACAGTGAGAATAATTAATCAGTGGAATGACATTTCTCCAGAAATTGTGGGTGCTCCATCACTGGAGGATTGTAGAAGACATGGGACAACCCATTTGTCTGAAATAGTATAAGTGTCCTGCCCAAGCTGGGGGTAGGACTAGAAGACCGCCAAGTTCCCTTCCAAACATGTTATTCTCTATATTTTCATAGCACGTCACTTTTGTTAATTTTAACTGTAGTTGGTGTTTGTGTGATTTCCTGTGATCTGCAAACCTGAACCTTTGGGTTAGCTTGTGAGTCAGTATAAATCAGGAGACAGATTAATTCAGTAACTGGATTACATGTGACATTTGGCTGTAAATGTGTTTAATGAATTCAGATAACATTATCTCTTGAGTGCTTCATTTTTTCTCAAGGATCCTTATCTGTCTATCAAACGATAACTACATATATTAAGGCTGTATATATTGCAAATATATAGGAAATAAGAAGCAAAAGAAATAAATCCAAGAAGAGACAGGAGGATATTATTGGTGGCCACCTGGGAGGGGTCGGCCGCCGGGGCCCTAGAGCGAGTTGTGCCTATGCGACCTCTGACTCGGCACAGATCCCATTTGGCTCCGTGGTATACGGAGGAGCTACGGGAGATGAAGTGCCGAAAAAGACGTCTTGAGGGCATTTGGAGGGCGAGCCGTTCTGAGTCTGACCGAACACAGGTGAGATCTCATATTAAGACTTACCTTGTGGCGATAGGGGCGGCGAAATCTTCGTATTTCTCCGCCCTTATTGCATCAGCAGAAAATCGGCCTGCCGCCCTGTTTAGAGTGACCCGCTCTCTACTTGAACCGAGAGCGCGGGATGACCTCTTGCAGGGTAGAGCGGAGGAGTTTTCCCGATTTCTGCATGATAAAATCGCTCAGATTCGGGAAGGGCTCGACTCCAATTGGGTGGTCCCGGGGGAGGTGTCCGGGGCAGGTCTTGAGAGTGTTATCTGGGGGGAGTTCGATCCTGTGACCGCTGAGGGTGTGGACAGGTTGCTGGGGGGTCTGAATGCCACCACCTGTTTATTGGACCCGTGTCCTTCCTGGTTGGTTTCGGCCGCCAGGGAGACGACACGAGGCTGGCTCCAGGGGATTGTCAACGCTTCTTTGAGAGAGGGGTTGCTCCCTACCGCCCTGAAGGCGGCGGTGGTGCGCCCCCTCCTCAAGAAGCCTTCCCTGGACCCAGCTATTTTAAACAACTATCGTCCAGTCTCCAACTTTCCCTTCGTGGCGAAGGTTGTTGAGAGTGTGGTGGCACGTCAGCTCCCCCAGTACCTGGAGGAAGCAACTTACCTCGATCCGTTCCAATCGGGCTTCAGGCCTGGACATAGCACTGAGACGGCATTGGTCGCGTTGGTTGATGATCTCTGGAGGGCTCGTGACAGAGGGTTCTCCTCTGTCCTGGTCCTATTAGATCTCTCGGCGGCTTTTGATACTATCGACCATAGTATCTTATTGCGACGGTTGGAAGGGTTGGGGATTGGTGGAACCGTCCTCCGATGGTTCTCCTCCTTCCTCTCTGACCGTTCGCAATTCGTGTTGGCGGGGGGGGAGAGGTCCACCTCTAGGCCCCTGGTTTGTGGGGTGCCTCAGGGGTCGGTCCTTTCTCCCCTCCTGTTCAACATTTACATGAAGCCGCTGGGCGAGATCATCCGTGGTCTTGGAGTGAGGTGTCATCTGTATGCAGATGACACCCAGCTGTACATCTCCACTCCGGACCACCCCAACGATGCTGTGGGGACTATGTCTAGGTGCCTGGAGGCCGTGCGGGACTGGATGGGCGGGAACAGGCTTCGGCTCAACCCATCCAAGACCGAGTGGCTGTGGTTTCCGGCGCCCCGATATAGCCAGCTGACACCTTCGCTGGCTATTGGGGGGGAGGTTCTGCCCCCCACAGAGAGGGCTCGCAACCTGGGAGTCCTCCTGGATGTACGGCTGTCGCTTGAACATCACATCGCGGCCGTCTCCAGGGGGGCGTTTCATCAGATCCGTCGGATCTACCGGTTGCGGCCCTTCCTGGATCGGGACGCCTTGCGCACGGTCACTCAGGCCCTTGTCACCTCTCGCCTGGACTATTGTAATGCCCTCTACATGGGGCTCCCTGCGGGGAGCATCCGGAGACTCCAGTTGGTGCAAAATGCAGCCGCGAGGGTGATTATGGGGGCGTCGCGTAGCGCCCATGTGACGCCTCTCCTGCGCGAGCTGCATTGGTTGCCGATGGCTCTCCGGGTTCGCTTTAAGGTTCTAGTTTTGACCTTTAGGGCGACCCATGGCATGGGACCAGGTTACCTTCAGGACCGCATTCTGCCAACGTTCTCCAACAGGCCGGTGCGTTCCCACAGGGAGGGTCTGCTCCGGGTGCCGTCGGCCGCTATGTGTCGTCTGGCGGCGCCAAGGGGTAGGGCCTTCTCTGTGGGTGCCCCCGCCCTCTGGAATACTCTGCCACCGGAACTTCGTACCGGCACGGACCTGAGGGCCTTCAGGCGCGCGTTAAAGACTTGGCTCTTTGAGCAGGCCGGCCTGGGCTGAGATAATGATTTTAAATTTGATCTCCATTTTTAACTTTAAATTGGGTTTTAAGGGTGGGGGGGGGGTTTCCTAATTTTAGTCTGCAGCTGATTCAAATATTTAATTACTTTTTAACTTTTGTATTTGTGGGGTTTTTAGACGAGCTGTTCACCGCCCTGAGTCCCTTGGGAGAAGGGCGGTATATAAATGTAATTAATAAATAAATAAATAAAATAAATAAATAAATTGCCATAAAGTTTTTTATATATACTTGATAAAAACAGATCCTAATAAGATTCAAATTGTCAATGCTAGTTTCAGAGTTATCAAAACATTTTCTTGGAGGCATTTCAAATAAATTGTTTCCACAGTTCATTCATGTAAAGTTAAAGAAAATTTCAGTGTAAGTTTGTATAAAGATCTAAATGATACCCCACAAAGCATTTATGTCCATTTATAAGAAATGAATGAAGGAAACTTCTGAATATTTTTTCAGTAGAAGACAGAAATAAATAAGATGAGAAAGTATCTCAGCTTCTCAGTAGGGAATGAAAAAATGAAAACACAGCACAAGTTTCCTAAGGTTGTCACCAGTATAGTGATCAAGGAAATTCAACTATTGAAATATACACATTTGGGTAGCACCTTTGGGAATCTTCCATCTAAATTCTGATAATAAGAGAAAGGTAAAATAGACCTATATTTAGAAAACTGACGTCCTGAGAGTGCTCATCATTCCATATTTCACTCCTGTTGATTAGGAAGCCACTGAGATATTCTCTAATTATCAACTCAAGTACATTTTGTACTTTACTGATGATTACAAGTATACTGTAGAAGAGCAATTTGTCTATCCGTTTTAACATTATTACTTCTAATGACTAGGTAAACAAATTTTGGAATAAAATACTAGATATTTATTTTCCTTTATGCATATGAAACTTATTTATATGAAACATAAGCTAAAATGGCTGCTTTTCAATGTGGGTTATATTTTTAAACTTAATTAAAATGTAATTATATTTTTAACAGATGTGGGAAGAAGCCATTGTCTTGGGCAAAGAGCTTGCAGAACAATATGAAAATGAAATATTTGATTACGAACAACTTAGTGAAGTACTGGTAGGTTTGTCTTTAACTCACTGTAAATGACTTTAATCACATAAGTATCTCAGTATTAATTACAAAGCAAATTTGCAAAGTGATATGGTGATATCTGAAATGAGCATATTTCACAACATATTAAAAGTAACATGTTTGAATTAGAAGTATGCCTTTTTAACAAAGCATATTGTACTTATTTTAGAGTTTAGGTAGTCTTTGGATGGTAATTAGGATCGTAATTTCCATTTGCTAAGCAATGCTGTTATAAAGCTCAGTATCACGTGATCATATCACTTAATAGCTATCCTGAACAGTCCTGCTTGCTGTTGTTAAACAAGAACCATGTGGGTTGTTAAGTGAGGACTGACTTCAGTAGTGGTCTGGGCCTGTTTTAAGAGCAGAGTTTACCATAGAGTTATACTGAAATGTTTATTACTAAACAATTCTCTTGTGAAATTTTATGCACCTAAAATTTTAGCAAATTTCTTTGCATATATTTTCAGATGGGTATGTAATTATAGTCTCTCTTGTTCTTTGTGTATAATAAGTGATGATATACATTCAAGTACCTCCTCTTCTCTTATAGTGTTTCTATATAGTGCAAATATAAGTTAGTGTAAAAGAATATTATGATATCTGAATTGAATCAAGCAGCAAACTAAAACCAGAAATTTATACCTAAAATAATTAAAGCCTAAAGATGCAAAAAATCTTGGCTCTCCCAGGGTTAAGTCTGATGAGCTCATCTATTTTTATTCAAAATACAAAATCAAAAATCTTATGTCATTAATTGCGCTGGGCTTGACTAATATGGCATACACACAGACACAGACACACAGAAAGAGAGCACCTATATCCATACACTGCTCTCTTCACCCAAAAAAAGAAGGTGGGATATAAATTTGATATCAGTGAGTTTAAAATAAAAGTTTCTAATTCATCCCATGACAGTTGCCCATATGTATGCATATGTATCAAATATTCTCTAGAATCCCCTGGGATCAAGGCAGTCAACATCTTACAGCAAAACACACTAACGAAAAGCAACCTATGAAGTGATAAAACAGTATCACATGCTGGATTAAGCGTACCATAAATAAGAAATGTATATAATGCTTTCAGGCCTCTTGATACAGAACTTTCCAATCAATTCTTGTAGCTTCAGTCTTTCTGTAGAGGAAGCAGACATGTTTCGCATCTAAGAATTAGGTATAAGGGAAGAATATGCTTGAATATAGTATTGGATATTAGAAAAGAAAAACAGCATTATGACTAAGGGGTACTACTCTTCGTAGTAGTGTCAGAATAGAGCATTAGATTATTAAGAGTTGAGCATTAGATTGTTGCTCTCCCCTGGTTCAATCAAAAGCATACAGTAGTATTCTGAGATGGAAGAAATACTTCCAATAGTACTTTCATTTATCTTCTCGTTAAAAATCTGCCCTGTTTGGAACGATACCATTGTATATTTGTTTCAGTTGATTCAGCTATAAAAGCTGCAAGTAATTCTCTGTATCTGACCATCAGATTTTCCCTTTGACTACTAGCTGATACATTTGCAAAAGATTTTCAGTACAGTCCATAAATAAAAGAAATTAAAAAAAATTGGCCTTTTCTTTTCCATTTATCAGTTAGATTTTTCACAGAAAGTAACTTACCTTATTAACATAGCATCCTATAGAACTAGGATGAAATACATTGAACCATGGGTGTCAAACTCAGGGCCAGTGGGCCGGATCCAGCCTGCAAGGTGCTTAAATCTGGCCTGCGGGGCCACCCTGGAAACAGCAAAGGACTGACCCGCAGTGCCTCTGCCAGTGAAAACAGCACTCAGGACAATGCGCAGGCTCCATTTTAGCTGGTAGAGGGCTGCAGAAAGCCATCGTGGCTGAAATTAGGGCCTAGGGGGACACAGGAAGAAAAAAGAAGAAGAAAGAGGGAAATAAAAAGAAGAAAGAAGGAAGGAAGGAAGGAAGGAAGGAAGGAAGGAAGGAAGATTATAATGAGAGGGTACCCCTGACAGGTGCCCCTGACACAAGAGACATTGAGCTGGCCATGCCCACCCCAGCCCACCAAGGTCATACACAACCCTGATGCAGCTCTCAATGAAATTGAGTTTGACACTCCTGCATTAAATATTTCTTATTTGTAACTAGCTATGATTGGAAAGGTTTATGAAAAAAAGAAAATACAATCTCCAGAAAAAGAATGTTCTAAAAACTATGTTTTTCTTAACACAGAAAAAACAAGCACAGTTCTATGAAAACATTGTGAAAGTAATAAGACCTAAACCAGATTACTTTGCAGTTGGTTATTATGGACAAGGATTTCCAACATTTTTACGGGTACGTTAAAAAAACCCTTCTCTACTTTGATTTTGCTGCAGGCTAGAAAAACACATTATGTATTCTACACACTTTGAATGAAAGACAGTATTCCAAATGTTCATAAATCCAGTTTATTGAGAATAAAATAGAGTGGAAGACACAGTGGGTGGTCATGGTACAATAATGAATATTCGTTTGGGGTTTTTTTCTAGACTTTTGGTTAATGTTTTTGATATATTTTCAGACATTTTCTGGTTCTCTAGAATTTAACTTCATGCTCCCACCCCAGTTTCTATAGGCTGAGTAAGTCATTCACCAATGTTTTATTTCCTATGGTTGAATGCTGGATGAAAAGCCAAGTGAATCATGAAGTCCACCTCTGTTTTACTAAAAAATATTGCTAGAAAATGACTCATATTTCTTTGCTGGCTTCACAGTTATAGAGATAGATGCTAATAACGTTGAATAACTAAATGCAACCTTGTGGAAAACCATGAAGAATCACTTGGGAGGTGGCAAAGCTATCGAAAATATTTGAATTTGAGTAAGGAGTAGAATGTGAAATAACACTGCTACCCTAAGAAATGGACCAGAGTAATTTTCCCATGTGCAAGTGCATTATTTCTTTCTTTTAAGGTAGAAATATAATAGCAGAAATTGCTTATGTGCTAAATGGAAATACAAATAAAGTTTTCATAGACAGAATTTAATGAAGTTAGGCTTACAAAAATATTAAACAAAGTATGTTAGCTTTCTTAATCAGACAACAGCACTCTTGCATTTGTTCTGAGCAGCTAAAAGATGTAGAGTTTAGTAGTCACAAATGAATGTTTAATAATAATTCTCCCTCCTTTTTTTTTTACTCGCCTGCCTACTGGTTTTAAATGTATCCATTTTGTATTCTAAAGACTTTGATCCTTATATAATAGCAATAAAAATGCACATAAGAATTCAATCCAAAGAAAATAATTCTTAGAATAGATCCAGTAAAATCTTTGGGAACATTGTTTTTGTTGAGTCTATAATTGACAGGTTTGGTACATGTTAGTAGATTTTTTTTTCTGTAAACCCAGATTTAATCTATAAAGAGCACTTAAGCTTTTAAGGGAATTTAACTAACCAACATAACATGATAAAAAAAAACCCTCATTTGCAAATAATTTTCCATTCCATAAGTTGAAAACTATAATGTACTCATTTAATTTAAAAACATGTATCAGAATAAAA
Source organism: Bungarus multicinctus (assembly GCA_023653725.1). Taxonomy (NCBI): domain Eukaryota; kingdom Metazoa; phylum Chordata; class Lepidosauria; order Squamata; family Elapidae; genus Bungarus; species Bungarus multicinctus. The sequence goes on from CM042844.1 coordinate 66,697,349, forward strand.
AAATGATGAATGTTAAGTAAATATGTGGAAGTATATGCATATTCTTATTTCAGGATCACTTGTTTTTAAAAAAACTATTGATTTGTGTTGTAGAATTTTATTTTCAGTTGGTTTCTAGAAAAGTTTACTTTCACAATGTAAAAGCAATCAAATATATTTTCAACCAGAAATTTTGTGCATTTGTATATTTAATTGGAATCTGTCAAAAATTTAAAACATATTATATATCTGTTTATAGAGCAAAGTTTTTATTTATCGAGGAAAAGAATATGAACGCCGTGAAGATTTTGAAGCAAGATTATTAACACAGTTTCCTAATGCAGAAAAAATGAAGACTACATCACCTCCTGGTGAAGATATTAAAAATTCTCATGGTCAATGTATCCTTTAAAAGTTTTGATGGCCTTGCTGTAATCAGAATCTCAACAATATATGGGATTCTTGCCATACCAATGTTGTCTTATTGTTACATATGAATTGTATCTAGGCCAAGACGATAAGATGGAATGAGATTTAGCCAAACGTGGCTGATCATGAAGAAATCTAAAGATGTTTGGATTTGGATCATATTTGGGTGACACACCAAGAAGAAATTCCAGAACTATAGCAATAGCATTTAGACTTATATACCACTTCACAGTACTTTACAGCCCTCTCTAAGTGGTTTACAGAGTCAGCATATTGTCCCCAACAATCTCATTTTACCCACCTTGGAAGGATGGAAGGCTGAGTCAACCTTGAGCCTGGTGAGATTTGAACTGCCAAATTGCAGGCAGCTGGCAGAAATAGCCTGCAGTACTGCACTCTAACCACTGTGCCACCATGGCTCCTATAGAAACTGGGGGGAGGAGGACAATGGCAGGCAGATTATTTCCTTTCCTTTTCTTATGATAGCCAAAGAAATCATAAAGAGTCAAACACAACTTGAGTGAATTATTTGTGTGTGTGTGTGTGTGTGTGTGTGTGTGTGAGAGAGAGAGAGAGAGAGAGAGAGAAATTAAGTATTCTTGTTGCAGAACTTTAACTAGACATCACTGTAATTCTTAACATGTAACACAGATATCCAGTGCTTTACAGTAAAGCCAAAACTGGACTTGCCATCAAAATTTCACAAGCCTGTATCAGAGCAAATATTAAGGTACAGACATTCGAAATGAGCAATTACTCTGAATAGCTTTCGTAGACTGCACTTGGTTAAATGTATTACCTGCTAAATGGCCTGAGGAACTGCATCTAAATTCATCAACACAAAAAGAAAGAGACAGTTTAAGGTGCAGCAAGAGATTATCTTTTTTCCATTTATCTCAGGAAAAAAAAATAATTTTGATTTCATGGCTGCTGTCTCCTTCATTCTGTTTTCATTTATTTTTCAATATTGATAAAAAGTAATTTGTGCCTGGCTTTTTGTTAATGCAATTTCTGTTTTACCTGTCTTCTACATGCATGCACAAGGCAGTAGCCCTGATAGATAGTACTTTCAATCAGGTTTTTTTTTTTTCTTATTTCTTAACTGAAATAAGAGATTTTTGAAACTCAAAATGACCTGTGCCGCCTTATAATTCCTTCTAGACAGTTTCCCATAAAATAAATGAATGTAGTGTAAATATTACATACCACTAGTAACCAAAATGAAAGGTTTCCTAAGAGTTATCATGGCAGTACTATCTAAGGCATTAGTATGCCATTAAAATAACATATCTTCATATCTTCTGAAAACTATGTTTAAAACCATTGTTATTTATTTGAAAAATTAATATGGCCATAAACATTCTCAGAGGCGAAGCCATGCCATCGTAATAATGTCATGACCAAATTGATTTAAATTATGTGTAGGCCACATATGTCATGACACAATTTGCCAAATAAGTTGTAGTGAACACTGATAGTGTCAATACCGTAGCATTAAACTCATGACAGCCGAGTGCATCCAAAAAGAAGATTCTTGAAAAAGCTTCTCTAACCAGATTTATTAAAAGAGAGAAGGGATTTGATTACAGAAATTTCAACAACTGAATGCTTTTAGAACCCAATTTATAGGAGTTCATTTTCATTCTCATGGGGTAGAAAACCTTTTTAAGCATGAACATATGAGCTAGTTCTCAGTTTTCCTGATAATAGAATAATGAGTGTATATTTTGAACTTATATTTTTCAGTCTGCCGTTTCTCTTTCCCAAACTCTAAGAAAAGAATCCTCTTTCTCAAGTCTCAGTTGAGAGAGTCCTAATGCAGAATTTCCATTCAACCATCACATGCAATAGTGGCCCTAGACTGATCACAATCTCTTAATAAGTCTTTATGAGAAAACTGGTTTTGCTTTTTACTTTGCCTGCACAGGCCTAAGGTACTGGCTAGTTGTGATATTGCAGAGCCAGAAAACTTTCTACTCATAGATTAAAATTTAATTATGAAAAATAAGCAACGTATTTATCAAAACCTGACACTAAAATTTGGTGGGATAATGACTCAATTCCATGTATCTTGTTAGGGGATTATATTACAGTTTGAAAATCCAAATTTTAGGCTACTAAAATACATATATTAGCTGTATAAAAATATCACTTCCCTACAATGTTTAATACTTAAAGCCTTATTATCATCGTATTGTGGCCATATGAGAATATAAATGCAATTGTTTGTTCTTCTCTTTCTAGTTTCTATAGGGTAAATGAGGTTCAGCGGTTTGAGTATTCGAGGCCCATTCGAAAAGGAGAGAAAAATCCAGACAACGAATTTGCAGTAATTTGAACATGTTATGCAGTTTCCTTAATGTCTTTTAAATATGCTTGTATAATATGTAAGAGAGAGCATAATATGCTTTCTGTAAATCTTTACAGTTTGTATGAATACGTGACATTTAGTTTCTTGTGTTATGGAATTTCTTGTTATCAAATGCAAGATGAACAAAAAGATGAAACATTTAGTGTTTAGTTTTTTTAAAAAGTGGTTGCAGTAAAGATTCTAGACATGAAAAATTAATTCCTGCATGAACGATTTTCATTAATACCAGTTTTTTCCCCATTTAGTTTAACTAATTTAAAATACTTAACTCAAAAACTAAAATGGCTCCATTGAGTTAGGCTCCATGTATGCATCACATTATTGGCAAACAAAGATTATAAACACTTTATTGAGGCTAAATTATAAATAATATTACATGCTTCTTTTTATATAATATGCAGCTTGTATCAACTGGATGGGAGATGAGAGCTAATTAAAGGAGATAGAATAGGAAAAGAGAGGAAATTAAACTCTTTTCCTCCATCTTCTGAAACTGATATTTGCACCAGTTGGGGATTTTATCTCATTCATTTTCTAAGCAACAGCTCTGTACAATTTTATCCTCTAAAATAGCTGTCTACAGAATACTAGAGGATGAAATAATTGTTTGCCATATAGGCTGTTAATACAGTATATCTGCATATTGAAATGAGGGGAGAGATAATTCACTTGTGTTTTCTATCTGAATACAAAAGCTCATGACAAAATGTAAAGAAAATGAATTAAACTGGATGCAAAAGTGTTCTTCTACCAATTTTGGGTGGATGTGTTGCCACTGTGGCATTAGTACAGTTGCTACTAGGCTTTTATATAATGACTACAAATTTTGGGTTAGGATAAGTCTGTCAATCTATAAGCATTTTACTTCAAAACTTTTCTCTTAAATTACAGAATATGTGGATTGAGAGAACTATTTATGTGACAGCGTATAAACTACCTGGTATTTTAAGATGGTTTGAAGTCAAATCAGTATTTATGGTAAGTTCAAGTCAAAAGATATGTAATAAGGTCACTTTATTAGATGAGTGATGCTTTTAAACAAATAAAAATGTATATAATTTTCTGATTCTTACATTTTGAATGTTTGCAGAAATGTTCCATGAATTTATATTTGCATCAGTCCTTCTAAGGAGACCAGACCAGGAAACTAAAGCCATGCAGGCCAATATTACTTTTTTAATAATTTTTTTTCCCCTCTGTTTCTATCTTCCAGACAACTAGAACATTACACCTTATTTGGGAAATACTTTGCTGATTTTTTTTAGAAGGTTAGAAGTGCCTTATTGTGAAATACTTCATCTGCTTGTCATTCCTGTAGTTCCCTCTGGGCATCATTTTGGCCTAGATCCATTTATAGAATTTAAAAATGTTGGACAAGCAGCAGAGTTTCCCTTTGCTATGAAGTATTTTTGGAAATCTGAAATGATTAAAAATAATCTTGTGTGCTGTAAGTATGAAATGAAAGATTTTGAAATGGTATCATGAATGAACTATGGATTCAAAGAAATTGTTTTATATTAGGGTGAAACACAATGTCTACCTACATCAGGTTTGAGAATAAATTACAAGTCTTTCATTGCAATCAGTTTGCATTTTTGCGTAAGGGATTTCTGTTAGAGCAGAATGGTTTTGGATTTGAAATTCATTTAACTTACATACTATCTCCCCAGATTGAATTTGCCCATCCTATGAAGTTATTTTGGGAGGAAATGCTTCAGTTTTCTTCTCCATGTGACATTAAAGTGCTAGGGGCTTTGAGGTAGACATTTCTGGAACAATTTGCTTTCTGAGGTTGCATTGGATACTTTCTTGCTAAGTTTTAGGAGAATGGTGAAAATAACTTGTTTCAACATGATTTGGCTGACTAAAGAAGTTTCACCTTCCAGATTTGGGTTGAGAATGTTTCTATTCCTTTTTGTAGATACATTTATTTTATACTGTTTTAATTATTATTATGGAATCTACCATTTATTTTTATCCTAATATTGTATTTTCTAAATAAACTACCCAGAGGTTTATGATAGGAAGCATCGAAATTTAATGGTAATATAATTTAAAAATCTGTGGGTTCTTTCAAAATCAAATTAAATACGTTCTAAAATAACTGTACCACATTATTAAATGCAGCACTAAAAACTGAATGAGCAAACATTGAAACTCAAAGGATGCATGAATTTTACACTGATATTGATGGAGTATATATATTTGATGACTTTAGTCATATATTATCTGATTAAAATTCCTCTGTTTTGCAATCAGCTTTCTTTAGATAGGCAGTGACAATATGAAACAGATCAATTTTACACATATCACATAATTATGCATAATTGTTTCTAATTTTTAATAAGCCTTTTGTAAATAAAGGTTGTAATGATACACAGTTGAAATCAATCCATCACCTCAACCAATCTTAATATTTTAAAACAAAGCATTTACTTTTTATCTCCTTTCTGTAATACAGCTCTACCAAAGTCACAGTACCTGTTCAGACTGTCGTATAAGATAAAATTCTATAATTCCAAAATGCTTAAATTTTAGCAGCTATATATTTGCAAAGAATAATAGAAGAAAGTATGCAAAGTAATTTTGGAGTTTGTAATTGCCCCTGTATTTCATTGTAAATAACCACAAAATAAAACAATCAGAAGTGAAAATGTATTATCCAGATTGACAGAAATAATTATTAGAGACAACATATTTGTTCTGCTGACTATTTATGTTTATAGATAAGGCCTACTTATGCCTCCAGTTGAACACATGGCAAGTTCAAACATTCAAACCCATTGTTCATGCAGACCCATCTATCTTCCCAATCTCCAAATGTTCATCTGGAGATCTGAGATATGCCTATAGCCACATGTGTATCACATTCACACAATTGTCTATGTGAATCAGACTCTAGCAACCTAGGGTTCCATACCAAGGAAAGAGTCTTGATTGGCTTAAAAAAATACAATTTTCTTTCAGATCTCCAGCAAAATACATGATGGTCAGGAAGAATAAGGGCCACATCCGTGTACAGCCCTGTTTTTTTACCTGGCTTGAGATCACAATATATTCAGCAGATTCCCTAAACTCGATTTCTTTCTTCTGATTAGGATTTAATCGTATCACTAAATTTATAATTATACATGATTCATGATCATTTCTGAAATATATTCCTTAATAAAGAATAAACACATGACTTCAGATTTAGTTCTGTCCTTTGAGTTATAGGTTAAACAGTAACATTTAATTAACAGAAACTATTCCAACGAAGTCAAATAAATCCCATTAAAATCTAATGTCATTTTGATGAATTCAGTATTTTTATCTCTGTTTCCATATCTGTTCCATCTCTCCATACTTGTTGGTGAATACATACAGGTATCACAGATTCGTGATTTATTGTAATACAGTAATTTATTTTTACTCTGAAGTTTCCCAGACAAAAATAGTTTATTTTGGAAAATGTCTGAATCATAGGTTGTAGGCTTAGAAGTCCTGATAAAAATCTTCTTTTCCTCTTGACTGAGGCAAATATTGGAATAAGCAGGAGATAACTCAAGTGAAACATGCACATCAGAGGTGGTATTCAGCAGGTTCTGACCAGTTCTGGAGAACCGGTAGCAGAAATTTTGAGTAGTTCGGAGAACCGGCAAATACCACTTCTGACTAGAGATTTTGCAGTATCCTTCCTCTGCCACGCCCACCAAATCATGCCCACAGAACCGGTAGTAAAAAAATTTGAATTCCACCACTGATGCACATATATTTACAATGAGAAGGCAGGAGAGATCATAAGGCACTGAGATTAGAGGATTCGTATATTCACTGAATGTCTGAAATAACAGTATGATCATAGCTATGTTGATAAGCTGTAAAACATTAGAAAAGTAGAGCGAAGGATACTTACAGAGGAAAAAGTACAGAAACTCTGTAATATAAGATTATAGATGAAATATTCTACATTAAAAAAACAGAAAATATAAAAAATTGAAAATGTTAATCTAAATATCTAATCTAAATATATTGCCTGATAGCCTAACATTAGAACTACAGTAGCAGAGTTTGAAATTGAATGCAACTCCCTGCTCTGCCCAAAAATCCAAATTATAGTATGCCAAATGATAGTTGATTAGCTTCCTTTGTGTGTGCAGTAAAGATGATCTCACTACCACTTTGGGTAATTGGCTTCAGTGTCATGCTGATCTTATTTTTAGGAGGTTCTTCTAACATATTTTCTAACATTTAAAGAAATCTGACTTTATGTAACTTAAATCCATGGTATCATAACCTGGAGTTGTAAAATAATAGAGAATAGATCTTGTCGATCTTTCTGATGCTTTTAGAAGAAAGTTATATTTCCTATCATTCTTCTCTTCTCAAACTTCCTTCAATTTCTCTTTGCAATACTTAGTTTCTAGTCTCATCATTGTTTTCCTCTAGATTCCTTCTACTTTGCCTGTTTCACTTTAAAGAGGATGGCCAGATTTTGATAAATGCTCAGGGTGAAAATCCTGTTGATGCATCTAGAAATAAAAGAAAAAATTGATACTACAGATTTCAGAGACTTATTATAACTGCAATAGTGTCATATGTTTTTTGGTGCTGTATCAACAAAGATGCAAAAAATATATTTGGTCAGCAGAAATAAGTCCTGGTACTGAGTCCTTTTTACCGAATTAAGCTAAATAAAACAAATAATGTAATCAGTCAAGATATAACCTCAGCAATATTCTGTAGGATAATGCAGTGAATGTTAAACTAGATTTAATGAATTAATTTGATAAAATATCTGAAAAACTCTAGCAGACATATATTATATGTATTAAGAAGCCAAATTGTCCTTCAGTTGGTATGTTGAAAATAGCTAAAGAGAGGTGATAATAGAATAGAATACTTTATTGCCAAGTGTGATTGGACATACAAGGAATTTGTCTTGGTGTAAATACTCTCAGTATATATAAGGAAAAGATACATTAGTTAAGAATCAAGAATCATAACACTTAATGATAGTACAACACTTAATGATAGTCATAGGGTACAATCAACGATCAAATCGTACTAGGAAACAGTCAATATAAATCGTAAGGATACAAGGGACAAAGTTATAGCCCTACAATCACAAGTGGGAGGGGATGAGTGATAAGGAGTGATGAGAAGATTAGCAGTAATAGTAGTGCAGACTTTGTAATTGTTGAACAGTGTTGAGGGAATTATTTGCTTAGCAGAGTGATGGCTTTCGGGGAAAAACTGTTCTTGTGTCTAGTTGTTTTGGTATGCAGTGCTCTATAGCGTCGTTTTGAGAGAAGGAGTTGAAACAGTTTATGTCCGGAATGTGAGGGATATGTGAATATTTTCACAGCCCTCTTTTTGACTCGTGCAGTATACAGGTCCTCAATTGAAGGCAGGTGGGTAGTAATTATTTTTTCTGCAGTCCTAATTATCCTCTGAAGTCTGTGTCTTGGGTTGCAGAACCAAACCAGACAGTTATAGAGGTGCAGATGATTGACTCAATAATTCCTCTGTAGAACTGTATCAGCAGCTCCTTGGGCAGTTTGAGCTTTCTGAGTTGGCGCAGAAATAATATTCTTTGTTTTGCTTTTTTGATGACGTTTTTGATGTTAGGTGTCCATTTGGTTTAATTTATTTTAATTGTATTTATTGGGTATTTATTGTATGTTTTTAGTAGGCTGTACACCGCCCCGAGTCCCTTTTTGGGAGAGGGAGCGGTATAAAAGTTTAATAAATAATAAATAAATAAATAAATAAATTTTAGGTCATGTGATATAGTAGAACCTAGAAATTTGAAGGTCTCTACTGTTAATACTGTGTTGTCTGGTATTGTAAGAGGTGGTAGTATGGGAGGGTTTTTTCTAAAGTCTACCAACATTTCTACAGCTTTGAGTGTGTTCAGTTCCAGATTGTTCCAGTTATACCACAAGGCAAGTTGTATAACCTCCTGTCTGTATGCAGATTCATCATTGTCTCGAATGAGACCAATCACTGTTGTGTCATCAGCAAACTTCGGTATTTGGCTCATTTGAGATGCAGTCATTGGTATATAGGGAGAAGAGAAGTGGAGATAGCACACAGCCTTGGGGGGGTCCCTGTGCTGATTGTACAGGTATCGGGTGTGTTTCCGCCTAGCTTCACCTGCTGCTTCCTGTTTATTAGGAAGCTTATGATCCACTTACAAGTGTGTTCAGGTACTGCTAGTTGGTTTAATTTACTTAGAAGAGTGTCTGGAATGATGGTATTGAGGAACTGAAGTCTACAAAGAGGACCCTTGCATAGCTATTTGGAGATTCAAGGTGTTGTAGGATGTAATGCAGAGAGAGAGAGAGAGGAAAATTTTGCCCTCACAAAATAGTGAGTTTTAGAAAAGAAGAAACAAGGAGTTATATCTAAAGGCAAAGCAAAGAATTGATATCAATTTCAGATATCAAGGCAATCTTTTGTCCAAAGATGGGCAATATCAAGAATAAAAAAGATAAAACATTTCCTAGACAAAAAATTGGTATAAATAAATATGAGAACTGTCCCCCGCAATCTACAAATTGATGATACCTATGAAGGACTAAAAAAAACATTGCTAACAATAAAACCGCAGAAATGAAATACCAACAGAACTGTTTAAAGCTTTGCACGATAATTACTAATTTGCAGTTAGTAAACAGATGTGGCAAATACATTAAGATTAAGGAAGTGGAAAAAAATCAATTTAAATTCAGCATCAAAAAAACATCAGTGCTAAAAATTGTTGAAGCTACCAAACAATTGCAGATACCTGATAATGAGAAAATGGTCAAGGTTTTGCATTCTATGTTTCAACAATCCGTAGAACAAGCACTGTCAGATGTACAAGCTAGATTCAAAAGAGGCAGCTCACATTGCTAATCACTTCTGGATATTGGAGAAGGCTAGAGTTTCCCAAATACATTTTTAATTGATTATTCTAAGGCTTCTTATACTATAGATACAATAAATTGTCCACAGCACTTAGAAAGATGGGTGTACCAGGCCGCTATCTAACATGTACCAATAAGATACTAATACACTAATATACCAAGCCAACTTATTCTATGATGAGCAAGAAGCAACAGAATGCAACATGAAACAACCAAATCGTTCTAATATAAGAAATTAGTGTACCAAGACAGTACCAAACTGTCTCCTTATTTAGTTACATGCAGGAGAAATCCTTGAATAGAAGAAATAGAAACTGGAACTAAAATAGCAGGAAGAAATAACAGCAACATGAAAAACATGCTGATGATACTTTTTTGATGACTGCAAGCAAGGAGAACATAAAATGAACCTCTTATTGAAGGTGAAAGAAGAGAAACTTCTCCATCGGCCACTGTACTGCTACTAATTAACATTAGACAAACTAAGATTGTGTCAATGCCAGTCCAATTGAAATAGATAGAGATGACTCTATCTTCCCATGGTCAAAAATTTACAAGAATAGTGATTGTAGTCATGAAATAAAGAGATGCCTGTGAGAAAGACTATGACAGGTGTATACAATATATAAAATTGCACAAATAATACATTGATGACAAACATACATATTCTGAAGGCCCTTCTATTTCCAATTCTGATCCATCCCTATGAAAGTTAATTTTAGGAGGGAAATGCATTTAAATTCTAGTGTGTAAAACAGGGTTCCCCAACCCCCAGTCCATGGATTGGCACCTGAATGCTGCATGCCAGAAACCGAGCCACACAAACCAAGGAAGGCCCATCCGTGGGATATACAGCACATGCGAAACCATGCCCCCTACAGTCTGCGAAAAAGCCTCTCTCCACAGAACTGGTCCCAGGTGCCCAAAAGGTTGGGAGTCACTAATGTAGAAAATTGGTAAGAATACTCTCAAGCAAAAGGATCATTCAGTGCTAGATGATTTAAAAGCACACAGCTTGCTGGAAGCATTAATAGTGAAGTTAAAATTTAAATATTTTGGAAATTTAATTAATTAAGATAGTAAATTAACACAGGTTGAATGTAATCAATATGTGTAATTAAGTGACAGTTATAAAGACTTGATTATGAGCCTTTCAGAAATATCTTAAACGACTAGTGTTTTTCTACAAAGTTTATGGAAGTTATAGCAATCAGCTATAAAATTGCATTTTGGCATACCTCAAATATATGCCATTTTTTATACAAAAGAGTACGTCTCTGTTGGATTGGAGAAGAAAAAGAGATCTCTCTTTAAATTATTAAAATAAAATTAAAATTATTAAAACTGTCACTGCATGCATAATCAGGAACAGCTTCTGAAGCAATTGTATTTGATAGGAAATGGAAACAGCTGCATTACTAGTTGAAAAAGAAATACTTTCTTTCTGCTCCTGTGCATGGCACATCTTCCAAAATATTACAATAGTCTTACTATTTTGTGTTTTTAATGAAAAAATTTTGTGACAGGAAATATATGCTAGAGATTAAGAATTTTTTATTATCTTTCAGTCCTCTTCATCCTGCAGTTTTTTAGTTTAAAAAAGTGTCTACCCTGGGACACAATGCATGATAGTAAAAGGTGACAGCAGTTTGTCCATTGAATGTACAAAGAGCTGCCATGCAGCTTTTGATGTGTTCAGTTTCTGCTTTACTATTTGTGAGAGATAGTTGATCTAAACCAGGGCTGTCAAACTCACGGGCTATGGGCCGGATGCGTCACGCACTGTCCGCACTCCTGACCGGTTTAGCGAAGGGGGGGAAAAAGTCCCGATGTGTCACGTGATGCCTCAAGTTTGACACCCCTGATCTAAACAAATGCACCTTTTGCTCATTATCAAGTTATTGTATTTATCTGTCCAAATTTTGAGCATGAGCATCATTATTCAATGTTTTGTTTTAAAATTACATTTTTTTTTCAGGGACAACAATCTCTTGTTTTCAGTTAATATTTGAATTCAAACTACTGCAGCTCTTGTAATCATGTTTTTGTTAAACCTTTGTTTTCTCAGATTGAAATCAGTCCCCTTGAAAATGCAATTGAAACGATGCAGTTAGCAAACGATAAAATTAACAATATGGTTCAGCAACATTTGAATGATCCAAATCTACCTATTAACCCTCTCTCTATGCTGCTAAATGGCATTGTGGACCCTGCAGTCATGGGAGGCTTCACCAATTATGAAAAGGTTTGGTTGGTTTTTATTCTTTCAATAGTGATACCGTAGAGATGAAAAATAAAGAGCTTAATGGCAATGACAATGTAACGACTTACTGAATAAGTGACTAATAAACTGATCAGTAGCCATTACTAGCAGAATGTATTTCATATTAAAAATGGATAATCATTTGCTAACATAAGTACTTTTAAAATGTTTTTTGTAGTAGTTAGTTCAGGCGAGACAGAGAGTCACTGAAACTGGAAACTAAGGTGAACCATTTCTTGTTTGATGAATAAATAATGAGGATTAGTAGACAGAAGAGAAAATCAAGGAAGAATTTATGCGGTCTTGTTTCTTTCTCCTCTTCTCCCCTCTAAATTATTAGACAACCTGAAGAATTAAATCTGATTTGAAAACCATATTAATCTACCACTGGGCCACTTGGCACCTGGGGTAAGGCTTTAAGGAGGGCCCTTCAGCCACATTTTTACAATGGCTTAATCCAGATGTCATGTGAATCTACTAACAGTCAATAGTGGGCTGAGGGAGCTGCAATTTAACCCCAAATTGTGACTCAGTTGGTAGGTTTGCTATTGTCAGTTTATAGTTGTGATTTAGATTTCTGCTTATGTTGAAGAAATCTTAAAACCCATGCAATCTATGAGATAGTATACAATTCTGTAAAATAAACAGCAGACAGTACACTTCTGGTTCAGGGCCTCATTATATAAAGCAGGACTGAAGAAATTAGATATAGATTCTGCATTATTACAATGATCATGTGCTGCTAGATACAAGAGTAGAATGCTGTGAATGGCTGATAAGGTAAGCCAATAAAAGTGGTAAGCCACCTTCTGACTCATATGTAGATCTTTGTTACCCCTAATGGGGCAGAGAATGAATCAGCTTGCTAGACCAAGAGCTGGCTTGTATTCCCTAATTAGAATAATGTATTAATACTGAAAGGGCTTAAATTGACCCCAAATTTGACAGCAATGATGATTAATTATTGATAAGTAGACAAAATTATGTTATTTTTACTATAATTTGAAATTTATTTTATTTAATTAGGCTTCCTCAAATGGCTTGTATTAGTAATCTGTGCAGGTATAATTCAGTGACTTTTTAACATACACATTGCATCATTTAGTGGCTCAGAATCATAGCATTTGGCACTGTTCTAGTAAAGAACTCACTAGTAAATATAACTCAAGATGAAGCAAGGTTGTATAAATGCAACATGATGCATGTTAAGGAGCTTTTAAAAGATGATTGTCATTTATATATTTATTTGCCCTTATTAAAAATGTCCCCATCATTAGCTGTTTTAAATGAAAGAAAGGTCACATTTCACAATGCATGATTCCAATGTTCATTCTCTATGATTGACATTATGACAATCTTTAATGATATTTATATTCAATCCTATGCCTGTTCAGATATTTACCTCCTTTCAAAATGTTAAAATTCCAGGACTGTATTTTCAATTGGAAATACAATTCAATCTATTTTCCCTCTATAAAAACTTTGTTTTTGTTTTTTACAAAAAACATTTTAGAACTACTCTTAATTTTTTATTAAAAGGCAGAATCATTTATGAAGTAATAGGCCATCAGTATCTATTAGTCGTGATGACAGATATTACTTCCAAAATGGTTCTGTTTATCTTTTTTTTTTTTTAAACGTAGGTGGGAGATTGCTATTTTCCTGCTTCATTTGTCATGGTCATCTGTTTTAAACATGAACACTTTAAGTGTCTTATAATCTTTTTTATAAATGGCAATACTTTTGAATATTCAAATTTGAGATAGTTTTATTTTTCTTTCATAAACTGATAACCTTATTTGCTGGTGCAAATAACAATATATTAATATTTTATTATTTAGTGCCTTTATACCAAATATAAAATTATAATTGGTATAAAGGTTATACTGGGGGTATCATGGCTCAGCGGTTAAAGATACTGAGCTTGTCATCTGGAGATTTGACAATCTAGGTTTGAGAGTCAAGCTCCACGCAATGGGGTGAACTTCTGTTACTTGCCCCAACTCCTGCCCATGTAGCAATTCAAAAGCATGCAAATGCAAATAGATTAATAGGTAACACTTCCATGGGAAGTTAATAGCCATCCATGTGCCTTTGGTGTATAGCCATGCTGGCCACATGACCATGAAAATTGTCTGGCTTCCTCGGCCAAGAAACGGAGATGAGCACCATGACTGACATGGAAATCTGTAGCTTTACTGTTATACCAATATTTATTTATTTCAATATGTCACTATTAAAACAGAAATATTGTTCCCCAAAAGGCATTGTTAATAGTGGCCGTAATAGAGGAAGAGACAGCTGAGATAAAACAAGCTCTGATATAGCCATCAAGTCCCCCATGGCTCAGTTGGTGGTAATGGCCTTAAAGAAATGAGAAGAGTACAAGTGAAATAGGCATCTAACAAATGTCTACTTTCCTCCTTCTCAGAAAGATTTTCCTCAGAACTACTGTTAACGTTAATGTTTATCTATTATTATTACTCATTGTATAAATGCTATTGTATTAAATAACTGCTGGCTTTTCCCCCCATTAGGCTTTCTTTAATGAGAAATACACATATGAACACCCAGAAGATCATGAAAAAATTGAAAAGCTAAAGGATCTAATTGCATGGCAGGTAAATCAGATTGACAAGGAACCAAATATCTTTTTCAAATAGTTTATTGTCACTTTTGACAAAAATGAGGCATGAAAGAATTCACTTTAGTGCATATGTTTATTATCTGGGCTGATTTATTCCATTAGTGACGAAAAGGAATATAGAGATATAAGTTAGATTTTCAGGTGTAAATTATCATATTGGGATCGCAGAAATCTTACTTATAAACATTTTATGTCAAAATTGTGCTACATCCAGATTAAAGTACAAAATGTGGAAGATATAGTTAATAAAAGAGCAGTTTCCCTCAACTTGCTGCCCTTATAATGAGTTATATTTTAATTTCTAAAATCTCACAATAAGTTTGGAATTTATATCTTTTCTGAGTTTATTATGAGAGCTAATCCAATATATCTTGTGGGCACCAAGTTAGGGAACCAAAAAAGGAAAAATATTAAAAACAAGAAACTAGAATTAATAGACAGTGTTCTCCAAAGTAGCTAAAAGTAAGAAAACAAGTGTATATTTGAGGTTTTATCACTGCTTTCTGCATCGTAAAATAGCCTGCCTGTGGCTTCAGAGAATATTGAATATGCTTAAACTTCATTGAGCTTTTTAAATGATTTTTCTAAACCAGGTTTAGTAACTTTCTGAGGATTATGAAATTACATGGTTCTCCTATATATTCTTGTATTTAACCATGAGTTTTGACTAGAAATTACTTAATTAGAAAACTAATTACAAATACTGCTGACAGCAGGTTACTATAAATTAAAACAGAATAAGAAAAGGGAAAAAGTCCACTGAAGGGGAAAAGTGATCTCAGATATGAAGTTTGCTGTTATAAACCAGAAGAAATATGAAGTTGGTGTTGCAGAAAAAAGTAACATTGATGGAGGGAAAAAGTAAAACCTTCTAATGACTAAATCATTAATGGATATCTGTAATTCAAAAATATCTATTAAATATAAATATATGTCATTATAGTGATTTATGTGATGTGCAGATGATGCTCAATTTCATTATGCAAATGATAGAAATGATGTAAATTGCCACAGAAATTTGCTCCATTGCATAAAAAAGTCCATTACATTGAGATCCACTAAAAGAAAGTTTCACTGTACTTATTATTTTGTTTATTTATTATTCAAGGAATTTAAAAAGAGGATTTAAGTTTATTAACAGTGACATATATTAACTCACATATGTGAGTTTACTCAGCTGTGCTCATGTCTTAATAATTATGTATTGAATTGCTACTAAAATTAAATTTTCATCAATGATTAAAAGAAGATAAAAGTACAAGAACAGGGAGTTAATATCTACAAGGCTTATGGCATATCCCTGTCTGAAATCAGTTAGGATATATTTGCAGCAATTGAAAGCTCATAACAGAAAAAGTCAAAGGATTGAACTAGTAAGGCCAAATTTCAGTTGATGAGAAAGCACAAGGGCTTATCTGTTCAAAGAAAAAAGGCTTGCAGACAGTAGAGGTGATCCTCCATTATGAAGACACAGAAATGGAGGAACAAGAGCTATGGATGTGTCTAATGACCAAAATCAAAAAGATAGAGGATAGTTTGCACCACTGGTACTCAGAAGTTGTTTTCAGATCATTGCAAATATAAGAGATTCCACCTTTTAAAGGGAAGATACAGCAGAATATGAGACTATTATTATTAATATTAATATCAATATAAAATAATAATAATATAATAATCCAAATAATAATATCCAAAAGATCATAGGAACATAAAGTGGAAAAGTTGTCGAGAATGGTGAAGATCTTGTGGGACTGTTGAATACAGATGGATCGCCATTTGGAACACAACAGATGGATCGCCGTTTGGAACACAACACGCCAGATATTATGATTATCAAGGCCAAAATATAAAATTTATTGATATCGCTGTACCAGGAGATGCCAGAATCGAAGAAAAAGAACTGAAAAAAAATCACAAAATATCGTGACCTGGCCATCGAAACTATACTGTTATGGGTGAAACATGGACCAGTGATTCCAATTGTCATCGGGGCACTTGGTACCATGTCCAAGAATTTTACAAAACACATCAAGGAATAGCAGCTTTCTGCAATAACACCAGTGGAACTGCAAAAAACTGCGCTACTCGGAACATCATATATTTTAAGAAGCTACTTGGTTGATACTAGGAGGCTGGCAGCAACCTGTATCAACCGTTAGCACCAGTCACTGGTATTTGTGATACATTTTTAAATGTTCAGTTGACTGAGTTTCATGTTTAATGAATAAAAGAAACAATAATTATCAACAATGCTTCTTAAAGACAAAGAAAAGAGGGGTCCTTGGCGCTGGCTGAGCTTGCTTGTTTTCTTGCAGATGTTTCATTCCAACACTGATGATTTTACCTAGTTAGGATAATGAAAAGTCTGCAAGAAGACAGGCAAACTCTGAGAGCACCTCATTTCAACCTGAGCTACAAATATTCTGCTTTATTGGTATCAAGAGAAGGGTTATTGAATTTGGCAACTCATTACTATAATGAATTAAAACAATCCTATAGCAACTGTGCCTATCAGCTTGTGAAGTACTGTAGGCTATCTGCAACGTGATGTCAGAACAATTTTAAAAGTCCAGTGATGATTATGCTCTATTGGTGATATATGTAAGGAAAGGGATACTGCAATGAATTACAACTCTGTCGCCATAGACCTTGAAACTCTAAGAATGAGTTTAAACTAAAGACCTTGAAGGTTTAGGTGTTATTCTTCTCCAACCATCCACTCCAGTGTTTTTAAAATTTTCTGTAATTATGGAGAAATTTTCTGTAATTATGTACAACATTTAGAGAATGTAAACATTATCCATCTGCTTACAATTTTGTCTTTGACATGAATTATCAATTTTTAAGTGAATAAAATCATAATTATACATGTAATCCCCTGGTTACGAGCGTTCCCTTAGTGAACATTTGAAGTTACGTGATAAGCACCCCCTTGCATTTATTTATTTATTTATTTGTTTGTTTATTTATTTATTAGACTTATATACCGCCCCCTCTCCCAAAAGGGACTCGGGGCAGTGAACAGCCAAGATAAAAATACACATACAGAACGCATATACAACATGACAATATTAAAAATTAAAAGAATTAAATATAGCATGGCTCTAATTAAAAATATAAACAAAAGTTAAAAGAAATTAAAACCAGGTTAAAATTTAAAAAACCCTAGGCCAGTCCGGCTTGCCGAAATAGGTGAGTTTTAAGTAACCGACGGAAGGCCATGAGATCAGGGACGGCCCTTACCTCCGGGGGTAATTCATTCCAGAGAGGGGGTGCTCCCAATGAGAAGGCCCGCATCCTCGGGGTCGCCAGCCGTCCAGCCGGCGGCACTCCAAGGAGACCGACTCTATGGGAGCGTACCGGTCGGTGGGAGGCCGATGATGGCAGGAGGCGGTCTCGCAAGTATCCCGGTCCCGAGCCATGGAGCGCTTTAAAGATAGTAACCAAGACTTTGAAGCGCACCCGGAGGGCCACCGGGAGCCAATGCAGCGCGCGCAGAAGTGGCATAATACGGGAGCCCCGAGGAGCTCCCATTACCACCCTCGCGGCTGCATTCTGCACCAACTGGAGCCTCCGGATGCTCTTCAAAGGCAGCCCCATGTAGAGAGCATTGGCATAATCTAGGCGGGAGGTCACCAGGGCGGAGGTGACTGTGCGAAGCGCATCCCGATCCAGAAAAGGCCGCAACTGGTAGATCCGATGGACCTGACCAAAAGCCCCCCTGGTGACGGCCGCCACATGGTCTTCCAGTGACAGTCGCACATCCAGGAGGACACCCAGATTGCGGGCCCTCTCTGTGGGGGTAAGAATTTCCCCCCCCACAGCCAGCGATGGAACCATTACCAACAAATCCTGGAACTATGAATCTTGCAGCACCATGGCAGTTGTTCACCCTCACAAAAAAAACCCACAGAAGCTCTGCAACATTCGTCCTGCACGTTGCTGGCCGAAATAGAGCTTTAGAGGGGCAGATCCCCTCAGAAACTCCGTTTGGGTGTCCAGAGGTCTTGCCTGGCATGTTGCCACTGAAATGGAGCTTTTCCATGGGGTGGAATCCACTTTTCCATGGTCAAGTGTCTAGCAAGCATGACGATCTGCCAAGGAATGCTGTTACCTTCTCACTGAAGTGGTATCTAGTTATCTACTTGCTTTCAAACTGCTAGGTGGGCAGGAGTTGGGCAAGTAACAGGAGCTCACCTCATTGCACACTGCTGAATCTCAAACCCAGGCTGTCAGCTTTTTGATTGACAAGCTCAGTGTCTTTAACCACTGAGCAATCACCTTAAAACAATGTAGTCAAAGATATATTGTGGATTTCATAAAAGTGAATTTTAATAAGTTCAGAACAATGATTAGTAGGACCCAAGAAAGTGTAAAAGGGAATAGAACTCAAGAAAGAGGAGAGTTTTTAAATGAAGGAAATACTAAAATCCTAATTGCAAAGAATTCCATCGAGGAAAAAAATTGAAGACAGCAAAAGAATCCAACACACACACACACACAAACACACACACAAACCTTAGGGAAGACCTGCAAATTAAAAAAAGGGCACATGCAGAAAAGAAGGGTCAGTCAGTCAAACAATTGATCATCTGATATCAGTAAATTTAAAATAGAGAGCTGAAGTTAGTAAAGGATGCTAAAAATAAACAAAAAGGCTTTTTTCCAGTTGTATGAAAGAAAATAAAGATGAGAAAGGTGAATACTATATGCTCAAGACAAACTGCTAATAGGTAAAACAGCAGAACATCAGCATATCCTCATAATATACCGTATTTCAATTCATTCTATGTTCCAAAACAGTCTTCAAAAACAGACTGTATGTTCCACCAAGAAATTATGACATAGAAGGTGAAACTTAAGATTGATAGAAACTTTTTTGAAAGAAAGATTGAAAAAATTTTCTTTGAATGTGTCATCTCTCCAAGACTATATTTATGGCATCCTAGGGACCAAAGGAACTAACAGTTGACCTCAATTTATTACATTTGAAAAAATCATAGAATACTGAAATTCCAGGTGATTGGCAAATGTTCTATCTTCAAAAAGTGGATAAAGGAACATCCAGCAAATCTTTATGGTCAGTCTGACATTTATCCTTAGGAAGATTCTAAAGCAAATTCTTTAGAATAGAATAGAATAGAATAGAATAGAATAGAATAGAATAGAATAGAATAGAATAGAATAGAATAGAATTCTTGATTGGCCAAGTGTGATTGGATACACAAGGAATTTATCTTGGTGCAAATGTTCTCAGTATACATAAAAAAAAGATACATTCGTCAAGAGTCTTAAGGTACAACACTTAGTAATAGTCATAGGGTACAATAAGCAATCAAATCATACTAGGAAACAGTCAATATAAATCGTAAGGATACAAACAACAAAGTTACAGCCACAAGTGGGAGGGGATGGGTGATAAGGAGTGATGAGAAGATTAACGGTAATAGTAGTGTACACTTTGTAAATAGTTGAACAGTATTGAGGGAATTATTTGTTTAGCAGAGTGATGGCTTTCGGGGAAAAACTGTTCTTGTGTCTAGTTGTTCCGATGTGCAGTGCTCTATAGCGTTGTTTTGAGGGAAGGAGTTGAAACAGATTATGTCCAGGATGTGAGGAGTCTGTAAATATTTTCACAGCCCTCTTTTTGATTCGTGTAGTATATAGTTTCTTGATGGAAGGGAGGTTGGTAGTAATTGTTTTTTCTACAGTCCTAATTATCCTCTGAAGTCTGTGTCTGTCCTGTTGGGTTGCAGGACCAAACCAGACAGTTATAGAGGTGCAGATGACAGGCTCAATAATTCCTCTGTAGAACTGTATCAGCAGCTCCTTGTGCAGTTTGATTCTTTACAGACCAGTCTTCTCTCACAATTCGACTGAGTAATAGCCTTAATAGATTATGGATAATCTATTAAGCATGTAACTTGAATTCAATATTTTTGACATGCTGCTGTTACAGTCTGGATGTAATTAAGTGCTGTTATTAATTATTGATTCCTCATTGGAGTGCCTGGTGGATTGGTCTGAGACCCACGACTCTTCTATATTTTCATTAATGACTGAAATGAAAAGGTAGTGAGATTGTTTATGATATTTACAGATTATATGTAATTGGCTGGGATACCTAATACTCTTGAAAACCCACATAATATTCAAAAATATGTTGCAGAAAAGGGCAGTAAGTCAGTGTAAATTATTATGTATGTAAATATTATTATTTATTTTGTAATTAGCTCACTAGAGGAGAAGAACTTGAAATATTCTCTATGAGGTGGTTTCAATTTTTAAAGGAGATTGAAAATTCATAGCATTTGACACATCCTGTTAGTTCTTCAGCACTATTTGGAGTGCTTCTTAATTAAATTATTTTTAACTTAAAAACACAATTCAAAATAGAATACAAAAGCAGCATACAAAAGCAGCCTTCCAATGCCACAAATTCTGTTATGGTTGGTGATAGAGCTATGAGGAAATGGATATGCCCTTCCCAAGATAGTATCATGCAGTATTCCTTTCAACCATCTCCATCCAGTTTTCTGAAAGCAGCGGAATTCTGACTATAATTTTTATCACTGCATGCAGGGAGTCACTTGCCACACCCAGTGGCCATTCCACCCAATGATTTATAGCTTTTTATAGCCATCCAAGCCATTGCTGTGGCAATACATCAATAATGAAGACAAGCTCTATATCATAACAGCAAGGCTGGCTGATGCTATAAAATGCTATAAATTGCTATAAATTACAAGAATGGAAAAGGCTTATAGGGAAAGGAGTAGAAAAGATGGTAATGTATCGACTATCACCTTCATAGGGTGAAGGTCCATAGCAAGAAACTGCATTTACGCATCAAGAAGCACATCCCTGACAATAACTTCACTACTGTACTTTGTGAAAAGGAGTCTCTCTTGGTTAAAACTATCTCATTTTTCCCCCAGTGTAGCAAGGCCCACATAGAACATATTTTGTACAGTTTTGCGAACAGCCAATCCATTGTGTTGCTTCAGGAGTAACTGGATTTGAGGGTGTTTTTTTAAGGCTCTCAGGGTAAAAAGGGGAGCCCAAATATACCTCTATATATCCTTGACGTATGACCACAATTGAGCCCAAAATTTCTGTTATTAAGTGAACCATCTGTTAAGTGAGTTTTGCCCCATTTTACATCCTTCCTTGCCACAGTTTTAAGTCAATCACTGCAGTTGATCAGTTAGTAACCCGGTTGTTAAGTGAATCTGCCTTCCCCGTTGACTTTGCTTTTGAGAAGGTCACAAAAGGGGATCACATGACCTTGAGACACAGCAACAGTGACAAATATGAACCAACTGCCAAGCACCTGAATTTTGATCACATGATTATGGGGATGCTGCAAAGGTCGTAAATGTGAAAAACTGTCATAAGTCACATTTTTCAGTGCCGTAGTAACTTCAAATGGTTATTAAATGAACCATCATGTTTGGGGAGCTGGGTCAGATCAAGAACTAACTGTAATGAAAGAAGCAAAGCTTTGACTAAGAACTAGAAACGGATTCAATAGGTCCAAATGGTAATAAGAGCACATAGATTAATTATAAAATAAGGGAAGAAATCTCTGGGTTTTTTTCTCTTGGGTCTTGCTGAGCAAGAATGGTGTTACTGAGTCTAGTAAGTTGGCTCTTTGGTTCTGAGCACCCTGGGATCATATTTAGAATATATGGTGATTTGGGAAGGGACATAATTAAGAAGCTATGGAGTAATTTATGAGTCCACTGATCACTTTTAACATATATTTTTTAATATACAGAATTATTTCAATCATAGTTGAGGCCGTCACCGCCTCTGCTGGGGCCGCCGCCGGGGCCGCTGAGGCCGTTGCGGCTGCCGGCGCCGCCGTCGAGGCCGGAGCCGCTGCCGTTGCCGTTGAGGCCGTTGCCGGCGCGGAGGAGGCCGTGGGGAGGCTGGAGGACTGTTGCTGGGGCCGGCGCCGGAGCCGCCGCCGCCACTGAGGCCGTTGCCGGTGCCGCCGTTGAGGCTGTTGCCGGCGCCGGAGCAGCTGCCGCCGCCGTAGATGGTTCTTGGGCGGCGGTGGTGGCTGGGGGTGAGGCCGGAGCCGCTGATGTTCATCGGTTCCTCAGATCTGTTTCCTCCAGCCATGCCATGCACCCGCTGGTGTGGAGGCCGGGGCCAGGACTGGACTCAGGGCCGGAGCCGCTGCCGCCGAGGGCTTTTTGGGCCTCTCGGGCGACGGGGGCGTTGTGTGGCCAGGCGTCGGATGCGGTGCCTGGCAGTTTCCATCAGGCCCGGAGCTGGAGGAATGCTGCTGGGGTCTGGGCGGCCATGGGGGCCAGAGCTGGAGCTGCCGCTGGGGGTTTTCGAGTGGCGGCGGCCCTGTCCGGCCAGGCCTCGGCGTTTTTATCCACCCAGGGACGACGTGGGTCTAGCGAGGTGCCCAGCATTTTCCACCAGAACTGGAGGCGGAGGAGTGTTGCCGGAGCCGGGGCCGTCACTGTGGGCAGTGAGAGAGCCTGCGGCGAGGCCAGAAAACATGACCTGCGTCCCCGAGTGATGGGTCCCCTGCGAGGCCGGATGTCAGCTGCCAGTGGGATGCGACTGCTCCAGCCTGAACTTGGGTCCCGCTTGGTTTGGCCTTTGCCTGGTCGATGGCAGTCAGGGAAGATCCAGCCAAAGACACAGACATTGATATATTCCTCGAAAGATCTGTGGGCCCTGAGATATGTCCCCCTGTCTCAGAGTTGGCCCTCTTACCTCTCCAAGACTTATCTCAAGGACGGATCTTGGGATCCGGAGAGATGGTGGGGTCGCCGGAAGAGTAGGAGGGAGGGTTGTTTAAAATTTTTAATTAGATTTTTAAAGGGGTTAGGGTTGGCCGGGCGGGGGCTGGGGGACAACCCGCCTGGGGCTGGGACCGGGTCGCGGGCTGAGCGTTGCCGGGAGGGTTTGGGTTCGGATGGGGCTGTATTGAGGATGGGGGGTTGTCCCGGGGAGGGTGATCTTAAAGCTATTAGTACGGTGAGCGGGAGAGGCAGATTTGGTGGCTATAGGGGGCCACATTCTGTTTCGGGAGCGCGCCCCCGCTATTTGTCTGCGGTGGCGCGCTCCGACCCCCTTGTTATGTCCCGTTCCCCAGGGGGTCTGAGTGATCGGGCCCTGGGCCTTCGGCTGATGTTGTGTAACGCCAGGTCCGTTATTAATAAGGCCCCCCTCATTCATGATTTGATCTGTGAGGGGGGAGCGGACCTGGTGGGTATCACCGAAACCTGGCTGGGCCTAGAGGGAGGAGTTCCTCTTGTGGAGATGTGCCCAGCCGGGTTTCGGGTTTTTCATCGGCCGAGGGCCCAGGGGAGGGGCGGGGGTGTTGCGGTGGTTATTAAGGAGGATCTGTGTCCGAGGGAAACCACTGTGTCTCAGACGACCGGGTGTGAGTCTCTTTTCATGAAGTTCGGTCCCAGGGTGCAGGTGGGCTTGCTGGTCGCATACCTGGATCCCTGCTATGCGGCATCGGCCCTGCTTGAGCTCCTTGAGGTTATAGCCGGCGTGGCGGTTGAGACCCCCAGGCTTATGGTCATGGGGGATTTCAACCTCCCTTCTGCCGGCGGTGCCTCGGGGATTGCTCAGGAGTTCATGGCTTCCATGACAGCCATGGGCCTGACCCAGTTAATTAGGGACCCTACTCACGTGGGAGGTCACACCCTGGATCTAGTTTTTGTCTCTGATCAGTGGCAGAGTGGTCTGGGTGTAGGGGATATAGTTATAGAACCCCTGTCATGGACAGATCACTCGCTCCTGAGGCTCGACTTCCGTTCCGCACCCCCCGACCGCAGGGAGGTGGGGCCGCTTAAATGGTACCGCCCCAGGCGCCTGATGGACCCGGATAGGTTCCTGATGGAGCTTGGGCCATTTCCCGAAGCTCACACACACGACTCGGTTGAGGGCTTGGTCGCCACCTGGGATAGGGTGGCTGCTGGGGCCCTTGACCGGGTCGTGCCCTTGCGGCCTCTGACCCGGTGCCGATCCCAAGTGGCTCCTTGGTTTTCTGAGGAGCTAAGGGAGATGAAGCGCCGGAAAAGACGCCTAGAGAGTAGTTGGAGGGCTAGCCGTTCTGAGTCTGACTGAACACTTCTACGATCTTATATTAAGATGTATTTAGTGGCGATAAGGATGGCGAGGAGGACCTACCTCTCCACCCTTATTGCGTCCGCGGAAAACCGCCCAGCCGCCCTGTTTAGGGTGACCCGCTCCCTTCTAGAGGCGGAAGTGCGGGAGGATCCCTTACAGGGTCGGGCTGAGGAGTTTTCTAGGTTTCTGCAGGACAAAATTGCTCAGATTCAGGACGAGCTGGACTCCGACTGGGCATCTCCGGGCGGGGGGCGGGGATGGATATCGGTGAGGCCAATTGGGTTGAGTTCGACCCTGTTACCGTGGAAGACTTGGACAGGGTGCTGGGGGGACTGAATGCCACCACCTGTTTGTTGGACCCGTGCCCCTCCTGGCTGGTCTTGGCCACTCGGGAGGTGACATGAGACCCGTGCCCCTCCTGGCTGGTCTTGGCCACTCGGGAGGTGACATGAGGCCAGGGTATTATAAACGCTTCCTTGAGAGAGGGGCTTTTACCCGCCGCCTTGAAGGAGGCGGTGGTGCGGCCCCTCCTCAATAAACCGTCCCTGGACCCAGCATTATTATCAAATTACCGTCCTGTCTCCAACCTTCGCTTTGTTGCGAAGGTTGTAGAGAGTGTGGTGGCCCGTCAGCTCCCGCAGTTCCTGGATGAAGCGAGTTATCTTGACCCCCTCCAATCGGGCTTCAGGCCCGGACACAGCACGGAGACGGTGTTGGTTGCGTTGGTGGATGATCTCTGGAGGGCTCGGGACAGAGGTTGTTCCTCTGTCCTGGTCCTGTTAGATCTCTCGGCGGCTTTTGATACTGTCAACCACAGTATCTTATTGCGGCGGTTGGGGGGGTTGGGGGTTGGAGGCACCGTGTTGCGGTGGTTCTCCTCCTTCCTCTCCGACCGTTCGCAATTTGTGTTGACGGGGGGGCAGAGATCGTCCCCAAGGCCCCTGCTTTGTGGGGTGCCTCAGGGGTCGGTGCTCTCGCCCCTGCTGTTCAACATTTATGTAAAGCCGCTGGGTGAGATCATCCGTGGCTTTGGGGTGGAGTTCCATCAGTACGCTGATGATACTCAGCTGTACATCTCCACCCCGGGCCACCCCAATGAAGCCGTTGAAGTGATGACCCGGTGCCTGGAGGCCGTACGGAGTTGGATGGGTCGTAACAGGCTTCGTCTCAACCCGGCCAAAACCGAGTGGCTGTGGTTTCCTGCGCCCAGATACAGCCAGCTTATTTCTTCGCTGGCCATGGGGGGAGAGGTATTGACCCCCGTGGAAAGGGCACGCAACTTGGGTGTCCTCCTGGATGTGCGGCTGTCTTTGGAACAACATATTGCAGCCGTCGCCAGGGGGGCTTTTTATCAGATTCGTCTGATCTACCAGTTGCGGCCCTTTCTGGATCTGGGCGCACTTCGCACAGTCACTTCCACCCTCGTTATCTCCCGCTTGGATTATTGCAATGCTCTCTACATGGGGCTCCCCTTGAAGAGTCTCCGGAGGTTGCAGTTAGTTCAGAATGCAGCCGCGCGGGTGATCGTGGGTGCCCCTCGGGGCGCGCACGTAACACCACTTCTCCGCAGGCTGCACTGGCTTCCTGTGGCCTTCCAGATTCGATTCAAGGTGGTACTGATGGTATTTAAAGTGCTCCATGGCTCGGGACCTGGGTACTTACGGGACCGCCTGCTGCCACCAACAACCTCCCGCCGCCCAGTACGCTCCCACAGGGTCACTCTACTTGGGGTGCCGCCGCCTGATTGCTGGCGGCTGGCGGCCCCGAGGGTGCGTGCTTTCTCTGTGGGAGCCCCCTCCCTGTGGAATGATCTCCCCCCGGAGATACGAGCCATGACAGATATCCTGACCTTCCGGCGCGCAGTTAAGACCTTATTTTTAAACAGGCCGGTCTGGTCCAGTAATGGTCTATGGGGTTTTAAGTTAATAGGGGTTTTAAATTTTAATCTTATTTTTAAACTTTATATTTCCCGGTTTTAAATGAATTATTGTCGGACGGGATGCAGCTAATTTGTATTTAATTTGGTTTTAAATTCTATTTAACTTTGTATTTTATGTTTTTATTAGGCTGTACACCGCCCCAAGTCCCTTTTGGGAGAGGGAGCGGTATAGAAATACGATTAAATAAATAAATAAATAAATATTTTACTACAATAGCTAAAATCCATCAGCAAACATATTTTTGAAGACTTTCTTTTTTCTACTTGTTATTCATTTACTGAAAAATAAAACATTTTATGTGCTAAACCAAGGGAGAAGTCTTCTTTTTATTCTTTAGCTGCCTAATAAAATGGGAGAAGGAACAAGAAAAAAATATATAATTATGCTACCTTATATTTAAGTTCCATAGCATAGCGAAATAGGTTATAATTAATGTTTGATTATAAGAAGTAGGTCTACTTCAAGCAGCAGAAGAGTGACTTTAAAAAAAAATTATACCAGATACTGTAATATGTAAATATTATACTTCCTCGAGTCTTTTTCATGGAAAGTCAAATGAATTGGCAATTGCATTCTACTTCAAATCAGATTCCGGATTGCATTCTGTAAGATTTCTTGAATACATTAAGTGCAGTTTGCTTGTTTTCTTCACTTCATTAATAATAAAATCTGCTAATTTAAGTGGATATTTAGGGATGATAGGAAAAATTGTTTTAATCAGTATTAGGGTTTAATTATGAATGATTAAGAAAAAAGCCTCTTAGCCTGATTACTATGAAGAATACTAAACACTGAAAACATGTATCTCATTTTATTATTACCCTATTAAGTTTGAAAGAGAGGGAGGAAGAGAGGGACAGAAGGAGGAAACAACAAACAGGAAGGTTTGTAGCTGTGGGAATAAAGTGTTTTTCTTAAAATACTTTAAAGGTCAGCCCTATCTCCATATTGTGAGCTAATTATCTTAACATGGAGATTTTATGACAGCAGCCTCGCGTGTAGTTATTTTTAGTCATAAAATAGAATGAATTTTTCTGATTTAAAATTTTTTAAAACCATTTTCTAGATATGCATGTTCAGCAGTGAGCAAAATGATTTATAAATACAAGCACACAAAAATGTAGATAAATTCATATAAAATATTTTAGTGATCATAATTAATTCTGTTTAGCCAAAAGCATATGTTTTTTAATGTTTTTGTTTCTTGAAATATTGTGGTTTGCACTGTCATCATGTAACATGAGACTCATCAGTTCTAAGCATATGACTTAGTTTTCTTAAAAAGATAAATATGTATTTATCTTGATGAAATTATATACATAAAAACTTGTGTAATAAAAAAACTGTACATGACATATATATGATGTAAATATGAGTTTTGTAGAATAACAGTAACCACAACTATTGTATAATTGTCATTTCCTTATAATGAACAGTGACATTTTGCATAGATTAACACCATTCTTACAGATAGTTTTATGCTGGCAATTCTTATGCATATAGCTGAGGTGAAATTCTCATTGTGTTCTTATTTCATTTCAAAGTCGATCAGAAAATGAAATAAAATGTAATTGTTCATTACAGATCCCTTTCCTGACAGAAGGTATCCGAATTCATGGGAATAAAGTCACAGAAGCACTAAGGCCATTTCATGAGAGGATGGAAGCTTGTTTTAAACAACTGAAAGAAAAAGTTGAAAAACAATATGGAATCAGAAGTCTTGTGAGTAGCTCTTTAAATATGCTATTTTTAAACACTTTTCAGTTTAAAAGTGAAGTGATGGAAAGCTAATCCTCCTCCTCCTCTTCACGAAATATCGCAACCTGGCCATTGAAACTACGCGATTATGGATGAAACATGTAACAGTAATACCTATTGTCATCGGGGCACTTGGTACCATGTCCAAGAATTTTGCAAAATACATCAAGAAGTTGCAGGCTCCTGCTGTAGTGCAAGCAGAACTGCAAAAGATTGCGCTACTTGGAACAACATACATTTTAAGAAGATACTTAGTTGATACCTAGGATGCTGGCAGGAACCTGCATCAACCATTAGCGTCAGTCAGTTATATTTGTGATATATTTTTAAATATTCAGTTGACTGAGTTTTATGTTTAATGAATAAAAGAGATAATAATAATATCATACACTTTAAGAATATACTTGGTTGATACCTAGGATGCTGGCAGCAAGCCTTTTCAACCATCAGCGCCAGTCAATGATATTTGTGATACATTTTTAAATGTTCACCTGACTGAGTTTCATGTTTAATAAATAAAAGAGATAAAAATAAAAATGATGGTGTTTGTGTTTACAATTTTATAGAGGCAGTTTACGTTATAAAAATCAACTACCTAAATATAGAATATATGTGCACCATGCGAAATTGATTTATTTAGGGCCTTTCATCCACCACTGTGGCCAGACAAAATAGTTGTTTTCCTATAAAGCAGAGGTCTCAAACTGGCGGCCCGCAGGCCAGTTGCGTCAAGCGTAGACCATGTCCACCTCAGCTCCACAAAGGCAAAATAACAACAACATTGTGATATATCACCTGACATCAACATGACATGGCGAGTTTGACACCCGTGCTATAAAGGCTGCTAGCAGCATTTTCTTTCTTTCTTTCTTTCTTTCTTTCTTTCTTTCTTTCTTTCTTTCTTTCTTTCTTTCTTTCTTTCTTTCTTTCTTTCTTTCTTTCTTTCTTTCTTTCTTTTTTTCTTTCTTTTTCTTTCTTTCTTTCTTTCTTTCTAGCTGGTTAGGAGTAGTCGATTCCTTAAAAAGAAGATAAATCAGGCTTGAGTTGTGAGAATGAAAAGAGTGTAGGTTAAGAAAATGCTCAATGCTTTCTCAATTCAATGTTATTTAAATTGTATGATTAACCATAATTACTAAAAAATAACAGCAATAAAACTGATAACACGAAAAGGGATAAGTCTCCCTTTCTCCCTAAGTCACCCCTTGATATGTTCCATAACCAGCGTATAAACTATAGAATTGCTACCTAGTGGAGTTCAAGGCAGCTATTTCATAAAGTCGGCTGGAGGCAGATAAATTGCTTTAGTAATTGTCAGTTGGCCATCCCCCGTCTAAATATTTTCCACATGAAAAGAAATATAGGGACATAAATTCTACTTATACTTCACTTATTAACATTGTGGCAAAATTAATGACCAAGATGGTATCCTATCCTATCACTGTTGTATTAATCACAGCAAAGATCTTGTTAAAATAAATAATATTATATCTGTTTTATTAGTACCTTGTGTGGAACCAATTTCCTATTAATCAATGGTTTGAAGTATTTATCGGTGATAATCACAAGGTTTTTTTTTTTGTCAGAAAAGCACAAATATTTTGTGTGTATATCATTTATCAATAGCTATCAAATCTTTAGTATTCAATACTGTAAAAAATTTTGTTAAAAATATTTTAAATAAGTTTATTCCATCTCTGTTTGTTTATAAACAGAGGTAATTGAATCTCAATACTGGTATTTGTGTTTCTATAACATTTTGGTCCATTTAAGCAATAGTATTTAATAATGGACAGTTAGATCACTACCAAAGAAAATCTCATCCACACAGAAAATCATGGAATCCCTTCTTGATCTAAGAAGTTTCCAATTCTCAGATGAGGAGAGGTGAGCTGAAGCAGATGCAAAGATCTTCTCTCCAAGTAGAGTGAGAGGGAAAAAGAACATACAATTTTCCTGCTGCTTGCCAAGATATTTCTTACATTTCAGACAATAGAATCTCTCCATAGGATGAGATTCCTGATTCTGTCTTTTGCACCAGCTTCTTGGGACTGGTACTTAAAATAAGAGCTGAGCAGGAGCAGTGAGGTTTCCAACAGAGAGGTGTAACTTTCAAATTCAGCTCACCTCTACTCCATCTTGTTTTCTATAATGCAGATACCAAGTGACCTAAGGTTTATAATGATATCTGGTGATAAGGAATATGTTTGCAAGGAATGGAAAGAAGCTGAGAATAAACACTGAAATAAAAATAATCATAGGGATATAAGATGAGAGTCTACAACTTAATTATTGCTGGGTAATTAGGGCAGGTTGGTGCTTGTCCTTTTTTCCTTTGAGATTGCAGTCCAACCAAGGAAGTCAAAGTTACAATAAAGTTGGCCAAAAAGTGCTGTTCTTCATCAGCTACTGATCAAATGTTTATTATCATATATATAATCCTGGATGTAGCTGGTGATTTACTAACAATCTTGCTAGGGGGTGGGGGTGATTTGCTGAGGAGGGAATGTATCTCCTTAATCTGTATTACCAGCCTATTCCATGATACAACCAAATAGGATGGGAAAGTGAGGGGGTAGAATAGTCAATAGGAATTCTATCTTGCTGTTGAGTAGGCCAAGCCAGGAAATAGATACTACGCAGTCTACTAGAATTTTGGGGGGGTTTTAGAGTATATTTAAAGATTCTTGAAAGTCTGATAGCATTTCCCTCGACCTCAACTTATGTCAGAGACAATGAAGGCATTGAACTTCTTTCTCATTCCCTCTTTCTTTCTAGAGCTAAATTATTGTTTACTTAACCATTATTGTATTTCTTCTTCATAATTAGCTCCGTACTCTACACACACACACCAATGTATATCAGATTTGAGTGTAATAATTATAATAACTGTTATTTGAAATACCCTTGTTGAAGACAGGCTATCATGCACAGCCTAGAGCCTTATAAGTAATATCTTAGGAAGCTCAGATAGTAACAGTCCTCTTAATAATGGTCCGATTAAGTCACCGTACTTTTTTTCTTTTTCATTTATTTATTATGTCTTTGTAACAGAAGAAGTTAAATTTTATTTTAATTTCTAATTTGTTTTGTAGCCCTCATCAGTAGATGACCGGCAAGGCAATCGGCCAAGGTCTATAGTTCGATCGTTCACAATGCCGTCATCCTCAAGACCACTATCTGTTGCTTCAATTTCTTCCATCTCTTCTGATAGTGCTCCTTCTAGGCCTGGCTCAGATGGGTAAATGCAACCTAATATGTTCTATAGCTCTGCTCTGTGCCCTTTTCTTTGTCTTTTTGGAAATCAAATCTAAGCTATAAGAGGCTATCATGATGTGTAAGATATAAGAGGTCTATTTTGCTAGTTCATTCTGGAGCTATTTGATTTTATTTCATAAAACTTTATAGGTAAATTGAAAATCACTCTTATATCTAGATAGTGAAAAAGATATTTAGCTTGAAGATTCTTATCAGCCTCTTTTTATCTCAAATATTCAATATTAATATTTAAAATTAAAATATTTAAAATTCACCTATTTAATGTTAAAACATTAAATGATTAGGTGAATTATTCTGCTAGTTTTGTTTGTTTTGTTTTATTGCTATTTCTGTTTGATGTTGCACAGAGGAAGTGAGAAGAATTACCTACATATTTGTGGAATGCAAGATTTTGACCCAGACACTTTTTCACTAACTCTTGCCATTGTTTATATAATAAAAATAGGCATTTAGCATTACTTTTTACTTTAGCTTTATAAATAGCTTTTGATACGTTCTTTATCTTGGCATGTAAAAGCACACATAATTTTTAAAAATGGAACTGGTTGTGATACTTGTGCATTTGCAAAAGTATGTTTAAAGTAGCTATTCTTTGAGGGAAGCAAACATGCCTATTTGCATTTTAGTGCAAATAGATAGCAGAGAAATAGTTTTTGGCAGAAAAGTTCTGTTATGCCTTTTGATTGCTTTCCTTAAAAAGCAGACAGTATGAGTATGTCCTGTCTTACTAGCAACTATCAAGCACAGTTCCATATAGATGTTATTAGCATGTGATTGTATTCCTTAAGAAAATGTAGACATATTGAATATGTATAATGATGATTGATGTCATCAACTGCATTTTTACTAAGAAGACCTTCCAATGTCCTTTGATTCACAAAATGCAATACTCCATTATAAACTGTTTTGAAAAATAATCCTAAAGAATTAAAATCTTGGCCTGTATGTTTGCATATAGTACGTATCTGTAAGCAAACATGTTTTTGTACATTTCCTTGCTTGCTTGAAATAGAATGAATATACTGAAAGAGCTGTGCTTTCACGGTACTAACTGCATTTTAAATAATAATAATAATAATATTGTTTAGGTTTGTGCTTGAGCCCCTTCTGCCAAAGAAGATGCATTCTCGATCACAAGATAAGTTGGATAAAGATGACTCAGATAAAGATAAGAAAGAAAAGAAGAAAGAAAAGAGAAACAGCAAGCACCAAGAAATATTTGAGAAAGAATTGAAATCAACTGATATTTCTCTGCAGCAGTCTGAAGCAGTGATACTTTCAGAAACTGTAATTATAATTTACTCGTACTTTATTTACAAAAATAACTTGTGCATATCAGAATTCAATCTGTCAAAATGCTGGAAGGGGGTGGTTATACTCTTAGGATCTGGCATCATCACGAAGGAGTTTGTGTCATTTAGGACTGATTTGAATATCTCAAAACTTATAAATCCTTGCAAATGTAACATAGAGAGGAAGCAGAATAATTAGTATATTTGCTTGAAGAAGCCTCTTCTCTAGATCATTTAGCCAAGTGATCAGATAGTGCATCTCTCGTGCTGACATTTGGAAAATTATGCAGCTTTATTCCCATATCTATTTTTAATCCTATACTATGCCATATTAAAGAGAGTTTAGGGAGTGGAGATTAATCAGTATCCAATACGTTTTTCCAGGACTACCATAAATTTTAAAATGAACATAAATTATATTCAATCTTTAAAGGAGGTATGCTAAGCACAGTCAAAAGAATCTGCAATTATCTCTATCCAGGAGTATGAAATAATATATTTATAAATATATTTATAAAAGAAATTACTGTTACATCTAACTATTGTAAACTATCATTTTATTTGTTATACAGTTTTGTCTACTGTTCAGAAAAACCAGCGCAGAATCTTTAAAAACACAGATCTGGAAAACTGCTATGCTTCCTTGTGGCACAGTAGCAGTAGTGGGATTCAAAATTTTTTACTATCGGTTCTGTGGGCGTGGCTTGGTGCGCGCGGCATGGGAAGGATACTGTAAAATCCCCATTCCCTCTCCACTGCACTAACCTGCTTTCCAGCTGCGTTCTCTTGTGCAGGACAACAAAAGACCCAGCCGATCAGCTGGGACTCATGGGGGCGGGGCCAGTCAGAGGTGGTATTTGCCGGTTCTCTGAACTACTCAAAATTTCCGCTACCAGTTCTCCAGAACTGGTCAGAACCTGCTGAATACCACCTCTGCACAGTAGATATATTTTACATTAATCTGGGTTTACAATTTATCATGAGATCTGGAAGTTAGTGAGTAATGAATAGTAAGAACAGTACAACAGAATAACAGAGCTGGAAGGGAGCCTTTACCCTATCTTCCTAATCCACGCTCTCTGATCATTTGGTGAGGAGCTTGTCAAATCTGGACTGGATGGCAGCGAGGAAGAGGGATCCATTTTATTATCCAAAAAATTAGGGGAAAATCTATCTTAGTATTTTTTGGAAAAGGGCACATCAAGATCCTTTTATTAATGCTATTTTATTAATTTGACTAATGCCTTGAGACAAAAGCTTTTTTCTTATCATTATGACTTTATAATGTACATATTGGAACACACTTATCACAATGTTGACAGCTCATAAATTAACGTTTTCTCTCTTATATCCAACAGCTATACTCTCAGACCAAATTAGTTTTTATTGTCTTTCTTGGCAAATGTAGTATGTAATTTGGCCTACTAGATATTGCTGAATTACAACTCTATAAGCCATTATGACCAGTAGTGAGTGATGCTAAGAACTACAGTTTAGCAGGATGTTGTAGATCACTGTTTTTCATTTTTAGTGTAAAATATACTTCAAATTGGTCTAACATTCTCTTTTTCTGCCCAATCAGATCAGCCCATTGAGACCACAAAGACCAAAGAGCCAAGTTATTAATGTTATGGGAAGTGAAAAACGGTTATCTGTTTCCCCGTTGCCACCTCCTCAAAATATTCCTCCACCAATCACTCCAAGAACCAAGCTTTCTTTCAATTTACAGACCAGTAAGTCTAAAAAAATTATGTCTAGATGTATTATTTTAATAAACAAATGTATAGAATAAGTCCATCATATCATCAGTATTGTATATATCTCTGCCCAGGCCATGCTGCCAAAGTTCTTTCCCATTGCTTAGAGACTGTGCAGTTCTGGATGGGAAAGAAGCTTCAGTAGAATCCTATTAAGACTGGGGGCTGTGAGTTTTAGCACTCTAGATCTGGAGACCTTTTACTGTTAATTCTGCCTGGATAATATTTCCGTATTTAGATTTGGTATGCAATCTAGGAGTCTTCCCAGACTCATGGCTGAGAAGCAAATGGCAGCTGTAGCCAGGAGGTTTTTTGCATAAATCCATCTTTATGCCAGGTTATCCATTCCTAGTTTGGGTGTTACCACTCACAGTAATTCATATTTTAAATACTTCACAATTATATTGCAATACACCAGACCTGTCAAACTCATGGCCTGTGGGCCAGATCCATCATATACTGGTCATGCCCATGCCTAGTTTAGTGAAGGGGAAAAAAGTCCCAATATGTCATGTGACACCACCATGATGACATGAGTTTGATATCTCTGCAATACACTGTATATATGGCTACCCTTGAAAAGCTTTTGAAACTTCATGTTCATCACCTTCAAAAATTCATCAGGGCTTTAGGGGGCAGTGTTTATCTCTGTTTCTTAGCAAAAGGACCCAGCATTTCCATGGTCCATGTGACCAGCATGACTGTATGCTAAGGCACACGGAACACTGTTACCTTCCTACTGAAGAGGTACCTATTTATCTACTCACATTTGCATACTTTCAAACTGCTAGGTGGACAAGTCATGGGAGCTCACCCTGTCATGTGGCACTCTGGTCCCGAACCTGATCTGTCAAGCTTTCCAGCTTTACTTCCATCTCCAGTAGCTTTATTTCATTCCACTATATCTGACAGGGTGGATATGCTCTGGCTCCCTTTTGTGAAGCAATGTTGCTTGCAGAAACTTTCTCTGTCAGGGCACTAGTCCTATGAAACAGCTTCACCTTCAGATGGCCATGAATATTTGGCTATTCATGGCACTGTGGTGGGGGTGTTAGCGGAGATCTTTATGTATGTTTGTTTTTTATGCTTTGGAGAATTTTTAAGGGTAGCCTTGTCTATATTTTGACTGCTTGCTTTTTGGTTAGCTGCCCAAGGTTCTTGATTAACACATGTTTCTAAATGAGCCAGGTAGGAGGAACACTGGGAACAGAAGAGGTCACGCCTCCTTGGCAAATTGGTGGGAAGTGGGGCTGCACGGGGGGCAGCCGGCTCTTCTGGGGCGCCCCAAACTGGCCAGTGCTCTGGAGCACGGATGCGCCACGGGCTGTAGCCACACAAGAACCCCACTCAGACAGAGACGGAGGGAAGTCCCGGCCCGCCCGTCCTGGCCCACAGCTTTGCCCCTCTCTGGGTCTTCTGGCATGATACTCTTTCTGTTGCTGGTCTTTGTGACCGCATGTGCATCAGAAACCAGAAGACCAAGTGGCCGACGCACATGCACACGTTGGAAACAACGTCTTTCCGGATTGCACATGCGCCAGGTGGCTGCTCTTCTGGTTTTTGGTGCACATGTACACGTGAAGTCCAGCTGCCAGCGCACCGGAACCCGTAAGAGCAAGAGGTGAGGGTTCTGCGTGTCTGGAGAAATAGCTCTGTGTGCCACTTCCGGCACGCGTGCCATAGGTTCACCATCACAGGTATACATTTTTATCTAAGGGCATCTGAATGCTTTACTTCACTTATAGTTTGTTTTTGCTCCTTTTCTGATATGGAGATTTAAGATTTCTCTTATACCCAATAAGGGTTCTATTCTTTTATTAATAAGTAGGTACAAAGGAGCTAAGTCATGGCAGTTTCATTACTGCTACATGAACACAAAAAACAGGCCCAGTTGCAAGGATTATTTTAAGCGTGTGAAAAGTTGCAATGTCCCAAAAGAAAGAAAATTAAAGAATAAAATATGTGTCAGGAAGATTAGAAAGTTAGTTTTAAAATTGCCCCATTTGGGGGAAAAACAATAGTATTTATTGCCTTGGGACAGCTGGAGATTGTGTGGCAACAGTATATGGAACTCAATTCCAAGTTGACAGAAACTATAAAAGTCACTATTGCCTTATTCAGTATTGCAAAGCAGACTACAATTTCCAGCATCCCCTGGCAGCACAGACCAAGCTGAGATAAATTGTTTGTTTATTCGATATGGAATCCACTTCTGGGTACCCTTGGAACCAGTTAGGCGCACTTTCCTCATCCGAGGAACTGAGATTTCATCTCTTTGGCAGGCTTTAATGGGCTGTCTACTTCTCACAATCAGTTCCTGTCTTTTAATATTGCAGAAAGGCAGTTGTCTGCAAGAGTAAAGCTTTAAAAGGTTTGAGACGGATATATTTCATGTGCACGAAGCTAAAGTTTGATAGGCTGTTTCTTGATGGTGCAGGTTCCCAATACAAATTCAGGAAGTTTTACTTACTACTTTTCTGAGGTAGAAAATAAAAATGAAATAGTAGTCAGATGAAAGACTTTTCTCCCCCTTTAACTACATATACCTGATGCCCGTTCCAAGGAATTTATGGCAGAGTATGTGATTCTTTCCTACCCCCGTTTCTTCTTTCCAACTATTTTGTGAGGTACAATAGGCTGAAAGGCAGACTGGAAGATCTAATTTGAAGTTGGATTTGTAACATCTTTAGGGCCTTGTTTACAAGAACCTGTACTGCAGGGGTGTCAAACTGGATTTCTTCGAGGGCTGGATCAGCATTGTAGTTCTCCTCTGTGGGCCAGCCATGGGCAGGGTGGGGGGGAGGAAGACTGGATGGATGCCTCCTTCAGGACTCTGCCAGCCAAAACAGGGCATGGGGAGGCCTCATGCGGTCCCCCCCCATGCTCTGTTTTCAGCCTGGAGTGCTTCCTGTAGCACCCTGCTGACCAAAATGGGGGATGGGGGGTCACACACAGCCCCCCACACCCTATTTTGGCTGCCAGAGGTACCACAGGCCAGCCCTTTTAATATTTCCAGGCCAGCTCCATGGGCCAGATTTAAGCACTCCAAGGACCTTGAGTTTGACACCCCTGCAGTATTGTACATTTCATATTGTATGTGACAGAATGTTGCCTTATTTGGAATTAAAGATTTTAACAAACTTCTGGCAATTTTAAAAAGACCCTAAATGGAATATATCTGCAATGGTATTGCAGTCTATTAATTGATACCTGAAGCTGTGCAATACAGGTAGTTCTCAAGTTAAAAGGGTTTGTTTAGTGATCATTCAAAATTACAATGGCACTGAAAAAAGTGACTCATGACAGTTTTTCATGTTTATAATTGTTGCAGCATTCCCATAGTCATATGATCAAAATTTAGTCACTTGGCAACTGACTCATACTTATGACGGTTGCAGTGTCCCGGGTCATATGATCACCCTTTACGACCTTCTGACAAACAAAGTCAATGGAGAAGTTGGATTTGCTTAATGACCAGAGTACTAACTAAACAATTACAGTGATTCTGTGGCAAGAAAGTTGTAAAATGGAGCAAAACTCACTTAACAACTGTCTCGCTTAGGGCTCAATTTTGATTATAAATCAAGGACTATCTGTAGCTATTTACCTCATTTAACATTACAATAGTTTTCTAACATTTTAGTAAAATTATATAGTTATAAATTTAATTCTTTAAATTGTTTATGGAAAGAGTCTTTTTAAATTGTGTTTATCCTAGGGAAAAAATTAAAACACTGAATCATTTATAATAAGTAACTAAGGAATAATAAGCAAAAAAGTGTAAGAGGTAGTTTAGTTGACTCTTTCCTCATAGTAGTATTCATAATAATAATAAGTAAAAGCATTGTAGACCACTTCTCATACATCGTCCAAAATTCAGTCGTTGATATTGTAAATAAATATCTAGAAATTCCCATCTCAGATGATGCATTTTGTCATTGAAGGATCATTTGCAGTATAGATGCTCCTAATTTTTCTACCTGATGAAATACAAATATGAACCAGCTCTGTCAAAGAAGGACCAATGGGACACAACTTCAACTTGCATTAAGAATGGTTTGCTGGAGAGGGGCAAAGATTAGTAACGGCTAACTCTGCAGTATCAAACATCATTTAAGGAAAGCTGATTAGCCTCCCAGCTGTGTGATCATTCCACAGGAGTCTTGACATTTCTGGTTATTATGAATGTGGTAAAGCATCCATAACAAATATTGTTACAAGTGCACTGCTTATTTCTGTTGAATTTAACCTTGAATTTATGTATGAAGAGGCCTTTCAACTTCGCATCTTTCTGGCCGTCACCAAATTATAAAGCTTACACTCCCAGCATGTCATACTTATCACAATCAAGGACATAATTTCTAACATGTTCTGGGCAAAAATAGAGTTCAACTTGATTAGCAATCATATATTAGGACAAAAAGACTTTCTTTATGCTATTGGATGTTTCTTGTTGGTACTTTCATTTTTCAAATAAGAGATGTTGGAAGGAATTTGTGAAACTAAAAAAAGTTTTGTCTTATTTCATAAAATTATAAATTATGAATGTGAATAATGTGAAAATTATAGATTATAGAATGTGAATAATCTGCTGAGTTACCTGCATCCTTATTTTCAGATTCAGAACTAAATGGCATGAATAATTTGGAAATGATGGACATTCCACCACCATTACCTCTGAAAGGTGGCATGGCAGAGTACGGAAATGTCATGGAGAGCCATGAATCTATTAGCCCTGCCACTTCCCCACCTGTACCACAAAGGGTAAGTACTGTTGCTAGAAGTAAGTCTACATAATATTCATTGGCTTGGTGAAATATTACATTTATAGGGTAATACACAAAAACAAATTAAAGCAATCTTTAAGCCAGCAATTTTATGATATATTTTGTTTTTGAAACTTGCAGTTTTGTCAAAATAATTGAGTGAAAATATTGCTGTTTGTAATTAGAAGCTATTCATTATATTCTGACACATAGGCACAGTTAACTTTTTTTTCTCATGTTAGACCAAAGCATGCAAACAAGCTGAATTGTCAGCCTCAAAATATTTTGATGGTAAAATTATTATATCTGACAGATAATAAAACATGATAAATATGGGTAATATCAGTATACTAATATAGTGGAGAACAGGTTATGTGGGTATTCCTATGTCCATTTGTCAACAAAATAGAGCTTGTAGAACTGCTGTTATCCATCTTTCTTTCCTCCTGAAGCTTCCAGAGTGCCTGAAAATATTGTGAGGTGATTTGTGGCAACGTAACGAAATGCCATCTGGAAACAACTGTGAGGAAAATTATTTCACAATACAAAATTCAGAGTTCCTCCATTAATTTAGCTGCTGGAAAGAGACTTGGCACCCAAAACATCCGCTTCCCTTCCTTCTAGCAGGAGAAAACAGAGAGTAGGGCTCCTGTTCTTCCACTTCCATGAACCTATGGAGACTTGGGAGCTGACCACAAATGACCAACTTTTCCCACTTCTTTCTAGGGAGAGAAATAGATTTTTTTAGTGATGGGATTATAAGCATCTGGAAGGTCTACTTCCCCTCCCGATTCTGTTGTAACAGCTCAGCAAAGGAAATGGGAGAAATTGGTTTTTGACCCATGGGAGTGTCAGCAGGTCAGGAGCCATACAACTAAGGGATTTTATTGTGGATACTGTGATACCTATGCTAATAAAGTAGTGCGATCTAATATATTTATTTATTCAATTTGCCCATCTCAAACCAATGATCTTGGGAGGCAAAATATCATAAATTTTAAAAAACCACTACAAATAGCAGTCAATCTATCTGTATCAACCTAACCAGAAAATGGGGGCCTTCACACATTCAGAACTGCAAGACCCAGACCCAAGCATAGGCAGGTAGTCCTCAACTTATGACCACAATTGAGCTCAAAATTTATGTTGTTAAGTGAGAAATTTGTTAAGTGAGTTTTACCCCTTTTTACAACTTGCCACTCATATTTATGATGGTTGCAGTATTCAGGAATCATGTGATCCCCTTTTGTGACCATCTAACAAGCAAAGGCAATGGAGAAGCCAGGTTCACTTAATAACCATCTTATTAACTTACAGTTGTTAAATTAATAAGATGGTTGTTAAGTGAACCTGGCTTCTCCATTGCCTTTGCTTATCAGATGGTCACAAAAGGGGATCACATGATTCCTGAATACTGCAACCATCATAAATATGAGTCAGTTGTCAAGAGATAATGTAAATCACGTGACCATGGAGATGCTGCAACAGTCATAAGAATGAAAAGTTTTCATAAGTCACATTTTTCAGCACCATTGTAACTTTGAACGATCATTAAATGAACTGTTATAAGTTGAGGACTACCTGTATTCACTTCCAGCTAGCCTTGGCCAGACAAGACGGGCATGGATCTAACATGGAAATGGCCAAACTAACCACTACGAAGACCCTGTCCACTTCCTCAGGATCAGCAGGTTCGAACTCCTTCCGTATAATCATGCAAGATTCAGTCTCTATCCTCAATTGGCCATGCAAAAGGCTAGGGTTCAACATACTTAATACATACAACATACAAAAACATCATATAACAGAAAAAATTCAGAGAGGACCAACTAGGATGATTAAAGGCCTGGAGACTAAAATATATGAAGAATGGCTATAGGTTTTGGGTCTGGCTAGTGACTAGGGGATCAAATTATTCTCCAAAGCACCAGGACAAGAAACAATGGTTGGAAACTAATCAAAGAGAGAAGCAACCTGGGGTTAAGGAAAAAGTTCCTAACAGTGAGGACAATTAACCGGTAGAAGAGTTTGCCTTAAGAAATCGTGGGTGCTCCATTATTGGAGGTTTTTAAAAAGAGATTGGACAGTCTCTTGTTTGAGATGGAATAGGTTCTTCTGCTTGAGCAAGGGGCTGGTTTAGAAGACCTCTAAGGTTCCTTCCAGCTCTATTCTGTTCTAATACTGTGAAAATATTCTTTACAAAACCAGTATGTTTGGAGAAATGTAAGAAATATAAGAAATCAAGTTTTAACTTACTCAATTTTCTTCTCTGTCAAGTCTCTTTCCCTCACTTTCCATGTGTACTTTATTATCCCTTCTACTTCTCTTCTTTATCTCAATTATTATACTAGAAACTCTGAGTTTTCTCACAGTCGTCTTGCTGCAAAACAGAAAGATCAACTGTTCAGCATTTAAATCTTCATACACTGTCTTTTGTTCTGTTCTGCAAAAACATGAATATGTGCCTTCTGGTTGAACTTCATATCCTCTGAACGTTGGGTAAAAATCAGGACATAATTCTTTTTTTATTCTGCTTTCTCTGTCACATTTCTTCATTCACAAGATTCTTCCATGTATCTGTTCATATCCAATTTCTGCCATCACATTTGCCATGCGGTTTATACGGTATTATGTTGGGAGATAATCAGGGGATTTCAGGATATGTACTTCTGAGGGGTTTTTTTTTCCTAACAAACATAGGAAAATTGTTTAATTTTGCCTTCAAGTCGAAAGGCTAATTATGCAGCATCCAGCCAGTTTAAATAAATAAATTGTTGTTTAGATCTGTCCCACCTCTTTTCCCCCTTATGCAGGTTTTGCTGTATAAGTTTGGAATGCAGTAAGACAGTATTTAATATATAGACTTCTGTCTCCAATGTTTTAGTTAAATATTTTTGCTGCCAAAGTAAAGCTGCAGTTTTTGATAATATCCAAAGTGTTGCCTATGTAGTTATTTATCCCTTTGTGATTCTATTGTATATTCTGACCAATTAAAGGTTGACTCAGCCTTCCATCTGAGGTTGGTAAAATGAGAACTCAGATTGTTGGGGGCAATATGCTAACTCTATAAACCACTTAGAGAGGGCTGTAAAGCATTGTGAAGCGGTATATAAACGAAGCAGTGTATAAGTGCTATTGCTGTTGCTATTCTGTGCTGTTTAACATCTACATGAACTTCTTGGGGGAGATTATTTGTAGCTTTGAAATAGGCACATCAGTATAGTGCTGACATACAGATTCAAGGCTCTAAGGGTGTCGAATCCTGCCTAATAGCAATAATAGACTGGAGGAGGAAGAACAAAGTAAAAATCATACCCAAGCATAAAAGGGGTGTGTTGATAAAACAGGACATGGAATTGAAGTGAAACCTATTGTAAAGAAGGTTGCACTACAACAGAAAGTTCTTAATTTAGGTATATTCTTTGGTTCACAGCTGTTACTGGATTTGCAAATGGACACCTTGGCAAGGAATATGTTTGCACACAATTATTACTGGAATGCCAGATACATTTCCTTTCTGAGTTGTTCAAATTTTGACAATTATTTTCCAGCCCATCTTTACTGTTGAAGTGAGTTTCATATGGACTACCTTGAAAATTGGCCAGTAATCATATTTTAATGAAAATGTAAGTGACCAGACCACTGATCAAAACAAGAAACTGAGCTAATATGATGCCTGCAGTAAACGGTCTGCATTAGGTATCATTTCCCTGCTGAAAATAATTTTAAGTGTTAAATTAGCCCTTAAAGCCCCAGGCAGCTTATAGCCTCTTTATATTTTAGATATCTTTACATTTGGACTGGATAGACAACTTTAAAAATGTGGGATAGACTATATAATAGGATATAAAAGATGGAGAAATGTGATCCAGTCAGTTAGAACATTTCTTGCTACACGTTGTGGAACAGTCCATGAATAATTAATGTAAAATATACAGGTTAAAGTCAGAAAATTAAAGAGAG
The DNA here is from genome assembly GCA_023653725.1 of Bungarus multicinctus. Classification (NCBI taxonomy): domain Eukaryota; kingdom Metazoa; phylum Chordata; class Lepidosauria; order Squamata; family Elapidae; genus Bungarus; species Bungarus multicinctus. The sequence goes on from CM042844.1 coordinate 66,740,796, forward strand.
AGGTTGTCCCAGCAAGATATGATTTGGAAAACATGCAGTTGGAATATAAGATCAATGTAAGGAATAGATTGACTATGCTTACTTTGTGCAAGGTAAGGAGGTATGTGGGTTGTGATAAGAGATATTGTGCAAGCAAAGACAGATGAGAAATATTCCCAGTATTCTGAAGAATAAAAGATCCAAGAGGCTTTTAGAACAAGTTATGATGACAGCCATAGAAAGCTGGAAGATGAAAGCCCTGGTTAAGAACACATGCTTTCTAATGTGAAGCAAGATAGAGATATTTCAGTTAAGAATGTCAACAAAGAAAGAATATAGATGAGGAGGAGGGGGATAATGATTATTTATTTATTTGTTTGTCAATTGCTTACAAGATAATAGGTATAAGTAAAAACATAGTTATGAATACATGGATACATATAAGAAAAATAAAAAAATATATAAAAGAAACAATAGGACAGGGACGGTAGGCACGTTGGTGTGCTTATGCACACCCCCTACAGATCTCTTAGGAAAGGGGTGAGGTCAACAGTAGACAGTCTAAGGTTAAAGTTTTTGGGGTTTGGGGAAGAAACCACAGAGTCAGGTAGAGTATTCCAGACATTGACCACTCTGTTGCTGAAGTCGTATTTCCTGCAATCAAGTTTGGTGCGATTAACCTTGAGTTTGTATCTATTGTTTGCTCTTGTGTTGTTATGGTTGAAGCTGAAGTATTCATTGACAAGTAGGACATTGTAATGTATGATTTTATATACTATACTTAGATTGGACTGAAGGCGTCATAGTTCTAGGTTTTCTAGGTCTAGAATTTCGGATCTGGTGGCATAAGATTTTCTGCAACGAGTAGAGGAGTGGAAAACTCACCTTGTGAAATATTTCTGGACTTTTTCAACTGTATTAATATCAGGTACGTAATGTGGGTTCCAGACTGATGAGCTGTATTCGAGTATTGGTCTAGCAAATGTTTTGTATGCTCTAGTTATTAGTGTAATATTACCAGAGAAAAAGCTACGTAAGATTAGGTTAACAACTCTTAACGCCTTTTTGGCTATGTAGTTACAGTGGGCTCTAGCCCTTAGGTCATTTGAGATGAGTACTCCAAGATCCTTGACAGAGTTTGGATCCTCAACACGGTCTTGACTGTTCAGCCTGTATTTTATTTTCTGGGGTTTTTTTTTGCCAATATGTAGGACAGAGCATTTATTTGTTAAGATTTGAAGTTGCCATTTGTTTGATCATTCTGATACATAATCAAGGTCATTTTGAAGGGTAGCAGTATTGTCTTTGGTATTGAATAGTTTTACATCATCAGTGAAGAGAACACAGTTGCTCTTGATATGATCACAGAGGTGAAAAGAGTTGGTCCTAGAACACTGCCTTGGGGGACACCACTGTTGACAGGTACATAATTTGATAGGACTCTCCCAATTTTGACCATTTGTTGTCTGTTTGACAGGAATGTTTCTATCTAGTTATGCAGGTGTCCAGAGATACCGTAAGATTTTAATTTTAGGAGTAGTTTGTAGTGTACCACTGAATCAAAGGCTTTACAGAAGTCTATGTAGATTGCGTCTATTGCTTTGCCTTGATCGAGTTGTGTAGTCCATATGTTTTTGCAATGTAAGACTTGCAGATTACATGATAGTTTTTTTCCTGAAACCAAATTGTTTATTAGAGAGTAGGTTGTTTGTTTCTAAGTGGAGGATGATGGATTGGTTAATAATTGATTCCATGACTTTACAGGTGACGCAGTATAAAGAGATTGGTCTGTAATTTTCAACTAGGCTGGGGTCTCCCTTTTTGAAGATGGGGATGACCGTGGCTTGTGACCATAGTTTTGGCAAGGAGCTGGTCCTGAAAGATTTTTCAGAGATTATGCTTAGAGGTTCAGCTATGGCAGTGGATAGCTTTTTTAAGAAGTAGGCACATATTCCGTCCGGTCCAATAGATAGAGATGGTTTTAGATTGCGTGGTGCTTTTTCAACATTGTCTTCTGTAAAATCGGTATGTATTAGATCATTGTAGTTGTCTGTGGCTCAACTAGGAAATATTGGGCATGATTCATTGCTATTTACAAATACTGAGCCAAAGAATGTGTTAAAGAGGTTGGCTTTAATAGTGTCGTCACTGCAGTCTTTACCATTAGGTCCTTTCAGGGGTGGGATGGACCTTGAGTCTTTTAGTTTGTTGTTTACAAAATTGTAGAAAGCTCAGGTAGAATTGATGCATAGAAGGTTTTCTTCTTGTTTAATGTGATAATTGCTGCATTCAGTTTTTATCTGGTGGCATAAATTTTTGTATCGGCTTTTGAAGTTGAAAACATGACCAGATTTGTTTTTCCATGAAAGTGATTTCTTTTTGGATTGAAGCTTCCTTATTGTTTTTGGTAATTTGTTTTTTCTGGTTTTGGGAGTTGTTAATGGTACATATAGTTTGATGACTCTTTTGACTTCAAGTAAAAATATGTTGTAATGGTCTTCTATAGTATTGCATCCAGAGATTAGAAATTGCCAATCAAGGGATGAGAGATTGTTGTTTATAAGATCATAGTTGCCTTATTTGAAGTTATAATTGGGGATTCCGTCATTGTGATGATTTTTGTGTCAATGTATGTTGGGACAAAAGTCAATCATGTTGTGGTCACTGTTGGAAAAGGGTTCTTTAATTTGTATTTCGTAAATTGAATTCAGACTATTGCAGAAGATGAGATCGAGGCAGTTGTTAAGTCTAGTATTGTTGGTTACTAGTTGTTCCAGTTCCAGATTTGTTACTGCATTGTAGAAGGTTGCACGTGTGAGTTCTATTGTACATTCGTTAAGGGTCCAGTTAATATAAGATAGGTTGAAGTCACCAAGAAAGATAAAAGCATGTGGCAGAATGTGCCCATGTTAGTAGTGTATTTAGCTTGTTTGTATGTTCGATGTCATAATCAGGGGCTCTGTAACATAGTAAGAACTGAAATGTGATATTTAAAGACAGTTCACAGACGATGGTCTCAGGAATAGCAAGCTCCTGGGTAACTTGGATGTTTTTTAGATGTAGGGACTTTTTATAGAAGATAGCAACATCACCTCCTCTACAGATTTCACGATTTGATCGGTAAATATGATAGTCTCTTACTGTGGTAATAGGGAGAGATACATTGAGCCATGTTTCATAGACAAATATAATGTCGAATTTAGCCATATTTAGTAAGAGGAGAAATTCAGGTATTTTATTTACAAGGCTTCTTGTATTGAGTAGCTTGCATTTAAGGCCCTTTGTGGCTAGAATAGAGGTAGTTAGGGGCATGCATGCCTAGTTTTGAGTGATGTTGGATTGGATGGGATGGGGTTGGATGTGGAGTTGTGGGTTGTATGACTTTCTTTTGATGCAATCAGCTCTGTAGTCAATGTATAGGTCGTTTTCTCCATTGTCTAGACGGTTTTTGAGTTCTGCACGGAGTTCACGGGAGTGGATTCTTTGCAGTATGAATAAGTCTATATTATATATTAATGATAATCATCATCTCAGATGTTATCTTAGAAGTTCTTAGGTTCTTGGTTAGGACTTGAACTGTTCAGTTCTTACCAGTCCCAGACTGTGAACTGAATTGAAGAATAAATCTTAAAGAATAAAATAGAATAAATCTTAAATAATAGAATAGAATAGAATACTTTATTGACCAAGTGTGATTGGACATAAAAGAAAAGATACATTCATCAAGAGTCGAGAATCATAAGGTACGACACTTAATGATAGTCGTAGGGTACAATAAGCAATCAATAATAATAGGTAGACAAAAATGCCAAACCCAAGCCCAGTTTGAACAGCTGGCTGACTGTATTATGACTAAAATAAGAATAAAAATTTCAGACATTATCTTAACGACTATTAGGTCTAGTTAGGACTTGAATTTTAAAATTTTTACCAGTCCTAGGCTGTCCCAAAGATGCTTTTTCGAGAGGCAACTGGATTTTCTTGTTTTTCTTTGAAAACATTTCACCTCTCATCCATGAAGCTTCTTCAGCTCTAGAGAAGCTTCAGAGCTGAAGAAGCTTCTTTGATGAGAAACAAAATGTCTTCAAAGAAAAACAAGAAAGTCCAATTGCCTCTTGAAAAAGCATCTTTGGGACAACCATGACATGCATGACTGAGAATTTCCATAGACAGTCCAATTGTGAACTGAATTGAAGTTAAAACAATAACAATAACAATAATGAGGAGGAGGAGGAGGACGAGAAGGAGGAGGAGAAGAAGAAGGAGAAGGAGAAGAAGAAAGATTTTAGAAAAGGCAAATGGATATGATAGCTAATAAAAGATAGTTAATGGAAAAAGAGAGTACAAGATGGAGATTTACTTTTGGATTATTGAATATAATAAGCTCCTTGACATATTGTAGCCAACATCATGTCAGAATGTGGATCACACAATCACTAATAAATGTGCCAGAACACCTAATTATTTTTCTGCAGAATCCTTTCAGTAAAAAAAAGCTGTTGCAAAAATTGAATGCAAGGAAACAAAGAGGTTCATAATAAGGAAGGCAATCAGATAAAGATGGATATTGTCCCAGCGTATTTGATTAGAGAAAAGGCATTATCTACATTTATTGCTGACTAGAATCCACTTAAGGACTTTTTGTGTAAAAATGAAAAAAAAAAGTGGACCTGTGACTTATGGTTTTGATGATTAAACAGGATAGTTTATAGAGAGAGGTCAAATATATTTGTACTTATAGTTGCTGTGAAGAATATTTGAAGCTATTTTTTCCCATTCTTTTCTATCTTTAATCTTTTTGCTTCTCATGCACTTTTTTCTTTGATTACTTTCTTTTTTCTTTTATCCTTTTTATTCATTTGTATTAGCTTTTATCTTTTTATTTAAAAGTGTGTATGTGTGTGTATGTATAGACACACACATATACGCACACATATTGTCCCAAATTTGTTTACATTATATAGTGAATATATTATTAAAATCAGAAGATATGATAGCTGGAATCAAAAAGGAGGTCAAAATATAATTTTAGATTTGGGAACAGCATCGTTTTATCAGTCAAAAGTAAATAAGATTAAAAGTAATCCAAAGTGAAAAATCCAGGTTAATGTTAAATGTGAAGTAGGCAAAGGTAACATCCAACTGCGCTTTCTAAATTTACAACTAATGGTGAAAAAAATGAAGTTAGATGAATTTTCTTCGTCTCTAGCATAAAGATGGCCAACATGCTACAGAAGTAGAGATTAATCTTATAGAGCAATGACAAACTTGGATACTTGTTTTTTCTAATGTAAAAAGGTAAAACTTTGAAAGATGGATACACAGAATGAGAGGAAGGAAACAGATGCCACTGAATTATGGGTTTAGAGACAGTAAGGAGTTCCAATCAATCCTGGACCAAATAGAGAGTGGCAGCTTCCTTGAGGCAATAAAAAGCAAGCCACAACTCACATACTTTGGACATGTGATGAGAATGAATGATGAAGTAGCAAAAAAATATGGTTGGCAAGACTAAGAAGAATTGAGAAATGGAAGGAGAATAGGTTAGGCAGATAGTCAGAATTAAAGCTATTTCTGAACTTCCTTAATAGCCACTGAAATCAGGTTGAGACATCATGTGTTTGTCCGTGAAGGCAACAGAGCTTGAACCTGACTCATTGATAACAAATTGACAGTACAGTGGCTCATATTAACCAGCCTAAAACTATTATGGTAGCTTGTCTGTGTCTTCTTTTTTTTTTAAAAAAAACAAAACCTCTTTTTATTTTATTTGAAAAAAGTTAAAATACAAAATTCAAAAAAGAAAAAACACAAAACAAATAAAACATTGAAAAAGGTGTATTAAAAACAAGAGAAAAACCAATGCATGTATCTAGAGATGGTATTCAGCAGTTTCTGACTAGTTCTGGACAACCAGTAGCGGAAATTTTGAATAGTTCGGAGAGCCAGCAAATGCCACCTTTGGCTGGAGATTTTACAATATCCTTCCCCTGCCATGCCCACCAAGCCATGCCCACAGAACCGGTAGTAAAAAAAATTGAATCCCATTACAGATATACACATATTATACCGCCTAGTTGAATACTGATTAATACATTACTAAAATATTGGTTTCCTATCCCTTGCAAAACAGACCCAGAAAACATTTGTAAAAATGTTGTAAACTATTAATTATTGACCTGTCCATATTAATAACTACATTAATGACAACATAGTTAACAGAAAGAATAATAATAATAATAAAAAGGGCAACATTAAAGTTTCAAAATCCATTGTTAACAAACTCTTATTGTAATCAACTTGCAGAAAATATCTTCGTTAATCTGAAATTCGGCATATCTTTGGAAACAAATAGACTACAGAGGTCAGACTAGATCACTGGGGTAATCACTGGGGTAAAAAGTAACATTAGTAAACATTAAGTGGATTTTGAAGCTTGATGATAGCTGACACATCACTGTTTCTTATTTTATCTTTTTCTATTATTTTAATTTGATTTTAAGGGTGGTAGTGATGTTTTATTATAGGGACAGTTTTTACGTTTTCTCTAGTGATATGTCTATAAATGTGTGTGTGTGTATAAAAAGTCCTGGTTATAAATAACACAGGCAAAGGGAAGTTTCTTTAATTATGAGCATGAATTAACAGAATTCAAATAAACAAGGACAAAATGAGAAAGGTTATAATTTATTTTTTGCATTCAGTTCTTCCAAACTATCTTATAAATATTGTCTCAAATGTTTAATATTCAGTAGTACTATGACAATTACTCTTTACATTATCATACAGTGCAATCAACTGTGTGTGTATTCAAAATATTGTATAATTTATGAAAAAGAGAGAATTAGTCCTATATTAGGCCTGAAAAGGAAATTATAAAGTAAGATGCATGTAGATAAGGATAAACAATTGCATATTTTTTTGTACCAGAAACAAAGAAAGAGAAAGTCAAGGAACTACAATTTGTTTTTAAACAGTGATTTTAATTTCTTGGCCATAATATTTCAATGCAAACCCCAGATACTTTTTAAATTCATGGAGAAAAATTCCTATTCCTTTATAACTTACTCATTTCTGTCAAGGCAAATTCAAGAGAAACAAGGACAGCTGTTTCTTTTAATATCGTTTTTTTAAAAATTGAGAAGTGATTGGAGACAAAATGCTTCCCGGTGCATCTTTTAAATAAGACTTCTATCTTTCCTAAAGGTAACATGGCTGTAGGAAATTGATCTAGGTGTGGCCTTAATTTCTGGTGGGCCATTTCATTACTTCAGTTATTCTTTTAAAACCTACCATTGTTGAAACCTAACACAGTCCTCTTAATTAATGAAAGTATAAAATATACCTAGAGCTCCTAGCCTTCTTTATCTAGGCTTGGAAGCTAAATAAGTCTGTGTTTTTTGTTTCAACTAAATGTGATTAGTCCATAGCAGGGATGTCAAACACAAGGCCCGAAGGCTGAATCCGGCCTGTGATGTGATCAGATCTGGCCCACAGGGCCGGCCTAGAAAATATAATGGGCCTGCCGCCCCGTAGCCTGGTCTACCCAATGTGAAGAGGAAACATCAGGCCAGTGTGGCTTTGGCCCTGTCTACCCAATGAGAAGAGGAAACATGCCAGCAGTTTGGGGAGTGGTTTCAAGCTGGCCACGCCCCCTGCCACCCCAAGATCAACCATAGCTCTGATGCGGCCCTCAATGAAATTGAGTTTTACACCCCTGGTCCATAGCCTAACTATTGATAGCAATTTGCTTGTGTCATCTAGCTTCGAAATTAAATAGAGTCTTTTTACTTTTAAAATTTATTTTAATTATCCTTTACAAGTGATTAAAAATTATGAAACTTAAATTGATCAAAAAAGGCCAAACTGTTAATAGGAATATAAAATAGACACAGAAAAGAAAGCAGTAAAAGACTTTCCACTTATAGATAAAAATGTAATAGCTACCAATGATATTACCTATAATTAACTTCCACTAGTACAGGTTTACAAGCCAAAAGCTGCTTATAAATACCTACCCAGCCTGAGACATTTGCTGAATAACAATAGTATACTTTCACATATATAGAAACGAATTTTGAAATTGACCCATGAAGCTAAGCAGAGTCAGGCTTACTTAATATTTGGAAGGGAGGTCATTAAGAAATACCAGAATCTCAGATTAAACTTGGCAGTTGACAAAATATCTTGAAAGAAGGCAGCAACCAACTTTCGTACTGTTGCCAAGACAACTACATGGATGTGTTAATTAAGTCACTGGGGGTAAGCTCGATTGGAAGCAACCTTTCAGTTTTTCAGAAAATTTGGATCTCTATTTCAAGAATATTTCGATTGGCAGTCAAACTTTTCTCCAGGAACTAAGAGGTTTTTTTCCTCCTTCTTTCATTGTAAAGAGGTAGACAGAAACTAGAGGAACATTATGTTTATAAAGGTGGAAAGAAGATAGGAAGAAGTTGCAACTACTATTGATCTAAAAGTTCAGTGTCAAAATGTGTTATTTTCTACTTACTCTGCCAAAAAAGCATTATTGACAGCCCTATCTATTATCGAATATGTATGTTCAATTAATTTAATAGTATTAAAATACAAGGTTTCTTTTTAATGACATATCTGATTTAATCCGGCTTCAGACAAACATAGATATTTTAGTATCCTTTTCAAGTATCTTAATATGGAATAACACAACTGGGGATTTCTATTAAAATTATACAGAAATTTATATTGTTAATTCCTTTTCTTTGCTGAGTTTGGTTGTTTTCTTGCATCTTGCAGACATTTCATTATGCAAACTATCAATGCTGTTGTTGCTGATTATATTATCTAGTTAGGTAATGAAAAATCTGCAAGAAACAGCCAAGCCCAAAGAGCACCAAGGATTTCTCATTTCAATTCTGAGCTATAAATATTCTCTTTTATTGGCCCTTTTCTTCTTCTTCTTCCCTTACATCCTCCACAACTCAAATTAACTTGTTCCAGCAAGCAAATAATTTGAATCAGACCTTCAGTAATCAATTTCCATATTACCTTATAGTCAAAAAAATATTACCCCCAAAAAATCATAATAGCTTTAATCACTAAAACTATTATTTCAAATGTCAATCATCTTTTCAAATGTTTTTCAAATGTCCATCATCTTTTAACGACCCCATAATCCCTTGCTAAGTGGAGTCTGGGCAACTGAATGCAGATTATTTAATGGCCGGCTGCCTTTCCTGTCACCAATGTGGAGTTTTGTTCAGCAGATATATTCTCATTGTGCCCAGAGAGAGAAATATCTGCTTCTACCTGGGATCGAACTCTTGATTGTGAGGCGAGAGCTCCACCTCTAGGCTCCACACCATTCCTTTGATTACCATGTTTCTCATATAATAAGTCCAGGTCTTTTTTTTTTTATTGAGCCCTGAAAAAACGGCTAGGCCGTCTTTTTGGGGGTGAATTAATTTCTCCCCCCCCCCCGCACCCTCACCTAGAGCACCCCACGGGCAGCCACGCCTCGCCATCAGCCACTCCTAACGACCGATCATGGCGGAGCACTCCCTACCCCGGCCAAGAGTCTTTGCTGCAGACCTGGATATGGTGTTGGTTGCAGGCCAGATCAGCGGGTGGGCGGCGGCAGTGTGGATGTTGGCCTTGGCAGGGCACTTTAAATCGCAAAACCTTAGGTGTCCGCCACTGCTGCTTCCTCTGCTGCTCTTGCTTTCCCTTTGCATTCCTCCACCAGCAGCGTTTCAGCCATTTCTCGGGCGTGGGAGCTGCCTCCATAGCTTCCACAGTTCCCGCTGGTGCTGGCGAGAGAACAGCAGCAGTGCCGGCAGGAACCATGGAAGCGTTTCAGCTGCTCCTTGGGTGGCGGAGCCGCCTCTGTGGCTTCCACGGTTTCCGCCGGCGAGAGAACAGTGGCAGCGCCGGCTGGAACTTGAAAGCGTTTCAGCTGCTTCTCGGGTTGGGGAGCCGCCTCTGTGGTTTCCACAGTTCCCACTGGTGCTGCTGCTGTTCTCACGCCGGCAGAAACAGTGGAAGCCACAGAGGCGGCTCCTCCGCCCGAGAAGCAGCTGAAACACTTCCACAGCTCCCACCGACGCTGCCACTGTTCTGTCGCCAGCACCGGCGGGAACTATGGAAGCTATGGAGGTAGCTCCCCCGCCTGAGAAGCGGTTGAAATGCTGCCAGTGGAGGAATGCAAAGGGAAAGCAAGAGCAGCGGAGGAAGCAGCAGTGGCAGGCACCGAAGTTCTCATGATTTAAAGTGCCCTGCCGAGGCCGACATCCACGTGTTGCCACCCGCCTGCTGACCTGGCCTGCAACTAGCGCCATACCCGGGTCTGCAGCAAAGGCGCTTGGCAGGGGTAGGAAGTACTCCTCGCTCGGCCATGATCGGCCATTAGGAGCGGCTGGTGACGAGGCGTGGCTGCCCGCGGGGCACTGTTAAAGGCAAGTTCCCCCTGCTGTCCTCCCCCCCAATCTTGCATGTTTTTAAATAGGCCTAAATTTTGGGGAAGGGCTTAATTTCATTTTATCCCTAGAAAACATGCTGAGTCTTCCTATTGCGGGGGGGCGTATTGTTGGAGAAACACGGTAGGTATTTCATAATTCTGATATTTATTTTGTATAATTAGAATATATAACATATTGAGATTGTACCAATTCAGATTCATACTATGATTTTGAGATCCGAAGTCAATACGGATGATATTTACCAAATCGTAAAGGATTTGTGTAAACCAGGGACTCCAATTTGCTGTTATTGTAAAAAATGCAGAGATTGAGCATCTGCAGTAAATGATCAACTATCCTTCCCACCCCACTAAAAAATTGTAAAGAGAAAAATATTTCCCTGTCCCACTGGTCTTCTAAAAAGTGTGAAGTCTTTTATAGGGTTAAAAAAAATTTGATCTCAATAGATCATCAATATTTTAAACTGCTAAGATCACTCTTCAGATCTCATCTTTTCATCATATGTAAGGTTGTAATTTTTTTGGCGTCTTCATTGCAATCTACCTTTGAAATCAAGACAGCACTAATGCAGATTATTCAATTAGGATCTATCAAGTCATGAGTGGAAGTTAAATCTCGGACTGCATTCTTGACTTTTTTGATTATGGGGACAATCAAAAATGTTGATACGCATGAAATTAAAAGCCATTATTAATTCTGCTCCAGAAGGAGGTTCCAGTGCAACTTTCTTGGTGATGCTTTCCAGTACTATTAGTATTGTTATGAGCTGACTCACTCGAAAAGTCAATTACGTTGGAATGATGAGTGGAGAAAGGAGAAGGGGCCACCATAGTACCCGTTGGCTAAACATTTTAAAGGATGACACCAGGATGACCATGGTAGATCTGAAGGAGGTGATGCAAGTCAGAGGGGCATGGATAGTGCTGAGCCATAGAATAGCTGAGTGTCAGACATGACTGAATGGCTGACGGCAGTGACTAATGTAATATTATTTAAATATGCTACAAAATCATACCACCTTCTTTTAACTCTGAGGAGAAGCAGCACTACTTTTCATTGAAAAAACTTCGTTATCACAGGCATTTATTAGAATCTTGTTCTTCTATCTTTTCCTTTTTGATATTTTCTATTAAACTGAGATTTGTATCATTCTGGTTTTTTACCTTCTTTCTACCTTCTCTTTCCACGGTTGGTTTTAAAATTTAAATGTTTTCCCTTTAATGTGAAATCCACCACTATCAGTTTGCTGCTGTCCTAACTCCTTATCCCTTAGCCTAAATTGTTCAACCTATGAAGATTTATAAGATGCAGCAGTTGTATTCAATTCTGCAGAAACCTTTTCCTTTAAATTTGCATCCTTCTCTGGATTTTTTTGGTTCTTAATTCCCCCATTTATCCATCAAGTCAAAAATGCATATTACTATGCACATGCCCTTCACAATATAAAATATTATGGTAAAACAGTCATCCTTTATTTCCTGACTGTGTTGACTATGTTACATAGCCACTCTAAAGGTGCAGTCTGCAGCTAAATAATAAAAGATTTTGCAGTAAGTAATAATGCAGAGAACAAATGACTAAAGCTAGTTTCTCTACAGAAAAATCATTATGTACCCTAGATATAATTCTTAGTGAGAGATGAAACAGAATACTTGTTCCACCCTGATGAGGCAGAACTGACCTCAAATGAAAAACGGAAACACATGTCACCATATAAATGGCTTAATTTCCTGACTTTTACATGACTGTGGGGTTTGGTCAAATTTTGACCATGGATACAAGAGTTTTCTTCAGACCATTCTTCCACTTCAACAAGCCAGCTACAGCAACAAGGAGAACTCCTATTTATAAAAGAAAGCAACTATAAATAGAGTTGATACATTATAAATTATTATTAAATTATATTATATTACATACAATATATAATAACTATTACCCATGTCCTTTTGTAAAAGAGATTTGTGGAATCTCTAACATTAATAACTATATACTTTTGCTACTTCAAAATGGCCTTTTTTTTCCAGCAATTTTGTTTGAAAGTGGATTGTGAAGCACAGAAAAGCTGTTTGCATTAATCCTGGAGCTTCAGGCTGTTAAAACAGAGAAGTCTTGAAAAATACCATTAAGAATTAGGAAACCCAATGTTCACAGTTCATCTGAATGCAAGATATAATGATTTGCATTAAAAGTGGTACATAGTAGTTTATAGAACTACTCTTAAATGGTTTTTGTTAATTTTTTGGATAAGGAAAAAAGATAAGAAAAACAGAAGATGGTTTTAAATGGAAAGGAACATTGTTTGGCTCTATTGTACAATGAAGCAAGGTGTTTACATTAAAAATATTTCTCTAGAAGCACATTGTAAGAAATCTGATCTGATCCATTACATTCCTGGGAAATGATCTGATTTACCTATTGTCCTTTTATCCATAAAGAATTATCTATCACTAAAGAAAAAGCTATTCTGATCTAAGTTTTATCTTTAAATTATGGATCTGATGTATCTGAATAGATGTCAAGACATCAATGCAAATTCTTTGTTCTAAAGATGCATGTTGAATTGAACAAATAATGTTCCATTCCATACTTGCACAAATTTTTATACTTTTATTGGAGATAAATTGATAGTAGTAATATTTTTAGCTCGTACTTTGTTCTTTCTCTGTGATAATAGTGAAAAAAAAATTGACAGATGTTCAATGTGTTTGTTTTCATTACTGGGAATTGCTAGAATTGTAATAACTTGTTTACTACCAGTATGAAATGGAATGAATTTACTTGAAGAGTAATAAAAGGTTGAAGAAAAAAGGGGGAGGACAATGTGGGAAAACAAGTAGAAAAGCAAGTTTTAAGATGTTGTAAAATGAAAATGGAAAGTACTCCTGACAAAGTAAAAAATACTGAATGATTTATTCCAATATTTGAGGGGCTGCTACAAAGAAGGGGGGGAAGGTCAACCTATTTTCCAAAACACCAGAAGACAAGGCAAGAAACAATGGATGGAAATTAATCAAGGAGAGAAATAACCTAGAACTAACTAAATGTCCTAACTGATTAATTTGATTAAATAAATTCTAGAACTCAAAACAATACTCAACAACATAATATAGTGGCATTAAGCCTTCATAAACATATGCTGGCAAATAAAAAGTTGTTCATAAGTTTGCAATATACACATTTCATATAGCATGGTCTTTCTAAAATGAGAATTGGCATCCAATTATAAAAAATTTAAAGGAATATGTTCCCAAACTCAGTTTGGTATTATTTAGTGCTAAAATAGTTAACAAATGCAATGTAAAATAATTATACTTACATTTCAGTTGATATCCTTACTGAATACTCAATTTAGTTACAGTCATTAGTAAAGCCCTGTTCATGAGACTCAGGTGGGAGTGGAATTAAATAGGTATAGCTTTTTATCCTGATATCACAATAGCAGCATTATATTTGAATCGATATAGTTAATTCTCTAGTAAGATCTTTTATCCAAATTTTCTCCTAGCAGCTGCCACCTCCTTTACCAAGCAAAACACCACCACCTCCACCTCCAAAGACCACTCGGAAACAAGCCTCTGTCGATTCTGGGATTGTCCAATGAGAAAGAAGAGATACCGTGAAAAATTAAGTTGTACAATTTCTGTGCTTTAATATGTTTAAAATGTTTGCAATATTATATACATCATTCCAAATCAACAATATGAAACCTTAATTGCCATAATTCTCACATTCCAACAATTTTTGATATCTCTAAGTATGATTAGGGGACACGATGGCTCAGTGGCTAAGATGCTGAACTTGTCAATCAGTAAGATCAGCAGGTCGGCAGTTCGAATCCCTAGCACCGTGTAATGGAGTGAGCTCCCATTACTTGTCCCAGCTTGTGCCAATCTAGCAGTTCAAAAGCATATAAAAATGCAAGTAGAAAAATAGGGACCACCTTGAGACATTTAGTCGGCATGTAGTCATGCCGGCCACATGACCATGGAGACGTTTTCGGACAGCGCTGGCTCTTCAGCTTTGTAACAGAGATAAGCACCATCCTCTAAGAGCTAGAAACAATTTAGCACATATGCGCAAGGGAAACCTTTACTTTTACCTTAAGTATGGTTAAAAATTACTCAATTGAATGCATTCCAAAGCAACCAAGAGCTGTTTTTGAACTATGGTCCTGAATGGGTTCTAGAACAATCAAAATATCGTTAAGACATTGCATTTGTGTCTTTATTTTTGCATTTGCATACATAAACCTTATGAAAATAATTGTCCTACAATGCCTACAATGTAGTTTAGTATTATAGCTGTATAATCTTTTACATTAAAGTGTTAGGAAAACCACTTATCATGCTCTAGGCTTACATTAGAATTGGTCTGTCATGCATTGATTGGTCCTTAGTCAATAAATTATCAGCTAGTTTTTGCTTATATATTAAGGCAGAATATATTTTAATTTCCTGGGTCAGCATTAATTTATAGGGAATAGTATCTTATCTGCAAATGTAGAAGTCTAAAAATATAGGGATAAAAATGATGCTTTTGGAACCAACAAAATCAATCTTACCTTTAGTATTTGATTCACAATTGTGTCACTATGTACAGACATTATGTATATATTATGGTCTTACAGAGTCTTTAGATTCACTCATGCCTTACTTTTAAGTAATAAGCATATAGTTTTCAAATGTGTTGTGGTGTTTTAATTATTGATAACTGTTAAAATATGTTACAAGTCTAACAGAGTAATTAAGCTCTGAAATATTATGAAGAATCAGAAAAACTTTTTAAAAATGTCTATAACTTTTAAAAATCATCTACAAATTTTATAATCTTAACAATCATTTTTAATATTTCTCTGCCAAATAAAGAAATCCTTTTAAAGTATTTCTCTTTTCTAAGAAAATAAAAATGCTGCCTACTTTAGTATCTGTGTTTATTGGCTTGCAATCATTAATATGAATTTTCTTAATATTTTACTGTTAGACATTATTAAATAACTACATATGGACTTGGTTTTCCTGGATCAAATGAGAGGGCTAACTATTAAGATGCACTTGGCTTAAGAAAAGGACCTCCAATTGAAAAGGACCATTTTCTCAATCCCTGTTACTATACCTAGCCAGATTCAGGGCACTCTCTGATTAAGGAATGGCATTCAGTTTTATGTATATTATGTCTAGAAAACTCGTTTTCAATGCATCTACAAGCAGTAGTTTAAATTCACCAAATACTTAACAAAGAAACCCTGGATACAGGATCTTGCCAAGCAATTGTTGGGAAAAGAAAAGAAGAGTCGTTGAAGAACTATGCATATCATATGAGTATCCTATATTTACATGAGGAATGTAGCCTATGGACACACAATAAGCATATATCTCCCATATTGGCACATGGAAATAGAGGGTTAAATTTTAAAAAGATGATTATGCTAGATTATTCTGCTTTGTATTTACACTCAACTACTATAGATAGTCAGAGGATAACTGATTAGCAGAATGCAATCTAATAAAGTTACCCTTCTATATGCTCTTAAAATTGTCATTGCTGAGCAAACAGGAGCCTCTTATGGTAACAATTTTTGAACCAAGGTACCTAAAATGGGCTAACTTACAGAATGCACCCAAATGACCCATGAATCCTGAAGAAATGAAATTTAGGGAAGTTGTGGCTACTTCAGTGCTACTGAGTGTTTGTAGTCTTTCTGCTCTGTTCAGGTAAGGAAATAAAAGAATATCTAGTAGCATTATAAAATTGCTGACCGGGCTGACTCCTTGGTCTGAACAATTTGAGAGTTAAGGCAAGAGTTTTGACAGTCTTGACTATTGATTGCTGATAGCTGCATATATACTTGACAAGGTGAAGTTTATGTTGTATTAATTATCTAGTAAGTATTATGTTCTGATAGTTTTTGTTCAAACAAGTAGACAAATTCTTTTACCATTGTAATTGCAAACCTGTCTTTGTTATGACCCAGATAGATTGCATAATATTTTTCCCTATTCCAATTATCTTCAAGGGGGAGAAACGTTCCATTGGCATCAATGGCTCCTTTTTTTCAAGAGAAAAATATTTTGAGAAATATTTGGCTGTGGTCAGGAATGGAGGGGAGACTTCAATGGCTCCTTTTTTTCAAGAGAAAAATATTTTGAGAAATATTTGGCTGTGGTCAGGAATTAATTAGTCTCTTTCTGCTGATAAAACAAAGGAAAAATCTTCTATTTCCGATTCAAGGTGGTAGTGATCGTCTTTAAAGCGCTCCATGGCTCGGGACCTGGGTACTTATGGGACTGCCTGCTGCCACCAACAGCCTCCGGCCGCCCAGTGCGCTCCCACAGGGTCGGTCTCCTCGGGGTTCTGCCGGCTGGGCGTTGCCGGTTGGCGGCCTCGAGGGTGTGGGCCTTCTCTGCGGGGGCTCCCTCCCTTTGGAACAACTTGCCCCCGGAAATACAGGCCCTCACCGACATTCAGACCTTCTGGCGCGCAGTAAAGACCCTGTTTTTTCAACAGGCCGGCCTGGCCTAGTAACAATTTGTGGGGTTTTAAATTTGGTATTTTTAAATTTTTTATCAGTTTTTATACTTGTTAATTTTATATTCGGCCTCTAATTTAATCATTTTAAATTGTTTTTAACTTTACACTGTTTCTGTTTTAGCTGGCTGTACACCACCCCGAGTCCCTTTTTTGGGAGAGGGGGCGGTATAAAAATCTAATAAACATAAACATACATATTTCCACCTGCTGCTGACAATTGTCCCACAACCTGATATTAATGGGGAGGAAAAAACCCTTAAGCCATCATTCTTGTTAGTGGCTTTATTTATAATGCTACTACTATAGACTCTGATTTGGATTGGGAGATTAAATAAGCTCTTCTGGTAGATTGATTTTATTCCTGTTTTTTTGGTGCTGTAATTGGAAAAGATTATTTTTGGCCTTAAAATTTTGTTACAGCGATTATTCATTCAATTTTACTGTTTTGGTTTTCACTCTCTGTATGCTGCCAGATTCATTGCTATGAAATGGGCAACCATATACATTTACATTACTAAATGTGCATGCATTCAGACTGGACTGGAGTGGAGTGGACTGGAAAGGGGAAGGGAGGAGAGGAGAAGAGAAAACAAGAGAAGACTTGACTTTATTTTGCCAAGTGTAATTAGACACACAAGGAATTTGTCTCTGTTCTGCTATACTGCACTAGATATTCTATACTAACATACTGCTATATCTACTACCTACGAGCGATATGAGTCAATGCAGTGGGGAATGAAGAATAGATTTTTCTTCATTTGCAGAAAAGCAAATTAATTTAACTACTCTCTTCTAAATAAAGACGTCACATTCACCACCACCATGAAGTTTCGACCTGTCTACTCCTCAATATTACAATAATAGGAAAAGACCACCAGTCCCTATAAAAATGTTCCAATACCTAATTGCATCGTCAATCTTACTAAATATTCTTTGTGTAATATACAAACACGAAATATAATTTATGTTTTTGCCCCTGACAAGTCAGATCTACTATATTGAGGAAGCATAATAATCTCTCAAAGTATCCTCTTTTTTTGCACAAAAAGCCCTCAAAATTCTGAAATTTGTTCCATATATTTCTCACTATACAACCCCCTCAGTAATTTCAGTATGTTCTATCCCAAAACAACAAAAAAAAACTTTTTAAAAAATCAAGATAATTTGGAAATGTTTGCTTCCAAATTCCATGAAATTAGGCATTCTCACATCTCATACTGATTTATTTCCATTTTATTACATTCTGATGAAAAGCATAAGCATTATAATGAATTTAGGGTCTCCTTTCCATTATTTCCATTTATTAGAGTTCCACTCTCGAAATGGAGAACAGGTTTGAACTTCTATAAAGACAAATCAATCAACAAGACCTTGTCCCAAAAGTGCTTTTTCAAGAGACAACTGGATTTTCTTGTTTTTGTTTGAAGACATTTCACTTCTCATCCAAGAAGCTTCTTTAACTCTGACAGGTTGGCGCAGAATGGAATACAAATGGAACATGAATCCTTCTATTCCCCAGTCAGAGCTGAAGAAATTCACATCACCCCCAGATACTGCAACCGGCATACATATGAGCCAGTTGTCAAGTGTCTGAATTTTGATCACATGACCACGGAGATGCCGCAACGGTCATAACTATAAAAAGAATGGTCATAAGTCCCTTTTTGCAGTGCTGTCATATTTGAACAGTCACTAAATGAACTCTTGTCAGTCGAAGGCCCCCTGTATTTTCTGTCTGCTTAAAGAAAATATTCTTATGATTAGGATGACTAAATAAATTCTTTTAGAGGAAAAACTGAGGCTGCAGAGAAGCAGAGCTATTTTTCTCAACTACTCTATCTATTCAGAACAAAGGTTACTGTGACCAATACAGTTTCGGTGCCTTGCTGAACTCTTGCAATAAGAAAGGCGAGGAAGAGAGGCTTGCATCCAGCCTATGAAATAAAATAGACATCACAGAATTGGGAGTAAATTGGTAGCTGGCTTGGGAGATAGACTAATAAGGACAGCAAAAGTACCAAAAGCATTTGGTCACAGCAGGTGTGAGGGTCAAAGCAGCCCTTCTGTAAATATGGAGCTGTGTATCTTCTTTGCCTGGGCTTCTTACAGTCACACAAAAAGGAAGGAGAGGGGCGATCCTTATCCAAATACCGTTCTTGAAAAAGGAAGGCATGCAGCTTTACATCCAGCTCAAGACTGGAGTCCAAATTGTGCTGTGAAACTAGAAGGCAAAGAAATAAATAAATAGTATTCCTATTGGGGACTTTTTAATATATATTCTTCTCTTCAGCAGAGAGGAGATTTAGACTCCAATCATACTTAGGAGCAATCAGAAGCCTCCTCTGCTGCTGGCGATACAGGTAATCCTCGACTTTCGGCTACAATTGAACCCAAAATGTATCTTGTTAAGGGAGACATTCGTTAAGTGAATTTTGCCCCAGTTTACAACCTTTCTTTCCACAGCTGTTAAGTGATTCCCTAATGCAGGTGTTACATTAGAAACACGGTTGTTAAGGGAATCTGATTTCCCCATTGACTTTGCTTGTCAGAAAGTTGCAAAAGGGGGAATCACTCCAGGACACTGCGACCATTATAAATGTGAGTCATAAGCCAAGCATCTGAACTTTGATCACGTAACCATGGGGGATACCATGACAGGTGTTAGGATGAAAAATACTCAAAAGTCATATTTTCCGTATTGTTGTAACTTTGAATAGTCACTAAATGAACTGTTGTAAGTCGAGGACTGGCTGTATTTTTTGTAAACTTGGTTTTCCCCAAGCCTTGAATTAAAGCAATGCTAGGTGTTTTATTGTGTCTTGCAAGTTTCTAGTATATCTGAGATGCTCAAGAAGTCTTAGTATAGTCTTAATTAGATACTTAATACTCAGAGCAAAAATGTACAGGAAATAATAATACTGTGTTCTGATTTCCACCAACTAGATTCCAGAAATAAAATATCATGATCTTCACAACCAGGTGTTCTGAACAGGTTGCCTTTGACTTTTGACCAGTCCCTTAGCAACCATTTGACATTACAACAGTCCTTCCCAGAGCTACTTATGACTCAATTTCAAAGAGTTAGCAACTGTTCCATCTGCAGTCATTTCATCACATTTTGGTGCTTGACAGTTGGTCCACATTTATGACTGTTTGCATTGTTTTCTGTCACATGACCATGATTTACAACTTTTCTCCTGGAAACCAGTCTTTATTTCCAGTTTCTGGGAAGAACCGCCCATCGAGTACAGTGGATTCACTTAATGACCTCTGTGTTCACTTAACTACCACCACAAAAAAGGCGTGATAAAAGGACAACAGTTTATGACATGAATTCCGGGCTCAGTTATAATAACCTGTATATATTTGCATATGTTCATTGGACCAACTTCTAAGTTAGAAGTCATATCATTTTTTTGTAAGCCTCTTGCGGCATTTTGATAGCCACTGTCAGAAAAAGAATGCCTAATTGCTGAAATTTTGTAGTTCCTGAGATTAAAATATAAGTCTCGAATAATCATATTATTTTTTTCAATATGAAAAAGATCCAGGAGGGTTCCAGGTTCTAAGAAATGGGGAGGAGAGAAGAGGACTACCTTCTGTCCTAGAACTAATTGAGCAGAAGTTAAAAAAAACCACTTGGGAAAATTAAATCAGTCAATTTAGTATTCTTAAGTAAAATCAATTTCTTCCAAGCTTTCTCCAAATTTGTAAATGCCAAGACCAGTTCAAATCTAGTTTTGTGTAAGTTGGTCCAGTCCGCTATTGAATTATTTTATGGGGTCTTATTTTCAGCTCTAAAGAGACTATTTTCTTATTCTTTGCGAGTCCCAATTATTCTGTGGGAAGGAATAAATATTACTTTGATATATGCTTCTGTCATTGACTGGGGTGATATATGTTGTGTATGGACTGAGTCTTCACTCAGGTCCGTGCTTCCAGCGGGAAGCACGGACCTCTCCTATTGGCTGGAGCCGTTTGACAGCCGGCTATAAAAGGCGGCTGTCAAACGGCACCAGCTGTTGCCGCTCCAGCTGGCTGCCGTGTTAGCGCGGCAGTAGCGGTAACCCTCTTTGCCTGTTAATAAAGAGTTAAGCTGAAAACCTTGACCTGGTCTCTGCCTGAGTAATTCCGCCGCTCCACAACACTGGCGACGAGGACGGGATACTAAATAAAGGCAAGCCAGGCAAGGAAGAGAGAGAAAGGAGCGAAATCACTAGCTGAGAGCTGAAATCGCTACAGAGTTGCTGCCTCTAGCCGCGAAGTGCCGTCTCTAACTTGCCTGAGGAAAAACTTCACAGCTGACAGAAGATGACTTCGAATCCTGCATTCCCACCCTTCAGACCGACCACTGAGACGTGGGAGTCATACAAGAACCGGTTTGACTGCTTTTTAGATACTTTAGACCTGTCAGAAATTTCTGAGCATAGGAAGAAATCTTACTTCCTAAGCTTTTGCGGACCCACGGTTTTTGACACCGCATCAGCATTATTGGCCCCTAGATCTATAAAGACTATCCCTTGGGAGGAACTGCAAGAAATTCTCTCAAATCACTATTCCCCTAAGCCTTCCAGAATTGCTAGGCGCCATGCTTTCAGAAGGCGCATCCAAACAGAGGGGGAAACAATTAGTGATTATATGGCAGCACTGAGAACAGCTGCCTTGCATTGCGGGTTCAGCGATTACCTGGACGATATGCTGCTCGATCAGCTGGTTTGTGGCGTTAGAGACCCCAAGTTACAAAGACGTTTATTAGCCAAAGGGGATCTAACCCTAAAGCAAGCCATAGAGGAATCCCAGGCTGCTGAGCTGTCAGCACTCTCAGCAGCTGAAATTCAGGAAAAACCCAGCAGACTAGAAAATCCAACAGTATATTTTGAGGAAGCCTCCACAGAAAATGGCCCAGAAGAGGCTACTGAGGTAAACCGCCTCAAACAGCCCAATGCAAATCAAAAAGAGTTCAGGCAAGGTATAAGCCAAACCCCACATTTACAAACTTCATGCTTAAGCTGTGGGGGCAACCACCTCAGGGCATCCTGCAGATTCAGGAATGCCATATGTTTAAGGTGTCAAAAGAAAGGCCATCTGGCCAAAATTTGTCAGGCAGGGAAAACCTTCAACCAGCCACAAAGGCCACAGAAGCTCATTCAATACCCCAGACAAATTGAGGACTGTTTCACATGCTATCAGTCTAAAATACAAAAAAATAAATCTAACAAAATTAGTGTCACTGTTTCTATAGAAGGTAGACCCTGCAGAATGGAGGTTGACACCGGCTCTGCATTATCCATCATCTCGTGGGATACCTTAAAGAAGCTACTCCCCAGAATATCAAGACAGAAAATTCCAGCCTGCAATCTAACACTTCAGGACTACCAAGGCAGAACCATCCCTGTCATCGGAAAAGGCAAGTTCCTTGTCCATTTTCAAGGGTTTAAGGGTCACTTGCCTCTAGTGATAGTGGATGGCGTCCTCCCAAGCCTATTGGGACTAGATTGGTTCCCAGCCCTGGGCCTCCACATAGGGGGAATCCACGCCATTACCAATTCAGAAGTTGAATCCCTGTTCAGGGACTATGCAGATGTATTCAGTGAGGGCCTAGGCTGCTACGTGGGAACCCCAATATCCTTCAGGGTAGACTCCCAGGCAGTACCAATTCGTTTGAAGCCCCGCAGAGTTCCTTTTGCAATTCGTCCTAAACTAGACAAGGAACTTGACAAATTAATCAAGCAGGGCATACTGAAACCTACAGACTTCTCAAAGTGGGAAACCCCCATAGTAACACCATTAAAAAAGGATGGAAATATAAGGATCTGCTCGGACTACAAGTCGTCCATAAACAAATATTTACCAGTTAGTGCGTACCCAGTCCCTTTGGTACAACATTTACTCCATTCCCTTGAGCCTGGTTCCATTTTTGCAAAGTTGGACATGTCCCAGGCGTATAAACAGTTTCCTGTTGATGATGAAACTGCTGAACTGCAAACAATAGTAACCCACAGAGGGGCTTTCAAATGCACACGCCTACAATTCGGAGTTAGTGTGGCACCTGGAATTTTCCAGTCCCTTATGGAACGAATCCTGCAAGGGTTGCCAGGCGTTGTGCCTTACTTTGATGATATTCTGGTATCTGCTACCAATCTACAGCAATTACTACAAAGGGTCAGAGGTGTACTTGACTGTTTTAGACAATCTGGTCTCAAACTGAAAAGGGAAAAATGTACCATAACCACTCCACAAGTGGAATTCTTAGGTTACAAGATTGATGCCAAGGGTATTCACCCAACTGAGTCAAAGGTCAAGGCCATTCACGATGCGCCTGCTCCTACTAACAAAACTGAGCTTCAAGCTTTCCTGGGCCTCTTGAATTTCTACGCTTCGTTCCTGCCTCATAAAGCTTCTGTTGCCGAGCCCCTTCATAGACTTTTAGACAAGAACTCTCCATGGCACTGGGGACCAAGGGAAACTATTGCTTTCAAACAAGTCAAGTCATTGTTAACTTCAAAGGCCGTCTTAATCCAATTCAATAAAGACTTACCACTCATTCTAGCAGCCGATGCTTCTCCATTCGGAATTGGGGCTGTCCTGAGCCACAGACTGCCCAATGGTGCAGAAGCACCTATAGCTTTCTTTTCAAGGACACTATCTTCCACTGAACGCAACTATAGCCAGATTGACAAGGAGGCCTTGGCTGCAGTGGCTTCAGTGAAGAAGTTCCATGAATTCCTCTACGGGCATCATTTCGAACTCATTACTGACCACAAGTCACTGTTAGGTATTTTATCCGGCACTAAACAGACTCCCCAGATTTTGTCCCCAAGGATGACCAGATGGACGGTTTTCCTGGCTGCCTATTCCTACACTCTAATCCATCGGTCCGGGAAAAGCCTTTGCCATGCTGATGCACTCAGCCGCTGTCCCCTGCCAGTGTCAGTCGTGGACCCAGCACTTGCAACCACAGTCTTTCTTATCGACGAACTCAAGCTTCCAGTCACCGCTGCTGACATCGCTGCCCATTCGGCCAAGGACCAGGTAATATCCCAAGTCCTGGACTGGGTAGGGAGGGGGTGGCCTACGGCCCCTTATCCTTCAGACTTCCTACCCTACAAATTACGCCAGCAGGAACTTTCCTCCTTGCAAGGCTGTTTACTATGGGGAACCAGAGTAGTCATTCCCCACAAATTGCAAACCTCGATACTGAAGGTGCTGCATGAGGGTCACCCAGGGATTGTGAGAATGAAGGCCCTAGCCCGCAGCTACGTATGGTGGCCAGGCATGGATGCCCAAATCTCTAAATGGATAAATTCTTGCCAGGCCTGCCAGGCCACCAGGGCATTACCACCAGCAACCACCCCTAGGATGTGGGAGGAAGCAGGCAGCCCCTGGTCCAGAATACACATAGACTTAGCAGGCCCCTTCCATGGACGCACTTTCCTGGTGGTAGTAGATTCATATTCTAAATGGGTGGAATTAACTTTAATGCACTCCACCACTATGGAAGCAGTCAGCAAAGCACTGACTAGGATGTTTGCCACTCATGGCCTTCCTGATTCTGTCGTATCCGACAATGGCCCCCAATTCACCTCCTGTGAGTTTGAGATGTTTCTAGCAAGTTTGGGCATCAGGCACATATTAGTAGCCCCTTTTCATCCTGCCAGCAATGGGCTGGCTGAGAGAGCAGTTAGATCTGCCAAAGAAGTGCTACAAAGATTGGGTCCTATTAACTGGCATGCCAGGCTGGCCCAATACCTATTGAGCCAACATACTACACCCTGTGCCTCAACTAATAGGTCACCAGCCGAAATATTAATGAGACGCCGGCTGAGGACCACTTTGGACAGGCTGCACCCAAATTATGCCCCTTTGCTTCCCCTTGGGTCAAACAGCCAAGACAGAGGGTTCCTGATAAATAAAGGTGTTTGTCAGAAATTTTGCTGGGCAACCACTATGGTTACCAGGGCTTGAGATAGCAGTAACTGGTCCCAAGTCTTATAGAGTCCAGTTACCAGATGGACGGACCTGGCGGCGTCACGTGGACCACCTGAGGAAGCGTTGGAGCATGGCACCCAGAGGTCATCCAGATGAGCCCCCTGCAGAAGCAACCACACCATTCGACGAAACCAGCTTCCAACCCACCGGGAACGATGACCTACCAGATGGGGAAGCTGACCAAGGTGCAGACCCAGCTCCAGACAGCCCAGCAGCCTCACCGTCGCCCGAAGACACGCAGAAGGCACCAGACAGCAACTCGGCGCCATTTTTGACGGAGCCTAGAAGATCCGGACGAATTTGCAGGCGTCCAGCGTATCTGAAGGACTACGCATGCTCCTCACTGGGAGAGAGGAGTGTTGTGTATGGACTGAGTCTTCACTCAGGTCCGTGCTTCCAGCGGGAAGCACGGACCTCTCTTATTGGCTGGAGCCATTTGACAGCCGGCTATAAAAGGCGGCTGTCAAACGGCATCAGCTGTTGCCGCTCCAGCTGGCTGCCGTGTTAGCGCGGCAGTAGCGGTAACCCTCTTTGCCTGTTAATAAAGAGTTAAGCTGAAAACCTTGACCTGGTCTCTGCCTGAGTAATTCCGTCGCTCCACAACAATATAAATCTATCAGATGTGCTCATTTTGGTTAGAAATACATACATAGATATGACATTGGGAAAGCCAATATAGAATTAGAGAACAATGCATTTTTCATTTTCTACTTAGTTTCTTAAGGTCAAGTCTTCTACACATTGAGTTCAGCTCCACGTACCTATATATAGTTTTCTGGGCATCAAAAGGCAAGTGGATTGCCAATGCTTTCTTTCAAAATGCCTTTTCAACTGCCACCATCTAGCTTGTCTACTCTTCCCTGCTGGCTTCCCATTTAAGAATTGACTAGACCTAACTCTGCTTAGCTTCCAAATCTGGACAAGGTCAGACTATAAATTATGCCACATTTAAGAGATGCATAAAAGGCAGACATTTTTTTTTTGCTACATTGTGTGCAAAAAGAAAAAAAAACCCAGTTTATTGAAGTTGTTCTCTTTCCCTGCATATCCTGTACTATCAGCATTAATTCATTTCATTTTATCTCTAAGGTCCATTGCCCTGACATTTCAATTTCCTTTCATTCCATTTTTTATGGTAGATTTAAAATAAATTTGGGTCTTACAATTGCAATTTTTTGGGTGATATCGGGTAGCTTTGAGGATAAATAGCATTTTCATGAATGGTAGCTACAATAATAGAGCAGCCATTCTATTTGTGATTTGTGAGCATTGATGGTGAGTTTTGACTTTCCCCATTCTTACAAAATGTTTTTTGAAGCTACAAAACAAAAATCTCAATAGACAGGCTCAAATAATTATAGCAAATGAGGTTTACCCATGAAGAAATAAAGATGTCTTTTTACTGAACTTTGATAATACAACATAGCTTCTGGTTTTTGCTGAACATGTTTTCCTTAATGATCAGCATACAATTTGCAAATGGAAGATAATAAGAGTTTAGACTGACATATCTTCATGGTAGTGCATGAAATAATAGTGCTGTTTAGGGCAGGGGTATCAAACCCACGGCATCACGGCATCATCACATGATATATCATGACTTTTTTCCCTTACACTAAACCAGGCATGAGCCTGGCCAGTGTGTGACACGTCTGGCCCAGAGGTGGTATTCAGCAGGTTCTGACCAGTTCTGGAGAACCGATAGCAGAAATTTTGAGTGGTTTGGAGAACTGGCAAATACCACCTCTGAGTGGAAATTTTACAGTATCCTTCCCCTGCCACACCCACCAAGCCATGCTCACAGAACCGGTAGTAAAAAAAAATTGA
The DNA here is from genome assembly GCA_023653725.1 of Bungarus multicinctus. Taxonomy (NCBI): domain Eukaryota; kingdom Metazoa; phylum Chordata; class Lepidosauria; order Squamata; family Elapidae; genus Bungarus; species Bungarus multicinctus. Next base: position 66,767,573 of record CM042844.1, read on the forward strand.
ATCCCACCACTGATCTGACCCATGGGCTGCGAGTTTGACAGCCCTGGTTAGCGCTCTTGTTGAAGCATTAAAGCAGTGTTCCTCAATCTTGGGAACTTGAAGAGGTGTAGACATTTAGTTCCAGAATTCTCCAGCCAGCATAGCCGGCTGGGGAATTCTGGAACTTAAAATTCACCCATCTTCAATTCATCAGGGTTTAGAAACACTGAATTAAAGGAACTGCCTTTTTTGCATGGCTATCAACATAACTTGAGCCAAAGATTTGAAACAGTTGCTGCACCCTGCATGGTAACTGATCAAAGCATTAAAGCAATTCTCTCCTTTGCAAAATTTCCCAGATGCATCTACAGAAGCATTTTGCTTTGCTGATGGTCCCAGCAGAAATGTTATCTGTGCATGCAGACCATCTATAAGATATAAAGAGGCCTCCTTCAACACTTGGAAGAGAAGGCTTGACTCAAACTAGCATGCAGGAGAAGCATCTGTTTCAAATGCATTGCACAGTCCTGTTGCCTGTATTATAGCTGAAAGTTAACATCTGAGACAAGAGCACTGTTTTGATATTGTTAGATGTAGACGTTTGTTTTTCCTAGAAACTTCTTGGAAAGGATTTTGCCCTAAAATGCAGGTTAGAAATGTTAAAAATAAGGAAACTATATGAGAGAAAATATAGACTATAAAGTTATTGATAAAAGATGTATTAAAAGGAACAGTAATTGGAACTGGAAAATACTACAAGATAAATGCCTGATTTATAAGTTAATGTAATTAATTTTAGTAATATAATGCAGTTTGCTATGTAGATAAACTAAGGCATAATGGCTTGTTTGAAAAGCATGCTGTAACTGTATGTGAACTATCTCATGTACTTAGTTCTACTATAATATTGGTTATACGGACTATATAATAATGAACAATTTCTGCTTACATTATTTAATATTATCTGCAATGAGATGCAGATGTACAAGCAAGAATTCAGAACCTAAATCAATTGAAACTTGATTCCTTTTGAGACCTATTAAGTATGGCATAAGGGATTAGGTCATGCACTGGCCCAGAGGAGACCCAGGTTTGAGACCATCCAAACTCACTGTGTGACTTTGTCTCAACCCAAACTACTTCATGCAGTACTTTCAAGCTGTGAAGGGTTATTATTCTCACAGGTGAAATGGAAAGAGAAAATAATACACATCATTCATTCATTTTTATTCATTCCTTCATTCAAATTTACAATATTAGAGTTGCCCAACTACAATGGACTTTGGACAGCATACAAAACCCAAAAATATTCTTAACACAGATAAAACATGAAACTACACAGTCAACTCAAACTATAAAGCTTAAAAGCAACACAAATTAAACAAAAGAATTCACACAGACACACATTCAGTAATTCATTAACTCCAGGCCTGGGACAAAACTAAGTTTGAATGCTGAGCTACTCAACAAAAGGTAAGTTATCAATCTAACAAATTAATATTTATTTATTTATTTGATTTGTCAATTGCTTACAAGATAATATGAATAAGTATAAACATGAGTAAGAATACAGGAAATAGGTACGAATAATTGGGGACAATAGGACAGGGATGGTAGGCACGATGGTGTACTTATGCACCTCCTTACAGACCTCTTAGGAATGGGGTAGTGGATAGTTTAAGGTTAAAGGAGTGGGAATCAGAGATGTAACAACAGAGTCAGATAGACTTTTGCTTAAGAAAGGTAATCCTATCTTTCACAGAACATAAAGCCTTCAAATGGATATTCATAACTGTGATAATCCCAGAATCAGAGGAAGCAAAGTACTAGTTTTACTCAGAGTACCAGAAAGTTGTTTTGGTCTCAAAAAGAGCACAACAGTGGTGGGATTCAATTTTTTTTACTACCGGTACTGTGGGCCTGGCTTGGTGGGTGTGGCAAGGGAAGGATACTGTAAAATCTCCAGTCACAGGTGGTATTTGCTGGTTCTCTGAACTACTCAAAATTTCCGCTACTGGTTCTCCAGAACTGGTCAGAACCTGCTGAATACCACCTCTGGAGCACAAGACCAGGGTAAATTTGGTCTTGCCTAATTGGTCTTTTGTTATTGTATGTCTAATAGATGAACAATTTAATAACTAGTATGTATTAAATAATCTATCTGTAATGTGTTTGATGGATGTCTTTTTTTTTAAAAAAGTGACAAATTTCATACTTTGTCCACCCAATTGAAATCCTATTATCTCTGTATACTTGATTCCATATTTCACTCTAAGTTCAAGAAAAACAGTTTGGCAAACATCTGCTTTGTTTCCTGGTTTGTGTCATTGTAAATCTAACATTTTGACAGTGGCTTTGCTATTAAACAAGATCTTACTTGATATTCTTGTCATTGTTATTACAGTTCTGCTGTTGGAAAGATCAGAGTGAATGCTCATATCTTACATCTTGATAACCCAACATTTTCCCTCCTTCCCTGGTACATTGACACAGAATGAGGTTTCATTCAAAGGAATGAAAATTACAGAAGCCTCATGAATCTCATCCAAATGTTGCTGTGCATATAACAGTTCTTTCTCCCCACTTTTGTCCTCTGATCAAAACATGACTGATGCTCTCATCATTTCCTAGGAGCAGCCAATAAAAGATAGAAGTGGGTGAAGAAAATTATATGGCCTTCGTTTATATGGCCTCATAAGAAATAACTGTTGTTGTTTAGCACAATTATGGCAAGTTATGCTTATCACAATTAACTTGTCGAATCTTATTGGATGTGGAAGCAGGCAACCCAGAGAATATTTGTAGATTTTTCCTATCCAAAAGCAGTTATCACAAAGTTGTAAGGATTGAAACAAACAAACAAAACCAGCTTTTGTCTAAGAAGTCAAGAAATAGGTTCCTTCCTGTATTTATCCTCTTTAAACGTTTTAAGTAGAAGTCCATTTCTGAATATGTTCATAGTCAAACACTTGAATACTGAAAATGTTGCAAGAATTATATTAGCTGAAGAATTGTCTCTAGCAATTTCTCTGTAATTATTGACTAACATGATACGGTAGTTTTCAGAGATTTCTATTGCAGAATAGAATGAGTTATGTAACACTTAGAAGAATATAGAATAAATGGTGGAATAGAATCGTTAAAGAATGCTAAAGGAGGGACAAAGTGAAATGTGAATAACAAAAATTAAAATAAAATGAAGAAACAGTGGCAGATAGCAGTAATCTTGCATTGAGTTATCCTGCTTTATCCCAGGGTGAGTTTGTCCCACAGCAAGTTGGCTGCAGGAATTGGCTGCATTGAATTGTCCTGTATCGAGTCATCCAGGATGAGTCGGTCAGGACATGTCAACCAGGGTGAGTCAGCTGGGTCAGCTGGCTGTGGTGGGCTAGCCAGGGCAAGTTGTCCCATTCTGAACAATGGCATGACAAACAATGGTGCTTTGGTAGATCTGCAAAAAATACCATTTGCCTGCAAGCAAAAATGTTGGGACCAAAAAATAGATAAGTCATAGAAAATGAAGAAGCTAAAGTGTCTGGGACTTTAAAATTAAAACAGACAGCCACCTGCTGTCACATAACACCTCAGACTTTACAGCTGTTGATAATAAAGACAAAAAAGTGCACTGAGGATGTTACCTAATTTGTAATGAAACATCTGCAAGAAAACCACCAATCTCAGAGAGCACCAAGGACCCCACAGAAAAGTCTGAATAGTGGACATGGCAGTACCTGGAGACAGCAGAATAGAAGAGAAAGTACTGAGAAAAATAACAAAATACGAATACATACAAGTTGATATAAAACACTTGTAGCCAAAGACAGAAAAGGTGATACCTATGGGTACAATCCCAAAATAATTGGAGCATCATTTGAATATCACCATATTTGACAAACTCACCATCATTCCAAAAGGCAGTTTAACATGGAACAACTTACATCCTTCAACAATATCTTTAGTACCATCAAACATTCACATGTGCCTATTCCAGGTCTTTGGGAAGGACTCGATAGATGTACAAAAATGCCAAATCCACTCTAAATATCTGGCTGACTGTATCATAAACCATAATAATAATAATAATAATTCCAGTCTCCAATTACAAGCAATGTACCTTAGTTGCATATTCTGTTGATTTCAGATTGATCCTAACCTTACCTAATGTAACCTAGCCTACTTCTTCTTCTTTTCTATCGGTGATTAAGACATGAACCAAGATAACCATCATATTAAATGGTGTCTGTGAATCTAACTGTTATTACTTGATCACTGACTGCATTGCACCCATGTGCTGTTATTTCTGACAATGGAAGCAATGTCATTCCTTCTTGAGCAGCATGATATTCTAACCGAAAATATCCAATTAATTTCAGGTTGCCGATGCCCAAGACAACAATGTGTCGATGAGTCATTTCATCTGTTTTTCAGTGTTCATATGTCTAATTCCTATGATCATATTCTCACTGAAATTCTCTCTTTGACACTTCTGATTTTCTTTTCCCCATGACAATATCAGCAACTAGCCATCCAGAATACTTTAATTTGGCCACATGGTAGACACCATTAGTACTCAGAAAGATCATCAGCTCTGCTTCAACACTTTACTTTATATTGTCTATCTATGTAATTTTCTTAGTAAAATATAAATTGGATAGTTTTAAATGCTCTTCCATATATCATTACAGTAACAAAACAATTTCATGAAATGTCACACACAGAAGGAAGAATCGATGACTCACCTGGAACCTGAGATAGTAGACAAACAAAAATAGATTATAGGCTAGTATATAAGTGATTTGTTTCATTTCTGCATTCAGATGCCATGCTTTAAGAATGTTGATACATTGCTTCGGCAGGAAGATCATATCATGCCATCTGGAAATAATATGTAGACTGGGATACTTTATTAAACCACTGATCATATGTCAGAACAAGACAGTGCTATCGGTTGATATCACCATCAGCTGCATTGCAGTGGATCAAGAAGCTGGATCTTGATGGACTTCTTAAATAGCTTGATTCTTTTATGAGCAACTGTTCTGTGTTCAAAAACTTTCTGCCTCTTTTTTTAACAAGCTAGTACTATAGCAGTTACTGAGCACATGAAGTGTTCTTGAAGTACACCATCACAACTCCCTGGGGTCACGTGCCTTTTCTGAAATTTTGAATGTGCAGTACTTTATCTTTATAATATGCTCAAGAAAAAGTACCATTTCTCTCTCTGCCTCTGTCACTCTCCTTCCCTCTATCCACACTCATGAATTACAAGTTCAAACAGGTAGAAAGAGCACCAAAAGATTACAAAGCAGAGCAAAGCATCCACACAATTAAGTCTACATTTCTATATCAAAGCTTCTAAAGTAATTGCTTTACATACTTACCAGAATGACATATTAAGAAAGGCAGCTGAGCTTTCCATTATAGATAGTTGAAATGCTTCACCATCAATTTCCTTTTTATATCCTCTAATATTTACTTATTCATCCCTCATGTTTAACCAATAACCAAAGATTATCCAATCTTATTTCCCAGATCTGTATCAGTGTATTCAGTGCCGAATTAGATTAATAAAGATAAAACAATATGTATAATATCTTTGTATTGCCTTCTTTTATAAGTGGGGTATCATTTTCTGGATGTCTACTTATCTGAGAATCACACAAGGAATTTATTATTGTCACCATTTTCATTCATGTTCCTTCCTTGCTCTGAGTTCATCTAATTGGTATAAACAGATATGACAATCAGATTAAAAATAAGGAATCCAATTTGTTCTCTTTCAAATTAGCCTTTCGGCATTTTTTACCTCAAAAACCTTTTCATTTTATTGAGGATCTTGAGGAAGTAACATTTGAACAGTTTGGGCATTAGCTGTTCAAATAGCAAGAGTTGGTTACTGAAGAACTATAATTTGCAACATGTTTTTATTTTTGCAGGATATGTTTTACTGATTCTATTCAAGAATATTTTATTTATTTTTAAAATGGCTAGAAACACAACACACGCACACAAACACACACACACAGAGGGGAAAGAGAGAGGGAGGGAGGAAAGAAGGAAGGAAGGATAGAAAGAAATAAGATAGAGAGATAAGAGATGGAGATAGAAATAATAGAGATATCCCAAGTTCTGAACTCAAATTCTGAACATTTATAGATGGATTACAGATGGAAACATGGAAACGTGTGCTGAAATCTGGCATTATGTTTGAACAATCTTTATTCAGTGATGATATATGTGGTGGTTCAAATATGTAGATCCATCACTTGGGATTGAGGTAATGGGCACAAAGAGTAAGCACATGTACATTGCAAGAACACGGTCTCTTATGCTCATTGTCCAAGGTAAATAAGTAGTGTGGCATGATGGATTTTTATTGGTGTGTAGTTCCTTTAGTATTTTTTCTATAATATGGTATGAGCTCTTAAATAGTTACACCTACAAACAGGGGTGTGATTTTCCCGGTGTGACAACCGGTTTGCTAATGCACAGCTATTGCAATTACATACCTTCAATGTTAGTTCGGCGAAGTAACACAGTCGAGGCGCGGCAATCTGCTCTGCCATGCGAATCAGCTGAGCAGATACAGGTGAATACAGCACAGGGACCAGCAGGTGGCCCACATGATTGTTGGATCGAACCGATTGGGAGCCCAGCTGATCATCGCAGTTAGGGGTTTGCCTGAACCAGTCCGAACTGGGAGAATCCCATCCCTGCCTACAAGTGATTCTTGACTTATAATGATTCAAGATTATGATGACATCTGAAAGGCTGCCTTAAAGCCTCTAAAGCACTTCTGGCCATCATAAAATACTGTGCAGTTTCCTCCCCACAATCACATAACTGCATTTCAAGGTGCAGCTAGAAACTGGTTTCCATTTACAACTGGATGCAGGATCCCATGTTTATGAATACAATTTGCAATGTTTTTTTGACAGTTTGCATAGGCTTTGGTACCACATTCATTAGAATGCAGTATTATAGGCTACTTCTGCTGCCTGACGGCTGCCTGCAGTTTGGCAGTTCGATCCTGACCAGCAGACGGTTGACTCAGCCTTCCATCCTTCTGAGGTCAGTAAAATGAGGACACAGATTGTTGGGGGCAATAGGCTGACTCTGTAAACCCTTTAGAGAGGGCTGTAAAACATTGAGAAGTGGTATATAAGTCTAAGTGCTATTGCTATTGTTTTGCACATTCAAGAGAATAGATTTGGACTTAAAAGCCTGTGATTTCCTTAATGACTGCCCTAAAAGTATTGGGTCCAATGACATGGTGCTTCAATTTATGACCACAGTGACATATTCATTTATAGTGACTTACAACTGAAATGTCAGTTCCAATTATGGTTATAAGCCAAGGACTATGTATACTATGATCCATCTTAATAAAAGGAGGGCTTTTTTTGTCTTTTTTGTTGTCACCATAGTCTCCCTTGACCAACTGAAAGAGAAAATCAATCTAAAATGCCATTCTGTCTGCATGCATGAAACTATAGTTGGAAATATAATGCACATATAGAATGCTTTGAAAAAACCCAAGCTAGTATGGTGATTGCCCTGCTAAAGTGATGTTCAAAAGCAGTATGTGCTGATATGTGCATAAGGAAGTCCTTATGCCAGTGTAGTCCTTGCAGAGATTGTTACCAGTGAAATTTTAAGATAGTTATCTCTTCAATATGTCATCTGATCAGCCTTTCAGAGATGCTAAGAAGATTATTATCTTCACACCTACCAATAGCTATAGATCTCACAGAAGAAAATTTAGTTTACATGTCAGCCTTTCTTAATCTGTATCCTCCAAATGTGTTGCGCTATAATTTTAAGTTTTGTTAGCCCGCAAGATCAATGTCATCGCTTCTAGACAGCAGGAGGTTAGGAAAGGCTGTCTTACATCATAGACTGCTTATTGCAGAATAAGATAGCATAGAATTAAAGAAAAAAATAAAAGTAAGAACCAACAAAATGTTGGTCATTCAGAGATCAAATTGCCAAAATACCTGGGAAGGAAGCATCAATGGGTTGAAAAGAAGGGGAGAACTAAGAAAATTGTGGCTGGGTGAATGGATCCTAATAAGAAAGAGGTGAGAAGTTGTTGAAATAGAGTCAGGAGACCGAAATACAGCATCCTTGATTCAATCCCACCTAAAGACAACCAATTTATGCTGATCACACACTCTTTCAGCCCAACCTAGCCCACAGGAATATGGTTGCTGAGGAAAATCAGAGGAAGAGATGCTGTATAAGGTTAAACTTGTGGGGGCAATAAATAAATTTAAATAATAAAAAACATGACAACATATGGGTGTGGTAGGAGTAAAGATGTTTGAAAGGCAGCAAGGTATGAAGCAACACAGTGGGTAGCGTTAATGGAATACTTATTACTTTAAAGTTTTATATTTCACAATTTCAGGAGAGCAAATTTAGTATAGTAGTTAAGGGAGGCTATGAACTTTAGTTCTTCCTTAAGCTTGGAAGCTGGTAGGGAGGTCTTCTCTCTCTCCCCCCCCCTCCCTCTCCCTCTCTCTCCCTCTCCCTCTCTCTCTCTGGAAGTATTACATACATTTGTCATCTTGAATTGTATAAAATGATAGCAGGATATGAATCTATTCAATATGTAAACCATTTTCTTATCTCATGCCTTGTTTCCACTTGGCCTAATATGCTTATCGTGAAAAGAAAGAATGTGATGGATATATATGCAAATATATTCGTACATTGTAAAATCTAAACATCTAGCCAAAGGTCCTGGAAGATAATTAAGGATAGGTGACATTACAGGTATATGACTGGTTTAGAGTCAGGCAGTACAAACCATTTTCAAAAACTTGGAAAAAATCAATAGACAACTTTACAAGGTCCTAATATAAGAGTTAGTTTTCCTTCACCTGTCTATACCCCAATTGAAATGTTTGGAAGAATGAGGATGGCTGCTGATCCTTGGATTTCAAAAGCTTCTGATTATTTCTGAAACCCAGAGCTTCTGAAAGTGCAGACAGTATGAAAAAATCTTATTCTGGGTGAGGCCAAGCAATGGTTCAGCCTACTGAGAATTCTTCTCATGACAGACAGTCATGATAGAATCTAGAAAAATAGTGCCACGGAAAAAGTGGACATTTTGTAACCACAGTTTAGTGGCACGGTCTCAGAATGCTTTGTGGATCACAAAAGATACTGGGAAGAGGCATGCACTCCATGGACTTGAACCCCAGTTTTAAATCAATGTATTACTAATGAATATCCAAGTACCAAAGTACCAAGGTACACATTAAACAAAAATCTTGCAATCGTACTTCTATGCTAGTTACATCTACAATTTCCCATGCAGATGAAATGTTTGTCTTTTCCTTTCCAGGGTTTATTTGCCCTTAGCCATAAGGGCAATTCCTCAATGTTTTGAGACTGTGGATTTTTCTTTTGCAAAAGAAAATATCTAAATAAATAGAGCAGAAGAAAAGTAGAGAAAAATCTGACAAAGCATGCTATTATGACCAGAATTTTTTAAAGCTGCATATTAATTTAGGGCTATAATTCTTAATGTTTTCCACATTTTTGTTCATAATAAATAGAAGAAAATATTCTGTGCTAAAAATTTGGTCCTATTTTAGTGGCCCAAAACCCATCATGCAAACAGGACTAGTTATGTTTGATAGACATTATTATCTATTTCAACATGCTTTTTCCCAGAAATTTTTTTTTATATCAGTTAAGCAAATGGAGTTCACTACATACAATTTTAATCAGGGACATCTGTGGTCTTAAGAAGGTGTCATGACCCTATAATTCAAGCCTTACCATATTTTTGTCGTGTAAAGTAAAAAAAAAATCAAATTAATTTTCATTACAATCATAGACCAGCATGGGGGGGGGGTCAAAAATGGGTTTCTAACCCTCCTCCAATCAATCAATCAATCAATCAATCCATCCATCAATCAGAATATAGCTGGAAGGGACCTTGGAGATTTTCTAGTCCAACCTCCTGCTCCAGCATGAGAACCTATACAATTTGAGACAAGTGGCTATCTTAAAACCTCTTATCTCTTAAAACCTCCAGTGATGAAGCACCTACAACTTCTGAAGGCAAGCTGTTCACTAGTTCATTTTCCTCACTGTTAGGAAGGTTCTCCTTAATTTCAGACCCATCAAAATGGCTCTTCCTTTTCCTTCTAGTTAAAAACAGGTATAGCACTTTTTAAAATAAATCACTATGGTTGTCTCAAGCACTGAGGTGTTGTAAAGTCACCAGACCACTGGTTCCTTATTTGTGGCATGGGGTAGAATTTCCTATTGCCAAAAACCCTACCAAAACAACAAAGTAAAAGGTGGAAATGTAAGTGCTGAATGAAAGAACTGGGGAAAAGCAGCAATTCCAGTTCAGGAACATGGCCATAGGCACATCAGGAAAAACCCCTGAAGCAACAGAAGCTTTTCATCTTCTTCTGTGGAAGAAGTCTCTGCACATATGATGGTTTGTTTTCAGCTCAGGAAAGGGATGTCCCTACAACTAAGTGCTAGAGCCCACTGTAAATCTAAGTGCGAGAGCCCACTGTAACTACATAGCCAAAAAGGCATTAAGAGTTGTTAACCTAATCCTACGTAGATTTTTCTCTGGTAATATCACACTACTAACTAGAGCATACAAAACATTTGCTAGACCAATACTCGAATATAGCTCATCAGTCTGGAACCCACATTACGTATCTGATATTAGCACAGTTGAGAAAGTCCAGAAATATTTCACAAAAAGAGTTTTCCACTCCTCTACTTGTTGTAGAATACCTTATGCCACCAGATTTGAAATTCTAGACCTAGAAAACCTTGAATTACGCTGTCTTCGGTCTGATCTAAGCATGGTATATAAAATTATACATTGCAATGACTTACCTATCAATGAATACTTCAGCTTCAACATAATAACACAAGAGCACACAATAGATATAAACTCAAGGTTAACCGCACCAAACTTGATTGCAGGAAATACAACTTCAGCAACAGAGTGGTCAATGTCTGGAATACTCTACCTGACTCTGTGGTTTCTTCCCCAAACTCTAAAACCTTTAACCTTAGACTGTCTACTATTGACCGCACCCCTTTCCTAAGAGGTCTGTAAGGGTGTGCATAAGCACATCAACGTGCCTACCATCCCTGTCCTATTGTTTCTTTTACTTTTCTTATATGTACCCATTTCATGTATTCATAACTATGTATACACTTATACCTATTATCTAGCAAGCGATTGACAAATCAAATAAATAAATAAAACTATATAATCTCAAGGTGGCAGGTAATTTATAGGAGAGCACTGATTTTTAATATGAGTAAGCCAGCATTGCTAGGCTTCCTCTGGGATTTTGACAGGGCTAGCAAGTGCATAATTACGTTAACTTCAGTAGGAATGTTTTCCTTTACTTCAGGCCATTACTGTACCAGAAAGAAACAATTTCACCAGTTAGAACTTGTTTTATTTCTTACTTTTGTTTCCCTCTGGTGCTCTTTGTTTCTAGCTGACAACAGGCCTTAGCTGATAGAACAATATAATTGGAAGTGAGCAGGGTTCACATATAACCAATCTGTGCATGCAGACATGCACACGCACAAATACACACAGAGACAAAGTGTGGGCGGAAGCATGTTTTTCCTTCTCTCTTTCTCAAATCATATTTATAAGGCTTCTTTGTTTCTATAATCCACCTCTAACAGATTGCTGTGGCACAGTGGGATTCATAACTACTGTTGGAATAACAGCGGAAGACCAATAAGTTGATTTAGGCTATGAGAGTGGAGCACTGCAAGCTAATTTAAGGATACTGATAATCACCTTTCCTGGATGATTTGAGTGCTGTGTAAGGGTTCTGACTGTATAGTGACAATGCACTAATAAAATGGGCTTCTGGTTCTCACGATCTTCCACACTACATTATTAATTATGTTTTTCCATTCTGTTAATTGCTGGATTGAAAGTCTCAAACCCAATACTATCTTTCTCATTCCAAGCCTGAAGATATTTGCAGGGAGAAAACAGAAAAAATCTGAGGTATTTTTCTGTTCTTTTAACCATGCTATTCCTTAAGAATCGGGGGAAATGGTTGAAGAATGATGAACAGAATGTTCACAAAAAGTTGTCTATTTTATGAACTGCTTTATTTTCCCAAAATTATACCTGAAATATATTAAAATGAATATTGTAAATACATTACAATAAATATTGTATAATAAAAAGTATTATAATTTTCAAGGGAGACTCATAATACAACTGGAAAGAGAACTGCCATTTTGCCAAGAGAAGATGAAGAAAAGAACAGAGTTTTTGCAGGGTATGGTCAACAAAATCAAGATGGCAGCCACAACAGTGTAATTAGATGCCCATCATACTGTTGTGGATGTCACTTTTATTTCTGTTCTGACACACACATGATATACAGGCTCTGTGGGCGTGGCTTGGTGGGACTCAATCTCTAAAAGGAAGAAGGTGGGCGGTGTGGGCAGGGCCAACCAATTCAAATCATCCCTACCACCTCTCCCAAGGTGGTGTGAGATGGTTGAATTTCATCCCTGATTCAAACCAGGAATCACATAGGCAAAAGCCATCCTAAATGTGCTGTTTCATGCTCAGTTGTGTGCACATGCCTATGATAGCATATTTCAAATCCCTGATAGAGGAAAAAGATAAAAGCTGTCCTTTATTATTCTGAAGTGCAGGGCAGAACTCGCCTAAATTACTGGAGGAAGAAAGATTTCACCTGAACGTTAGGAAAAATTCCTAAAAAGTAAAATGGGATTATTACCTACTGTTTATAACTCCTCTTCAAGAGTGGTGTTCAATCTGGATTGGCAAGCAAAAAAAATCACTAAAATGATTTTTGTTTGTACACTGTTTGTAAGTCAGTTGGTTTACATCTTTGCGAGGAGTAGATATACTGTAGGAGAGAGATTATTGTACTGGATAAGTATCTGTCTGTGTTCATACTTCCTAAAAAAGTACAGAGAAAGCTGCTGTCCTTTTGATCCTTTTAAAAATATATATATACTTGATATGCTCATTACAAATAAAGAAAATATTCATCTAAGTGTACCAATGCACTCCTCCCCCACCCCCAAATAATCTAGCCATGTTTCAAGAAAGCTTAGAAAACCCTTCTACTGTCTACAATTGAAAAAGGATTCCTAATCCATTTTCAGCTTTTTATTTCAAACTCTATTAAAAATAGACTACTTAAATCGTTTGCAAGGTGGAGTTCATTAAGTGATTTTTTAAATAGCTATAGATATGGTTTCAGCGAGTGTCTATCTTGTAGAAGCAATTATTCAATATGCTTGTAGTATTTTATTTCTGTGATAAAACAATTGAGTGATTAAAAAAAGTGTACCTCACTATAATGTGATAATTTACCTGTAATGGATTAACTCTGTACTCATCTTCCTTTCATTTTAAGAGAAAATGATGGAATGAAAGAAAAGAATCTTCAGGCAAGAACGGAGTTAGCTAAAAAGAGAATAAAACATATGTTACTAATGTGCTTTTAGTGAAATTATGTGGTATATCTTGGATCTAGTAATAAACAGAGAGCTTTGCTTCAGAAACATAAAGGGTACTTGACTAAGAAACCATCAAACATGAGCTCTCACATTGTCACCCAAGGGAAAGGCAAATTACAAAACTTTCTTTTTTGATGTCCTCATCTAATTTGAATCATTTTCAGGTAAATTTCCTTTCAAGTGTTAAGTGAAAATAAGTTAATAAAATCTTAAGTCAAATTAATATCCTCATTTACGAAGCTAGTTTGTGTGTGTGTGTGTGTGCATGTCTGTGTGTGTGCCTACCTGTGTTTTCAACTATTATTGCCCAAAGTAAGCATTAAAAAACCTTCATTTAGTACCAAAATGAGTGTTCTACTATTCAAATCTAAATCTTGTAAAAGATTCAACAGCAGCTCGATTAATCTTAGTATATGTGGCTTGTAACTGTTATCAACTGCAGGTTCTTTCTGAGATCTTTCCTCCTTCAACTATAAAATTGCTTTTTAAAAGTTTGGATATAAACCCTGATTCCCATTCCCTCAAGAACTTTTCTAATCTGTTTGGACTGCTTTACCCAGAATTCCCAGATAACATGGCACATTTTTGAGACTTGCGGAGGAAATTGAAAAGGGTGGGTGGGGGAAACTACCATAATCAAATTTAAGTATTGTTTGTTCATTGGATTTATATCCTGCCTTTCCTTAAGGAACTGAGGCAAAGTATTTAGTACTTCCTTCTCAAGGATTTTACCACAACAGCTTTGTAAGGTAAGTTGATCTGGGAAAGAGTGACTGTCTATGGAGATTCTCAGTCATCCAGGTCATGGTTGTCCCAAAGGTGCTTTTTTTCAAGAGGCAACAGGACTTTCTGTTTTTTCTTTGAAGACATTTTGCTTCTCATCAAAGCTGAAGAAGCTACTTTTCAAAGAGAAACTACAAAGTCCAGTTGCTTCTTGAAAAAAGCACCTTTGGGACGAAAGAGTGATTGGCTCATTTCAAGTCAACAACATGGCTCTCCCAGATTCCAGTCCAATACTTTAACTATTATACCACACTGGTTCCAAATTATAAATACAGCTAGTTCTTGACTTACAACTATTTATTTAGTGACCATTTAAAACCATAGTGACTTATGACTAGTTTGTCAATGGTCCGACCAGCAAACCCAAATAAAGTAGGCACTCTCAGGAACTTTGTAATCCCAAAAGCAAAACTTTATTGATACACCATTATGGTAATGAAGAATCAAAACCAGGTCTGGTTTTTCCCGCGCAAAGCTTGCACGGTTAAACAATAGCTTCGCCCCCACCCATGGATGTTCACACTGCCTAATTATGAATCATCCTTTTGTTTTGAGAATATTTTACTTCTTTGTCAGATACCTGCATCATTGATCTTGGTGGGTTCTTGGCTCTTATGATCTATCTCTGCATTCTACCTCCCCCTTCCCTCCCCCCAGTTCTTTGGCAAGTTCAACAGCGGTACTATTTGAATGTTTCAAAAGCAGTTCAATCTTGACATGGTTCTCACTGATACAATCACTGCAGCATCCCCATAGTCACACAATTAAAATTCAGGCACTTAGCAATCAGTGTGTATTTCCAACAGTTACAACATCTCAAGATCATATGATCTCCATTTGCAACCTTCCTAGCTGGCTTCTGAAAAGAGAGATCAATGGGGAGGAATCCAGATTCACTTAAGTGTTTCACTTAACAACTGTGGTAGTGAGGGGGGGAAAGGTTATAAAATTGGGCACCTTGTTTAGCTCCAGAAGCTCAGTCCCAACTGTGATTATAAGTCAAGAACTGTGTGTATTTGTACCACTTAACTGTAATTATTGACAATAACAGTTTGGTTGAGGAACACTATATACATTATTTTAAATGGCATTAACTTAAGAAACATGAAAATCTGACTTTTGTTGTACTTAAATCAGAATTAAATTGGAATGAGGACAACAAAATTAGGTCTCTTCAAGGGAACAATAATGATCAAAAAAATGTCAAAGTCAAGGCTGCAGCATTTCTGTTCATTTCATGGGGATGAGTCCTTCTTTATCAAAATGTCCATAGACTTAACAAAACTAAATTAGTTTGTCCACAATGCATAAACAATGTATAAACTGCCACGGTCTTTAGCCCATTTTAATTCCACAGAAGAATTCTGTTTAAAACAAGAAGAAACTGTTTCTGTTCTTTCTGATTTCTTCCTTGCCCAAGAAGAAATCATGAGATCAACATTTGCTAGAGTGCTCTCTGAGTCATGAACTCTAGGTAATCTACAAATCTACCAATAAACCATAAATAATAAGCAGCAGCAGAGTTTTCTATTTCCTATTTCTGAGATAAAGAGTCATTGGCCACTAATAGCATTGGGGAATTTTTCTCCCCCAATAAATGGATGCTCTTTTTCCTTTAGGAAATGAGCCTGTACAATATGCAGGCTCTTCATCGCTCTGCCCCTTGAAACGACACATTCCAGAGCTGACAATGAGGAGCCTGAGTCTGAGTGATGCTGTCATTCTTCAGTGATACTCAAATGTTGGCTGTGTTGGTAAGTTTATTGCACTTCACTTTGTTTCTGGAAATTCCTTTTGAAGATGTTAACTGGTTCCTTTCTGGAATTAGCTGCAAGGTCTTCTGTTCATTCTTATCATCACCATCATCATCTCCTTTTAATGACCCCATAATCCCTTGTGGGGTGGTGTCTGGGCAACTGAATGGAGCTGAGTGTTTACTGGCTGGATGCCCTTCCTGTCGCCAATGTGGAGTTATATTCAGCAGATATATTCGCAACGTGCCCAGAGAGAGAAATATCTGCCTCTACCTAGCATCGAACTCACAGCCTCTGGACCATTCTCATCCTATAGTTTAAGTTACATTTGAGATCCTGGATGTTTCTTGGGAGAATTATCATGGTAGAATTTGTAGGTAATCATTCCTTGTAATCTGGCCAGTGACATGGCAACTTTCCAAAATTGGAGCTGTCTGTAGATGACTAGCTGTGCTGGGTTAAACTTGGTGGCATAGAAAATAGTTCATTTACTTCACTGCTGTTGTATCCCTTATATGACTCTAGACAGTGCTCTTAATATAACAAAGGATGGATCTTGCTGTGTTAGAATTTATTTTGTAATTTAAAGATCTTTTTGTTTCTCTATTGGTGTGGGATTAGTAGGGCCTGCTTGGAATATAATAAAATTGCAAAAAAACAAAAAACAAAACAAAGAAAGAAATAAGGGAATCACTTTCTCTGTGAACAGTTGGGTATTACTTCATACAGTTCATAGTCAATCCTATAGCCCAGTGTTTTTCAACCTTGGTGAGTTTAAGACATGTGGACTCCAACTCCCAGACTTCCCCAGCCAGCATATGTTGGGGAAATTGCCAAGTTGAGAAATGCTGCTTCAGCCATTGGTTTGGTCCAGAAATGAGATCAATAGCTATTTTATATTATATAGCCTTAGCTCTGCATCATAAGAAATAATATATTGTAGATATTGAAGATAACTATTAAAATAAGTTTTGAGATCTATACGGTTTCATAATCTCTAAGCTGCATGGAGCAGAAGCGTTTCCTCCTATAAATATTTTGCTGAATTGTATTCAGCAGGAGTTATATCCTGTCACTGGAAGAGAAACTTCTGACATCCTTTGGAAACTTGATTCAAATCTTTGCACTTCATCAGGAGATTTTTATGATGAGAATAAATCTGGAAGGATTTTAGTCCATAAAAATATTTTGAGAATCATTAACATGCCACACTGCTGTAGGACTCTTTTCTCCAATATAGCTTATTTCTGAATCTGTGAATTTTCTAGAACAATTGGTTATTCGTTTGGCTCTCCTTTGTGATCTGGAAATATTACCACACTTATTCCATAGCTGTTAGCTGCAATATATAACATGTTAGCTGCTGTCATAGAAACGTTTAGCATTCCTGGAATCTTCAGTTTGCTTATCCCCGCATGGCCAGTTTTGAGTAGTTTATATGAAGGATGAAGGATCCTTGCCAGTTATGGTACAAACTTTCCTAGGTACTGTAATTCTCATTTTTTAAAAACTAACTCACCTAATGATTACAGTATGGTCTATTCGTTCCAAGAATCTCTTTCTTCTTCTTTAGATCTGGGTTTACATGGTATATATTTTTGTAATGTTCAAGCTGATTGAGTCATTTTAAGTAGGAGGAACATTTATTTTCATTCAATTTTAAACCCATAGACTGCAGGATTTTAGACAATTTCTGACTGTCCGAACATAGTAAGGCTATAAAGCAATCATCCATGACTGCAAATTGTTCTCCAATTGTTGTATCATTGCATTCATCTCTTTTTAGAACACCAGAAGGTAGATTTAAGGGGAAAAGGTCTACCAGCTAAATGTAATTTGGCACAATCCAGGTCTAACTAGATTTGCCGCAATCCAGCAGCAACATCAGACAGTTAAGAGTTCTACCATGCAAATCATGGAACAATGTCATTTAGATAGGAAGGATGTATTTTGATGGCTTTATTCAGCTGTTTTATGTATATTTTTCTTATCTACTTGAACTTTTGGTGCGAATCAGTCTATTGATGCACTGGTTATCACTTTACATTGCTAGATGGTTTAAATAGCATTTTCTATTTAAAGAACCATGGTAGCGCAGTGGTTAGAAGGCAGTACTGCAGGCTGCCAGCAGTTCAGCAGTTCAAGTCTTACCAGCTCAAGGTTGACTCAGCCTTCCATCCTTCTGAGGTCGGTCAAATGAGGACCCAGATTGTTGGAGGCAATATGCTGACTCTGTAAATTGCTTAGAAAGGGCTGCGAAGTGGTATAGAAGTCTAAATACTATTGCTATTTTCAAGTATCTGTAGCTTACTCCTGCTCATTTTTTTTTACATCCACACTTGGGACTGGAATTTCAATCGCTAAGTGATGTGGTCATTCAGCAAGCCATCAAGTGACTGGATCTGATTTATGACCATTTTATTGCAGTTGTTAGGTAAATCACTGTGATTGTTAAATGAATCACATGGAAATTAAGTGAATCATGCGCTTGTTAACTGAATCCGGCTTTCCCAAGTGACTTGGTTTGTCAGAAACTAAGTGGCAAATTGTGATCAAGTGTGTCATGCCCTTGGTAGAGTCCGACTCTGAGGGAGAGGAGGAACAGCCGACAGGGAGTGGAGGTTATGGAGGAGGCTTTGGAAGGGCAGAGGCTGACTGGACAGTCAGAGGAAGAACCAGGCCCATCCCCTCTGCATCCTAGGACACGCAGGGAGGAACGGAAAAGGCAACAACCTGGCTTACGAGAGAGGAAACTGCCATGATCCTCCTTTGCAGCTGGGGAGAATAGTATATAAGAGACGGTTACAATACAGCGTTGCCAGAAGCAAAGCATGTGTTATCATCTCCTATGCAGTACTTCCTAGGGTGTTAAACTCGATAGCATCACATGATGTATTATGATGTTTTTTTGTTTTTGCAGAGCCAGGGTGGGTGTGGCCTGTGACACATCTGGCCTGCAGGCCACCAGTTTAACAGGCCTGAAACTAACCCCATATTTTGAGTTAGGCCTCAGAATAAAGATTTAGATGTTAGATTGATTCCCCACATTTGGTGGTTTATGGTCCAAGACTAATCATACCTTAAAAATATTTTTTACCATTAAACATTGATTTTAGAATCCATAGTAATTACTTAGTTTGTACTCCAAGTACAAAAAAAATTAGAGCAATCCAGAGACAAGAGAAAGATGAGGGATTATTTCAAGAAAAGCTATCAATTCCAGCCATTAGATGATAAATGATAATTTGAAGTTCAAAGTATTCACGAAAATGAGGAACATTAACTAATTAAGAGGAGGCTATTGAAAATTTGATTTTCATCCAAATTATACCTTTTCCTGGATCATGACTACCAGAGGGATTGAAATTTAATTAATAACTAAGAATGATATTTATTTTCTATCCAGCATCTTAAAGCAATGGAATCCGGTGTTCAATAGAACAACAGAAGTAGAACTCCTTAAGAATTGACTACAAAATGTGCAAAATATCCAAGACATTGCCAAGTGTAGTTTTCATCTCCAACTGTGATTTAACAGTTTCTAACAATTACAGTACAAATCTCTCTAAGTCATGGTTTGTGGGTTTATGCATTACAGTAACTCCAAAACAACAAATAGTACCATAGTGTGCAAATTCAGTAAAACTTTGGTTTATTGGAATATAAACTGTGTAATCACAATGCTGTTTTTTATGTACTGCAGTATTGAGTAACTTTTTGGTTGACATGGGTAACACTTAGCATGTTTGATGGCGATGAAAACTGCACTGGGCTGGAGATGATGCAGAATGGATATGGTCACATATGTCATTGGGGGTAAGATTTTTCCCACCTAGTTGAGATGGAAATTTTAGTACAGATAGTTTCCAACTTATGACCACAATTGAGCCCCAGATTTCTGTTTCTAAGTGAAATAGCTGTTAAGTGAGTTTTGCATTTTATTACCTTTCTTGCCACAATTGTTAAGTGAATCACTGCAGTTCTTAAGTTAATAACATGGTCATTAAGTGAATCTGGCTTCTCCATTGACTTGCTTGTCAGAAAGTCACAAAAAGTGATCAGATGACCTTGGGGACACTACAACCATCATACATATGAGTCAATTGCCCAGTGTCTGAAATTTTGATCACATGACCATGGGGTTGCTACAATGGCCATAAATGTGAAAAATTTAGTGCCAGTGTAACGTCAAATAGTCATTAAACGAACTGTTGTAAGTCAAGGATTACCTGTATTACACTAATTTCCTTAAAATACTTAAAATACTGTTTTTCAGCATACTGTGTGTCCTATTGAATCCAAGTAATGGAGTTAGTCCTTGCAAAAGAGGAATTTGTGAGCTCCATGTTGCCCTAGAGCTAAAGGTTACACGAGGGTGAAGGTTCGTTCTCTAAGCTTGTGGGTTGGTTTCCAAACATTTCGTTACCAGACCAGGTAACATCTTCAGCAGGCTTTAGGGATTTTAGTGTTCTTCTGTTTATAAGGCCTTCAGGTGCGGGTGTGTTAAGTGAGGATCTTGTGAGAAGTCTCATGATGAGTCACCTATGAGTCAACTGTTTTGTGATTAACTCAGGCCAGGGTGGTTGGGAGGTGAACTGCTGGAGTGAGGGAATGGGGGAGGGGAATTGCATGACTTGGTTGAAGGTTGATACTGTCTCTGGTTGGCTGTGCGGTTGATTTGGATTCTGAGGAGTTCGTAAGCTGTTTGTAGGTCAATATATCAGTTGATGGAATTGCTTGTGGAATTACTGACACTGACAGCCCCTAAACTCCATTGAATATATTACCTAGCCTAGAAACGAAACTTTTGGAAACCAACCCACAAGCTTGGAGAATGAATCTTTACCCTCATCCTACACCTGAACTACAGATATTCACCACTATAGCATAAAGGTTACATGTCTGTGATGCAATAAAACATTTGTTCATTCATTCATTCATTCATTCATTCATTCATTCATTCATTCATGCATTCAGTAAATAGTCTACCAGTCACCATGACTTTTTAGAAAAGAATATGTCTATATATCTATATTCCAAAATACGTGTTTGATTGAGTCCAGGTAACAATGTAGAAATCTATTTAATAATCTATGGGTTTGTTTTAAAGTATTTACTTTTATTTTGATTATTTCTCAAAGAACAATTACAAAGAGATGTCCCTTTCAGTGTCCAAGTTACAATTTTTTAGGTATATTTATTTATTTATTTATTTATTTATTTATTTCTGAGTTTTATATACCGCCCTTCTCCCGAAGGACTCAGGGCGGTGAACAGCCAACTAAAATACAAGTAGACAAAGTATAAATTATTTAAAAGAGAATTAAATACTAGACTGTCCCAAATCTAAAAACCCCAATTAAAATCCCATTAGTCAGCTCAGGCCGGCCTGCTCGAAGAGCCAGGTCTTCAGGTCACGTCTGAAGGCCCTCAGGTCACTGGTCGTTCGTAATCCAGGGGGCATCCCATTCCAAAGGGCGGGTGCCCCCACAGAGAAGGCCCTATTCCTCGGGGTCACCAGACGACACATAGAAGGCGTCGGGACCCGGAGGAGACCCTCTCTGTGGGAGCGCACCAGTCGGTGGGAGACTACTGGCAGAATGCGGTCTTGTAAGTATCCTGGTCCGATGCCATGGAGCGCTTTAAAGACTAAAACCAGTACTTTAAAGCGAACCCGGAAGGCCACCGGCAACCAATGCAGCTCGCGCAGGAGGGGCGTCACGTGGGAGTATCTCGACGCCCCCGTAACCACCTGCGCGGCTGCATTTTGTACCAGTTGAAGCCTCTGGGTGCTCCCCGCAGGGAGCCCCATGTAGAGGGCATTACAGTAGTCCAGACGGGGGGTGACCAGGGCATGAGTGACTGTGCGTAAGGCGTCCCGATCAAGAAAGGGCCGCATCTGGCGTATCAGGCGAACCTGATAAAAAGCCCCCCTGGAGACGGCTGTAATATGATCTTCCAAAGACAGCCGTACATCCAGGAGGACACCAAGATTGCGGGCCCCTTCTGTGGGGGTCAAGATCTCATCCCCAATAGCCAGTGACGGAGTCAGCTGACTATATCGGGCCGCCGGAAACCACAGCCACTCGGTCTTGGAAGGGTTGAGTCGAAGCCTGTTCTCGCCCATCCAGTTCCGCACAGCCTCCAGGCAACGGGCCATAACCTCCACAGCATCGTTGGGGTGGCTTGGGGTGGAGATGTAAAGCTGAGTGTCATCAGCATAAAGATGGCATTTCACCCCAAAACCACGGATGATCTCTCCCAGCGGCTTCACATAGATGTTGAATAGAAGAGGGGAGAGGACCGACCCCTGAGGCACCCCACACATGAGGGGCCTAGGGGTGGACCTCTCCCCCCCCCGTCAACACCAATTGCGAGCGGTCCGAGAGGAAGGACGAGAACCACCGCAAGACGGTGCCCCCAATTCCCAACCCCTCCAACCGCCGCAATAGGATACTATGGTCGATAGTATCAAAAGCCGCTGACAGATCTAACAGGACCAGGACAGAGGAACAACCTCTGTCACGGGCCCTCCAGAGATCATCTACCAACGCGACCAATGCTGTTTCGGTACTGTGCCCGGGCCTGAAGCCCGATTGGAACGGATCTAAATAGGATGCTTCCTCCAGATACTGAGGCAGCTGACACGCCACCACACTCTCAACAACCTTCGCCACAAAGGGAAGGTTGGAGACAGGACGATAGTTATTCAAAAGAGCCGGGTCCAGGGAAGGCTTCTTGAGGAGGGGACGCACCACCGCCATTTTCAGGGCGGTCGGAAGCGCCCCCTCCCTCAATGAAGCGTTGACAATCCCCTGGAGCCAGCCTCGTGTCACCTCTCTGGAGGTAGAAACCAACCAGGAAGGGCACGGGTCCAATAAACATGTGGTGGCATTTAGCCTCCCCAGTAGTCTGTCCACACCCTCGGCGGTCACAGGATCGAACTCTTCCCAGATAACCGTCTCAAGACCTGCCCCGGACACCTCCCCCGGGACCACCCAACTGGAGTCCAGCCCATCCTGAATCTGGGCGATTTTATCATGCAGAAATCGGGAAAACTCTTCTGCCTTACCCTGCAAGAGGTCCTCCCGCGCTCTCGGCTCAAGCAGGGAGCGGGTCACTCTAAACAGGGCAGCAGGCCGATTTTCTGCAGACGCAATAAGGGCGGAGAAGTGTGAACGCCTCGCTGCCCTTATCGCCACTAGGTAGGTCCTAATATAGGACCTCACCTGTGTCCGGTCAGACTCAGCACGACTGGCCCTCCAGATGCCCTCCAGACGTCTTTTCCGGCATTTCATCCCCCTCAGCTCCCCCGTGAACCACGGAGCCAGGTGGGATCTATGCCGAGTCAGAGGTCGCAAAGGCACTACTCGGTCCAGAGCCTCAGCGGCCAACCTATCCCAGGTAGCCACCAAGTCTGTGGCCGAGTTATGAGCCAGAGTTTCAGGAAATGGCCCAAGCTCCATCTGGAACCGTTCCGGATCCATCAGACGCCTGGGGCGGAACCATCTCCTTGGCTCCGCCTCCCTGCGATGGGGGGTGGCGGCACCGAAGTCCAGTCTAAGAAGAGAATGATCGGACCATGACAAGGGTTTTACAACTAGGTCTCCAACACGATCATTCAACCACTGACCAGAGGCGAAAATCAGGTCCAGTGTGTGTCCCCCCGTGTGAGTGGGGTCAGAAACTAATTGGGTCAGATCCATGGCCGTCATGGAAGCCAGGAACTCCCGGGCCACCCCAGAGGTTTCCCCGAGCGAAGGCAGGTTGAAATCACCCATGACTAACAGCCTGGGGGTTTCAACCGCCAGCCCAGCTATCACCTCAAGGAGCCCGGGCAGGGCCGATGACACGTGGCAGGGAGCCAGGTACGTTATCAACAGGCCCATCTGAACCCCCCGACCCCACTTCACAAAGAGAGACTCACAACCAGCCGTCTGAGGAACAGTGGCCTCCCTAGGACAAAGGACTTCTCTAATAATCGCCGCCACCCCACCACCCCTTTCCTGAGACCTCGGTCGATGGAATGCTTGGAAACCTGGTGGGCATATCTCTACCAGAGGGACACCGCACTCTGGGCCCAACCAGGTTTCGGTGACCCCTGCCAGGTCTGCACCCTCCTCCTGAATGAGATCGCAAATCAGGGGGGCCTTGTTAACGACGGACCTGGCATTACATAACATCAGCCGGGTACTCAGGGCCTGAGACTCTGCACAACCAGGCCTGCCAGACGGGTCGGGAGGGTCGGAGCGCACCACCGCTTGGAGACAGTGGGCACGCGATCCCCTAACTTGATATGGCCCTCTACCCCAGTCATATCTGCCCCTCCCACTTATGGTGCCAATGAGACCCACCCCCTGTGTTTGCCCCCACGACTCATGACCCTCTGGGCTCTCCCAGACGTGCACTCCAGCCTGGCTGACTCCAAATCCCCCCGGGTTATCCCCCAAACCCGGACCGGGTACCCTCCCTAACCCCAATAAATTTCCATCCCCCAACCCTCTCTTCGTCGCCCTCCCTAACCTCGGTAAAACCCCGAATAAAAATCTAAAAAGTTTAAAACCCCCTCTAAAAATCCTTTTTTGATGCCACCTCTCCGGATCTCAGGAACCGTCCTTGAGGTAGGCCATCGATAAACCGGAGGGCCACTCCAGGGAGTGGGGGACCCTCCCGAGGGCCCGTAATTCCGCCGAGGAGTATGATCTTCTAGCCCTCGCCGTCGCCGGATCAGGGACCACCACCGAGATCATCGGCGTCCTTCGGGCCAGCCAGTCCTGTTGTTGCCCCTGCCAATTGCATCCCTCAATGGGTGGGGGCCAAGGGGGGGGGCAGGTCCACGTCCGTCATCACTGCCACTGCGGCCTCCGCGGCCTCCGCAAAATCGCCGCTGCCGCCGTCCCAAAGGATCACCCAGGCGGCCTCCCGGCGGCTCCTTTGACGCCCCGGACGGGGCGAGACCCCTCGACACCCCCTCAATACATGGGGGTCGAGGGGGGAAGCTGGCTCCATGCCCAGCCTCTCGACCACCGCGGCCCCCACACCTGGCCTCTCGGCCACCGCGGCTTCCGCAGCCTCCACCGAATCTCCGCCGCCGCCGCCCCAAAAAGTCACCCGGGCGGCCTCCCGGTGGCTCCTCCGGCGGCTCTTCCGACACCCCAGCCAAAGCGAGACCCCTCGCTACCCCCTCAGCACCTGGAGGTCGAGGGGGGAGGCGGGCTCCATGCCCAGCCTCTCGGCCACCGTGGCCCCCACGCCTGGCGTCTCGGCCACCGCGGCCTCCGCTGAATCGCCGCCGCCGCCGCCGCCGCCCCGAAGAATCACCCGGACAGCCTCCCGGCGGCTCTTCCGGCGGCTCTTCTGTACCTGGGGGTCGAGGGGGGAGGCGGGCTCCATGCCCAGCCTCTCGACCACCGCGGCCCCCACACCTGGCCTCTCGGCCGCCGCGGCCTCCACTGAATCGCCGCCGCCGCCCCGAAGAATCACCCGGGTGGCCTCCCGGCGGCTCTTCCAGCGGCTCTTCTGTACCTGGGGGACGAGGGGGGAGGCGGGCTCCATGCCCAGCCTCTCGACCATCGCGGCCCCCACGCCTGGCCTCTCAGCCGCCGCGGCTGAATTGCTGCCGCCGCCGCCGCCGCCGCCCCAAAGAGTCACCCGGGCGGCCTCCCGGCGGCTCTGGCGGCTCTTCTAACGCCCGAAACGGGGCGAAACCCCTCGGAACCCCCTCAGCATATGGGGGTCGAGGGGGGAGGCCGGCTTAACCGGCAGAAGCAGGCGCTCGGCGGAGCTCCCCTCGGACGGAGCTGCCGGTCGCCATCTTCACCAGCGAATGATATCTAACAAGCGAATGATATCTAAGTGATTACCTCATATAAACATAGTTGAAAATGGACTGCATGTCTAACAAGCGAATGATATCTAAGTGATTACCTCATATAAACATAGTTGAAAATGGACTGCATGTCACTGTGTCTAAGTAGAATAAGTAGTTATTTACAGAGACACCCTGCCTTGAAAGGTATATGGAAATGTGTGATGTGGTGTTGAATTCCTGCTATGAGGCAGTAGGCTTTAATTAGCTTGCTGCAATGTTTTCCACATAACTGAAATAATGCTTTATCAGAATAACTGAGACTCTCCATTGTTTTCGGTCACACCTCAAAACTCTTAGCTTACCACTGTAATTGAGCCTGGAATTACTGTCCAAAGTTATGACAGTCATTAAGTGGGTCGCTATGTAACCATATCCCAATTTTACAACATTTTTTGCAGGAGTCACTAAGCCAATGCTGGGAGTCATTAAGCAAACACTCCAGTCATTAAGCAAATGCTATAATTACTGAGGGAATGTGATGGTTGTTAAACAAACTCATTCTCTTTGATTGGTGGTTTTTGCCAGAAACAGGTACAATCCGCCGAGAACAGCAATTATGTAACTCTGGGATGCTGCAAATAGCTGTAAATGTGAGTTGGATGCTAAGCTCTGAAAATATGATCATGTGATTGCAAGTGTGTGCATGTGCACGCATATATGGCCATCAGAACTCCAGAAGCAGATTATAAACACAGATAGTCCTCAACTTACAACAGTTCATTTAGTGACCATTCAAAGTTACAACAGCACTGAAAAAAGTAACTTATGACCGTTTTTTCACACTTACGACCGTTGTCGCATCCCCATGATGATCAAAATTCAGATGCTTGGCAAGTGGTTCATATTTATGATGGTTGCAGGATCCCGGGACAACGAGATCACCGTTTTCAACATTCTAACAAGCAAAGTCAATGGGGAATCCAGATCACTTAGCAACCATGTTGCTGACTTAACAAATGGAATGCTTCACTTAACAACCATGGCAAGACAAGTCATAAAATAGGGCAAACTCACTTAACCAATATTCACCTACCAATATAAATTATGGGCTTAATTGTGATCATAACTTGAAGACTACCTGGAGCTCTGAAAAGATCCATTATCACTTCAAATGTTTGCTAATCGTTTCTTGGTTGTTAAGTGTAGGACTATGCAAATTGGTTTTCTCATCCCTTTTAGCTGAAGCTCTAAGGGTTCTAATGGCTTCTAGCATCCAAACTCTTGGTAATAATCTATTGCAGACTATTGAGAAGGGCAGGAAAATTGAAAGTATCAGTTCTTTATTCTTTGTTCTCAGCTAATAACGACAAATCTGAAATGAATGATCAAATTCACCTTTTCGTATTTTAAAGTGAATTGTGAAATAAGTAGGATCATGTGTGTTCAATGTAATGTAGCATAGAATATAGAAAAGTTATAGCCTTGTACATCAATATATGCATATATATGCCCAGTGAACTGCACAGTCTTATGTCTGAATAGGCAGGGGAGCACAAAGCACAAGATCTACTCAGATCTTTGTCTTTATGTGATATAATTCTTTAGGGCAACTACTGTGAATTTCTGCCATGAAAGTTTTATGAGTTGACTGTCATTTACAATTTATTAATCTAAAGCCATAGGGAATAACAAAATGGGTCTTACGATAAAAAAAAATCATTGCTATATATCTAAGGAAATATCTTAGTAACTGCTTCTTCAGTAAATCCAAACAGTATATTATGTAATGATGCCATTAAATATTATACAGTATGAAATTATCTCTGCAGCATAGCGGTGAAATTGATTGTCAATAATTACTCCTAATTTGCTGGGCAGTGACTGTAAACAATGATTATCTATAAATAACAAATATTTTTTTGCATGCATGGTAATTAAAAGTATTATTGAAATCCATAGGGTTCTTTGAAATATCTGATTCTTGATTCCTTATATGTAAGTCACCCTCTGTCTTTTCAGCTGTTTCCTTTCTGTTATCATTAAGTTCAACTGATGGTGTTATCTGATATCAGGGATACATAAATGCTCCTCAATGGGGAAAAAAAAAACAAGTTTTAAGGTTGGCATGGAAAGCATATTCAATATCTTTATGAAATATTTTACTGTATACTGTGCTATTAATATATTTATTTTGTTGTCTACAACAATGTTCCAATAATGTACTGAGAACTATTATGATGGAGCCTAAGTTTGACATTTTATCCAAATCTAACCTATGTATGAACTATTTCAACTGTATACTAAATATACAGACATCTATACAATTCACTTTATAATTATAACCACAAAATAGGTAGATGAAAGATTTTTAAAAATGGATTATCCCTGCTGTGGTGGCTCAGTGGTTAGAATGCAGTATTGCAGGCTAATTCTTCCAACTACCAGCAGTTCAGTTCTGACTGGCTCAAAGGCTGACTCAGCCTTCCATCCTTCTGAGGTCAGTAAAATGAGGACCCAGATTGTGGAGGCAATATGCTGACTCTGTAAACCTCTTAGAGAGAGCTGTAAAGCATTATGCAGCAGTATATATGTTTATTGCTATTGCTATTCTGAATCAGACTAAAGGTTTATCTAGCACGTGTTCTTTCCATTTAGTATTCATACCATTACTAGTAGAAATTTTTGTCCAAAATACATGAAAAATCAGTTCATGAAATGGCAATTTATTTTAAGCTTTTGGCTTGCTTAATATCTAGAAACATCCATCGGCAATTGTTCACAAAAACTTATAACTTTTATGTATGTTTTAATATCATTGACAGGCAGATTATTATTTTTTTTACAACTGGTGCAGCATTATCTATAAAACAGACTGCTGGAAAATA
This sequence comes from Bungarus multicinctus, assembly GCA_023653725.1. Taxonomy (NCBI): domain Eukaryota; kingdom Metazoa; phylum Chordata; class Lepidosauria; order Squamata; family Elapidae; genus Bungarus; species Bungarus multicinctus. Next base: position 66,796,318 of record CM042844.1, read on the forward strand.
TCTGATAAATATCTTAGATACTGAAGGCAAACTTTTACCCAAAAAAATGTATTTTAAAAGTATCTACCACTGCCATCTGAGTTCCTTACTCCCTTGTTTTTCATCCCAAAAAGCCACGTAGCTATGATAGATAGGTGGCAATCCATGATAACTACCACCAAGCCAGGTTTGAAGAAAATATAGCAAAATATTTTTTTTTAAAGAATGAAAATATAGACACAACTTTCTAACTAGTATTAACCAACAAAAAATAACTTTCTGTTCTATATTGATATACAAGATCTAAAATACAGGACAAAGCAAAACTGACACTCTCCTATCTTTCACTTAGTAGCAAATCATGATTGTCCATCTTAAATGCTCCAGCCATTACTATGGGATAGATTTATAGATAGGTTAATTTATCTACCCAGTCAGGGGTCAGAGCCAGGTGGCTTTGCACATCAGGTGAGCTAAGAAATGTTGGATTTAATTATATCTTAATACATGATGAATCATATTCCCTTCATCCATTTTGGAAAGTAATTAAGTATGACATAAGGAAATCACAGGAAAAGTGATATAAAATCATGATGGAAAAAAGCAAAGACGTGACGGAGAGAAGGGACTTAAGTGTCTACTAAAATAGAAGTGGGTGGAATTTTTCTTCTTTTTCTCATTTGACAAATTATGTGATTTCATTCTGGAAGAAACTGAGAAGGAATCTTCATGTAATAATGCTTCAGTAGGAGTGCAGTGCTCAGTTAGTTTAAAATTCAGAACCCAAAGTGGATCAATTTTGCCATTTTTCTAGTAACTTTACACTTGTCAGGCCCCATTATTCTCAATATAATCTGACATTTCTAGGTTAAAAAGATATCAATTACCTTTTGAAATTATCTTCCTCTGCTATAGGATTAGATGAATTTCTGCTGACATTGTAAATTCATTGTGCATAGCAGATTTATGGGGAAAAGAAAAAAAAAAAACCAGCATAGCATTATCTAATGAACAGATTCTGCTGTGGTTATGAGACTTGTCTTCATGGTTAATCTTATTCATTAGCACAACTCAATGATTGTTACAAATGCCTTCTCTTTTTGAGAATGTTAGATTAATTCAACATTTATTTATTAATTGTATAGAAAAAAGAAGTATGAAATATGACTATTGCATAATGCTTGGGAACCTTTCAACCCTTTCTTTACTGATGATTTAAAAAAATTAAGGAAAATTGTTCCCCTCCATTTTAATGCAAAAATTGATTGTTTTAATACCTCATGGCCTTCATTCTTCCTATTTCAGAATTAACTGTGTGGGATCTTAAGGAATCCATGATAGATGACAGAGGATATTACCATGGAGCTCCTGCTTTAAATATGGAAATAAGCAGAACTACCCATCTGGCTTGCAAAACTTCAGACAATCTTCGGGGGAAAAATTCAATAGTTTTCCGGTGTATCTTTGATGCACTGTCATGGCTATCCAGATTTTTGCAACCCAGATCTGGTAGGCCTAAGAACAATAGTGTCATAGTCTCGGGGATTAGATTCTCACACTTTTTGTAATCCTGTAACAATCACAGAGAAAGAGTCTCACAGTCTCAATCACAGTATCAGAGAAAGAGGCAAAAGAATCAAATTTCAATTTATTCCTCTATTGAATGCACATCTGCTTTTTTACACAAAAGAAAACATTCTTAATGTTTAAAACAATTTTCATCTGAACTTTAGGAGAGATCAAACATAAGGCATAGTTAACATTATATTTATGTATTTATTGTCTTTAATCAATTCTTGTAACAAATAAACTCATTTTGAGGCTCTAAATTCTTGTACCAAACATTTTTTACTGTTTATAAATTACTCTGCAGAGACGTATTTTAACACAACTTAATCACAAGACATCTTCCATATATCTCCTACATTGTTGAGAAACATTTGTCAAGAGTGGCCTCTGATTCTTCAGAGATATATTTTAATTACTACTTATGAGGGGTAGTCATGTAGTAGAGCTGCATTATAGAATAGAATTCTTTATTAGCCAAGTGGGATTGGACACATGAGGAATTTGTCTTGGTGCGTATGCTCTCAGTGTACATGAAAGAAAAGATACATTCATCAAGAGTAAAGAATCAGAAGGTACAAATCTTAATAGTCATAAGCAATCAGCAATCAAATCATACTAGGAAACAGTCAATAAAAATCATTAGGATGCAAGCAACAAGTCATACAGTCATAAGTGGGAGGAGATGGGTGAAAGGGAGGATGGGAGGATTAGTAGTAATAGTAATGAAGACTTAGTAAATAATTTTACAGCGTTGAGGGAATTATTTGTTTAGCAGAGAGATGGCATTCATGAAAAAACTGTCCTTCTGTCTAGTTGTTCTTTGTGCAGTGCTCTATAGCCTCATTTTGAGGGTAGGAGTTGAAACAGTTTAAGTCCAGGATGTGTGGGATCTGTAAATATTTTTACAGACCTCTTTTTGACTCGTGCTTATGCTTATGAAGCAGGCTTGGTTATTTGAATCTGGCTCCTTCCTTCTGCCTCATTTTTCCATCTGTTACCACAGCTGTATAACTACAACTGGCTATTATGGTTATTTCCAATGAAATGTTTGTAAACAGGACCAGCATGCATAAATGGGATAATACCATATTTATAACCTGGACATGTTTCCACATGAAAGAAAAATGCCAATGTTCAGCCAAAGCAATTGGAAACAGCAAATTAGGTTAGCCTAAACTGCTAGGGCAGAAAGATTTATGCCTGAAATAAGAATAGATTGTAGTAAACTGATTTAGTTTGGTTTACCATAACAGATTATGTTAAACTAAATTCTATTCCTAAAGCTGGATTATATAAAACTTCTTCATACAATGACTATGAGTATTGATGTGTTCTTATAAGAACAAAATGTGTCCCATATAAAATCTCTGGTGATCAGAAAGTAGCTGAAATAGCACAGAAATATACGCTATATCACTTCTCCACTGCAGCTGAGGGGATGGGGAGGAGGTATGGAACTTCTAGTTTGAAGGTATGACATATCAAAACTCATCTCTCTCCCCTGAGAATTTAAAATAAGGAAAGTGTAGATTGATGGTTGCTTTGATGGTGTTAAATAACACAGGATCAAATACCTAGACAGTATTTTGGTTGGAGAAATACCACTGCAAATGGAGCCTTGGGAAGATCCTACTGAAATATTTTAAATGATGGTGAATTGGGATTGCAGAGCAACTTCTAAGCAGCTTTTGTTCAAAGGAGGGTCAACCCAGGTTGTCATTTCCACCTGGATGACAAATATACATTTGCCAAGGTTTTGTTCTGAGTGTTGATGCCTTTGCAAGTTATTATGTTTTCTGGCTGCTTAATGTTGGAGAGATCATTATGAATGAGCTGTACTCTCTGAATCATTTGACCTTGTTATTTCTGCATGGTTCATGAGTTTATCAACCAAGAGAGACTATTGTGTCTCAGATGATTCTCTTGCCTTCACAATACATTGTGTCAGAGGGGAAAAAACAGGACACCTTTAAATTTCAGTTATTGCTGGAGCAGATTTGACCATTCTTCCTTGCTTATGAGAGCAGGGCTTAAATGGTGCTCATTAAGTACTTTGCAAATAGTCTATGCTCAATAACAAGCAGGTATTTCTTCTATTTGAAAATATGCAATTATTACTTTTTAATTCCGCAAAAGGAATTAAGCCTAGTCTATGCTTCCGGGTAACAAGCAGGTGTTTGTTCTATTTGAAAATATACAATTATTGCTTTTTAACTCCATAAAAGGAATTAACAGCCTCAATAATTTTGCTATCACAGTGACCTTAGGTTTAATATCTCTACTATTTTGCCATTATCAAGTGTTATAAAGGAAATTTGCCATGTCAAAGGTTTGATGTCAGGGTTTTATGGTTTGGGTAACAGCCTCTAAATAAGTCATTCAGTTAATATGTTACAGCTTTGTAGATTACTGATTAGCAATAGCACTTAGACTTATATACCATTTCACAGTGCTTTACAATTGCCTCTAAGCTGTTTACAGAGTCAGCCTATTGCCCCCAACAATCTGGGTCCTCATTTTAGTGATTTCGGAAGGATGGAAGGCTGAGTTAACCTTGAGACGGTGAGATTTAAACCTCTGGCAGTCAGCAGAATTAGCCAGCAATATTGAATTCTAACCACTGCATCATCACATTCCTTATATTGGAGAATCACATTATCCATGATTTAGTTGGCCAAATATCCTGTGGTCACTTACATAAGATACTGTCATTTCACCCAATGCAATCCACATTCCTATTTATCCAACTATCCAGCATAATCAGTGTTTTCCTGCTACATATATTTCACTGCTATCCTCCAATTACAAGTGTCCCACTAGACAGACATGCCAGGCAATTCTACTAATAATTTTCATCTTCTATACCTTTTTCTTTTAAAATTGGTACAAAGGTGATGCTGCTGCTTCCTCCATGGGGTTTGAATTCAGAGGATGACTGAGAATCAGAGATGGTATTCAGCAAGTTCTGACCAGTTCTGGAGAACCGGTAGCAGAAATTTTGAGTAGTTCGGAGAATCGGCAAATACCACCTCTAACTGGAGAGTTTACAGTATTCTTCCCCTGCCACGCCCACCAAGCCATGCCCACAGAACCAGTAGTAAAAAATTTAAATCCCACCACTGCTGAGAATATTTTTTTTTAACATAAATGGACATTGGAACTCAAATAATATTCAGCTTAATATGTTAAGCTTTATATTTTAACCGGAATCAAGAAAATACTCAATATCCCTATCCCAAAACACGAATATTAAATTGATATAAAATTGGGATAATATCAACATGTCTCGTCCCTGATTCAAGAATCAACTTGGCCCAAGGGACTCTAACCTTTATGCCTGCTTGCTAAGGTAATATATGCAAGTATAGAATAACAAAATAACAAGAGTTGGAAGGGACCTTGGAAGTCTTATGGTTCACCCCCTCTCTGCTCAGGCAGGAAACCCTATACCATTTCAGACAAATGTTTGTCCAATTGCACAAGCATGTAGACCAGGAGTCTCTAAACTTGGCAACTTTAAGACTTGTGGACTTCAACTCCCAGAATTCCTCAGCCAGCATAGCTTGCCAAGCATGTCAAGTTTGGAGACCTCTGATGTAGACTGTATGGTTCATATTGATTTCTTTGTTTTATCTATGTTCCCTATAATCAATATACAGTGTATTTTGTCTCAACCAATCCCAGAAATCTGATGTGGGAATCCTGACCTCAAGATCTGAGTATGGCCTTGTGTTGCATCTCTCTTGCTACATTCTTCTCCAACTTCCATAAAACAGAAGAGACATTGCCTCATGCTAATTTCCTCTTTTCAGCTACATCACTAAAAGCTAAGGCCTGTTTTTATCACAGCTCTATATATTATGATTGTGTTTTCTTCTTTATTTCCATTGTCAACCCACATAATCCTCAAGCTCTTTCCTGTACTTTCTTTTCAAATTCTATTTCAATATTTTATTTGAATATATTTATTTTATTTATGCTTTAAGCGTTTCTTTAATATCTGTCAAGACCAGGTTTCCAATATATTAGTGTCAATTATTCAACTCAGTAATGAACACCAAACTTCTTGAATCCCAATTAATAGATACTTTATGCTTGCCATTCCTCTGATATGCACCTATGACAATGTATTTGCTGAGGGCTTGCCACAGATAAACAACATCTGTTTTATGTTATGACCCAGCTCCTTCTCTGGAATTGGAAAAATCCATTTTCTGGATTTCAATGCTGCATTCCAAAAAGCTGACATCTTTTGTAAGATTAGGTTGGAAGGAACAGTCTATCAATGTCTCTGTGCAAATCAAACTAAGCAATTATGTATGCTTTGTTGTTATCGCAGCCTTAATTTTTTTAAGAAATTGAAGACTTTAACTAGTTTCTCTCTGCCAATCAGGTCCTTCTGGAGTTTTTAATATACATGAATTATTTTTCATTTTGCTTTCCTGATAGTGTTTGCATTGTTTTTAATATTGCAGTTTAGCAAGCTGTTGAGGCCTGTAAATTTCCAGCATAATTTAGCACACAGTTTTGAGCACAGTAAATATGCATCTGTAATCTCTCATTTATATACTGACAATATACCACCTGCAGAGTTCTGCAGTATCATTCTGCAGCATGAAAGAAATCTATCAAGGTTCTGCTGGCTGAGATGAAGTGGAGCAATGCCTTATCTTAGTCTTTCCTAGAGCAAGGCAGGACTTCAGGAACATTGTGCATAACATTAAAATAGTATGATACAACTTTATAGTGCTGTGAAACATTTCCGAATATTACCAGAGGAAGAATCACAATGTACAGAATATGTCCTGAATTACCTATGTTTGGAGTTAAATTGATTTCAGTTTATTTAGTATACTGCCTTTGTTATATCTCAGAATTCAGGCTGGCATATATGCAGGGATAATTCCAAGGTTATTGAGTTTTTCATCCTTTCTGGGTTCTACACACACACACACACACACACACACACACACACACACACCTCCATCTGAAGAAAATTTTACATTCAGTTTCAGCTGATACTGTCATTTTTACAATCTGCACTCCATAGCGGATGATGGGAGTGAATGCAGTTGGTTTCTTCAGCACTCCAGGATCTATCTCTCTATACCTTTTTAGAACAGATAATCAGAGTTGGAAAGGACCTTGTAGGTTATCTAGCCCAACCCACTGCCCAAGCGGGAGACCCTACACCATTTCTGATAAATGGCAGTCCAATCTCTTCTTTTGCTTCTTTCATAACAGGGAATCGGGCTGGGACAAATCACATCAAGGGGCCAGAAGACAATCTTCTCTGTACGTATAGTTGGTGTTCTTCCCACTCTCTGACCTCTTTTCCCACTCCTTTCTTGTCACAGGTTCTTGAAAAGGAAGGGAGGAAAAAAATGCTAACCTGAAAAATAAGAGTAGAAAATTTGGCCTTGCACAAAATATAGCATTTTCTCAGAGGACAATGGCTAGATATTGGATAAGTTTGAAAATGTCAAGTATGCAATCATTGACCGAGTGAGCTATTCATGAAGTAAATGTATCAGAGAAAAGCAGATAGTTCACCATTCAGAAAGACTGTTTCTGATCCACAGAAACAAGCTACAGGCAAAAGAGCATTCTGCTGGTGCCAGAGAAACTGCATGACAAGTGGGAGATGAATACATTGATTTAATTAGATGGATACATTGAAATCTTTAATTAGTCCACTCCCTTTTAAAGTAATCTGAATTGGAAGGCAATGGTCAACACTGTATTTGATGACAGAAAACATCGCACTTTAACCAGGGGTGTGATTCAAACTTTTTAACAACGGGTTCTGTGGGTGTGGCTTAATTGGTGGATGTGGCTTGGTGGTCATGTTATTGTTTGGGTGTGGCCAACTCAATATCACTCACATCGAGGCACGCATCTCCTTGCCTGGCCTCTCATGACTGTGGGGATGTTGCAACAGTCGTAAGTGTGTAAAATGGTCATAAGTCACTTTTTTCAGTGCCATTGTAACTTTGAATGGTCACTCCACACAAGCAAAGTACCAGCAAAGGAAGGGAAAAAAACTCCAGAGACGTTCCTGAGACAGGAAGTCTAGTCCTGCCAAGAATGTAATAAGGGTTAACGGAGAGGTAGTTTCTGTAAGCAACACCAGAATGTTTCCTTCCTGCCTTCCTTACAGGATTAGGCCAATAATTTCTTCTAACAACCGGTTCTCTGAACTGCTTAGAATGTTAACAACCAGTTCTAGCAAATAGGGGCAAACTGGTGGAATCCCACCCCTGAATTTAACCATACGTTGTTCAAAGAACATTTTCTTTGTATAGTTCTTAATTCTCCCATGTTTGATTTTAATGGATGACCCTGAGTTCTAAGTTTGGGAAAGGGATAGAGAAAAACAGCTTGTATTCATGGTAAAAGCAATTTATAATACTGAACTTTTACCTACTTTGTTGTAATAGTAAAATTTTAATGACAGATAATCTAGAATAAAGACATATTAGCAATAAAGGCGTAAAATAAAAGCTAAGAACCAGTTTGATCTATTGTTTAAGGCACCGGGCTAGAAAATAAGAGGCTCTGTGTTCAAACCCCAATTCTGCCATGAAAGTCAGCTGGTGACCTTGGAATAGTCAGTCTCTCTCAGCTGAACTCACCTCATGGGATTGTTGTGGGAAAATAGGAAGAAGATATTTTGGATATGTTTGCTGCCTTGAGTTATTTGTATAGCTAATAAAGATGGGAGATAAGTAAAATAAATATTGCATCAAAGGCAAAATTTGGGCTATGGGCTTGGTCATTTAGGTGACCAAAAGCCTTCACAATCCTTGACTTCATTTAAAGTGAACCAGATTTGGAACAGCAGGATACAATCAACATGCCATTAAGTTTTCATAAAGACTTGACTTTTAAGTAAAAGTATGCTGGGCAATACCCTTTCTCTTATAGATTCTCCTAAATAAAACATGCATTTTAAAAAAATCTGAAGACAATCAATGGAAAGTATTGCTGTTATTTTAGTCACAGCAAACTCTTGAAGATTTTGAATGGGAGAAAGTATGGAGAGACACCAGGAACAGCAGAACAGCTACTCTGAATAAAATGTGGTTCCTTTAATTTAAGTTGCAAAGAATGCAACTATATTTTTCATTTGCTATACAACAGAAGATGAACTTTTCTCTTTGACAATGTAAGCAGCCAAATTTTGAAATCTTCCAAAATTTCTGCTATTGCCTTTCTTGCCCAGAACTCCAATTCATCTCAGAACTAAACATGAGTATTCTATTTGATATAAAATCCTCTTTTTTCTTTGATGATCGAGTTAATTGTAAATGTAACCCAAATGGTACTTTATTATTTTTAGATATTTTTACTGTTTATTTCTGAAACATAGCATCTTACTTTAGCCTTCAAGAGCTACACTGGTAACCAGTCATTCTGAAGGGCTCTGGCAACTCTAATTGGCTTAGCATTTTACAGATATAGTGTCCTCTTAACTTGTGACAATATAAAATATTATTTAGTTCACTTTCTTAAAGACACTGGCGTTAATACACAACTATGTCTTTTTAAACATTAATAAACACTTTCAAATGAAGAACTATCTTTTCCATCTGTTGGCCTGACCCATTAATTTGTTAAAGTCCCATTTATATCTGACTTTCCTAATTTAAATTCAAGCTTTTTGAATTCTGGCATTATTTTTTTACATCTGCTGTGCTGGATCATATTTACCATAACCTCTTGCATTACAGCTCTTTCTTTGCAATTTCTTGATTATTATCCAGAACAAGATCTTAGCATTAACTACTTTCATTATCGCTTCTGAAATGTGATCATTAAATATGCAGCTGTCATTTCCACCATCATTACTATCCACATCTTCAGATTTCCCCAATTATGTTATAAAGGTTGCTGTGCCAAATTATAATCTCTGCCGTGCCAGTTTTTACTTGTCTCTCCTGTCATAAATGAAGAAGAGCCTCTGATGTATTCAAAATATTCCTCTATAGGAAGCCTCTGCTCACAATCAGAGGTGCAAGCTGCCTACTTTATTTTTGAATCAATCCTTTAACTAAGCCAAAATAATATAAAGTATTTTGGAGATTAAAAATGGTGCCAGGAAGTAACCTCTATGTCAGCTGGTGTTTGGGATTCAAAGTGGTCAGCTCTTTGGTAGAGAGAAAGTCTTATCTCCTTGGTAGCAATTGACAGTGCTCTCTAATCAATGTATCAATAGTATCCAGATTTAAAACCACAAAACAAGGCATTTATTTTTTCAAAAACAAAGTGTTTCGTAGCGTTTTCCAATACAGATTAATTGTAAATCATTCAAGATGCAATCGAATGATGGAGTTATCCTATTTGTTAGGCAAAGAGAAGAGCTACTATTTCAGAGTTGCAACATTTGTTGTTAGTCGTGAAGTTGTGTCTGACCCATCGTAACCCCATGGACAACATTCCTCTCTAGGCCTTCCTGTCCTCTATCATTCCCTGGAGCCCATTTAAGCTCATGCGAACTGCTTCAGTGACTCCATTCAGCTACTTCATTCTCTGTCATCCCCTTCTTTTATTGCCTTCAATCTTTCCCAGAATTAGTCTCTTGTCCAGTGAGCCCATTAGTATTTGAATACTAATGGGCCAAAGTATTTGAATTTCATCTTCAGGATCTGGCCTTCTAAAGAACAGTCAATCTCCTCTAGAACTGAGCAGTTTGATCACCTTGCAATAGTATATATGTTTAATTCAGATATTATGTGAACAATTTATTTCCTATCCAAAGGGCTCAAACTTGGATCTTGGTAAGCTTTTTTACAAAACCTTTAGAAAGTTTGTCTACTACCTACAAACATTTGTTTTTTCCTCTCTGTTTTAAAAGCTGTTAATCACATAGAACTTAACAAAAATTATCCTTACTTCCTTATGGATTCAGTGGTTTAAGGATGAGGTCAGAACAGTCAGTCTGCCCACAAAATGGCATCCTCACTTTTTCGTATGCCATGTTTCTTTGCATAGGAACAGACACTAACAAGAAATTCATGGTGTTTTGAAATAAATCTGAAATTTACTTTTCTTACTTGCAGCTATCTGCTGACATTAAAACTAATTGTACTACACTTGCAAATACCAAGCTCACACAGAATATTGTGAGTCAGTTTGTATTTACCCACTGTCACACCAGCTGAGATATAGGAATGTGCAAAAAATTCATGTAATCCATGTCCCACAGTCTGAGCTACCACAAGTTGTAGATGAATGAAGATAAAATAAAAGTGCTAGTACAGCACTCTACCACCACTACCCATCCCCGAGTTACATGCTTTTTACCTCTGTGTGGCAAAGTGGTAATTTATAAACCTACAGAAGAGATTTGGGTGGACAAGGAGGAAGATCTTTTTTTTTTAAAAAAAGAAAAGAATAACACAATGAAAATCCCTCAAAGCATCCTGTTCACTGTAGTGTTAGTTCTTGAACTAAAAAGTTCTTGTAACGTCTAACAATGGTCCAATGACACAGTAGCCTTCAACTTTATGCAATAGCCACAGTCATAATTTAAATCTGGATTAGAGAAGAGAACAGTGAAGAAGAAAAGGTCTAAGGAGTAACTACACAAAGAGAGATGCTGCAGAAAAAGAACACTGGACTTTTTGGAGGACATGGAAATAAGATCAATTCTATGGTTGCTATGTAATAGCTCATTTGTAATAGCTGAATATCAGCTATGTAATAGCTGATATGTAATAGCTGATTCTATGGTTGCTATGTAATAGCTTGGAAGTGTGGGTGAAGTGAAACAAGAATTCACACCAGTGGAAAAATGGGTTGTCTGTAAAGATGGGTTCCTGGAATTTCATGATTTATAGGCAAAGTAATCTCAATACTAAGTTTTCAGTAAAAAGCAATAGACTCAACTCTCCAAACAGATGTGCTAAAAGCTAGTTTGCAGATGATCATGAACTATCTTAAAACGTTAATTGGAAATCTCCACAATGAGAGTGTAAACGTTATGCAATTTAATGGAATTATCAGAGAAATAAAGCCGGACTCTCCTAACTGTTGCTAGGTTAAACACCTTGAAATTCCATTCAATATTCAGCAGTACACTATCAATAATTGTAACAGAAAATATTTCAAAGCTGTGTTGGGAAAGACTTAACCCTTTCTTTCATCCCTAACTAATTAGAACAATTTAAACAAAAATCTGTAAGTAAAATGGACGAGATTCTGAGTTCTATATGCCACTTTGTACTACTAAATGTTTTGAAGCCTGGATTCCTTTGAGAACAAATAGGTTAGACTTCTTGCAAAGTTAGTTGCAAGAAGTCAACTAGGCTTGTGGAATTGGTTGCTAGATATTGCTTCTGTCCCTTCCTGATTACTACCTTGAGCCCAGCCCACATAAAATAGACCTGCTTTTGTTATCACTTTAGGGATTCCATTTGTTGCTGTTGAGAAGTGGTACGCAAGTCTCAAGACCAGAATAGACAACTCTAATAAGAAATTCAGAGTTTCTCTCTTGAGGACAAGGTTATGTGAGTTTCTGTCCATTCTCCCCATCCCTTTCAGGGACATGCGAATCCTGGTGAAAGGGTTTCAAGGATAATATTCTCAGCTGACAAGTGTGATGTTTAATTTATTAGAAAACATTTACTCAGGGACAAATTTAGGAACAGAGTTGATAAAGATAAGGACCACTTTGCTGGATCAGATTAATATTCCATCCAGGTCAGAATTATTGTCATTTTAGAGAGCTGATGTGTAGAAATAGAGAGATACACACATACAATAAATCTCCATGGAGACAATATAACCATGGAGGAAAGAAACTAGTTATACCCTGCATGTGAAATACACATGCCCTTTTTCAAATTGCATGCCATCATAAAAGTAAGAAAGCTGTGAAATTTTCCTGAATATATTTTTTCTGTAAAAATTAAAATGCCTATATGCAAGTAAATCATAATATTTTCTCTACAAAACTTTTGAACAGTGATTGAGGGAAGATCAAGCAACTGACATATATATTTTACATATTTTTGCTGCACTATGTAGTTCACTAGGAATACAAACTGCAATGAGCAAGATATCCAAGCACTTGTTTTACATAATTAAGATCATAAATATCATTGTTTTGTCTTCGATTAAAGCATTGTTTTAAATTCCTTTGACTATTCTGCATGCAATTCAAAGAAATGAAAAAAAGCAAGAAATATTTAAGCCATTCCAATATATAATTTAAAAAATGAAGTTTTCACCACAATAATGCTTTTTAAATTAATAAAACTCTTCCCTTTAAAGTACCTCATTGCTGTGTCCTTCATAAATGCAAATGAATGAAGTAAGCCTGGCCATTTCAGGCATTTAGCTTCTTTTTTTATTGCACCATTTTAATGCAACTGCAGATTTTTGGCACATGCCAGCACTGTTCCTCAAGATCCTTATAAACGCACCTGTTTGGAAAATAACTCAAATTCAAAGTAAAAGGCAGCTAAGAAATTTGGACATCTGCCTAATGCTAAGTTGGACTCAAATTTTCCCACCGTTGTTTGGAGTAGCTGGTTGTCCATCTCAATAATCCAGAACAGCCCTTTTTATATATTGCAAGCCTGCATGTTCAATCTTCTGTACCCAGAACTGGTATTTAGCTATTACAGTTGACTCGAACAAACTTAATACAGTGGAGGGGAGTAATGTGTTCATTTTCCTTTAATTTTTTAAAATTTTAATATAAAAAGTAAATCATTTGTTCTGTCTGGAATCTTTAAAATATTGTATTGCACCGCTACCTGAAATAATAATGCTTTTATTTCTATCTAGTTGCTATTCAAAGCTCTTCACTGAATCCAGTATTAGGCTTCCAATTAAATCATGGCAGGTTAAAAGAGTTAGAAATGAAATATTTAAAACTGGAATCAATACTATCTATAGTTCCCCCTATAGATGATTGCATGTAAATGAAAATAGCATTATTATGATGAGTGGCTTTAGAGCAAAGTTAATATAGCAAAGTTTATTTACCACGATGCCTAATTTGTCTCTTGATGACTTCAGAGAAATATGTTTTCCTGTAGACCACACTGTGTCTATTAACATCTTGGTTAGGTTTCCTTCACATACTTGAGCTGAATGATTCAGAACTGGACAGTCCCTATATTGGAATGGATATTGGGAGACCCTGCCTTTCTTATAGAATCATACTACTTACTACAAAGAGCCACAGTAGCGCAGTGCTTAGAGTGTAGTACTGCCTGCTACTTCTGCCGGCGTCCAGCAGTTTGGCAGTTTGGATCTCACCAGGTTCAAGGTTGACTCAGCCTTCCATCCTTCCGAGGTCAGTAAAATAAGGACCCAGATTGTTGGGGGCAATATGCTGACTCTGTAAACTGCTTAGAGAGGGCTGTAAAGCACAATGAAGTGGTATATAAGTAAGTGCTATTGCTATTGCTACAATGCTAATTGCCTCTTTAAGAGAAGGGGTGGTTCCCTATCTTTTAAGAAGGTGATGATTTGCCTCACAGCTTTGGGTTGTGTACCAGTTGTGCCTCTTCCTGGATCAGAAGGCATTGCAAATAGTCCCTCATGTTTTTGTCACTTCCTGAACAGATTCCTACAATGGAGCTACCCTTAAAGAACATTTTCTATTGGCCCAGAATGTGGTGGCCAGGGTAATTATGGGTGGGCTTCATTATGCCCATGTTACACTTTTGCATTACGAACTGCACTGGCTTCCAATTGCCTTTGAAGTGCAATTTATATGGCATGGGGCATGGGAATTTGAGGGATCATCTTATTCCCACTCTTTCTAATTATGGCATTAACTCAGGCAGGATGGATGTGCTTCAATTTTCATCAATCAAGCATTGTTTCTAGTGAGGCCTAATAAACAAACCTTTTCCACAGCTGTAACCAGCCCTTCAGAACAGGTTAAGTTGGCTGTGAATCTGATTACCTTTTATAAGGTCTTGAAGTCCTGGTTATTTCATGGACATGAGGATCAGGAGCATCAACACATTATTGATGTTTTGTATCTTGGCAATCACCTTGTGGTTTTAATTTTGTTTTACTATATGTATTGTGTATTTTTAAATCTTATCAGCTACTTAAAGTCACATTAATGAGATGGGTGGCTATATTGATATAAGTAAATGAATAACGTTACCAATATCTGTACCACAATCTAGAATTTGTGCACCACCTGGAATCTTTAGATACCAATAAGGCTGTAGATACCTCCCTTTGTTTCAGTCAGGTTCTATGCAATATCTAAATTTATATATTGATATTTTTTTTATTAAACCAAATTTATATTCTAAACAATTCCAGTATTTAGTCTGCCCACCTGTTCAGATAAAAGCAAGGGAAAGGCAGAGTTTATAGTAAGCTGATGTTGATGGCCACAATTATCATTTTGTGATAGCATCTATAACATGTTTCCTGATTCCTAATGTGTACAAAGGACTTCCCAAGCTACAGACCATAGGCTTAATCTGTGTTAGGAGATCCTGATCTAAACCAAATACAGTTATATCAGATTTTTTTCAAATAATCTTTCCTGTATTTTGAAATTTTTGAATCTTTGTGTTTATCGCCTTGAGTCCTTTGTGCCCTCAGCATTTTCCCACAACATTATTTCCTTTGCTCCATTTTTTTCTTCCAATGAATTTTTAAATAAGCACAGTTTTTATAATTACCTTACTGATCATACAGCGCACAAGGATGCTTTTTCATTTTATTTTTTGTAATTTAATATTATAGCTTTATGTAGTCTTTCATTGTTACCCTATATTTTTTCATAAAAATGTGATATCCACTTTATCCCTTCATTTTCCCTATGCATAACTGAGATTGTGGGAGTTGGTCACATTCTGCATTGTGTTTGCAGTCCTTCCTCAGTTTAATATATTCCAACTCTATTACATTTTCATATCTTTCTCTGCAGAGTCAGAGAGATGACCTTCAGGGAAATAGACAAGAAGCCATTCTATAAGCAAAAAAGCCTGGAACATTCCTTAAATCCTGGGAAACAATAGAGTTTGGAAGAGACCCAGACAGGCTCTTCCCTGATTCAGTGGGCTATAAGAGGGAGGCGAAGTAAAGCACAATCAGACTATCACAATTCCTTTGTAACCTGTATCAATAAAATATAGTTCTATACTTGGATATGTCTAGGTTATTTTTTGAAAAGAAAGACTTTCAATAAATAAAAGCAGTGTTCCAATATCTCAGGGGCTTCCACAAAGAAGACGGAGTCAAGCTATTCTCCAAAGCACCTGAAGGCACAACAAGAAGCAATGGATGGAAACTATTTAAGGAGAGGACCAACCTAGAACTAAGGAGAATTTATCTGATCACTAGAACAATTAATCCTTTATTGGCTTGCTTCCAAAAGTTGTGGGTGCTCCATCATTGGAGGTTTTTAAGAAGAGATTGGCCAACCGCTTGTCTGAAATGGTATAGGGTTGGATTAGAAGACCTCCAAGGCTTTTCCTGGCTTTGTTATTCTGTTATTTTGCTCCCTTCTGTTTCTTCACATTGCCTACTTCAAAGAGCTGATATTATCCAAATAATTCATTGATATTTTGAATAGAATAAACATGGTCATCTCCTAGCCTAATAAGTATCTATAAATTCCTATGAATATTTTAGAAACAAACCTTCCACTAGTTTTCTGCTCATCATGTGGTGGCATGTTCCAGTGGTGGGATTCAAATTTTTTTACTACTGGTTCTGTGGGCATGGCTTGGTAGGTGTGGCGTGGCTTGGTATGTGTGACTTGTTGGGCGTGGCAGGGGAAGAATATTGTAAAATCTTTATTCCCACCCCACTCCAGGGGAAGGTTACTGCAAAATCCCCATTCTCTCCCCACCCACTAACCTGCTTTCCAGCTCCGTTCCCCTGTGCAGGGCAACAAAAGAAGATCCAGCCAATCAGTTGGGACTTGGGAGGCAAACAATAGAAGGGGGCAGGGCCAGTCAGATGTGGTATTCCGAACTACTCAAATTTTCCGCTATCGGTTCTCCAGAACTGGTCAGAACTTGCTGAATACCACCTCTGGCATGTTCCAACATGTGAGATGGTCATGAACAAGGATCAAAAACTTCAGTAAAATTACAAGGTGGTTGGCCTGAACATTTTTTTGTGCTGTTGAAACATGATAATATCAAGGTGTTTACTAAAATTGTGCAGGAGTTCTAAAAGATTCTATGCCAGGTTTTCTTTAGCAGATGTGTCCCTCAAGTGTAAAGGACATCCCCAGCTGCAGGACATGGGCTGAATCTGGGACTTTTGGAATGGCAAATGTGAAATGTGAAAAATATAGATAGTCCTTGATTTACAAGCACAATTGAGCCAACATTTTCTATTGCTAAGTGAGACATTTATTAAATGAGTTTTGTCCTTCTTTACTACCTCTCTTGCCAACTACTGTTAAGTGAATCATTGTACCTGTTAAATTAATAACATGGTTTTTAAGTCATCCTCACTTCCCCATATTCTTTGTTTGTCAGAAGGTTGCAAATGCTGATCACATAACCCTGAAACACGTTAACTGTCATAAATAAATGAGTAAGTGGCCAAGCATCTTAATTTTGATCACATGAGCATGGGGATGCTACAACGGTTGCAAATGAATTGTTGTAAGTTGAGGACTACCTGTATCAGTTCCCCACTCAGAAATAGGTCCTTTCTTGAAGAAGAATTTGGGATAGTTCCTGAGGTTTCGAACATGCTTTTTCTTTTGTTAGCTTCTAAATAGTATCCACCACAGCAATCATATTGGCTCTATGACTAAGAGCCCTGAGCCCCTCTGCTGGTGCCCTGAGTCTATTTTGAACCCCAGTAAGACCGTGAGTCTGCTAGCTTCTAACTCAGGCCACAAGAATGGTAGAGTTGACCCACTCTTGAACATAGCAACTGCTGACAGTTGAGCTGCCTATTGTCACCATTGATTAGGCAAGAGAGTTAACTCAAATTACACATCATTTTCCTATGCTTCTGCTGGCATATTCTTTCTAAGCCCTTTCTGCTAAATTTGGATTTTATATCATTTTCCAACCAGCCATTTTAAAAAATATTTCTCATGAACATTTAAATTTACCTGTAACATTTTTAATAATAGGTCATGTGTCTATAGTAATCCTGATCTTGATATAGTAGTAATCCTGATCTATAATAATCCTGATTCTGCCTTCATATTTCAATATCAGATTATCAGAACTTCATGGACAGGAAAAGGGAAAATTTTAATGTAGTCACCCCAGGGTAGTTTAAAAACTGTTCAGGTACTGTTGGAAGAAAAATCCAAGCCCAGTTCCAAGCCGGGAATAAAATGGAGGCTGATTGGAAAGAAATGATGAAGCAGAACTACCAGCCACATGTGATTCTAGAATAGTTGAAAAAATGGAGTTTGGAGTGGGTGGGTTTTTATACCTTCTGATTCCTATGGGGTCATGTAGGGGTCATGGCTGGCTCTATAGGCAAAGGGGAAATGTAAATCCTAGATGTTTGTCTGAGCTAATTTGTCAACCTTTGGCTGATTGTTTCTGCCTGATTGCTTCTGTCTTTCTGAATGGATTATCAAGTCTGCATTTCTACAAAATGGTCTCAGTTAGGGCAGGGAAATTGGGGTTGGTTTCTGTTGCCCTTAAGCCTTCCCCCCCCATTTCTCCTTTAGGCAAAATATTCTATCCTGCCTTTTTAATATCCTGCAAAATATGTCATTCTTTGGGGGAGGGGGGCTTCCCACAGTATCAGATGAAATTATTGTTAAGAGAAAGAACATGAGTGAGTTTTGGATGGACAGAAAGTTATTTAACTGTGGGCCCCATGTCATTTAATACCAAAATTAGCATCTTTATTAAACCCTATAGTCTCCTTTTGTCACATGTCTTCTGCTAACTGCTATCTATACCATCAGCCTCCAGAGTGTCATGACTGCTCAGCTCATTGCAATGAGATGATAAAACAGCTCTCTCATTTAGATGAGAAGACAAAGGAGATCCCACTGTTAGTGAATCTAGGTTACAAATCCTGGTATCCCACAGGTTATCTTATCTCATTTCCCATAGCCCATCCAATATACCCTAGGAGCTTAAAGGAAGGTGTGGCTTTGCAACAATGATTTGCTTGAAACATCGAAGTGAGCTCCCTGGCTGAGGAGAGATTTGAGTTCCCCATCTCCTTGGCTTAAGCTCAGCACGCTGGGCTCTGCCTTTTTCTCATTGTCACAATGCAAAATGCATCTGAAATAATAAAATGAGAATGTGGCAGCAAGCTTGGAACCAACAGAATCTCATTTAGCGATGTATAACAACATACGGTTCAGCTAAAGAAGAAATTAATCTTATGCAAAAATGCCTGTTATTTTTTGAAGCATGCGGATAATATTTATTGATATATATTATCCTGTATCACACTCTATTTTCTAGTTTAGGATATGCCAGGAAGTTAAAGGGCTTATGCAAATCTTATAAAATTGACTAAAAGCACCTCAAACAGGCAAACAAATTACCTATTAACTGTCACAGTTTCAAGCACCTTATTCTTCATTTTTCATCTGGACTAACAACGGGATCTCAGTAATTCCTATCAAATTTCTGTTGAGAAGGTTTTGCAAAAGCCACCCCCTCTTTTGGGGACCGTCTAAAGAAGTACTCCTGACTGCTGCCAATCAAGGCTGAAGCAATATGCTCTTTGTCCTGCAGCTAAGCTGCCTTCAAGGCTTGAAGGAAGTCTAATAGATTCTTAAGTGATCTGGAGGAACAGAGAGACTTCCTTTTATGTCCTTATTCCTATTGTTCTCCTTTTCACAATTATAATAAGCCATTTTGTATCCTGCTATGCTTCTCCTGCCTCTCCCTCTCCATTATTTTAGTACCATATAAAGTTATTACAGTCTTCTATGCTTACTGAATATCTTCCCACAAAAGCAACATTCAGATGCAACAGAGGTGGTATTCAGCAAGTTCTGACTAGTTCTGGAGAACCAGTAGTGGAAATTTGAGTAGTTCGGAGAACTGGCAAATACCACCTCTGACTGGCCCTGCCCCCATCTATTCTCTGCCTCCTGAGTCCCAGCTGATCGGCTGGGTCTTCTTTTGTTTCCCTGCACAGGAGAATGGAGCTGGGTAGCAGGTTAGTGGGGAGGGGAAGAAATGGAGATTTTGCCGTATCCTTCTCCTGCCATGCCCACCAAGCAACGCCCACCAAGCAACGCCCACCAAGCCATGCCACGCCACGCCCACCAAGCCACACCCACAGAATCAGTAGTAAAAATTTTTGAATCCCACCACTGAGATGCAACATTCTAAAGGTGGACCATAATCTTTTCCATCTTCCTAGTGTATTCCCATAAGTGCAGGTTCTGCATTTCGGATCATTGAACGCCACTTTGCATGGTCAGCTGCATCTCCAGGGTAAAGGCCCATGGCTTGCATACCTTTGTTGATGGTTTTGGATGCCATCTCTGTTTTGGATGCCCACAAGGTTGCCAGGTAGTGATTTCTAGTTGGTAGGCAGTCTTGGCAATGGTGGAAGGTGCTGCTCTCAGGATATGTCCATAGGTAGAGAAAGCTTCAACATATGACTTATTTCCTTCTTTCTTCGCTCTTCATCCCTTCTTCTTCACCACTGATGAGTAAAAAAACAATCCTCTTGCAATGATCCCACTTAAGCGTTCTGAAAATACTTTGTAGCCTATATTTTTTAAAGATTTTTTAATACAATTCTTGGTTTGTAAAATATATATTTGACAAGCTACTGCTTGCTTCGCTAGGTTCTTCTGCTCTTTTGAAAATTGCCCATCGATTATATGTAGGGCTCAAAACATACAACTTTTTTTTGTCCTCAGGATGAGTTATATAAATCCTATTGCAGGCCAGTTAGAATGGCCAACGAATGGTAAATGCAGAAATTGGCATGAGTGCCCGACATAAAATTTTGTCTTCCATTATGTTTCCTTTCATTCCTTCTCATCAAAATATGTGACCAATGCTCAACTGTTCTTTGTCCAGATTTTGTTAAAAGGATCTTACTGCAGTTCAGGAAATGCCAACTGGCTGTTCATACTACAACACCATTTATCGGCATAACAAGCTGAAATATTCATAGTGTAGAAACAATTTTAGGCAGAATGAATAATAATGTAATAGAGAAATAGGATTTATCCATTTGTTTTTGTAATAATAATAATGCTCAATCCATCCAGGGACAGAACTCCCAAACTAAAAAGAGGATTTTCTGAAAAGAAGCTAATAAGCTTCTACTCAGAAATCAAATTCTTCAGGATGTCATATTATTCCAGAAATGTAGACAAATAATAGCTAATTCTGCACAAGTTCTTTGCTTTTATGTTGTGTTCAGGCTGAGCTGGTGAGTTGAAGGTATCAGATATGTTTGCATTCCACTCTCATGGATGCATTTGCCTCTGATTAGCTTTAGAGTCCATGTGAGCATGGATCTTTCAGTGATAATGAATCAGGTGCCATAGTCCTGGTGGATCCTTATTGCATTTGGGATATTATTGTCAATAAGGCTGTTGAACCTCAAACCCTTTGAGGAAAAAAATAACAACCCCTCCAATATGGAAGAACTGAATGAGACACCACTTCTTACTTTAGCTATCAATCGATATATAAGCAATCACAGAGAGGGACAAGCCTTCCTAAAAAAATATTTTCAACAAATTGGGATTTCAGAGGCATTTACTCATTAGCTACGTCAGCTGGAAAAAAGGTGACAATAAACTATAGGAGTACCAGATATTTAGTTGTTTCTATGTTTCCTCTAGAAACTCAAGGTGACATTTGTGACAAGTAAATTTCCCCCTCCCCATTTTGTCTTAATAAAGCAATAAGAGGGTTTGTAGCTGAGAACGAGTAGTTCCAAATAGACTCATGAACCCCACTGGAAGAATGTGGTTTTGAACCTAAAAATTCTTTGGCCTTCATCAAACCAGTATAATGGCACCACATGTTACATTTCAGCTTCTGCCAGCCAGTGAAAAGTGAGACCATACTGTTGGCATCCCAGGATAATACTTAAACCTGACTGAGCTTTCATTGCAAAACAAACCATTGCTAGAACTGAAGGAAGCTTCCTTTTACTGAGGCTTTTTAGCTTTTTAAAGATTTTATGCTTCTCTCAGGAGCACCCACAAGGTATGGTGTTTTGTTTCATTTTTTTTTAAAGCCGAGATGATGGCTGTGATGCTGCGATTGAAGCTTTGCCCTTTTTAAAAGTGTGCTAGAAGAAGATAAAGAACATAACAACAGGCAGAACTTCAAATGCACCATCGTGACTCCATCTCAACTTCTTTGATCATACATTCTGGATGCGTCTCACTCGTCTTTCTAAATTCTGACATAATTTTTAATGCTTATAATTATACCATAAGCCACTGAGAGCTGTTTGAAAGTGTTTATGTTTGTAACATAACAATAATAGCATGTACGACAATAATGCTCCTGCTGCTTTGGGGGGTTTACAAAAATCATGTTTCTTAACATGTGAAACATGTTAGTTAGTTCAGGTAAAAAAAGCAAGGTGGCTAGAAGACACTTGAACAGATCTACCTTATGTGCCTATTGTACTATTTCCTGGACTGGGAGGCCTTGCTCATGATCATTCATGCCTTAATTATTTCCTACCTGGATTATTGCAATGCACTTTATATAGGGCTGCCCATAAAGACTATTCAGAAGCAGCAACTGGTCCAGAATGCAGAAGAACACTTAGTATTGGGTATTATAGGTTTGCCTGTGCTACACCTCTATTGTGCAAGCAGCTCCAAGTTTTCTCCCAGGTGCAATCCAAGGTGTTGATTGTCACCTCTAAAACCCTACATGGCACAGGATCAGTAGCGAAGGAGTGGCTTAACTTGAGGGCAGAGTTAAAAGAGGGATCAGCCTAGAATCCCTATGTAACCATAAGCAAATTAATTCCTACCTCCCTTGAATTCAATTAACGCTTATCGTATTCCAAGCTGGTGCTAACCATTAGTTGAAAAGATTCCCATTCATAGGCTTGATTAATAATAAATCAGTTTAATTGGACCTTCACATATGGGCCTGATCTTTTGTACCTGACATGATCTGGTTATTTTCATTCCCCCGAAGAATATTTTCCCATTCCCACTAGATCAGATACGGACCAGATCTCTTTCTTGAAATCCTGCCATCTAGTGCCATCTCGGAAGCCTTCCACTGATGATTCAGCAGGCACCCATCCTTTTAGACTTTCAGAAGATCATCAAGATCTGGCTTTCTATCAAAGCACCAAATAGGATAAAATAGGTTAGAAAGAAAGGAATGAGGGTAATTGGAACTTGCTGTGGGGCATCCTAAGACAATGATTTTTATTTTTGTCTCATCATTTTACTGTTTTATTACATTATGGTTAGAGTATGTTTTATAGTTATTGGTTTTACACTGTTGTGAACCGCCTGGACTTTTAAATAAATATGTCAGTTTTATAATAGTTGATCACTTCAAAATCAGTGAAAGAATATCATACTCCTTTATGATGGTTTGAAGTGAATTTTTTTTGCTCAATTAGCAAAAAATATTAAAAGGAAAATTTACAGTACATTGTGTAATTGTGCACCCCCCAAACCCAGAAATAATTCATTTGGTCCCATGTAAACATTAAAGTTTACTGTGGTTATCGAAAGACAGAACTTGGTGTCCATGCATGATGTGTCAACAGGACTAATACTAACTAAATATGGTAACAAATATTTCTATCATACATAGCAGTGCCATCTCCCTGATCAGTTTTCATGTCCAAAATATAGTTCTGCATATTTATTTATTTATTTATTTGATTTGTCAATTGCTTACAAGATAATAGGTATAAGTATAAACATAGTTATGAATACATGAAATGGATACATATAAGAAAAATAAAAAGAAATAATAGGACAGGGATGGTAGGCACGTTGGTGCGCTTATGCACACCCCCTACAGACCTCTTAGGAAAGGGGTGAGGTCATATGTAAGTTTTGCTTAGCTTCTTTGCTAGGCAAGATAAAATGTTTGCAAACAGTTGTCTTCATCCGGCCTTAATTTATGAAACCATTTGTTGTACGTCTAATCTCTCCAAGCTTAAATAGGTGATTTACAAGTAATTTCATTCAAGATGTTTGCAGAAAAAAAAATACAATTTGGAATGGATAAGTTACAACAAACTAATACGTTGTCAAGTAATACCTTTATCTTTGCTGACACAACACTTCTAACCATATTAGCATGTTCTTATCTAAATTTGTTTCTGAAATGGTAACGATATTTTATATTGGTTCTATCCCATTCATATTATCTTGCATAATAAATCTCATGATGATGTTCTCTTCTCCAACAGTAAGATTCAAAGATTTGCTACCACAGCATAAAGGATGTAGCGTTATCAATTATTCACTAATAAATATGCCATGATACTAAACTAGCAATGTTTTTTACATGTTGGGTTTCCAGGAAGATATGTTAGAAGAAATATCTAGACATGGAGAATAAGAAATATACATGTCAGGAGAAATATCTGATAATTTTATTAATATTGCAACCACTTTCTATAAGATAGAAGTGAACATGGATAGTAAATGCTAACAAGAACAGAATCAGATCAGCTTCTTTAAAAAAATTAGAGTCTCTGCAGTCTGTAGGTATATGAAAATAAAGAGGTGGAAGATAGTGGAAAACTGCTCACATTCACTGGTCACAGAATATTGATTGACAAAGTGGAATAATCCCAGTTTCTTATCAGTTAACAGTATAGGAGGCATCCCAATGTCCAATCCCAATGGGTTTCTTTCTGCCCATTCATGAGGTTTCCTGCCCCTTTTAATTCTATTTAATTATCTGGATTTGTTATTGATTTTTTTTAAAAAATCTCTTATTCCAATAGATAGGCATTATTATTATTATTATTATTATTATTATTATTTGTCAATTGCTCACAAGATAATAGGTATAAGTAAAACATAGTTATGAATACATGGATACATATACGAAAAATAAAAAAGAAACAATAGGACAGGGACGGTAGGCACGTTGGTGCGCTTATGCACGCCCCCTACAGACCTCTTAGGAAAGGGGTGAGGTCAATAGCAGACAGTCTAAGGTTAAAGTTTTTGGGGTTTGGGGAAGAAACCACAGAGTCAGGTAGAGTATTCCAGACATTGACCACTCTGTTGCTGAAGTCGTATTTCCTGCAATCAAGTTTGGGGCGATTAACCATGAATTTGTATCTATTGTTTGCTCTTGTGTTATTATGGTTGAAGCTGAAGTATTCATTGACAGGTAGGACATTGCAATGTATGATTTTATATACTATACTTAGATTGGACAGAAGGTGGCATAGTTCTAGGTTTCCTAGGTCTAGAATTTCGAGTCTGGTGGCATAAGGTATTCTGCAATGAGTAGAAGAGTGGAGAATTCTTCTTGTAAAATATTTCTGGACTTTCTCAACCGTGTTAATATCAGATACATAATGTGGGTTCCAGACTGATGAGCTGTATTTGAGTATTGGTCTAGCAAATGTTTTGTATACTCTAGTTATTAGTGTAATATTGCCAAAGAAAAAGCTACGCAAGTTTAGGTTAACAACTCTTAACATCTTTTTGGCTATGTAGTTACAGTGGGCTCTAGCACTTAGGTCATTTGAAATGAGTACTCCAAGATCCTTGACAGAGTTTGGATCATCAACAAGGTCTTGACTATTCAGCCTGTATTTTATTTTCTAATTTTTTTTTGCTAATATGTAGGACAGAGCATTTATTTGTTGAGATTTGAAGTTGCCATTTGTTTGACCATTCTGATACATAGTCAAGGTCTTTTTGAAGGGTAGCAGTATTGTTTGTGGTGTTGAATAGCTTTACATCTATCTTGTTCTTCTCCTGGTGGCACCACAGCTGCTCATCTTGGATATCTTCTGTAGTTCTGGAAGAATGGAGTCTTCAGTTTTCAGCTGAATGAAATATCGATAGAAGATAATATTTCTTCTGAAGAAAATTTGTTCTCAGCTGAACTGAAGGCCTGGAAGTCATACAGGAGTCCTTTATCACGCTCTTCTTCCACAGGATTCTTTAAACATTTTAAAAACAGAAACTGCAAGTTAAATTATCCAGCCCTAGTATCATTTTATTTCCATGATTGGAAATAATGATTTTCTTCTAAAATTAAAAGGTTACCTATAATCACAATTGAGCCCAAAATTTATGTGGCTAAGTGAGAAATTTGTTAAAGGGAGTTTGCCGCATTTTATGACTTTTCTTGCCACGTTTGTTAAGTGAATCACTATAATAATAGTTGAATTAATAACATGGTTAAATGATTTTTTCAGTGCCGTCCTAACTTCACTAAACAATCACTAAATGAACATTGTAAATTGAGGATTACCTGTACAAGGGCCCAGAATCTTGCCTGAACTAGTTCCTTCCTATTCAGAAAAAAAAATTAAGCTAGTCCAATCGTGAAATCCTAGACACTAAAGAAACATAGTTAGGAATAATTTTGCTACTAGCAAATGGGTGGTTTTTTTCCCTCACCGGCCACTCAATTTATTCTTTCAGGTGAATATCAGTGTTAAAAGTACACTTAAAGTCTGGCAGGGAAACTGATGCTCAAATGATATTGTTGAACTAGAATGCATTAACTTTTTTTGTAAAATGCTGCTGCTTACTCTCCCTCTTCACTGTTCTGTTTTAGCCAGGAGTAGAAATTTCCTATCGGACAGGGGTGTCAAACTCACAACCCGCAGGCCGGATGTATCATGTGCTGGCCACGCGCATCCCTGGTTTAGCAAAGGGGAAAAAGTTGCGATATGTCACATGTTAATGTGTCATTGTGAGTTTGATATCTCTGCTACATTTCTCAGGTTCAGTTGTCCTATACTTGTAACACCTATTTATTTACAAGTATGAGAGATTTCTCTGGGCAGCCCTATAAGAAACTAATTAAAAACCCCTTGCCCCTGAAAATTAAGTAAAAGTTTGAGGTCCAGAATGTGGGGACTAACAAGATGCTAGCCAATACTATCCCCCCAAAAAACCCAACATAACTCAATCATTTACAACCTAAATAATTGTCTTCTGTTCCTACTCAAGCTTGTAGGGATATGTTATGGTTGATATGCATCAAATATCAAAGGCTTTAAAGAAGGAAATGCTAGTAATTTTGTGCTGGCTCTTTTGTTTTATCCACCATCTTCCAAAAAAATAGAAAAGGAATCTTGCTTTGAAGAAAGAAGTGTGAGTGCTGTGCTATGTTTTCAATGAGAGAGAGAGAGAGAGAGAGAGAAGATCACAGAAAAGGATAGTTTGGATTACAAGAAGATGAAGGACAATGAGGGGTCCTTGCTGCTATTGAGCATGCTTGTTTTCTTGTAGACGTTTCATTACCCAAATTAGGTAACATCATCAGTGCTAGTGAGGAAAGCTGTTTGCTGTTAGTTTATATTCTAGTGGCTTGCCTATCAGTGTTGGTGGGGTTAGTCTTAGAGATTCTTTGGTTGGGCTGTTTACTGTTGGCTTCTTTGGCAGTTTCTTGATTGGGTTATTGTTTACTTGATTGTTGGTCTGATGTTAACATTGAAGTTCTGGTTTCCAGTGGGTAGATGCTTGGGTCTTTTTGTTCTTTTTTGGGCTGGGTGATAGTCTCTTTTGCATAGTCTATATTTGTTGTTAATGTCTATGTGTCTCTTGATGGTTGATTTGTCAGAGTGCCAGGCTGCTAGAAATTCCCTGGCATTTTTTGGACTTGGCTTGGTCCAGTTTGGTCACATTTTCCCATTACCCTCAAACAAAGCTAAAGAAGCCAATATCAAACAGCCCAACCAAAGAATCTCTAAGACCACCCTTGCCAACACTGATATTGGGGATTTGATATTGGGAAAATGTGACCATCCTAGACCAAGCCAAGTCCAAAAACACCAGGGAATTTCTGACAAATTCTGGCAAACCAACCATCAATAGACACATATGTAGACACATTAATGGCATCTATAGACTATGCAGAAAGAACTATCACTCAGCCCAAAAAAGAATAAAAAGACTCCAGTATCTCTCCACCAGTATCCAGCACCCAGATCAGCATAGATTAACTCCAAGGTTAACATCAGACCAACAATCAAGTAAACAATACCTTAATCAAGCAACTGCCAAAGAAGCCAACAGCAAACAGCCCAACCAAAGAATCTCTAAGACCCCAACAACAACAACACCGATAGGCAAGCCACTAAAATATAAACTGACAGCCAACAGTGCAACACTGCACTGATAATGTTACCTAGTCTGGTAATGAAATGTCTGCAGGAAAACAAGCAAACTCAGAGAGCACCAAGGACCTGTCATATCAATCCTGCACTGCTACAAATATTCTCCTTTATTAATGAAGGAAAATCTTTAGACAACCGCTAAGTTGGTAACATGGTAAAAGTGGCATGGTAGCTTTCTTTCCTCTTTGTCTGATCCACCCTCAATTGTTGCAGCTGGGCAGGGGTTGTTCTGAGCTCTGAGATCATTGACAAATCATCTGAAAGGCTTGCCTTGGAGACCAGAAAAGGGCCATTTTTGCTGTTTTGTAAAAGTTGCTGTAATTTCATTAATTACCTGAGCTAGATTTTTCTACTTTTTATATCATCATTAAGCCGAAGATAATAAAATGGGAAAGAGAGGTCTTCGCAAAGCAAGCCATGCTAATATTTGGAGTTGGTCTTCTTTCTGAAATTACATCTCTTTACAAAATGATAACATTCCATCACCCTAGGAAGCTGTGAAGCAGGAGTTAAGTCTTGTCTATCCATTTTGTATATGATATTCGTGGCTGAATCGTTTGATAGGAGAAGATCCATGGCATCTTCTCAGACAAAAGGCATGTCAGGCTGGCCACTGAATTGTATGACAGCAACATTAGCTTCCTTCTTCACAAGGACCTTTATGCTGGCAGTGATAGTCATCAAATAATGATCTAGTGCTGACATTTCCAAGGGCAGTAAAGCTCTAAGCTGTCACTCATCAATTTAACAAAGGGTAAAATCTGATAACTGATGAGCAGAAATGTGTAAGTTTTTTGCTACTTGCTTTTTACTCTCTCCTTTCTCAATCTCTGCTTTTCGGCTTTATGTTTCCAGCTTGAACACTGCATGGGAAAACCAATGAAGGGCCTGATTTGTATCCTTTCAGCACTTTTTTTTTTAAAGGATGCCTTCCTTCTGCTCACTATGAAACTTTTCTTCAGGTTAAAAGCCCACTTAAAATTCCTCAGAGTCTTTCTGCAGCTGTCACTGCAGGGATAAAGGTGGGGAGGCAGAAAGAAAATTGTGTTATATCTGAGGAGGGAATCACAATCAAACCTGGGATCCAAAATTCATAGAACGTAAAGGACAGAATAAAATCGGACCAGAGAATCTAGCGAGCAAAGAAAAATGTCAGTAAGAGAAAAAAGTAATTAATAATAGGACAAAAAGCAAAACAAAACAAAACCATGTCCTCTTCCTTCTTTCACATTAAGAGTTGTGACTAGAATGTCATGGTCAACATTTCTTTTTGCAAAGAATATTTTGTTGAACAAAAGATTCCTTATTATCAAATATTCTTTGAAAGTCATGAGATTATATAACAGGAAGTGAATCATAACTAGATCTCCTAGATAATGAAGCACAGAATTTTCTTCAGCAAAGGAAAATATTTATTCTGTTCAAGTAAGTTATCAGCAGTAGAACTGACCCAGTACTGTTGATCCAAAGGTACATAGTAGCTGAAAATGTAAGTTTCAGAAAGTGATTAGAAAAAAAAGTGTGTGAATCCATTTTAAAGACACTGGTGATGTTTGAGAAACATGGCTATTCCCTTGTCTCTCAGAACTCTAAACCACCTGGAAGCTGCTAACTTTTCATGAGGAACAAGTGTTTGGAGCATATATGGATAATCTGAAGTCCTCGTTGTACCCAAAAGGCTCCATTTTAAAAAACAGCAAGCAACATCATTTTTAAGCATAAAATTCCACCCTAAAACTTATGCCAGCATCCATTTTTGCGTTTGGGTTAAAAAAAATTGGCCTTGTGGGCACCTGCATCCCTGAACCAGGCATCAGGAGTTTTCTTCCCTGGGCAGCCAAATGGTTTTTTGATTTTTAAAAATGGCAATGAGCACCATTTTTCAGCATAAAATTCCAGCATAAAATGTCATCTGCTTTTTGCATTGAGGGTGAATTTTTTTTTTGCCCTCCTGGGCATCTGTGTCACTGAGTCCTATATCAGGAATTTTCTTTCTCAGCAGCGAAAAGGCTTGATTTTAAAAACAGCAAGCAACACCATTTTTCAGCATGAATTCCACCCCAAATCTCATCCCAACATCTGTTTTTGCATTCAGGTTGAAACAAATTTTGGCCTCCTGGGCAGCTGCATCCCTGACCTCAGAGTCAGGAGTTTTCTTCCCTATCCACCCAAAAGGCTTGATTTTTAAAAACAACAAGTAGCATCATTTTTCAGAGTGAAAGTACACCCTGAATCTCATCCCAGAATCTGTTTTTGCATTTAGGCCTCCTGGGCCCCAGCTTCTGAAAAGAGATAATTGAAAAGGCATTCTATTTGCTGGCTCTTCATTTCATTGTGATCATCAGCTCTGCCTTTCATGGCGGAATGGGACAACACAGCATGGCCAACTCGATGCAGCCAAGTCATCACCACCAAATCACCTCTGCCAACTCACAGCTGCCAAGTCATCACAGGACAACTCAACATGCTGAATTCTCCATGGGGACAACTCGCCATGGGCAGCTGGAGAAAGAGATGGGTGGGTGGGCAGGTGAATTGGTGGGCAAAGTGCAGAGTGCAGAGTGGCGGTCGCAGATGGGGGCTTCCCATTTTCACACATCCCCTGCTACCACTACTGCCACTGCAGGCCATTCAGTGGCAGTGGCAGTGTTCAGGCAATGGAGCTTCTGTTTGGTGCAGCGGCAGCAACAGCAGTACAGCAGGGAATGTGAAAATGGGATGTGCCCGGCCTCCATCATCTCCCTGCCATCTGCCCCAGTCACTGCTGCCAACACCAAATGGCGGTGCAGAGCAGCCTGAGTGGCGGCAGAGGATGTGTGTATGAAAATGGGAAGCCCCTGGCCATTGCCGCCACTGCTCTGCCCAGTTACTCATCTGTCCGGTTCTCGCTCTAGTTGCTTGTGGCAAGTTGTCCCTGAGGCAAATTGGCCATGTTGAATTGCTCTTTGATGACTTCGCAACGGTGAGTCTGACAATAGCTGGAAGTCTGACAATAGCTGACGTTATATAACTGCATTTTGGATTTTGTAAACAAAACAAGCATTGTTCAAATCATGTAGAAACTTTGCGAGAGCTCAGTTTGAATTTTGAGATTATCTGCAACATTCTGAGACCAGGATTTTTTGTTTTGTTATGCTTTCCTATAAAATAAATTCTTATTATCTGTCAGAGGAGCTAAATCGGTTAGGAGGTTGTTTCTTTTAATGTTTGTTGGTTTGTTTATTTTTGTGAAATTTCGAGAGACGTGTCAATGAATATTTTTGTTAGACATTCAGGTGTTAGTCATTTTGTTAATCCAACAATTGATATAATTGGCAATTTCTGCTCAGAGACAGAAGGCAGAATTGACAGATATTGTCAGAATTATGCAAAGAAGCTTGTACTTTGTCTTCCCACGCTCTCCCTATATATTTGAATTATAATAGGATGAGGAAATAGAGGTAAAAAAGTACATAGTCACATATTAAGAACTGCTTCTTATAAATAGAAAATGATGTGGTGACAAGCAAGCAATATTTTTTGCATCTGCTTTGATCAAATTTAAAAATATGACTGTAAAGATTATGTATCTTCTAATTCAGCCATTTTTAGAGCAGGTGCTTTGGTTAAAACTTTTGTGATGTGTGACAAAGAAGACAGGGAAGATTTTTCTGCATCTACTATATTGCCTTTATTATAATCGATTTAGAATTTATTATATTTCATGCTAATTGTTTTAATAATATAATGTAATGCTTACGGACTCTAGAAGAAACATGGAGTCCCATGTTACTACTCTTCTAGAGTAGTACATTCCTAAACATAAGAAGATACCTCTGGGACAGAAGGAAAAACTGAAACATCATAAATAAATGCCTAGATACAAGTGGTAGAAATAGATATGGAGGAAGAATACAGAACCAGAAAAAAGTTTAGGAGCAAGAATTATAAATTCTCTCTCTTGGTTTGCCAGACTGCAAACCAGAAAAGACATCTATCACCTTAATAAAACTGAAAGTGTGAAAGAGAATGTAGTCATAAAATTATCTTGGCTCAAGATTTTCCAATATTTATAGAATAATATTTTATTATCAAATCCAGATTTTGATGCCTTGTGTTTGCTGTCTTTTTTCTCTGTTGTAGAAATCATACATAAGTCGTAAATAAAGAATTTAGGGATGAGGGCATTGATTTCTTATTTTCTATGTTTCCATTATAGCATTCTTGGCTTCCTACTTCTAATAGAGAGGTTGATAAATATGAGCTTTATCTTACTTCTTAAATTGTACAATATTGCTCTGTTGTATTTGTATCTTACTGAAATTTCCCAGTACTACCAAGTAAAACTCAAAATTTGTGACCTTTTGATAAAAGTTTCCACTTTGTATTCATGAATAGCATATCTAAATAACCATGTTTCTTCTATCAGCAAATTCCAGAAAACAAGTAACTTGGTATTTACTTCAGCACAAGAAGAGAAAATGCACAGTGATCTTTATATCAAAGTACCTACTTTTTCCAATATGGGGAGACAAAACATTGCATGTTTCTCACTTTAATCCACTAGTGACAAAACTGTTTTGGTGTATTGATTTCTTGGGTATGAATTTAATGCACTATCTAGTGAGTGAAAAGAAAGGCATTGTTCTGCTTATTATTCTCTGGATGGGTATAAAGCAGACAGAGCAACTCCACAAAGCATCTATAAAAAGTCTTTTTTATTGGTTCATCAGGCATCCTTATCGACTCACAGTTATGATGAGGTTCTTTTTAATATCCAAGCCTTTGCATATCTGCGTTATAGTGTAGAAAGATAATAAACTCTCATCCACATGAAAATTGAAGTGGCTGCATGGTAATGGATTCAGGCAAGAGTGAGGGAGCCTCCCCCAATCCAACAAGGGTCAATTTAGTGACCAATCAGGATTACAGATGTGGCCACATGACATGAACTACATTTCCCAGGATACCTTAACTACATTTCCCATGATGCATTCCCTTAAGGGGACAGCTCTCAATTCCTAATTAACTATCCCAAATCCCATTAACTCTAAACTATCTGGACAGCACAGGCATATTGTTTTGATGGTATTTATTTTTGTTGCTCTTGTTGCCCTATTAGTGATACTACCAGCTTACGCTTTAGAAAGAAAAAATAAGCATGAAAATTAGACACAAATTTCAATTCTAAAACTATCTGGTTGGACATGCTGTCAAGTGCATCACAAAAGTGTTATAATGCTGTTGAGAATAAAAGTGTTTTTATTCAGGTTTCATGACATTGCAAATTAAAAATTACCAAAAAATTATTTTGTTCATTTCTTTTGAGATGAAAACACACACACACACAAACACACACAAGAACAAAGAAACCCTGAATCCCAGGGCAAAATCTTAGCTGACTCATTTCTTTCCATTTCAGAGACCATTGTTAAGTTTCTCCTCCTTGGATAACTCCTCTTAAAAGGAGAGAGAAAGCTGATTAAAGAATAGGGCAACTCTGAATCAGAACTTAACATAAGAATATACATAATAACCATCTCAACTTTTCCAACTCTATGAAATACTGATGCCATCCCATTGAAAGGCAATGCAGTGGAGGGGAAAAGGAGAGAGAGAGAAAAAGAGAGATGCTAGGTGGCTTTATTAGGAATATGGATTATTTCCAATACAATTCATCTGCAACATCTTTGATCAGACATTAGAGCAATTTAAACAGTTACCAATTAAATTCTTGGTAATTGTTCAATCAATAAACCACGTATAGAAAATTATGTAAAAACAAGGGTTTGAGTAAAGCAAATATGTAAATTTGATTCTTTCTGTTCTGGATTGGTTATATTTGAAATACTTACTGTTCATTGGCCTACATTCCGGCGGGAGATCCTCGCCCCGTCATTGGCTGACTTAGGCGCGGGAGCCCTTTAAAAGAAGGGCTGCCGCGCCGCCGAGTCAGTCGGTGTTCCTGTAAATAAACAAAAAGACTGAATCACTATCCGTGTGTGCCTCCTCATTGCCGCTACAAAACACTGGCGACGAGGATGGGATCGAGGCAACACGTTTAGAGAGTGAATAGCGGCGGAGAGCGAGCGGCATCATGTCCGGAAGCAACGCCCCGCCAGAGAAATTCAATCCGGCAAAGGAGGAATGGCAGACGTATGTGGACCGATTCCTCATGTTTTTGGAGAGTAGCGATCTGAGCGGAATGTCGGATCATCGGAAGAGAGCGGTGTTCTTGACCCACTGCGGCCAAGCCGTTTTTCGGATGGCAAAAGCGCTAGCGTCTCCAATCGATGTCAAAACGCTAACTTGGCCCGAGCTAGAAAAGATCCTGAGAAAACACTACGCTCCCACAGTTTCCTGCCTAATCAAGCGCCATGAGTTTTACCTCCGGAATCAAAAAGAAGGTGAACCTATCGCTGATTTCGTAGCAGATTTAAGAGAAATAGGAGGGGAGTGCGAATTCTCGGATTTCAACGAGGCTCTGAGAGACCGGATCGTATTAGGCGTAAAAGATCCAATATTGCAGAGTAAGTTACTAAACCGACCCAAGATAACAGCCACAGAAGCCATCGAAGAAGCCACCGCAGCCGAAGCTGCTCACAAATCGGCGGCAAGAATGAAACAGATTAATCAAGCTGCACATCACAATCCCAAAGAAGCCACCAAAACTGAAGACGAACGAGGAAAAACCTCAACACACTACGAGGATCTTGAAACTGAGGCCAGTAGTGAAGAAGACGAGGTTTGCCACCTAAAAGCCACGAGAGGGAAAAAAGAGCGGGCAATCAGGCGGTTTGATTTTGAATGCAACCGTTGTGGCGGAAACCACCCCAGATCAGAGTGCCGTTTCATAGACGCAATATGCTGAAAGTGTGAAAAGAAAGGGCACATCGCAAGGGTATGCAGAGCCAGATCAAGCTACAGCCCCAGGCGGAGAGAAAGTCCTTCTCCAAGAGAGAGAGAAAAGAAAACAAACAACCGTTGGAGCCAGGAAGGAAGGAATAGAAAGTTTAAAGAGTCATCTTACAAGAAAGAAGAAACGCACCAAACAGTAATAATTGGTCACTCTAATACAAAAAACGTTAAAAAAGTCCATGTGCAAGTAAGAATTGAAGGAAAAAATTGTGAAATGGAAGTGGATTCGGGATCATTCCTTTCCATGGTCTCGTGGGACACTATTAAAAACTTGATCCCAGACATACGGCGAAGCGAACTAGACAAACAGAACTTAACGCTTAAAGACTACCAGGGAAACAAAATTCCGGTAGTAGGGATTGGACATTTCCAGGTAACCTTCAACAACCACACTGAGATTCTTCCCCTAACAATTGTGGACCGGAACAGACCAAGCCTTTTAGGACTGGAATGGTTCGAACCGCTTGGAATAGGGATGACCGGTATCAACCATATTACAGACGCTGACTGGGAGGCAGATCTCATTCAAGAATTCCAGGACCTGTTCAGCGAAGAATTAGGCAAGTACCGGGGTAACCCGATTTCTTTTAACATAGACCCTAAGGTAGCCCCAATTAGACTAAAGGCAAGACGGGTACCTTTTGCTTTAAAGCCAAAAATAGAAGAACAACTGGATAAACTAGTCAAGCAAGGGGTCCTCGAACCAGTTGACCATGCTAAATGGGAGACCCCTATAGTGACCCCTATAAAAGCAGACGGGTCGGTTCGTATTTGTGGGGACTATAAGGCGACCCTCAACCATGCACTACAACAGAGCGCATACCCCGTGCCTGTCGT
Source organism: Bungarus multicinctus (assembly GCA_023653725.1). NCBI lineage: Eukaryota > Metazoa > Chordata > Lepidosauria > Squamata > Elapidae > Bungarus > Bungarus multicinctus. Next base: position 66,831,847 of record CM042844.1, read on the forward strand.
ACAACACTTGTTACATTCTATCAAAGGCGGAAAAATTTTCGCTAAACTCGATTTGGCTCAGGCTTACCAGCAACTGCCTGTTGACGAAAAAACAGCTGAAGCCCAAACTATTGTAACACACCGGGGTGCCTTTAAGTGTAATCGCCTCCAATTTGGCGTTAGCGTGGCACCTGGCATTTTTCAATCTCTTATGGAACGCCTCCTTCAAGGAATCCCAGGGGTCATCCCGTATTTCGATGACGTCCTGATTGCAGCTAAACACAAATTGCAACTGCGAGACCGCCTAAGAAAAGTACTTACCAAATTTACTGAGGCTGGGTTAAAAGTCAAAAAAGACAAATGCACCCTTATCACGGACAAAATAGAGTTCTTGGGATACCAAATCGATGGCAATGGCATCCACCCAACAGCAGGAAAAACCCGTGCTATCAAAAATGCCCCCACCCCAACTAACAAGGCTGACCTACAAGCTTTCCTAGGGTTAATAAACTTTTATCATGTCTTTTTGCCCCAGAAAGCCACGGTGGCGGAACCCTTGCATAGACTTTTGGACAAAGACACGTTGTGGAAGTGGGGACATCGGGAAGAAGCAGCATTTAACAAAATTAAAGACATGATCACTTCAGCAAAAGTACTAATACAATATAACGAGACTTTGCCATTGTTACTAACTTGTGATGCCTCGCCTTTTGGGATCGGAGCTGTCCTGAGCCACCTTCTACCTAACGGCAGAGAGGCTCCGATTGCCTTCTATTCAAAAACCTTGTCCAAAAGCCAAAGAAATTACAGTCAATTGGACAAGGAGGCACTAGCCATAATTTCTGGTATTAAATGTTTCCATGAATACCTGTATGGCCGATCATTTTCTATCATCACCGACCACAAACCCCTACTAGATATTATGGCGGGAGACAAACCTACTCCTCATATTTTATCACCCAGAATGACAAGATGGTCAGAATTCCTTGCCACTTACAATTACACCTTGTCTTACCGTCCGGGTCCGTCCATCACGCACGCCGATGCCTTAAGTCGTTGCCCGTTACCAGACTCTGATCCTGAACCAAACCCCAGCACCTCAACCTTTTTGATTGAAACCCTGCCCGACCTCCCGATGACAGCAGCAGACATCGCGCACGAAACCTCTAACGACCACCTACTGCATACCGTGAGTAGGTGGATCATAAAGGGATGGCCAGACTCTGATTTACAAGAACAGTACAGACCATTTAAGCAGAGACAAATGGAACTTTCCGTACTAAAAGGTTGTGTACTATGGGGGGATCGAGTGGTCATTCCACTAAAACTTCGAAATCCCATATTGAAACTATTGCATGAGGGACACCCCGGGGTGGTAAAAATGAAAAGTTTAGCCAGGAGTTATGTATGGTGGCCTGGGTTAGACAAGGATGTTACCGACTGGGTCGCGGGTTGCCAGACCTGGCAGACATCCCGGCCCTCACCCCCAAAGGCGCCAGCCACTGAGTGGGATCTACCTAGGGGCCCTTGGTCTCGAATCCACATCGATTTTGCGGGTCCGACTAAGGGGCATACCTTCTTGATTCTGGTAGACGCTTATTCCAACTGGTTAGAAGTGAGCCTAATGAAATCAACCTCTTGCGAGGCTGTCATACGACAGCTCAGTCACTGGTTTGCCACCCACGGATTACCAGACGTCCTGGTATCTGACAACGGCCCTCAATTCACGGCTACAGAATTTGAGGGTTATTTAGCAAGTTTGGGCATACGCCATGCCCTAACCGCGCCGGCACATCCGGCAGCAAATGGACGGGCCGAACGCATGGTCCGGTTTACCAAGGAGACCCTTCTTAAGTTAGACCAGGGCCCTATACAAGCACGCATCGACAAATTATTATTTCTCCAACACACCACACCTAGTAGCACTACTAACAAAACTCCTGCTGAATTACTTATGGGGAGAAAACTACGTTCCCCTCTCGATAGACTACACCCTACATACTCTACAGACAAGCCCCTAGATTCTTCAACCAGAGTCCGAACATTCCGAATTGGGGATTTAGTTTACGCTAAAAACCTGGTAGGGCACCCCTTATGGGTGCCAGCCACCATCACACATCTAACCGGACCCCGTTCTTACCGGCTTACCATCGCTGATGGCAAAAGCTGGAAACGACACATAGACCAACTTCGAACTCGCACCCTTCCCAGACCTGGCGATTTTCCTGGGGGGGAAGGGGAGCAACCACCAAGCAGTCAGGATAAGGAAAGCCCACTAACAAACAATGACGCCCTAACTCACACACACACACCCTCAACTCTAGCTCCGGTCGGGTCGCGCTGCTACGCACCTGATCCTGGAGAACGTCCCGCTGAAACATCTGACAGGACCGACGATAATCCAGGCCGGGCAGGGAGCGGCATGGCCACATCAACTAGCCCAGCTAGGCCCATTGGTAGTGACGCAGCCGGCTCGACCTGCTCGAAGTTTCCAGGGCCGGAGGCGAGAGGAGCAACAGGTCCTTCCGCACCAGCCGATAGCAACGATGCAACTGAGCCGCGCAGGTCCAGTCGGACCCACAGGAGCCCCGCCTATCTACGTGATTACGTAACATAGGCGTGGCTCCTGATTGGTCAGACTGGACCAAGGAGGGAGGGGTGTTCTGGATTGGTTATATTTGAAATACTTACTGTTCATTGGTCTACATTCCGGCGGGAGATCCTCGCCCCGTCATTGGCTGACTTAGGCGCGGGAGCCCTTTAAAAGAAGGGCTGCCGCGCCACCGAGTCAGTCGGTGTTCCTGTAAATAAACAAAAAGACTGAATCACTATCCGTGTGTGCCTCCTCATTGCCGCTACAAAACACTTTCTAAAAGAATTGGTTCTTTTAGATTGAGTGCATGGAAATAAATATAACATAGCCTCCACAGTCTCCTTTTCTCTTAGATAATGATAGGAATTGTTCTGAGCACAGCAATGGGGCAATGGAGAATATCACAATGTGTAATTGAGGTGACTTGCTGTTAAGGCTTCTGGCTGCTCCTTAACTGGCTGTTGTACTCACAATAATATCGAGATGTTAATTTTCTGACCAGCAATTATAAGCAAATATCTTTGGAAGGCAATTAGCTTAAACTACTGGTACTTCAGTGGAACCATGAATCCATGAATAAAGTCTAATAAAATCAGCATAGTTTAAACTTAAATGGCTATACAGAATGAAAAAGGCTGTTTCACCATAAAGTCAAAAAATGAAGGAGACGTTAAGAAAATACAATAATCTCCAATATTACACAGTTTAATAGAGGATTTTCCAATCTGGGGATTTTCAGAATATGTTGGGCAACCGAGGATTATTAGATTTGAAATTAAAATATACATAGGGCACAGGTAAATAAACATTGACATAATGATATCACTATCTTCTCTCTGCCCTTCCCAGGATTATCCCTCTCTTCCTCCCTCCCTCTTTCTTTCTTTCCTTCCTCCCTCCCTGCCTTCCCTCCCTCCCTTAAAAATAGGTGAAATTAGTTCTTCAGTTCTATGGCTCACTTGCAAGTATTCCCCCATGTCTTATAACTAGGCAATCTGAAATATAACATAACAAAAGGTAGCACATATACACATCTTTTAACACCAACAAATAAATAGCTAAATGCTAATCAAACACTGAGAGTATTATGTGCAACGGTTGTACAGGCTCTCTTAAGAGTTAGCCTGTTAAAGAAAGAGAGGATAGTAAAAGACAGTAAACTGGGTCATATAGTCACCTGCTTAATCAGACCCAAAAACACAATTAAAGTAAGTGTACAACAAGAGTCTGAGTCAACCTTGGTAGTGCCTGACTATCAAGAACCATTTTGACAGCAGAGAGCTTAGGAAAACAGGGCTGTTTCTTTCATAAATCTACAGTTCCTCACATAGGACTTTTGGAGGTCAGAATTGAATGCATGAAGGAGTCCTTAATGCTTTACAAATGGGGTCTCCCAATCCTGCAAGGCTAAAATGCAGAACCATAAAGAAATGCAGAACTGTGACATTGCTTGTCTTTGTTCCATCAACCCCTTGTTGGCTAAGGCTGCCTTTTCCCTTACCCTGAGAGGATTTCAGCCTTGATTTGCATAAAAATGGAGCTCAGTAAATGCACAGCCAATTAAAACTGAACCTCAACTTTATCAAAAAGAGACTCAAATTGGTACAACTTTCTATTGTTCCAGAATCATCCAGTTAATCCACTTATCTCATAGGGATGAACTTAGTGTACCTGTTGCAGCTTTCAATTCTATTCAAATGATGGGATTTTCTCACTCAATATGGCTTAAACTGCTTGAATATGTAAATAGACTAAAATCCTCCTGACAGCTTGTATGGCTGACGCTGTTTCTCAAGCTCTATCAGAACTAAGGTAATAAAAAGAAAAGTAGGTCTTTATTGCCCCAAATGCCATAGAAACAGAACACATTTATTTACAAATCTTCTGCATGTTTGCTCAGATACAGTGAGAATGAATTCCACAGAAACAGGGATTTCAAACATTAATTTTAAAGGGAGTAGGCCTTCAGGAATAGAGGGGGAAGCGAAATGAATTATTGGAAGAAAAATCCAGTCCTGTTTCAAATCAGGAAAAAGACGCTAGAAACATGAGTGGGCTTCAAAAATTTTATCAACGGGTTCTCTGCCCAGTTGCTGGGTGGGCGTAGGCATGGTGGGCATCGCCTAGTCATCCTCCTACACCATGGCAGCGGGGTGTGTGTGTGTGTGTAATTTTTGTCCTCCCCAGGCTCCGGAGGCTTTCCTCAAGCCTCTGAGAAGGAAAAAAAATGGCCTCCCCAGGCTCTGGAGGCTCTCTGGAAGCCGGAAATAGGCCCATTTCTGGAAGCCCATTTTTCACTCTCTCTAAGTCTCCCCACATGCCCTGCATTTACCTGCATCCCAAATGGGCCACATGGGGACTCCTGGAAGGGATGGAGTGGGGTGGACAGGGCCAGCCAGGAGTGGGATTTGGGGGTTCTCCGAACTTCACAGAATCTTAGCTAGGGGCTCTCCCAAACCCTTGCAAACTCCTAGCAGCCCACTCCTGGCTGGAAATAAAATGGAGGCTAATAGAAAAGAAGGACTTTGTTTATTGATGAGCAGGACCAACCACAGGATGCAGTTCTGGGACAGATGACAAAATTAGTTCAATGAGTGCAAGGATTTTTATACAGTTTACAGTATTTTGTAATTTTGAGGTTTACTTTGTGTGTTTTATTATTTGATTGGTGGTGCGTTAATCCTATTATGTCCTAAAGTTCATGTTCTTTTCCTTCTTAACCCCATCATCTGGAGGGAAGGTTGTTTTGTTTATGAATAGATTGGTCCAGATTTCTTAATGGACACAAAATCTCCATTTCTAAAGACTCCCAGCATCTGTTGGAGGCTGTTGGAGGATGCTTTCTGATTTTTCTCCATTTGGGGAAATATAATATTCTGCCTCTTTTAATATTCCCCCAAAATATTTCATTTTTCTAAGGGGGTGGGGAACTTCCCACAAAACAAAATGGGGAAAAATGAATTTGTGATTTATGAGTTTAAAGATTATATAGGATAGATTACAGAAAGAAGAATGTCATGATGTAACTTTAGAGAGAGAGTTAAAGTATATTTGTATCTATATATATCAACTACTATGGAGAGTATTGGAAGCCACTTGTATCTTTTTTAAAAAAAATGTTAGTTTTGCTTTCTTGCACTTTTTGCTTTTTTCTCTCCCTCATTTTATATTATTTTTTTATTTTCTTTTTTTAAAGATTCAATAAAAATCATGCTAAAAAACAAAGAAGGAAAGTAGGAAGCACATGAATTCATGAATCAGGAACTGAACTACAGAAGTTGTGCCTGAAAGAGTACAGAATATATATATATATATATATATATATATATATATATATATATATATATATATATGTGTGGATCTTTGGTTCTTCGGGTTTTCTCCCGCGTAGAGTTGGAAATATCTAGGCGACGTTTCGATGAAGTCTCATTCAGCTTCGATGTCATATCCCTCTTCACCCAAGTGCCTATAAAAGAAGCCTTGACAGCCATCCAAAATAAATACAACCCCTCCAAGCACATCCTAGATCTGACCAACCACTGCCTATCCAATACATACTTCACCTACAATGGACAAAAATACAAACAAATAGAAGGAGCACCCATGGGATCACCCCTCTCACCTGTCATCGCAAACCTTTACATGGAACACTTTGAAACAAAAGCTCTAGAAAAATATGATCACAAACTCAAACTCTGGCTCAGATACGTAGATGACACCTTCATAATCTGGCCACACGGGAAAGAAAAAGTGAACAACTTCCTCACACACCTCAACAGCCTACACCCCAAAATACAATTCACCATGGAAACAGAAGCTAACAATCAACTTCCCTTCCTAGATGTCTTAGTATACAAAAAATCCAATGGCTCCCTAGGACACACCATCTACCAGAAGAAAACACATACAAACCGCTATCTACACGCACTCTCACACCACCACCCAGCACAGATCAATTCCGTAGCTGAGACACTCATTTCCAGAACAAAATGCTTAGCCGATGAACAACACCTAAAAACCGAACTACACACTCTCACTAACGTACTAACAGCAAATGGATTCCAAAGAAGAAAGATTACTCACCTAATCCAAAAAGAAACCCCAACCAAAATCCAAGACAGAGAACAAGAAAATGGCAAAGCCCTCCTTCCATATAAAAAAGGCACTACAGACAAAATCAGCAAGATCCTCCAAAAACACAACATTAAAACAGCATTCTGCACAAACGGAAAAATATCCACCATCCTAAGAAACCCTAAAGACAAAATTGAGTTAGAAAACCAAGGAGTATACGAAATCCCGTGCACCTCCTGCCCCACCACATACATTGGACAAACTAAAAGAAGGATAAGTGCACGCATTGAAGAACACAAGAACTCAATCAAAAAAGAAGAACCGACCTCTTCCCTGGTCCAACACCTCAAAGCCACAGGACACAAGATTGACTTTAAAAATACCAGAACTATCGCCAAAACTGAACACTTCAACAACAGAATAATCAGAGAAGCCATAGAGATAGAAAAACGCCCACACAGCATGAATAAACGAGATGACACCTCCCGCCTACCAGCCATTTGAAAACCCGCCCTTATTAACAAAAGAGTACCTAACATAAAGGACACCAGACCCACACCCACGAGGGCCACACAAGAAACTACCACCACACTTCCACGCAGAAAGCAGACTCACACCCACACAGAAGATGAAACACGACCACGGACCAGAAGCCATACCACAGCTGCATCACTACCTGCTTCAACCCCCCCCCAACCCATACATGAAGGGAACTGATGCCCACCATGAAGATGTGGCACGACCACGAATGCGAAGCCAAACAATAGGATCACAGCTCACCAGCTCAAATCCCCCAGCAACTGAGACTAACCGGAGTACAACCAAACCCCCACCAGAACAGAACACACCTCCAGCCAATCAGAAAACAGCCAACCCCCCAACCAACCAGAACACAGCCAAACCCCCAACCAATGAGAATACCCCCCCACCCAATCAGAACACAGCCAAGCCCCCACCCAATCAAGTCACACCCCCACTAGTAGTTAAAAGGAAGAAGCAGCTGCAAGCTCACATCACTCTGAGAAGCACAAGGCCGAAGACACAAGCCTGAAGATGATGAATGAGACTTCATCGAAACGTCGCCTAGATATTTCCAACTCTACGCGGGAGAAAACCCGAAGAACCAAAGATCCACATACAAATACCCGCGAAAATCTCCGGAAACAATATATATATATATTTGCGTTATATATATTTGCGTTATATATATTTATATGCTATGGCCATGAAAAAAGCTGTACTTCATTATAGTATATCAGTGAATATATTTGATCTTGTAGAAATATGGTAAATCATTGTAAATGCATCATGTCCATTTATGCATTATGAAATTTATGAGTAATGATTGGAAGAAATGATCCCAAACTGATCCTGTTACAAGGGATTGTTTTTGATAAACACTTTGAAATTTTCTGATTTTGTGATTACTTATATCACATACAGTTCTAGTAAAATGAAATTTAGCCTTAGATTCACTTTCAGGATGGCATAGATGAAATAGGAATAAGTTCCAGTTAAGCCTTCAGTGTGTATGGACGCATGATTTCTCTGTGAAGAAATTAGGAAGACTTCTGTTTCTTGTGTTGGTCCATGGACTCTTTCTCTTCTACTTACAGAGAGGGAGATTTCACTCAAAATGGGGAAAATAACCCCAGGGTTAGGGTTGTGTTTTGACTATTCCCTCCAGTCTGAATAGAAGAGACATGTTAGAACAGGGGGTCAAACTCACAGCCCATGGGCCGGATGCATCACATGCTGCCCCACCCCCATCTGGTTTGGCGAGAAGGGGAAAGTCCCAATATGTCATGTGACATTGCCGTGATGACACGAGTTTGACACCCCTGGAGTAAAAGATTGCTAAGTCTTATTAAGAATTCATTTTTATATAGGCTGCCAAAATGTGGAAAGGACCTGGATGGGAACAAAGAGTTTCTGGATCTCCTTGTTGTGATCGAATGATCACACATATTTTTAGCACCTACTTGGGATAGCCTTATATTCCATGAAGAAACATAGGCAAGAAACAATGGCTAGAAACTAGTGGGAACAATTAACCAGTGGAACAGCTTTCCTTCAGAAGTTGTAGGTGCTTCATCCCTGGAGGTTTTTAAGAAAAGACTGTCTGAAATTGGATACGGTCCCCTGCTTGAGCAAAGGGAATGGACTAGAAGACCTCAAAGGTCCCTTGCAGATCTGATTGATGGGGATGGTAGTGGAAATTCTTTTTAAAAAGTAAGCACAAATCAACTCTCCAAAAAGTTAATGCTGTAACAACTGGATACTACTGGCTACCAAATCTGAGCTGTAAAAATCTAAATTAAATTAAAGAGGAAGCATTTCCCCTCCAGTTAGTATGACAATAGGTAACAATCACTTAGCAGGCAAAAGGAACGTGCGTGATAGAACAGCATTCAACGCTTTTCCAGACTTTTTAAAAACATCCCTCTCATTGTTCACAGCGAGAGCACCATTGTGGACTCTTTCAGCATGCAGCGGGCGGGGGTGGGGGGATCACTTCTGTACTCAGGCCCTTCTCAGCCAAGGTCACAGCTTTTCCATCAACTTGTAACTCAGAGGAAGAAACATCCAGCAGAATCTCTACCTTCTTGCTTATGTCTGAGAGCATTTCCACATGACCTGCTAAATGCAGTTTGAAAATGCCTCAGCAACCATCTTTGGAGTACAATAAATGGGTTTTGTTGTAAAGTTTATTAAAAGTTTTTAAAAGAACATAAAAGTTACCACAAAATAGCACAGAATAAAAAGGACAAAGAAAGAGAGAGATATAAGAGAAAACAAAAGTTGCAAAAAAGAAAGGATAAAAAGAAAAAAATGATTGTTTTTTGCAGCATATACATGTACGATTACAAAGTATCTCTTCCAGTACAGTACAAAATGACAGTACAGATGACAGTAAAAAAATGACAGATGAAAATACAAAAAACTTCATTTTTTTTCTATTATCCATTTTTTTGTAATCATCAAAACCACAAGTGTTAAATATATATTCTTTCATTAAAAAAGCCTATAAGGGTCTTCTAACCATAAATATTCATACTTTTGTCTATTTTTTTTTTTTAATTACATTTATATGCCGCCCTTCTCCGGAGACTCAGGGCGGCTTACAGTCTATGGAGCACCATGCTAGGTGCTCAGCAATAGCCTTCATTCCATTGTATATGCCTGCTTATTACTAGGGCTTTTTGGGCCCCCAAGCGGCATTTTTACAAAGTCAGCTTATTGCCCCCAACAATCTTGGGTCCTCAATTTACCTACCCCGAGAGGATGGAAGGCTGAGTCAACCTTGAGCCTGGTGGGATTCGAACCTGCACTAATTGCAGGCAGCTTGCACTAAGTGCTAGATGATTAACAGCCTGCACCACCAAGGCCCTTTCCATCAACTTCACCAATAATTCCTCTATTGTGAGTAATGTCAAACTTTTCTACCTTTAAGCATATAATAATCTTGCTGTAGTTTCATATATGAAAACAATATTCCATGATTTTTTTCTAGTTGCTTGTCCATTATTTCCAAAAGAAAGGCATCTAGTTTCAGCTGACTTTTAATTTTTAAAATCTTCTGAATTAATGAATATATTTGTGATCAATTTTTTGCCTTCTTTATATGTCCACCAAACAATGTCCCACCAAGTTGCTCACATTTTGAACAAATTTTTAAAGTAGCTTTTTACATTCTGCATAATTTCTCTAGTGACCAATACTATCATCATAATACAATTTATTAAACAATTTATTAAAGTTGTATTTAAGATTAGAAGATAATGTACATTTTCAATCCTTTCAATTACATAATTTCTTATTGTTCCCATTGTATCTTATAACCAAAAGTTTTAGTCCATTTACATTCTTTCATTTGTTTTTCTGTTTCTTATTTCAAAAAGGTTTATACGTTTTAGCAATAGCATGTTCATCATTTGTACATAATTCTGTTTCAAACTCAGTCTTACATTGTTCAAAACCACAAAATCTTTTATCCACATTCAGTTTTTCTTAACAATTGAATATGAGAAAAACACTGACAAGGATATCCCTCTATTGTCAAATCTTCCTCTTGATTTTATTTTATAATCTTCTTGAGAAAATTCTACATCATAATAAGTTAGGCATTTGTGTTTACTTATAATTTCTCAAGTATAAAAAGTTTCTTCCATTGAAAGCCAGAAAGGGGTTTAGGGCAGAGCATAATGGTATATTTATGCCATATTGTAAGAATGGCCCGCCTGACATAATGGTTTTCAATCTTAGCTTTATCATGCCATAGATATCAATTTTTAAATCAATTTTATATACCGCTCCCCTCTCCCAATGGGACTCGGGGCGGCTTACAGCCAAATAAGAATACAATCAAATATAAAATTTAAAATGAAGTTAAAAAGATTAAATAGGTGGCTGGAGAATAAAAACAATCAGAAGAGTTAAAAAGCTAAAACCATTTAAGATCAATTAAAAACCCTACCAGTAACTCTAGGCCAGACCGGCTTGATGGAATAGGTGGGTCTTCAGTGCGCGCCGGAAGGGTCAGGGATGGTCCTCATCTCCGGGGGTAATTCGTTCCAGAGGGAGGGTGCTCCCACAGAGAAGGCCCACACCCTTGGGGCTGCCAGCCGGCACCATCCAGCCGGTGGCACCCCGAGGAGTCCCGCTCTATGGGGCCGACGGGAGGCCAATGGTGGCAGTAGGCGGTGCCATAAGTACCCAGGTCCCAAGCCATAGAGCACTTTAAAGATGACCATTAGCACCTTGAATCGCACCTGGAAGGCCATTGGGAACCAATGCAACTCGCACAGAAGTGGTGTAACATGGGAGCTCCGAGAAGCCCCCAACACCACCCGCGCGGCTACATTCTGCACCAACTGGAACCTCCGGATGGTCTTCAAGGGGAGCCCCATGTAGAGAGCATTGCAATAGTCTAGGCGGGAGATGACAAGGGTGGATGTGACCATGCGAAGTGCACCCCGATCCAGAAAGGGCCGCAACTGGTAGATCCTACGGACCTGACAAAAAGCCCCCCTGGCGACGGCCGCTATAAGCTCTTCTAACGACAGCCGTAGGTCCAGGAGGACACCCAGATTGCGCACCCTCTCCATGGGGACAAGAATAATGTCACCCAAACCTCAAATCAAGTCCTTTTAATTGTAATATCCTTCTATTTCTTAACAACACCCACTCTTTTATCCAAGCTAAACAACAGGCAACAAAATATAATTTCAAATCTGATAGACTCAATCCTCCATTTTCCTTTGCATCTTGTAATACTTTATATTTAGATCATGATCTTCCTCTGATATACAAATTCAACTATATCCTTCTGCCATTGTCTAAATAGTACATCATTCAAACAAAAATAATGTTCTAGGAGTAGGTAAGCAAAATCAACTTTATCACAGACATTCTGCCCAACAGTGACTAATGCTATTTTTAAAGCCAATATAAAAATTTCACTATGGACAGTAACCACCAAATTGATGATGAATTTTATAACATGGACACCTGGCTAGAGATTGTGCAATTTTCTATCTGTGATTGGCTGCTTTGTGTTATGCAAAACCCAATCAGATTAGTTAGGTGAAGATCCAGTGTATTCTGTCAATAAAATCTGTTGGATTATTCCAATAAATCACGAGTCACATTTTGTGTAAACACTGTCCTAGTGTTTGATCTTACTGAATTGCATTGATGAATCCCACTCATCCCACTATATATTGGAAATATATACTGTTTTTTTTCTATCAAGTAAGTTGGAATTGTATAAAACTAAATTCTGTGGAATAAAACTCTTTTAAAATTGCTTGCTCTGCCCATTAAATACTAGGAATATTATTTTTCTTTCAGATGATACAAATTTATATAGTAGGTAGAAATAACTTAACATTTGCAGTGTATGCCTGCAAGATATTCGAGTTGAAAAGATTTGTGACAATTTGTGTCTCACAAAGTTACTGGCCATAACTGAATGATTTTAAAGGCCTCTTCATAACAATGTTGTCAGCTTAATCACATGGTGGCTCCATCCTAGTAATGAAGTTTAATCCTTGCCATCTTTCCACTTAGCAAGAATAAAGGCCAACCTGTGGCCAATTAGTTACATATAAATGTGATTCTGTGATATTTTTGTTGCAAAAGTCTTAGTATAAGATAATAGTTGAGGAAATGACTAGTGATAAAGATAAGGAATGTGGCTGTGCAATTGTAAATTTGTCTTTCCACCTGGAAGTATCATAAAACAGAGTAAAAAAAACATGCTCAGATATATGTGTTAGATTTCCATGTTTGAAAAATTAGTATTCTACATGAAGCACTTATTGCCTTCTGAAAAGTAAATTAATATATGTTTTCTTATAGTCTCTTCAGGCTATATGTTGTATTAATTATCTGGCTCTCGACAATGAATATGAACGGCTGCTATCCAATTGTCGCATCTATGGTAAGTAAAACATTTCCATGGTTAGAGATACAGTGGGTTATTACTTTTAAAGCATCATGTCCAGCTATTTTAAATTCCAGTATTATCAAATGTGTTAATTCTCTTTATGTAACTCGTAATACATCTTTACATGTATCTTGCTTTATTATTATTTTTGCATTGCCGTAAAAATTGTACTAATCTTACACTTATTGATTTCCATCAATGTAGATTACAGTCACTTTACCTGAAGTATGTTGTTCTAGTGACTGAAGCATAAAACTGGGAATTAAGATATTTAGTACTATATACTTTCTTTGCTATTGTTTCTTTTTACTTTTTCGATACATCTAACTTTTGCAATCCTATTTAAAAAGTTAATCTTTTGACAAAGCTTCTTCCCATGTATGATAGATATATAAAACTATAAAATCAAACAAAACTATTGATATTAGGTTCCAATAAAATGTTGAAATGTTCAAGTTAGTTGGGTAGCAGATAAAATTCCTGCAAAAACGGAATGGTTATCTACACATTTTGAATATATAACAAGTTTTCAAAAATAAAATACTGTATAAAGTTATGTTGATGCCAATATAAATGTTCAAATAATACTGGGAACACAGCACATCATTGGGTATTATTTGCTAATCTTATGTGTCTGCATTTGTGGATTTAAACTTAAAATAATAATTAGTATAACATTCCTAGTTCTTTCCCAAATGGATTCAAATTATTATATACAGTCATATGACTTTCAGAAAATATAAACATTTTATTCACTTGCTTTTGATTGTTTAAAATTCATAGACTTATTCAGTATCAAAACCTTCCTACTTGTTCAGATTGACACCAGTATAGCTGGTCTTACAACAGGTTTTAGTTGCAGAGTACTGATTTTCAGTATAATGAAATCTAAATTATGCCATTTGTGCCAATTGTGAGAAAAATACCTGGGATGTTCCAATCGCTACCTCTGAACCATATCAAGTTTTTCCTCACACTTCCTGCCAATCGTCAATAAGAAAATGGTGACAATTTTCATGATGAAGCCTTGTTTTCAGTGGTGACAGAAGTATATTTCCAAAAACAACCATGGGACAGGACCGGTGCATTGATTAAAAAAATCAAAATGATAGTTACAACTATATGATCAAAACCCTTTTTTACATGAGTGACATAAGCTATACTTAGCTATGATTTTAATGAAAGAAAATTGGAGGTTACATGCATTAATTTTTCAAATACTGTAGTTGCTATTTAGCTCAATTCAAATATTATTACAGCTTTTCATCTGTACTGTAGATAAGGAACAGAGCAACAGTGAGACCAAAATCCCTAGAAATTGGTTTATTAGGTGTAATCCTCAGGCAGCAGATACAATTTATCTGAAACACAGTATGTTTCTTTGGATACAGAGTAAAACAAGGAAACTATCCATGAATGAAAAGAAATTATCACTAAAAGCATAAACACTATTCAGGATGGTCATAAATACTTTGGAACTTCCAATTAGAACATATTTTTATGATAATTAAGTTCTGCTTGTTTCTTCATTTCCCATTACTATAAAATTTAATCTAGAGTTCCTTGCTGTCTCCAGGCATGTATACTATTATAACAAAATCGTTTCTTTAGGGAGATTGATCGCTCATTTTATACAGAATCTAATTACACATGCAACAAAGATTGAATTTTGCATTGCTGTTTTCTGCTAAATATTTTCATTCTTTGAGATGAAGTCATGTTTAAGATATGGCATCACAGAAAAGAAGGCTTATAACTCAAAATGTTACAGAAAATGGTTTGTATGTAAAAGTTCCAGATTTAATCCTTGGCGTCTCCTGGAGATACAGGAAAAGTCTCCTTTATCTGAAGGATAAAGATAGAAGTGATGTTGGTTGCTATTTTCATACACATGCTGGAAAAATGGCAATGGCATATTGACATGTGCATGAAAAAGAATCAGGATCAGAACGAAGGATGTTCCTGTAAAAATAAGCTTTAAGTGTAAAATATAAGACAATAATCCCAATGGCAATGAAATATAAGATGTACAAAAATATTTCTACTTAAATAAATAAATAAGCAAAAAGAAAAAACCCAACAAAAAGCCCAACTTACACAGTCTTCCACTTTTTCTAAATAGTGCTACCACACCATACCTAAAAAAATGTAGATGAACTGTAGATTGGGGTGGTGGTGGGGAAAGACAGCAAATATTAATCATTTGCTGCTATTTGGTAGCATTTTACAGCCCAGGGATGATAGCTATGGGTTCAGTCTAAACAATAAAGACATTATTTCATAAAGAAAGAAACAAGCAATTAGTTGGAGACAATTTCCTCATGCAAAATCCTAGTTGACCAATAATAAAATAGAAAATAGTGTCTAGACACATGGAAATGACAATGCTTAAATATTACATCACTGGACCATTTAGCAGCAACAGAAGTATTTTTCTTGAGATTTCAAAATGGGACATTTATTTAGACAACAAAATGAAGGGCAAACTACTGCTAAACCTCCAGTCTGTCTGTGTATCTATGCTGATTTTACAATGCTATCTTAAAATCTAATTACTAGGATGAAAGGCTGCAGGCTCCCAATTGAATTGGGTTTGTGATGGATTTCATCTTCCGAGGTGGGAACTCTTGCAAACACTCACAATCAGAAATCTTTCATTTCCAAAACGAAAGAATTTCCTTTGGGCTAATCCGGGGGAAATGGTTTTAAAATGGGGTCTTCCAAGAATTATTTTGACATAGACCACATATCTTAACCTAATTTGTTATACTTGAAAAGGAACTCATTTGTTTCAACTTATGGAAATTTATTTACTTATTGAATTCAATTTGGGCAGCTCACAAGTCTAGATGATTGGAAAACAACATAACAAGAAGCAACAAACAAGTCACAAAAAGAACAGAAGAGAAAGGGTGAAAGGAATAAGCAAACTCAGAAAACATTTCACTACCTCACATCCAGTAGACGTGCTGCAAACAGCCAAGCCTGGAAGGACAGCCAAGTTTTTATGGCCTTCCAGAAGGCCAACAAGGCAGGTGTTCCAATGGTGGGGTTCAAAATTTTTTACTATTAGTTCTGTGGGTGTGGCTTGGTAGGCATGGCAGGGGATGGATACTGTAAAATTTCCAGTCAGAGATGGTATTTGCCAATTCTCCAAACTATTCAAAATTTCCGCTACCGTTTCCCCAGAACTGGTCAGAACCTGTTGAATACCACCTCTCAGGTGTTCCCTGGTCTTCTTAGATGACACTGATTAACTGAAGGAACCTGGAACATACTAATTCTATCAGCTCAAGTCAACCAGGCAGACACCATGGGAAATAAATGATCCTTCAAAAAACCAGTCCCTAGACATGTAGGGGTTTATAGGTAGTAGAGTAGAGTAGAGTAGAGTAGAGTAGAGTAGAGTAGAGTAGAGTAGAGTAGAGTAGAGTAGAGTAGAATCAAACAGAACAGAACAGAACAGAACAGAATAGAATAGAATTCTTTATCGGCCAAGTGTGATAACCAACACCCAAAGCAAATTGGCAACCAGTGCAGCAGAATGTCCCATGGGCATACCATGGCATTTTCATCACTGAATGAACTGATGAATTCTGGACCAATTGAAGCTTCTGGATGGTCTTCAAATGTAGCCCCACATTGAGACATTGCAATAATCAAACTCTAAGGTTACTAGGACATGAATGATTGTTTAAGGTTAATTCCAGTTTATGAAATAGAAATAAAAGAAATTTAGAAACATAAAATAACATATTTTAATTAGTAAATACTATACAGGCTATTCACATGAATTCACTAATACAACTTTTGCAATTAAATTTTACTTAAGAATTTTCTATTTGGAAGAATTATCCCTCTTTTTTTTTAAACTAGCATATGAATTCATGATCAAACAATATTCTTTCCAGATATCCCTGCAAAAATAAAAAGCATTAAATGCATTTATGATTATGTTCTTCCCATACACTCCAGTACTTTTAAAGTTTAAAATTACTTATACCTATAGAGATTCACAATTATTTCAATTACTTATCTTCTGCCAGCTATGAATCACTGAAAGCAAAATAGTTTGACCAAAGTGCTTCAGCAACGAAGAACCCAAGAATATGCTATGGGTAAAAATTATACACTTTTAAGTTAAAAATTCATTGTATGACAGAATTAAACCTGGTTCTGCCAACTAAGGTGGGGGCTCTGATGAGGGCATTCCACTTTGAAGATAGTAGATTAGGAGAAGATTCCACCACCACTCCATTTTTGTAATATTCCTTTTTACCTAACCTTATTAATATTGTTTTAATTTTTAATCCTGAAGGTTTTAATTTTTTGAAAAACATTCTTATCATTTTATATTGTGTTTTTAAGTTGTAAGCTGCATAGAGTTGACTGTGAGATGGGCACCTTATTAAATAAATAAATAAACACATACACAAATAAATAAACACCCCCTAATCTCTAAGAATGATGAATACAACTTTGCTTGAAGCATTAACATTGAAGGTGGCCACACATCCTGTTTTACAAATGTTATTCCTTTATTTAGCCTTCTGTTTGAGAAGTTGCCTGGTCCAACATTTGTATAAAAATCAAGAATTATAAGGAGAACTTGGGCAACAGACCCAGATATATCTTATTGTGATCTTCCTCATATTGCATTTCTAACTAACTGACCAGTGGTGGGATTCAAATTTTTTTACTACCGGTTCTGTGGGTGTGGCTTGTGATGGATGGCAATTGAAAAGATTTTCTATGCATCAGAAGTTATTATACACAACCCAGAGGTGGTATTCAGCAGGTTCTGATCAGTTCTGGCGAACTAGTAATGGAAATTTTGAGTAGTTCAGAGAACCAGTAAATACCACCTCTGACTGGCCCCGCCTCCATCTATTCTCTTCCTCCTGAATCCCAGCTAATTGTCTGGGTCTTCTTTGGTTGCCCTGCACCAGAGAAGGGAGCTAGAAAGCAGTTTAGTGGAGTGGGGAGGGAATGGCGATTTTGCAGTAACCTTCCTCCAGGAGTAGGGAGGGAATGGAGATTTTACACTATCTTTCCCTGCCATGCCCACCAAGCCACGCTCACAGAACCAGTAGTAAAAAAATTTTGAATCCCACCACTGATACAACCACATGTTACTCAGATTGCTGGTGACAAAAGCAGTCCTGCATCATTATGATGCAAGCTCCATCCTTTTTATGCATGTTTTAAACAGAGCTTGCCTCATCACAATGCTGCAGTATTGCTTTTGTCCAAATTTTGACTAGTCTTGGCTGATTCTGTATGCAAAGTTTTCTTTTATCCTTTTTCCCCCATGGGAAGGGAAATGTGAATACTTCCATCTGTTCATACAATATTGTATATGTTTCTAAGTTGCATTAGAAATACTCTGGCCAGTTCTTGGGCAACCCTTGAGTACAAACAATCTGTTTCCAGGATCTCGTTGAACATTCTTTTTTCTTCCTTCTTGCTTGCATTGCATTCTCATCAGGCCCCACTGTAACTATATACCCAAAGTCCCAATAAGGATAACATTTGTCCTTAAAAAGTTAAAAGTCTGGTTAAAAAAAAAAGTCAACTTGCTGGTATTGCTCATATGACCCCAAAGTCTGAAAAAGAGGCACAAGAAATTACAATTTGCCTGGGTATCTCTGATCTCAAGAGCCATCCTTCCAGGAAGAAATACTGCTTAGTATCTCTTAGCTTTTTGCCTTCCAAGGAAAAGTCCAAATATGGCGACTAGACATGAAGGCAAGGGTTGCTTTTCCTTCAAAACTCTTGGGCCTCAAATGAAATAATAAATGGTTAGGCAGATATATAAGTACATATGTAAGAAAAGGTATAAATTTTTAGTTTTGAATCACAGGAAGTTGTACAGCAGGTGCACAAATAATACGTATGTCCTGAGCTTTCTGAAATCCCAAAGACAGAGTGAAAGGATCCACACAAAAAGTGCCTGTTTTGTATTCACAAGTTGTAGCTATGTGAAGCTGATGTTCTTGGCAAGAAGATTATTGCTAGATTATTACTCGCATTCCCCACTCCTGTCCCACAACTGTTTTCGAGGAAAGCCAAACAACGGAGCACCATTTGCTTACAATATTATTATATTACAATCTGCAATATAGGTAGACGTTCCAGGAAAAAAACCCTCAACATTTAGTATCCCTGTTCAAGTAGTAATACAAATTCATCCATACCTTTTACAGCCTAGATAGGTTTATCTATGCCTATACGTGTGAGAATGGCTGTCCTACACACATAAATTGGTAACTTATTTTCTCATCTATTTTTTAATCTTCAGAGGAATAATCCCCTTTATATGAATTGCCAGCTGCCCAGGAAATCTAATTGCCTCTTCCTGCTGCTTCTGAATGGCTGCCTAGCCAAGATGGATGGATCTGAAGAACTAGCTTTGTTCAGTTCCTTTCTGGAGAATTCTGATATTAAAAGATCTTTTCGAAACAGAGTTGGATCAGGAATTTAAAAAATATCCTTTCGAAGAGCCAAGTCATAAACAGCTGCCTAAAGAAATACTCACAAAGCTGAATCTATAAAGTTAAAATGGATGTGCTTAAAATTGTTTGTGGTGCATGAATGAATCCAATAAAACAAATGTATCAGTTTGTTCATAATGAAAGCAGATGTTTACTTGAAATGGTGCAAACCAAATGAAGCAAATGTGGTCATTCAAAACATTTCTGTTAGAATATCGTACAATTTTGCATTTATGTAAAAGTGATTTTCAGCTTAATTCTGCCTTACAAATTTTATATTTACCCAAAAATTGAAGCCTTCAGGATCTCAAGATGAGATAAACTTTATCTGATCCTCTAATTTCATTTCTACAACAGTCCTATGAAGTTGTTTGTGCTGAAAGATAATATAGGGACTTACAGTGAAGTTTATGATTGCCAGTCTGAATGTGGTTTTTCCTAATTCTAGTCCAATCATAAATGGATCTATATGGGGTAGAAAATACAAAGTGAAAGAAGCAAGTTTCCAAAAACTAAGTTTATTATAGTAATATGGAATAAAATGGTTGTGGGCCATTCAGTTAGAACACTGATACACGTGGTAGATGTATCCTCAAATGTATTTCATGCAACTTATGAAGTTTGGCAAATAAGTTTTGATTTCTATTTACAAACATTCTGTGGTAGAATAGAAATGATTCTATTTTTTTTCTTTAGGTCTTTTTTTTGGGGCAGTATAGAAAGAGACCTGGTTAGCTGTAAACTCAATAAACATTGTAGATTTTTGTCAACAAGGAAAGGTCATCTGCTGAAATACATTACTAGTGTGACTTTTACCTTGTGTCCACTTCCTTAGAGAAATGATATAACAAACTCAGCATGCTTGCATAGAGATATTATGAAAGCATTTATTTGTTGTGGCACCCTTTGATACAAAATATGGAATAATTACAATACTTATTTTAAATGTAAAAAAAATGAAATGTTATTGATAAAAATATGTGGACACTGAAAAATAACATTCATTTGTTTGGTATACAATAACCGAATAGTATAATCCATCAGTGTTTTATATGTATAAAGACAGTGTATGTGTTTCTGGACTTTTTTTGGGGGGGGTGGGAGGTTTGTAGCAAAACAAAAGGACCACAGTTTGTATGTTTCTAATGCACTTGAAGTCAGCATAGCAGGATAATACAGTTTTCTGTATTTTGATTATTCAAATGGGTCTGAAGCATATGCATGAGAGATTCAAAGTTATAAGCTTAAGAATAAATAAATAAATCTGCTGCCCAAGTAACATTTAAGCAAGACTTTAAAGTTAAACAGGAGATTGCTGATTTTCCCCAAACTTCTTTTAACATCAGAGCAGATCTGACCCACTTTAGATATGTTCTTCCTGCAAGGCAGCTTTTCCAAACATTCCCTTCTTTTGTGGTTTGGGCAGGCCAAGGATATTAGCAAACTTCACTCCTTGTTTTCCATTTACTGAGTTCATATTGGCAGTGAGTGCTATTTTGCTGCCATTTAAAATCTGTGTTGTAGTTCTTTTATAGACTAGCTCTAGTAAAGCCATTTCTCTTCTAAAGGCATCAGGTGGTCCTGTTCATTTTATAGAAAACATAAACTGTTCCACTTGGGTTATATTCTACAACTTCATGCTGGGCAGGACCAGAACTTGGCAGGTCATTAATATGGCACCCAACCTAGGGCATCTCTGCACTGCCAAGTTTCCTAGTTGTGAGTATGGACCACCCAATGTTTCTGGAGACCAGGATCACTAGAAGTCATCTTCTTCTCACCCTGAGCCCACAGTTGGAGTGACCTCTGCCTATGTCTTCCTGCTCAGAGTTGAAAGTAGTCTTATATATCTGTCCCATGTGCCTGGTGAGCTTTCTGGTTTGATTGGTTACTCTATTGGGACAGGAAACCCATCATTTTTCAGCTTTTGCCCAGAAAATCTGACATTGCTGTATTGTATGGCTTTCTCTCTGGTTCAAACCCAGCAGAAGCTTCTCTCAAAATTATATTTAGCTGAGCTAACTGTTTTTACTCTGGCTCTTTTTAGTTTTTAAATAAATCTGCCGATGCACTTCTCTCCCACTCCCATGAGATAGAAGGGTTTCACACCCACCTTTTTGCCAGGTCTCAAGCCAAGGATATTCTGCCGATCAAGCAATTATTGTAACTATTCTACCACGAGAAAGGCATGTCAGAGAAGCATCAGCAGATACCCTTGAGGAACAGCTGACAGGAAATGCAAGAAAGGAATTTGCATTTTAAGTCTGGTTGTCGGGCTATCTTATATGTGCATTTTGATGCTTTAACTTTGGGTACATAACATTAAACTTACATTTGATTTAATATGACTCTGTATCACTGCATCTCTATGTTATGCATAATATAAGTATATTATAATATGTGTGTGTGTGTGTGTGTGTGTGTGTGTGTGTCTGTGCAGGCAATTAAGAAATGGAAATTTGGAAGGCACAGCAGCAGAGCAATGGGAGGATAGAGTGAGTGGCCCCACAGCACATCTACAGGGTTAAATCACACCCAAGGCCTCAGGAGAATGTTTTTGCAGGATCTTGGTAATTATTCATTCATTTTTAAATCGAGTTAAGCCTACTTAGGGGCTTATGAGTTCATTTTTGCATTTGTGTCCCTTTTTCAAGTTTTCTTTAAAAAAAGATACACAGCTGCAAAATGGGCCTTTCCATCTCAAAATAATGACTCAACGCACTATTGTCAAATCATTGTACATGGCGTTATTCAAAGCCAAAGATGCACGGAAAGCTGTAAGCAAGCTTACAGTAGCTTCCTTAAGAATAGATTGCTCCATTCTCTTGCCTTACAATGTATTACAGAAGTTTAGACATTAGGGTATCTCAACCCTGCAAATCACAACTTATGATCAGTAATTAAAGTGTTATTTATATACTATACTTGGGAAATGAACTGCATTTATCTTCACTAAGATGTCAGAAGTAAAGGAAGGTTGTAATACAGTACAGGCTGTTATCACTTTCCCTCAGAGAAGAGTTTTAAAATATTGTATTGCTTTCCAGAGCACAGTGTCGATCAATGGACAATGGCCTTATGGGATTAAGCTCCACAACCAGTATAGCCTTATGGGATTAAACTCTGCAAACATATGGAACAATGTCTTTATGGGATTAAATTCTGCAACTAGCAAGAAGATAGCTTCTTCTCTTCCCTTGTTTGAACATTTCCCCTGAGCTCCTTCAGTTTTCTTTCTTGCTTCTATAGATTACACTTCTTCAGAAAGAGCCTACTTTTGTATTCAAAGAAACACAAATTCTGCAGCATTCAGAGACTTTTATGATGAGGAGAAATACATCACTTGACATGATTAGATCTTGCTGCGGAGCAATTAATTTCACTGATATATTGATGCAGGGAGTGAATTCATTTTAGCATGAAAAGAAATATTCCCACCGCTTTATATCTGCAGTGTTGAATTGTAGTTTCCTTTTTTTTTTTTTGCTGCAGAATTATTTATCTGCTCCATTGACATATATGAGACGATTTTAAAGACACAGTTCAGTTGCTCAGATCTGACAGTTTCTGATCGGAAATTATTTATCCTCATTCTTGGAATGTTCTGACTGCAGAATCTTGATAAACGATGTTTTCCTTGAGGTCTTTCATAGAGCTGCATTTTGCATTATGCAATAGGTTCTTATAAAAAGTGGCTCTTGCATTGTGGGTTTCAGAATTCAACCTTCCCTCCTGCCAACTGCACCAGAGATGGATGCTTTGCTAACTGTTTTTAAAGGACATGGCATAATATAAAAAAAACCCTTTCAAATATTACATCAAGTCTTCAAGAATAGCCTCACCTCACAATTCTCAAAACATTTCTGACATTTGCTAGATTTATCTGAATTCATTAAATATAAATTAAGGATGTTCTCTTTTTGTGTATACTATTTACTCTGGATCTGATTGAACACCTTATCCCTTGAATAACTTAATTTACATCTCCTGAAATTAAAATACAGATTGAAATGAGTTATCTTTCAAAGTACACACTTGTCAGTATAAATGTTAGAAACCAGCATGCTTCTCTTATAGGACTATGTATGCAAAAATATGTGTAGCAATAGAAGAGAGTATTTGTAGCTCAAGATTAAACTGTGGGATCCTTGATACTCTCTCAGCTTAGTTATATTCTTACAGACATTTCATTACCAAACAAGGTAACATCATCAGTGTTGGTGATGTTACCTAGTTTGGTAGTGAAACATCTGTAAGAAAACAGCCACCCTCAGAGAGCACCAAGAACCTATACAATATATATATATATATATATATATATATATATATATATATATATATATATATATATATATATATATATATATATATATATATATATATATATATATATATATATATATATATATAAAATGGGAAAATACATAAAAACGACATGACTGAACTCATTCACAAACACAGAATAGGATGATCCTTCCATTTGTCATAGTAATCGTTTCTGGATTTTTCTGTCTGGAGCAGAAAATCGCTTTGAGATATTTAAAGGAATATAAATAGTTCAGATAAATGAAATAAATTTTCCAAACGGTTTGCACCATCACAATGGTGAAAGTGGAACATTGAACATTCCACGAGATAACCTGATTGGTTGGGGGTGGGGAGAAATTCCTTTGTGATGTTTATAGCTATAGATTGAAGATATTAAATTGTAATCCAAAGGACAAAAGATGATGAAACCCATATCTTCCTGAACCATATTTCAAAAATGCAAAAAGAAACCAAAGACCTTTTCAGCATCCAATGAGATTAAATAGCCAAGTCTAATTGATCTGCTGCATTGTCCAAAACATTAATCATCAAACAATATTATCAGATAGTTATCTATTTTTTCATAAATGCAGCCTGAGATGGCTGATTTATTCCCAGTATTACTTTTGGTAGTCTCTTGGCTCTTGGTTAATGTTTTAGCATATATGTTAAAGAAAGATATATAACAATTCTGCAAATTGAACATCTGGTGAGGCTTTAATATTACTACAATTAACACCTCATAAAATGATGAATTAAGCACAGAACAATTAAATTATTGGTAGTAAACTTCTAACAATACATGTGCCAATACATTCCATAAAGTTCTATACCAGTGTTTGTCAACCTTGGCAACTTTATGATGGGTGGACTTCAACTCCCAGAATTCTGGAAATTGAAGCCTACTCATCTTAAAGTCACCAAGGTTGAGAAACATTGTTCTATGCCATTCAACAGGAAATTCATCAAGTTTAGGGTTTCCCTCCAACTCCATGGACTATGTTTCTCTACAATTTCTTATAAAGTTAATGGTTATGCCAGTTTCTCCCTCTTGTTCAGATATCCTTCCATTGTAATATTTCTCAAGGAATTAATAATTTACTCTTTAGTTAGAGTAATATTTTATTTATATAATTGAATATTAAATCGTAAAACTGTTAACAGTTTTAGTACATAACTGAATGTTGCTGGCCTGAATTCAAAATATAAAAATTTGTGTTTTTTGTTGTTTCAACTAGTGAACCAAAAACCTTCCAGGTCCTTCTATTGATTCCAAATAATCCTGAATGTAGCAGACTAGATTTAACCTTAGTTATTATAAATATTTAATATGATTTTTGTGGGTTTTCTAACATAAGGCAAAAGTAAGTCTTTAACCTTTTCTCCCTAAATAAGATTAAAATCCCTAAATCTCCTTTTTGCTGAGATGATAGTTCTTCATGAGGTGTTTATGATACTTGATGCTCTTTCTTTTAACATCTGCGTGTTGAATAGCTTTGTGTTGTGCAGCAATTATGCCTGTTTCTAGATCAGGAGGACACTCTGTTCACAGTCGTTCATGCCGTAGATATCTTCTGTTTGGACTACTGTAATATGTTCTACATGGGGCTGCCCTTGAAAGTATCTGAAAGCTTCAGCTGAATCAGAATGCAGTAATGCAAGCAGTAATATGTGCCTCCAGAATGGCACATATTATACCTCTGTTCCATAAGCTACATTGGTTGCCAGTTTGCTTATGAGTTTAATTGTAAGGGCTGGTTTTAATCTTTAAAGCCCTTCATGGCATGATAACCTTCATTAAGCTATCTGAGGGGAGGGTCTCCCCAATAACATCAGCCCATCTGGTCCCATATGCTAGAGAGCTACACTTGGTGTACCCCAGGATGTGGGTCTTCTCTGTCATGATACTTACCTTATTCCTCTTCTCCACTTTCCTTCATGAAGTGTGGCTAGTTCCATCTCTGCTGACATTCAGGAGATTCCTTAAAACCTGGCTTTCTGATAAGGCCTCCGTTTCCAGGGGACTGATAAAATCTTACAATAGCTTCATCACTGTGGATAATAATTATTTTCTTCCATTTTTAAAATTCGTTTTAAATAATGTCTGCTTCACATTTTAATGATTATTTTATGTATTTATGGTTTTTAATGTTTTGCTATATGCTGCCCAGAGTTACTTTTTGGGAGATGGACAGCTATATAAATTTGATAAATAAATAAATAAAATAACAATGATGATCCACAAATAAATCTCTTAAACATATGCCATATATAACATATTGATTTTATTAATAAAACAGAGCAAATTTTCTTCTTGATACTTTCCATAAAAGAAAAATATATTGTAAGGGAAATATTCAGATATCATCTAGAATTAGCAAATTGATAATGTTCAAATTCCAGAATAAGACTCACTGAAATGTGATTTGTGATTGCAATGAGCCTAGATGATTTGTTCTTCAGAGATGAATAGAACCTTGACAGAAATGTGCAAGAACTGTAACCTAGACAAAGGGAACTAAAACCATTTTTAAACCCCGAAAAACAAGGTAATATTTAGAAATAGCTCAAAAAGACACCTTCCTAATACACTGGGGTACAAAAAATGGGGCATGCAGGTACAACGTAATCAGGCTTCCAAGTTTCTGATGTTATAACCAATCTCAGTAAAAGTAATTCTGGCCTTGCTGTCAATGTGGAGTTGATTTTCTGGGCTGGTCTACCTAGTGGGACTGACTGCCATCCACACACACAAACACACACACACATCCATTGTATGAAATTCATACAATCCTTGCCAAAGTGGAAAAACCCAGCTTTAGGTGAAAATGCAGCGCTAAGAGGGGAATTATAGTCCTCAAGCTTCATGGGGTATTAATTGCATGTGCTGCCGTTTCAAAGTCATCCCCAGATGAGACATTCTTGAATCCACTAGCTGCATTTTCAGAAGAAGAATGAGGTCAGCAGAGTTATTAACCTGTTTCTGACCTCTAAGTAAAGATTCTTAAATAAGTAGGGCTTAAAATTTAAAAAAAAAGACACTTAAGGACAATGGTATCTATAGTATATTGTAACTGGGCTTCACGAGAAAAGCCCAGTACAACCAGTTGGCAGTGTTCTCTCCAGATCTTACAACAAAACTGAAATTGAAAATGCTGAATCCATCAAGTGAGCAATATGGGGCTTCGAATATATAATCACCATATTCAGAAACTGTGCAAACATGCACTGACTTTCTATTTCCCCAAGTATTCATTTTCTCAGGGTGTTTAATAATCTACAAGTTATCCTGGAGTGCAACAAAAAATTGCAGTAGGAGTTATACAATAGTAAAAGACTAAAAAGTCTGATTTCTATATACCAAACTGATAAAGAGTGGGAACAGTTGCATAAAGAAGTTGTTTGCCTCTTCCTCCCAGGAAGCCAGGTTTAAATTATACTTTTTAAAAGCCATGTTTAAAATTTCTCTTACCTCAAGCCAAATACTCCAGGTTTCGGCTTATTACAGCCTCATAGCAATGAATGCAGAATTATAGAGGGGGCCCTGGTGATTATGTGGCTGACAGTTCTAGTAGCTTCTACAGGTTTAAGTAAAGCCACCACTGTTGGTTCAGGAAGCGGTTTTAAGGGAAAGTGTTTTGTGATTATCTCCAACATCCTTCTGATAAACTTTCAAATAAATATAAAAGCCATATGGTAGTCTTCTTCAGTTTATCCCCCAATATTTGGTAGTCTTCCTCTATAGCAGAGATTGGAAATAGCAATAGCAACTAGACTTATATACTGCTTTACAGTACTTTACAGCCCTCTTTAAATGGTTTACAGAGTTAGCATATTGTCCCCAACAATCTGGGTCCTCATTTTACTGACCTTGGAAGGATAGAAGGCTGAGTCAACCTTGAGCCTGGTGAGATTTGAACTGTCAAATTGCAGGCAGCTGGCAGGCAGCAGAAGTAGCCTGCAGTACTGCACTCTAATTACTATGCCACTGTGGCTCATATGATGGCTGGCTCAGGAATTCTGGGAGTGGAAGTTTTTAAGTCATAAAGGAGCCATCGTTCCCCCATCTCTGTTCTATAGAGTCGGCCAAATAGTTCAGTGGATGAATTTGTTTTTTATTCAGGATCAATAATCTGTTTTTAAAAAGCAGACAGGAGGATAAAAGAGACTTCTGTGTGACATCTGGATAGCTGCTATGATATTTTGACCTGGACATAAAAAACTATCTAGCTATTATCATAACAGGCAGGAGTTGGATTTATGCTTCATCAGTATGTCTAATTATTGTTTCAAACTAGAATGCTACAACCCTCACTGGTTACCATCTTGTGATTCATCATTTCAATAATTCTAGCCTACGACAGAAATATTTGCTTTCCACCATTACTATATAGATTATTAAAAGAGAATATTATTAAATATTAAACTATTTCTTATTGTTAAAATTTATCTCTGAAATAATCAAAGACTTCAAGAATACATAATTGAAGAGAGTAATCCTTATCTCTGAACCAAACCACTTTCCCTCACAAAATATTTATCCTTAGCAGGTCATGATACAGATGGGCCCAAGCATTTCTTTTTATTCCATCTGCAATTCTTTTCAAAGGAGGGAATTCTTTTATAATAGCATTCATGTATATGTATTGCCCATATTTATTGAAGGGATTATTCTTATTCAGTGGGCTGTGCAAATTCTTCAAAAGATGGGCTTTGGAACTTGTAATTAAAATAGATGTTAATTTTTGCTACATTTGCACAGCTACTTCAGAAACTGCTTCTGGCTGACTCCACCCTTATATGAGTCCACTTTCACTTCACATTTTTCCCAGGGCATTCTGGAACATGTCTCTTGAAGGTTCTGCACAGCCCTGGTTATATAGATTTGTATAGTAGCTCACTGATTTTAAGTGCTAAAGGGGGAGAGTCCAAGGTAGAGAAACAGGGAGAATGGATAAATGAAAATGTTTTTTTCCTGAAGGTTGGCAATAATCAACAAAATTGATCAACAAGTACAGGAGATGGGAAAGACAGAAAAAAATGTATTTGTTTTTTAAAGTGCCTGCTCTTAATAAAGTAGGCAAAAGATTGCTAGATGGCTTCACAAGTAATACAATGGACATTCACAAGTCCATTGTATTAACTGCTGTCAAGTAAGGGTGAACAAGGTTGGTCCTAATGTTTCCAGAGGCATATCAGCAAAACCTTTCCATTCCTGGTACATTTCCAAAGTCAGCTAAATTGTTTTGTCAATTCAGGCATAAAAATCCCACAAGTCACCTCATTCTTTTCCCCTGCAATAAAAATAAAAGAAATATAGACTAGCTATAATTTGTTGCCTTTTTGTAAGAACTGAAATATTGGCTCCCTAGGGGGATTACCCCACTTTTTCAAATGGTAGGGCCAACCTGGCAACATAAATACAGTAAAAGCAAAGTTATATTGCAGAATCCAATCTGGGTTGGCCACCTGGACCAGAGATTTTAGTCTACCAAGCTTTCAAACTTGTGCTGGAGCCCATCCTCAGGGAATTTATCTCTAGCACACATTGCGTCTGTAAAGTAAAGAGTAAAACCTCTGAAGAGTAAAACCTCTGGTCCCAATGATTGGATCCTGCAACATTATCCTGGGATATGTATGTTTGTCTTCATTCAAAGTTATATCGTCTAGATTGTGTTTTGCTAGAAGAATCTCCTACTTTTTTTACCTTTCAAACTAAAAACTCTACAGACTTCCAAACTGAACTGAACTAGTTCAACTGTAGCAGTGATTTGGCCTACTTAGTTATAGAGATTTTCTGTTCATCAGCAGGGGTATTTGAAGGGAATAGATAGATCAAGGTAGCTCAGTAATAACTTTCATTATCTCAAATAATCAATTTCTTTAAAATAATTAATTTTATCAAATGATCAATTGATTTATTTTTTTATTGCTTAGTATGCTTGATTGTTTAGTGCATATAGTGTAATTACTGAATATCTTATTAGTAAAATCAGTGATTTAGTGAATTTAATTGACCAGTGTGTTTAGTAATTACTGTAATAAATTAGGCTGTTTGTTGCTTAGCAAAATTATTTGATTAGAGAGATTTGAATAACCAATTGATTGATTGATTTTTAGTAATAAGCAACCTTACTTTTGATTTGTTCTTTAATATATCAATTAACATTTATTAATTACCAACATTCATTAAGTAACTGTCTACCTATCACATTAACTAATTATTGTAACTGATTACTGTATAATTGCCTTCAACCATGCCAGCCAAAAGCTCCAAACCAAACCAAAACAAAAATATTTTTACCAATGACCCACCAGACTCCTGCACATGTGTCAAATGTTTTAAAACCATCAATGAAAGTGAAATTTACATCAAATGCCGCCTATGTGATAATCTAGCCCACCTTGCCTGCTTAAATGCAAACAAAAACATGGCTGATATGGTTAAAAATTCAGATACATTCTTTTTTCTATGTCCATCATGTTCTCCTAAGCTAAACAAACTGAGTACCCTACCTGACAGAGTTGAAAGCATAGAAACACTGATTGACTCAGTAGAAGAACGCTTAGCAACACATTTTGAAACAACTATACAAGCAAACCTAATTTCTCTTGAAAAAAAAAATACAGCACATAGAATACCTATCAGCTCAAAATCTAATCCCACAACAACCACAACCACTACCTCAACTACAATCACCACTACAACCAAAAATAAATACTAAACCACAGCCACAAACAATTACTATCCCTTCAAATAATTTCACAAATAATATCTCCTTACTCATCAGAGACACCATGGAACGTGAACAGAAACGGACAAATGCCATCTTATTTGGTCCCGAAGACACCAATGAATCTGATGACATTACCAAAGTTCCTGATATCATAAGCAACGCAAATACAACAAACATCTCTCCTGAAGATATCATTGAAATAACCAGAGATGGCCCTGAGTTCAAATACAATGATGGCTCTGTGGCCCCAAGATTTTGTAGAGTTGTATGCAAAAATGAGTCCAGCAAACTCATATTCATTCATACAATAAATACCATTGCAAAAACCAATACCAACCACAAAAAACTTCACTCAAGATCAGACTTATCCATACTGCAAAGAATCCGCTCCCGTGAACTCCGCGCTGAACTCAAAAACCGTCTAGACAATGGAGAAAAAGACCTATACATTGACTACAGAGCTGATTGCATCAAAAGAAAGTCACACAACCCACAACTCCGCATCCAACCCCACCCCATCCAATCCAACATCACTCAAAACTAGGCACGCACACCCCTAACTACCTCTATCTCAACTACAACTGGCCTTAAATGCAAGCTACTCAATGCAAGAAGCCTTGTAAATAAAATACCTGAATTTCTCCTCTTACTAAGTACGGCTAAATTCGACATCATATTGGTCTGTGAAACATGGCTCAATGCATCTCTCCCTGACTCCATTACCACAGTAAGGGACTATCATGTTTACCGATCAGATCGTGAAATCAGTAGAGGAGGTGGTGTTGCTATCTTCTGTAAAAAGTCCCTATATCTAAAAAGCATCCAAGTTACCCAGGAGCTTGTTATTCCTGAGACCATCGTCTGTGAACTGTCCTTAAATATCACATTTCGATTCTTACTATGTTACAGAGCCCCTGATTATGACATCGAACATGCAAACAAGCTAAATACACTACTAACATGGGCAGCATCCTGCCCACACGCTTTCATCTTTCTTGGTGACTTCAATCTACCTCATATTAACTGGACCCTTAACGAATGTACAACTGAACCCACACATGCAATCTTCTACAATGAAGTAACAAATCTGGGACTAGAACAACTAGTAACCAACAGCACTAGACTTAACAACTTCCTCGATTTCACCTTCTGCAATAGTTTGAATTCAATTTACGGAATACAAATTAAAGAACCCTTTTCCAACAGTGACCACAACATGATTGACTTTTGTCTCAACATACGTCCACACAAAAATCATCACAAAGACGGAATCCCCAATTATAACTTCAAAAAAGGCAACTATGATCTTATAAACAATGATCTCTCATCCCTTGATTGGCAATTTCTATTCTCTGGATGCAATACTATAGAAGACCATTACAACATATTTTTACTTGAAGTCAAAAGAGTCATCAAACTACATATACCATTAACAACTCCCAAAACCAGAAAAAACAAATTACCCAAAACAATAAGGAAGCTTCAATCCAAAAAGAAATCACTTTCATGGAAAAACAAATCTGGTCATGTTGCCAACTTCAAAAGCCGATACAAAAATTTATGCCACCAGATAAAAACTGAATGCACCAATTATCACATTAAACAAGAAGAAAACCTTCTACGCACCAATTCCACCCGTGCTTTCTACAATTTTATAAACAACAAACTAAAAGACTCAAGGTCCATCCCACCCCTGAAAGGACCTAATGGTAAAGACTGCAATGACGACACTATTAAAGCCAACCTCTTTAACACATTCTTTGGCTCAGTATTTGTAAACAGCAATGGATCATGCCCAGTATTTCCTAGTCGAACCACAGACAACTACAATGATCTAATACATAACGATTTTACAGAAGACAATGTTGAAAAAGCACTATGCCATCTAAAACCATCTCTATCTATTGGACCTGATGGAATATGTGCCTACTTCTTAAAAAAGCTGTCCACTGCCATAGCAGGACCTCTAAGCATAATCTTTGAAAAATCTTTCAGAACCAGCTCCTTGCCAAAACTATGGTCACAAACCACGGTCATCCCCATCTTCAAAAAGGGAGACAGCCTAGTTGAAAATTACAGACCAATCTCTTTATGCTGCATCACCTGTAAAGTCATGGAATCAATTATTAACCAATCCATCATCCTCCACTTAGAAACAAACAACCTACTCTCTAATAAACAATTTGGTTTTAGGAAAAAACTATCATGTAATCTGCAACTCTTACATTGCAAAAACATATGGACTACACAACTCGATCAGGGCAAAGCAATAGACGCAATCTACATAGACTTCTGCAAAGCCTTTGATTCAGTGGTACATGACAAACTACTCCTAAAACTAAAATCTTATGGTATCTCTGGACACCTGTATAACTGGATAGAAGCATTCCTGTCAAACAGACAACAAATGGTCAAAATTGGGAGAGTCCTATCAAATTCTATACCTGTCAACAGTGGTGTCCTCCAAGGCAGTGTTCTAGGACCAACTCTTTTAATAGTCTGCATAAATGACTTCTGTGATTATATCAAGAGTAACTGCGTTCTCTTCGCTGATGATGTAAAGCTATTCAACACCACAGAAAATACCGCTACCCTTCAAAAAGACCTTGACTACATATCAGAATGGTCAAACAAATGGCAACTTCAGATCTCAACAAATAAATACTCTGTCCTACATATTGGCAAAAAAAATCAGAAAATAAAATACAGGCTGAATAGTCAAGACCTTGTTGATGACCCAAACTCTGTAAAGGATCTTGGAGTACTCATCTCAAATGACCTAAGTGCTAGAGCCCACTGTAACTACATAGCCAAAAAGGCACTAAGAGTTGTTAACCTAATCTTACGTAGCTTTTTCTCCGGTAATATTATACTAATAACTAGAGCATACAAAACATTTGCTAGACCAATACTCGAATACAGCTCATCTGTCTGGAACCCACATTACGTATCTGATATTAACACAGTTGAGAAAGTCCAGAAATATTTTACAAGAAGAGTTCTTCACTCCTCTACTCATTGCAGAATACCTTATGCCACCAGACTCGAAATTCTAGACCTAGAAAACCTTGAACCACGCCGCATTCAGTCCGATCTAAGTATAGTATATAAAATCATACATTGCAATGTCCTACCTGTCAATGAACACTTCAGCTTCAACCATAACAACACAAGAGCACACAATAGATACAAACTCAAGGTTAATCGCCCCAAACTTGATTGCAGGAAATACGACTTCAGCAACAGAGTGGTCAATGTCTGGAATACTCTACCTGACTCTGTGGTTTCTTCCCCAAACCCCAAAAACTTTAACCTTAGACTGTCTACTATTGACCTCACCCCTTTCCTAAGAGGTCTGTAGGGGGTGTGCATAAGCGCACCAACGTGCCTACCGTCCCTGTCCTATTGTTTCTTTTATATTTTATTTTTCTTATATGTATCCATGTATTCATAACTATGTTTTACTTATACCTATTATCTTGTAAGCAATTGACAAATAAAATAAATAAATAAAAGAGCAAGACAAAATTCTAGGCATCACATAGCGTTCCTAACCTGATGGCTCCCAACTATACTAGTCTAGCTAGGAAGTTTATGTAAGTAACTATCTAATAATTAATGGAAATTTGAGAAAGGCCATTGTAAAGAGGAGAAACTTTTATGAAATAGAATTGATGCAAGCAGTATATCTGTGATGGGCATTCATATTTTTGTGGATGGAGTAGAATGATTTGAAATCCAGAGTCAACATGTTTTGTGTTGTTTCCTCTGTAGTCAGCAAGGGAATCTAAGTGATGTTACTGCAGAAAGATATCATAAGACAAAGTTATTAATGTTTTTTGCTTGTCTCTTTTAATAAGTTGTGATGGATGCTGAGAATATCAGACGGTTTCATTCTTTGTCATAAATCTCTCCTTCTGCCTTTGTTATTGTTCCACTTACTACTCAAGTTTTGGAGGTGATGGGAATAGGCCAGTGGGAATAGGTGGAAATGGGAGAAACATTTGCTGCTAGGCATTCCTACACTTTAATAGTACACATATCTCCTTAACTGTAGTGCATGAAAACACTAGAATGTAAAACCATATTAAATCGGTTATGCTTTCCACATGGTACTTTTTAACATCTCTGTTCTAGCTTATCCAAGCAGAGTAAAATCTTTGCAAATGAACAGCATTCTATCAGTCACACAATAAAAAAGCAATGATGCCTAACTAGAAGAAACATCTTGCTTTTCTTTTTCTTTCCTGGCATTAAATGACTCTCCAAAATACCACCAGTCTTAAAAATTACCAAATTTTTTGTCTCTTTTAAGAATGCCCTTAGACTTTGAGTGAATTTTCAAGCATTTGTGATTCGTCCACTTTAAAATATATTTCAAGTGGATCTGGGAGAAATGATGGCAGTATTTGTAATCTTTTCCTAAAGAAAACACTGCCACCAGCTGGATAATAAATAGCTTGGATGTGAAACTTCACATGAAATTCACTTATATTTTATATATGGTTTCCTGGCTTGAGAAAGCTCTTTTTATTAGGGAGAGATTAATTTACCTCATGAATACACAGAGTATGGTGATAAACATTTTTATTTATTCATGTAATCAATTTTGTCAGTCACAATACACATGGGGAAAGATCTTTTTTGACCTTCAGCTTAGCATTAAAATAGATAACCAAATATATAATCTTGCATACATGTAATGATCCCTTCCTTTGTGCCATCATTTGTGGTCACCCCCCAAAAAAGAATATGTAGATATACAAATTATTAACTAGGAAAGTGAATCAGTAATGGAATGTGGTGACATCAACATCAAATTTTAGTAGGGTCTTTTAAAAAAAGTTATTGTAATGAAGCTACTGATACTTACTTACTTACTTACTTACTTACTTACTTTATTTTGTCAAGCAATTATAAGATAACAGGTATAAGTATAAACATAGTTATGGATACATGAAATGGATACATATAAGAAAAATAAAAGAAATAAAAATAAAAAAGAAACAATAGGACAGGGACCGTAGACACGTTGCATAAAGCAGAACAGATCAACTCCACGAAGCATCCATACAAAGTCTTTTTTATTGGTTCATCAGGCATCCTATCAACTCACATTTATGATGAGGTTCTTCTTAATGTCCAATCCTTTGCATATCT
Source organism: Bungarus multicinctus (assembly GCA_023653725.1). NCBI lineage: Eukaryota > Metazoa > Chordata > Lepidosauria > Squamata > Elapidae > Bungarus > Bungarus multicinctus. Next base: position 66,867,643 of record CM042844.1, read on the forward strand.
GAATTGTGGTGTAGAAAGATAATAAGGTCTCATCCCCATGATGAATGAAGCAGCTACATGGTCATGGATTCAGGCAAGAGTGAGGGAGCCTCCCCCAACCCAACAAGGGTCAATTTAGTGACCAGGTGGGATTACAGATGTAGCCACATGACATGAACTACATTTCCAGGATACCTTAACTACATTTACCATGATGCATTCCCTTAAGGGGACAGCTCTCAAATCCTAACTAACTATCCCAAATCCCATTAATTCTCTACCTTAAATGTGTTTCTTTCCTCTCTTTATGCAAGAAGAGAAAATATTTGCCTCGCCTTGCAAAGCAATCAGAAGCTCAGCCAGCTGTGGAAATATTTGCTTGAATCTAGGTTTACTTTAATATGGAGTTAAGATCTGGCAGAAGGATGATGAATGGCTGGTTTGCTCACAGTGATTTCCAAGAGTGTTTTTTGTGAGATAGTTTAGGTGACTACTATGAAACATTTCTGGTCTTAATAGCATCTCACTTCAATTGTAGCCTGAGCTTGAAAGAAACAAACAAGCTGTCCTTGGAGAGAGGCCAGTGTACTTGGAGATGAAAGATTCGAGGATAACCTTGTTCAACTCTTCAACATTGCCAGATGAAGCATTTTTTATGCAGTCAACTTGGCTTATTCAATAAATTTCATGGTTGATTCAGGCAGCCATGTCTTTCATTTGTAACAGGCTCCCTCCATTCCCCCTCCCCAAAAAATCCCATTAAGGCAAGCATTATATGGCAGTTGGGATACTAGATCTTTTAGCTTTAGAAGGATAAAGGATAAAGCTATAACCCTATACTTTTTGAGGGGTCCTTGATTGTTCTCTTGCAGGCTTGATGGTTGTCTTTTCATTAGCCAAACTAGGTAACAACATCAGTGAAGGATTATGTGACCAAGTTTGGGTAATGAAACATCTACAAGAGATTAACCAAGCTCAGACTGCACCAAGGACCTCTCATTTCAATCCTGATCTACAAATATCTCTTTTAATTGATATCTATACTGTTTATTAGTCCACCTACTTAAAAACAAACATCATATATAAAATAAATGTAACCAAAATTGTGGGTGGCAAATGTGGCCCTATGGCAGAAGACATACAGTGAATGTGTGCTCAGTTGCGATAGGGTCCCTAACTGTGTCAAATTCATGTCTTTGAAACGATAGGAAGGAAGTGCTAAATAAAATGCAGCCGCGCGGGTGATCGTGGGTGCTCCTCGGAGCTCCCACGTTACACCGCTTCTCCGCAGGCTGCACTGGCTTCCTGTGGCCTTCCGGATTCGATTCAAGGTGGTACTGACAGTATTTAAAGTGCTCCATGGCTCGGGACCTGGGTACTTACGGGACCGCCTGCTGCCATCATCAACCTCCCGCCGCCCAGTACGCTCCCACAGGGTTGCCCTCCTCGGGGTACCGCCGCCCGGCCATTGTCGGTTGACGGCCCCGAGGGTTCGGGCTTTCTCTGTGGGAGCCCCCTCCCTTTGGAATGATCTCCCCCCGGAGATACGGGCTATGACGGATATTCTGACCTTCTGGCGCGCAGTGAAAACCCTATTTTTTAAACAGGCTGGCCTGGCCCAGTAACTGTATTTTAGTTTTAACTTAATTTTAATCGGGGTTTTATTAGCTTTTAATTTTTAACTGAATTCTCGGGATAGACAGCCGGATCAATTTGGTTTAATTTATTTTAATTGTATTTATTGGGTATTTATTGTATGTTTTTAGTAGGCTGTACACCGCCCCGAGTCCCTTTTTGGGAGAGGGAGCGGTATAAAAGTTTAATAAATAAATAAATAAAGTGGAATGGACAGGCCATCACTATCTTCAGTAGGGTGGACACTCTACTGGTCTCGGGTTTAAATTTGCTCATAATTGTTAAGCTGTCAAGTGTACTTCAGGAATTCTCTCAAGATTTGGTGTTTGTGTGTGTGAGTGTGTGTGTATGTTGGAGAGAAGGAGAGAAGGAGGAGAGGAGAGGAGACAGAGAGAATCAAACAATCTTTTTTCCCAGTTTTCCTAACAAAGAAATTCTGGGGACAGAGAAAAGCCAAGCCTCACAGGTATCCATTTCCTTCAGTTACCTCCAGGTTCTGCTTCTTTACTGGTAATTTTAATCTTCCCTATTGCTTAAATGGCCACTGCCTTTAGCTTTCTTTTATTTCTGTTGTAATACAGACCTTCCTGCAAGGATCAAAAGCCGGTTTTAAATTTAAAGAAATGTGGTTTCTACCCTTCAGAGAATTACTTAGAAATACATATCAAACAATTCTTCATTTGGTTATATACTGTAAGACACAAACTCTGGACATTTGCTTCAGAAGAGCTAAAATAATAGCATATGCAAAGTTATGGTGATGTGATTCTCATTTCAGTTCTTGAAGAGTTACATAAAATCGCCCTTGGCATGGTACCCATGAAAAAAAAATTATATGAGACAAGTGTGAAACCCAGCCACTGATACACTCAAATTAACTTTCCTATGTGTGCTTCTTTCAAAGGGAGCTTACATAATACCATTAGTAAGTGAGAAAGCCAAACGCAAAGAAGATGGACATTTTCTGTTTAGATGCTTCCCAGTGTCAGAAATTTAAGCCAAACTGAAGTTTGACAAGGACACAAAGTTCTCTTCAGGTATGTACTATGACAAACATTTCCAAAGTAGAGCTGCAACCCATAATCAGAGATATAGGCATGGACTTGGATTATGTTGATTTCAATGTCAGTATAATTATAGATATACAGTATTGATATGGATACAATGCTTTGAAGCCAGTTTTTGACAACTGGACTAATGCCCACAGTTTTCTGGGTAAGGTTTTCAGAAGTGGTTTGCCATTCCTAGGGCTGAGAGAGATCACTAACTGGCTTAATCCCTAAACTGGGACTAGAACTCACAGTCTCCTGGTTTCTAGTCTGGTGCTTTAACCACTACACTAAACTCACTCTCAGTTTATTCATTGTTGTTTATTTATTTACCAAATTTATCTTCCCTCTTTCCATTTATACAGAAGTAGCCATGGCAGCTTTCAAGAGTCAAAATAACTTTAGTAATTTTAAATATGGCAGGAAAATAATTAATTAAAACTGAATTCATGAGCATGAGAGCTGCCTAAGCACACCAGAGTTTCCCTTGTCATTGGAATTATGAAGACAAATTGTGTCATGCCTCTGGTGGAGACTGACTCTGAGGGAGAGAAGGAACAGCCAGCAGGGAGTGGAAGTGTGGCTCCGGAGGTTGTGGAGGAGGCTGGGGAAGGGCAGAGGCTGGCTGGGCAGTCAGAGGAGGACCCAGGCCCATCCCCTATCCATCCTAGGGCATGCAGGGAACAGAGGATAAGGGAGAGACATGGTCTATGGGGGAGGAAAGGACCTTGATCCTCTTCATGGGTTGCAGTTGTGACAACTGGATAAGAGGACGGACATGCGTACGGGCCAGTGCTGGAAACAAAGCATGTAAATATCACTAGTTTGGCGTCCTTCCCAGTGTGTGTTCTGATATCTATGGACGTCTTCAAGCACTTATCTTGCCTGGTTTGTGTTGTTGTTTTTACTCTTTATAATTTAAACAGCATTTCCTCCTTCTTGTAACTTCTTGTGTGGGAGTTTTTTGTCTTCAGTCAAGGATATTTGGAGCTTGGAAGCAAAGTGAAGGAATAAAAGGGGCTTCACCTGTTTTTTGTGACTGTGTGTTTATTTTGTATTGTACCCTGGGTCATCACAAATTGTTACTTTAAAAAGCCATATTCTGCCACCATCAAATTCTGGAAGATATAATTGATTTGTGAATCTTTTCTGAGGATAGGTACTCTTCTTCCTTCAAAAGATGCAAGGGGTTGCTTTATGTCCTCAACCTTTGTGGCTTGGCGGCCCATCTGGGAGGGGAAAGGGGAACTGGGCCATGTGACTGGCAGGCTGGCACATATGCATAGACAGCCCTTGTACGCACATATGCACACAAGTGCATACAGGCCCATGGCTGATGCAAGTTGAGATGCACATATATGCATGTGCTCCGGTCAGCCACTCACACAGCCGAATTCTGAATAGGCCACGCCCAGTAGTGGGTTGTGGCCAAGGGATTAGGGGGCCCTGCTTTAGACACAAGCAAAGCTATCATTTGTTTAATAAAATGAATTATGAAGCATGTTTTCTGAAGTGCAAGTATTATAAGAGTAACTTTTTTGAAATGTCTTTAACTCCAGCTATCTATACTGATAGCAATTTTGGCCATTTTTATTTATTGTATTTATTTATTTGATTTGTCAATCGCTTACAAGATAATAGGTATAAGTAAAAATGTATTTATGAATACATGGATACATATAAGAAAAATAAAAAATAAAAGAAACAACGGACAGTAGGCACATTGGTGTGCTTATACACACCCTCTACAGACCTCTTTGGAAAGAGGTGAGGTCAATAGTAGACAGTCTAAGGTTAAAGTTTTTGGGGTTTGGGGAAGAAACCACAGAGTCAGGTAGAGTATTCCAGACATTGACCATTCTGTTGCTGAAGTCGTATTTCCTGCAATCAAGTTTGGTGCGGTTAACCTTGAGTTTGTATCTATTGTGTGCTCTTGTGTTGTAATGTTTGAAGCTGAAATATTCATTGACAGTAGGACATTGCAATGTATGATTTTATATACTATACTTAGATCAGATTGAAGATGGCATAATTCAAGGTTTTTTAGATCTAGAATTTCGAGTCTGGTGGCATAAGGTATTCTACAATGAGTAGAGGAGTGAAGAACTTTTCTTGTGAAATATTTCTGGACTTTCTCTACTGTGCTAATATCAGATGCGTAATGTGGGTACTAGACTGATGAGCTGTATTCGAGTATTGGTCTAGCAAATGTTTTGTATGCTCTAGTGTGATATTACCTGAGAAAAAGCTACGTAGGATTAGGTTAATAACTCTTAATGCATTTTTGGCTATGTAGTTACAGTGGGATCTAGCACTTAGATCATTAGAGATGAGTATTCCAAGGTCCTTTACAGAGCTTGGATTATCAACAAGATCTTGACTATTCAGCTTGTATTTTATTTTCTGATTTTTTTTTTGCCAATATGGAAGACAGAGCATTTATTTGTTGAGATTTGAAGTTGCCATTTGTTTGACCATTCTGATACATAGTCAAGATCTTTTTGAAGGGTAGCAATATTGTCTGTGGTATTTAACAGCTTTAAATCATCAGTGAAGAGAACGCAATTGCTCTTAATATGATCACAGAGGTCATTTATGTACAGTATGAAGAGAGTTGATCCTAGAACATTGCCTTGGGGGACACCACTATTGACAGGTACAGAATTGGATAGGACACTCCCAGTTTTGTCCATTTGTTGTCTGTTTGACAGGAATGCTTCTTTCCAGTTATGCAGTTTTCCAGAGATACCATAAGATTTTATTTTTAGGAGTAGTTTGTTGTGTACCACTGAATCAAAGGCTTTACAGAAGTCTATGTAGATTGCGTCTATTGTTTTGCCCAGATCAAGTTGTGTAGTCCATATGTTCTTGAGTTGCAGATTACAGAATAGTTTTTTTCTGAAACCAAATTGTTTATTAGAGAGTAGGTTGTTTGTCTCTAAGTGGAGGATAATGGATTGATTAATAATTGATTCCATGACTTTACAGATGATGCAGCATAAGGAAATTGGTCTGTAATTTTCAATTAGGCTGGGGTCTCCAATTTTGATGATGGGGATGACCGTGTCATTTCAAGTCTTTGAGTGGCAGTGGCTGTTTTACAGCATTGAGGAGATTCACGAATTGCACTCTCAATGGCTTTGCATAGCTCTCATGTGTCCTATTGAATTCATTCAGTCAATCTCCTCAAGAGATTGGTTATAATGCTAATTAGTATTAGCAGAAACTCTCAGGGATATTAGTACCTGACTGCACTCCTCTAAGCACTTTCTCTGCAGTGGTCTGGAATGATCAGAATTTGTAGTTCTGAAAATTTATAAGTGGCATGAACCGTGCAATGATTTTGTCTTGGTTCAAGGGAGAGTTATAATGCTAAGCTCCCAATAGTTCCATTAGTTCTTCATCTGGTTTAACAACTTACTCAGTAAATTGGAAATAGCCATTTTGCTATTAGTACTGTAACATAGAAAGGAATATTAAATCTGCACACATTCACTGTATATTTTCTGCCATAGGGCCACATTTGCCACCCACAATTTTGGCTACATTTGTTTTATATTTGATATCACATAAATCTGCATCTCTATAACTGTCTGGTTTGGTTCTGCAACCCAACAGGACAGACACAGACTTCAGAGAGTAATTAGGACTGCAGAAAAAACAATTACTACCAACCTGTCTTCAATCGAGGACCTGTATACTGCACAAGTCAAAAAGAGGGCTGCGAAAATATTTACAGAGCCCTCACATCCCGGACATAAACTGTTTCAACTCCTTCCCTCAAAATGACGCTATAGAGCATTGCACACCAGAACAACTAGACACAAGAACAGTTTTCCCCGAAAGCCATCACTCTGCTAAACAAATAATTCCCTCAACACTGTTCAAGTATTACTGTTAATCTTGTCATGACTCCTTATCACTCATCCCCTCCCATTTGTGATTGTATGACTATAACTTTGTCGCTTGTATACTTATGATTTATATTGACTGTTTCCTAGTATGATTTGATTGCTTATTGTACCCTATGACTACTATTGTCATACATTATGATTCTTGACTCTTGATGAATGTATCTTTTCTTTTATGTATACTGAGAGTATTTACACCAAGACAAATTCCTTGTGTACCCAATCACACTTGGCCAATAAAGTATTCTATCTATCTAAATATTTCATTTATACCCAAATTAGATTGTCATGTTTTTATCTATACTCTAGAAGTTAACTTCTATGCTCTAACAGCTCAGAATTTCTTATGAGATTCTAGAACTAAATCTAGAAAGCTAACTAGATTCAACAGAAGACTATATGGGAATGACATGTGTATATGTCCATTTTATCATAATGCTCAAAGGTCTTTTCAATGACAATACTAAGATAATGCTATGTTAAATGGTGTTCCCCAAAGAATTCAGAACTCTCTTACATTCTGTTAAGTCTCTTGATATAGACCATTTTCACTGGTCATTGCCTTATGGAAGGGAATGGCCATCATCTATTAAAACCAGGCATTGTGCTAATCATGACAATGAGATCACAGAGACCCTCCTAATGTTAGCTGCATACAACTGAAAATCTGAACGCTTAATCTGCTGGGATAATGACATTCTCAGAGACCTCTCTTGTTTCATGACAGTTATAAAGTCCCAAATTTGTACTCCTATGTTGTTTGTAATGTGTATTAACGTCTCCCAAGACTACCATCCTTGCATTCTCTAATACTGCACCAGAGGCAATTTCTACTGGCTTGTTCAAAGAACTTGATGGGGCATGGATTGATGGGCTATGGTTCATTAGTCCGTCTTACAAACCCAAAGTGAAATACATATATTTGGATCTAACTGCTTCATATGCAGGAATAAAAATGCTCCTCATGGATGGAAGCAATTTCTGTTCCACCTCTCCAATTCACCGTAGGATATTACAGAGTCTGAAGTTAGAATCTAGGTGCATAAACTAGAACATCCCTGCATTACCTACCTCACTGGAGACTTGAACCTTGCAGTCTTAAGGACATCTAGAGAGCAAATCATTGGAAGTTAATGTGGGCCATAAATTACAGCAAGTTATACTTGAACATCTTGTACAAATAAGTTATAAAAGAATAGTTCAATAGCTTTAAAAATGTAGAATTTAACAGCTGGTAAATACGTGCACAAATTGCATTAAATGGCACTGTTACTTTCACATCTTATTTTATCCCTGACAGGAGATGGGTTTTTGGCTATTGCTCTAAAATGTTAGTATCAGGATCAAATTGTGGCAGGAGATTTCACTGGAATAAAAGGCTAACATCTTTGTGACATGTCACCTAGTGGCTACTTCTCATCAAAATGTGAAGAAAATTATGAGGGTTAGAAAAATATATTTTCTGAAATGAAAGGTGCAGTTTTATGGCCCATGAAAAGTATCCCGAAAGTCAGAGTATATATGTCTTTTCCTCTGATCAGAACTTAGAAAAATTAACCCTGCAGCTGGTATGGATATTTTTCTTCCCTTTGGAGCCATAGCACAGAAAATGCTTTTAAAAAGACAATGTCTTATTTCAGTCCCCTCTTGATTTTTGTATGATTTTCATATTCTCCCATTCCCTTTGGATTGCTTTGTTCAAGGAAAGATCCTATATTCATCTAGTAGTTGGTTTCTCTATTCCTTTGTCTAGTTAAGAATGGGAATAAATAACATCTTTTTGGATTTGGGAACTAGATGGATTTTGTTTGCCCAATTCAACTTCTCTTTTTTTATCTTATTAATTTATAAATGCTGCATCAAGCTTTGTACTTCAGTGCACCACAGATTCTCTATGGCACGATTGAAGTATACTCCTAGAAAAGAAATTAATTGCTCATGCTCTTCCTGGAATCCTAACATTTCTCAAATTATTAAGAAATGCTAAAATACTGTTTTCCTCTGGGCAACATACATTGCTCATAATTGAGCCTTTTCAGATCTCGATTTATTTATAAAATTACATTGGACACAGAAACTTACAATATGAGAAAATTAAAAGCCCATTTAATTGACCTTAGAAATGGTTAGGACTTTTCTTATCTAATTGCAGTAGGTTTTTCTTGTACCAAGTTGGCATTAAAATCCATACTTACATTGAAAAAGATAATTACTGCTTCAAGCTGAAAGCGAGTATACAATGATTTAATTTTTTATTTTATTTTTGTGATTGCTTAAAATTATTTATTTCCCAGTTTAGCTACCTTTCAGCGATGATCTGATTTCTCAGCAATATTTTCGTTGTTGTAACCTGACAGAGGAACCATACTCTACAAAGGAATGGATGAGTTGCATTGGATTGAAGAAACATTGTCAAAAGAGAAGGGTCCAAGAGAAGGTTTTGTTCTTTTCACAAAACCTTGTCTTATACTATTTGCTCAGTTAAGGACTTTTCTTCATTGTTTCATTAACATATTATTCTTCAATCCTTGATTCAAAAGAAAACAGTATTGTCCTCTCCTGAGTGTTATATCATGCACCTACAGAATGAGAGGCACTATCTTTGCAGTTTGAACACAAGTTAGGGAAATAATCAATGCTTTCCCAGGGATCTTTCCCCCTCCTTTCATATATCTCCTGCTACCCTTAATATGCCTGTGCTTTAGGAGTAGTTGAATATGCATAGGTGGTACCTGACCCAGACGATTTGCAAATGCGGCTGCTGTTTCGCAGCATGAGTCTGGTGTATTTGTACAAGAGTGCTGGATTTGTGACCTACAACTTTTTATTTCTGAACATGAATCCAGCACTCTTGTACAAATGCACCAGACTCATGCTGAGAAATAGCTTGACTGATAGTCACAAGCCAAGAGAAGGTGGTTGTGTTCATGACTATGATTTATCCTTGACTTGTGTTGCAAGTCCCAGAACTGCCTACAGAATAGAGCAGCTGCCTCAGTGGTCCAGGTCCCCCTTGCACCCAAAATAGAGGACAGGGCATTGAAACTGAAGGGAGACAGCATGAAAGTCGTCATCCAGATGGTAAATGCAAAGTCATAAGTTGTGTCCATGAGAAAAATTGACTCAGTAGAGAGAAAGAAATACTATTTGAAAACTGGAACAACTAAAAACAACTTTAAGCTGTTCCCATTGTAGGATGGGACTGAGATAAAAGCAACATCAAAAGGATATGTCATTGAATAATAGCATGTTTGTGCCTTCCTCAAATTTTTATTGGGTATAGCAAGGCAAATTCCATTTTTGCTTTCTTGCTCAAGAAGTTGTGCAGATTAGAGCACGGGGAAGCTTATTTTGATCAAGGAAAATGATTCTTTGTCCTCCTCTTCTCTGAACATTGCATAAGCACACTGAAAGAATAAACAGTGGATCTGTGCCTCATACACAGTGAATCTGTGCCTCATACACACTTTATACATAATATGATCCCTTGTACAGAAGAAACCCTGACAGATGTACTTGATGCAACCTTAGAGATTAAAATATGAATAGATGCTTTTTTTGTCATGCGTTCCTAAAATTGAGGTTTATATACCATATTCAAGTTAAAGTACTGTGCTTCTAGTTTAAAATAGGTTTCAAAAACTGCTTCTTGCATAATTGTTTAAAGGCGCAAGACAGCTTTTCTCACATGCAAGCAGAACTGTAATCTCTTTCAAAAATTGAAATCCTCAAATATAGGTGGCAAAATAAAATATGCATCAACTATTCTATTTTTGAGGAGTCTCTTATTTTCACCTTTCATTATCTAAGTTGCAAAATGTAAAATGAGTGTGCATTAGTGACCCTCAGCTCAGCAGAAATCTTTGAGTGTGTAGCCAAACCATCCATATTAATGTTTCCTTTTGCTCTGTGTTATAGAGAGATGTTATATTATTAAGGCTGAACGTCTGATTGGTTTAATTTTTTAAAATTTCAATACCACCTAAAGATCATAAAGTGTTCCTCCCAAATCCTACTCCTTTGGGCTCCATCTTATAAGCTTTACCAAACAAGTATCTAATTATGCTGCTGCTTCAGAAGGTCATATGAGAATTTATTTCAGGGTCATTGTTTTTTAGAGTATGAGTTTACTATTTCACAAATATCTTCATAAATATGACTGTGAGGTTTAAATAGCTTGGATGATTAGGAAATACCTTCAGTTTAAGGGAGTCTTTTTCTAGCTATAAGTAGCAAGGTATTTAAGAAAAGACCAATACGAAATTTCTGACTTTGTCAGTAACTTGCCTTGCCTTATCATACCCTATCCATACCCCTCTTCTCCTCTCCTCCCCTTTCCCCTCCCCTATCTTTTCTCTCTCCTCGTCACCTTCCCCTTGCCCAGATAGGAACTGTCCTGAATGAGGTGAACAGATAGGATAGCATTTCTTAAAGCTTGCCCTCCACAGAGAAATATGTGTCAAGATTAGAAAACAATGCTTAGGTAATACATTTTGATAATACATAGGCATAATACTAGAGACATCACACAACAACTATTAAAATAAGTTGCTACACTTGTTTGTTATAAAAAAAAGTTCTATACAGGTTTGCTTGTCATAAAAAGCATACTATTCAGTTTTTTAAAGAAGACCAAAAAAAATAACATGACTATACTTTTAAAGTATTTAATGAATAGAAGGAGAATATGTATTGTTCCTCTGATAATATGAAGGTTTTCTTTGTTTTATGTTTTTGTTCCTCCTTTATCCATTTGCTCCTCTGGTGATTTAGCCCTGAGGTTTGAAAAACAAGTTGTGGGAAGAAAAAGTTTGACACCCAAATTCAGAAATGGACTAGCAAGGAAGATGACAAAGAATCTTGTTTGCTTTAGTTTGACCTTTTAGGTAATTCCTGATTCTTGCCTATAGAAATTGGCTTAATGAACCTTGGGCATTTTCATGCCTGCTGACAGGAAACTAGATTTATGTTATTTACAAACACTGAATCCATGTGTATAAGTAAAGAATACAATTCTTCCTTTTGCAAACTGCTAGAGAACAAGCTTCCCGACTTCTCCACCCATGCTGAGTTTTGGCAAATCTCTCTCTCCCATGCTGTCATCATAGGAGGTTGACATTTCAAAAATGAACTGAGAGGTGGTCAAAGATGGTAGATCAAAACACTGTGACTCAGCAGGAAACAATTAACTCTAAGTGATCCACTACTATTTATTCATTTCTGTATTACATTTTTATATGATCCAATAAATGAACTTTTTTCTTCAATGGGAACATTGACATCATTCATTTTTTCTGCTACTCTACTGCTTCATAGTTGGCATCTGTTTTGTTCAGGGAACACATTGCACATCTTGGATTTAAAAGTAAGTGATTCATAAAAAAGCAAGTTGACTCACAAAAAGCAGGTGATTCACAAAAGGCTCCTGTAGGGTCCATATCTACTCACAAAATGGCTTCCATTCTAGGACAAAATATCTTTTTTCTAGAAGGTGAATTGGTCTGTTAGGATGCTGTATGGATCCAGCCAACCAATTGGGATTTTCTGAGTTTAAAAAACGCTTTCTCTGTTATTTATCTCTTAAAATTATTAAACTTTTTTTCATAATGTTTTAATGTAATGGTAAATTAAGCAACGTTGTTAAAGTACTGTCTTGGTGCCTGGAGGTTGTGAGACACTGGTTGGGAATTGAAGCATGAATTTGGATTTTAGAGTCTTCTGGATATGGGACTTTATCATCTGGTGATGGGTGGGGCTGCATTGCCCCAACAGATCCAGTATGCATCCTTTTGGACTTGCAATTCCTGCTTGAAATGTTAGATGGCAGTTGTGGCTAGGCAGGACTTCGCACAACTTCATGTTCTGTGCTGGTTGCAGCCATTCCTGGATCAAAAAACTTTGCTCACAGTTGCTCATAATTTGTTCATTTTTTGTTCACAGTTACTCATAATTTGTTCACTTCTTGTTCACAGTTACTCAAAATTTGTTCACTATTACTAGTCAGGGGTGTGAAACTGGTGGCTTGCAGGCTGGATGTGTCGTGTGCAGGCCACGCCCACTCCAGCTCCATGAAGGGAAAAAAATTGCAAAACACCATGTGACAGCAACGTGATGCCGCGAGTTTGACACCCATGGACGAATGTAATGCCCTATACATGGAACTGCCCTTAAATACCATCCAGAAGCTTCAACAGGTACAAAATGCAGTGGCATGGGCAATATGTCCCAAGAATGGCAAATATTAACACTGCCATTGGTTGCTGGTTTGCTTCAAGGTCTTAGTTTTGTCCTTTAAATCCCTACATGGCATGGGACTGGGTTATTTGAGAGACTGCCTCTACCCATCCAATCAGTTCTGACAAAAGTGGCATTTTATGGGTCCGGTGTGCTAAAGAGATCCATCTGATGGGATCCAGGAGGTGGGCTTTTCTGTTATAACACTTCTGTATGGAATACTGTTACCTCAACCCAAAGTAAGATTAACCCTGACTCAAACAACATTTAGAAAATGTCTTAAAACCTAGTTCTTTCAACTTGGGGATCCTAGGGAAGTAGCAAGCCTGAAAGGTTACATTGTGTAAAGGTTGTTAGTCCCTTCTCCCATGGTCTTATTTATATCTGGTTTTTTAAAGGTTTTAAATTGCTTTAGCTTTTTAAATTGTTGTATTCAGGAGTGGGATTCTACTGGTTTGAACTGGTTCTATAGAACCAATTGTTATGGTTCTGCACAGTTCGGAGAATCGGAAAATTGTGTACCTGGCTGGCCCCACCCCTCTCCGCCCATCCCTCCCCTCCCCACCAAGCCAGTCCTTATCACGCATGCGTGATATCGCGCACATGTTTTATTTATTTATATGACTGTTTTATTGTGTGAATGGCATGGTAGTCTAGAGGTAGATCTCTCACCTCACAATCAGGAGGCTGTGAATATGATCCTAGGGAACAGTAGATGCTTCTCTCTCTGGGTGCAAAGAGAAAATACCTCCTGTGACCTCCACATAGGCATCAGGAAGGTTATCCAGTCAGTAAACACTCAGTTCCATTCAGTTGCCCTGACTCCAATGTGTGTGTGTGTGTATTTATTTTATTTATTGATTTGATCTGTCAATTGCTTACAAGTTAAAGTATAAACATAGATATGAATACATGGATACATATAAGAAAAACAAAAGAAACAATAGGATAAGGCTGGTAGGCACACTGGTGCGCTTATGCATGCCCTCTACAGACCTCTTAGCAAAGGAGTAAGGTCAATAGTGGTCAGTCTAAGGTTAAAGTTTTTGGGGTTTGGGGGGGGGTGTATGTGTGTGCATGCATGCACATGTATCTGTATATTGTATCTATGTGTCTGTGTCTGTGTGTATTTATTTTATTTATTTATTTATAGAATTTCTATACCGCCCTTCTCCCTAGGGACTCAGGGCGGTGTACAGCCAAATCCGAACCCCAAAATACAATACAAAAATTAAAAAAGAATTAAATACTGGCTGATTGCAATTAGTAAAAAACCCACCCCCCCAACTTTAAAACCCCAATTAAAATCCAAAATTCGGAGACAATTTAAAACTATCTCAGCCCAGGCCAGCCTGCTCAAAGAGCCAGGTCTTCAACGCGCGCCTGAAGGCCCTCAGGTCCGTGCTGGTACGAAGTTCAGGTGGCAGAGTGTTCCAGAGGGCAAGGGCCCCCACAGAGAAGGCCCTACCCCTCAGGGCCGCCAGACGACACATCGCGGCCGACGGCACCCAGAGAAGGCCCTCCCTGTGTGAACGCACCGGCCTGCTGGAGATCACTGGTAGAATGCGGTCCTGCAGATAACCTGGCCCAATGCCATGGATCGCCCTAAAGGTCAAAACTAGAACCTTAAAGCGAACCCGGAGAGCCACCGGCAACCAATGCAGCTCGCGCAGGAGAGGCGTCACATGGGTGTTACGTGACACCCCCATGATCACCCGCGCGGCTGCATTTTGCACCAGTTGGAGTCTCCGAGTGCTCCCCGCAGGGAGCCCCATGTAGAGGGCATTACAATAGTCCAGGCGAGAGGTGACAAGGGCCTGAGTGACCGTGTGCAGGGCGTCCCGATCCAGAAAGGGCCGCAACCGGTAGATCCGACGGATCTGATGAAACGCCCCCCTGGAGACGGCCGTAATATGATGTTCAAGCGACAGCCGTACATCCAGGAGGACTCCCAGATTGCGAGCCCTCTCTGTGGGGGGCAAAATTTCCCCCCCGATAGCCAGCGAAGATATCAGCTGGCTATATCGGGGCGCCGGGAACCACAGCCACTCGGTCTTGGCTGGGTTGAGCCGGAGCCTGTTCCCACCCATCCAATCCCGCACGGCCTCCAGGCACCGGGACATAGCCCCCACAGCATTGTTGGGGTGGTCCGGGGTGGAGATGAACAATTGGGCGTAATCTGCATACAGATGACACCTCACCCCAAGACCACGGATGATCTCACCCAGCGGCTTCATATAGATGTTGAACAAGAGAGGGGAGAGGACCGACCCCTGAGGCACCCCACAGACCAGGGGCCTAGAGGTGGACCTCTCCCCTCCCGCCAGCACAAATTGCGAATGGTCGGAGAGGAAGGAGGAGAACCATCGAAGGACGGTTCCCCCAATCCCCAACCCCTCCAACCGTCGCAATACTATGGTTGATAGTATCAAAAGTCGCCGAGAGATCTAATAGGACCAGGACAGAGGAGAACCCTCTGTCACGAGCCCTCCAGAGATCATCAACCAACGCGACCAATGCCGTCTCAGTGCTATGTCCAGGCCTGAAAGCCGATTGGAATGGATCGAGGTAAGTCGTTTCCTCCAGGCACTGAGGGAGCTGACGTGCCACCACGCTTTCAACAACCTTCGCCACAAAGGGAAGGTTGGAGACTGGACGATAGTTGTTTAAAACAGCTGGATCCAGGGAAGGCTTCTTGAGGAGGGGCCGCACCACTGCCGTCTTCAAGGCGGTAGGAAGCGACCCCTCTCTCAAAGAAGCGTTGATAATCCCTGGAGCCAGCCTCGTGTCGTCTCCCTGGCGGCCGAAACCAGCCAGGAAGGACACGGGTCCAATAAACAGGTGGTGGCATTCAGACCCCCCAGTAGCCTATCCACACCCTCGGCGGTCACAGGGTCGAACTCCCCCCAGATAACATTCACAAGACCTGCCCCGGACACCTCCCCCGGGACCATCCAATTGGAGTCGAGCCCCTCCCGAATCTGAGCGATTTTGTCGTGCAGAAATTGAGAAAACTCCTCCGCCCTACCCTGCAGGAGGTCATCCCGCGCTCTTGGTTCAAGTAGAGAGCGGATCACTCTAAACAGGGCGGCAGGCCGATTTCCTGCCGATGCAATAAGGGTGGAGAAATACGAAGATTTTGCCGCCCCTATCGCCACAAGGTAAGTCTTAATATGAGATCTCACCTGTGTTCGGTCAGACTCGGAATGGCTCGCCCTCCAAATGCCCTCTAGACGTCTTTTCCGGCACTTCATCTCCCGTAGCTCCTCCATATATCACGGAGCCAAATGGGATCTGTGCTGGGTCAGACGTCGCAGAGGCACAACTCGATCTAGAGCCCCGGCGGCCAACCCATCCCAGGTGGCCACCAGGCGAGCTGTGAGCCAGAGACTCAGGAAATGGCCCAAGCTCCCTCTGGAACCGCTCCGGGTCCATCAGGTGCCTGGGGCGGAACAATCTATGTGGCTCCGCCTCCCTGAGGTGGGGGGTGGCGGAACAGAAGTCCAGTCTAAGGAGGGAATGATCTGTCCATGACAAGGGTGTGATTACTAAATCCCCAAAATTACAGTCATTCAACCACTGCCCAGAGACAAAAATCAGGTCCAGCATGTGTCCTCCTATGTGAGTGGGAGCGGAGACTAACTGGGTCAGGTCCATGGCCGTCATGGAAGCCAAGAACTCCCGGACCAACCCCGAGGTTTCACCGGACGATGGCAGGTTGAAATCCCCCATGACCAAAAGCCTAGGGGTCTCAACCGCCAGCCCGGCTATTACCTCAAGGAGTCCGGGCAGGGCCGATGAGACGTGGCAGGGAGCCAGGTACGCCATCAAGAGACCCATCTGAACCCCTTGCCCCCACTTCACAAAAAGAGATTCACAGCCAGCCGTCTGAGGGACAGTGGCCTCCCTAGGACAAAGGACTTCCTTTATAAGCACCGCCACCCCACCCCACCACCCCTTCCCTGAACCCTAGGCTGGTGAAATGCAAGGAAACCTGGTGGGCACATCTCAACCAGAGGGACACCGCCCTCTGGGCCCAACTAGGTTTCGGTGACACCTACCAGGTCCGCGGCCTCCTCCTGAACCAAATCATAGATCAGGGGAGCCTTATTAACCACGGACCTGGCATTGCACAACAACAGCCGGGTATTCAGGGCCTGAGGTTCCGGACAGCCAGAGCTGCAGGATGGGTAAGGAGGGTCGGAGCGCGCTACCGCTTGCAAACATCGGGAGCGTGATCCCCTTACCGGATACGGCTCTCTACCCCCAGCATATCTACCTCTCCCAGTCACCGTGCTAATAAAATTGGCCCCTGGCAGCCCACCCCGTCTGCCACCCCAACACAGAGGCCCCCGAGGCCCCCCAGGCGTGCGGGCCGGCCTGGCTGCCCCCAATTCCATGCGGGCTGTCTCCCATACCCGCCCTGGATCCTTCCAACCCCTTAAAAAACCCCATTAAAAATTTAATAATCCTGGGCTTCCCGCGCTTTCTCCGGTTTATCTGGCCCCACCATCGCTCAGGATCCCAGGATCCTTCATTGCGGAAAGTTCTAGAGAGCCTTGAAGGCCACCTAAGGGAGAGGGGGACATCCCTCAGGGCCCAAAGCTCTGTCCTCGAGTATGTCCGTGGCCCCGGCCACCTCGTCACGACGGTCCCGGAGCGTTCTCTGTGATCTCTGCCGTCCCTCGGCCACGGATGATGGAGTCCAATCAGACTGGGGTATGCACCACCTCCATCCGGTCGTCCCACCTCTGCCACCGGTGGAGCCCCCGGAGGGAGAAGAGTCACAGGCAGAGTCAATCGCCCCCCTGGGCCCACCACCCCTGCCACCGGTGGGGGCCCCAGGGAAGAGAGGGGAATAACCACAACTCCACTTAACCGGCCCACGGGGGCAACGGAGCCACCACTCCTCAACCGAGCCACTCCGTGGGCCCCCCAGTCTCCGTGCCATCTTCGGGGCCATCAGGGCTGCCCCGGGTCCAGTCCAGGGCCGCCGTGGCCATAGCAAGTCCGTTTTAGAAACGCCTGGGGCCCCCCAAGACCGCTATGGCCCGAGCGAGGCCGCCGAGCCTGCCACACCGCCGTGCCTCACCGGGGATATCGAGGCCTCTCCACAGTTCGAAACTCTGGGGTTGCCGCGGCAGCCATTCCGAGGCCTCCGCGGCTTTAACAGAGCCGCCGAGGCCAGTCCAGGGCCCTTCAAGCGGCTCCCCCAAGTCCGCGCCACTCTGGAAAGTCCAGAATTTCCGCGCTCCTCAGGGGGCCGTTGGGGCCATGCCGCGGCGGTATCTCCACCCCAGAGACCGCCGGGACCGTTGGCGCTCAAAGCGCTAAAAACACCACCACAGCAACTCCAGAGGCCGCCGCCGCCGCCACCGCCGCCGCAGCCGAGAGCCTCGTCGCAGCCGCTCCACTCCGTCGGCCGCCGGAAGAGGCCTCCGGGGCCTCCGCGATCGACTCGAGGCCACTGGGGCCGTCGCGTCCACGTCGTCCTCTCCGTCGATCCCGCGGCTCCGGCAGACCCCTGACCGGCTTCCGATGGTCCTAGTCGGCCTCCCCCAATCTTCCCCCACCTCTGCCACCAGCGGGGGGACCTGGGGGACAAGGGGGGCCGCAACTGAAGCCGCCTAGGCCGGAGAGAGCTCCGGCAGAGATGCGCATCCGCCATCTTAGAAACCCGGAAGCGGGTATTTATGTATGTGTGTGTGTATTTGTGTGTGTGTGCTTTATTATATATTGCCCAGAGTTATGCAAGTAAGATGGGCAGCAGTGGCAGCTATATACATTTAATAAATAAGTTCAATAATAATAAAGTAACATTAAATGGGATAGGAAATCTATTGATACCAAGGACAATGTCTCAGTGACTGTGATGGCCAGGACCATCATGCTGGCTATCCTTATCCTCCTATAACTCATCCTCTACCTTACTCCGTTTCCCTTTTGAGTCAAAAGGGTATTCAGTGCTGGTTGAAGCAACATCTGGTGCACTTGGGAAGCTATTGGAAGGGCATTCAGATTGTGGTTGCAAACATACAGGGGGCAGCAAAGAGATGTTGAAAACTTCATTGCCATATAGTGGTTGTCCATATTCTTGCAGGTTTGACCTCATAGACCTATGTTTGGAATAAACAGGACTGTGATCAACAATCTTTTAGTTACACGCTGCTTTCTTGATCTAGGGAGTGGCTTTGGGGGAAAACAATAATGTGTATATAGCAGAGAAGGAAGGGAAATACAGCCCTGCAATGATGCAAGCTCCATTTAACCTTTTTTCTGGCTGTGCCAGGATAAGTTTTCAGTGCTAAATTGCACAGTACATAAAACACATACTGTACAGCTGACTTCCATTTTCCCCAGTTCACTGCAGTACAATATACAGCAACCCATTCTAGATGAAAACCACTGAGCATGGTTAAAATGAAATGTAACTTTTTCTCTTGTTTCATTCATTTAGGGAAAAAATGGCATCAGTGTATTTTTTTTAGTTAAACGATTGTCAATATATAAATGGTACCATCTATGCCTGTGTTTTAAAACAGGGATCAGAGATAAAGATTAGATCCATATCTGCATCTGATGATTTGTTTGGTAGATGATGGCGTTTGGGAAAAACCTGTTCTTGCGTCTAGTTGTTCTGTTGTGCAGTGCTCTATAGCATCGTTTTGAGGGTAGGAATTGAAACAGTTTATGTCCGGGATGTGAGAGGTCTGTAAATATTTTCACAGCCCTCTTTTTGACTCATGCAGTGTATAGGTTCTCAATGGAAAGCAGGTTGGTAATTGTAATTGTTTTTTCTGCAGTCCTAATTATCCTCTAAAGTCTGTGTCTGTCCTATTGGGTTGCAGAACCAAACCAGACAGTTATAGAGGTACAGATGACAGACTCAATAATTCCTTTGTAGAACTGTATCAGCAGCTCCTTGGGCAGTTTCAGCTTTCTAGATTGTGACTAGAACTCACAATCTCCTAGTTTCTAACCTGATTCCTTAACCACTAGAACAAACTGGCTTAATTTATCTGGAATGGTGTTAAATTAGTTGAAACTTAGTGACATGATCTAGTTTTAAGTAGATGATTAAACACACAAACATACACACATATAAATTAAACACTCCTCAGCTTGCAATAGATTACCTTATGCCACCAGGCTTCAAATTTTGGACCTAGACAACTTAGAACTTCTCTGCCTATGGTCTGACCTAAGCTAAGTACACAAAATTGTCTGCTACAATGTCCTACCTGTCAATGACTACTTCAGCTTCAACCACAATAACACATTGGCAAAAATAGATACAAACTCAAAGTAAACCACTCCAAACTCAATTGCAGAAAATACGACTTCAGCAACAGAGTGGTCAATGCCTGGAACTCAATACCTGACTCTGTTGTTACATCCTCAAACTCCCAAAACTTTAACCTTAAACTGTCTACTGTGGACCACACTCCATTTCTAAGAGATCTGTAAGGGAGCATGCATAAGCGCACCAGCGTACTGCCCGTGTCCTGTTCCCATTTATTCGTATTCATTTATTATGTATATACTTATACCTGCTTATATTTATATGTTTATGTTATGTTCATACTTATACTTGTTTTCTCATACATGCTTGACAAACTAAACTAAATAAATAAAAATAAAATAAATAAATTAGTGGAGGGAGAGGAAGAATCGTGATACAAGATGTCAAAACTGTGGCATGGAATCTAGCTGGGGAATTCTGGGAGTTGAAGTCCACGCATCTTAAAATGCTCACCAGCTAATTTCTAAAATACTGTAATCCTTACATTCTGTTTCTAAAGCTCTATTTTTTAAAAAACAAACAAACAAAATAAATTAAATAAGTAGGCAATAGGTTAGATATTAAAAGATTAATATCAGCAAGATATTTAGATAAAAGGCAACAGTTGCAACAACTGTAGTACAAAGCCCACTATAAACAAGACACCAACATTAATTTTACAATTGATAGCTGTCAATTTCAAAAGGAAAGTTTGACAGCCAACTGATTTTCATTGGATTGCATGAGCCTGGTCTCCTTATTTTGCTTTGTATTGCTTTTAGAAGAAGAAAATCACAATGAAGGACTGAATTGGAGGGTTGCTACCATAAATAATTCAATCTATTAAATAAACTGTAAGATAATTAGAATCTACCCGACTGGCTGTCTGATTAGTTTACACTATTTATGCCATGAATAAACATAAATGAATAATATTCATTTATTCCCAGATATTTTGCTCTGAAAAGATTAACAAGTGACATAACTTCAGTTAGAACCCACTCTATTTTTCATTTTCCATGGTTTGCAAAATCCATCATGATGAATAGAACTATTGAAAAGATGAATTCTAAGAATATTTATTTAAAATGCTGGATTGAACCTGACAGGATGACCCCATATGTCAAATGAACATCTACAGGTATTTTTCTGGGAAGGAATAAGGCTGCAACATAGGATGCAATTGTCACTGTTTAATGTTATATTCTATGATTGAAACACAATATATTTACAGTATATATTGGATATTTAGACCAGCCTATTTTTAAAATAAATTCTTCACAATTTAATGGATTCAACGCTCTGGAAGAGGAACATGGGAAGCTATCTTATTTCAAGTCAAACTGTTGGTCCATCTACCTTGGAATTGATTGTCAACAGCATTTAAAGATTCCTGATTGGAGTGGGCTACAAAGTGATGCCATTATTTGCCAAGATGCAATATCATGCATGCAAATGATGCAGTCATTAGATACTGTGTAAGTAGGTAACTTGTGAAGGACACTGTGTTATGTATGTTGCCATCAACTCTCTTTGTCCCCCCCGCCCCAGTTAATGTCCAGGATTGGAGGCCAGAGATGGAGCATGTAGTTGTGGAGATTGAAATTGCAGCCTTTGCACGCGTAGAAGGGACAATAGATCCGTTAGTGCTCTCTGAGCTTGGTTGTTTACTTGCAGACATTTCATTCCCCATTAGGGTTCTGTGGATCTCTGTGAAATGCAACATTTGTATTGAGGGCATGATACATTATCATTAAATATTTGTGAGACCGGTTCTTTGTTGCAGTTATGTGTTCTTTATTTTTTTTTATGTAGCTGGCACTTTTTATGACAATCCTAGCAACTAATTTTGTAAGAAATGCTAATCCCATCTTGAATCATGTAATGTGAGTATGCAGCTATGGCTTCATGATAGAATGCAGTGCTTGTTCTTGAAACCCAGTGCTTGTCACTAAAATAGCTCTAGAAAGCCTGATTGACAATTCTGCACCAAATTTTTCCGTTTTGTCAGGCAACAGGGAATAAAATCCAATAGTACTGAAGCTGTGGGACAGGATATGAAATGTAACTGGTAAAGGAAGATCATTCTTTCTTTCCTTGCAACTGAAAATGATGTGGTCCTGGAGCATTCCTTGACATTCCAAACTGTTGTCTATTTCTCGATTCTGAGAAGAAGAAGAAGAAGAAGAAGAAGAAGAAGAAGAAGAAGAAGAAGAAGAAGGAGGAGGAGGAGGAGGAGGAGGAGGAGGAGGAGGAGGAGGAGGAGGAGGAGGAGGAGGAGGAGGAGGAGGAGGAGGAGGAGGAGGAGGAGGAGGAGAAGAAGAAGAAGAAGAAGAAGAAGAAGAAGAAGAAGAAGAAGAAGAAGAAGAAGAAGAAGAAGAAAGAGCAAAAATACAAGAGAAGGATTATAGAAAATCATAAGATAAAAGAGTGCTCCCCTGCTGATTAATGCTGTTAATAATGTATGAATGTGAGATAAGGACTCACAAGAGCCAGAGGAAAAGAATGAGTTCCTTTGGAGGAACTCTGCTTGTATATATCTGAGAAAGCCAAAAAGACCAATTAGCATTAGGAGAACTATAGCTCAAATATTGATGGAAAGCCAGGATTCTAACTATCATGCTGGTTTGAATGCATTGAGGTAAAAGAGGAGGAGGAGGCTGATAGTGGCAAGATAGAATATCAAAAACTCAAAAACTATAGGGTTGTGCTTGTTAATACTGCATCACATGGCAAGAGACAGACAGCTTGGAAAGTTTATATCCATAGAGTCCCCAAAGGTGAACTATAACTGAACAGAAGGTAATGATTTAATCATCTAGGTAATGATATAATCACTGCCTGAAGGTGTAGTGTCCTTTATATTGGTCATCTCCCAAAGGTTTGTGTTTGTTTACCCCCTTTGAATGTTCTCTTGCTTGGAAGGAAGATCTGTTCTATCTTTATGGCTTTTATGTCTAAGATGTGACATCCACTGATTGTTCAGATTTTCTGGGACAAGGTATTATTTTAATTAGTTTGCCATTTTGTTGTGTTTACTATTTGAAATGGTCCTTTTTTATTCGTCTATCTGGTTGTGGTATCTTGTCAATCATAAACTGGAATCTGCTTCAAAGGAATCATTCAGATCATTTTTCTTGTGTTGGATCGTGATCAGTACTTTTCCAGGAATCCAATGTTTGTCTCAGTACATGGCTGTTGACATTCCAGATTGTTATTTTTCTATCCCCTGCAGTTCTTTTCTATTATATTTCTTTTTTGTGTGCATTCAGTTGGTCTTGAATCTCATGCTGGCCTTTTTCAGCCTATTTAAACTTTCTGCTCATTTATTCATACTTAGTGTAAGTTGACACAACATGCACCTGCTAACTTAAGCTGCTTAAATTCATAACTGCAAGGAGCAATTGCACTTTGCTGTTCATATTTAGTAATAGGTAGCAGATTCCAGCAAAGATTAGTGGCCCCACAACAATATAGCCACTCTACTTCCTGTGTTGAACAAAATTGTACTTGGAAAAGCATATTTTAGTAGAAATTACTTGTATACATACATTATTCTCACATGAATAAAAGGTGCTTGTATTCCGTGATTGCAGTCAACTTCTCCCCTTTCAATAAGGAGAATTGAAAGTACAAGGGAATAGATTGGGAATCAAGATTGGTAAAAGAAGGATAAGATGCAGTTAATAATTATTTAAAACAGATAAATAATTAAAATTATATTAAGCTGCCTTTCAGTAGTTTAAATATTGTTGTGTCAACCATGTACACATTGCAGAAATATTCTTTCTTTTGCAGTATCTACTTTTTATTTCCAAAATGCCCCAAAGAAACCTCATAACGAGGTTAAACTAAAGTCAATTAAGCTGAGCTAAGATAAGCAAGTAAATAAAGTAATGAATCTATCACACTAACTAAAAATGGAGATTTCACCCATATTCCTGACTTCATTGTCACTTACTCATATCTGCTTTGCCACCTTTGCCAATAAAAAGCTGTTTCGACTGTGTTTTTCAATGAATGAGAACATCAGAAAAAAATAACCAGGCAGATAAATACAGAAGCAAAGATGTGAGAGAAGAAATGAGAATGGGCACCCATTTAATGAATGATTGAGTAGTTGGCCTACCAAACAGAATCCAGCATGAATATCCTTTCATTAAAAAATAGCAATAAAAGTGTACAATTCTCTACCACTGTTTTCCACTGTCCATTTCCATTCTCCAGCAAACATGCAGCACGTTGCAGAACATGCTGTATATAAGGTAAATGGCTCAATATTTATTTAGTGGTTCTTTTTTCATATTCTCCCCGAATTTTCCCTCCCTCTTTGTTTATATTTCAGTCAAATAAAAAGAACAAAGCTGCATATTTTCCTAGTTAGAAGAAAAATAATTATACTGCTGCTAAAAAGCTTGCATATCTGTCTGCTGACAAGGAAATTTTCTGAACACATCTTTCTTTTTCACAGGGAATTGAAAGTTAACCACCTGCGAATTATAATTCTAAAGGCTCCAAATCATAGTACTTCATTCACTGATTAATGTTCAGAACATGACTCAAAATATACATTGTTTCACCCACAATGACAAAGTGGATTCATTCCTTGCATCCTTATTTCTGGCTGATAATTGAAATCTGAGGGAGTGGTATATATGTACCATATACAGTGGTACCTCTACTTACGAAAGGCTTTAGTTACGAAAGTTTCAGGTTACGAAGCGCGTCTTCGAAAAAATATCGTCTCTACTTACAAATATGTTTCAAGATACGAAAGCCTTTGTTGGAAAATGGCGCGTCCGAGTTGCTCTGCCATTGGTTATCTTCCTGGCATCCCATTGGCTAGGAGGGATCTTTGTGTACGCACCGCGCCGCGTTCTTAATCTCACGCTAGAGAAATCCAGCAAAGCACGAAGTAATAACAAAGAATTGCTGTCTGAATTTCAGGGGCTTGGAACGGATTAGGGCATTTACAGGTAAAATCCGTCTCTACTTATGGAATTTTCAGGTTACGAAACGGCTTCCGGAACGAATTAATTTTGTAAGTAGAGGTACCACTATATAAGCATTCATTTTTTGGTTGGCTTGGATATGTTTTCTGCTTTGAAATTAATTCAGAAGATCTCAACCATCAGGTATCCCTGAGAAAAATAAAGACAACATACAACTCAAAAACCGTAGCTGTTAAGACTTGATATAAACTGATTTGAAAGGGATGATATTACGGCTAAAGCCTCTTCTAGATCTTTTTTGAGTATATCTAAACAAGCAACAGAGTCAAGCAGATGAATGACTGAGCCAAGAGGATTCCTTCTTGCTTTATTCATATACACATTCATACAAGCATACATACTATAAACTGACATAAATTATAAAGTACTGGTGAAGAAAGCACCAGGAAAGAAGCTGTTACTACTAAAAAACATTTTTTCACAATCCCACTAAAGTGTCCTCCTTCAAATCTTGAGGTAGGAGAAAAGTACGCTAGCATTTGTAGTACTGACTTTGCTACTGACTTTTGTGATTAGGATGTTGTCCTTACATATTTACTGCAGAAAATTAAGAAGCATGATTAGTGGATTCTTTTGGTTTTGTTTTTCCTCTAGATGGCAAAAGATACATTCACTGGCTACTCTATAAATTATACATTGCAATGTCCTACCTGTCAATGAATACTTCAGCTTCAACCATAACAACACAAGAGCACACAATAGATACAAACTCAAGGTAAACCGCACCAAACTTGATTGCAGGAAATATGACTTCAGCAACAGAGTGGTCGATGTCTGGAATACTCTACCTGACTTTGTGGTTTCTTCCCAAAACCCCAAAAACTTTAACCTTAAACTGTCTACTATTGACCTCACCCCTTTTCTAAGAGGGTGCGTGCATAAGCACAACAATGTGCCTACCGTCCCTGTCCTATTGTTTCTTTTTATTTTTCTTATATGTATCCATTTCATGTATTCATAACTATGTTTATACTTATACCTGTTATCTTATAATCTCTTGACAAAATAAATAAATAAATAAATAAATAAATAAATAAATAAATAAATAAATAAAAATATAAAAATTCTTCCTGAAATGGACTGTGATTGAGGAAGATGTCAATATATGATCTGGAATCAAAATTAAATGTGCCCTTCCTCATTTAATAGAAGACATGATCTCAGAATTCTTTCTAGGTATCATTTCCATTTCTGAATTTCTCCCTTACTGTTACTTTCTACTCATCAGGATGGTTATTTGACTAGGCAATAGAAGACATGTATCTCTTCCTCTCCCAACTGCTCTTTTTAATTATATTTCTCCTTAGCTGAATGCTGAAAAATTTGGACTAGGGCTGAAATATGCCTGCAAAAAAGCTCCCCCCCCCCCCAACTGCTTTGCAAAACTGATAAAACACCACATTCCTCCCATGGTCAACCTTTCCTTATCTTGCTTGTTTTTTCATTTTGGCTGGATGCTTCCCCAAGGTGAGATGAGGTGCACTGAACATTTGATTTGGAAGCATGCTCAGCAAGCATAGCAAACAGGCTTCCACAACAAAAGGCTAAGGGCGCTAACTTAACCTACTTGCCCAGTTCAGGAAGTTGGCATGGCTGCTGTGTCCTTACTTCATTTGGCTTGGACTTGCCTGCTATGGCTGGACCCATCTTCGTTTTCTATTTTACAATGGACACATGTACCCAGAGTTTACCTAGTTTTCACAGATTTCTGAGTGACTTCAAGGGTAAAGATGCTTGGGTACAATGTGACTGGTCAGGTAAAGGAGCTTCCTTGCTTTCACTATAGTTCTCATTTATCACAACCATTGACCATCCCAAAATAAAATTTGCACTACTTTTCATACAGAAGAGTGATAAGTAAATATTTAAAAACCAATTGCAAAGGCTCTGATAGGCATTACATGGGTTGTGCAGTGAAGTAGGATTTCTTCTACGTCATCACAACCTTTCTCTTCCAGGGTTTGTTGATGTGGCTATCTTTCCCTTGCCTTCTTCTAATTAAAGACTTGGTGGAGAACACAAAAATGACTCACACTTCCTGCTTCTGTTACCACTCCACCCTCAGGCTGGAAGCAGGAGAAACTAACTTCAAGATGGCCTATTTAACTCTTCAACTTCTGAATCCACAAATATATACTATGGGATTGGAGATATGGGAGATGCTGGAAGAAAGTCCTCTTTGCAAGAATCAGTATTTCTATTATGTAAAGCAACCCAATGTCTAGTCTCCAAAGATAAGAAGTGAAGGGAAATGTGTGCAGCAGCCTAAAGTGGCCAATAGCAGCTGGATGGAAACCAACCCTTTCTGACATTATTGCTAACACTGTGAATAGATCTTTCATATAAGAATATATATTTCTGTTAGGAGATGCAAACCATTCTTTTTAATTCCAGCTAAAGGCAAGTTGTGATTGCCTCTCGGGGCTAAGAAATTATGATCACATTGTCAAAATATATCAGTTAAAAGTGGACAACTAAGCAATCTGGGGCCAGATTACCTGAAAAGAAAAATTATATTTCATTCCCCTTCCCCCAATAATTTACCTTTAAAACTGTGAATATATCACAGATTTGC
The DNA here is from genome assembly GCA_023653725.1 of Bungarus multicinctus. Taxonomy (NCBI): domain Eukaryota; kingdom Metazoa; phylum Chordata; class Lepidosauria; order Squamata; family Elapidae; genus Bungarus; species Bungarus multicinctus. Next base: position 66,895,320 of record CM042844.1, read on the forward strand.
TATAATAGTCTTATATACTTTTCCATAGTGCTTTACAGCAGTCTCTGAGAAGTTTACAATGTCAGCATATTACCCCCAGCAATCTGGGTTCTCATTTCATCAACCTCAGAAGGATGAAAACAGAGTCGACCACAAAACCCATCAGGATCGAACTCCAGACTGGGGGAAGAGTTAGCCTGCAATACTGCATTCTAACCACTGCAACACCAGGACTCATAAATGAATCTGATGTGTGATTTTCATCTATTTTGGCACCTTCCTTTTGTTTAGATATGAGTAACAGCAATAATTAAATACCATGTCTTGGTTCACAATAACCTTTTCTAGGCCAGAAATGGGGAACAGCATCATAACCTAATGGCAGTAAAAAATATGGAAAGAAGCCTGCTTTTTGCTGCCAAATCATATTTGCTCACATTTTTGCAGGCCAGATCTGTCTACCATTCCTCAGCCAAAGTTATAGTTACAGTAACAAGGTCAAAAGAAGTACACTGACTTACTACTTTCTGCTACTTGAAAAACCTATAGGCACCTTAAATTCTGTGTATAGTCATCAAACTGGAGAGGCCTAGATCTTCTGAGGCACTTTATCAGATTACAGCCTTGTTCCCATCAACAATTACCTGTTTCAAACAATTATCTGCAGTTCATTAAAAGCATACAATAAAGAAAGTCATGAATGAGTATTAGGATTAAAGAAAATGAGTCGAATTCGAAGAGGAAACATGAACATAGGAACAAGACGTAAAACAATCCAAAATGGGAATTAGGAATAAGGAAAAGATAGTTCTGAAGGAAACGGGACAACATTCAGACTGAATACATGAAATATAAATCACATCCTTGTATCACTTTGTTCATTGCACATAGTCTCTTTTTTAAAAATTTCTTCCTGCATTCTGGAATTTTTCATTCCACAACCTAGAAGGGCTTAGATAAAGTTGCAAGTGGAATAAACCTTCTTAAGAAAAACAAAAAATGAACTCCTTCAACCACTGTCAGAAAAGAGTTCTTGAGGCACTAAGATAAAGGCCCCCAGGAAAATCAGGAAAAAGGTCTCTCAGGAAAAAGGTTATTGAGAGGAACAGGACAGCCTCCAAAGATGAGCACAACAAAAAGATTTATGTTTTTTCAAAACCTTGGCCAGAGAAAAGAAATGGAAAATCATTGATAGAGGAAGATACCTTTATCAGTTTTAGAGGACCAAAGCCACAGTGGTTAAGAAAACAAGGAAAATAAATAATGCCTTGATATGTACAAATAGGGAACTCAATTTTCCCTTTTTTCTGTGTGTTTCATAACTAGAATAAGAGGATTTTTAAAATAGGCATTGTTTCAGGCTTCGCAATTCATATTTTGTGCATTTTTCTGCCTGAATATAGTGGGAATCTGAGCTGATAATGTTCAGCAATAATGATCTGAGATCTAGTGTTGGAAGAAAAATCGAGGTCCAGTTCCAAACTGGGAATAAAATGGAAGCTTAGTGGAAAGAAGATTCTGTTTCTTGGTGAATAGAACCAACACACACATAGAGCATGCAGTTCTAGGACAGCTGACAAAATGAAGTTGAGAGTGGGTGGGTTTTATACCAGTGGTACATTTCAAAAAAATTTTACCACTGGTTCGGTGGGCGTGGCTTGGTGGGCGTGCTTTGCACATGTGCACACCCTTTGCGCGCATACATCAAATCTGTACTTTGCTCAGGCGCAGAAGTTTTCTGACTCACCTCCTGCACTCTCCCTGTCACTTCAGCAGGTGCCACACAGCAATCTGCTGTGCCATGCAAAGCAACTGCTCTTCAAAAGCAGGGAATAAAGGTTAGTATGGGAGCCCAGGCGGGAGGGTGGGCCCAACAGCAGAGAGAATCGGTTCAGTCTCCACTGCTCATTGGTACTACCGGCTCACCAGTAGAATACCACCACTGTTTTATACCCTTTGAGTCACGGGTGGGATTCAAATTTTTTAACAACCAGTTCTGTGGGCATGGCTTAGTTGGTGGCATGGCTTGGTGGTCATGTTATTGGCTGGGCGTGGCCAACTTAATATCACTCACATCGAGGCACGCATCTCCTCGTCTAGCCTCTCATGACTGTGGGGATGCTAAACAATCGTAAGTGTGAAAAATGATCATAAGTCACTTTTTTCAGTGCCATTGTAACTTTGAATGATCACTCCACACAATCAAAGTACCAGCAAAGGAGGGGGAAAAGCTCCAGAGAAGTTCCTGAGACAGGAAGTCTAGTCCTGCCAAGAATGTAATAAGGGTTAATGGAGAGGCAGTTTCCGTAAACAACACCAGAATGTTTCCTTCCTGCCTTCCTTACAGGATTAGGCCAGTAATTTCTTCTTACAACCAGTTCTCTGAACTGCTTAGAATGTTAACAACTGGTTCTAGAGAATAGGTGTGAACTGGTAGAATCCCACCCCTGCTCTGGGTTCCTATGGGGCCACATAGAGTTCATAGCTACCTCTAGTTTACTTTATTGTCATTGCACTTCATACAACAAAATTTAATCCATCTTCAGTCTACATCATACAAAAGAAAACTATAAAAATAAAACAAAAACACACACCCTTCACATTCTGTACAATTGAATTGAAAATCCCTGATACTCATTAGCATTACGCTATACTCTATATATACATAAGGGATGTGATGGGAGTTTTCAATTCAATTGTATAGAATGTGAAGGATGTATGTTTATTGATCAGAAAGGTTGGCATTTCAGCCGTTCGAATCCCTAGCGCCGCGTAATGGAGTGAGCTCCTGTTATTTGTCCCAGCTTCTGCCAACCTAGCAGTTCGAAAGCATGTAAAAATGCAAGTACAAAAATAGGCACCACTTTGGTGGGAAGGTAACAGCATTCCATACACCTTCGGCATTTAGTCATGCCAGCCACATGTCCAAGGAGACATCTTCAGACAGCCCTGGTTCTTTGGCTTTTTAACGGAGATGAGCCCTGCCCCCTAGAGCGGAATCTTTACCTTTATACTCTATACACTACACTCTATAGGCAAAAGGGGAAATGCAAATCCTAGGTGTTTGTCTGATCTAATCTTGTCAATCTTTGGCTTGTTGCTTATCTGAAGTTTCTGTCTCTCCCAGTCTTTCTGAATGGATTACCAAATCTGCATTTCTAAAAGCTGGCCTCCTCAGTTTCTGCTTGGAGCAAGGAAACTGGGGCTGGTTTCTGCCTCCCTTAAGATTTTTTTTCCATTTCTCCTTTAGAGGAAATATTCTATCCTGCCTTTTTTAATATTCCCTAAAACATTTCATTCTCCAGGAGAGTGGGTGGATGCTGATTTTCTACACTAGATACTATACAAAGGGGACTTGGGGTTTGCTCACTCCCATCATAGATTATTCAGGATCAACACTAGGAACTATACCTGGGGAACACTTGAGAATATAGTCAGCTGTTAGCTAAAATCAGGGGAAATTGCAGGGGGGAACATACTAAAAAAGTCAAGATGGCAGCTGTATCTGTGTATTAATGCTCACCCTTTTTTATATGCAACATACATGGAAAATGAGTAATCATTTAATCACACAATGATGGTTGCCATCTTGACTTTTTGTATTCTTTCCTATGGACCTTCCTGCTAATAACCATGGTTCCATAGCAGTTAGTTGGAAAAGGGAAAAGTTTGAATTAATTAGCTATCTCTCATGTCACTGGTCAATATGGAGAGCAGGTGTCAGTGCTGTTCTCTGATAATCAATTTATAAGGATGTTGGGCCAATAATTAGACAGCTTGACATGATTATCAGAAGCTCTGCTGTATAACAACAGACTGCATATAAAATGAGAACTGGGAATCATAAACACATTTGAAGAAGATGCTTTTCATGCATAGTTGGCCACTTTAAAAGTTTAATAACATTAGTGATTTAGTTATTTACATGCCAGAAGTGCTTAACTTACATTTCTAAAAGAAATTGAAATATGTATTTAGAATTCACTTAAATGGGCAAAATTAAATGAACATTTCTGAGCTCTCTTGTGTGACCACCCTTCATATAACAAAATCTCCTTGACAAATGCAATGTTATAACATAGAGATCCAAATAAAAATGTAGATTTGCAGTGAAAGTATAATCTTATTGAAGATTAAATTCAATAATTTGTTTGCTAACCTTCCTCCTCCAAACTTATATTTGTCTTAGTATTGATCTGGGTAAGTTTAGATTTAAAAACTAGCATTTTGTTGAAAAGATTTAGCCATTATCATTAAAATCAGTAGGACATTTTTATCAATAAGGTATTTAAATAACTCAATCAAATGGCTAGGAATGTCTTATATCAGCACAATATCAATGTGATCCTATATAATCCAAGCAAAAAAGAGGATAGAGATCATTGTACTGTCCTCTTTTTTTGCTTGGATCATATAGGATCACATTAATATTATGCTGATGATCATTGATATTGTGCAATGATCTCTCAGGAAAATAAATAAATAATAACTGAAAAGAAGGACAGAGTTTCCATGATGGATTTTATTATGGATATCAATGGCTACAAATGTTCAAGTTTCTGATACGTACATCAAACTAGATGATTAAAATTCAGAGGAATTAAAATAGCTAGTGGACAAAAATATCTATTTTAGAGATGTATTTATGTTCTTAAATGGAATAATCGAAATTTCTAATATGCAAACCAGTGTAATGGTGGTATAAAGATAATACTGGCGTATCAGATATTTTTTCCCATTTATATCAATCATGCTGTTGAGTACTAACAATAACCGCAAAATAACAAATATGTAATGGTAATGCAACAATAAAAGCCTGATATCAAACTATTTATCCCAAATGCAATATGCAATCTAGAACCACAATCACATCATCTTTGCTAATCCAGCAAGAATGTTCAGATATTTCACCCACATATTATTTTAGGCTAATTGAATTCATAACCAATTGCTTTTCTCTTCCATTAGGTATCTTTCATGAGGTTTCATGAGGTTTACACAAAATAGTCATACTGTGTAAACATGTTTTCATCTCTGTTAAGAACTATCATAACAAACCATCAACTTCAATGCATAATCTTGAATCCAGGTTGTTCTGCAGTATTGATCTTGAATTCCCCTGGGTAAAGCTGTACAGAAACTGTCATTACAATTTGGAAGAAGAAAAGAAAACATAGAAGGTCAAATAATGAAGGAAGCAGAGTTGTTTCAAAACATTACTTTGATAGGTCCATAGCTTGCAATGAACCAATCATACATAAAAAAGTCCTTAGAGAAAGGTTCTAACAGTTCATACTATATTGTAAACTATAGAGTACATTCATAGTACATGTGAACTGAATGTGAACATAGTACATGTGAACTGAATAGTGACAAAAATAGGACAATGTTTTTTAATTGGTTGGTGGTTCTAAGAGATGAAGTTCAACACATTTGGAGATCATAATGGGATAAGGTTGAATCACACTATTGCCTACAATAGGACTGAAGTGTAATGGGAAAAGCAATCTCTTTCCATAGCATTACTCCACAGCCACACACCACTCATGACCTTTGGTAGTAAAGTCCCTTCCACAGGACTAAACAATGGCATTTAGAGTTTTCTCCAGGAATAAATTGACTTTCCAGACATTTACCTCGTTCACTGAGTGAAGTGGAAGATTTCTGTTACAATGTGAGCCTTGTTTTATTGATTGTAATTTGTAATTGCTTTGGGTTGTTAAATTGTTACATTACCATTTTGTTTAAGTTATTTATTTTAAAGCAATGTAATTTTTTAGAAAAAGGACAAATAAAATTTTACCGTAGATAGCACAATGTTTCCTAATAACTACAGAGCATTAGAAGAAAACAGGATAAAGAATGTTCAAATATATCACCCACATATTATTTTAGGCTAGTTGAATTCATAATCAAGTGCTTTTCTCTTCTATTAGGTATGTTTCATGAAATTTCATTATACAAAATAATCACACTGTGTAAACATGTTTTCATCACGGTTAAGAAATGATTTATGAGCAAAGGTTAGGAAATGATAGGAGGGAAAAAAGGGGAAAATCTTCATGAACCAATAGTCTCAAAGACATGGGCATAAAATGAATCTTATAATAGTAGCAATCACTTGGTTGAATGCAGAAACACATTACTTAGATAAGTTGTATGGGTCATCTTATTTGAGAAAAGAGAAATGGAACTCTTTCTGACAATTCTTCCAGTTATCTGCAGTCTGCTCCATACTATGTACAATTTGTACAACTTGCCTCGTGGTGTAACAAGAACAATCTGGAACTGAACACCCTCAAAACCATAGAAATTGTGGTAGACTTTAGAAGAACCCTTCCCATACTACCACCTCTTACAATACTAGAGAACATAGTATCAACAGTAGAGACCTTCAAATTTGTAGGTACTATTATATCACATGACCTGAAATGGACACCTAACATCAAAAACGTCATTAAAAAAGCACAACAAAGAATGTTCTTTCTGCACCAACTCAGAAAGCTCAAACTGCCCAAGGAGCTGCTGATACAGTTCTACAGATAAATTATTGAGTCTATCATCTGCACCTCTATAGCTGTCTGGTTTGGTTCTACAACCCAACAGGACAGACACAGACTTCAGAGGATAATTAGGACTGCAGAAAAAACAATTACCAACCGGCCTTAAATTGAGGACCTGTATACTGCACGAGTCAAAAAGAGGGCTGTGAAAATATTCACAGACCCCTCACATCCTGGACATAAACTGCTTCAACTCCTACCCTCAAAACAATGCTATAGAGCACTGCACACCAGAACAACTAGACACAAGGACAGTTTTTCCCCAAAAACCATCACTCTGCTACACAAATAATTCCCTCAACACTGTCCAACTATTTACAAAGTCTGCACTACTATTACTATTAATCTTCTCATCACTCCTTATCACCTATCCCCTCCCACTTGTGACTGTATGACTGTAACTTTGTCCCTTATATCTTTACGATTTACATTGACTGTTTCCTAGTATGATTTGATTGCTTATTGTACCCTATGACTATTATTAAGTGTTGTACCTTATGATTCTTGACTCTTGACAAATGTATCTTTTCTTTTCTGTATACTGAGAGCATTTGCACCAAGACAAATTTATTGTGTGTCCACATAACTGACCTCTGTGATCATATTAAGAGCAACTGCGTCCTCTTCGCTGATGATGTAAAGCTGTTCAACATCACAGACAATACTGCTACCCTTCAAAAAGACCTCGACTATGTATCAGAATGGTCAAACAAATAGCAACTTCAAATCTCAACAAACAAATGCTCTGCCTTACATATTGGCAAAAAAAATCAGAAAATAAAATACAGGCTGAATAGTCAAGACCTTGTTAATGATCCAAACTCTGTCAAAGACCTTGGAGTACTCATCTCTAATGATCTAAGTGCTAGAGCCCACTGTAACTACATAGCCAAAAAGGCGCTAAGAGTTGTTAACCTAATCCTTCGTAGCTTTTTCTCTGGTAATATTACACTACTAACTAGAGCATACAAAAAATTTGCTAGACCAATACTCGAATACAGCTCATCAGTCTGGAACTCACATTATGTATCTGATATCAACACAGTTGAGAAAGTCCAGAAATATTTCACAAGAAGAGTTCTCCACTCCTCTACTCGTTGCAGAATACCTTATGCCACCAGACTTGAAATTCTAGACCTAGAAAACCTAGAACTACGCCGCCTTCAGTCCGATTTAAGTATAGTATATAAAATCATACATTGCAATGTCCTACCTGTCAATGAATACTTCAGCTTCAATCATAACAATACAAGAGCAAACAATAGATACAAATTCAAGGTTAATCGCACCAAACTTGATTACAGGAAATATGACTCCAGCAACAGAGTGGTCAATGTCTGGAATACTCTACCTGACTATGGTTTCTCCCCCAAACCCCAAAAACTTTAACCTTAGACTGTCTACTATTGACCTCACCCCTTTCCTAAGACGTCTGTAGGGGACATAAGCGCACCAACCGTCCCTGTCCTATTGCTTCTTTTATTTTTCTTATTATGTATCCATGTATTTCTAACTATGTTTTTACTTATACCTGTTACCTTGTAAGCAATTGACAAACCAAATAAAATAAAATAAAAATAATGCATGTTTGATCTTAGGTAGTGTTCAAAACAGGATTACAGATGGAATCCTTCTTCAATGGTAAAGAATGATATGCAGCTATACTGGAGTAAACACCAAACCATACTTGCATTCCATTTGCTGTCTCCATTGTCAATCTCTGTCCTCTATTTCTTGCATCTGTTCTGACCCACAGCCTGCTTCGTGAATAGGCCAGTCCATTATAGGCCAGGTAATTGATTTCCTGATCTAGCTTTGCTGTTACCCCCTTTAAATACATGATTGATCGGCCTGGAAGAAATCTACTAGTCAAGGAACTACATCAAGTACAAAGAGGGTCAAATGACAAAATTCTTGACTCAGCTTTTTTGTATTGTCTGCCTCTTCTCCCACTTGAATGCCTCCCAAGTAATAGTCAGGTACGATAAAGAAAATTATAGGGGAAAGACTTAGAATAACATTATTGTCACTTTGAATGTACATTAATCGGCATACATTAAAATGAAATTTAGCTGCATACAGCTCTCCAAGGATCACCACCAGAGGTGGGATTCAGCACATTCTGACCAGTTCTGAAGCGGAAGCGAAAATTTTGAGTAGTTTGGAGAACCAGCAAATATCACTTCTGACTGGCCCCACCCCATCTATTCTCTGCCTCCCGAATCCCAGGTGATCGGCTGGGTCTTCTTTTGTTGCCCTGCATAGGAGAATGGAGCTGGAAAGCAGGTTAGTGGGGTGGGGAGGGAATGGGATTTTGCAGTAACCTTCACCTGGAGTGGGGTAGGAATGGAGATTTTATAGTATCCTTCCCCTGCCACACCCACCATGCCACGCCCACCAAGCCACAGCCACAGAACCAGTAGTAAAAAATTTTTGAATCCCACCACTAGTCACCACCTCTGATATACACTACATAAATATGACAAAATAAATAAATAATACATAAATACAAAATTATGCATACACCCACATATGTATTAACCAGCAAGTGAAATACTGTAGCCCCAGAGAGAAAGGAAGCAAACTGCGTAAATTGCACAAATAGCTAGATGCACTAGAGTAGAGAACTGAAAATGGCCAGCTGCTGGCCAACTATACCTCTTGTTTTATATGGAACAAGGTAGTAATTAAAATTGACAAATATAGAAAAAGTAGCAAATAAGCAACAAAAGTCTAGTTTAATATCCCTTTATTTATTTTGGGAATGGCAAAATAGGCTCCCAGAATGAGGGAAAGCAGAGCTGCTGTATTAAAAGGTAAATATTATTTTACTTGTCAGGTGTAAAACATCCATTTTTATGATATTCACAACAGGTCATCTCATTCCACCTCCAACGTAACAGTCAACAAAGCATTAGCGATCTTATTTATCTCAAAGCTGTGATGGGATAACATCAACTCAAGGGAGAAAATATTATTCTAAACGCTGTAGATTTAATGAAGCCTTAATGTTATTGTTTTTTTCTCCATAGGATGAACATGTCAAGAGGGCAACATCATAAATTCAAAGGGAAGGTTGGGACAGAAAGAGCAACTAAAGTCTACTTTAATATCTTTTACTACTACTGTAGTAAAAGTGTCAGTAGGGATATGAGCTTATACAGGATAATGAAGGCTAAGGTCATTTCAGTGAGAGCGATCAGAGTGGAATAGTTGAAGCAATGGTAATATAAAAAACCATGGTGGCGCAGTGGTTAGAATGCAGTATTGAAGGCTAATTCTGTCCACAGCCAGTAGTTGGATCCTGACTGATGGCTCAAAGTTGACTCAGCTTTCCATCCTTCTCAGGTTAGTAAAATGAAAACCCAGTTTTTTGGGGGCAATATGCTGACTCTGTAAAATGCTTAGAAGATGCTGTAGAGCATGATGAAGCAGTATATAAGTCTAAATGCTATTACTATCACTATTGTGAAAACTGGACCAGAAAAAGGAAATAACATGCTTGATTACATGAGCACTCAGAAAAACTGGTCTACTTACCCTTTTTCTTCTCTTTAATATAGATGTGAGAGATAAAGGATGCTAGGCATTTATCTGATCCAGAATTTACATGGAAGAAGAACAAAGAGGGAAAGAAATGGTATATATGAATAGTACAGAGATCTTTTACTAATATTTTATAACAGAAATGCAAAGAAATTAATGATGATGATAATTTTGTGTTATTTATGACCTCATGTATTGGTGTCATAAAATATCTTTGTTTCTTTAGTCCACACTTGCCTTGTAATTAAATCTCCTTTGAATTACAATTATATTTTGTTTTAAAAATGTATGTTGTAAGCCATCCAGAGTTATGTAAAATGAATGGCCACATTCATTTTTTAAATAAATAAATAAATAACCAACCAGATTAATAGTTTTCAATATTAAATTTCAGTTTTAAACTTGGTTGTCTTTTCTATGGATTTGTTGAGTTTTCATAAATTATCTAACTAGAGCTGTTAAAAAAGCCTTGTTATCGTTTGCTGTTATTTCTTACCCATTATCTTGAAATGGCCAACATGCTATTTAATCTTGTAAATTTGAATATCTAACAACTGTCTAACACAACTTGACTCTTAACATTCTGATGACCATCTAATATTCAAAATATCCCTCTGCTAAGTAGAATACAGAGTGACAAACCTGACTTTCTAATATATTTGTAATTTAACTAAAAACTCATCTCAGCAAAGATCTTATGGCACCTTAAAAGCTAGACTCTACTTCAGTGGATTCATGTAAATATATATATATATATATATATATGTATGTATGTGTGTATGTATGTATGTATATATGTATGTACATACATACATACACACATATACACATACATGTTTCCCTGAAAATAAGATTTATCCCAAAAATAAGTCCTAGCATGTTTTTCCATGTGTGTCTAATGTAAGTCCTACTCCCAAAATAAGCCCTACTTAAGAGCTTGAGCAGCTGGCCAGCCACCCATTCCATCTGATTGCTTGTGGTGCTGCAGCCACAAGTTGAAGTGGGGTGGTTCTGGAACTGCCTCATGCGCCCCACACTGGCTTACCTCAGGGCCTCCATAGCCAGGCCATCCATGCCCTGACAACTGCCTCACGGTGGCAGCACAAGCATCCATGTGCAGCAGGAGCCCTCATGACTGCTGGTCCACTTCTTCTGCTTGCTTGCAGCCTAAATGGAGGAGGAGGCTGAGCAGTGTGTTGTTGCCATGGCCACGAGATGAGGTAGATATCGGGGAATGGACAGCCTGGCTTCAAGGCCCTTAGGTAAGCCACTAAGAGGTGCCTGGGGCAGCTCCACCCAACCCCGCCTCGCCTCATGGTTGCAACACTGGCACATTGCTCTGCCTCCTGTTCCATTGTGGCTGTGAACAAGCAGAAGAAGTGGGATGGTGGCCACATGGGGTCCTGCTGGATAGAGCTGCTGGAGCTGCTGCCATGAGGCAAGGCATATGTTGGGGCATAGGTGATCTGGCTGCGGGGCCCTGAGGTAAGCCGGTATAGTGGGCAAGAAATATAGGTAGATAGGTGTGTGTTTGTGTGTGTGTCTGCCAAATAAAGATTATACATATAATAATAAATAATAAATGTATATACACACACAGAGAAACTTTTCTCTTTGGCTGATAGATGTACACAGATGGGCAGAGAAGAAAATGAAATGTTGATAATTTGAATGGTAATGAAATGCAAGATGTACAGACTGTGACAATTCAATTAAAACTCAAATGTATGCAAAGAAAACATACCAACTATTGGAAACTACAGTAATTGGTGATAAAACCACTGTTTTAGAATAGCTTAGTAAATTAATGATTTTAGTAAGATAGAAAACCATTGTTTCCTAAATGGGTTAGGAATTTGCTACACTATATCTAATTCAAATTATTTCAATTTGGAGTATCTTTTTTGAAAGTCCTCCACTAACGGCTTCCATGTTTCAAAGCAACAGATTGTATTAGAAATTGACATTTTCATTTACTTATTTTAAATATTGCCGTTTCTGGTGTCAGATTTGGAGTCATTTATTCTATTGTGATATCTCTGACCTATTTGTCCTTGATTTAAGGAAAAATGGAACAAAGAAAACAAGTTCCTAAGTGGTAGACTGATTATTAGACATGTGACAGAATTGTCAGAATGTGTTTGAGAACAGAGTTTGCCTCTATAACTTACTAAATACAAGCCTTAAAACAGATGAAGTTCCAACTTTTCTTTTCACAGAACGAATACAGTAAGATAATGGAAAAATGGGTACATATCATGACGGTAGAATATTTTCTATATTTTATATTTTGTGCCATATTTAGCCCATTATTAAAACTTATTTGTACATTATGAATTACAGGTATTAACCTGAGATAGATAGATAGATAGATAGATAGATAGATAGATAGATAGATAGATAGATAGATAGATAGATAGATAGATAGACAGACAGACAGACAGACAGACAGACAGACAGACAGACAGACAGACAGACAGACAGACAGACAGATAGATAGATAGTATATATGTGAGAGAGAGAGAGACAGAGAGACAGAGAGACAGAGACACAGAGAGAGAGCATTTCTACTTTTGATTCAAAAACAATACTATTGTAATGTAGCCAAAATGTTGCTACATACAAAAAAAAGGAGATACTGATAGATTTAGAAAAAATCCAAGATGTTCATCAATAAAAATTCAGCAGGAAATATCTATATGGCTAGGATTTCCCAAAAACATCCCGTTAAGAATTGTGTGTGCTAGGTAGACTTGAAATATTGCTAGAGGTACATTAATGAAAAATCACGCAAGATGATATGACTGATGTCCTGGAACAGTGAAAGAAGGATTTCACATGACAATAGTTTATTTTGTGTCCTGATATTTTTTTTGTCTAACTCTAAATGTGTATACTATTTAATTTTTGTGTCTGCTTGATTGTTTAAAATCTTCAATTCTGCAAAACACTTCAGCACAGGATTTTTGAATAAATGCACCTCAAATCGGATAATATACATATTACATTCAAAATCCAGCACCAGATCCACTGGATTGAAATTTGGTAACATTGTGGCCACTTCAGTGCTGCCATGCTGCAGCGTTCAGTTGCAGTCACATGATCATCATTTCCAATGCTTCCTGCCAACTTTCTGTGAAGTCATTGGGAAAGCCGGCAGGAAATTGGAAATTGCTCCCACTTCCACTGCTTTTTTGCTCACCCATGGTCATTCTGTTCTCTTTTTGGATATGAAAATATCCCTGAAACAATGATCAATAGTTACAGGTTATCTGGTAATCCTCTGAAATTTCAACATAAAGTATTTCTTTGTTTAATGAAAGCTGTCTCTTTTGAGTATCCACTTGCAATATTATATTGCATTGTACTTACACAGGAGAGTCAGACAGCATCTTAGATTTATCAGTGAAAACTGTTGCTTTAAAGTTGTATTAGACTAATCCATCACTACAGTTAGCTATTCCTCTAATGATATATTAGTGTAATAATCTGATCAAGGCACAGTGATGATATATTACTCAAAATATGGCATCATTTATGGAAGTAAGATTCCAGGAAACTGTTCAGCATAATTACAGCCTTTTGGCTGACTTTTACTAGAAATAAAGTCAGCCAATATTCACAGTATAATAGCATCTGCTTTCCTAAAGTGAGAGTAGTGACAATCAAAAGACAGATTTCTCAGTATGGTTTAGTTGCAAGAGACTGGGCAATTCCTTCATTTTGTAGAAATAGATCAAATCATTGATTGAGAGATATAGTAGGGTAAAGCTATTTTTCATTACATCACCCACTCCTTTCTCTTTTAGACCCATGATTATTTCAAAGTGGTTAACATTTTTTAAAAAAATTTCTATTGGATTTTTAACATTTTGCAACTGTAGTAAAGTGTGTTTGAAATTGCCGTATGCACTGAAGGGAAATGTTCCATCATGCTTGTATACCACTTGGGTCAAAGCTGTGTTGTATTGGCTGCATTGATTGACAGAAGTTTACTAAAGCTTGAAATAACAAGCTGTTGCTATAAGAGAGATACATTTTTGCTACTGGATTATGTCTATCCCCTAAGTATCTCTGTTTCAATAGGAGAGGATATCTGCAGGGAATTGGTAGAAGAAGTGGAAGTGCTGAATTTTTTCCCAGTGGGCTGTTTATCTTCATGGAAAATCTGTTGGGGGCTGTATGCTGGGGTTAGAATAGTGTGAGGAGATAGGAAAAAAGCAGGCTTACCTAGAAGGCAGGGTTAAATATGTCATCAATCTGGAGTAATTGCATTACCAAAGAGATCCAAGTCCGGTCACCCTTGAATTATACTGACTCTTATCTAGGGCCAATGTAGCTTTTACTGTTAGTTGACTAGGTTCTTCTATATAGGTCGCAATAATAAACTCTTCTATGATATAAATTCAATTAATGTTCCTGGTTATTCATGCCTAACAGGTGAGTAAAAAAAGGATTGGAGCTCAAACCAAACAGTGTTAAATGGGAAAATCACTTTTTTTCCCTGAGACACAGCTAAGGACCCTTTCCCCTTTGTTTTGGTAGTGGAATTCTTTTTTTTTCAACATGGGAAAGGCTGGAATTATTTTCTTCTGTTCTTTTTATAATTCAATAAAGACATATAAAGATTTAGTACTGCTCATATGCCATAGCAAGAAGGAATTTTATAAGCAAACACACGGACTTCTCTTTTTTTTCCTGCATAGTAGGGGGTGGCATTAATTATGGTTGAATAAGAAACTTTGCATCCTTTTAAAAATATTCTGACTTATACTGATTTTTTGTGGTTATTATTATTATAGTTGCATGACTTGTATAAAACACAATGGTGGGATTTTTTTTTTTTTTGGACCATAGGAATTAACAATTTTATTTTGGCATAACTTTCCATGGATTTCAGTCCATTCATAAGTTTGTAACAAAATAAATGTCTTTAAGATACTTTAGTAGCAACAGGTTGACCATTAGCCATCTGGAAATGCTACATCTCTTTCTGCCCTATCTTCATTTGCTCTTCTACAGAAGAAGACCCTCCATCTATATTTGATCAATCATCAAGTAAAAATGTGAAAAGTTAAAAACTGAAAGAAGAAAACATTAAAGAAAATGATTTCTGGAGGCCTAAGATTAATAGCTAAAGAGGGAGATAGAAATCTGAGACTTAGTAATAGGCAAGAGATGTTGGAACAGAGAATAAGAGAGTATGAATCATAAAGGAAAAGACCTCCAGTAAATTGTAAACTGTGCTAGGTAGCAAATCCAACTTATTTGTGGTTTATCTTTTTTTTATTGTTGCCATCTCCTAATGAGGTGTAATATAATAAAAACATTATATAGTATTTTACTGCTTTTGTTATTATTTTAATAGAAAAGTAAGATATAAATAGTTTATAAATAAAGCCAAAATTTTCATAATGGAAGGTGGCAATGTTTTCATTCTGCATGTGGTTCTGAAATTACAAAGCAAAAGTTATAGTGCTTCAAAAGCAGGAATATCTGATTTGGAACCACATTTTAAAGGGAAAAGTCTGGACCAGGAGTTTGAATTGAAAATGTCTGTTCCATTAAATATACCTATCAATTGTTGGGATATGCAATTATATGTTAGAGATCTGAACTTGTATAGAATACCATGAGCAAGATTTTGCTAAAACTGGTATGGGCTTTGCATAGCTTATGGCATATTGGTCAAACATGTCCAAATGTGTGCATAAGCACACCAACGTGCCTACCGTCCCTGTCCTATTGTTTCTTTTATATTTTATTTTTCTTATATGTATCCATGTATTCATAACTATGTTTTACTTATACCTATTAACTTGTAAGCAATTGACAAATAAATAAATAAATAAACAAATAAATAAATATATAAAATGGGCTGCAATCATACCCTCTCCATATATTTAATGGAACAGACATTTAATGGAATGTAATATGTGATTGGGCACTATGAAGTTGGTAACCTACTTTATTCTCTGCCTTTCTTACCAAAAAGAATTACATGAAATCGTTGAGTGATTATAACTATGATAGGCAATGTAGAATTCTTTAGAATAGAATTCTTTATTGGCCAATAAAGATTTCTTGTGTAATTGGACACAAAAGGAATTTGTCTTGGTGAATATGCTCTCCATGTACATAAAAGAAACGATATATTCATCAAGAGTCAAAAATCATAAGGTACAACACTTAGTAATAGTCATAGGGTACATTAAGCAATCAAATCATACTAGGAAACAGTCAATATAAATTGTAAGGATACAAGCGACAAAGTTACAGTCATACAGCCACAAGTGGGAAGGAATGGGCAATAAGGAGTGATGAGACGATTAATAGTAATAGTAATGCAGACTTTGTAAATAGTTCGACAATGTTGAAGTAATTATTTGTTTAGCAGAGTGATGGCGTTCGGGGAAAAACTGTCCTTGTGTCTAGTTGTTCTGTTGTGCAGTGCTCTATAGCATCGCTTTGAGGCTAGGTATTGAAACAGTTTATGTCCAGAATGTGAGGGGGTCTGTAAATATTTTCACAGCCCTCTTTTTGACTCATGCTTTGAGGTTCATACAGGTCCACACATGTCCTCAATGGAAGGCAGGTTAGTAGTAATTGTTTTTTCTGCAGTCCTAATTACTCTCTGAAGTCTGTACCTGTCTTGTTGGGTTCCATTTTAGGTCTTGTGATATGATAGAATCTGGAATGTAGATCAGTATCTGTGGGCCTATCTAAAATATGAAAGATTGTGATGTAAAATATAGTAAGTGTATATAATGAAGATTAAAGGAAACAAAGAAAAAGAAAAGTGTTTGTGAAACTACAAGAAGAGTAAAAGGTAGAATTGGTCTAATCTGTTCTAATGGAGTTTTAAAAAATTATGGTGTACATTTATCATGAATTAAAGGGCTAAAATATTTTTAGAAAACATAGATTAGTATCATCCTAATTGTATGACAGTGTAGGATTGCATAGATTCTTTGATGTTTTAATACTCCGAGAAACATGCAAATAATGGCATGCAGTTGGTGGAGAACCTGAATATATATGTACAACGAAATTTCATTTTAATGTATGCCAATGTGTACATTCAAAACGACAATAAAATTATTCTACTGTGTCTGTGTGTTTTTGTGTGTGTATGCATGCATGTATGTATTTGTAGATGCATTTTTCTGTTTAGACAGAATGTTTTCTAAAGATAGGAAAATTGAGTGAGAAATGTTAAGATGGATAAAAACATAGTGAGTAATATATGGTCCATTGTGAAGAATGAATATTTCTCAACAGAAACAAATATGGGAGAATACGAAGGATATTTTTAACCCACCTTCTTGTATGGAAGTAAAAGAAGGTTGATAATAATTGAATTCAATTGGAATTGAAATGTGTGTGGCTCAACAGGAACAAATGGCGACAGGAATGAAAGAATTATAAAGTAATGTGGTCTGAATGCAAAAATGAAACCAAGTGTTTCCCATCCTGACCTTCTGCATGGCAACTTCTTCATGTACGATCTTCTGAGCCCAGAATTCCCAATTGTCTAGGACAAGGGTCTTCAAACTTGGCAAGTGTATTTCAACCCCCAGAATTCCTGAGCTAATATGTCTGGAGGAGGAATTCTGGGAGTTGAAGTCCACAAGTCTTAAAGCTGTCAAGCTTGAAGACCCTTAGTCTAGGAGTTGAAGTCCATACATACAGAGATTGCCAAGGGTGAGAAACACTGTACTAGACAAAAGTTTCTCCTAAGCTAGAAAGAGGAAGTAATTATCCAATAATGAGAGGGTTTTTTAAATTTCTCACTGGGGGAATAGCAGGTGAGTAGAGCAGTGATATGCAGATTGAAGATTTCCATTTGTGGCCGAAAGAGGTTCAGACATACAGCTCCTCATTATTACTAATCACAAGATCACAAGAGTAAGCAAAAGTGACTCCATAATTGTCAAAGTTATTATCTTAGGATTGTTCCTATTCTAGGTAAAGTTATTATCTAAGGCAGCAGATGGTACAATATGAAAATTATATCAAAAAGTTGGAAAGCAAAGTGTTTTGATCTACCAATCAGTCTCTTCTCTCATTAGTAGACATTGTACAGAATAGAAATATGCCTTATGGTTCATGCTTCAACCCTCCAAAGAACATGTCCCTCCACAAGAATATGAATTGGGGCTTGTGTTTCCCTCAATTATGCACTAAATGCCATTCTGTGACAATTTCTACTCTTGGGTAACAAGTTATATTATATTATGATATAGCCTAGTACATTTCTTTGGAAAAATAATATGAGCCCACATGTTGATGGGGAAAATGTGGTTTCTAGGGACAAATGAGGTGTTTGGTTTTTGTTTTGAAGGAAGAAAATTATTCTTTAGAGGCCAAGAAGATTAAAACAAAATATTTGTTGTGCCAAGATTGAGTTTTCTTTCAAAATGTTTTTCCCCCCAGGAAGCAATGCTCTTCAGCCAGTTGCTCTCGGCTCAGAGTGCCTCATCAGTCTACCCAGCTACTGACTAAAGTATATTCAGTTATATACAAGCAAAATAGCATATGGTTCAGCATCAGTTCATGGACTCAGTGAATATGTGAAATAAGTTCCAAGTTTATTCTGTGTTTCAGCATTCATGTTGAAAACAGCAAATTAGAAGATGCATCAAATTAAAGTCCTGTCTCAAACGGGATTATATATGTTTAGCAGTGGCATTTCTAATGAGAAACTTGGGGACTTAATGTTAGAATAAGTTTTAGATTTATTATATCGATTTTATAAGGAAATGGGGAGTTGCAAAATACTTAAGTTTAATGAACAATAAAAAGGCAAGAAATTAGTTTGATAACCATGCTTATTGCAAAATGCAGCCTCTGAAGAGAATGGTGGTATAACTTCAGATAATAAATAGGAGAAATAGAATGTATGAATTTTTATGATCTCTCTGTCTCTCTCTCTGTGGCTGAGTGGGTGGGTGGATATATGTATGAATGGAGTAGGGAACTTACTGGAACAACTAGAGATGGTATCATTATCTCTGAATAGCTATTTGAACTAAATAGCCATCAATGCTATCAAGATTTATTTCCCAAGCGTCTCTCTTCAAGCATTATGATGAATTCATGACAACTTGGAGTCACCATTTAATTTCCTGTTTTGCCATGGAGTATCCTTAATGTATCATTAGCAGATTTAACAGATTAACAGATTGGAAGGGATCTTGTAGGTCTTCTAGTCCAACTCACCCACCCAAGCAGGAGACCCTACACCATTTGTGATCAATAGCATTCCAGTCTCTTTTTGAAAGCTTCATTCCAGTGATGAAGCTCCCACAACTTCCAAGCAAGCTGTTCCAGTGAGATTGTTCTCACTGTCAGAAAATTTCTCCTTATTTTTAGGTTGAATCTCTCCTTGATCAGTTTCCACCCATTATTCCTTGTCTGGCCTTCAGGTGCTTTGGAAAACAGCTTGATCCCTTCTTCTGTGGTAGCCCCTCAAATATTGGAACTATCATGTCAGCCCTGGTCCTTCTCTTATCCTTCTCTTATCCTTCCCTTATTACTCTTATCTGTTGAAAACAATGGCTCTTCATTGGTGAAGGAAGGTCATCACTTCTTGCATTTTCCAGTACAGTGGATCCATTTTTGTTTTGGAAGCACACAAGATGCTGGATAAAATATACATGTTGCCTTAATATTAAATGAGACACCACTGTTGTTGCCCAACTGACAGTAGTAGCATTATTCTAGTATTATTTCAAACATGCTGGGATCCCTTGGCATAAGCAAGAAGTGGGACTTCTGGGGAAGGAAAGATGAACGGAAGATGATATTTTGTAAATGAAAAGAAACAAAGTTTTAGGACATTAATTACAGGGTTTAAAGGTCAAGACTTTTAGGAAGGAATCCATTTATTTGTTCAAGTTTAAAATAGATATATTATTATCTCTGGAAACTGTTAATAGACCTGCCAACATCAAGACTGAAATGATGAGGTTTAATGATTTGTTTATAGATAAGAGATGGTATATATAAGAAGAGTTTATTTGTTGTATTTTAAGAGAAAGTGGTAAATTATTAAAATTGTGTGTGCTTGAGTGATAAGGGCAAAAGTAATGTATTACAAAACACCTGTGGCCTGTCATTTTTATATCCACTGTCAAATCAGTCAGTCATGATAGTTATACTGTTTTTGTTCCACAGCATCTTTTAAATATAGTCTATCTATCAAGGCAGATACTCTTAAAATTAGTCCATTGTTGGTCCAAAGTATCCTTCAATATATTCAATGTTAAAATATTTTGCTTCGTTCTGTACTAGTAAGTTGAGCTTGAGTCTTCTTTTCCTTTAAATTATAATCTTTAGGTTCTTCTAGTTCCTGCTGGTGTCCACTTTTTAATGTCTTAAGTTTTTTTTGAAGAATTCAAGACAAAAGCATTTTCCTGAAGGAAGGATTCTTTATAATTAATTCCAAAATCTTACTTCAAATTTATCTGGACCCTTAGTCCAGATATGTGGTATTCAGCAGGTTCTCACCAGTTCTGAAGACCCGGTAGCAGAAAAATTTAGTAGTTCGGAGAATCGGAAAATACCACCTCTGACTGGCCCCGCCCCCACCTATTCTATGTCTCCTGAGTCCCAGCTAATCGGCTGGGTCTTCTTTTGTTGCCCTGCACAGGAGAATGGAGCTGGGAAGCAGGTTAGTTGGGTGGGGAGGGAATGGGATTTTGCAGTACCCTTCCCCTGGAGTGGGAAAGGAATGGAGATTTTACAGTACTCTTCTCCTGCCATGCCCACCAAGCCACGCCCACAGAACCAGTAGTAAAAAAATTTGAATCCACCACTGCCTTATTTATCTATTTGTAACCTTCTAAAATGAAAATTTTAATGATTCTCTTGCTGTTTATTCCAGAGCGGGGGGAGTGTACAATGCCCATAATTCTCACCAATAGGGTTAGTGAGTTGTCTGAAAAGCTTTTGACTGTGAGAAGGAAGGAAGAATACACTACTTTTAAAATTCAGGAGAAAAAGATGACACTTCTGTGTGGTAATAAGGCTGTGATGAACTCAGCCCATTTTCCCCAAAATTATTGGAAGCAGGAGTATTTGAAGGAAATCAGAATTAGGTTTTATGCCACTGTAATACCAGCAAAGCAGCTGTGAAGTTTGAAATGGAAACTATAGCAGGTCAACACCACAGTGAATATCAGAGTAGCTGTGTGAATGATGTTCCATAAAATAAAATTATATTTGAACAGGACAGTTCTTTCAAAGAACAGTATAATGAAGAAAACTGGATGGGTTTTGTAGCACAGGCTTTAGAAATATGTGGTTTTCAAAAAAAAAAATGTTCTGTGAAATCTGGTACTACAGAGGGCCTAAAAAGAAAACCCTGATTTTACTTTTTGCTGAACATTACACCTGAAAAGAGATGATGAAAAGAAAGGATGAAAGAGATTATATATATTGCATAGATATTCCTAGGGATGGTAGCTGGTATCAAGCTGGGCTCCACATCTCTAAATCCAAACATTACAAGTCTAATATTTTGTATTCTGTAGAAGCCGATCAGAAAACTCAGCTACTATAAAAAGATGGAATGCTTTCTTCTTGTAGCTGGGAGCTCTTCTGTTTAAGCACTGTGTGGTTCCTTATCTATACAATATATTTGCGGCCAAAGCATTTAACTGCCAGACACACACAAACACAACCATTATAAAAGCCAGAAATTACATAGGTTTGGTAGTGCTTGACTTTCCCAGATCTAAATGCAGCTATATAAATGTCTGCTGTTTGAATATTCCCATATTGTAGTGCTACTGCTTCTTTGTTTAGCAGTTCAAAAGATCTGAAAAGGTCTATGGAGAATATTATGCTGCCTTGTTCCACGCATTATTGGTGCTTCCTGTTGTGGTTAGCCAACAGCAGGTGCAGATGGCTGAGGAGAGCGATGACTTTGATGAGGGGCCAGGACCATCAGGGAGTGGACTGCTGCCTTCAGGGATTGTGGGAGCTGGCAGCAGTGATGAGGAGGTTCCCAAGGAGCCTGTGCCAAGTGCTCGTAAGCACAGGATGATTCATAGAAGAGAACAGCTGGAGCAGTACAGGTGACTCCGAAGTAAGGATGCAACGTAATGGCCCCTCCCTCCAGGGAATATAAGCCTGATTTCAAAAGGTTTTTGCTTTTGCAGAAAACAAAAACATTCTAAGGACTCAGCATTGTGTGTGGAGATTTGGCTTATCTGAAGAATTCTGTCAAGGCTTTTCTGGTTGGACTAATTGACTGCAAGCCATCTTTTATCCACAAAGAAGTTTATTTGTAGATTAAAGCTGAGAAGGTTTGAGTTGCTGTGTTTGTTTGAGATTTTCTTGCTGGTAACAGGGTTGGGTCAGAACACTTCCATACTAATGTCTAATGCTACAATAATTCTTATTTCAAACAGATTGAAATTTCAAATATCAGAGTATTTCTTAAAAAAAAATTAACTAGCTGACAAAATGTAGCTCAGCTATATTTTAATGTGAACTTATGTACTTTCAAATTTTCTATGCAACACCTGAACTGAAAATAATTTTCCTTCAAAATTCTTTTTAATTTTTTTTTAAAAATATGTTCTTCTAATAAACTTCACCTCTGAACAAATTATAAGTGTCTGCACAATAATATAAGATATTCTGGGGAAACAGTGTGCATTAGCTAAAGTTTCACACAAAACTATAAATCACAAGAAAAGATAAGAATTTTTTTGTATTGAAAATTTTATAAGATGAACAAACTAATTGTATTACTATTTTGTGATTAATATTGATATGTCTATTATGATTATTTTTATAATTAATGTTGTGTCTCTACTTAAAACTGTCTGTGCCCAGACAACACACTGTTCAGACAGATATGGAATTTTTTATTTGTATTAAAAATGAATCAATAATACATACACGTGTGTGTGTATGTGTGTATGTGTGTGTATAAAAAGTGAAATACCACTCATGCATCATCAGAAAATCTCCAGAACTGTAAAGCCTACAAACTTGAAATTTGGCACGTATGTTCCTCTTGGCTTCTAGGTGCTCACTAAGAAAGGATTTTTTGAAATGACCATCAGATCATTAATATTTCATATATTAATATTAACACACTCTGATGCTAAGGAGTTCTACTCCCGCTCCCCACCTGAAAAGAAATTTGTTCCAAATGCAAAACACAAGCAGAGGAGTTTCAGTTTCACAGCAACAACCAGCTTTAGTACAAAACAGTTGAGCTAAGCCACACCCAGGCTCCTTGCTGTCTCCTTCTTGCACACACAGCAAATACTGTTTCAGTTTCCAAACAGCCCTCAATTGTCTCACACACTGACAGGATGCTAGCCAGATGAATAACGATGGATGCTGGTAGGCAGAGGCACAGTTTTTCCCCCCCATTTTCCTTCCCAAAAACTAAGCCCGATCACATAGTTTTGTAGTGAAGCACGGGTAGAGCTTGCACACACACACACACGAATTTGACATGTCTCTCAAAAGTGATAAATTTTACGGATCAATGCTGTAAAGATTATTCAGATTATGGTATCCAGCAGCTAGTTTTGGATGAGAAGTCTACTCACCAAACTTCTGAGTTTAATATAGTCTAATCCAATTAATCTTGAAAACAAAATTAATTCTGTTGAGTTGGTGAATATTTCTACTCCAGAATCTTTCCTGTTTACCCATCAAAGTCAGGTATAAATTTTAATAGTAAAAAATGGGAAATACTTCATCCTTATGGTTTGGGTACATTTGTGACATTAAGAGAATCAACCATCACTTATCTTTCCACGGAAAAGCAACATGATTTGTTCAACTTACGTTGTTCTGGAATTTTGCTTCTTCTCATATTACCAAGTCTTCTAGCTAGGAATGGAGAAATATATCAGCCCCAAAACATAAATCAGACCAAGAAATCAATGCCAGATAGGATAGGACTACCTTTTAAAAATAGCTTTAGTAACAGAATCTTGCCAGTCTGAATGTGCTTTCCCTTTCTTTACTTTATCATTGTGTAAACTAGAGAGGGTATTTGTCTGTGAAGTTTTCTCGAGTTATTTTCTTGGAGCAAGCTCAAGTCTTGTTATCTTACTGTTGCCTTGGTAGAGGGTCTTCCTCCTGTCATCCAAGGCCTTCCCTCTGCCCCTTACAGCAGCAGTTCTTAACCCTTCTGGCTCCAGAGACCAGCGGTGGTGGCAGTAGATGTGATGGATGGTTTGGCACACGCAACCTAGATCCCATGTGGGTGCAAATGAATAAAATAGAATAACAGCATTGGAAGGGACCTTGGAGGTCTTCTAGTCCAACCTCTGCTCAGGCAGGAAACCCTTTACCAGTGATGGTGAACCTATGGCACGCCTGCCAGAGTTGATATGCATAGCTTTCTCTCTAGGCACGCAAGCCATCGCTCCAGCTCAGCTCCACTGCACATGCGCAACTCCCATTGGCCACACATGCACTGGGGTGGGACATATGTGGGGGCAAGTGCACATGCACCAGGAGGGACAAGGCATACATGCAGGGGTCACACATGCATGTGTGGGGGCAGGGTACATGCATGGGGGTCACACATGCATGCGTGGGGGCACAGGAGGGTCACACGGAAGCACGGGGTGCACTTGGGTGTTATATTTCATGGATGGTTAGCCATCACTGCCCTATACCATTTCAGACAAATGGTTGTCCAATCTTTTCTTAAAAACTTCCAATATTGGAGCATTTACAACTTCTGGAGACATGTTGTCCCACTAATTAATTGTTCTAACTGTCAGAAAATTTGACCTTAGTTCTAGGTTGCTTCTCTCCCTGATTAGTTTCCACCCATTGCTTCTTGTCTTGACCTTTATGTACTCACCCACCTGTGCGGTCCAGTTCCCAACAGACTGTGGACTAGTATCAGTCTGCAAACCAGGATTTCAGACCCTGTCCTAGAGCAGTGGTGGCTAACCTTTTTGGGGTCCTGTGCCAAAAATTGTGTGCATGCTTGCGCATGTGCACACTCACGTGCTAGCACCCAGAAGGCAACGTGCATGCTTTCCCATGCCCCCTGCGCATGTGCGCGCAATCCTCCCCATCACCCCCTTACCTGCACTGCACCTCATAGCTGATTTGGGGCTGGTTTGAGGCCTTTTTTGGCCTCCCAGAGTCTTGAAAAAAGCCTTTGCAGGCCGAATAATATGCCTGTTTTGTCACTTCCTATAATACCAGAAATGACAAAATGGGCCTATTATTTGGCCTGCAAAGCCTGCAGAGGCTTTTTTTAAGCTTCTGGAAAGCCGAAAAAGGCCTCAAACCATAGGCGTGCCATCACGGCCCTAGAGTATCCCGAGTACATAACTGTAGAAAGATTTCATTAGACAGAAAGCCAAAGTCAAGTAGATAGAATTATTGGTCAAAGTAGTGATCCCAATCTAATCCATAGATCAAGAACAAAATACAGTACTATATCCCAAGAGAGTTCAACTGTAAAAGCATCTAGGAATCCAGGTGAACAATCAAGATTAAAAATGTTGGCCTATATGCAAATTTCTGGAAGGATTGAAAATGGATACATCTATAGTTGTTTATGGAGGTACAGATTTTTAAGAATTGTCAATATTCTAGATTCCCAGAGAAAAAGATACGTTAGCGTATAATAAAGGTGGCATCTTAAACTATTCTATTTATGGCAACGTAAAACAAACTAACATAGATGGCCACAATATACATCTTTTAAGTGGCTCATTGCTCTGTATATTCCAGTCTGCTTGAGTTCTGCTTTGGATGACTGGGGATGTACATAGAGGGATCAAGCAAAAGTAATTCCTTGTTCTTTGAATTACAGAATATATTCTGTTGTCTCAATATATACAACTTGACAAGATTTAATCTTGACTGTGTGGGAGGAAAAGGCCTGGACACAGACAAAACCATTGGAAAAGTTACTTGTCTATCCAGCCTTCAGCTTAATTAAGGTTCTGGCTTACTTCCTAGCCACATGGGTGATTAATCATGACAAAGTGCTCTCACCTACCTTTCTATCACCTGGAAAAGATAGAAATCCATGCCCCTGTCACCCTGCTGAAATTGTACAGAATGCTCCTGTGTTTGAACAGTGTTGAAAAGCCTTTTTGCCTCAGAGCAAAGCGTTTAATCAATTATAGAGGCTACGAAGGAGATAGAATTACACAGTGATGGAAAGACCCATATGCCAGCCTAGTGACGGTCTTTTATAACGTGAAGTCCTTTAGAGCTGGTGTGGCTTGTTTGTTTTTTTTCAGCCGGCTTAGAAGAGAGACCCTCAGTAAGTTGTTCCTTCGGTTCCCTCAAGGCAAAGAGGTGTCACTTCATTTTCTCTCTTTCTTTGCCCTCCAGCGGAAGTATCTTGGGAATCTTTTTCCAAATGCTTTCTACCTCAGAGACGGTTCCCCCTCCCGCACACACACCCCATTTCCACCTCCAATGACACTCAAGTGACTGAGAATTACATTGCCTTGAAGCAATCTGTCAGAGATTCTTGGCTGAACATATATTTTGCTTTTACATAAATGACACGCTTGCTATTTAACCTTGTAATAGAAAACACTCCTTGAATACACAGAAGTTGGTTGTCTTGGTCCTGATTTAAAGTTTGCTTCCAGTAAAAGACTTTTGTGAACATTATTGCTTCATAAAGTCTTTTTAATTACTTCCACATGCCATATGTTATAATTTGTAGCCAGCTTCTACTCAAATCTCTGTAATTAACTTAGAACAAGGCAGAAAAAAGTGGTATATCAGATTAAGAAATTAGCTAATTACAATCCCCACTGTTTAACTGTAACATATTTATCAGCTAATCAATAGAAATTTTGAAATGAAACATGGACTGATGCTCAAACTCCTTATAATGTAAGGAGAAAAAAATGAACTTTGCAGTCACCATTTAAAACCAAAACCAAACAAGTATTACAGAACCAAATTAAAAAAGGATTAAAGCTGTAATAAATAAATGAACTAATAATGAAAAGAAAATTAAATGGGTTAGAGTGATAAAAAATACATTTGCTAACACATAGATTTGCCTTTTCTAATAATTGAATAGGATGGGAAAAATATTTTGCTTCTAGTCTAAACTAATAGTAATTTAGTTCATTAACCAGGAATCCTCTGCTCCCCCCGTTCCCCAGGATTCATAAATCTAGAGATCACAATGAGAACAAACTACTGGATAAAGTTTGTGGCATACAGATTTTTAAGCAGAACTGGCTCTAGCCCACAGTGCACAACCTTTTGCAATAGCAAATGTATTGGAAAGCAAGGGAGAAATGACTTTAATCAAGGCGTAAAATGAACAAATTCCAGTGAAAATTGCAGCTGTCTGAAATCTCTTCCAATTTTCCATTACTTGTTTCCATTCCCATGTTGTGTTTTTTACCTTGGTCAGTCTGAAAACCAAGGAGTATAACTTTCCAGCCTTCGATTCCAATTTGGAAAATTCTAATTGAAATATTTGCATAGGTTCCAAGATTAGGTAATCTTTCAGAGTAAGAGAATGAGTTTGGTCCAGCTTTGCCTCCATATATTCCCAACCATGGTTATTCAGGGTTGTTGTTTTTGCTATTCCTTTGCAGGTGAGTGGGAGTCAGGTATATTAGCTATATTATTTCTAGCAATTCTGACATACTCTGCCATATTTGATGTTCAGAAGTTTTTTTTCTTAAGGGCAGGCATTTTTCCTTATTACAGAAAACCCAATTATTCTGTCAATTAATTTCTGAATATTGGCATTTGTGTATATGTGTTTGTGTATGTAGACAGAAAAATAGATAGCTGGACAGATAGATATGGCAGACTGAATTATATCTCTGTAGCCCATATGAATGTTATCCTTACTAGGGTAAAGTTGTGAACCTTCCATATGTATATATTTGCGTGACCAGCAAAACTTCTTAAGTGTCCTCTCTACTAGCAGTAGCAATCAAAATTAATATACCTGCACCTGATACAAGAAGTTCCACTTATCATAAAGAAATTGAGGCATTTTTTTGCTAAATTATCAAACCCCAAGTGTTTAGAAGGCAGTAGCAAAACTTTATTTATAGTCTTCATATATAGAAACTGGTGCTTTCAATGAACTGCTATCTGTATAGGCTTTCTTCTTCCTTTCATATATGTACTGTTACTTATGCATACATTAATGAAGTGCTGCATTTTTTAAAAAAAATGTTGTGACTTGGTCTTGGATTGTAAATAAACAAATAAATAGGTATATGCATCTACCTTTATTCTCTTTACTTCCCAGAGATGCAGAAGAATCAGTATCAATTAAAATGTGAGGAAAGAACTCTAAAATCTCTTCAGAAAGATTTTGATTCTGTTGTTGTTAAGCAAGCAAAAGATATTTGGGATATGAAGAACAACAATTATGTAGGTTTCCTTTTCTCTAGTATAATTATTTTGGAGAACATTTGGGTTTACATCAAAGGAGATAGGAATAAGGCAGTGGTGGGATTCAAATTTTTGACTACTAGTTCTGTGGGCGTGGCTTGGTGGGCATGGCAGGGGAAGGATACTGTAAAATTTCCATTCCCTCCCCATTCCTAGGGGAAGGTTACTGCAAAATCCCATTCCTCCCCATCCCACTAATCTGCTTTCCAGCTCCGTTCTCCTATGCAGAGCAACAAAAGAAGACCCAACTGATCAGTTGGGATTCGGGAGGCAGAGAATAGATGAGGGCTGAAAGTGCTCAAGCTGGACATAAGTGCAAGCCCCCTCCTCTATTGCATCTAAAAGGGTCAGTGTAGTATGACCATAACTGATCATTTTTGACAGATTTATTCTCCATGATTTTGTCTAATAGCAATAGCACTTACGCTAGAACCATTCAGATTGTCACTATATCCCATTGCAAGCAAATTCCATATTTTAACTGTGCTTTGTAAAGATGTACTGTATTCTCTCTAATTAATCCTGGGTTTCCCGTGCTTCTCTACTGTTTTCCTAAGGCAGATATAGTGAATCAGGACTACCTCTTGCCCAGAGTGAGTAGAGTAATAATTCCATAGATCTTTACAGAAGGAAGGGGAGGGGGGAAGGGATAACAACAACAGACTTAAAATTAATATAAATAAATTCCAACACCTAGCTGTCAGCTCTTTTGCCAACTGCCCTTCTGAATCATTCTACCCCCAAGCTGTCCTAAAGCTCAGAATGAAGACATTGTTCTACTCTCTGATGGGAAATACTTTCACAAGGTAGGTGCTATCCAGTGGTGGGATTCTAAAACTTTTACTACCGGTTCTGTGGGCGTGACTTGATGGGCATGGCATAGCTTGGTAGGCATGGCAGGGGAAGGATACTGCAAAATCCCAGTCTCCCCCTACCCCAATAACCTGCTTTCCAGCTCTGTTCTCCTGTGCAGGGAAACAAAAGAAGACCCAGCCAATCAGCTGGGAGTCAGGAAGCAGAGAATAAATGGGGGAAGGGCCAGTCCAAGCTGGTATTTGCCGGTTCTCTGAACTACTCAAAATTTCCGCTACTGGTTTTCCAGAATTGGTCAGAACCTGCTGAATACCACCTCTGGTGCTATCGGTTTTTTAAAAAATCATTTCTTCCTCTTCCAATGTACAAGGAATTCACAGCATGCTAACCAAGTTGAGCAACTGACTTTGACCCAGTTGAAATTGAATGTCCTCTAAGTGTTAGGTTGCCAAGCCATGAAGAACTTTATAGGTATCAAGCCCCTTATGGCTGGTCCAGTAAAGTGAGAATTGTTATGATATGTACAGAATAACCTTTGAGTAACAAGGATATGCACATGGAAACATTTATGAGAATAGTTATGAATAATTATTCAGCCACACACAGATACACTAAATTGAGTTAAAGTTTACTTTAAGAAATAGCACAGTCCAATAAACGGTCCAGGTCATATACATTTAACAGTCCAAAGAATATCCAATTACAAAGTCTTCTTACCGGTTGCCTTTGTCATTTGCAATAAACAAAGATATCAAAGTATAAGCACAGCATAAATACAACAGAGAATCTTAAGATAGCAACAGAATGTCAGAGAGCACAAGCTATGTTCTCTAACTCCCTCTTATGGTAATTTGCAATATAATCAGCCAATCGGAATATAGTATAAATCAATACAGTGATTTTGTCTTAAAGCTACAAACATACATTGTTGGTTTATATATTGCCAACCCAACTAATTGGTGTACAGATTCCTAACAAGAATCCACAGATTTCAAACAGTCATTGGTAATGCTAGTCCATAAGAAAACTACAATCTTGAAAACTGTAAGAATAAATCCCCAAGCAAAGTGAATAAATTAAAATGGAGCCTCTTGAAATGTTTCCCTCCCCAAGCCACCATATACAGGTTGTTCCCTGTTCTCACATAAACCAAAGTCCTCCTTTCCCACCTCCCCTCTCAGGCTCTCTCAATGGGACCATATCAGAATTCTAGATTTAATTGTAACTCTGATACGAATGGGGATTTAAATCCCATATGCCCCAGCCGGAGGAAGTCAGCAACCAAGAAGAGGCATAGTGCTGTCAACATGTAACATAGTTACTCTGCAAAGCCAAATGATGTAAACTTTAAGCAATCTGCACATCCTTACTTCTTCTGCTATGTTTAAAAAATAGGTTTTAAATATAATATCAAAAAATGAAGTATTTTACCACCCGCTGGGCAAGCTTAAAAATAAATGTATAGCCAATAAAGGTTCCCCCCCCCACAAAAAAAAGATCTGTGCCATATTCAGAGAAAAAAATCTGAGAAACACTGAAAGACATATATTTCTAAAGACCGCTGGATGAATACAGTTGCTAAATATATGGTTATTTCCATCAACTGAGACAAATTAATAATAGTCCACTAGATGGCACTCTAATCAAACAATTAAAGAAAATGAGAAGCAATACTGGATCACATACATAATGCCAATTCAAGACTAACATCTTAAACTTGCTAGTAATTTAGCAGTGGAGAAGAATGTAGTTAAAATTCTTTGACTTATGGTATATTCTTAATAATTATATTAATCACAGTCCTTTTTCAAATGACCTCTGGGCAACATTGTAAGGATTTTTACAATCTACTTTAAAAATACGTATATTTAACTTTTTTTACTTGCAGCTAACCAGAAAACAAATAAGCCTGACAGCTCTTTTTTTTTTTTTTGATGTTTTAAATAAATACATTACTAGCAATAAAGTAATGTTTTTTTCTTCCTAGTAACACGATCTATGGACTTCTTCATATCATTAAAAAAGGTGTTAGTTTGGTCATCCCTTACCTTAAAACAGTGTTTCCTCAGAAACTTGAAGATGCCTTAACTTTAATCCTCAGCATGGCTAGAGAATTCTGGGAACTGAAGTCCACACTTCTTAAAGTTCTTGAGGTTGATAAACGCTACCTTAGATAGAAGCCAGCTGATTACAGAGGCAACAACATATTAATCTGGAAAGGGAGGAAACAAATTTCAGCCAGAGTTTTCTGCTGACCCCATGGGATGAACAGCAAGGCCTTAAGTAAGTAGTGGCACCTTGGCCAGCCTTCTCTGAGATGGGAAGCTAAGCTGGTTTAGGCCTGGTTAATGTTTCTATGAGATTCCTTCAATGGTTATGACACTTGTAGGTAGGAAAGTAAAAGTTTTGTTCCAGAAGAAAGCAGTTTTAAACTGTAGACTTATCATTTCACCCGAAGTTATGTTTTGTTTTATTACATTTATATCTAACCATGGATAAGCTTTCCTTTATTTGATAGGCACCTCCAAAGATGAAGCAGCAGAAAACACACTTAGGATCCATCTGCTTCCTATTTTTCCCCCTACTTACAAGAATCCACTGTTGGTTGAATCCAATTTATGATAAGTTTAGCATGGTGTTATCATCTCTGCCACTGGCAGTCTTGGTGGGTTGGTAGCACAGATGAAATATTGAGAACATGCTGTGAACATTCTCACAAAATGATTTCCATGGGGACTTGACTGTTTTCAAATGTCTGCCATCTCTGCAGGGACTGGCCTGAAAGCATACATTTAATAAAAGGCAAAGCAATTTCTCCAATGTCCCAGCATGCCATCAGCCTGTTTTACTTTTGACTTTTATTTTTCTGAACAAAGGACACATTTCTAGACCAAGTATAGATTGCAGTTTGTTACAACCTTTTTCTCTCCCTAAGAATACTTGTGAGTTTCAGAAATACAGGTGACATTAGAATCTGGCACCTGACTTTGAAGCATATTAACTTCTAGGCCTATGTAAGCTTCCAAAATGATTCAGAAAAAAATATATTGTTTCTGATATCACATCACTTAGCATCCCTGGGCTTACTAATATCATCCAACTTTTGCCAGGTTTTGGTGTGAGGCTGAAAAAAGGATGCTATTGCTTTAAGGAATCTGCTTATTAAAGTAAGGCATCTTTTAATCTCTTTACAGGCTCTTGCAGATTTTTTTATAAAGAAATAGTGAAGTGCAAAGTATTTGCAATGTGTTTTTGAAGCATGGACACCTCTTCTTGCTTCCCTTTTCTTTCCTTTTTTAAAGTTAAAGAATTCTAAGAAAAATTGATGTGAGATAGAGGTGAGAAGAGTGACCATTAAGAAATAATTTCTTAGATACGACATCATAATCTGCAACTCTTACACTGCAAAAATATGTGGACTACACAACTCGATCAGGGCAAACCAATAGACGCAATCTATATAGACTTCTGTAAAGCCTTTGATACAGTGGTACACGACAAACTACTACTAAAACTAAAATTTTATGGTATCTCTGGACAACTGCATAACTGGATAGAAGCATTCCTGTCAAACAGACAACAAATGGACAAAATTGGGAGTGTCCTATAAAATTCTGTACCTGTCAATAGTGGTGTCCCCCAAGGCAGTTTTCAAGGACCAACCCTCTTCATACTCTACATAAATGTGATTATATTAAGAGCAACTGCGTTCTCTTTGCTGATGATGTAAAGCTGTTCAATACCACAGACAATACTGCTACCCTTCAAAAAGATCTTGACCATGTGTCAGAATGGTCAAACAAACAGCAACTTCAAATCTCAACAAATAAATGCTCTGTCTTACATACTGGCAAAAAAAATCAGAAAATAAAATACAAGCTGAATAGTCAAGACCTTGTTGATGATCCAAGTTCTGTAAAGGACCTTGGAATACTCATCTCTAATGATCTAAGTGCTAGAGCCCACTGTTAACTACATAGCCAAAAAGGCATTAAGAGTTGTTAACTTAATTCTACGTAGCTTTTTCTCTGGTAATATCACATTATTAACTAGAGCATACAAAACATTTGCTAGACCAATATTTGAATGCAGCTCATCAGTCTGGAACCCACATTACTTCAACGATAACAACACAAGAGCACATAATAGATACAAACTCAAGGTTAACCTGCACCAAACTTGATTGCAGGAAATATGACTTCAGCAACAGAGTGGTCAATGTCTAGAATACTCTACCTGACTCTGTGGTTTCTTCCCCAAACCCCAAGAACTTTAACCTTAGACTGTCTACTATTGACCTCACTTCTTTCCTAAGAGGTCTGTAGGGGACGTGCATAAGCGCATTAACGTGCCTAACGTCCCTGTCCTATTGTTTCTTTTATTTTTCTTATATGTACCCATTTCATGTATTCATAACTATGTATATTCTTATACCTATTATCTTGTAAGCGATTGACAAATCAAATAAATTCTAAATTCTAAAAAAAATCATATTGTTTGTTCTTTATCTTCCCTTTTTGTTCCTTAATCTATTTAAAAGGTAGATGCAAAGCACACACCTGTGGTCTACGGGATAGGAGAAAGTTTGGATATTTACTTGTTGCAGACATTAATCAATCCAGATACTTAATAATTCCCAGAGTTTTCTCTAAACTTCTCAGTCCCTGGGGAACTAATATATATTTAAGGCAGAGGTAAAAAAACAACAACAGGAAGCTCTCATTGTTTGTAAGTATGTAATCCCTGTCTTGCTCCCGTCAACACTGCTTGAGGGAATTTTGAGATGCTTATCTGTGATTGGATATCTTTTCATGTCATTCACCAAGAGTAACTCAATCTTAAAAACAAAATTTATTTCCCAAATTCCTTTTCTCTTTTTGTTTTAATGGCTTTACGCTCTTGGGAATTTGAGAACCAAATAACCTCACTGAATGTATTTGGAATATAAAGTAGGGCAATCTTTTGCTTGCTTCTTCTTTAGATTAAATATCAGTGAGTTTAAAGGGCTTATTGGCACAGAAATATATAGAGAATTACAGGCACAAATGCAGCTCCCTTTGTTTATATTTAGGATGTCATCAATTTCAGAGAAACTAAAGTGAGATAAGTTATCACATTTATTTTCATACATAGGACTATATTGTAAGTGGATAAATAAGTATTTTATCATTTTTATTTATATGGTAGGCCTGTGCAATCTTTGAACTTTATTTGAAATTTGTCAGAGTGAAACACCTCTCTGCTGTGAAGCTATATCCTTCTAGCCTTTTTTTCTTTTTAATTCTGGAAAAAAAGATGTCCTATTATTTAAAATCTATTCATTTCAGTAAATCAATTCTTAAAGTAGCTTTTTGTCTCTCCAGGCTCATGGGGAAGCCTGAAAAAAGTCAGAATATTTAGTGAAAATCGGAGAGATGCCAAAATCTTGTAAGTTGATTTCTTCAGAATTATTTTTTATATACGAGTCCTATTCCATAGTAAATATGTGGCCCTGCTAAATATTTTTATGCCAGTGGGTATCAAGGTAGAGAAATGTATGCAGAATCCAATTTGGTGGGTCACTGGAACCAGAGGTTTTGTCTTCTGAGTTTTCGGACTCATGCTGGAGCCCATCTTCAGGGAACTTCTCTGTAGCTGTGATGGGCTCCAGCATGAGTCTGAAAGCTCAGAAGACAAAACCTCTCGTCCCAGTGGCCAACTCAGATTATCCAGGGACACGTATATTCGCCTTCCTTCATGAGAGAAATGTATCCGGAATATAAGTTAGGCCTCTGGGGAACTGCTCTGATTCAGTTTGAACTAGCCAATAACTTGTCGTTGCCCGGTATTTATTTATCCCAATCCTGTATTAGACAGGAAAATTCTGTAATCAGGACTCACGCTGTTGTACTATCTCTCGCGCAATGTCACAATTCTTCTATTCCTCCACAAGAATGAGCTCCCCTGTAGAGTACTGCAAAGCCGTTACCATGGTAAGTCCGCTATGCTGTACAGTAGAAGCCATTTTAAGGCACACACACACCCCGAGGGGTGTTTGGGGTGTTTTACTCCCACAGTATTTATTTCCAGAGGGTAAGTCATCTGTGTACTAAATTTGGTTGAAATTGCTCAAGGTGTTCCAGTGTTATGCTGGAACACACACACATATAAAAAGGAGATTGAAGATCCAATGCAATTAGATTCAGTTTGAATTAGAGATTCAGTAGCAGCTAGTCTAAGTATAGTGGCAAAGCATTCATATGCATAATACTTAGAATACCAAATCTATGATAAAGAGGAACAGTTCCACTAATGCCTTTCCAGCAGTTTATAGCTGCACAGAAGGTATTTCAAGCTGGTTTTGGTACACTCAAACAAAAGCTTAGCCTTCCAATAAATGATTCTTCATTTTCAGTAATTTGTGGAATTATTGCTGTTAGAGTTTATCAGATCAGGGCTGCAAAAATCCAGAGAACTACTAGAGGGCAGGAAAGAATGTATTCATTCTTTTCATGCCATCTAGTGGATATCTTGATTTCTGTAGCTCACATATGTAACTGCTTTATTTTTGGCAATATAAAATGAAGAAAGCAGGGACAGTAAACCATTCAGACGACAGATTCCAGAAAAGGTGTAACCTAATTCCATCAAGGGTTTCCCCACAATAGCATTTTGAAATATTCCTCCTGTATCTCTTTTTAAAGTCAGGGATAGCAGAAAAGAGGAAATGTCTCCTGATTATATGGCAAATTTGTCCTGAAAGCAATGCAAAAAATCATCAATCCCAGTATAAAAGTACCTGCTTTTCCACAGTGTCTGGATTGGCATAATGCTGAAAGATAGAGCTGGCTTGCTCCTGTAGGGTGATGTAGGTTGTTTGACTCCAGTGGATTTTGTGAAAAACAAGAAAGTTGCCGAAGCTACAAGTCAAATAAATGCTGAAGGAACTGGAGCTGGAATATTTCAGTTCATTCACTGGCTTCTGTACTTAGCAGTGCATAATAGAAATAAGTCACTGAAGTTATTTAGAAGCTTAAGTTCTAAAAAGATGCCAGATTTATTGAAGAAATTATATGTAAGGTTTTCACCTCTGAATTTCCCCCTTAATGTTGGGAAAACTCACAGAAAAGGCTCAATTATTATGTAGGAAGAAGACAAGAGGGGATTATTATTCCAACCGTGGAAAGCAAAAGCAGAAACAAAAAAGGAGAGACAATCCCTGCTAAAGATTTACAGTATCTTCCTGCAATCATCCAACCACCGTTGTTGGGATGACATAACATTTTGGACAGGTTTTCTGTCACTTCAGCAATGGCTGGGTGATTCTGGGAGGAACCATAAGAACAAAAGGAAATTGTAGTCCCTTGGTAGCTTTAATGCTCCTAGTTAGAAGCTGCTTTTACTGAACAGTTTTTGCACATCTTTAATTGTCTGGGGAGAATTTCCTCAGGATAGGCTTACCAGCTTAATTAAGAAAATTCAGAGTTTGTCCTTTTTTGGGAAGGCTTAGAAAAATACTATTGATGATGTGATGCATCTTTCCTGGTTGAAATCACCAAATCAGTGTTTTGTGGAGTGCCAGGAAGCTTGGCATACTCGACTGGCAGGCCATCCTGTTAAGGAGCTTCTCATTTAGTGTCTTCAATGAGGGCAGACTGAAAACAGAATCTTTAATAATGTTGGAATCTTATGTCTATAATTTGCTTGGGCTCATTAGCTATAATTGAAATTAATTTGTTCTTACAAGGCAACAAAGGCATACCATTAAGAAAAAAGTGGTACCCTGTGGGTATATTTCAACTGAGGAGGAAATATCTACGTATATATAATGGGTATATTTCAACTGAGGAGTTGTATCTAGGTATATATAGTGACTGGATTTGGGTGATTCCATAGGTTGGAGCTGTTGACTCTGCTTGAGATGGAGCCAAAGCTGACAGAACTTCCTACCTGTACCCACTGAAAGTGTCTCAAACTTTGAAGTTTAGTCACTCAGACTTGAGCAGCAGCATATGACAGGGGTCCCAACCCCCAGTCCGTGGCTCAGTACTGGTCCGTGGCCCCTTGGGAACTGGGCCACGCAAGCAGCGGGCAAGCACACGAAGCTCCATTTGTGCAAATGGCAGGCACTGGCGCAAAATCATGCCCTCTCCTCACCACTGCTGCTATTGCCACTGCTGGCTCAAAGAACTGGAAAGATTGGGGACCGCTGGCATATGATGTAGAGAGCTGTGCTATGTAGGTTGGTGAGATTTGCCAAGAAGCAGACCAGTAGACTCTAAGAGTTATGCACCTCAGCTGTATATTTTCCCCAACTATTCTCACCAAATTCTACCTCTGTGAGTCGAGAGCATCCTAACCAGCTGTATCTCACTCTGGTATGGAAATTGCACATTAAAGAAAAGAAGGCATTACAGAGGGTGCTGAAAACCGCCCAACGCATTATAGGGATCCCACTTCCTGCCATTGTGGACATTCAGAGGAAACCATGCAATGACAATAAAGTTGAATCAAATCGAATCAAATATTTAGGAGGAAGCTTAGATTGGTTTATTTATTGGCCTCACTTCCTGGAGAAAAAAACCATGAAGAACATATTTTCAAGCCTATTATAATTACTTCGCTGTGCATTGCTTAGAACTCGGGATTCAACATCATTCCGTCTGTTGTCTTTCCCCTTGGATAGTTTGCTTGTTTACTGGAGTCCTGGTCTTGACCTATGCCAGGCCTCTTGACAATGTTTATAGATGCCTTCCTAAGATATTGGACTCCTTTCTTCCAAGAGGCAATTCTGCCTGAGCTCCTACTGTATATCACTGGATTGTGGCAGGGATCCAGCATTTGCAATCTAGTTGGCTGGCAGCCAGTAGTGGCTACTACTTTCTTTCTGTCACAAAGAAAGCGGCATTTATAGCTTTGCCATCTTCCCCACTATTCTTAACAGCAGTAAATATTTCAGCACCTATGCCAGCCTGGCATCCATTCACTCATGACCGAGAGACTTAAAACTGCCCCAGTCCTACAAGATTAACAGTTTGACATCATTGTCTATCTGGCTGGCTCACTTTAAGCCCCTGTTCATAACATTAAGAGGTTATTTATACTACCACTTACATTGACCTTGCCAGTAAAAAATGTGACTTTCCATTTGCACAAGGCAAACTTAAGACTTGTGACTGGCCCCACTGAGGAATGCTGAAAGTTGAGAAAGTGAATGAAGCTCAGACTAAGAGTAGTGCTGCCATGGAAGAAGAATTTTGAGATGCAGTGAGTTTAATGGAGGGAAAACTCATGGATATCTACTCATGTAATATCAGAGAACCTATTACACCACTCTGTTTCTTATCTCAGTAGTTTTTATAAATGCAGGTGAAGGTGTGATATTATACATGTAATAACCTAGAAACAACAGAAAAGTCATTGCATCTGGGAAGCATTTCAAAAGCATTACAGGAAGCTTCATGATTCATTTCTGCATCAGTTCTGCTCTGATAAAATGATTCAATCAAATCTTTGGTACATTGGAAGTCTTGCTTTAAAACTTCTAAACAGAACGGAGCAATTTTTAAATTATGATATTCCCCTTTAATGTGTTCGTGTTTACGTGTTTTGCTCATCACAGCCATCAGAAAAACAAAACAAGGAAGATAAAGAATGATGTTAATAGAATTTTATACCTCTTTTTCTTTTGCAGTAGTTACAGCAAACAACTGCAGAGAGGCAATAAACACTGGAAATAATGTGAACCTGGATTATTTAGTGAGAAATTCCTAGTATCAAAGATGAGGAAAGCAGGTTTATTTATGTAAAACATTTAAAAAGCTTTCAATGAAAAGATGTTCGTGCATTTGGTAGACTTTTGAAACAATCACCATCTTCCATTGCTGCTAAAACAAAGCCCCCACCCAACCTTTGGGCTATCAGGGACCGGTTTTATGGAGAAAGTTTTTCCGTGGATCGGAGGGAGCGTCGTTTCGTGCACTGCCTACAGTCCCATGGATGAGACTTCGCTTGTTTGAACGGCCCGGTTGTTGGCATGCCGTGCCTGGTGCCACTCCATAGACCAGCGGTTGGAGACCCCTGTGCTAGAATACGCAAATGAAAGTTTTCTACCTGTCTGATAAATATTGTGAATTCATGTAAAAGCTACATGTGCAGCCAGAATCTGAAAATAACACTTAACACAGCACTTAAGCAAAATGGCTCAGTTGAGATCTGTGTATGTGAGACTGATTGGGTTAGATTGTAAGGGCGACACCAATATATAATTTATCATATTTTATCTATATCTTAAATTATTGTATTATGTATCTTAAATTATTGTATTACATATCTTAAATTATTGTATTACATATCTTAAATTACTGTAATTTCATTTTAGACTATATTACATTCCAATTTCATTTGAAATTGTATTTTATCCAATTCCATTTTAAATTTATTTTATCAAATTTTAGTAATAATTTGTTTCTGGAACTCTGCACTTTGATATGGCCCATATCAATTAATCAATTAATCAATCAAATGTAAAAGCTACATGCATTTCATTTATATTGTTCAATCATTTGAACAGCAAAGCCCTCACAGAATTGGTTTATAACATCTGCAAACATCTGCAAGGCAGCCTCATTCATGATTCCCTTGGGAAAAGCAAATGTATTGATCGATCCTTGAAACAACTCTGACTGCCTGGTGCAACTTTACAAGTCCAAGCATGGATAGCAACCACATTCCATGATGGTTCTCAGCCTGTGGATGTGTACCTCAGGTGTGGCTTAGGAGCAGTCTAGGTAGACATATGATAAAACATTACCAGTTTTCCTAAAGGCATGCTTAAGGAATTCCAGAAAGCGCTTGAGATGAATTGACTGACAAGCATCACTCAAAATGTCTCAACGGAACTTTTATGTTCATGTTAACACCCGTGGTGAGTTGAGAACTTATGGCAAAGTGTCTGTGTATGTTCAGACTACAGGTAGTCCTCGACTTACAACAGTTCACTTGGTAACCAAAGTTATGACGACACTGGAAAAAAAAGTGACTGATGACCATATTTCACACTTACGACCGCTGCAGCATCCCCAATAGTCACATGATCAAAATTCAGATACTCAGCAACTGGTTCATATTTATGATGGTTGCAGTGTCCCGGGGTCACATGATCCCCTTTTGCGACCGTCTGACAAGCAAAATGAACAGGCTCACTTTAACAACTGTGTGACTCATTTAACAAGGGCCGTGATTCACTTAGTGACTGTGGCGAGAAAAGTCACAAAATGGGGCAGACGCCCTTAACAAATGTCTCACTTAGCAACATTGCTAAGGCTCAATGCTGGTCGTAACTGGGGGACTACCTGAGCTGCAGTCAGCCTGTAATTGCTCACTCCCTGCTGTTCCTTCCTTTTCAGTGGACAATCCCAATCTTCTTGCATTAAATTCCTGGAAAAACAAGGCCCGGGTGCCCAAAGGGCAGGCTGGCAGGAGAGAAAGGTCGCGGGTGGGGGTGGGGGTGGGAGATAGCCCTCCAGGCTTGGGGCCAGGCAAGGTTGATGTGGATGGCGGAGGGGGCGGGTGCAAGAGACAACGGGCAGGGAAGGAGGTCACCGAGGGTCGGTGCAGGAAGAGGTGAGATCTGGCCCTGGCGGGGAGGGGGCAGAGGGGCAAGCGAAGGGGGCGGTGTCTCTCGCTCCTTCGTAACCCACCGGGGTCTCTGCGCTGCCGGCGGGTCCGGTCCCCCGCTGCTGGCGGGTTTCTCTCGCTCAACCTGATGGTGCGCAAAGCGGCCGAGATGAACGGGCTGGAGGTCCAGCCGCCGCTCAGCGCCCGCGATCTCCTGGACGCAGCGGCCACTTTTTGCGACCCGCGGAGCCTCTTCCCGACCTCGCAGGCGCCCAAAGTCCCGCATCACGGCGGCTACGGCCTGGGCGATTCGAGCAGCGGCGGCGGCGGCTGCCCCCCTTATCTGTGGCTCAACGGTGCGCCCGTCGCGCCGAACCCTTACTTGGCCGGTCCCAACCGGGCGTCCGGCCCCTTCGTGCCCTCGGCGGCTTACGGGACGGGCGCCCGGCAGCTGCTGGCCGCCCAGGCGGCGGTGGCGGGACCCCCCGAGCTCAGCTGGCTGTCCCTGACCAGCCACCAGCAGGATTTCTTCAAGCTGGTGCGGCCGCCCTACTCCTACTCGGCGCTGATCGCCATGGCCATCCAGAGCGCGCCGGCCAAGAGGCTGACCTTGAGCCAAATCTATCAGTACGTGGCCGGCAACTTCCCTTTCTACAAGAAGAGCAAAGCCGGCTGGCAGAACTCCATCCGACACAACCTCTCGCTCAACGACTGCTTCAAGAAAGTGCCGAGGCTCCAGGACGACCCAGGTAGGCAAGGCCGACTTGAACCCGTTGGCTCTTGGAGCCCTGACCTCAGGCGGGGTTTAACTAGGCAGCGCCCCCTGGAACTGTCTACAGTAGGAGTCTCCAATCTTGGCAACTTTAAGACTTGTGGACTTCAACACCCAGTTGAGGAACTCTGGGAGTTGAAGTCCACAAGTCTTAAAGTTGCCAAGGTTGGAGACCCCTGTTCTATGGGGATTCTCAGTCATCCAGAAAAGATGCTTTTTTTTTTTTCAAGAGGTGGCTGGATCCTCTAGTTTTTCTTTGAGGATGTTTGGTTTCTCATCCAAGAAGCTTCTTCAGCTCTGATTCTCAAAGGAAAGAAAAAAAAGGTTGAAGACACTTCTTGGATGAGAAGTGAAATGTCATCAAAGAAAAACCAAGAAGTCCAGTTGCCTCTTGAAAAAAAGCATTTTTGGGGTCTGGAATTCCTTCCTCTTTCTCTCTCTGAGTGTCATGGAAAACATTTGGGTGTTTGATTGACTGTCCTTTTCACACTAGTCAGAAGAGGGAACCTAAGAGGGGTGCCACTTCAGGAGTTTGTTTCCTTGGAAAGAAGCCTGGCCATCTACATGTCTATAGAGAGTCTTAATCATCCAGGTCATGTTTTGACCCAAAGGTGCTTTTTCAAAAGGCAACTGGACTTGCTTGGTTTTTCCTTGAAGACGTTTCGTTTCTCATCCAAGAAGCTCTGTAGCTTCCCAATGCTCTTCAAGAGAAGAGAACCTTGCAATAGTCCAACCATGAGATGCCTAAGGCCTGGATGACTGAATGCAGGGACTCTTTATTCAGGAAAGGGCACAACCGATGCACAACCTGAAGTTGCGCAGAAACTTTATCCTGATTTGGATGTGTATGGCAATGTTTGCAAATGTAATGGATATCCCAAACTGATACAGATATCCCAAACTGATGAATCTATGTGCCACCCTAAGCGTTATATTCTAGACATGGGGAATGTAACTTACCTGCTTGCAGTGCAATCTTACATCTGTTCATATAAGCCTATTTTAATTAAGGATGCTTTCTCTTGAGTTACTGTGGATTATATAGCAGCCAAGAATGAAAATATTGTTGGCTCCATTTCTGCCTTGCTGTTTTTCCAAGCCTCCTCACAGCAACTGATGGATCTTCTAAGGACATGTTGAGTTTATCTCATGCCACTAATGTGAATTATGCAATCAAAGGGTCATTTTGAGCGGTCATCTCAGCTTATAACGTCACTTGATCCATTGCTACAGTGATAGAAAATCTGTCTCCGTTTTAGTGATTTGTCACCATAGCAATGCTGGGTGAGAGTATAAATCACAAGTGAGAAAATGGCCCAAGTGTAATGCCATGACTAAAACTCCAATAAATCAGAAAGTCCTGGACTTGAATGTCAGCTCTGCCATGAATTCTTAAGACAATGTTAAGTGATGTCTGCTCCACTTCCTTTGCCTTGTGTCCTCCAATTACTTTACCCATTTTAGAATCATTTGCTTTGATTATTGAAGCCTCTCGGTTTCTGTGTTAAACCTGCATGTTCTCCATTGATTCCTAGGTAAAGGGAATTACTGGACCCTGGATCCCAACTGTGAGAAGATGTTTGATAACGGCAACTTCAGAAGGAAGAGGAAAAGACAGTCTGATGCAACCGGTGGGCCTGGAGCCCATAACAAAACGGAGGACCAAAGTAACAGTTGTCTTGTTCAGCCGAGCTCTGAACCTGGCAACTTGGGCTCTGGTGAGCTGCAGTGCTCTCTGGGATCTAGGAATGACTGCAAATCTCCCAGCCTGGACTCTAGCCATTGCTTCTCCACATTCGTCTCGACCATGAATGTTGTGGCCCATGGCCGGAATGGTTTCCCCAGACAGCTTTCTGAGGGGGCGGTATCCGAATTCACACCTGGGAGACAGAACGGGCCCAATTTGAACTCCTGTTCTCCTTCAAATGGCATCCCAGCTTCAGCATTTGAACTCAGTTCCCAGTCCCACTCCAGGATGAATTA
Organism: Bungarus multicinctus; assembly: GCA_023653725.1. NCBI lineage: Eukaryota > Metazoa > Chordata > Lepidosauria > Squamata > Elapidae > Bungarus > Bungarus multicinctus. The sequence continues at coordinate 66,938,982 of CM042844.1, forward strand.
CTATGCAGGTGTTGGTGGGCAGTCGAGGTGGCTCAACAGTCCTGTCCTGAGCACCTTTAGTGTGAACAATCTGATTTATAGCAGAGAAGGGACAGAAGTTTAAAGTGATGCTGAAAAGCTAGTGTTCCACATTAGCCCCATAAGTAACTGTGGATCTACTCAGGTTGCCTTATGTACACAGTCTTCAGCATTCTCAGTCCCATTTGTTTATTAAATGCCATCAAGCCTTGACTCTCAGTGACCATACAGATTTTTCTCCATAGAGATCTGTTCCTAACATGGTTTTTAAGGTCTTCATTACCAATATAATTGTGTCCATCCACCTTACTGCTGGTCATCCTAGACCAAGGGTCTTCAAACTTGGCAAGTTTAAGACTTGTGGACTTTAACTCCCAGAATTCCTGAACTAACATGACTGGAGGAGGAATTCTGGGAGTTGAAGTCCACAAGTCTTAAAGTTGTCAAGTTTGAAGACACCTTTCCTAGACTTTTCTTTCTGTTCTCCAGAGAGTTAGATCTTCATATAACGCTCCAAATAGGATAATTTGAACCCGGCCATTTCTGTCTTGACCTCTATGAGATCTGCTTTGAAATGGTTTTATCTCAAGTAGATTTATCCTGTTCCCTTCCCTTTGTTTATTTTGCATCATCTCTATTGTTTTTTCTTTCTTCTCCGGTTTTCATCCTGCTGTCTTTCATTTTCACCTGTCCTTTAAAGCAAAAAGTAAACTTTAAATAGCAGCAAATGCTGAAGAGAGTATACTTAGACCTACTTTCGACTAAGGCATAAACTCAGTTTAGGTCCCCAATATATCATTTTATAATCTGAAGTGTTTTCTCTAGCACAGACAGTTTCTTCAAGCATGATCTGAGTTTCATTTAAATGGTGATAGGGAGCTCTAATCTACTGGATACTATCCATCAAAAAAAACAATTTAATGGCACGGTTCTTAGAGTTCCCACAGAATAATCTCCCATAAGAATATATCATCTGTTAATTAGTAGCGAGAGATGTCATTTCTGATTTTTATCACATACCAAATATTTTGTTTTTGCTTCATGGATCACTAATTATCTGTCTTATAACAGCTGCTTTTCTGCAAATTAAATGTAATTACCAACTTGTGAGAATGGTAAATATTTCTTAATAATCCATTCATTTTCTCTTACACACACACACCACCATCATTATCATCGTTATCAACAACAGCCATCTAATCTTTAACATATATTTGAAAGTGCATCCTATTTACTTCAGACTTTTTCAAGGAACTATGCCAAAATCTTTATAATTTCACTTAATGTTCCAGCACCCAATCATTTAGTATTTTTCTTTACAAGCTCAATATTGTGCCTTATCATGGACTAAACTCCTCAGGTGTTGTTGTTTTTTAAGAGTGCACTAACCAATAACAGAAATATTTTGAAAATTATATGTAACAGATCAAATTTAAGAAAACAGGTATATTTTGAGAAATATTGGAGACATTTTTTTAAAGATTTTAAATGTAAAAATGTATATTAAATGTACGTTGCTGACCATAAAGTGAACAAAATAAAATGTTGTCCTAATTTAATTTGTCTCAATTTTGCCACATTTCTTACTATGTTTTGTGGAATATTTTGTTTCAGGGCTTCAATTCAAGTGAAGCCTTACAGTATTAAAAACTCAGAACCTCATTCATGGCCATAATTGGATCTTACAAACTATAAATGTGATAAATAAATAAATAAATAAATAAATAAATAAATAAATAAATAAAGTAAGTTACAATGAAAGTTTGAAACTTAAACGTCAGTTATTTCTTACTCTGGAGGAAAACCTGCATCATGCCAACTTCTAAATAAACATAAAATAGCACTGGCTATTTTTCCACTGAATAAAGTCAATTGTTATATACCTGGAATTACAAATAAATAGATGCTTTGGGTGCATCTTTAAGACAACAGCTCTGATACTAAGAAATGAAGCTGCACATGGAAAGGATCAGAATGAGAAAGACCATTCAACAATTCAATTGTAAATACTTCCTTCTGCCAAGCATTAAGATGCCTCTTGACTTTTCTTTAAATAAACATTTAAAGAACTAACCCAGGTACATTTTCATCAAGCTATTGATAACCAAATGGCCGGCAGGCAAATCATTTAAAGGCTTTAATTTTATGCAATGTTTTGGAGGTTAGTTGTACTAGAATTGAAATAAGTATTCAGAAAGAAAAAAGTGATTGCTTTTGCTCATTTGAAAACCATAAAAAGTACCAGCATTTTCTAAGAGGCTTAAACTGTACATAAAACATAAATGGAAAAGAAAAGGCATCAGATCTGGATTTAAATCAGCTTATTTATTTTTTATATAAAAAATAGGATTTATTTACAATTTCTCTATTTGCAGGAAATAACAGCAAATACATATTAGGCATATGGAAGCTAACTGAAGATCTACATCTACTGGGGATTAGCTAGTTATTAATACATACTAGTCAGGACAGAAATCGTCTTAAAAGTAAATCTCATTACTTTGGTCCTGAAATACCAATATCTTACAACCCAAGCTCTTGCTGAATTTAACTTCCATGAATTGCAATCACACATCAATATGACTTTCTTTTTGAAAGAAAGCTGTGCCTTTATGGGACTTTGAAGTCAGCACCTCTGTCAGTGGTGTGTTAAGTTGCATCTCTCCAATTGCAGTTCTTTGCACCAGAAAGCCTGTATTCAGAAGGCACCACTGATTTAAATGCAGTGGTGGGTTCGCAGGTTCGAAGCAGAAGGGATTTGATTTAGAAGAAGTAAACCATATAGCAAAGTTGACTTCAGGAGAATAGAATAGAATAGAATAGAATAGAATAGAATAGAATAGAATAGAATTCTTTATTGGCCAAGTGTGATTAGACACACAAGGAACTGACGTAAACACACAACAACTGGCATGGGTTTCAGCCTTAAGTTCCTTGGCTGCCTCCTGCATCGGAGTACTTTTCCTCACTCCGGATGATTCAATGGTGAAAGTATATTCCTAAAGATCCTCTAAAGCTTTGCTAGCTAGAGAATTCTGAGAGTTGAAGTCCACAAATCTTAAAGTTGCCAAGTTTGGAGGCCTCTGCCCTAAAAAGTCATAGGTAACTCGCAGCTGATTCACTGGGGTTTATATGTCAAAGGATTGTTTGCCCGACCACTGCTTGGTAACTATTTCGAACACTTCTTTGGAAAGATGGAAAACCATTTTCTCAACCTAAGAGGAGAAGTTGAGTCTCGCTTTGCCCACTGGAAAAGTTCCATGTTTTTTTATCACTTAAGAACAAATTTATGCATTGGCAGATTTCTTAAACGGTCATCGTTCTTTTCTTCAGACAAACGCATCAGATCCAGAGGTGATATTCAGCAGGTTCTGACCAGTTCTGGAGAACCGGTAGTGGAAATTTTGAGTAGTTCAGAGAACCGGCAAATACCACCTCTGACTGGAGATTTTACACTATCCTTCTCCTGCCACGCCCACCGAGCCACGCCCACTGAACCAATAGTAAAAAAATTTGAATCCCACCACTGATCAGATCGTCTTTGCTTCCTTCCAGACAGCTGCACTTTAATTCATGTGAGGAATTCGGAATTCAAGGTGGGAGTGCATTTACGTTCCATTTCCAGAAGTCTATTTAACTGCTTTGTGGGAGTGAAAAAGCAAGGAAACGGTCGCCGAGGAAGTCCCTTGTCTTATGAGGAAAAACCTTGGGAGAGGGGCAGTAAGGAAGGGAAAAGAAATATGATCGATTCCTCCAGTGATTCGTTCCATGGATATCCCCATTTCCAGAGAGTTTGATGGAACTATATAGTCAGAAATTGGTAAGATGGTTCCTATTAGGTCAGAGGACTCCAAACTTGGCAACTTTAAGACTTGTACACTTCAATTCCCAGAATTCTGGCAATGTTAAATAATATCAGAGCATGGTTCATTTCTTATCAGTTTCCTTAGTTAATATTGATATAGATGTAAAGGTGTGTGACAACAAACATAAAAATCTGCCTGATCCTATTTTTATTTATTCATGTATTTATTTATGAACGAACGAACGAATGAATGAATAGAGGTCAATTGCTGGCTATAGCAAATAAATTTATTTGTATCTTGGAAAATTGTTTTAAAATCTTGAATTCTTTAGAATCTGACCAGTAGTGCAAAATATCCTGATCAGACAATCTCTAGCTATGATTGTTCTGTGAAAAATTCAGAAATAAAGGGTAAGAATAAGCTTGATAAACGGAGCCGAATGGTTGCCAAGCAACTATTATTGTACTATGTGTTATAAAGGAGTCAGACAAATAGTCCTAAATGTATATCGCCTTTTTAGACAGAATGGAAACCTTACTGACATATTTTTCTCCTGCAAACGTAGACCTTAATGCTATCACCACTAAGATGGGATGACAACCTAGAGCAGGAGTCTCCAACCATGGCAACTTTAAGACTTGTGGACTTCAAATTCTGAGAGTTGGAGTCCACAAGTCTTAAAGTTGCCAAGTTTGGGGACCCCTGTATTAGGTAGTTTCTGTCGAGTATCATCAGACCCAAACCTATTTATTTCTTGAAGGAATATGCCTTTATAGGGCATTTGTGAGGGTTGTGGATGGTAGGGAGGGGAGAACCATTCTAGCATTCAGACTTCAGTGAAGTTTCAAGAGACTTCAAGCAGAGTGCTTTTAAACCATAGAAGCTATTGTAAAAGTGACTTACCCCTTCCTGCTGTTGTTCCCAGCATTCACTTTAAGCCAATACAGATGAACAAAATGAAAGTGCAGAAAGTGCTCTTACAGAATGAGGTTTTCCACTGTTTAATGGGAACTTTCTTTGAGGACCTATGAATGTGCTTTTTTGCAAAATCTCAAGAAGCACTTTACAAAACTCTTCTACTTCAAAGGTGAAGAAGCAGAGTTTTAAGACAGACTGCAGCAAAACTAAAAGCAGGTTAACCAACTCAGTTCAAGAAACCCTGAATGGATTCAAAAGCTTAGTCTTCATTCTACTAGAATTTAGTGTGTAAACTATTCTGCCTTTCTAATCATTCTACTCTAATGTCGTAGTAGACAGGTTCAATGGGAGCTTGGTAAGACTAGCTGTTCATTTACCTTCAGATGTAATCCTCCCCTTTAAAGAAATAACATGTCCTCTAATGTACACCTGGAGGGTCAAAGGGCTTCCTTTTTCAGTTTAGTTATCTTGCCAGTGGAGTTTGGAGTACTTTATCATGTTACTGAATAAGAATCTTGCTTAACCATGTCTGGAATGCAATCTCCCAATTAAGAAAGACCTTAAGAAGTTGGAGAAACTTCTTCAGGAGTTCAGAAACTGCTTCAGAAGAAGCAGCCACAGAAGAGCCTTTGGTGACTGCAGCTCTAAATGAACAGAAAAAGAGATATACACACAAGATGAGCTGATTTATTGTGGATATGTTATGATGTGTTTTGGGAATAGTGGAAGGTACAACATGCATCCTCTGGTCACTAACAGTCTCTGCCTTCTTCATCCATTAGTTGTTTTCTGGGTTCCTTTTATTTTTATTTAGTTTATTTATTCATTAAATTATTTGCCCCATTACCATTTTGTCCCATTACCTCAAACTACTTCCATTCTACCTCCCTTTGATACCAACTAGGTAGATGAGAGCAGACTTTTCCTGCATCTGGAAATGTGAAAGACATGCATGTGTGCTGATCCCATTTATTCTAAAGCAGGGGTGTCCAACTTTGGCAGCTTTAAAACTTGAGGACTTCAACTCTCAGAATTCTCCAGCCAGCATGAGAATTTCTGGGAATTGAAGTCAAAATATAGAATGCAGAATACCAGCATTGGAAGGGACCTTGAAGGTCTTCTAGTCCAACCCCCTGCTCAGGTAGGAAGTCCCATACCATTTCAGACAAATATTTGTCCAATCTCTTCTTAAAACCTCCAGTGTTGGAGCACCTACACCTTCTGGAGGCAACTTGTTCCAGAACTTAATTGTTCTGGAACTTAATTCCAGATCTTCCAGAACTTAATTGTTCTGTCAGGAGATTTCTCCTTAGTTCTAGATTGCTTCTCTCCTTGATTAGTTTCCATACATTGCTTCTTGTCCTGCCTTCAGATGCTTTGGAGAATAGGTTGATATCATGTCACCCCAGTCCTTCTTTTCATTAAACTAGACATACCCAATTCCAGCAACCGTTCTTTATATGTTTTAACCTTCAGTCCCCTAATTATCTTTGACTTAGACCACACAACTTAAAGTTGCCAAGATTGGACACCCATGTTCTAAGATTCAGATTCATTCTCATTCTTCATTCTGAGATTCAGAACTGCTTTTCTTCATTGTGTAATCTAGATAATATGACACTGAAGTTGCTTTTGTTGCTCATTTCTCAGTTTCAAGCACTCTCCTGCTCCATAAAAAAGAACTCTGATCCAGCAGCTAATTTTAGTCTCTCCTCTCTATGGGACCTAAGTAATTACACAGTCATAATAAGTTCTCTCTATCTCTCCCTCTCTCTGGGGTTATTTCTGCCCTGGGGCTCTCTCATATATTAATTTTTTTTCTAACACAGGAGAGGCAAATATAGCAGCTGAGAGAAGTTCAAGCACTTCTGAAGATCAATCCTTCCATTCCTGTGGAAGCCCTGATTGGTGGATGTTTTCTCCATTGGCTGGGGAGATGCTGAAGGGGCTACCGGGGAAGCCAGAACAGAAAGCCAATCACATTTTCTCTATGGAAATAAACTTTGATAAGTCAGGACAACTCCATTTAGCAGTGACTCAGAACAGGTGCAAAGGAGAGATTGTCAGTAGGTACAACCAACTTTATAACAGTTTTGTTTTGTGAGACCTCGGGGCTGGGTGAATAAAATTTTAACAATTGCAGGGAAAAGGTTCTGAAAGAGAAAACATTTTTCTTGAAATCAAAGGAAATAAATTAAGTAAAATACTTCCTAACAGATTCCCAGCAGCCCACTTTATTCTCATCTGCCCTGGTGAGAAATTAAAGTGGCAATGCAGCATCAGCCAAGAGAACACAGACTCCTGATCTGGCTATATAGGATGGAAGCTCCTTGCATGGGAATGAGGTGCTCATTTTCTTGGGGGAGGGGAAGAAGGGGGAGGGAGAGGACCTTATTTTCTTAGAGGGGGAGAGATAGAGGAGGGAGCTACAGGCTGCTGCAGATCTGCTTGCTTGCCTGTCTCTGGCTGTGTAGTTTCAAGGAGGCAATCACAAAACAAACAGGATACTGTTGTAGAAGTGAGGACATTTGTTTATGCACACACACAACTATTGAAACATTGAACTGGGCTGTTATTTCCTCTTAAAAATTGGAAAGGTGAAATCATTATACCAATCCACTAAGCACTGGAAAATAAAATTAAGAAGTCCCTTGAGTCAAGATTGACTCAGAGTCAGCATGTTTCAGAGTCAGCATGTTACCCACAACAAACTGGGAGCTCATTTTACTGATCTTGGAATGATGGACCTTGAGCCGGTCAGGATCGAATTCCAGGCAGTCAGCAGAATTAGTCCGCAATACTGCATTCTAACCATTGTACCACCATCTCTTCTGTTTTTTTAAATCCACTTTACAAGTTGCAATGAAGATAAAATACTACTTCCCCATCCTACAAAACTTCAAACATATGTTTACAGTCACAATCACATAATCTTTCAGGGATTGGAAGAAGAATTGTGGTAAATAAGAAGCAAGCAACATGCTTACTATATCATCATTTCTGGAGAGAAAGTCATATTTGGGTTTGGAGAATATGCTTATGTCACCACTACAAGCCCAGCAAACAAAAATTAAGGACATATGCATAAATCTGGCCTGGCACTACTCTTTTTCAGTTGAAAAGAATGCCATCTGACCTATGGCTGATTAATGAGTAGCCCCTCTCCAAGATTTTTTTTTCAGGAGAAGGGGCAGAACAACATATGGTACCATGCTCTCTTGTCCTCAAAAATGCAAATATTTAGAACAAAGAGGGAAAAAATCATGCAAGCACTTTCCACCCACCCATGTAAGTTATACAAAAGGCAAATTAAATTATTTTCTTCGCTTTCACAATGCATAAAATTTGCTCCAGCTGTTAACTCATCCTATGAGTTTCTATTTCCTTATCATGGTACACAAAATTAGACCACACATTACTTGAACATAAGCCTCTACATATATTTTATAGGAGCAATTGATGTAAGGCTAACTAGTTATCTAGTATTCAGATTCATTTATGAGACCGGAGCGTTAAAAAAAATAGCAGCTGAAAATTAAAAACAGGTAGCCATTTTCTCTATAAGTAAAGCAAAGTTATCATACAATGTCTTTACAAAGAAAGACGGTGAACCAATTTATGAAAGAAATTCTCCAAATTGAAAACAGAAATGTTATGTTCTGACAAAGTGGCGATGTACAATCAAGAAGGTTATTCTGATACTTTGACTTGCATTAGGTCTCACTTATGGTAATTTATCTCCTTCCTGCTATTTTTCACTCTTGAATGCTTCAATGCCCTTCATCTGCCTAAGGCGTGCATTAACTCTTGCATCTGAACTGAGGTGTCTCTGGCTATTTGACTGACTTACCTTGAAGTGTTGGTGGGAAATGTCTTTGCAAAGATGAGCCTTGGGGCAGATTGGTTTGGATTGCTGGAGAGATGGAAACAGCCTGAAGTAAGAGTATATCTAATACTTTAATTGAAGGTTTCAGATTCACAGTGGCAATTTGAAATTAAAATTACCCACCCTGGAATTGTTTGCTTTGCAATCAGCACCTGCTGGAATTCAATAAATGTTAGATCATGTTTGGTTGTAAAGCTGTTTCGGAAATTCCCTTGCATTATGGTAAAGTCATCCTTCCCTTCCCAGGCAGGTAAAACATAAGGGACATCAGTTCTTGGTATTCTAGTGTCTGCCCCAAAATGAAAAACTCTAAGCAGCTTAATGGATAAGATAGGATACACACCATATGCTATAAAAGTATCAATGGCTATCAAAATTATATAATCAGTGCTTTCACATAAATTCAACATAGAATCATGAACCCATATCACCAGCAATCAAATTCATATCACCTCAGGTCAGGGGTGGGATTCAACCAGTGTTACTACTGGTTCAGTGACTATGCTGTGCATGCTTGTAAAACAACCTTAGGCTGTGTAACCCAGACAGCTGAAAAGCGCTGTGCGCAGGTGTGCAGCATTTGAAAAGCCTCTTTTTCCCTGTTTTTTCAACCTCAGCTGTGCTGCACAAAGCAGCTGAGGTTGAAAAAGCAGGAAATAAAGGACAGGTAAGAGCCCAGCCGAACAGCAGCAGACACAGAACCAGTTCAGTGTCTACTGCTCTTCAGAGCTACTGGCTCTATAGAACCGGGCAGAACTCGTAGCATCCCACTCCTGCCTCAGGTCTATTTGTCATCTTGGCTTCAGTTCCCATAGACCATAATTCCTCATTAGCCAAGATTTTGACACTGTTGGATGAGAATTATGAACAGTGTTCATAATTTTATTCGCCAGCATGCATTGACTGTAGCATCTGAGCCAAACATATCCAGAATACACCAGCTTAAGGGACTACTGTGCAGGAAGTCCTCAACTTATAATCACAACTAAGCCCAAAGTTACTGTTGTTAAGTGAGGCATTTGTGTTTAAGTGAATGTTGTCCCATTTTACAACATTTCTCACCACAGCTATTAAGGGAATCATTGATAAGTTAGCAATCTGGTTGCTAAGTGAATCTGGCTTCCCCATTGACTTTGCTTGTCAGAAAGTTGCAAAAGGTGATCATGTAATCCTAGTCATAAGTATGAAGCAGTTGCCATGTGCCTGAATTTTGATCACTTGATCATGGGAATGCAAGGTTGTAGCTGTGAAAAATGGTCCTAAGTCATTTTTTTCAGTGCCATTATAACTATGAACGGTCACTAAATAAACTGTTGTAAGTCAAGGACTTACAAGAACTGTATCATGTTTATAAATGTTTATGAAAAGCTAGGGTGGACTATATGGATGACTTTCTTAATATTATTCAATTTCATTGGCTTTCTTCCCGGACCATTATCGATGTTGGACAGTGTGAATCAAGAACTCCTTGCTTATACAGTCATTAAGTGAAACATCATGTGACCATGATGAACTTACAATGTCACTTTCCATTCAATCATTAAGCAAGTTGTTAAGTAAGCCACCATGTGGCCATGATTGTAATTTTACTGCTGGTGTCTCCATTGTCTTTATTTGTTGGAAGCAGAAGTGGTATTCAGCAGATTCTGACCAGTTCTAGAGAACCGGCAGCAGAAATTTTGAGTAGTTCGGAGAATCAGCAAATATCACCTCTGACTGGAAATTTTACAGTATCCTTCCCCTGCCACGCCCACCAAGCCATGCCCATAGTAAAAAAAATTGAATCCCTCCTCTGGTTGGCAGCTGGTTGGGAAATGCTCAAATGTTGATCATAAGACTGCAGGGATGCTATGAAAGTTGTAAATGTGAGAACCAACATAAAGTTAATTTTTCAGCACTGTCAAACAGTAGCTAATAGGGCCCTTGTTACGTGACATCTAACTATAATATTAAAGGACCGCCAATTGTTCCTGATTCGGAGAATTCTGAAAGAAAAGAAAAAGGAAATTTTCCTTTGTCTCATTCATTTTTTATATTAAACCAATTTATATAGCCATTCTTTTACCAAATGTCCAAGATTGAGACATAAAACATCTAGTGTAATTTTACATCTTTTGCAAAACTGTTTTGAAAACTGCACTTGGTTATCTGTGTGTATATGAACAGCCATTCCATTTCATTTTCCTTACAGACAGAAACCAAGAATGGATTTGCAGACAATGACTACTATAACAATTGAAATAAAAATGCTTCATTTGTGTAAAAGTGCATTGCAAACTACATGTACTCCTCAACTTATTTTTTTACTGTTCCCCCCCCCTTTTTAAGACCCTTCCTGCTCCCTATGAACTTTCACGACCAAATCAAATCCTACATAATAAACATGTGTCCTCTTCAAGAGTGGGGAATGGCTTTTAATGACTGGTTTTATTTATTCTAAAAATGGAACAATTCTTTATGCTTTGATTGAAGTGGATAAGATAATATTTTTCTCCCCTGAGTTACAATAATAATTATAAGTGTCATTGTTTATAGATGACTCCTAATGTGCAATTTGACATTACCTGATTGGGCTGTTTTAGGCTTTGTTTGAAATTACCTTATTTATTCCAAATTCATTTTGTCAAGATAATAAGGATTACAATAAACTGTTAGGAGGGAATTAAATTAATACATAGATTTCTTCTCCTCTTTTCACTCTGAGATGGTATTAACATTCACTTTGACAAATTAAAGCCACAGATTATAGTTTCAGAAAGCTTAGTATACCCCTGATTTTATTAGTTGTCTTGGGAAATTAGAGAAAAGGAGAAGGCTACACATACACCAGGAATGCAAATATTTTCCCACAGGAAGCCTGTAATAGCGTTTGGTTTAGATATTGAAAACAAGTAGAACACATACACACACACACACACACACACACACACACACAATTAAAATGCTGAGACCTCCTATGTCCAATTCCCCTACAATTGCAGCAGTTGATGGGGTAAAACATCTTGTATATTCTAGTGATCTACATTTGATTCTCAATCTACTGCTTTAACAACATAGCCCGGAACAAATATTAGTTGACTGTTTTACATTTATGTGAAATTTTTGTTTGGTTTTCAATTTTACCATCCAGTAATTGGGGTGGCACAATGGCTCAGCAGTTAAGATCCTGGACTTGCTGGCTGGAAAAGCTGGCAGAACTGATTTGAGACCCAAGCATCACGCGACGGGCTGAATTCCCATCCTCGCCTCAGCAGTTCAAAACTATGGGAATGCAATTAGATAAATAGGTACCACTTCAGTAGGAAGGTAATAGTGCTCCATGATACCATGCTGGCTACATGACCATAGAAATGTTTTCAGACAGCACTGGCTCAATAGCCTTGAAACAGAGATGAGCATTGTCCCCTAGAATCAGCAACAACTAGCAGAATAAAATCCACAGAACTTTAGACAGTTTCCTGGGCTGTAGGGATAATTAATATTAGAATTTTCTTAACAATGGCAGCCATTCTTTCTATTCTATAAAGAACAGACAGTTCATTTCACATTGCTATAAAATAAGTGTCATGCCCCGGCATATAATTTGTGTTTATACTGTTGTTTTTTAGCCCCATCTAGTGGCCGGAGGCCAAATACCAATTTGTATTGTTTGGATAAAGATGACCCTTTGCGAGTCATCTTTATCCACAAACCCTCACTCTCAAAACAAGTGCATCCTGGGAAGCAAGACTCCATTTCGTTTAGCATTTGGAGGGAAACAGAAACACCAGGAAGAATCCAGCCTAATTGTGGCACATGTTCATCTGGGGACAAAAATCCACATCCCATACACACAGCATCACTGTTTGACTTATCCTGTTTCTTTAATAAAGCATCCAGATCTACAACACAGTCTGTTTTATTGGAGGATAAGTGGGTTTAGATACATGTCAAGCTGCACACAAAGTAACAAGTAGTGAGGACATAAAAAGAAATTATATGTATATCTCAGTCTAATGCTACTCAACAACCATAAACTATATTAGTCACAGATTTCTCAACTGTACCCATAAAAAGTTACTATCTCAAAAGTCTGCACAGTGCTAAAATCTTGCTACTGATACCCTCAAGGAAATGGTTAATAGTGAATTGTGCTATATTTCAAGCTGGGAAAGAAATTAGTATTGTTCTCTGCAATACTATTTGCAATGACTGCAAATGCAACTGTACCCTGAAAGAAAAAGTTTGTATTAGTATCACACGCATACAGTCCATCAATCAACAGTGTCTTCTGGCATTAATTTAGAATATAGGGGAGACCATCCTTCTTCATACTACGTATCACCCAACTTTCTAAAACTTGTACAATTTTTAATTTTTTGAGCGAGCCAAATTATAGACCTTTAATTTCTTCCCTCTGCAGGTCCACAATAGCAGGCTTAGAATCTGGCGGTCTATTTAAATATGTGGTATGTGGTTACAATATATTATGTATGTGGTTCTCCTACTTGGCTGTAATTTATCTGGCCTTTAAAAAATAAAAACCAAAGGTATGTCAAAGTGAGCCTTGATGTAAACATAACATTTCACAAGATTTTGTTTTGTTTTCTTTTATATATATCAGAACATGGAAATGTATTAGTTTGAAACATGCAGTTTTGTATAATTTGATCTATATTCCTTCAAGTGCTCAGTAACTTTTAATCATCGTTTTCGGAAATTAATTATTTTTTATTTTATTATTTATTAACAGGTTTTATATACTGCCCTTCTCCTGAAGGACTCGGGGCGGTGAACAGCCAACTAAAATACATATAGACAAATATAAATATTGTTAAAAAAGAATTAAATCCTAGGCTGCCCCAATAAAAATCTAAAACCCCCAATTAAAACAAATTAAAACTTTGTACCCCATCCCAACTAATCTAAAACCCCATTTAAAATCCCATTTGAGTCAGCTCAGGCCGGCCTGCTCAAAGAGCCAGGTCTTCAGGTCACGTCTGAACGCCCTCAGGTCATTGGTCGTTCGTAGTCCCGGGGGCATCCCGTTCCAAAGGGCGGGTGCCCCCACAGAGAAGGCCCTTTTCCTCGGGGTCACGAGGCGGCACATAGAAGGCATCGGGACCCGGAGGAGACCCTCTCTGTGGGAGCGCACCGGTCGGTGGGAGACTATTGGCAGAATGCGGTCTTGTAAGTATCCTGGTCCGATGCCATGGAGCACTTTAAAGACCAAAACCAATACTTTAAAGTGAACCCGGAAGGCCACCGGCAACCAATGCAGCTCGCGCAGGAGGGGCGTTACGTGAGAGTATCTCGACGCCCCCATAACTACCCGCGCGGCCGCATTTTGTACCAGTTGGAGCCTCCGGGTGCTCCCCGCAGGGAGCCCCATGTAGAGGGCATTACAGTAGTCCAGACGGGAGGTGACCAGGGCATGAGTGAGTGTGCGTAAGGCGTCCCAATCGAGAAAGGGTCGCATCTGGTGTATCAGGCGAACCTGATAAAAAGCCCCCCTGGAGACGGCCGTAATATGATCTTCCAAAGACAGCCGTACATCCAGGAGGACACCAAGATTGCGGGCCCCTTCTGTGGGGGTCAGGATCTCATCCCCAATAGCCAGCGACGGAGTCAGCTGACTATATCGGGCCGCTGGAAACCACAGCCACTCGGTCTTGGAAGGGTTGAGTCGAAGCCTGTTCTCGCCCATCCAGTTCCGCACAGCCTCCAGGCAACAGGCCACAACCTCCACAGCATCGTTGGGGTGGTTTGGGGTGGAGATGTAAAGCTGAGTGTCATCAGCATAAAGATGGCATTTCACCCCAAAACCACGGATGATCTCTCCCAGCGGCTTCACATAGATGTTGAACAGAAGAGGGGAGAGGACCGACCCCTGAGTCACCCCACACATGAGGGGCCTAGGGGTGGACCTCTCCCCCCCGTCAACAGAAATTGCGAGCGGTCCGAGAGGAAGGACGAGAACTACCGCAAAACGGTGCCCCCAATTCCCAACCCCTCCAACCGCCACAATAGGATACTATGATCGATAGTATCAAAAGCCGCTGACAGATCTAAGAGGACCAGGACAGAGGAATAACCTCTGTCACGGGCCCTCCAGAGATCATCTACCAACGTGACCAATGCTGTTTCGGTACTGTGCCCGGGCCTGAAGCCCGATTGGAACGATCTAAATAGAATGCTTCCTCCAGATACTGAGGGAGCTGACGCGCCACCACACTCTCAACAACCTTCGCCACGAAGGGAAGGTTGGAGACAGGACGATAGTTATTCAAAAGAGCTGGGTCCAGGGAAGGCTTCTTGAGGAGGGGCCGCACCACCGCCGTTTTCAGGGCGGTCGGAAGCGCCCCCTCCGTCAACGAAGCGTTGACAATCCCCTGGAGCCAGCCTCGTGTCACCTCTCTGGAGGTAGAAACCAACCAGGAAGGGCACGGGTCCAGTAAACATGTGGTGGCATTCAGCCTCCCCAGTAATCTGTCCACACCCTCGGAGGTCACAGGATCGAACTCCTCCCAGATAACCGTCTCAAGACCTGCCCCGGACACCTCCCCCGGGACCACCCAACTGGAGTCCAGCCCATCCCGAATCTGAGCGATTTTATCATGCAGAAATCGAGAAAACTCTTCTGCCCTACCCTGCAAGAAGTCCTCCCGCACTCTCGGCTCAAGCAGGGAGCGGGTCACTCTAAACAGGGCAGCAGGCCGATTTTCTGCCGACGCAATAAGGGCGGAGAAGTGTGAACTCTTCGCCGCCTCTATCGCCACTAGGTAGGTCCTAATATAGGACCTCACCTGTGTCCGGTCAGACTCAGCACGACTGGCCCTCCAGATGCCCTCCAGACGTCTTTTCCGGCATTTCATCCCCCTCAGCTCCCCCGTAAACCACGGAGCCAAGTGGGATCTGTGCCAAGTCAGAGGTCGCAAAGGCACAACTCGATCCAGAGCCTCAGCGGCCAACCTATCCCAGGTGGCCACCAAGTCTGTGGCCGAGTTATGAGCCAGAGTTTCAAGAAATGGCCCAAGCTCCATCTGAAACTGTTCAGGATCCATCAGGCGCCTGGGGCGGAACCATCTCCTCAGCTCCTGCGATGGGGGGTGGCGGCACCGAAGTCCAGTCTAAGAAGAGAATGATCGGACCATGACAAGGGTTTTATAACTAGGTCCCCAGCACGATCATTCAACCACTGACCAGAGGCGAAATTGTTAAGACTACAGGTAGTCCTTGACTTATGACCACAATTGGTCGCCCAAAATTTCTGTTCTTAAGTGAGGCATTTGTTAAGTGAGTTTTGCCCCATTTTATGACATTTCTGGTTACAGTTGTTAAGTGAATCACTGAAGTTGTTACTGTAAGTTAGTAATCAGTTTGTTAAGTGAATTTCACTTGGCTCGTCAGAAGATCCCCAGAAGCGTTCACATGACCCTGAGACAGAGCAACCGTCGTAAATATGAACCAGATGCCAAGCATCTGAATTTTGAACATATGACCATGGGGAGGCTGTAAAGTTGTAACTGTGAAAAATGGTTATAACTCACTTTTCCCAGTGTTGTTGTAACTTTGAACGGTCTTTAAGTGAACTGTTGTAAGTTGAGGACTACCTGTATTTAAATATATCAAAATAGTGTTGTTTTTGAATTAAAAATGGATATAATCCTTGTCATTCTTCATCTCTTCTTACTGAAGAAAGAGATTGAGTTGATACAATTGGTATGCAAATGATTAGCATACTTCTCATACAATTGCATATGTGGCCAGTTTGGCATATATATAGACATTGAGGGTATCATGATATAATTAATTAATGTGCTATACACAGCAATCCCATACATAGTGTTAATTAAAGTCCTTTTGATAAGTGTCCAGTTTTTAAACAATCTAAAATATTAGGAGGCTTGTATTTTTACTGATAATCTTGTCTTGGAATACTCAGTAAGGGCCTGTAACAATGGAGCAGGCAGATGTTCTGTGCCAGAGTAGATGCATCACAAGCACAATAAATACATTTATTTATTTAAAAGATTTGTATGGCCATCTACCTTAAACACATATCCGGGTGACTCACACAACAAAAGCAGTAACTATAAAGTTGTAAAGCATCAACCCATAAAATCATCTAGCCATTTTTATTTTCTGTTAATAATTTATGACTTGTTTGCTAAAGTTTTATGTCATTTCAATTGTTATCTCAGCTGTAAGCTGCCAAAAGACTCTGAACAATATATTAAGTCAAATAAATGATAAATGAAATCATATCCATGGATAAATCAAAAATTAAAAATTTATGGGCATCAAGTATAGCGTAAGTCTGATGCACATGAAATAAAATGAAATCTCTTTTGAGTTTATCTCCATCTTCGGTAACTTAATAAACATGATGGGGCAGGGTTTTTTTTGATAATTGTAAAGTGGTAGGATGCTTTTCTTATTTTCCTGATAGTTAACATATGAATACTGGACAGGCCCAGCTTTTCCTAATTTTTCAAAATCAGCCAACCTCAAATTGTATAAATGGTTAAAAATAACAGTTCATAGATCTTCCATTGGAAGTATTTTGTTTTGGAAAATAATGTTTTCACACATACAATTGGATGTTTTCCAGATTCTTGGGCTGCAATCCTTATAATTTATTTGTCTTAGTAATGTTAGATTGAGAAAATGAAATCTATGGCACTACACTTGTCAAAGGAGATGCTTCAAATATTCTTCAATTAAGAAAACAGTAAACTGAATAAATCTGCAGTCCACAACATTCTTAAGAAAAGATCATACCATATTTCTTAAAGCAGGGATCGCCAACCTTTTGGACCTCAGGGACTACCAAACTCATAATTTTAAATCCTGCAGACTACTAATATGAATTTTGACTGATGGTGACTCACTGACGTTTTCCCAGGGTCTCTGCAGAAAGCAGCCGATTGATCATTCTTTGTTTGATATCACAGGATACCGTCTCCAGCTCCGTTCTCAGGGAGAGGGGGGAGAGACTTTTGGCTTCATGAAAGGAAAGCAGCAGAAGTCTTTCTTTCTGTCCCCCAAACTCTGCCAGAAATGAATCTTTCTGAGACTTGTTGCACCGCTGCAGCCTCTTGGAGCAGGATGCCTTGCAGGGTCCCAAACTCTGTTGGAGTTTGAGGGAGAGAAAGAAAGAATTTTGATGCTTTCTTGT
Organism: Bungarus multicinctus; assembly: GCA_023653725.1. Taxonomy (NCBI): domain Eukaryota; kingdom Metazoa; phylum Chordata; class Lepidosauria; order Squamata; family Elapidae; genus Bungarus; species Bungarus multicinctus. The sequence continues at coordinate 66,956,770 of CM042844.1, forward strand.
GTGCAGCCAAAAGCAGAAGAAGAAAGAAGCAGAAAGAAGCATCCCGGCGGTCAGGCAAGGCACGTGAGGCGCGTGGGGCAAGTTCCTCCCTCAGCTCTTTCCCACCTCCCCTCACTACCTCATGTTATTTGCAATGCAAGTGACGCAAGCCTTATGTTCCCACAGGCAATGTGGGCGGCACAGCCTTGTGTTCCTGCGTAGCCTGGATTAATTGCATTGGGGGATGCTTTGGGGATGACATTTCTCTGCAGACCACCAAAATTTTCTTGCGGACCACCAGTGGTCCCCAGCCCACTGGTTGGCAACCACTGTCTTAAAATGTACATGGAAATTAACTACTAACACAACACTTACCTTTAGAACCAACTTGCCTTTTGATTTATGGAATCATCTTAGATTGTACAATAATTGATTGGGGAGGGAAAAGAATAGATCATTCAGAAATCAGAAATATTTGATGTTCTTTATTTAACTACATGTTAGATTGAATATATATATATATATACTGCAATTTTGAGGTTTCAATAGAGAGATATTCCTGATGTGTATATACATGATCAATAATGGATTAATGAGTTGGTCTGTATAATAATATGTTAACAATAAGCCCAAGTGAGCAACCTATGGTCATTTGGTTTCTGATAAGCATATTTTTACTACTATCCTGTAATCTTATTGTGTTCTCTTCCATCAATCTCAACAATCATCAGATTATGCACTGCAATGCCCTAATTGGTATCCTAATTCCGCTATCACTTTTTCAATTATGTTGTCAGTGCATTTGAGCCAAGCCTGAGTTTAGTTGGTTTTCAATGTTTTGAATAGCTGTAAGTCCTTTGCTTTCTCTGCTTAACCAAGAGTCATTGATTTTAAAAGGTAATGATTGAAATAAAATGGTTTGATTTGAATCACTGATTATATCAATAAAAACAGAAGTAAATAAAAGTAAAACCTTCTGGAAAACGTGAATAACTTCACTATATTTAAAAAGGGCTGAAGAAGTAAAACCTTGACAAGTGAAAGCTTTAATTTGCAAGCTCCAATTTAAGGTTACAAGGTGAAAGAGATTTGTATAAATTATTTATAGCAATGAAAGTGCTGATTAATTATTTTGGAGGAGAGAATCGTAAAGATCTGCCAAAGTACAGTGAAGTTTCAATTCTCCAGCAAAATGCATTTAATTACTTGTTCTCTGGCTTCATTGGAATAATTTGTTGTTTATGAGAGAAACTGCCAGTCAACATTATAAAAGTAGTTATACTAAATATAAGGAAATCTTATCAGAATTTTAATAGAAAAGATGTAAAAAAATGGTTCATAAAGTTTAGACTCACTCAATAAAGGGGACCTAAACAGCCACAACTGTATTTTCAGTGTCCTTGATTTTTGTCAATTATATTCCTGGAACCTATATAGTACAGCTTTCACTCTACTGAAATTCATTCTAAGATTTATTATGGAATAAGATAATGGTAACATCAGCAGATGATAGAAGGTATCATGCAGGTGTCATTAAATGACTCAGAACAAGGATCCTAGCAGAAAGACCAGATGCCTTATAACAGGAGTGCCAAACTTGTGGCCCGCGGGCCAGCTGCATCAAATGCTGGCTGTAGGAATCAAGACTCAGGACCACATGAAGATGAGACAAGCTTCCTTCTTTATTGTCAGATTGAAAATAAGAAGAGCTGTCTGTCCTATTGCCAGAGTTCATTCTATATATATACATAGTAGCATACTATTGGTTAATTTATACATGTACTATACATCTATTTAGACAACCTTTGTTACTACCTGCTTCAGTTTCTAGTTAAGACTAACTCTAGTTAAGATTAACATAAGCTTCAGTTCCTGTTCTTTGTTCCGTCTTATCTGGATTTTAAGGTCTTGTTTTCTTCAAATTAATCATGCACACGTTGTACTTTGCACGTAATACTCTTCGTCTGAGGTTTGCCATCCAAGACAAGAATATTCGGCATGCACAACGCCTACAGCTGGCCACTCTCAAGCCTGGTTTAGTGAAGGAGAAAAAAGTCAGAATATGTCACATGACGGCAATGGGACACTGCGAGTTTGACACCCCTGTCTTACAATATCCGATGCCATGGTAGCTTGGCAGATAAGGAAATGACTAAGATTAATGTCTGTGGCATATCCGTTTTACTTCTACAGATATCAAAATGTTGTACAGGTAGTCCTTGACTTACAACAGTTCATTTAGTGACCATTCAAAGTTCCAACAGCACTGAAAAAGTGACTTTTCACACTTACAACCATTGCAGCATCCCCATGGTCATGTGATCCAAATTTGAATGCTTGCTTGGCAACTGACTCATATTTATGATGGTTGCAGTTTCCTGGGGTCATGGAATCCCCTTTTGTGATCTCCTGACAAGCAAAGTCAATGGGAAAGCCAGATTCACTTAACAATCATGTAATTAACTTAACATCTGCAATGATTCTCTTAACAACTGTGGCAAGGAAGGTCGTAAAATGGAGCAAAACTTACTTAACTCAAGTTTCACTTAGCAACATAAATTTTGGGCTCAGTTGTGGTCGTAAGTTGAGAACAAGCTATATTGTAAAATTTAGTAATAAAATTACAAATGGAGTTCTAATGCCCCCATAAAGTTACTCACTTTTTGTTTTTGGCTCCTTCATTTAATAAATAGGGGATGCCTGGATTCTTTATTCTTCATCTTCCAATCCTAAACTGAACACTCTCTCATTTTTACAAATGTATCTTCTTTATCTTCCAGCAAGCCCTGGAGGAAGTAAATTTTATGGTCCTCTATACACTAGTGAACTGTTGATTAGCTATTAAAATAGCATAAATTGTTGATTAGTTAATTATTCATTAAGACCCAAAAGAGGATTGCTTAGATTGTAATCTTACACAACTAGAAAATTCATTATGGAACTGTTACACTCAGATTTGAAATAAATAATACATATACATGCTTGAGTACCAAATAATGTCATAAGAAGCCCTTAAGATCAGGCAATAATTTATTTTAATTTAAAAACTCACTCTTAAAATATTTACTTTCTATAACCCTACAATATTTTATTAGTCTGTCTGTTTATAGTTCTTATGCTTTAGTTTGCCAAGGAACCATAAGTTAACAGTTATTTTCTAAAAATGTGTTAGGATGTTCTTACAGAGAAGATTTCCAAGTATGTTGAAGTCTCCAATATAATTCAGTCAATTCAATCATTTTGACACATTAGATAAGTAGGCACACATAAATGCCAGTAGATGATGTGAATATTTTTGTGGTTGTATCCTACTCTCAAAATTATCTAATTTTCAATTCAACAATTCTTTTGCAAACAATTGCAGAACATTTTTGAAATCAGTGGGATTTCTATTTGTTTCAGGTCTAAGTTAGAAATAACAGTGTTCACACATTTTGTAGTTGCTTGTACAGTATATAGCAAGAAGTGATGATCCATCCTGGGCTCTAGGCATAAAAAAATATCACATACTTCCCACCCACCTACCCCATCCCCATTGTTCAATTTCAGACTGAAACCTACATCTACAGTGGAGAAAAAGAGTCCTAATTTAATTGAAGTCTCTCTTCCTCAGTATGGCAGCCTTTCTCTGCCCTTTAACCTGAAAAATCGCTTGAAACAATGCTCAAATCTCAGGGAACCGTTGCATAAAACTGCAAAGATACAAAAAAGCCACTCCCCACACAATATAGTTTACTTCTAATCCAAATAATGTTTTTACAATGTTTGCAACTACAACAAATTGGCAGGCCAACACATGACTCATAACATAAAAACATTGCTACACTGTGACTGTTGGCATGGCATGAAATTCAAAGAGCAATATCCGAATTATTTTTAAATCATTATCTCTTATAGAACCTATGGCAACATCTCATAGAACCCTAGGTTTCTACCGAATCTCTGTAGAGAAAGGCAGCATTAATGCCTTTTTAAAGCCATTCATATGACAGGAAATTTATCTTCCAACAAACATGAATGATAAGAAGATTTGTTATGAATTTGCAGAGCTCAAAATTTAACCATTCTGTACCTTATATTCAGTGGTGGGATTCAAAAAAATTTACTACCCATTCTGTGGGCGTGATTTGGTGGGTGTAACATGGCTTGCTAGGCATGGCTTGATGGGCATGGCAGGGGAAGGATATTGTAAAATCCCCATTGTCTCCCCAGCCCGCTAACCTGCTTTCCAGCTCCGTTCTCTTGTATAGGGCAACAAAAAAAGATCCAGCTGATCAGTTGGAACTCAGGAGGCAGAGAATAGATGGAGGTGGCACCAGTCAGAGGTAGTATTTGCTGGTTCTCTGAACTACTCAAAATTTCTGCTACCAGTTCTCCAGAATTGGTCAGAACCTGCTGAATACCACCTCTGCTTGTATTTGTATTCATTAAGGGTCATGCTTCCACTAATTAAAATTTTTCTTTTAATTAGTTAAAATTTTAATTAAAATAAATTAAAATTTTTCTTTTAATTAGTTCATGGAATTATTATTCAAGATAATCTAATATGTATTCAGAGAATTAGGAAATTAAAAGATGTGACTGTTGGATACATTATTCAATTCCCATTTATTTGTTGGTTTATTTATGTGTCCAAAACCGTGAAAGGACAGCCATTAAACTTGGGTTGTTTGTTCAACTTGGATCATACTATTAAACAGAAAGTGGCAGAGTAGTTGGGTCTTGTTCTGATTTTTTTAAAAAGAAAGGCGATGCTACTACTCTTAAAGAACAAGACAGTTAATAACATTTGTAGTAAATCAGTTGGGAAAAATTCACGTATATTTGCTTTCTGCCTGCTTTTTATTGCTATAACAAAATCATTGTAAATCAGGGATGGGATTTAAATTTTTTACAACCGATTCTATAGGTGTGGCTTAGGTGGTGGGCATGGCTTGTTGGTCATGTGACTGGGTGGACATGGTTTGGTAGTTATGTTATTGGCTGGGTGTGACCAACTCAATATCACTCACATTGAAGCACGCATCTCCTCGCCTGGCCTCTCATGACTGTGGGGATGCTGCAACAGTCATAAGTGTGAAAAATGGTCATAAGTCACTTTTTTCAGTGCCATTGTAACTTTAAATGGTCATTCCACACAAGCAAAGTATCAGCAAAGGATGGGAAAAAAACTCCAGAGACATTCCTGAGACAGGAAGTCTAATCCTGCCAAGAATGTAATAAGGGTTAATGAAGAGGCAGTTTCTGTAAGCAACACCAGAATGTTTCCTTCCTGACTTCCTTACAGGATTAGGCCAGTAATTTCTTCTAACAACCGATTCTCCGAACTGCTTAGAATGTTAAAAACCGATTCTAGCAAATAGGTGCGAAGTGGTAGAATCCCACCCCTGTTGTAAAGCCTGGTTGACTTTAGAGTTTAGAAGATTAGTTCAGGGAATTTTGTTAAATATAAGAAACTAAACAATGTATATTTACTGATGTCTATGCCTAGCATACTTTGATAATAAAATTAAACTCATTATCATCATCATCAATCAATCATCTTCAACTTATATTCCACTTTTTCTATTTCATTTCTAAATAGCCCCGTCTCTCTCACTACGCTTCTATACTGTACAATTTCTTCCCTCAACCAAAAACTTCCTTATCTGTATTAAGACAATACTTCTGAATTTGTCTTCATTATTATTTTGATAAGTGGAATATTGTGATTAAGTGAATTAGATTACAGATAATTGTAAATCATTTTGTACAATTATTTAAAGAAATTTTTTTTGGTACAAATACTTGATTTTCTGTATAGGTTTAACTTACTGAAATCACATTTTCCATATCTTTATTTATTAACTGTAGAAATATAGTTCTAATTTAGTTCTACATTGTTCCCAGCAAGGAGAGCAAAAGACTGATACTTCTACTTGGAAGCTTCCCTTCATGGTAGCAGTTACCATAGTTTTGAGCTGACTAGGGATAAGATAGCCAGAGATCTTATTCATATTCCATTGCAACTCTTATTTCTAAAAATAAAAGCGTCATGAATCTTCTTCTTCTTCTTCTTCTTCTTCTTCTTCCTCCTCCTCCTCCTCCTCCTCCTCCTCCTCCTCCTCCTCCTCCTCCTCCTCCTCCTCTTCCTCTTCCTCTTCCATGTATTAGACTTATTTTTCCAACCACCTTTTCCATGTTATTGAGGATACTTTTATTTATAGTTAAACATTCAGAAAAACAAAGGGAATCAGCATTGTTTTAAGCAGCAGGGTCCTGGGGACACACCTGCCTTCCCGGCCCTGCTAACAGGTAAAACAACTTTGGATCGCATTCACTCTCAACATTTAACACTCATATAAAATGATGTGAACCAAATTCATCTAATTTTTGTGGTAAACTGACTGGAGTTTAGCTTCCAGTCTTTGTGAATATATGTACACTGATAAATAAATGATAAATAGAAATATTGTGGATATGTGCATTTATCAGTGCTTTACATAAGATTCATAACTGTTCTTTATGGTGAAGCATTTTCCCTACAGTATTATTCCAGTGTTCTTAGACATTTTAACTTTGCATTGATTATTCCTGACCCACTTCTCAGTTTTCCCTGGGGACAGGAATTAGCTGGAGCGTGAGTTGTTACAAGGCAGATAAACTGTTCTTAAACTGAATATTCAGCTCAAGCAATTTTCTATGGCTGTGAATTGACATGGGACTTGTGCCATCCTGAACTACTGTCAAGAAAACTGCTGAGCTTTCCTATTCTTTCTGTATGATTTATTCTTCCAAAATATGTATCAAATAATTCAATATTTCAAAGGGCTTTTAAATGAAAGAAGACAAACTTTTTTCAAACTTTCTAAAGCTGGTCAATGATTATGAAAGGTAAAGGGAAGCCTTAAACCTTCTTCAGGCATAGTCTGCTTTTTTTGATATTGTGCAACGCAAGGATCTCTGACTGTGAGATCCATTAACATAGCTGCCTTAATTTTCTGTAAGTTTTCAATATGGGAACAAGACTTGTTTAATCAGAGTATCTGCCATATTGAACTAAATGTCATTGAAGTTCAGTTTTAAGCTAACTTGCATACACACAGAAATTTTGTAATGGGGTGCACTAATTATTGTGTATTGGCTTCTAAAAACTTAGCTTAACCTGGTGTGTTCTGAGAATAAAGGGGTAAAGCTTAAAATTTGAAAGCCAAGCTCAGCTCTTTTCAAGAAAGCTAAGAAATAAATACAATGAAGAATCTATAATAATCATTTGATTTATACAAAATGTATAACTTCCTGAGCCAAAATATTCATGGGAATTCTGGGACATTCTGCTATGCTTCTGGATTATATCTATCAACTTGTTTTCCAGGAGCATAACTTTCAGCACAGAGCCAGAGTATCACAACTTTCTATTAAAACATTTTCCTCTAGTAAACTACCGAACGACCTCCAAATTGACATATAGTGAGGCCTAATGATCCCAAATTTTATCAAACGTTCGATGTTCAAAGACAGGAAATTCTCTGTAGCCATTTCCCTTTCATTTCCATATTGCTAATTATTGAACAGATGACAGGCCCTTCTTCAGCCTCCTGCAACATCCTCTCAGAAGTTGACCATTCTTCCTATGGAACCATTGTAAAATAAATTCTGAATACAAATGATATAATTAGATTTCTTTCTATGCTTGGCTTGGCTTACTTCTAATGTTAGTGGCTTTTTCCCCCTTCTATTCCGTAATTAGCTTATTGAACTCAGTACCATCAGATTGATGAATAAGAACTTAGTTGACTGCAGAGAAGCATTAAACCTTTAATTTAGTTAATTACATTCAGAAGAGTCACCACCAGGATAAAGATAATAAATATTCAAGTGATTGAGTCTGAATCAAGCTAAGACTTTGAGTACTTTAAAAAAAACACACACAATGAGAAAATAGAAATTGTATATTGCATTCACACATTAGACGGGCCTAATCAATTTGCATATTGGCAAGTAAAGCAGAAAGTTGTTTCCATAGGGTATAATAGTGTATGAGGGTTTAAGGAATTCAACATAAAACACTCATATGCATTGATTTCCCTACATAATTCATTTGGCTTTGTAATCTTCTATGCAATAATGTGAATTATTTTCATGTTTAGAAATGAATTTTTGAATAAATGATCAAAATGTATTTATGGAATTAAATAAGAATCTATGACCTGGGGTCAAGGCTGAACAATATGGTACAAATGCAAACAGTTGGTGGAGAGTGTTCAGATTGAGAACATTTATCTGAGCAACTTGCAACTTCCCTACAAGATGTCCCACTGACTTTTTCCTGATAAGTTTCCAGGAAATAATTGCAAGTCCAAACTCATCATTGTGCTATAATGAGTTCTGACCATTAGCTATGGCCATGTAATCCCCATTGAACTACAAGTTTCCTAGGCTTCCCTGCTGACTTGTGTAAAAGGTGTCTGAAACTTGTAAATGAAGTTCATGTCATTGTTTCAGAAATATTTCTTTACATACACAGAGAAACAGAATGACTATGAATGGACAAAATATCAGTGGACCAGTAGTGACTTCCAACTTTCTCTCAGCATCCCCATTAAATTTCTTTCAAGGAATCTGGAAGTGAGCAAGAGAAATCTCTTCTTCTCTCCTCTCCTCTCCTCTCCTCTCCTCTCCCCTCCTCTCCTCTCCCCTCCCCTCCTCTCCCCTCCCCTCCTCTCCTCTCCTTTCCTTTCCTTTCCTTTCCTTTTCCTCTCCTTCCCCTTCCCCTTCTGTTCCCTTCCCTTCCCTACAAGCAGTTAAGTGGCTGCTACTGAATGGAGGAGGGAGCAAGAAATTATGTGAGTGGCTGGGAAACTGTCATGGAACGTTCAAAACAAGGCAGCACTAAAGCAGCCACAATTTTCCCAGATTTCATTCCACCAGGATTGATGGAAGTCATGAAGCAATAGATATGGGCTAACTAAAACTATTCTATATGAGTTTAAGAAAGTGATGTCAGTCTTGGGTTCTCCCACTCTGCCACAGCTAGCAGGACTAGCTACACATTGCTAGAAATGAATTGGATAAGCATGTATATAATTTCTCAGGATATATTATAAAGAAGTTGCAGGCTTTGAATGTCCCTTAGTTTCATAGATTTGAAACAACTGTTTCAAATTATTCCAGCCATCAATGTTACTGGGAGCTTTTTGATAACTGAAATGTGTCTACTAGATGTAGCTGCTGAGAGGCTATATCATTATTTTTTCCCAGTTGAGCAACTTCTATCCATTCCTTCATATTTAAGATTAAATTATTAGTTCCATATATATTTGCTGCCCTCATGTGGTAAATAGATTGGAAATTAGTAAATAGTTTGTGTTTCAGTGATGTATATTGGAATATTTTGAATATTTCCCATTAAATCATTCCAACAATTTCTGTTCCATTTATTCCATTTTCTAATCCATATTTCTTATATCTATAGTACCGACATTGCATGCAGAAGATTGTAGGATCAATTATTGACATCTTTAAGTAAATTTAAGGGGCGGATCTTTAATTTTATCAATCAATGTCTACAATACTGAACTAGGGAAGATGAATGTATAGAAGGTATTTGTCCAATGAATGAGAACACAGACTTAAATTCAAATCTACTATATATTGTATATATTAATTCATTTTATTTTATTTATCAAATTTAGAAACCACCTCAGAGCAACTCTGAGCAGGGTGTAATGAAATATATGGTGAGGGAGTATTTTTCACAGAAGACTCTTTATTTACACATGGTCCTATTTTCAAATACGTAGTTTAATTATTTAACTTTAGCAAATGCATGGAATAGAGTTTCCACTTACTTATATGTTGGAAGTTCATACAAAGCACGGCAATTGAACTCTTTCCCAATTCCGTATTTTTAGGCTAAAAATCACAAGAAGCAATTAACAAGGTTAACAAATGAATTCAAAGGAAGGCATGTGATGCTTTTAAGTCCTGAAAAGAATTAGAAGTAAATTGTTTCCTGAAGATATTGTAAACCAGCTGATGAGTTTGGTATCTTCTACTAAATGACTTGCTTCTGAACAAATCCTGAGTCAAATATTTTAAAACTATTAATATATTTTAAAATCTAGCTGCAGAATGGAGTATGGTATGTATTCTGGTTTAAGAGATCTAGAAGTGTATTGTTTCTGGAGGAAAGAATGCTGCTGCCCAGACAGTAACAAATGGAGTGTGTAGGTGCAATGCATTTGCAAAATAAGACGTGCCTGCCAGGGCTGCACAGGAATGTCAATGGTTCAGTGCTTTTCCCAGAGAGAAATGTTCAAGAGACCAAAGATGCTTTAGGCAAATTCTCTACACTGCATGGAAGATGAGGAGGGAGGAGGGAAACAGAATTTGACAGCAGGAACCAAGTAAGGTCGCTTCTGGGACTGAAGGAAAGCTATACTGCCAAGCTAAAAATCGATCAACTTAACACAAATGGAATCTTTTTGTGAGCTACAGCATGGAAGCTTTTAGAAACATGGGGGTTTTGAAGAGGATTTCACACCAATGGCACGTAGACATTTTAAAATAATATTCCCCTCCCCTCACACACACACACACCCTTGTGCACCATTTAATTTATATTATTCTTCAAGTGCTACTATTTACAAAGTTGCATTTGAACTTCCTATCTTTCCTCAATTTCCCTCTCCCTCCCTTTCCCTCTCCCTCCCGCCCTCTCCCTCCCCACTTCCTTTTCCCTCTCCCTCCCTCCCCTCCCCTCCCCCCTCCCAGCATTCAGGAGTGAACTTGATTTCTAGAAATGGCTTCTTGTTACTTGAGTGAAAGTGGAATTAAACATCAATTTTAAAAGGTCTCATATTCAGAGCTTGTCTTGTTTGCTGAATATTGTTCCTAGCCAAGTTGGACTTCATTTTTAACAACAGCAAACTTTAGTTTTTATCATCGTTAATCTATATTGAATCTTTAGGAAACAATATGTGTGTGTATGTGTGTGTGTGTGTGTGTGTGTGTGTTTGTTTATCTTTAAGAAATCTAGAAGTGTGTGTATATATACAAGATGGATGGCAAATAAATTTAATACACACACAAATACACATACACACACATTCAAGATATATAAATTTTAAAAAGTATTTGAAATAACCAAAATGAGCATATTGCTCCTTAGGCAACTACATGTCCAAGAAAACAACTTTTAGCTAAAAAATAAAACCCCATGATAGCCATGAAACAGCAACAAAGAAATTCAGAAAACAAAATTTTTCTTCCTAATAGCCACTGAATGTTTAGCACTAGTTGTAAATATCTGTTTTTATGCCCTAACTCACTTTTTCCTTGCATAGAAGAAGCCTTTAAAAATAAAATTAATTTATTTATTAATTTATTATTATTATTTATTAATTTATTAATTTTCCTAGCAAACTGTTTGAAATGGCATTTTTAGATAATAAATTATTATTTTGATGATATTTATTGTGATTTATAGAATTATCGTAAGGTAATAATAGCACTAGATGAAACACAAATGTTCTTCCAATAAATAGTCTAAAATAATATTTGATCTTACTATAGTAATATCTAACATTTAATATCAGTGTGTGTATCAACGCTCAAACATCAAAACAAGATAAAACTAAGAGATACTACCACTTATTAATCATTAGCAAAGTGAAAGGGAATCCCTAATATTGCTCTCTCATCTTACATTTGTGAAAGGCATATTAATATGGATGGCCAAGTTCTCAAGTCCCTTCCTGCCAAATTGACTTATGAGTTAACTCCATATTTTATGAGATGCCATGTTCAATAACCCAACAAGGAAAAAACAATCTCTGCATATTTTAAAGATTACTCTGAGATTGGGATGTAATGCTGTCTTTAGAGATTAATGAGAACTACGGTTCACAGTTGGACATGGGCCAAAAGCTATGACTGTGTGTGTGTGTGTCCTTCATCTCAATTTCAGAGAAAATCAGAACCACGGTTCTGTCTTTGTAATGGGTGTCAATGGGTTTCTTTTTTCCTCTGAGTTTTAATTCCTTGAGCACTACTGAATCTAAAATGTGTTATTCTTAAATATTTACTAGGATTCGTTACTGTAGGTAATTCTTTCCTGAATAGAAAGGGAAGAATCAACTACATTGTTTAAAAAAGAAACCTTATTAGACCTATTTAATGGGGGAGGGATTTAAGGGATGTGGTGGCTCAGTGGATAAGATGCTGAGCTTGTTGATTAGAAAGATTGGCGGTTTGAATCCCTAGCACCACATAACAGAGTGAGCTCCCATTATTTGTCCCAGCTTCTGCCAACCTAGCAGTTTGAAAGCATGTAAAACTGCAAGGAGAAAAATAGGGACCACTTTGATGGGAAGGTAACAGTGTTCCATGCGCCTTTGGCATTTAGTCATGCTGGCCACATGACCACAGAGATGTCTTCGGACAGCGCTGGCTCTTCAGCTTTGTAATGGAGATGAGTACCGGTCCCTAGAGCCAGAAATGATTAACACGTATGTGCGAGGGGACCTTTACCTTAATGGGGAAGGACTATGCTGGAAGCAGGAAGACGATAGAGCAAGCTTTAAATATACATCTTGAAGTTCCCTAAAATTTGTAACATCATCATAAAAAATATACTCAATTTTTCTTAAATACATACTAAGATCCCCAATAAACACAATTTCTTTGATGAATCATTTTCCTTAAATCCTTAGAAACACCAAATCCTCACAATAGTAAGGCACTGAGATCAGCCATCAATCTGGTTCCATTTTATTCTCAACAATTGTGTTCTGTGAGGAAAATGATACAAATATAAATTGAAAAAAGCAGTATCCACTTTTCTTTTTGCATTTCTGATCTGTTAGTCTGCAATCTGGCAGGGCTTTGATTCGTCTGAATATTTCACCTTGGAGTGGTTCACTTTGAGATTAGAATATCTTTTGTCTTTGATGGATTTCAAGAGGTTTAATCCAAGGACAAGGAAATCTCCCTGTCAAATCAGTGCTGTGTTTGCTATTGCTGAAATTATTCTTTATATTCTGATAGGGTTTTTTAAAAACTTTTTTGTATATTTTATGATGGCATACAATTGCATGCTAAAATTAAACTTAGAGTGAGTCTCCCTGGAATTTGATCCCCTTTTTTGTAAAAAGAAGCATTTTTGTTCCATATAAGGTGCAGTTACATGTGGAATAATGACTGTGACATTCAGGAAGAGGCTTTGATTCATTATTGGTTCATCTACCTAAGTATCATTATCAATGATGGCAATGGCTTCCCAAGGTTTTATGCAGGAATTTTTCCAACATATCTGGAACTGATGAGGATCATTTATGTAAAACATGGACTCTATTTTTGTGTATTCCCTTTCCATCAAATGAGATAATTTGTTTCTTGAATCAAAGTCTATGGGATTGTATAGAGTAGGATAAAACCAAAAATTTTAAAAAATAAATATAAAAATCCATTAATATAAATAACTCCTTTGATTTAGAAGATTATAGACTTAAAAACAGAAAATAACCAAACAAAAAATATTTGAGCAAATATTCCTTAGGAATATTATCCCTTGATCAAATCCTAAGTATTCAAACTGTAACAAAATCCATTTTATTTACATTAGAGAGAAGACAAGAGATTCTGAAACAGGGGAACAAGAAAAAACTAGGAAACTGGGCTTTACAGTACAGTATTAAGACAAAAGGGTCATGCTGCCCTCTTGTGGTGATTTGCTTTAAGTACTTTTTCAGAATTAATTTACCTCAAACCAGAATTGTAAAACGTTAAAAAGGGATTGCAGATATTTATTTCAGGTATTTTAAAACCAGATGTTGTTTTTTAAGAAATCCATTAAAATATGACTATTCAAGAAAGTTTGGGAGATGCGGTTGAGAAGAGAATGAAAGATAATCTTACTTGCTCTGGCAGTGGAATATCTATTTTTGAGGTTGGTTTAAGTGATTAATCAATCTTCTTATATTACATTTACAATAATACAATAGTATTGTGCCTTTTTTAAAAAAATCTGATTTACGTGAGCTGGGCTGTAAAAAATCACAGCTTGTTCATGATCGGAGAAGCCCATGAGCCTAATAAAAATAAACAAACAAACAAACAAAGCCGGTCAGAGTTGCCTGAACTGCAAAATGAGTGGCAAATAAGTTCAATCAATCAATCAATAAATAAATAAATAAAATAAACATTTTTTAAAAATCAAAGAACTGTCTGATCCCTTGAAAATTACAGCATTCTTTGTATGGCAAAATCTTTTCTAATCCATGAATCTATTTAAGGCTAAAAATCCAGAGAATTTTTACTTGCAATTCAGAATGGTCTCTGGAACCAGTGGGTCCTCTGGATCAGATGGTCAATATACTGCTTTGGGCTATCCTTTTTATTATAAAATCTCTGTTCAAAATCACTCAGCTCATGATTACTCTTGTTACAAGGAAGGAGGGAGAGGAAAAAAGTTTGAGACCTCTAATGATCTAACATATCTTATCATGTTCCATAACTGTGTTACTTGCTAATGAATATAATATACTAATTCCTGGTAAAAGTGAGGATTTCAATTACTTTCCTTTGCACGAGTACCTCATTAAGGTGCAACATAAGAACATAGAATACGTAATGCAATATGCTTGTTCATCTACACATCATACAGATGAAAATCTATCTATGGCTGTTAACATATGAACTTGTGATAGATGATTGGAACATATGCAGATTTGCAGGTTTTTTCAGTGCTATGAAAGCAACTTTTCTAACTGTCTAGAATTGTGGGAACAATTAATATACTTTTTCCGCTGTCAAAACTGATGCAATGAATTAAAATAGTAACATTCTACATATGTGTGTATCGCAGACAGGTTTTTTTTTTAATTCTATTTGAAATTAAATAGTTTTAGAACTCAACATAGGAACACTAGACAGAGAGCTGAATATCGGTGTTTAATCATGCCAAACATATATAACACATATCAAACATATAAATTAATTTAAAATGAGTATCAAATTGAATTAGAAACATATATATCGGAACCATCAATTTATTTTATTTAAAAGCCAGCTAATTTGAAATTCAACAGCTTCATCCACGTTGCTTAGACACAGATACAATGTACTAGTGACACAGGTACTCCTTAACTGTGATGATTCAGAGTATAACACAAACATAACAAAATCCAAAACGTAAATAACATTTATTTATGTTTTGGATTTTGTTATGTTTGTGTTATACTTTATTGTATATATTGTGTTATACTTTATTGCCTCCAACTTGGCCCCGCTGTTTAATAATACTCAGTTGGAGATAAAACATACTCAAAAATAATTTCAAAAGAAAGCAATACAGTCAAATTTAATGAGCAAATAGAGGTGAAATAAAAAAAACCAAACAAACTACAATGATGAAATTGCCACAATGGATTAGGATAAGTATTTACCAAATTCAAGGAAATAACAAAGCACAGTCTGTTGGAAGGGCGCCAACCAAGGTAACTTCAGACCAAAATAAAACATGCTTGCTTCTGGCAACCTGTGTTCTAACCGTCTCTCTTATATACTCGTCTCCCTAGCTGTAACCAATGAGGAGGATCATGGCCGCTTCCTTTCTCATAAGCCAAGTTGTTGCCTTGTTGTTGCATGTCCTAGGATACAGAGGGGATGGGCCTGGTTCTTCCTCTGACTGCCCAGCCGGCCTCTGCCCTTCTCCAATCTCTTCCACAACCTCTGGAGCCACACCTCCACTCCCTGTCAGCTGTTCCTCCTCTCCCTCAGAGTCCGACTCTACCAAAGGCATGACATTGACTTATGACTGCAATTGAGCCCAAAATTTCTGTTGCTAAGTAAAACATGTGTTAAATTTCAGTTGTTGACTGAATTACTTTCAGTTGTTAAGTGAATTACTGCATGGTTGTTAAGTGAATCTGATTTCTACATTGACTTTGCTTGTCAGAAGATTTCAAAAAGCGATCACCCAACCCCAGGACACGTTAGCTGTCATAAATATGAGTCAGTTGACAAGCGTCTGAATTTTGACCATGAGACTATGGAGATGTTGCAACGGTCGTAGGTGGGTAAAAAATGGTCATGTCACTTTTTCTCACATTGTAACTTCAAACGGTCATTTAATGAACTGTTGTAAGTCGAGGACTACCTGTAATGTATAATTGATTGCTCATTGATACATTGCCCTAATTTTATTGGGTTAATTTAGCTACTCACCTCTCGGTCTTTTTATTTCTCTTTTATACATTATTAGTCTGTGCAAGCTGTAACTGTTTGCGGTTTCTGCATCTCTATTTAGCTGTGATTGAAGCTTCGCTGTTCTTTTAAAAACACATATCTCTTCAGGGACTTCATTATTTCTTCCATTCTGATTAGAAGAATAGCTACATTTATGCGTGTCAAGCTATGCAGTAATTTGCCGTTTTAGATGAATTAATAAACTATATTTTATTCCTATGTAGATTCTCAGTTATCCAGGCCATGACTGTCTCAAAGGTGCTTTTTCAAGAGGCAACTGGACCTTCTGGTTTTTCTTTGAAGACTTTTCACTTCTTATCCAAGAAGCTTCTTCAGCTCTAAAGAAGCTCCTTGGATAAGAAGAAAAACATCTTCAAAGATACATTTATCTTATTTTTTATCTCAAGCTTCTATTCTCTCCCCCTCCACTCCAAAATTGTATGTATTTATATGTTTAGGTGTATTCGTGTTCTGGCTAATTATTTTATCTTTTTTATGAGTTGGATATGTTTATACTGTTTTAAGTTTGGAATCTGCTTTGGATATAACTACTGGGAATCTGTGTTGCTTATAGCGAGATACATATTTGGTAATAAGTCAATGTATAAATAAATAATAAGTATATAATCAGAATATTTTAAAGGTTTTCACTATGTTTACATCTCAATATTTTTAACAGCAGTCATGCAACAAGATTCACACATTGGAGAAATTGACCTGTTGATGAAATTGAGAAATTGCTGGCAATATTAAAAACAGTAATATCAGTTCATTTCTTATCAGTTTCCTTAGTGAATATAGATATAAAGGTGTGTGACAACAAACATAAAAATCTGCCTGATCCTATTTTTATTTATTCATGTATTCATTTATGAATGAATGGATGGATGGATGGATGGATGGGTGAGTGAGTGAATGAATAATATAGAGATCAATTGCTGATTAGTGCAAATGCATTTATTTGTACCTTGGAAAATTGTTTTAAAACCTTGAATTATTTAGAGTCTGGCCAGTAGTGCAAAATGCTCCAATCAGACAATCTCTAGCTATGACTGTTCTGTGAAAAATTCAGAAATAAAGCGTAAGCAATAATACTTGATAAACAGAGCCAAATGTTTGCCAAGCAGCTATTGTTGTACTATGTGCTATAAAGGACTCAGAAAAATGGCCCTAAATGTATATAGCCTTTTTAGACAGCAGTCTGGAAACCTTACTGTCACAGTTTTGTCCTACAAATGTAGTCCTTAATGCTATCACCACTAAGATGGAAAAACAACCTAGAGCAGGGGTCTCCAACCTTGGCAACTTTAAGACTTGTGGGCTTCCACAAGGCTTAAAGTTGCCAACTTAAGTTGGAGACCCCTGACCTAGAGCTTCCAAAATTTGCCCTGTCAAAGCTTTGTTCAAAGTGTTGACATGGCATGTCAAAGCTTTGTTCTCTTTCGCATCTGGCTATCTTGTTAGGAATCCTACTTGCTGGTGAGATTTTCCCTGAAAGAGGAGAGTGTTGCTAACTGTTCATCTGGCCTCAGTATTTGTGACATATGTAATAGCCCAATCAACTATATTGGCAGCTGACATTGTTTATGTACAGAATAGATATAAACATTGTCACATGGCCTATTTACTAGACATCCTAGAATCTAGTCAGCAGTAATTAATTTTTTGCTAAGCCATTTCTGTTTCTACACACACACACACGCGCACACACACAAACACACACACACTTATGTTGCATTGGAGTATAAAATTAGGCTTTGACATAAATGCAAGTTAGTTTTCTTTTATCACTGTTTTCAATGATGATTTAACTATATGGCTTTTAGAGGCAGTGCTCAGCATACAGCCACAATTGGGACCAGAATATATGTTGCTAAGCAAAGCGGTTGTTAAAAGAGGTGTACCTGATTTTATGACCTTTTATGTCATGGTTGTTAAATGAATTATGTAGTCATCAGGCAAATCTAGTTTTTCCCATTGACTTTGCTTATTGGAAGTTATAAATGGTAATCACATGACCCTGGGATGCTATAACTGTTCTTAATACATGAGGGTGCATTCTGACCATGTGACCCTGGGTAAGGGCCGGTTATAACTCACTTTTTTCAGTGCTGTTATACTTTTGAACAGTCATTAAATGAATGGAAACTATTTGTTTCTTTGAGCATCATATCTTGGTAGAATGATGGTATCCACACAAATATCTCTACACTGCTTCAAGAATGGACCCATTCTAAAGAGTCAATATGTTTTGTATTTATTAGAGGAAGTCCACCAACTGCCTGGATGATAGGTGCCATTATCAAACTGCTCTTACAAATAGAAAGCTCTTCTTTTCTGCATTTCTACAACTCGAATCCATTATTTCATGTTTGCATTCTGGAACTGTGAAGAATAAATTTTGACTTCTTCCAGGAACTCTTTTCACATAACTGAAGAGTTCTATCATTCCCTCCGTAGTCTTTTGTCAAAGCTA
This sequence comes from Bungarus multicinctus, assembly GCA_023653725.1. NCBI lineage: Eukaryota > Metazoa > Chordata > Lepidosauria > Squamata > Elapidae > Bungarus > Bungarus multicinctus. The sequence continues at coordinate 66,975,455 of CM042844.1, forward strand.
GACAAAACTTTAATCCATCCTTTAATCCATTTTCATAAGATTTAATTTCCAGTCCCTGGATTATTCTCGATGTAATTTCCGTAACTTATTTTGAGGATTCTTCTTAAAATATGCTGGTCTAAAGATGGGGTATGATTGAGTCAGGATAAGAAGCAAAGCCAGGACTGCTATTTCTATTTTCATTGTAAGGTTACTTTAACAGAATCTTGCAAGACTGAAGGAACTCTTCCTGTCCCACACTTTTATTCACCCCAAGGGGGTCCCTTCTAGCATGCTTTAGTCACCCCTCCCCATTTCACTTTAGATTTCATTTATCAGACCAATATCCTGGCTGCACTCTTCTTCCTAAGTCGCAAGATTATTTCCAAGCCTGTGCATTTTATTTTTGTTTCTTAAATTAAAAAAAGATTTCCATTTGGCTATTTTAAAAAGTGACTTGGACTTTGAAAAGGAGAATTAATAGAGGGGAGGAGGCAGAGTTTTCTATGGTTGAAGAGAAGGACACAGAAGATAACCACCTGTGATGACCCAGGGTATGGCACAAAAGCAACAAAGTCACAAAAGTAGGTAAAGTCCCTTTAATACCTCCAACTTGGCTCCCAATGTCCAGTTATCTTCGGCTGGAGAAAAAACTCTCCCAAGAAAAGGCTTTAAAGGGAAGAAATTCAGTCCAAACCCAAAGTACACATAAATTATAAATGAAAACCAATAAAACCACACTGCAGCAATTAACGAGACAGGGCAGGATAAGAAATGCAGATTTCCAAAAGATAATGAAACGCACACAGTTGGGATGACACCAGAACCCAGATATGCCTCGACAAACAGAGATAATGCACACTTTGTTTCCAGCAACTTTGCAGTTTTCCCACCTACAGCTAATGAAGGGGATCAGGGCCCTTTCCTCTCCCGTAAACCACATTAACTCATGTTGTTCCCTTCTCTGTTTCTCCCTGCATGCCGTAGGATGAAGAGGGGATGGCCCTGGGTTTTCCTCCCAATGCCCAGCCAGACTGTGCCCTTCGCCAGTTTCTTCCACAGCCACTGGAGCCAAACCCCACTCCCTGTTAGCTGCTCGATCTTCCCCTCAATCAGATTCCAACAAGGGCATGACATCATCCAAAAGAAAGAGAATGAGCCCTGAAAATGAATGGAGTCTCACCAATTCTAGTTGAAGAAAAAAATGGATATAAGGGAGAGAAAATCTTTCAAACGGAGAGAGTAAAGAGGAAGAAAGGGTGCTGAATTATAAAATGGTGAGATCTCATAAACAATGGCCAAAAGGGGAGAAACATTTTTCTTCCTGTTGCTCTGAGAGATGATGTTCCTTGCTCTTCCACCACATAGATCAGTGCTGTCAAATTCCCAGCCCACAGGGCGGACGTGTCACATGCTGGCCACACTCATGCCCAGTTTAGCAAATGGGAAAAAAGTCCCGATGCGTTACATGATGCCACCGTGATGGTGTGAGTTTGACACCTGTGACATAGATAGAGGAGATGGAGAACAGAGAGAGGAATGAGTGAAAAGTAAGCCAATATTTCTTGGGTAGAGATGCCAGCTACGTAAACAATGCCATGAAGCACATGGCAAAGAGAAAAAGGATCAATGGATTTTTAACTGCCTTGAAGAGGGAATGTATACCCTCAAATAATTTGTTTCATGTGGCTTCTTCTTAATAAGCAATAACATTATATAGCCATCCTGTGTGATGTGTTTGAGAGCCTCTGGCTGAGTTGAATTAAGCAGCCTAAACAAGCCATTCAAGCTCTATATTTGGGGATTTCTGCTGAGGTATTCCTAGGGAGCTTTTAAATTAAGGTGCTCTCTATAGTACAATATTATGAAGCTGATTCACTTGCAGTTTTGAATAGTATACATCATATTAACATAGGGTGTAACTCATATTTTTCTGTTCCTTCTGTTCCTTTTGAATATGTTGTTTTCTTCAATTGCTATATTCTAATCATGGGAGCTAGATCTCCATAAGACAATAAAATCATATTTTCCTTCTGATATTAGGAGTTAAAGCTCATTTTGTTTATCCCTCTATTCGGAGCATTGGTGTATATAAAATGAAAGCCATGAACTTTATGAACCAATACTCTGATTTTTCACTGAGTGGTTTAACAGGTCCCATAACAACAAAGGTCCCACTTTCTTTTGCACAAATCTTTATCTTCTTACTTAGGTGAGGGTTTTTCATCACCAGCTCCCACAAGACTGGGTTTAAAGCTTTCCTGATCAAGGTCACTGTGTTTTGGCTAACAGATTGTTACCGGTCTTTATGAACTTCAATCCGTCTTGTGATAACAGTCCCTCATCAGCTTTTTCCAGCCAGGATCCTAGAAAACACCTCTTCTATATTGCCATTAAATTTCAAACATGATTTCATATCTTTTTCCAGGAACTTTAAGGACAGATAAGAACATCCCTGAATTTCCAGGATGGTAAAGTTACTTCTTCAATAAAATCATGAATGTAGTTGTTCTTTGTAGAATCATTAATCCCCCTGGATTAACATAAAGTAATAATTGTCAATGGACTTGATAAATTATGGAAGCTGTCTTGCTATAGTTATTGACTAAATCTTAGTATATTTTCTTATCAGTGGATGAGAAGCCATTTGCTGCTCTAGTGTGTTCTTCAGTTTTGCACTTGTTGAAAATACTGTATACGCAGGCTTTTTTCATGCAGGAACATAAATATGATAGAAACAAGGTAGCCCATGGCAGGAGATATCTCTTCGTGTTTGCTTTTGTTGCTTAAGGATACACCAGTTGAAGGCTTTTCCTTCATCTGGTTTCATCTTTATTTCATTTTATTGCCATTTCAAACTCTCAAGCTCCCAACTTCTAGGAAAACAGAACCAAAATCAATGTTGATTTGCAACTGTCAACCGGTATTATTATCATCTTCAAACTGAATTTATATAGCAATTGATGGACAACACCCCTTATCCCTGGCAACTCCAACATTGCATCCTTAATGTTCTTTACTTAGTCTAGAAACACTGGGAAAAATACATCTAGGCTCCAGTAAGGGAAGAGAAGAAAAATGTCATGATATATCATATGACGGCAATGTGATACTGTGAGTTTGACACCCGTGCTCTAGAGAGTGATCATAACCATCCGTGCAAATATTGATTGATAATACAAGAAACTTGGGTCTTAAGGACTAAAGAAATTCAAGACTCATCCTGGAAGAATATTGTTGGAGTGGAAAGTGATTTCCTACCAGGGCAAATAAAGACAACTGCATGCAGACCTGATATTATGTAGTGAAAGGGGAGTTGTTTTCCAGTTCTTGTATAATTGATATATCAGAAAGGTTCTTAAGACTATTCAAACCTACAGATATCTTGTTCCATAAATGACATGATTCTCTTGGAAGAATATCTAGAAACAATGAGCAAGGAGTTGAAGGAACTAGGAGCAAAATGTTTTCCCCCATTAATCCTTTGATTGTAGGATCATAATATAAGAGTCAATGGGATCTAAAAGTCTTTGAGAAGGGTTTGGATTCTACAACATATACCAGGTCTATGTTTGCCAGATTTCCTGGAAGTGGTGCAATTCATATAACATAAGGTGGAAAGAAAGTATTTGCAGGTGCCTTGCCTCCTTATCAGTAGAACCTTCAATTAGAACAACAACAACAAAAAGACAAAAGAGGATGAACCATGGAACCAAATATACAGCCTAGAAAATAGAACAAAGAGACAAGCAGAAAGTCAGGAGGTAGACTCTAATGTTTGATAGGATGCAAAAATAGAGGTACCAGTAGATGGAACTCAAAACCTCAGGTGTTTCTATACCAATTCACAGAGAATGGAAAATAAAACAGATAAAACTAAGAGAGGACAAATACAAAGTGACAGACATGAATACAACTTGGTGGGATATTATTTTTGATTCACACCCAATACTGTATTATTTATGCACATGTGCATGCACAAGCGCGCGCGAACACACACACACACATTTTTGATTAGAATAAAAAAAAGTTACAGGATATTGTTGTGGGAATTTGTTATAAATCACTTGGGCAAGCAGCAATTAAATTGACTAGTTGACTATTGGATGACTGTTCTTCCTCCAATAATCAAAGATGCTTGCAATAATGAATGAAGCATTTTGGTTACCATGACATCCTATATTTTGCGACTGTTTGATGTGTTATATTTTCTTTTATTACTCTTTCTTCTCATTTAAAATTTAAAAAAATTAAATATAATTTAGAAATATAAAAGTTGCAATCATGATTGCAATTTTAACAAGTCAGTCTTTTAGTAAGCTAACAAATAGGTCTTGTTGCAACTGATTTTAAAAGAATGATAATATGCTGGAACTTTCAAAAGGAACCATATTAAATATCCACATTTTGGCTATTTGGAGAAATGCAGAAATCTTTTTTGTTAAAACCAGTAATAGGAATTGTTTCCTGACTTAGAAGCTATTTGACCTCCATTAAATAATAAGTGAGTTGTACCCAATATGGATATGCTGTGTTTCTAATTTTTTTTTTCTTTTATATCACCATAAGATTTTGCTTTTATTGTGGTAAATGATATACTGTACACCGGATAGATTCATACAAATTAATAGTAATTGTTACTTTAATGTTTTGTCCTGCTTATATCAACGAATCAATAAATCCATAATCAAATTAAGACTGCAAGATGTGTTCAGAGGAGTCATAGAAATCGGGCCATTCACAGGAGTTTCAAAAGAGCAAGACGCCTGTCATGATAATACAATCAAAACCCTTTGTACATCATGTACATCATGCATTGTGTACACACACACACACACACACACACACAGATACACACACACACACACAATCAGATGGGTTCAGGTGGCCTGCTTTGATTCCTTTCTTGCAGATACAACTGATAAAAACTCACAATTCAAGAAATACTACCAGTACTACTATTTGTATCAATACTATACATTGTTGCCTTCTTATGGTGATAGTCGTTATTATTAGGATCTCAATGAAGCTAAGGGCTGTGTTGGTGGTATTGTAAATCAGGGTTGGGCCTGTCAAGGCCTTAACTGCTAGAACTGAACTATGAGAGACACCTATCCTGAAAGATGAAAACAAACTTCCACACTGGATTGGCTGTTGTTTTGTATTTGAAATACTTACCCTCTATTGGTTACTGTTTTGGCGGGAACTCCAAACCCCTGTCATTGGCTGGCGAGCCGCGAGCAGCCTTTATAAGAAGGGCTGCCATGGCTCTTCGGCAATCGGACTCCTGCAATAAACAAAAAGAGCTAAATCACTGAATGTGTGTGCCTCGTTCTTCTGCCACCAAAACACTGGCGACGAAGGTGGGATCGAGACAGCAGTAATTCAAGCGAGTGCAGAGCGGCGGAGATCGAGCAGAAAATGTCCGGAAACAACACACCACCCGAACAATTTAATCCCGCTAAGGAAGAATGGCAGTCATATGTGGATCGTTTCCTGATGTTCCTGGAAAGCAGCGACCTGAATGGCGTATCAGAACAGAGGAAGAGAGCGGTTTTCCTGACTCATTGCGGTCTGACCGTTTTCCGCATGGCAAAAGCGCTAGCGGCGCCCACTGATGTTAAAACTTTGACCTGGCCTAGAAAGAATCCTGCGGGCACATTATGCACCAACGGTATCCTGCCTGATCAAGCGGCATGAATTCTACCTAAGGAACCAGAAGGAGGATGAAAGTATCGCCGACTTCATGGCAGCCTTAAAGGACATCGGCGGTGAGTGCGAGTTTCTAAACTTCGATGAAGCTCTAAGAGACCGAGTGGTCCTAGGTTTAAAAGATCTAACATTGCAGAGTCGTCTTTTAAACCGTCCCAAAATAACAGTAAAGGAAGCCGTGGAGGAAACCACAGCAGCCGAAGCTACCCAAAAATCGGCCGCAAAAATGAGGAAGATAAATAAATCTGCAAGCTACAACACTAGAGAATCACCCAGACCAGAGGGTGAGAAAGAAAAGACCACAACTCATCATGAGGACATTGAGACGGAAACCAGTAGCGAGGAGGACAACGTGTGCCACCTAAAGACGGGAAGAGACAAAAAAGAGTGGGCAAGCAGAAGATTCGAATTCGAATGCAACCGTTGCGGAGGAAACCACCCCCGGTCAGAATGTCACTTCATTGACGCCATCTGCCGGAAATGTGAGAAGAAGGGGCATATCGCTAGAATATGCCGGTCCAGAGCAAACTACAGCCCACGGTGGAAAGGAAGCCCACCACCAAGGGAAAGAGAAAGAGAGAGAGAGAAAGAAAGGAAGTCGAACAGTCACTGGAGTCTGGAAGGAAGACAAAGACGGAACAGAGAAACGAACCATAGAAAAGAGGAAACCCATCAAACGGTCATAATCGGCCACTCTAACACAAGAAATGTGAGAAAAGTCCACATTCAAGTGAAAATTGAGGAACAAGACTGCGTGATGGAGGTGGATTCGGGATCGTTCGTCTCAATGGTCTCATGGGCCACCATAAAGAAATTAATTCCAGACATCCAGCGAGGCGAGTTAGAAACTCAAAACCTAATACTCAAAGACTATCAAGGTAACAGAATACCAGTAGTCGGCGTAGGGCATTTCCAAATCACCTTCAAAAACCACACTGAAATTCTACCGCTCACCATAGTTGACCGGAACAGACCCAGCCTTTTGGGACTTGAATGGTTCGAGCCGCTGGGAATCGGGATGACCGGCATTAACCACATTGCAGACACAGATTGGGAGGTGGACCTCGTCAGAGAATTCCAAGACCTCTTCAGCGGCGGCCTAGGCAAGTACCGGGGTAACCCTATTTCCTTTAACCTAGATCCAAAGGTGCCCCCAATTCGGCTTAAAGCAAGGCGTGTACCCTTTGCATTAAAACCTAAGATCGATGAACAATTAGATAAACTAATCAAGCAAGAGGTTCTAGAACCCATTGACCACGCCAAATGGGAGACCCCTATAGTCACCCCTATCAAAGCGGATGGGTCAATCCGTATCTGCGGGGACTATAAGGCTACCCTAAACCATGCACTGCAGCAAAATGCATATCCCGTTCCGGTCGTTCAGCATTTGCTGCATTCCATAAAAGGCGGAAGAATCTTCACTAAACTTGATTTGGCCCAGGCATACCAACAACTGCCAGTAGACTCCCAAACAACCGAAGCCCAAACAATTGTTACGCATCGCGGAGCCTTTAAATGTAACCGGCTCCAATTTGGAGTTAGTGTGGCACCAGGCATATTTCAATGTTTAATGGAACGTCTCCTCCACGGAATACCGGGAGTCATTCCATATTTTGATGATGTCCTGATTGCGGCTAAAAACAGGGTGCAACTGAGAGACCGCCTAAGACAAGTCCTCACCAAGTTTACAGAAGCCGGCTTCAAAGTTAAAAGAGAAAAGTGCACGTTGATCACAGATAAAATTGAATTCCTGGGATATCTAATCGATGGCGATGGTATTCACCCCACGGAAGGAAAAGTCCGCGCAATCAAAGATGCCCCCACCCCTACTAACAAAGGGGAACTGCAAGCCTTCTTAGGACTAATAAATTTTTATCATGTTTTTTTGCCGCAGAAAGCCACGGTTGCGGAACCTTTACATAGGCTTCTTGACAAAGACAATTCTTGGAAGTGGGGCAGTCGGGAAGACGCAGCGTTTAAAAAAATCAAGGACCTTATTACATCGACCAAGGTATTGATACAATATAACGAGACTTTACCATTAACATTGACTTGCGATGGGGTCGGAGCAGTTCTGAGCCACCTCCTACCAGATGGCAGGGAAGCTCCCATCGCATTCCATTCTAAAACATTGTCCAAAAGCCAGCAGAACTATAGTCAGCTGGACAAAGAAGCTTTAGCAATCATATCCGGTATTAAACATTTTCACGAATACCTCTATGGTCGACCATTCTCTGTCATAACCGACCATAAACCGCTATTGGGAATCCTGGCTGGGGACAAAGCCACCCCTAACATATTGTCACCTAGGATGACTAGATGGTCGGAGTTTCTGGCTGCTTATAACTATACTTTGTTTTACCGACCCGGACAGTCTATCACTCACGCCGACGCTTTGAGCCATTGCCCATTGCCAGACATTGATACCGACCCTTGCCCCAGCGTATCCACCCTGCAAATCGAAGCTATGCCAAACCTTCCAATGACAGCCGCAGACATCGCCCGCGAAACTTCCAAAGACCACCTACTTCACAGAGTGGCCACCTGGATTGCTAAAGGGTGGCCGGACTCTGAATTACAAGACTGCATGAAACCCTTTAAACAGAGGCAAACCGAACTTTCCTTGCTTAAAGGTTGCATACTTTGGGGCGATCGGGTTGTTATTCCACCAAGACTGAGAGATCCGATTTTGGTACTGCTTCATGAGGGACATCCGGGAGTGATCAAGATGAAGAGTTTGGCCAGAAGTTATGTTTGGTGGCCAGGGTTAGACAAGGATATTGTGAATTGGGTTGCCGGTTGCAAACCGTGCCAAGAATCCCGGCCCTCACCCCCGCATGCACCTATCGCTGAGTGGGAACTGCCCAGGGGCCCCTGGTCGAGAGTTCACATAGATTTTGCAGGTCCAATGAGGGGTTGCATGTTCCTAATCCTGGTGGACGCTTACTCAAACTGGTTAGAAGTCAGCCTTATGCAATCTACCTCCTCGGATGCTGTCATTCGACAGCTCCGTAAATTGTTTGCCATGCATGGTCTACCTGATGTACTGGTTTCGGACAACGGGTCCCAGTTCACCTCCACGACATTTGAGGGCTATTTAGCCAGTCTGGGCATACGGCATGCCCTAACCGCGCCGGCTCACCCAGCAGCGAACGGACAAGCTGAACGCATGGTTCGATTTACCAAAGAAACTCTCAGCAAATTAAGCCATGGCCCTATTCAAGAACGCATTGATAAACTCTTATCAATTCAGCATACCACACCTAGCACAACCACAAACAAAACCCCGGCCAAATTACTCATGGGGAGGAAACTACGCTCCCCTTTGGACCGTCTACACCCTACCTACTCCACCGAAAAACCGGTAGACTCATCTAGCAGACTCCGCAGTTTTAAAATTGGAGACTTAGTTTACGCTAAAAACTTAGTGGGACACCCCTTATGGGTGCCAGCCACCATCACCCAAATCACGGGCCCACGGTCATACCGCCTTACCACCTCTGACAACAGAGAATGGAAACGGCATATTGACCAATTACGATCCCGCACCCTTATCAGGCCACACAAAAACCCTGGGGGGGAAGGGGATCAACCAATCACTCAAGAAACAATATATCCTCAAACAAATAATGACAACCTAACACTTTTACAAACACCCTCAACACTAGCCCCGGTCGACGTCCGCAGCTACGCACCTGAGACTGAAGAACTTCTCGACAACGAAAACCCAACCGATGGCGATGAACATCCAACCTGGGAAGGGAGCGGCCTAGCCGTCTCAACTAATCGAGCAAAGCCCGTTAGGAGCGGCCTGTTCGGCTCGACCTTCCAGAAGTTTCCCCGACCAGGGACGGAAGGACCAACAGGTCCATCCGCACCGGCCGACAGCGATGGAATGAATGAGTTGCGCAGGTCCAGTCGGACCCACAGGAGCCCCGCCTACTTACGTGACTACGTCACTTAGGCGGAGCTCCTGATTGGTCAGACTGAACCAAGAAGGGAGGGGTGTTTTGTATTTGAAATACTTACCTTCTATTGGTTACTGTTTAGGCGGAACTCCAAACCCCTGTCATTAGTTGGCGAGCCGCGAGCAGCCTTTATAAGAAGGGCTGCCGCGGCTCTTCAGCAATCGGATTCCTGCAATAAACAAAAAGAGATAAATCACTGAATGTGTGTGCCTCGTTCTTCTGCCGCCAAAACAGCTGTTGTCCAGATCAGTCAATGCTATGGCTCTTGCCTCTTGAGCATCAAGTAATAAGTGGGTTGTAGACTTAGTTTTTCTTCTGGGCAACAAAACAAGGAACTGCAAATCAATGACTAGAAAAACTCCAAAAAGTTTGAAAGTTAATGAAATGGTAGAAATTATAAAATGCTGTTATGAATTAAATCCATTAATTCATAGTTGAATGTATGAAATGAACGAATGTATAAAATATGGAAAATAAAATTTATGGAATGAACCATCATTGAATAATTACTTATGGATTAGAGATATTTCACAGAAAAAAAGCATTATGAAAAAGGAACTTAATGGATTGGTAGAGCAATAAATATACTGAAAAGAAAATATTTCAAAACCATAAAAGAAAAATGTGCTACAAAAGTCGACATAAGCAACCTTGTGGGCAGATATTTCAGAATAATAAAATATAGCCACAATTGTGTGAATATCAATAGAAACTTAGAGAAAATGTTTGGAATGCGTAAAAGAAAGTATAAGACAAAGACAATCTCCACTTAAGTCTACTTCCAGCCAAATTAGATTGGAAAATGCAAATTAGATTGGAAAATAAATCAATTTTAAAAATTTTAAATTTTAATTTTTTTTAAAAAGCAACCTACAGAATTTAAAACAATAAAAATTGAAAAAAGAAAATAAGAATAAGTTTGAAAAAGTGGACAACAAAATGATTGAAGAATCATGGAAGAATTAAAAAGTGATAAGTACTTCTAAGAAAATAAAACAATGTGAAAGTAGGATTAAACAATTCACCCCCAAAATGTAATTGCAGACAAATCAACATTTTTTCATACATATATCAAGTCATTTTTTCATACATATATCAAGGCCCTGAGATATGTCCCCCTGTCTCAGAAATGGCCCGCTGCTCTCTCGGAGGCCCATCTCAAGGACGGATTGTGGGATCCGGAGAGATGGTGGGGTTTTAGGAAGCGTGGGAGGGAGGGGTGTCTTAACAAATTTTTAGCCAGGTTTTTAAGGGGGTTAGGAAGGTCCGGGCGGGAGTTGGGGGACAACTCGCCAGAGGCTGGGACCAGGCCGTGGGTTGGGCGTGGCCGGAAGAGTCAGAATCCGGATAGGACTGTATTGAGGATGGGGGGGGTCACTGGGGAGGGTGGAATTAAATCTATTGAGACGGTGAGCGGGAGAGGCAGATTTGGCGGTTATAGGGGGCCATATTCTGTATTGGGAGCGCGCCCTCGCTGCTTGTCTGCTGTGGCGCGCTCCGACCCCCTTGTCATCTCCCGTTCCCCAGGGGGTCTGAGCAATCGGGCCCTGGGCCTCCGGCTGATGTTATGTAATGCCAGGTCCGTTGTCAACAAAGCCCCTCTCATTCATGATTTGATTTGTGAGAGGGGTGCGGACCTGGTGGGAGTTACCGAGACCTGGCTGGGCCAGGAGGGGGGAGTCCCTCTGGTGGAGATGTGCCCAGCCGGGTTTCGGGTCTTTCATCGGCCGAGGGCTCAAGGGAGGGGAGGGGGGGGTTGCGCTGGTTATTAAGGAGGATCTGTGTCCGAGGGAAACCACTGTGTCTCAGACGACCGGGTGTGAGCTCCTTTTCGTGAAGTTCGGTCCCAAGGTTCAGGTGGGCTTGCTGGTCGCATACCTGGCTCCCTATGTGGCAGCGGCCCTGCTTGAGCTCCTTGAGGTCATAGCTGGCGTGGCGGTTGGGACCCCCAGGCTCATGGTCATGGGGGATTTCAACTTGCCATCTGCCGGCGGTGCCTCGGGGACTGCTCAAGAGTTCATAGCTTCCATGACGGCCATGGGCCTGACCCAGTTAATTCGGGACCCTACTCACGTGGGAGGTCACACCTTGGATCTGGTTTTTGTCTCTGATCAGTGGCAGAGTGATCTGGGTATAGGGGATATAGTTGTAGAACCCCTGTCATGGTCGGATCACTCGCTCCTGAAGCTCGACTTCCGTTCCGCACCCCCTGACCGCAGGGAGGCGGGACCATGAAAATGGTACTGCCCCAGGCGCCTGATGGACCCTGATAGGTTTCTGACGGAGCTTGGGCCATTTCCCGAAGCTCACACACACGACTCGGTTGAGGGCTTGGTCGCCACCTGGGATAGGGTGGCTGCTGGGGCCCTTGACCGGGTCGTGCCCTTGCGGCCTCTGACCCGGTGCTGATCCCAAGTGGCTCCTTGGTTTTCTGAGGAGCTAAGGGAGATGAAGCGCTGGAAAAGATGCCTAGAGAGCAGTTGGAGGGCCAGCCGCTCTGGGTCTGACCGAACACTATTACAATCTTATATTAAGAAGTATTTAGTGGCGATAAGGATGGCGAGGAGATCTTACCTCTCCACCCTTATTGCGTCCGCGGAAAACCGCCCAGCCACCCTGTTTAGGGTGACCCGCTCCCTACTGGAGGTGGGAGCATGGGAGGACCCCTTGCAGGGACGGGCTGAGGAGTTTTCTAGGTTTCTGCAGGATAAAATCGCTCAGATCCGGGACGAGCTGGACTCCGACTGGGCATCTCCGGGCGGGGGGGCGGGGATGGATACCGGTGCGGTCAATTGGGTTGAGTTCGACCCTGTTACTGTGGAGGACATGGACAGGATACTGGGGGGACTGAATGCCACCACCTGTTTGCTGGACCCGTGCCCCTCCTGGCTGGTCTTGGCCACTCGGGAGGTGACACGAGGCTGGTTCCAGGGTATTATAAACGCTTCCTTGAGAGAGGGGCTATTACCCGCCGCCTTGAAAGAGGCGGTGGTGCGGCCCCTCCTCAAGAAACCGTCCCTGGACCCAGCATTATTATCTAACTATCGTCCTGTCTCCAACCTTCGCTTTGTTGCGAAGGTTGTTGAGAGTGTGGTGGCACGTCAGTTCCCGCAGTACCTGGATGAAGCGAGTTATCTCGACCCCCTCCAATCGGGCTTCAGGCCCGGGCACAGCAAGGAGACGGCGTTGGTCGCGTTGGTAGATGACCTCTGGAGGGCCCGGGACAGGGGTTGTTCCTCTGTCCTGGTCCTGTTAGATCTCTCAGCGGCTTTTGATACTGTCGACCACAGTATCCTATTGCGGCGGTTGGAGGGGTTGGGGGTGGGGGGCACCGTGTTGCGGTGGTTCACCTCCTTCCTCTCCGACCGCTCGCAATTTGTGTTGACGGGGGGGCAGAGATTGGCCCCGAGGCCCCTACGATGTGGGGTTCCTCAGGGGTCAGTGCTCTCGCCCCTGCTGTTCAACATTTATGTAAAGCCGCTGGGTGAGGTCATCCGTGGCTTCAGGGTGGAGTTCCATCAGTACGCTGATGATACTCAGCTGTACATCTCCACCCGGGCCACCCCAACGAAGCCGTCGAAGTGATGTCCCGTTGCCTGGAGGCCGTGCGGAGTTGGATGGGTCGTAACAGGCTTCGTCTCAACCCGACCAAAACCGAGTGGCTGTGGTTTCCTGCGCCCAGATACAGCCAGCTGGTTCCTTCGCTGGCCGTGGGGGAAGAGGTTTTGACCCCCGTGGAAAGGGCGCGCAACTTGGGTGTCCTCCTGGACGTACGGCTGTCTTTAGAAGAACATATTGCAGCCGTCGCCAGGGGGGCTTTTTATCAGATTCGTCTGATTTACCAGTTGCGGCCCTTTCTGGATCTGGGCGCACTTCGCACAGTCACTTCCGCCCTCGTTATCTCCCGCCTGGATTATTGCAATGCTCTCTACATGGGGCTCCCCTTGAAGAGTCTCCGGAGGTTGCAGTTAGTCCAGAATGCAGCTGCGCGGGTGATTGTGGGCGCTCCTCGGAGCTCCCACATTACACCGCTTCTCTGCAGGCTGCACTGGCTTCCTGTGGCCTTCCGGATTCGATTCAAGGTGGTACTGATGGTATTTAAAGTGCTCCATGGCTCGGGACCTGGGTATTTACGGGACCGCCTGTTGCCATCATCAACCTCCCGCCGCCCAGTATGCTCCCACAGGGTTGCCCTCCTTGGGGTACCGCCACCCGGCCGCTGTCGGCTGACGGCCCCGAGAGTTCGGGCTTTCTCTGTGGGAGCTCCCTCCCTATGGAATGATCTCCCCCTGGAGATACGAGCTATGACGGATATCTTGACCTTCCGGCGCGCAGTTAAAACCCTACTTTTTAGGCAGGCTGGTCTGGCCGAATGAATGGGTTCTGGTTTTAAATTGGGTTTTAGTAACTTTAAATTTAATTTAAGTTAATTAAATTAACTTTTAATTTTTATCTATGATCCCTGATTTTATATTGTTGTATTTGGTTCTGATGGGATACAGCCGGAAAATCGCGTTTAATATATTTTAAATAGTATTTATAATGTATTTATATGTTTTTAGTAGGCTGTACACCGCCCCGAGTCCCTTTTTTGAGAGAGGGAGCGGTATAAAAATATGATAAAATAAATAAATAAATAATAAATAAATTAATCCCCAATATTCACCTAAGCAAACAACGAAGATGCTGATCTTATTTCTAGGGGAGTTTGTTTCACAGGAGCAGATATCTGGCAAAGAATATTTGCTTCCAAAGTCCATGCCAATGTACTTCACAACAACTCTTAACATAGTATCTTTACCACCTCTTCTATTCTCACAGCATTATGTATGTCTATTTATGCTACCTGGGGAATTCTGGGAGTTGAAATTCATACAGCTTAAAGTTGCTGAGGCTGAGAAACACTAGACTGCGAAGACCAGGAGAGCCAGTTTATTACTGGCCTGTATTGGTGTAATCCAAAATCTAGGGAAAAAAATATTGATATTATTGTGCCAAAACACTGGATCGCTTCTGAGCAGTATATTTTCCCATTAACTGAAATCTGTGCTATAACATGGCTTCCATCAACTTGACTTCAATCAATACAGCCCACAGGTTTCCCCTAATCTGTGAGGCTAGTCAAGAATGCATTGAATTGCTCTCTTTGCATATCCTTGCAAATGCTTCCTGTGCAGTGACCCAGGGCAGCACAGAGCATGACTGAACCCGACAAAAACGTATCTTCTGGTTCCAAAATGTTACTTATTCCTAAAGCATCCCTCTTAGACAAGAGAACAGACACAGGACATTTTGAACTCCATCTCTAGGCAGCTATGTCCAGGATCAGTTGATGCCATTAGACATACATTTATATAATCCATTGTAGTAAGATTGGTATTCATTTACAATATAGATAAACTGTGTTTCTTGTTCCAAAATTTTCCTTTGTCTTGCAGAAACAGATTAGGAGAAAAAACAGGAAGTGATTCATTTTTTTTCACCTCTCTACACTGTGTAATGTCATCATCATTATAAAGATGATTCTTATGTATGAAACTATTTTGCTTAAGTGAAATGACTGTATCACCACATATAGCAATAAATACTTCAATCAATTATCATTAAGGTTCCTGTCTTGCAAAATAATATTTCACACTTGATAAAACACACCATAGATGGCTTTGCATCTGAGTCTCTGAAAAGGTTTAAGGTTAATGCTTGTTTATACATTTCTGAACAAGAGGTAGCTAGGAAATCTAAGGTTAAAGACTAGCCTGAGAAATTGAGACAACATCTCAGAAATGGCAAACCATTTCCATATTCTCCCCATATCATAGAATAATCATAGAATAACAGAGTTGGAAGCAACCTTAGAGGTCATCTAATCCAACCCCCTGCTCAAGCAGGAGCAAATATTAGCCTCTACCTGGGATCGAACTCACAGCCTCCTGATTGTGAGGCGAGAGCTCCACCTCTAGGCTACCACACTACCAGGAATTGTATCTTTCGTAGAAGCCTAAAATATTGCCTTCTTAAATAAAAAGTTCTAAGTTAGCTAGAACCTGTTTCCAGATAACAACATTTCTACCTTAATTCCAGCTATGTTAACACTGTGCAAATGTAGTGGATAGGTAATCAACTTGCGATCTATCTATCTATCTATCTATCTATCTATCTAGGCGTGGGCTTCAAAGATTTTAGCAATGGGTTCTCTGTCTGGTTGCTGGGTGGGCGTGGCCATGGTGGGTGTGGCCTAACCAGCCTCCTGCACCACAGTGGGGGGACATTTTTGCCCTCCCCAGGCTCTGGAGGCTTTTCTTGAGCCTCCTGGAGGGAGAAAATGGCCTCCCTCCTCAATATAATTGCTGACATTTACTGGTGTGATTTTCTTTTATTCTGGGTGATCAAACTGTGAAAATTGTAGTGGCTTTAAGATATTTGGATTTATATTTGACGACAAAGAAATAAGGGAGACTAGTGCAGGATGTGCACGGAGGCTCGGGGAGGGCAAAAAATGGGCCTTCCGGAAGTTTGGGAAGGCCGGAAATTGGCCCATTTCCGGCTTCCAGACAGCCTCTAGAGCCCAGGGAGGGTGAAAATGGCCTCCCAGAGGCTCAAGAAAAGCCTCTGGAGCCCAGGATGGCAAAAACACCCCTCCCCCTTGCAGGAGATGGTGCAGGAGGCTGATTAGATCATGCCCACCGGGGCCACACCCACAGGGAACAGAGAACCCGTTGCTCAAATTTTTGAAGCCCACCCCTGCCCTTAGTCCAATGAATCATTGTACTGCATTACATCTGCAGCTGTTTGCTGCCACATGGAAAAGGGAACCCAGGGATTGTGAACACAGCCACTGTAAAGGAAACTGGGTTCCCATAACTATCAGCTGAGGGAAAACACCTGATAATATTTTATCGGCTCTTCGGTCTAGGAATGGGTTCAATTTCAAAGGCAGACTAGAAAAAAAAATTTGAACACCTCTATACCCATCCACTTAAACAACCTAATCTATTTTTTATTGTGTATTTATTTGTTAAATTTATTCACTGCACCTATTTCACGGGGGTTTTACTCTAGGACAGTGGTTTACAATATGATCTACTACCATATGTCATAAAAAGTAGTTTCAAAAAGTATATATACAGAAGTAACAGAAATTTGCTACTGTCCTTATTTCTAGAATGTAATTTAGTTTACATCACGTGGTGAAGGGTCATTTTCAAAGGCAATATTTCTTATTGCCTCCTTGTGAAAAAATATCTCCTTTTTGGTGCGCCTTTTCAGTTGCAGAAGTGACAATTATGCTTTTAGGCTTTACAAGAAAATCACTCTGCTTTCGAAATATCAAAGATACTTATTTTTATTTTTGATTAATAATTAAATTGCATTGATCTGCGTGACTGCTAAATCCATGTTCAACAGCAATCTGAACAGCAGCTGAGAGGCGAGCAGCAGCTCCCATCACCTCCAATGATCGGCTGCTGTTCAGGCTGATCTAAGTCACTGAATTAGACTTTCAATTGCCCAAGCAAAATAGTCCTAGAGGAAAGAGCCTGAAGTCTGTAGGGAATGGGATATGTCTTCACCAGTGTAAAATGTTTAACAGTTACCAGGCTTATCCTATCTTCTAAGAGTGAAACAATCAGATTGCAGCTGTGACAAAATCTGTGTTGAGATAAGGGGGAAAACACTGTTTTCCATTGGCATTGCTAAGAATGACTTCAGGTTGCTTCAGCTATAGGTTAGCAATCATAGGAGGGCAACTTCATGAGAACACAACACTAAAAAAGTTGCTTGGGACATGTTTGTGCTGTAGTTAAAGGCAAATGAGAAAACACACTGTAAATATTTGAAGGCTGCTTCACTATTGCTGATAGCTCTGTGGAAATAATATAATCAACAGCTCTTTGGAGTTCAGAGCTTTTAATAATAAGAGAGAATGTTGGTCTTGAGGGAGTTTGTACAGCTAGAGCTTACTCATAAATCTGCAAAATCTCTGATGATCTACATTTGAAAAATGATTGCCTTGGAAAATTGATAGCATTATTTACAAAGCACATTTTGCACATCAAAGTCATTACAAGTTTTCTTATATTGATCCTTACAGCAAATCTTTGAGAGAGGTCATTAAAAGTGACACCTGAAAAAATGAAAAATGAGCCTCACAGGCTAAAGTGGTTAGGGAAAATGAGGCAGACTAAGATTGCTTCAGATGAGAGACTACAAAAATAGCAGATAAATAGGTTTAATTTTTACTGATTTTCAGTCCTGTAGTAACCTGTAGGCACATCATATTCATGTACATCATTATAATGATATAGAAAGAGTTAACTAAATCACTAGATTCATGACAGACAAAAATCAGGTCTTAGTCCAGTTTTATATATCTATTGCACAGAACCACATATCTGGATTAAATATTCTAAATACGTAAATTTCTATTAATTATTTTTATTTTGTGAAAATGTATTAATTAATTAAATGTATATATCATCAAATTTGATGGGGTTATAGATGCTTACAATCAAAATCTCAAAAGTAACAACATGCAAAAAGAGACACAAATGATAAACTATTAATTTTAAACTACCTTAGTAACTGCAACATTACACAATAAATATTCCATAGTAACTCAGAACAAAATACAAAACAGAATCATAATGAGATTCCATTTTAAAAAAATCAAGACATACTTCTCTAAAGATGATCATCAAAAGTTCTCCAAAGCAATTTTGTCTTCATCCCATATTAGAGTTTAATATATAAAAATAAGCTAGTCTATTAATTTGATCCCATTAAGAAAAGTACTGCCTCCTTACCTCAGTTTGTTTAATCACATAAAATTCTTCCTACTTAATTGCATTGGATGGGTTGATTCCAGTTGAAGAATGCAGTAATGGATACTTAGGTACCAAACTTTATAAGCTGAAACCAACATCTTCAATTGCACTTAAGAATTCATCAGTACCCAATAGAGGATCTTAAGCATATGCATCCTGAATGTTGTATAATATGTCATTTTTCACCAGTTATAAAAAAACTTATAGTTTCCTTAAGATGTAATTAACTGAAAAATAACTATTTTTAAGCAGGGGAAACAACTGAGAATCAGGTGATTGTGACTGAAAGAGAATGAGTGTTGGAATGTTAATTATTTTTATGTTTACCTCAGATAGATAGTCTTTAGTCCAATTAACCAGAGCCGTTCTTGTGATTCAATCTGTAGAGAAACCAAGAAAAGAATAAAGAGACAGAGGAAAGAACCAGATTTGGTTGGGTGATTACTTTTTTTTATTGCCATTCTTTAACTCAACCAGAGTTTATTCTGGTATAGTTCATATTTGTCACTCTGGCTGAGAAGAACCTTAATTCAACATAATTACTAGATAAGCCAAACATACAGAGAAGACAGAAGGAGAATGCTTTTATCATTCATTCCACATGCTTTCCTAATACTTCTGATAGACATAAGTATGAGACTTTCTGATTAAAAAAAAGAACAGCTGATATAGCTTTGGCAGAAAAGGAAAAAAGAAGTGTTTTATGCCATCTGTTCATTTCCCTAACCATTCTTGACTTCAGGCATACAAACTCAAAGATGTCAAGGTCTTGCAACAGCAACAGCAAACGAAGCTCTACAATTTTAAGTGAAAAGAAGGCTGACATCTTTTTCTCAATCTGATTCAAGCATATAAAAATCCATATACATAGATATGGATCCTTAAAATTACACAGAATAACATTCATTTTCTATACAAATGATTATAAAATAATATTAATCATACATATTTTAAATTAAAATGTATGTTTTCAGTTTTCAAATAGCTTTTTATCATAAAAAGTATACTTTTTCAGTGAATATTACAATTTTTAAATAATTCATTGTTGTTCAAAATATGTATTTTAATCACAACTAAATATTTTGACAGGTTAAACTCAAATGACAGATTACAGTTGTTTTAAAGATAGGATATATTTTAAGTATGTTAAGTATATGTTTTTTGTTATCATGTTGATGTAGCCTCATTTTTTTCTTTGTATATCTTCTTGTTCTATTATTTTACTTCTGTTTTGTTTACACTTCTTTTTTTCATTTTTATTTTTGTAAGCTGCCTAGATTAGTCCCAGAGAAAGAGAGAAAGGGGCAAAATAAATGTAAGAAATAAATAAAAAGTACAACATTCTTCTTCTGGATTTGGAAAACACATTCTTAATTCTGACTTTTGGAATGGTTTGGAAAGTCCTTGCTTAAATTATAGTAATTTCACAAGTAATAACAGCAACGATCAAGTCTTACAAGTATGGAAACAACCTCTTAAATTGGGATTTTACTAAATACCTTTTCTAACTATTCTAACTTTGTAAATAAACCAGGAAAATGATTACTGTATAAATTAAGAAAAGAGAAAGAAAAGAAAATGATTGTGAAGCTTCAAGAGGGACATACAGTTTTAAGACACAATATACAAAATAAAACTTTTTACTAGTACTATTCAAATTTGTGTAAAGGATAGGATATTACTGTGAAAAAAAAATAGAATGCTAAAAATGCAAAATTAACCATGATTTACAAATATATAAAAACAGATTATGAATGGGGCTATAACAATAATGGAAGAGATAAAAAAGATTGAGCCAGGAGAACCCCTGGCCTGGATGAACTATCAGGAATGTATTACAGATGTTTTATTTATTTATTTATTTATTTATTTATTTTATTCAATTTATATACCGCCCTTGTCCCGAAGGACTCAGGACGGTGCACAGCCTATTAAAACAACACGTATACAAAAGTTAAAATAAAATTAAATATGGGCTGCTACCAAATCTAAAATCCCAACATTAAAACCATAATTAAAACCCCAGTTTTGATGATGAAAGATGAAATTTCCCCTCAGAATACAATGAATTATATTCTACTAGGAAAGGGGATGCCACCATCATGAAAAAAGCTAATATTGCACTAATACTAAAACCCAAAGATTTAAACTTAACTAAAAATTATTACTGTTCTATTCTATTATTACTAAATAGTGATTACCTCTATTATTACTGAATAAAGATTACAAGTTATTTACGACAATATTGGCAAACAGACTGAAAATATTTTACAAACAATGAATATAAAAATTTAAAAAAAAGAGATATATAAATTGAGATTGTAAATGATTTGGTTTTGGTATTGGAAGATCGATTGAAAGGGATAGAATTTTTTTAAAGAAAAAAATAAAAGAATTTGGTGTACTAGCTGGTTTTAAGATTAATAAACAAAGATGTTAACAAAAATATGAAGATATAAGATCATTTAGGATTGATAAACAAAACATGTTTTCATTCTTCTATTCTCTTAATTAATTCTTCATTTTTTGAGCATTTACTGGGCAGATGCTCTTCCTCGTGCCTATGCGGTATTTGCAGAAGACAATTTCTCACTGTGCTCAGAAAGAGAAATATCTCCTGCTACCTAGGACCAAACTCACAGCCTCCTGAATGTAAGGCCAGAGCTTCTTCACCTGTAGGCTCACTCACATGCACACAAGGCATTAGGAAGGGCATCCAGCTAGTAAATGTTCAGCTCCAATCAATCACATGCATACAAATAAATTCTAGGGAGAACTGAATTTCTCTGTTTTCTTCTTTAAACAGCCAACATCCCATTTGTAGTGCAAAGTTTTCATTTTAGTTTTGGTGCATTTTAGTTTTTGGTTCATAATCTAAAGAAGAAAGCTATGCTATTGTACATATTGCAGATGCCATCCAGTCCTTTCACTTTTCAAAGAAAAGGAAGACAGAACATACACTACACAAAGGTGGGTTGCTGGGGGTTTGCAGGGGTTTGGGAGAGCCTTTAGCTAAGATTCTGTGCAGTTCGGAGAACTCCCAAATCCATTTCCTGGCTGCAGAGGTGGTATTCAACAGGTTCTGACCAATTCTGGAGAACCAGTAGTGGAAATTTTGAGTAGTTCGGAGAACCGGCAAATGCCACCTCTGACTGGAGATTTTACAGTATCCTTCCCCTGCCACGCCCATCAAGCCACACCCACAGAACCAGTAGTAAAAAAAATTGAATCCCACCATTGCCTGACTGGCCCACCCACCCACCCTACCCCTCCCAGGAGTCTCCATACGGTCCGTTTTGGATGTAGATGAGTGCAAGGCACGCAGGGAGGCTTGGGAAGAGTGAAAAAACGGGCCTCCAGAAAATTCAGGAAGACCAGAAATGGGCCCATTTCTGGCTTCCGGAGAGCTCTGGAGCCCAGGGAGGCTGTTTCCGCCCTCCCAGAGGCTCAAGGAAAGCCTCTGGAGCCCAGGGAGGGCAAAAACGCCTCCCACGCCATGTTGCAGGAGGCCAACAACAACCGGGTAGAGAATTATTTATTAAAATTTTTGAAACCCACCCCTGACACTACAATGGGTGGATTTGAGTAACATCCTTTTGAAACAAAATTCCCGATTATAAAGAGCTGCAGTCAAAAGATTCTGATGCATAACTTATATTTTCTGCTCTTCAGAGACTGTTAACAATGCACTTTAGATTGCACACCATGGCTAAGGAAAGCCTGTTATTTCCTGGTTCTGTAAGAAAGAGTGTATGTTTGTAAGCATCGATATGTGGGCAGAGGATACAGCGATACAGCTCCAGTTATAGCTCATATGTATTTCAAAAGATCTGAGGGAGGTTCAAGAATATTTGAAAAATTTCAACCTCCTGGAAAAGGGATGTGGGAAAATATTTCCAGGTTATGTTAATCATTTCAGAGTAAACTATATGCTCCACTTTAGGAAATGCATGCCTAGTTTTGCTAAAAACAAAGTGACATCTGAGTTGTATTTCTGTGTTCCTGGGGAAAATATAATTATATACCACCTGCTTTACTTGCCTAACTCCATCCCTCTTTTTCTGTCTCTGTCTCTGTCTCTCTCTTAGCCATCTGTATGGTAATTGGTATAAACCTAGGACAAATACTAAAACTATTTGTCTCCCTGGAATCATTTTATAAGCCAATGTGACCTCTATCTGAAAGAGAAGTGTGTAAGGTAACTAGAATTCATTTGAATTCACAATAAGTGTAAAAATAATATCTCGCAACATGAAGAATGCATAACAAATCATTACTAAATATCAGCAAATGCATTTATTTCCTATCAGTAAATGTATTTATTCCATGCTATTTTTTTCAAGAAATTTCAAAATGTATTAGTCAGAGAATGACCATTGTGTGTCAATTATTAACACACATTAGATTTCCAGAAGCAAAAACTATTACAAACTTGACCTACTACTAGACTAATTTATATAATGGATAGGTGCACAAAATCCACATTTTATACAGGAGCTACTGTAGAGGATAACCAAGGGCAGAACTGAATAAAGAATGGGCAGGAATATTTTAACTGTGAATTCCATAAACCTAACTGAATTTGTCATTTTGCTGGTTCTAGAGTCCACATCTCAGAAAATACGATGGCTATTGGTGCAGGAGACATAACAGGTGGAACAACTGACTATGTGGATGCTGCCTTGGGGTAGATTGCACTAGCAGCAATAAAAGTAGTCCTTGCTTACTGACAGCCTCTTTTAACAACCATTACACCAATATTTAAAAAAAAAAACCAGCTTTGCAATTAGTCCTTGCATTTATGATAATTACAGCATTCTGTGATCACATGACAGTCATTGGAATCAGTGGTGGAATTCATTTTTTTTTACTACTGATTCTGTGGGCATGGCAGGGGAAAGATACTGTAAAATCTCCAGTCAGAGATATTATGGGCTGGTTCTCCAAACTACTCAAAATTTCCATACCGGTTCTCCAGAACTGGTCAGAACCTGCTGAATACCACCTCTGATGCTTCACCATTAGCTTCTGATAAAGTAGGATAATGGAGAATATGGATATAAAATGGTAAATTTCTATCCTATGATGCCTTGCTTAACATCCCTGGTGATTTGCTTAATGACTGAATAGAAAGTGATGCCTTAAGCCTGCCACAATCACATGATTTTCTACTTAGTGATATTGTATCTAGCAATGGAGTTGTTATGGTCCCAGTTATGGTCATAAGTTAAGATTACCTGAAGTCAAGCTAACTCTAAAAATGAAACTGTGCTACTTCATGCAGCCCTATAAACAATTTAAAAATAGATAAGTTGTTCTTCAGACTCCTTGCGATGGTATGCAGAAATGTCTTTGGGAGACTGGATAAGAGATGCTGCCTAGGAAATGGTCAGATAAGAGAGACTATAGTGGATGGAGCACAAGACTTAGGAAGAATCCTCCCTAAGATGTAAAGTGGTTGGAAAGAGAATTTTGCTTTCAGGCTTGCAAGATTCTGAGCTGGACAAAAAAGTAGAATTGGGTTATTTGTTTTCTGTCTGGTCTACTGGTACAGCTGACACTCCTACAGTACAAATACTGTTTTTATGGGCTTTGAAATTGGGGTCTTCTGTCAGAGTGGACATAGGTGTGGCAGGACATGTCCATTGATATGATATCCTTGTTTTTGTTTTCAAATGAAAGTAGACTTGAAGATTGATTGGGACCTAGTTAAACCAAATCTGTTGTCCATTGGGCTGATTGCCAGATCTAATCCTCAAACTAAAGTTGTCATATTCTTTGTTCAGGAATACATGTCATGTATATAAGCATTATATGCAGTACTGCAAGGTATTTTCTGACAGCCAGCTGCTTGCAATTTGTCATTTCGAATCTCACCAAGCTCAAGGTTGACTCAGCCAGTCCTTGAGTATTGAAGATTTGTCCTTAAATGAATACAAACTCCAGCTCCTTTGTCGCGCAATGGTGGTTTATTCATTAGCTCAGCAAATAACAAATACTCTTCTCTGACAAGAAAAGGCTAAAAGCCAGGCAAGGTCAGAGTTGGATTTGAGTTTGCTCCCTTTCCTTTTATTACTATCATCATGAGACACACCCCACCACACCCAGGACTATATGCAGTTCTAATTCTGGCCACGCCTACATCATTATCCCTAAATGCTATTAACCCTATAACATGTCTACATCCCTACTCTATTCTGACCTTCACTAACTAATCCCCACCTCGTGCCACCTTCACCATGTTTTAACCTAAGGCTTAATTACCACCTATACGTGCCCCAACCCCCTTTAACAATATGCACCATATCAATACATGAAAAGGGCCTTGGTGGTGCAGGCTGTTAATCATCTAGCACTGTGCAAGCTGCCTGCAATTAGTGTAGGCTCGAATCCCACCGGGCTCAAGGTTGACTCAGCCTTCCATCCTCTCGGGGTAAGTAAATTGAGGACCCAAGATTGTTGGGGGCAATAAGCTGACTTTGTAAAATGCCGCTTGGGGGGCCAAAAGCCCTAGTAATAAGCAGACATATACAATGGAATGAAAGCTATTGCTGAGCACTTGGTGCTCCATAGACTGTAAGCCGCCCTGAGTCTCCGGAGAAGGGTGGCATATAAATGCAAATAAAAAAAAAAATTCCAGCAGCCCTGCAGTTGTTTCAGAATCCATCCTGCAGCCCCACAATTGTTGCAGAATCCATCCTCAGCTCTGCTGAGTCATTCCAAAGCCATCAGCCAGCACACAAGCAGAAATACAGATTCAGCAGCAGCAGAGATAAGGTGACATGGCTAGTTGACTTGCTGCGACGCATATTCGGAGCTGACAGGCTCCGAGTGAACTCAGAGCTGACGGGAGGCTACCTCTAACAGAGATCTACCTGTAAAGCAATAAAAAGGGAATAATTATCACCATAGTGGTTCACGTCCCCCCCTTGGTTTTCCCAGGGTACCGTTTATGGAACCTCCATTGAAGACATGGTGCATTAACATCAATGTGGCCAACCCATGATGCCTCACCTAAAGGATATCCCTTCCATTTTACTAAATATTGTAGATCTCTTCTATATACTGTATCCATGAATCAAGAATAGACTCTATCTCATAATGATCTGCCTTCACTGGACCAGGTAACCGAACATTGGGATTATGTCTTCTGCGTTTAATGAACCTAAAATGGAATACTGGGTGGACCTTTTTGAACTGTGGCAGTAAGTTCAACTATACCGTAACAGGATTAATCACTCGACTTATGGTAAAAGGTCCTATATATTTGGGGCCCAACTTTTTACATGAGACAAGTATTTGGTGGACAAATATAATAAATCTCCTATTTGAAATGGTGGGTGGTCACTCTGTTTCTTATTGGCATGTGTCTTATAAGCTTTAAATGCCTTATGTATAGCTTCATGTACATTTCTCCAAATTTCTGTGATCTTCGTAGACCAGGTGGTAGCAGTGGTAAGGTTGTCCATTGTCTCAGGTAATTCAGGTATATCTACGAAATCTATTCCATATACTATCTTAAAAGGGGTATGTTCTGTGTTGCTATGTACAGCATTATGTACATAGTGTATGTATGCTACTTGTATGTATAATGTATGCTACTTCAACAAAACGTGTTAACGTAGTCCAGTCTATCTGCTGGTACGACACATAACAATGTAAGTAGCATTCTATCGCCGCATTGGCTTTTTCTGCAGCTCCATTAGTACTGGGATGGTATGCCGTACTCAGTCCTTGCGATGACTCTATAATCTGTAAGAATTCATTCCAAAATCGGGCAGTGAACTGTACCCCCATATCAGATATAATCCGTTGTGGCACACCATGTAACCGGTGATGGCTGTAAAGCACTGTGAAGCAGTATATAAGTTTAAGTGCTATTGCTATTGCTATTGAGATAACCACCTCTCTGATTCTAGCTTAAAATGCATCTGGAATTAAACCATTTTAAAATTGTTTTCAGCTTTGTTCCCAGCATTTTCTCTTTGTAATTATTCCTGCACAAACAGTGGCCAAGCTACTGTACAGGCATAATTGACCATTGAAAAAGCTAGGAAGAAAGAAAAAAGGTCAATTTATAGAAACGTGTCTCGAAACCAAAGTTCACCATCCACTGACACCCCAGAGCTGTTCAAATCTTACTTAATCTTACTTAGTTTCTGATCACAATCCTGTTTGATCACAGTAGAGCTCATCTGGTGACAAGACTAGTATTGAATCCACTTTAGGAAAATAATGAGAATAATCTTTCTGGAAATATTGTTCTTGTTTACATTACACAATGAAAGAAATTAAAATATGTTGCTGTTTAAAAAGGATTTTCCCCATTCACTTTCTGGGCTGCTGTTTGTTATATTTAATTTGCATTATTGCATATATCCAACACAATGAAAAAAATACAAAAGTTACTACTTTCAAGCATGTGCAAATTATTTTTGAGAACATGTCATGAGTACAGTCAAAATTCCTGCTAAGAAAAAAAGGACTGAATTGATCATAATACAGCCAAAAGCTTATTTCTTTTTATTGCTGATTTTTAATCTGGAATTAGTTATTTTATAATGACAAATCAAATTTCAGCCCATTGCAATGCAATTGTATAACTTTATTCAATAGAAGTCAGAGTAGGCTCTTTATAAATTACAGATGACATGAGCTGAAAAACAATATAGATTGAATGGAAATTGAAGTTCTTTTTTTAGATTAACTGACAAATTGAAGTTACTTTTTTTGTCCTTCAAAAATGGCATCCAAAACAGAGGAAAAGCTGAAAAAGCAAAGCTATTCTCTCATGTAATTTTAAACATTCAAAGTAGAAAATGTGTTACCTCTCCAGGACAGAAAGTAATGCAGTAACTTCCTAGGGGAATCCTTTGCTGTGTACATAATCATCCTTCATGCTGCATATTATTTATTGCATCCAAGATATAGAGATCCAATACAGCAACCCAAGTTTTAATTCAGAAACCTCAATTTCCTTCAATGGTGTGTACTACAGTAAGCAAATACAGTGATCTCAAGACAAGGGTTGAGTAAACAGGTTCTGAGGTTAGTTATGAGAACCAACCAAGATAGATTTTATTAATAAAAGAAACACATCCTTCCAGATGTAGCAATTTTATATCATGTTTATAGATCACTTTCCACCACTACCAATGTTTAAGTTTAAAATAATTAGACATTTTGTACCCACTGGCTTAACAAGCACTATCAATTCTGCTTGAGGTGCAGAAATTTTCACAGTGAGCTTCAGTGAGCATTGTCACTGTTCTGCTGAGCCAACATCCATCATGCAATGTGATTAAATCTACAATCAGACTTTATAATAGAAACAGGGCATTTATATTATCAGGGAACTCATGTATTGGACTTTGAAAGTAAGTGGCTCAGCATGGTTGAATTGCTATGTAGCAGCAGGAAACTGTTATCAGCATTGGACAAACTTTAGGAGATTATCCATTTTCATATAGAAATCACCTTGAGCACTTTGGGGTTTCAATAAGTTTAATATACTTGGTGCTATTTGATATAAAATAGCATGCAGAGAAACCTGATGAATACTGAAGACAAGCAGGTCAGCTTTCAGTTGATACCACTTTACAATTGAGTTCAGTGAAGATCAGCCCCTAAAGGACATGCTTGATGGAACTTAGATCTGAGGGAGATGACCCTCAAACCCAATTAAGTTAAGGACATAATTAAAGAGTGAGCAGTCAGAAAAGACAAACTGAATTCACTTGAAGTCATAACAGCTTACTTGCAAAGGACTTTTAAAATTAAGTTGGCCATATTAAATTAGGCCAAATATTACATACTGTATATTCCTCCCTACTGTAGCCTTTAGTCACACTGAAAGTAAGTGAATTAAGGTTGATACCTGTGTTCAGTTTAGATTTGTATTGCAGTTTTAAGGCTGATACCTGTATCAGTTTTAGTCTGTGCTGCAGTTTTGAAGCAATTTTGTCACAATGTTCATAAACAATGAGAAGGAACAGATAGCCTGTTAGAGTCTAATAGAGTTAAAATTTGAGAACCAACAGCAGCAATACAATTCAGGAGGTGGCTGTCACAGCAAACTGTGTATTCCATTTAGTCACCAAACAGTGAAAACTCCCAGTTTTCTCCCACAGATACCCAGTGATCCATTGGCCCTGTGTTCTGGAATCATGCTACTCAAAGCAGAAACCTATTCCCAAATAGATAATCCTGCATTCTATTCTTTCCCTGGGTCTTCGCAGTGTTATTATAGATAGAACCTTGATTCAGAGTATAAAAGAAGAAATACAGAATTTTACTTATGACATGAATGAAGAATCAGCTGTCTTGATCTGCTCTAATAAGTGCTACATCCAGCTTTCCTGGATGGAACATTCATAGTTCTGGAATATAACAGTGGATAGAGTTAAAAACTATTGTTTCCCCCTTTAATTAAAACCATGCTACTCAATCCTATTTGGAAGTCAGACAAGAGACATAAAGGTATCTAGCAAGAAGGCTGGAGAAGAAAACAATAGCTTGGATATAGAGTGTATTTATAGTGATCTGGTTTTTTTTCTGTTACCATTTGGTTCATTCAGGACTTGAGCTCCTGATGACTCATTTGGGAATGTATTAGAGTTAATGAAGGAAAGATAAAACGGTGCCATTGTAAGTTAATATAAATAGAGAAGAGGTGGGAGCTTTGCTCTAGCACTGGGTTTATCCACAAAGACAGAGCTGTTACTTGTAGACATCATCTGACTTGATCAAATAATAAAACAAAACAGTATTTTATTTCTTTAAATAAATGGTTTCCCAAATTTCTGTAGTTTTTTCTCTCCAATGTGGTTCCATTCATGTGGTCAAAATGTTCTGCTATTCCTGACGCACCTTTTAATTCTGTTATATGGATGAAGAAGTTACAGCTGTCTGAGGATTCTTCTTGCTAGTCAGCAGAGATACTAGATACTGGTTTTCTGAAATATATTTTACCTTGAACTGGGTCCAAGTTAGATCAAATTTAAATTGACAAAGCAAAACAGAACAGAAATTTAGAGCTGATGAATATCTCTAATAAGTGGAAATATTATTTAAAATGCAATGAATTTTTCAGGATTCCACAGCAGACTTATAAAACTATACACTACATTTGATTTTAAATCACATGTTTGTGTAAATCTTTATTGTACCTCTATTGTACAATTTTGGAATAAAACTGAATTAAAATTCTTATTTGGTGCCTTCAAATTAGCAAATAGTGTTAATTTCTACAGTTCTTTGCCAATATTTTTCAGAAATGGAACTGACTGGCTCAGGGTCAACCAGCTGGCTTCATGCGTAAAACAGGACTAGAATTCATGGTGTCCCTGAATCTGTACTGACGCTTTAACCACTACATCAAATCAGTTATTGAAATAAAATTATAAATTATAATAATATCTAGAGAAATTCAAGGCTTGACTCTTCACATACCAGTCCTAATAGTCTCTATTATATTGTTTTTATCTTTTCCTTGTACCCCATGATACTATGTAAGTCAATGAACCTCATGTGGCTGTAAATTCCATACTTTATCTTGAAATGAAGATTGCTCAGTTTCTCTTAAAGCAGAACAAATAATCACATTAAAATAAAATCCCATCCTTGGGTGCACTGTCCAAAGGTCTCTCTCGTTTCTTCTTCTCAGAATACTTTGCCCGTTGGTAGAAAATAATGATGATAACAGTTGTAGCATTGAGGGCAATTATAAAAAGCATAAACCAGTATGAATATCCATATGAGTTGCTTTGTTGAAAGCCTGTGAAAACTAGGCAATGTGTGATGGCCAGCTCAGCGGACAGTTCGTTTACTTCTACATTCACTGAAAACAATATTAGGTTTAAGAGACAGCAGATACCTAAAAGGAAAAAGAGAAGATTGCTGATGTTGTGCATTTCTCTGTTGTGTTTAGTTCCTTAAATATAAAACATGCCGAGTCAGTCGATTGTTTCAGAATGGATTGAAATGCATAGCAAGGGTCATCGACATGGAGTTATATTTCTGCATACAAAATATTATAAAACAGCATTCTATATCTCATATGTGTTGGGTGATAATTCCCCCCACCCCTACTCACCACACTGTGATGATTTTGAATAATGGTTTTTGTAGTTGACGTTGAAAGACCTGGGTTATGGTAGGATTTTGCATAGGTTCTACTTGGCGTTTATATATTTGATAATACAGTTTTCTCTTTTGCACAAATTAGTTTGGTCCTGTTTTAAAAAGCAGGAATCTCTTGGGACAAATTCAGTATCAAAAATTGAGTTATTTTAGTAGCAGGATCATAAGGAGAGCAAAGTACATCAAAGGAAACCTGATGTAAGTCTAATAAAAGACTGAAGGGTGTAGCTCCAGGGAAATGACTGAATGAGTTCATTTTACAGTATAACATTTCACTATTTTTGATGTATATAAAAACAGTTTTTGTCTGCAAGTGTATTTCTATTTTTCCCCTCTAAGCAATGTTTTTCTCTATTGCAATTTCACTCTTCCGGCTGCTCTCCTAAGAACTAAAGAAACCTCATGGTTTTTTTTTCTTACTGCTTCAGAGAGCCAAAGTAGACATGATATGAAAGATTAATGATAAGATTCCCTAACATTTTTAACTTTTAAGGAACTTTGGGCTTAGATCGTTATAGGATCAGCAGTGTGGGTTAATGGCATTTCGTCTGTGTCATTTCCATGATCTGGGCGATGGAAGGAGCCAATGTATAAAACATATAGCAAAGTTGCCAGTAGATTTTAGAGAGAATAAGGATAGGAAATACAGAGAGCAAGGAAAGACTTAATTCCCCTCTTCTTCCCCTTCATCCTTCCTCCTCCTCTTTTTTCTCTTCCTATTCCTCCTCTTTCTCCTCTTCCTCTGTCTCCTCCTCTTCTTCCTCCTCCTCCTCTTCCTCCTGCATTCCAACAGCCTTGCATATTACTTATTTAATTATTGTTTGTCCCCTAGTAGGATTTAAAATCCAGAAATAAGAATCCAAAGAACAATGAAAACTCATCTGTTTCTTGTGACAAATAAAAGACTCAAGAAAATAGTGGTACCACTCCTCAAGTTTAAGACACCATAAATCAGAAGAACAAACCAACTGCAATGGTTATGTCAGATACACAGATTTCTGAAATTACTTGTGTCCTGGTCCATGCTGGCTTGGCTATAAACTGACATTAAAAATAAAGATCCTTTCCTGGCTGGAGGCACTTTGGCAAATGATTGAACATATGGTTAAATTAAATTTATATTTATAAGATTAAAGCATCAAAGGTAGAAGGATTTCTCCCCTCTCAGATAACGTGTAGGGTCTTGGAGGTGGGCTATTTGAAAGCTGAGTATTTGAAAGACGTCTAGCTCAGTGGATGGGAAAATTCATGAAATTTGCTCTGTTTAAAAAATAAATAAACAGCGCAAGTGGCAAAAGTGGTTGCTTGGAAAGAAAAACAGGATTTTTTTAATTAAAAAACTCTTTCTGGCAGGTTTCAAAGCAGCACATTTTGGATTACAAGGTGAAAGCAATACTGAATGGGGTATTGTAACAGCCTCAATAAAAAAAAAAAAGTCTAAAAGGTACTAGAGGTAACATTAAGCATCAGAGGTGGTCCTTTCTCTGCAAAGTAGGAAGTAAAGCAAAATAAAATGCCTCTAACCCAAATAGAAAGAAACACCTGAGCCGTAATGGGGAGGGAAAGTGTATTTCCTGAGGATTGTTTTCAGAGAGAGCAGAGGCTCACTAAAAGATTCTCCTGAAAGAGTTGTCAGCCAATTCGGATGAAGTGGAAAGAGGCAAATTCAAAACTGTTTTAAGAATGTTTTTGCTGTCCCAAAAATGTGTGCCCCACAACTTTAAGTCTACTTGTAATTATTAGAATTAGAACTGATCTATGCAGAATATCAATGCATATTTTTATGAATCTCTACTAATATTAAACATTAAAGCTGACAGTGAAGTCCTGCAAATGTAGAACAGAAGTTCTAGATATTGACTATGTCAGGGGTCCCGAACTCCTGGTCCATGGACCAGCACCAGCCCATGGCATGCCAGAAACCATGCAAACAAGCAAAGCCCCATCTGCGGGATGCAGGCAGCACACAAAACCACACCCCCTCCACACCACGGAAAAACCTCTCTCTATGGAGCTGGTCCCAGGTAACCCCCCCCCTCCAAAAAAAGGTTGGGGACTGCTGGACTCTATCATGAATTCTTTTAAAACAAAATACAGTATTTTATGTAAAACATGCATAAACATGGAAAGACACTTTGATACCTATCACAGAAGAATGGATGCAGAAGTTGATGGAGTTGGCTGAAATGTCAAAACTTACTATTCTGATTAAAGAAAAAAAACATAAGTACTCTTGTTTCTACATGGAAACCACTTCTGAATTTCATGCTTGATGTGGAAAATAATGTAATTTTGACTTTGGGTTTTACAGATTAGGTTGTTAGATCTATATAGAAATAACTTGTTTTTATTATTATGGAAAAACAAAAAGCTGTGATTTGATCTTAATGCCCTTTTTTACTGCAACAGAGAGAGTCAGAAGTCAATGTTTCTTTTTCTTTTCTTTTCCCTACCTTTTCTCACTTCTATCTCCCTTCCCCTGCCAAACTCTTTCTTTACTTTTGTATATTATAATACTTTATAATCTAATAAAATGTTTGATAGTAAAACAATATTCTTTCTTTCTTCACACACAGAACAATTTATATGTATATCTCTCTGTTCCTAGTTTTACTTATATGAAATATTTCTGAGTCTCAGTTTATATGTGTGTGCATGTTTGTATATATGTGTATGTACACATTTTAAAAACCAACCAACATATTAAAAAGATCTAAAGACAAGTCAAGATTCCAATAGTTACTTAACTGCAGATGGCCATAAGTATATATGATAATACTTTTTAAAAGTATCCAAAATTTCCAATTCATATGGGATTTATCTTATTTTTTAAAACAAAGATTCTATGACAAATTTGGGTCAGTTTATCAAAAGACAATGCATTTTCATCATATTTTGGATAAAAATTCAGTGGTTGGTTCATTCATGGATGGGCCTATCTGCAAGTACCGTATATACTTTTGGTACTTTTTTTCCAAATTGAATCAAAAGTAACTCTTCTGGTATATCCTGATACTCCCATTTTTTGTATGTTCACTTTTCTATTATTATAATTTTCCATAATTTTTCATTAGAAGGACTTAGGGATAGAACCTCTGGATTTAAGCCTTGATGCAACCATCATAAACTGAACAGTTAGTGTAGTATTATTCTTTGAGCTGCGTTATTAAATAATGAGAGTAAACATATACAGTATTTGGACTGTGATTAATAATTATTACCCCCATATTATTAATCTATATAGTGACTTCTAAACAGTATATATGACCATCAGACATACCCTTTCTTTTACCCCCTTTTACAGATTTATATGGACCTTTCCAGCAATTTTGTATAGGCACATAATACTATCTTTGGATCATTTTTAAGTCAGTTTCCATAATGGTTGCTGATATTGAATGTAATTTGGATTATATTATAAGTAATAAAGTAATTCCAGAAGATAGTTTAAGATGTAAATTGGCATATATGAACCTTGATTACTAATGAATAAAATGAGTCTTTTTGTTAGAAATATAATCCATAAAATGTTATCATTATGACTGCTTGCAGAATTAGTATCCTTAAGATCTAAACATTCAGCATTTAATATTAATTATTATGTTTAATTTTTACTCTTTTGGAGTATATAACTTGTTTTTATTTTATATTGGCTATTAATCTGTAATTAAAGGTGAGGAACATTTGTAAGTTTCAAAGTTAGTAAATTAAATTAACCAAAGATTATTTTTAATGTAATTGCTTAATGTGTTTTAAACTTGTTTGTACTTCCAGTTAATCAATTTAGAATTTTATGTAGAATTTAATTAAATATTAATAAATATCAAGATGGTCGCCTTTGGTTTTTTTTTTTACAATTCTGAATTGCAATTGTTTGGTGTCTCAATGTAAGTATATTAGATTATCAATTATTTGAAAAGACATCTGTTCAGATGTATATTACTTACAAGATACAGAATTCCAGGTATAAACTCCAATAGGCCCCAGAAATGTTTGGTATGGGTTGCTGATGGCATTATAACAGGTGAATCCAGAACTAACGAAGGAACTGAGCATAGTAACAACCAGCAGAAATATAATTACACCATGGAAAATCTTCAAAGTATTATCTTCTAGAGTCCCTGCAACTGAAACATAATTATTCGTAATTAGTATCACAAGATGCAGAGATAATATAAGTGATATTGATATAGACATATTTTACAAGAACCTGTTACCACCTTTTCTGACCAGCAAAACATTTAAAGATATTAGTTTCCATCAACTGCAGCTCAATTCATTAGAGGCCCACAGTGGGTGGTTGGAAGAATAGCTATCAGATTTCTGATTTTATTTTTATGTATTTATTGCCATATATTAACACCACTTTCTCTACAACAGCAACCCCCAACCTTTTGGGCACCAGGTACTTGTTCTGTGGAGAGAGATTTTCCACGGACCGGAGTGGGTATGGTTTTGCATGCCCTCTGCATCCTGTGGTTGGAGCTTTCCTTGTTTGCATGGGCTGGTTGCTGGCATGCCATGGCCCGGTAGTGGTCTATGGACTGAGGGTTGGGGACTCTGCTCTACAATGTCCACATGAATGAACTGATTTCTGTAAAGGTAATTTAAAAAGTAAAAATGTAGAATTAAAGAAGAAATTGATGATAATGGTAGCTCCTTTCAAATATGACCATGATGTTGAATTCTCTGTTCCCAACAAGATATTGTCCAGATAAAATGAAACTGACACACTGATTAAATTACGAAGGACTGTTGTAGCTTTATAAAAACATTTAGTGACTATTGTGCATGGGAGTCTATGAGCAAGAGTCTGAATTTGCAGATGGACTTTCCTCTATATAGTCATGGATACTGCTAATTGTTTGGACAGAGCTCATCTGTGCAGAATTAAATGCATATAGCTTTATATGTTATGCTAGTGATGGTGCTTCATTTTATAAAGATTCTGATCACATCAAAAAAATGTATAGTGTATATGTATATACATTACAATTCATTCAGTTCATTAATCTCTATTGAGATCTTTGAGAATGGCTAGTTCCTGCCATGCATTCGTTATTTTTGGATCTGAATATGATTAGGACTTGTAGAAATGTAGAATCATTCTCAGCAGTGTTAGGAACCTTCCTCTCTTCCCCTCTTTTCCTCTCACTGTATTGTCAAAAAACCCTGAGAAAAATCTTTGATTTGATTTCTTAATCTTTCCAATTTCTTGAATGTAGTAGTAGTACAAACTGTTCCTTGTTTATCTTATTAGAATTGCTTTATAATTCTTTTATTTTCTGATGTTTGTGAACTTATTTTATAGGTACAAGATGCTATTGTACATCTTTCCTCTAATACGCAACCTTTCTGGCTGTCTCTCTTTCCTGTTTTTTTTAAAATCCTGTGGGAGTAGTTAACCTCATGATAATTTCCCCTGGAATTTATCTGTAGAGTAGAACAACAATGAAGCTGCAATCTGCATGATGAAAAGCATATCACCTAGTTTCACCCATCTAATAATATCAAAGTAAGCTTAAGAACAAGGCATTTGCTTCCCATTAAAATTTTACTAGTATATTTTTCTTTTCTGGAAAAAAAATAGAAGCTATTTGTTTTTTGACAAACAAAAGAAAACTAGAACATTTTGGCACAGCACTAATAATTTGGTGTCATGATTTAACATTTCAAAGACATGATTGTATTTTATCCCACAATTTTTTGCCAAAATCTTGTGTTTTAAAAAATAGATAAAAATATATTATCGTATGCATGTTTGAAATAAAAACAGAAGACATGACTATTTCTGTTCCCATATATCCATTCAAACATAATAGAGCATAATACTTATGCATTTTCTTAAATTGTCTATTGTTCACATCATGACACATCAAGTTCATCCTGAGAGTAGGCCATCTGTAGGTGTGCACAGAAATGTCTGTAAAGGGAGTTGGTTTCTTTATAAGAATGGCAAATATTTATGCTTGCTTAGAAGTGGCTAAATGTTGGCAACATATTTTAAAACAAACCTAAACTGAACAAAATTGTTAGTCTCCTTTGATGTATGGTTAAACATTTCAAACATAATGGGTTGGGGATTTATTTAAGAATAAAGAACGTTTTTAATATTGGGAGGTGAGGAATAACTTATGAAATGCAGCATCTCATTCTAGGATTCTTCTGGAAAGCCCAAGAAAGCATACAGTCATTTATTACACAACATAAATCACAAATGGCAGCCTAATAAGTGTCTGCTAGTTTAATTGTGTGTCGTGGTTTGCACATTTAGAATGCAAAATGTAAGAGAAGAGATCAAATTTATTGTTTTGTCAAGGAAGGCTCATGAGAAATCTGGAAGATAATATCAGATGCCTTACTTGTGGTAAGGCTACTAATTAACTGACCTTTTAATATTCAAGCAAATTGCTCTTGCCAACAAATTTCAAGCTGCCCAAGAAATGCTATGCACAATAGCCTCTGTATAATTCATTACTGCAAGGCTTTGCATATTTAGTTATCTTGCTAGGTTCCATCAAGAACGGCAGAAGATATATATTTAGCTGTGTTATGGTACATAATAAAATATATTTTGTACTCTCACAAAATATAAAAAAAATGTATGTTCTGATGTAAGAATTATTTTTATTTATTAGGTTCAGCATAGCCACCCACATCAGTGTGACGTTCAATAAGGACAAGCAGCTTATTTAATCTAATACACAGTTTTTAATAATGGTATTCATATATTCTCTATTGAGAAGTGAAAGGAGGGCTGTCAGCCCTTTGAGGTAGTCCAGACAAGCAACCAAAACTATGAGAACAAACACTACCTCTGTTGCAAATTACAATAATAGAATCTTGCAAGTCTGAAAGCACTCCTCCCCTCCTTGCTTTTATTTTCCAGAGAATTAGGAAGGGTTCCTTCTAAGATGTTTTATCCAGCTCCTTTCCTTTTGTGGGCTGAGATATTTCTTGTATGGCTATTGTTTTGGCTATGGTACCTCTTCCTAAGGTTATTCTCACAGCCCATTATGATGGGACTGTAATGACCTTTCTCCTACTGTCTTTTCTTTTCATAACTGTTAGATTTGAGTTTGGAGGTTCTACTTAGCTATTATGACTGATAATGTGGTTGGTACTGACACCACACTGACTGCTTTTGAGAATGACTGTAGTGGGACCCAGGTAGTAGGGTGGTCTTCCTAATACAATTAGGTCTTACCTTTCATTGATATGAACAATTAGTGATATCATCTGTATTACTTCTAACAGTTGGAATTGGTGTATATTGTACTACAGTGATTTCATTCCCTCCTCACGAGTTGGTTCCATTTGGTAGTAAGACAGAGTAGATGTTGTTTTGGATTTAGCTAGGCCAGTGATATTAATTCTTTAGTTATAGTACTGAATACATCTGGACTGAACTTATTTGTCTGCATAACATCACTACAGTACTATTTCAGTTGTACTGTTGATACTGATGTGGAGATAGGGTTTCTTTGTTGTTCTAATTTAGTTTTACTGCTTAACTCTTTTTAGCAATTCCAGTAATAAAATAAAATAACATTCAAACCACATAAGTAAACAGTTATCCCTTTTCTCATTTAAAAAAAAACTATTGGATTATCTGATTTTATTTTGAATTTTACACAGGTGATTCTTGCCTGTGGCCCATCACAATTTCATTTGCATATTATTTAGGAAATGTATAAATAGGAATGCTCAATTTGTTCTACAGTGTAAATAATAAGACAAAAATAATATAGAAAAGCCTCTCTAAATGTAACAGTTAAAGTCAAAGTACATTTGGTTGGATTCTACCATTGCAG
Organism: Bungarus multicinctus; assembly: GCA_023653725.1. Taxonomy (NCBI): domain Eukaryota; kingdom Metazoa; phylum Chordata; class Lepidosauria; order Squamata; family Elapidae; genus Bungarus; species Bungarus multicinctus. The sequence goes on from CM042844.1 coordinate 67,013,891, forward strand.
CATCACAAGTAGCAATAGCACTTAGACTTATATACCACTTCACAGTGCTTTACAGCTCTCTCTAAGCAGTTTACAGGCAGCATATTTCCCCAATGGCTCCTCATTTTACTGACCCCAGAAAAAGGCTGAGTCACCCTTGAGCCGGTAAAACTCGAACTGCCAAATTGCAGGCAGCCAGCAGGCAGCCTGAAGTAGCCTAAAAACTTTATCTTCCATAAACATGTATGATTTCCTTATAAAGTTATCTAGGTGGTCTAATTGTTCAAATAGTGCATTTATTTATCCAAAAATCATTATCAAAGTAAAATGACATTATTTATTTCATAAAACATTTATTTTTTTTGCTTTTCCTATATATTGTTTTGTTTTACTTTTGAGTAATAGTTTCCTAGTCTCATATATTCCTAGTCTGCTTCTCCTGCTGCAACTCCAATTGGATTGCTGGAAATATGGAACTATTTGATTAATCATTGATAGTTTCATCTTCAAAAATTTTTTTTAAACAATCCAAGCGATGCTATTGCTACATTGCATTTGACTAAATTCTACAGATAAAATATATAAAGGGATTAGTGAAATGCACCTTTGTAATTGCCTGAAAATTTACAATAATACACATTATATACAAGACATTTATTCACATTATTATTTTTGCTCTTATGATTGATATAGTTAGTAACATTACCAGGTTTTTAAACTTAGCTTGTAAAAACTATTCATAGCTTATTTGTTGTACAACAATTTCCTCCTGAGTGAAAGACTTTATAATAAAGGTAAATGTTTTACAGTACTGTATAAACAATGAACATTTGGCCAAAAGTTTAACAAACTTAACTACTCCCAACAATAGGAGGGAGGGAGGGAGAGAGGGGGAGAGAAAGAGAGAGAGAGAGAAAGAGAGAGAAATTCTTATCAATGACCAGCTTTATTGCCTTCATTTGTTATTTACCTTGAAAATTGGCGCGAGGTAAATTAATTCCAGGGGATACATCTGAGCAAACTCCTTGGAAAAGTCCATATGTAATTATTAGCCTCGTATTGGAATTTTCTTTGAGACTGATAAATTCACTTGACACCCAGTTTTTAGTTGCAAGCACAACGCAAACAATAACAAAAGAGCACAGGCTGGTGAAAAAAGCAGAGGCAAACATCAAGGTTTTTCGCCTGGATGGCATTGTGTTAGAAAGAGAAGAGGGTTTTCCTAAACTATAATAAGGTTTCTCCACTGATACAGAATTCTGCAATTCTTTCGATGAGGATCCCAGTCTATGAAGGTTTTGCCACTCTTCCTGAAAAATGAGAGCACATAAACTTTGTACTAACAGTAATGGCAATAAGGAAATAAAATAGCTGAACTTTAGTCTGCAGTAAAAACATCACCATGGTGACAAGAAGTATATCCAATTCATGACATGCTGAGACTTTCAAAACGAAGCCTCAAAGTTAAACTTTAGCTCCATAAGGTGAATGATGAAACAATTATTTATAGAGTTATTCAGAATGCATGATATTTCTACAATTTTTGGGGGTGGGTCAGGTCATGGCTTTAAAAAAACACATGGTAAAGTAAGAATTACTTCATTTTGGAAGAGCTGAATGGCATATACACTCCACCCTCTTTTAAGATGAAGTGGTTGTTTAGCAAAGTGGTTGCTAAATGAAAGCATGGTTGTGCTTACCAATTTTCCTTGGCTTTTACAGGTCTGCAAAGATAATAAGTGCAAAGATTGGTCACAAAGTTAATTTTTCACCACTGTTGTAGCTGCAAATGGTCTGTACAAGGCAGTCAGTAGTCAAGGACTCCTGTATACCTTCCTGCAACCACTGAGTGCCAGTACTTAGATGGTTCTAAAGATAATGTGTTATACATAAAAATCTAACTTGTGATTTCACATCAATTCCCAATAAAGAGTTTGAACAGTAGATTAACTATGATCATGGTTATCCATGTTTTAGGAGTCTCAATAAAGGACAAAATTGATCACATGGTGCTGTATGTTACTGTAGATACATAGCCACACTTTCAATTACCATTAGAAATTAAACTGTACAAGTAGTGATACAAATATTTAAAAAATCAATGTCACACTAGGATAATTCCTCAGTAAATACTCTAGGTTTCCTTGCATATTGATTGCACAACTCTTGAAATGCAGAATCCTTCTTATTTAAAATGAGAGGCACAAAGGAATAGGTGGACTTAATGAATTTTACAATGTATACATGTAAAACATTAATAATATAATTAATATACACTAAACTGGTGTGAAGCTTCTAAAAAGTATGATTTGGGAAATCATTTGGATCATCATTTTTCCTGGATATTCAAACTGAAATTTTGAATTAATTTGAGACATAAAATAAAATAACGTTCATAACAGTGTATGATAACATACATATTATGAAATTTAGTTAATAATTACATAAGCAGTATACTATATAACATGTCATTCTCAAAAAAGATTAGGTTTGCCAATAATCCAAGATAGCAAGACAGCAGTCTAGAAATTTAAGTGATAAAGAATATCTATTTTGTCTGCTTTAGTAAGTATAATCAGAGTGGCACAATGGCTCAGCAGTTAAAATTCTGGGCTTGTCAGCTAGAAAACTGAGAGTCCAGGCTCGAAACCCAAGTGCCACATGATGGGGTGAGCTCCCATTCTCACCCTAGCTCCTGCCAACCTAGCAGTTTGAAAGAATGTAAATGTGAGTAAATAAATAGGTATTTTGGTGGGAAAGATTACTGCATTCTATACTTTCATACTGACCATATGATGATGGAAGTGGCTCACAGACAATGCAGGTCCCTCAACTGAGATCGGAGGTGAATACCATCCCTTTGAGTCACTCACAACTGGACATGGGAAACTTTATGCTTTAAGTATAATCAATTCCTCAGATACAGTGAGATTTACTTTAGAATACTAAGGTATAATATTGTACTATTCTAAAATATTCTATATAATCACTAATAAAATATGAGATTATGGATTTAAGAAAATATTTTCTTAATATCTCCTCCTTGAACCTGGGGTTTTAGATTATATTGACTATTAATGCAGTTTTCTTGATTACAGAATAAGTTGGCATTGGGATAGCAAGCTGTCTGAAACCATGGTTTGTTTCTGATCACTTGATTGAATGGTTTTATTTATGGCTGCCTGGCTTGCTTCTGATGGTTTCTATTGTGCCAACCCTCAGCCTAAATCATAAATATGCAAAATTAGAGCAAATAGAAAAGATGGATTTGATCAAGGAAGCCAAGATAACAGCTATTCTGACATTTTTGGACTTTTCAAGTCACTGGCTCAAACAAAGCATATGATTAACTACAGTAAATCTTGTGAGTTCATGGCTGATACAAAGCTTACAAACTGGATTTCACATCTTCCAATCACTTACTTCAGAGTCAATGTTCAGGCAAATATTAGATAATTTACTAGTAACCAGAACAACTTAAATAGGGTGGGTTTTTTTTTTTTTTGCAAAATATAATATTAAGTGTTATTCAGCAGTATTGCATATCATTGGAGCAGTAAAGAATCTCATTTATGCATAATAAAGTTACTCACAGAATATGAGTAGGAGTTGATATCATACATATGGATGAAAAAGAATATTTTGCATATATTGTATTGGCATAGCAACAAATAATTTTGCTGATTCAATCACCATCTTAATTTTGAAAAGACCAATTCACTACTACCACCATACATTTGTTAAAGGGCTCATGACATATGCACAATGATATAAAGTGTATGGATTGTCAGATTTGAAGGAGAAAGATGTGTGAAGAGTAACAAGCATTTCTCATGGTTTCACTGTGTTTTACTAAAATTGCTAAAGCTTTTGAATCCTTAAAACAAGGGTCCCCAATTTCTGGTCTGTGGGGGGAACCCAGCTATGGAAGCAGTGGATAAGTGCACAGAGTTTCATTTGTGCATGTGTGGAATTACCAGTATACACAAAATCATCCCCTCTCCCATTGCAACCACTGCCCCCCCCCCCCCCCCCCCCGCTGCCAGTCCATGAAACCAGAAAGGTTGGGGACTGCTGCCTTAGAACAGAGGTCACCAACCTCCTTTTGGACTTCAGAGAACACCAAACTCATAATTTTTAATCCTGTGGACCAGAGACCCTGGGAAAATTCCAAAAAAAGTCTGCAGGAAAATTCCCCACTCCGTTTTCCTACCGATGGTCATTCTTTATTTGGGATCACAGGATACCGTCTCCAACTCCGTTTTCAGGGGAAGACAGAGAGAGACTTTTGGCTTCATGCAAGGAAAGCAGCAACTTTCTCTCAACTTTTTCTCAACTTTCTCCCAAACTCAAATGAGTCTTTGTGAGACTTGTCGTGCCGGCATATCCTCTTGGAGCAGGGTGCCTTGCAGGGTTCCAAAGACTCATTTCTGGCAGAGTTTGGGGCAGCGAAAGAAAGACTTTTGCTGCTTTCCTTGCGTGCAGCCAAAAACAGAAGAAGAAAGAAGTGGAAAGAAGCAGCCCGGTGGCCAGGCCAGGCATGTGGGGCGAGTGGGGTAAGTTTCCCCCTCCACCTTTCCCCCCCTCCCCTCATGTTGGTCACAATGCAAGCGGCGCAAGCCTTGTGTTCCTGGGGGCCATGCAGGCGATGCAGCCTTGTGTTCCCACACAGCCTGGATTAATTGCTTTGAGGGGTACTTTGGAGGTGACATTTCTCTGTGGACCACCAGAATTTTCTCGTGGACTACTAGTGGTTCCCGGCCCACTGGTTGGTGACTACTGCCTTAGAACCTCTTATCACAAACTCCCTTGCACAATCATCACTCTTTCTCTCACAGACACATATTCACAGGTGCATATTTCAGCAAACCAAAATGCCACATGTTTTCTAAAAAAGTAATAACTGCCATTCTAGTTTTCTATATGAAGGAAGTAAGAACACTGTAAAACTATACTTAAACATAATTAATTAATTAGTTGGAAACTTTCCTAGCAACAATTGTACACAACAATAAAAAGAGACTAGATTCCTTCAGTCTGCAATTTTTTAAATGCTGATAAACATGAAAATCCTACAGGACTTTTGAGAATGGTGTTCTGATTATGTTAAATATACTTGCAAATCATCCTATGGAGAACAGTAGGCCAGTTTGCTTTGCATCTGCTAGGATAAAATTAGTACAAAATCCATCAAATTTATTCAAGCCAGAGGGCAAGGCGGTAGTGTTCTCGAACAAAATAAGAGATCTAAAACTGTGATAAATTGACTGAAAAATAAATGTGTTTTTCTTGAGATGATACTACACCAGAATGTAGGCCATGAAATGAATAATGTGTTAATGAAATTATTAAATTCCTCCTGTTTTTTTGTTGCCAAATATTTGTACACACAAAACAAATTTTGATGGGTGTGCCTCATGGAATAGTGTAAAGACATGCTATAGTCATGACCTATTTATAAACGTTACACAATCAAAGTTAATATTTGGTATAATTCATTAATAATTAACATATTGGTTTTTAAATTTATATTTACTGAGGATTTTTCACAAAACAAAAAGCTAATCTAAAGAAAATGATAGGAAAGAAAAAGAAAAAGCAAGAAGCGAGACTACAGTTATGAAATACAATGGCTTGAGTTTCTCTTTAACAAACTTGTTACCTCCCTAAGAAATCTTAACTCTTCTAGAAATCTCTTCAATCCTTATTTAATTCTTGTAGTAATTAATAATGATGATTGGAAGCTACAGGCACAGTGATAAAGAAATAACTCAGCTGGTGAAAATACTTCATCCCTTTCATCCACTTTCAATCCACCCTAGAAATAACTTAATTGGCCGAAGCAGTTGTTCTTTTCTCTACTTGTAAAGTAATTCTTGACCAATAATTTTTTCCAATGTGTCCTCTTTTCTCACTTGGCATAGGAAAAGATCAGATGGATCAAGATACTGATGTTGGAAAAGACTGAGGGCAAAAGAATAACAGTTTAACACAGTTGGAAGGGACCTTTGAGGTCTTCTAGTTCAGCAGTGTCAAACTCGATTTCATTTAGGACAGCATCAGGGTTGTATTTGACCTCAGGGGGCAGGGGGTGGACATGGCCATGGTAGGTATGACATAGGACTTGTGTCGGGGACACCTGTGGTGGCCAAGTGCTAAGGCAGGATTTTCCTGAGACCCTCACTCTCATTATAATCTCCTTCCTTCCTTCCTTCCTTCCTTCCTTCCTTCCTTCCTTCCTTCCTTCCTTCCTTCCTTCCTTCCTTCCTTCCTTCTTTCCTTCCTTCCTTCCTTCCTTCTTTCCTCCCTCCCTCCCTCCCTCCCTCCCTCCCTCCCTCCCTCCTTCCTTCCTTCCTTCCTTCCTTCCTTCCTTCCTTCCTTCCTTCCTTCCTTCCTTCCTTCCTTCCTTCCTTCCTTCTCTTTTCTTTCCCTCTTCATTCTCCTTTCTTCTTCCTTCCCCTCTTTCCTTATTTTTCCTTCATTGCTCTCTTCCCATCATTCCTTATTTTTCTTTGTCTTTCCTCGTTTCCTTTTTCCTTTCCTGTCCCTTCTTGCATGGTCAAATACAAAAGGGGAAACATTTCTCCTTTTGTTTTGTTTTTAGTTTGTTTTGATAGCCTTCTGTCAGGGAAAACAGAGCCCTCCCCATGCTGTTTTCAGCCACGACGGCCTCCTGCAGCCAATGAAAACAAAGCTGGGGGAGTGCACAGCCCCCATGAGCTCCATTTTTGCTGGAAGAGGCACCTTGGACCTGTCCTTTGCTATTTCCAGGCTGGCTTCATGGGCCAGATTTAAGCTGGATGCAGCCTTGAGTTTGACACCCCTGTTCTAGTCCAACTCCCTGCTCAAGCAGGAGACCCCATACCAGTGGTGGGTTGCTGATGGTTCGGACTGGTTCTAGCAAACCGGTAGTTCCTATGATCAGCTGCCCCCTCACCCCAGTCCTATCCTGTCCTAAATATCCATGTTTTTGAGTTCAGCTGATTTGCGTGGCACAGTGGATTTCCAGGCCTCAGCTGTTTTACTTACCAGGGCTGCCCTAGAAGGTAAGCTGTAGAAGTTCAAATTGGTGTTTTTTTAATGCTGCCACTCACAGAAATGGTTGTTAAACAGGTTCCAGCCCACCACTGCCCCATACAATTTGAGACAAGTGGCTAGTCTGCCTAGTCTGGAGAACAACACAACTTCTAAAATTCCACTGGTTAATTGTTCTCACTGTCTGTTGTGGCCCGCCAGCATCCAGCAGAGCTGGCAGCTCGGACAGTGAGGAGGTTGGGAAGGAACATAGGCCAGTCCTGGAATCTGGGGAAAACTCCGATGAGGGCCAGGACTGTCTGACAGTTATCAACTGCCTTCGGAGTCAGAGATCAGTGAGGTAGAAGAACAGCTGGAGCCTGTTCCCAATGTGTGCATGCACAGAGCCATCAGGAGAAGGGAACAGTTAAGGAACAAGGGTCGACTTAGGAGTAAAGGCTCAGGTAGATGGTGAATGGCCCCTCCCATAGGAAATAAAGAGGAGTGAAAGGAGAGTGGTGTTTGCAGGAGATAATTAGTTCAATTCATTAGGGTGAAGATCTATTCCTGACTTCTTGCCAAGTAATTGCTGCTACAGCATGGTGTTTGGAAGATATCGGCCTGGCAGCTCTCCAAGCCTGATAAAGTCTTTAGTTCTGAAATCTCATGAAAGACTTTTGCCAGGACTTTGCTGGAGAGGAATTCCCTTTAACTTAAATAAAAGAGGCTTTATTGGGACGAGGAGTCTGCTTCATGATCTTGGGAAGCCTAGGTCAGAACTCTGTCAAGAAATTTCCCCTTAGTTTTAGCTTGGAAGAGAAGGGGATGGCAGAAGATTTGATGGCTAGATAGTGTCATTAAGACAATGAACATGAACTTGGGAAAACTCCAGCAGACAGTGGAAACTCCGGGTTTGGTATGCTTTGGTTTATGAAGTTGTGAACAGTTGGATATGACATAGCAACTAAACAAACAACAAAGTAATTCTTCTAGAAAGAGAAAAATTGACACAAAGAACTTTGTTTATAAAAATGGAGTTGCATTCTTTAGAATTTGAGATGGGGAATGGAGAACATACTACAAATAATCATAATTTTGAAGTAACTGTGGGTGAATAGACTTAGATTGTGAGAAAGAACAACACTGATTATGTATTTCCAAGCACAGTCCAACTCATCTTCAGATCTGAACACAGGTAAATGGTTTATGCATTACCTGATTTCTACAACCATAGTTTTCAAATAGGCCACAAAGCCTATTTACAAAGCACAATATGTGAACTCAGCTGGAACATCAAAGCATAATTTGTTGGTTGTAGATCAAAAGATGCTTTGGATAAAGCATTGTTAATAGGGTTTGAAAAGATGTGTATGAGTGAATTTTTGACACGGAAATGGTTTCTCTAATTACTCTTTCCAATTTCCTTTTGACTTTTACCCATGCATCTTGGCGAGAATTCATACAATAAGTAGACATGAGGAAATAGTTTTTTTACAACATTCTGGATCATATGATCTGTATCCAGTGAGATGTAAAGACAGAAGAAAAATAACAGAAAATGAAACAAATTGGCTAAAGGCAGTGTTTACAGTAGAACTGTAAAAATAAGTTTATTATATACATGTACAGAATTCTTTGATCAAAGCAATAGATTAGCTGATGGTTTGAATGATATCTTAAACAATCATTTATTGTCTAGATCTAAAGTTGAGTGTGACTCTAGGTGATATGCACAGTTTGACAGTGTTTTTCTCTGAATATTTTCTAGTCTAGTCAATAATTCCTGGTAGAGAAACTTGTCTGGGGTTGGAAGGTAAGTGTGGTTGAATTTTGTTAGTACTTTGAGAGGGAAATGCAGAGTTGGACTATAAAGTCAAATGAGCTTCTCAAAAGAAAACGGTGGCAAATGATGTTTCCTGTCAAATAGGGGGCGTGCATAAGCGCACCAACATGCCTACCGTTATTTTTCCTATATGTATCCATGTATTCATAACTATGTTTTTACTTATACCTATTATCTTGTAATCAATTGACAAAAATAAATAAATAAAAATAAATAAAAAAACTCCACGGATGGAGTCAGCACCAGGAAATAAGCTAGGCCTTAATTTTTCCCATCCAAATGTTATTCAAGAGAAACTGGGCTTGGCTTCAGAAATCAGCCAATGTCTCATCTAATACAGATAGTCCTCAACTTACAATAGTTCATTTAGTGACCATTCGAAGTTACAACGATACTGAAAAAAGTGACTTATGACCATTGCAGCATTCCCATGGACAGGTGCTTGATAACTGACTTACATTTATGAGAGTCGCAGTGTCCTGGCGTTATGTGATCCTTTTTGTGACCTTCTGATAAATCTATGGGGAAACCAGATTCACTTAACAACCATGTTCTTTTACAACCGCAGGGATTCAGTTAACAAATGTGGCAAGAAAAGATGTAACATGGGGAAAAATTCACTTGACAAAATTTCTCAGTCAGCAACATAAATTTTGGACTCCACTCTCGTCAGTCGTAAGTCAAGGAATTTTCTTTCTCTTCTTCTCTTTCACATCCCCTCCTTCATATTTTGGCAAGGAAGCATTTTTAGATGAATATCATCATTCTCTAGTTATAAGGGAGAGAAAGTGAGCCTTTGAAATAGGGCCTGCTTCAGTTTGCTGGGCAGTCCCTTCCTGATTGTCCTGTCACAGTTGCGAAAAGGCTTCTGCTGTTCTCCAGGTGCCTTTTTCCTAGAGCAGGTAAGGTATCTGCAGCTACTGCTGCTGCAACGGCGCCTCTCCGACAGCAGGCGGCTCCTCTGCTACGCTGGCACCGCCTCTGAATTTCGGCTGCACACAGAGGGAGACAGGCAGGCAGGCGAGGGAGAACGGAGGAAATTTCCTGCTTGGTTCTTGCAGCCGCGTCGGGTAGGGTGAATGCCAGGGCGTCCCCTGCTTGCTGCCTCGGTTCGCAACCGGCGGGGTGAGGAGGGTATGAGGAGCCGGCGTGCCTCGAGAAGCCGAGCTGGGCGAGTCCCTGGAAGGTAAGCGAAGCGAGCAGGCGGTGGGACACGAGGCCGGGTGGCCAAGCGGGGCAACGAGGTTTGGCTGGCCGCCGCCTAAGCTCTCCCCACCGCCGGGAGTAAGGCCAGCTCTGGCTGTATTTTCTTCTTCTTCAGCGCAGCCAGAGGTCGGGGCTCAGAGCTGGTTTCTCCCACTCAGCCCGGTGGCGCGCCAAGGCATGGACCGACGCGACCCCTCCTCCCCTTCGCCGCAAAGAGGCTCCGGCTGCCCCGGGGCAAAGCGTGCCCTGGCAGGGAGGCTGCTGAGGAGACGAGCGAGGGAGAGGCTGGGGCGCCGTGCCCCGCGTTGCCTTTGCTTGCTTGCTTGGCTGGCTGGCTGCTCGCCCGCTCGCTCGCCCGAGGTGGGAGTGTGAGGAACGGAAATGGCATTTCCCTTGGCAAAGAAAGCGCCATGAAGGAGGGAAGCCAAAGCAGTTCCCAGGCAGGTGGCGGCCGGGAAGGAAAGTCGCCTGGTGAATTCGAATGAAAAGCGAGCCCAGTCAGCTGCCTAGGCAGCAGAGTGGGATGTGGGGTGGCAGTGGGAGGAGGGTGGTGGTGGTGAAGAGGCTGCCATGGTAAATGGAAAGGTCTCCATCTCCCCTTCTTCCCCCCCACCTCGGGTCTGAAGGGTATGTTTTTGGTATCCTTCTTGGTCTTGGCTGGCTTTACCTGAACAAAAGGAAAGTTTTTAGGGATTTCAACAGGGTCACATCACATTCCTAAAGACTCCTCCCTCCTGCTTTACCTCAGACTCCTGAGAAGAGGAATGAAAATGGATTTGCATTTAAACTACAGGGATAGGGATAACCTTTGGTATCCAGTTAGCATTTTGTTTCCCCATTTTGAGCACTTAGCTGTTTGCACGCATCCATCAAACTACAGGTAAATAAGGTTACGTAAAGGGCAGGGGGGAAAATAACAACCTTCTAAGGTAGTTCACTCCTGTCCACACAATTGGGAGCGGTAGTTGATGGTGGTGTGAAATGGGAATGGAGACACTGACACCATCATCCTATGCACACACATCCTATGCACACTTCCTCAGAAGTACATAGTGCTATTCTGTAGTGAAGTTTCCCTCTTAAGTGACTTGAAGATGGTACATCTATACAATTTTGGGAATTTAGCAACCTAATGCTTCTGGTCTCTGCACCTGAGATTTGGAGGTGTGAATGCTGGCTCCAGTGAGAGACATTTGATACAGCTTGCGGGCTAATTTTCAAGAGATTAATTATTGTATTACTTTGAAATTCTCAGAGATTAACTACCGTAGTACTGTGAGGTGGCCAGGTTAACAGTGGCACCACATTTGATTAATAGCATCTCTTGCATTTTGTCTAAACAAGGGAGATTTTGGGGCAGTTAACAAAGATACATTTTTGCATGGCTTTTGGATGAGCTTTTTTATTGGAGTTTTTAGCTGTTATTCACCTCTTACATTGTAGGAAGGTTTTTTTTTAGTATATATTTTATTTTAGTTTTTAGTTTAGCATATATTTTAGCCTATATGGTTATAAGGAATCTGTGCCAAGCACCTATTTGATATGCTTTGATTGCATTTCTTTTCTTGTAGTGGTATTGAACACAATGTGTTAAAAATCTTTATATTGATTTGTGGGATTTATTTTCTCACTGTTCTCTGGAATGGAGAAGTCTGTGTTTAGATGAGTAATGGCTGAGATTCAGTACTGTACTATTGTTCTGTTAGATCTTGGGTCTCCTGGACAGAGTCATTTAGATGGTTACAGGTTAATTTAATTGCCATTTTCAAATATATTCTGTGTTATAATAAATGTATCTCACAAGACATTATGGATGTACATTACCAAATATAATCAAAAATACTAAAATAAATTGAAGATGATTCACCTTATATACCAAATCTGTTTATTAAATCTTGGTGTTTCTATATAGCATTATAGTACATAAGATATTTATTCAGCCTTGAAGAATTCATGTAAGTTTATGAGTGTTTCATACCTTATATTAATATTGCCCCTCTCCAAATGCTTAATAGATTGGTGTGCATTTTAAATTACTCTTTGAGTGGTTAAAACAGTGCAATATCCATATCATTAATAAAAATCAACTATCTTTTAGTAGGGAATCTGAAGAAAAGGGAAAGGAGCAACATGTAATAGTCATGTTGCCTATTCTTGATTTAAGACAGAGGTGTCAAACTCAGCAGGGTTGTGCTTGACCTCAGGGGGCCGGGAGGTGTGACCAGGGTGGGCATGGCCAGCTCCATATCACTCATTGAGGCTCCATTTTAGGCCACGGCGGCCTCCTGCAGCCCTCTGCCAGTTAAAATGGAGTGCATGGGCTCCCAAAGGTTCCATTTTCAATGAAAGAAGATTGCAGGAGGCTGTTGCAGCTGAAAACAGAGCCTGGGAGGCTGTGTGCAGCCCTCGCCAGCTCCATTTTTGCTGGCAGAGGCACCGTGGGCCAGTCCTTTGCTGTTTCCAGGGTGGACCCATGGGCCAGATCCAGATCATGGGCCTTGAGTTTGACACCCCTGATTTAAGATTTGATAATCATACATTTTAAAAAGGACCTTTATCTATTAGTACAACTAATTTATAAATGCAGGAATATACATTAAAGACTCTCAAACTCAGTTTCTGTCTGAACCCTGTTTAACTCACCACCTCTTTAAGTAATTGCTTTTCATCTTTATTGTTGTTATAGTTCAGAATTTTTTTTCTATGTGATCATCTTCAGGTACTTAAAAAACACTTTCATATTCTTCCTGGTCTTCTCAAGGCTAAATATATTGAGCTCCTTCCATCATGATTTCTAGTTTGCAAATGAGAATCAACGTAAATGTTTATGCCTGAACCTGGCTATACCCACTGAAGTTTGTGTTCTTCAGAGCTATAGGCTTCTAAGGCAGAATCTATACATTATGAACAGTTTGGGACTGCCAATAATAAACTTTTTTTAAAAAAAGTTGTACTATTCTGTGCCATTTTCCCCAGAATCAGTGGTAAAAGTTACTTATTATTAAATTTATATGCTGCTCCTCTCTCTCTGAAAAGTGACTCACTCTCTTGACATGGTTTTGTACACTGTAGTAGTGGAAGAAGCTAGTTATATGGAATAGGACTAGACATGAGTATTGTGCGGTGATGTAAAGAGATGTATTTTGTAAGGTAAAAGATTTATATAACCTGATGAGAAACCAAAGTATATAATAAATGTCAATGTCAGCATTCCAAGTAATAACCTCCAAAGAAAGAGACTCCAAGAATATCATCTTCTCAAAGATCCACATTATTAGAGATGTCATATTGGCACATCTGGGGAAAACCCAAATCTGAAAGTTCTGGGCTTTCTCTAACCCAAAGAAAACCCAAAATTCAACCACTGCACACAATCGTCCATCACATTGTCCAATTCTCATTTTGTTCCAACTGGAGACTACCCCCAGTCACTCCCTTCCAGGTGTAGGGTAACATGTCCTTGACTTCCTGAGAAAGGAATGTTGTAGTTAATCTTCCACCGCTCCTTGAATTCCCCCCTCCCAAATTCCCAGGCACTGAATGTGGCAGCCCAGAAGCCTCAAAGGAAAAATGGCTTCCAAGATGACAGTCACATGGTGCTAGAAGTTGGCTTTGGAAGTAGTCATGAATTGTTGTAATATTTAATAGTGGTCTGGGGTTTAGTTCTGTCTTTTCGTAATACATTACAGAATACAGAAAATTGGCTTCAGAATTACAACTATATGGGAAAAGTAAGCTGCAACAATCTAGAATTATAGATATGACAGCCAATCTATGTGGCAAATTTGTCAGCCAATATGTTCATACACCACTGTTATGCATTGTTGTTGAAAATCAGAAATGATATTATACCAGACCCTTCATCTGTGTTCCAGGGCTGCTTAAATCTGTCAGTATAGAGCAATCTACTAGTATCAGTTTTGAGCAATCTGTTATAGTGTTACTTAATGAGTTTTTCTTGTGATTTATGAGAATTTTATGCTTCCAATACTTTTCAAAGCTACGTCTGATCTGGATAGAGTTGGTTCAGAACTTGAAAGTTGGTAGCTAATTTTGTTAAATGCATGGTATGGATTTCTAATTAAAAGTGGAGCATTAATAAGTGGGAATCTACATTTTATTGTTTTTATGATATGTTTGTACTTCTATCCTTTGTTTTATGCTGATTATTGTAAACCCCTAACTCTACGAAAGAGGTAACAAGTGCATAAATAAACAAATTTAAAGTAACATTTTATCTTTATATTCATAAATTTCAAATATGCTATCCAATTAAAGGAGCAATTTATAGGTCTGTGCTTATTTTACAATTACATCTTGTAGAGCAAAGTTATTGTGTGGGTCACTGAAAGCAGAACTTGTTCATTGTTGCATTTCATTAATTCCCGGTATTTAAATTCCCTTAGTACTGCACCAAATAATCTTACCCTGTTGAGTAGCATATGATACTTAGGGTATTAATGTGACAAATGAATTTAATTAAATCTAGAGGCATTCTTGCCGGGTATATCTAATATGTATTTTCTTTTTTTTGTTAGCATTACAGGTTTTTTCTTGGTTGGAAAAAATAAGACAAGTTCATATTTACCAATGCAAAATTATAATTTCATTTTGTTTATGGATCAAATAGTGACAAGATTATAACTGACACAAATTTTAAAAAGTTTTTTTTTCTAAACCTTTATTATGCAAGCCATAGTGTACTGTAGTGTAATATTAAAGATTATAATGAAGCAAAAAGAGTGTCTTGAAGAATCTTGATAAGAAAAAAATGCTTATAATCTCAGTGTATATCTAGCCAATTCTGTTTCATATAATATTTTGTGTTTGTAAATAAATCTCACTTTCTCTGTTTTTGCTTAGCCTTAAGTAGTGATGTTTCCATTAAATATTTAATTCTAAGAGCTTTGGAATGCCTGGACATAAATGAATAGTCAAATAGTATCAGTAGCTATTTACAATTTCTTTAAAAAAAGAGCAAATCAATTTTCTCATTGGGTTTTTGCTGAATTTGAAATTCTCATGATTCATCTAGTATTCAGAGATATCAAAATGGTGGCCCGCAGCCCAAATGTATCACGCACAGGCCATGCCCATCGCAACTTCACAAAGGCAAAAAACATCACAATAAGTCATGTGATGCGATCGAGTTTGATACCTGTGATCTAGATTTTTTAAAAGGGAATGGAGATGGGAAGATTGCTGTAAAACAATTAGAGAGCTACATATTACTGTTTTGGAACCATGTCAAACATTGCATTGATTTTTGTCCTGTTCTTGGCATTCAAGGGTTGTTAGTGCCAAATAAATGGATGGCTAAGAATGGTAAAAAAGAGGGCCATGGATGTATCCTTGTTAGAGGCAAGGATGGCAACTGGACTTTCTGGTTTTTCTTTGAAGACGTTATGTACCTCATCTAAAAAGCTTCTTCAGCTTTGAAACATCTTCAAAGAAAAACCAGAAAGTCCAGTTGCCTCTTGAAAAAGCACCTTTTGGACAACCATGACCTGGATGACTGAGTATCTCTATAGATATCTACTATAGGTAGTTCTTGACTTATGACTGGCTTATCACTCGCTTAGTGACTGTTCAAGGTTATGATCAACCATCCAAAAGGTACTTATGCCCTATTATGAAGTTCTGACATTGCTTTCTCCCCAATCGTATGACCAAATTTGTGGCACTCAGCAACTGGCCTCCATTTATGGCTGTTTGCAGCTCCCTGCAATCACATGACCGTGATTTACAATGGATTGCAATAATTTCAGGTTCCCACAAAAACCGTCCCATACAAAAATCGGTTTGTTTAACAACTGTGGCATTCACTTAATGACTACTGCGATAAAGGTTGTAAAATCAAGTCTAGTCATATGATGACCTGCTTATTAACTATCATAACGTATGACTGTAATTGCCAGGCTAGGATACGGTTGTAAGTTGATGTTGTAAGCCTGCATGGTTGTAAGCCTACACTGTGCTTGTTTGATAAAAATGAGTCTCAATGGATTTAGCTGTGCTAAATGTAGGCAAGGATGGATTTGAACTAAATGTAGGCAAGGATGGATTTCCAAGTCTGATGTGGGAAAGGAGAGTGTAGACAAGGCTGAAGAAATAAGATATTCTGTCCTATATATTTATACTGTTTTGAATTCTGTATATGTGTTTTCATCTGATGATTGTAACGGTGAGAATGTAATAAAAATTTGAATTTGTCTATTGACTGTGGTGAGATTACACGCACACACACACACACACACACACACACACACACATACATATAGCTATATATCATAAATACAGCTACTTTATGAGCTGTTCTGAATATTAAATGTCATATGCTTATGTTCTCAGGTTAACTACTGTGAAAATCTTTCATCTTGTATTTATCAAAAGCAGAAGAGAAATGTTCAAGTTTTTGTACAAATAAACCAATAGTTCACAGTTATCACAATATAATTGTTATTTTAAAGAAATCTGTCAAGTGTGTAACATTGCTTTTTTCCTGTTTCAAAAAAGGATTCAATTAGCCAGCTTGTGATTATAGGAGGAATAAAACAAGTTTACTATCACATTGGGTTCATTTTGGGAACAGATGTATTCTTGCATAGTGGTTGCTATCATAAAAACATTTCTGCTATTAGAATGGGAAGAAAAAAAGATTAAGAAATCTAGAATGTAAATATTATCAGTTTGAATGTATAAGATTATAATTGATTGAAATTTGATCAAAAATTATTTGAATTCAAATGGCATAAAACCAGATATTATTCTGGTCAGCTAAGTGGTTGCAGTAAAATTCAAATATAAGAAATGTCATTATTTTAAAACGAAGCATTTAAATATAGTTCAAGAACTGTTTGAGTGATAGACGGATATGGATGCTCTCACATAGTGACAGCAACCGAGGGGGGGGTGGGGAGGCAAGCACAAAATTTCTATTTCTCATAAGATGAATTCCCAAGTTAAAAAAAAAAAAACAATTTGCAAGGAAGTCAGGATGAAAATCAAGGAAGTCAAGATGAAAGTCTGTTGTCCATTGTTCTTTCTGCCTCCGAATATGTTTTTTAGCATGCTAATGATGAGCTTTTAACCTCCAGACCTTGGCCTGGACATTTTTAACCTGCATTCTTAACAGCTTAAGCAAAATGTCATGTTACCTTTGTTCGTTTCAGCAATGGGTCCATTTGCAAAATTCTTCAGTACAGTTGCAAATCTACAATGTGCCAGCTAGACTAACACTTCCCATAACTGAAGCATTTATGCAGCCTGTTTAGCTTCTTCTGAGAAGTGTCAAAGTAGCTGTTAACTAATTGCCATCTTAAAAATGGCTATGTAAACCAAAAGCATATAAAAAGTAATTAAAATAAAAGTAGCTCTGACTAAAGCAAAATCATGACTTATAAAAACTCTTAATATTTTGCTAGCCCAGACTCTCATAATTATAGCCTATGGACTCCTTGGTGCTAGCTGAGCTTGTTTGTTTTCTTGCAGATGTTTTGTTACTCGATTAGATATCATCTTCAATGCATTCAGAGCAGTGCAATACTAGCTTAGTCTGGCTAAAATGATTCTTACCACTCTTTCTCTGATGGTAGAAGTATACTTAAATATGGAATCTGCAACACCCGCATATGTAATTCCCAAATTCCTCTTTTTAATGTTACCCTTCTGCTGGAATAAAATCTAGATGTAATATTTATTTTTATTTATTTATTTTATTTGTCAATCGCTTACAAGATAATAAACATGAGTAAGAATTCAGGAAATAAAAATAAATGGGGACAATAGGACAGGGACAGTAGGCACGATGATGCACTTATGCACACCCTTTACAGACTTCTTAGGAATCGGGTGAGGTCAATAGTGGATAGTTTGAGGTTAAAGGAGTGGGGGTCAGAGGATGTAACAACAGAGTCAGGTAGTGCGTTCCAGGCATTGACCACTCTGTTGCTGAAGCCGTACTTTCTGCAATTGAGTTTGAAGCGGTTTACATTGAGTTTGTATCTGTTGTGTGCTCTTGTATTGTTATGGTTGAAGCTGAAGTAGTCATTGACTGGTAGGACATTGTAGCAGATAATTTTGTGTCCTACGCTTAAGTATACCCATAGGTGGCGTAGTTCAAGGTTGTCCAAGCCCAAATGTCAAGCCTGGTGATACAGGGTATTCTGTTGCGAGCAGAGAAGCATAGTACTCTTCTACTGAAATATTTCTGGACTTGCTCAATTGTATTAATGTCTTGTAACTGTATTACAGTGCAGATTCAGACAGGTCTAGCAAAAGTTTTGCATGCTCTAGTTAGCAATTCGATATTTCCGGAGGAGAAGCTTCATAAGATTAGATTTACAACTCTTAATGGCTTTTTGGCAATGCTGTTACAGTGAGCTCTGGCGCTTAGGTCATTTGATATGAGAACACCAAGGTCCTTGACAGAGTGAGGATCATCAATGGGGTCATATCTGCCTAGTTTGTATTTGGTGTACTGATTTTTTTTATCAATGTGTAGGACAGATCATTTGTTGGTCGAGATTTGGAGTTGCCAATTGTTTGACTATTTAGACACATAAGGTCGCTTTGAAGGACAGTACCATTGTTGATGGTGTTGAATAGTTTTATGTCATCTGCAAAGAGGTTGCAATTGCTTATAACACGATTGCAAAGATCATTTATATAGAGTATAAAGAGTATGGATCCTAGAACTCTGACTTGGGCAACAACACTGTTAACTGGAGCAGGGTTTGATATAGCACTCCCTATTTTTACTATTTGTTGCCTGTTTGACAGGAATGCAGTAATCCATTTATGAAGGGATCCAGAAATGCCATAAGAGTTTAGTTTTAACAGTAGTTTTTCATGTACCACTGAATCAAAGGCTTTGCAGAAGTCTATGTAAATTGTGTCTATAGCTTTACCCTAGTGAAGTAGAGTAGTTGATATGTTTTTGCAGTGTAGGAGTTGAAGATTGTAGGACAATTTTTCCCTGAAACCAAATTGTTTTTTGGAGAGTAAGTTGTTTGACTCTTTAAGTGGAGGGTGATTAATCCTTTGAGTTCCATTTTGCATTCCTTTGAGTTCCGTCATATCCCATCAACATGCTTCTTCTTTCTACCCCTCCAGATTTCCTTTTTAAGAGGGGGAAGCTCTGTACATAGGTCAAAATATAGTACTGGGATGTAGTCATTCACTTAGAATATTTTAAAATAGCTCCAAAGCTCAAGTGAGTCAACAAGGAAATAAAATAGTTTCTACAACTGTAGGCTGGTACTTTTGCAGCAGGTCAACCTCGTCGCTCAGGGGTGTCAAGCTCACTTTGTCATGTTGTTGTCATGTGACATATCACGACTTTTTCCCTGTTTGCTAAACTGAAGGGTGGGCATGGCCAGTGCATGATGCGTCTGGTCTGCGGGCTGTGAGTTTGACACTGTCAAAACTCCTGATTAAAAAATAAAAAATAAACACTAAATTAAGAGGAGTGGAGATCTGGCAAGAGATAAGAGCTTTACCTTATGAGTACCACATTGTCAGTTCCAGTGGGCTGAATATTAGCAATGTGTTTAATACCAGTGGTATTAAAAGAGACATGTCTAATGGATTCCAATAGGGATGCATTCAGTGCACGTAAGCATGAATAATGAGAACAGTTAACACATGCTTTACACATTTAACAATATACTGCCTACAGCTGGAGAATACACACATAATTAATAATAGTATTGAACTAAACATGGTCTTGCATTGAACTGCATTTGTTAAAATACATAAACAACTTATTGGTTCTTTGCTGGAATGGCAATAGGTAGGCAACATAAAACCTTTTTTCTATTGCTGTAATTTTGAAAGAAATCTATTATCCAAAATGGATATTGGCCTAGGGAGGAGAACCAATTCAATTTTTTAAAAAGTATTATCTTCAGATATATTTATTTTAGAACTAGGGAATTAAAAGATTACAATCGCTTTTGATCTAAACACTGCAATCCAAATTATTTTTTAGCAATGCTTGAATACATGCTAACACTTTTTAAAAGCATCCATGTTAAAAGAAGAGAAATGTATGAGACTACTCAGAAATACCTCTTGGTTGTTGAATGGGACTTATTCCAAGAAAAGTCTGTGTAGGATTGCAGTCTAAATGTCACATCTAGTTTAATCCTGATGGGTGTTACTTAATAGAATGTGTTTGAAAAATAAATAGTTGCCCCCTGCGTATATTTGATTACAGGGCTCTTATATTCATTGCCCCTAGGGGTCACATATTGACACAAGGCAGCTTGCTTACAGATTCTTATACAGAGTATAAAATATGTCCTGTGGGGAATATGGCTTTTTGCATCTGCCTGTATCTTGTTTCTGTGGTACACAAAGGGCCTTTTGAGGATCATTTGTAGCTAAATGTGAAAGATTTCGTTTGTGGTGAACAAACCATTGTTCTTTGGTCACAGTTCTCCTATTGAGTTGAAAAATTCTGCAAGGCTAGATTAAAGTTAGCTGCATTTTTATGTCTCATAAATGAAACATACTATTTTAAAGCACTGTGTTTTATTTTCTGTTTATAATAAAGGTGTTTATTTGCCCCAGGCCAGTGTTAGTATGCTAACTGCATTTTGTTTTAATGCCAATATTGTATATACTGATTTCTTTTACAAAACCAGTTTCCTTGCTATTATTTCTATAAAATATAAACGGTTGATTTAAAGAGGTTTGTTACTGAATATTCCATATACTTTATGGCTATTATAAATTCTAATCATGCTACATTTATAAAGGAAAAGAAACCACACTCTTATTTCTAAAAAAGCTAATTTCTAGGTTAAATGTGCACTTGTTGTGACTTGAGACTAAAGGTATCAGTCAAACTGTAATCGGTTTCTTAATTATTTTAAACAGTTAGACTAAATAGCCAAACATGTTTGTTCCAATCTGAATCTGTACCATCAAGAAAAAACAAAGAGATTGTGTTGTAAATTTAATGAAATATTCCCACTTTCTAAACAGTGCAAACAATTTGTTTCAATTCATACTTGAAACATGAATCTTTTTTAATGCTAATGCTTTATTCAAATGCAAAATATATTTAAGATAAAGTTCTGTCCTTGAGATTTTTGATACAGAGTTTGGCCTATTTTAATTGACTGATGTTATTTCTCCTGATGAATTTTGCATATTTTGAGTCCAATGTTATCATATAAATATGTGCATAGATCAGAATTTAAAGTGATCATAGGTACAAATACAGTTTACGCTTAATAAATATAACTCCGATATTAGTCCTTTATAGCATTTGTTACAATATGTATGTTCTCCAATTTTCTCAATGACTGAATTGCCAAAGTATATATGTATATACTTGTGCATATCTATATATAGGTGGGAGAATACTGTAAAGAATATAGAATTAAAGTATAGAGTATAGATATAGAAACTGAAACAGTCTGTCCAAAACTGCAATTTCTTTGCTGTGATGACAGTAGAATTCATGGTGAATGCCCAGACTTCATAGCATTTCCATTTTTAAAAAATCCTCTTCAATTTAGTGAAATATGTAGCCATACATACAATCTATTACATATAGTCAGGGCATTAGACCCCTATAGAGAATTTATTTCAGTTGTAGAACACAGTGCTCATATAATATAGTATATACTGTATTCATGCATTCCTGTGCATCCCTTCCTGAACCTCACCCCACATCTCTTTCACACCCTCATACACATTATCCAACCCTCCACCATGGCATCCTCTTGCATGTTTTTGCAACCTCTCCCAATTGGGATCAGTCATTTACCTGCCCATTGGGCTGTTTGCAAGCCACCTGAGATTGGCAACTTCCTTCCAGCTTTCCCACTGAGTTGGTTGGGAAGCCAGCAGGAATTTGCATCACCTAATCATGGTAGGATTTGATCAATAATAACAACAAGGATTGTGGATTTGTAGTTGAGGGATATAGTTGCATTTTATGACCACATTGCTTAGTGACAAAAATTACTTTCCAAATTGTCATCATGAATCTGTACTTGTGGTTTTAATACTTTTTAAAATTGTAAATAGGTGTTTTCTCTTTTGGTTATGAGCCATCCAGAGTTTGGTACAAGATAGGTGGCTATGTAAATGTTATTCTCATTTATGATGAGATAGCATATTATGTGTGTGCGTGTATATATCTGTATCTATAGACTTAATAGAGAACATTTTTGCTCTCAAATTTCCTGTTCTCTCTAAAATAGTTAGCTAATAGCTTCTGTTTGAATAAATCCAGTGAAGATCCATCTCTGTAGGTATTTGGTTCTAGTATCAAACTACATTTAATGTTAAGAAATTTTTCCTAATATCTAATTGAATTATTCCATGTCTTACACTTTGAGCATTAGAGAATATATTTTAAACTGTGTTTTTCCAAGTATTAAGGAATGTCATTCTGTATTTTTCACTAAAAGCTAAATATTCTGAGTTTCTTTAATTTTTTTCAGTGGATTTAATTTTTTTAATCTCTAATTCTTTGCTTAGTCAGCAGAAAGATAGGGTGCTGAGCTGATTGTGCTTGTCCTGAACCAGCTATATGAAAATCTTCTTTAATTTTGACTGAAACTTCACTGACTGATAAGAATAACTGGCAAAGGTATAAAAGTGTGTGAATGATTCAAAGAGTTGAAGCAGCACCCCTTCCAGTAACAAAAAATAAGAAATGGAGGAGGAACTGGAGAATCTCCAGAAAGTACAATACAATTAAAATCCAAACACCATTCTCATTGAAATTGGATATTGATCTAATATAACAATTCAATATATAATGGAACAAATTAAACAGGAATTAAAATTAGAATAAATCAAGAATGAAGACTTTGAAGGCTTGCCTGGTTTATTTTTTTAAAAATCAGTTCAAGGCTATGACTAAACAGATTTCAGATATTGCTCAGATGCTAACAAGTCTTATGACACTGCAGTAAAAATGAGATATATTGGAACACTTTACAAAGTACTATGAACATGAAATTGGATTTGACCAATGTTCCTAACAGAAAACATAAGGAACATTTTAAGGATTCAAGGTACTGGGAAAATGCAGAAAAGAATCACTTGTCAGTAAATTTACTGAGAAAGATGTGGTGTGTGATCATAGGATATACAACTGTAGGTTTATGAGAATGAAAAAAAAACCCACAAGATATTATTATATAATTTGTTAATACTCAGATGAGATATTTGATCGGGTATATAATCTTGTGAGCTGGAGACGATAAAATAGGTGGGCGAGAATACTATGCATCTTTTCCAATATATAAGCTCAGCTATTCTACAAAAAGATTTCAAACTTTTACAAAAGAACTTAGAAAACAAGGAACATCTTTAACCCTCAAGGAAAGGAGATTTTTCTATTCACTTGAAATAAACAGAACCCCGTTGACAAAGTTGAAGAAAGCATCATAAAAAAATGATCAGAAAGTATCCTTGTATACAAGGAGAAAGACTGTTCTAAATTAAGGAGAATGAAAAATAAATAAATAGACTTGAAAATAGCTAAGTTATAAATAAGAGAAGGGAAAGGAAAACATTTTAAAATACACATTAGATAATTAAATAGGTTGTTTATTTATAGGCCTATCAAGCTGGGATGGGGGTTGAGATATTTGGTTTGGAACCTAGGGGAAAGGGTACCTTTGTTTTTAACTATGTTTTATGGGTTGTTGTCAGGCATGAACAATAAAATTTATATAGAATAGAATAGAATACTTTATTGGCCAAGTGTGATTGGACACACAAGGAATTTGTCTTGGTGTAAATACTCTCAGTCTACATAAAGAAGGAACATTCGTTAAGAATCAAGAATCATAATGTACAACAATTAATGATAGTCATAGGGTACAATCAACATAAATCATACTAGGAAACAGAGGATACAAGCAACAAAGTTACAGTCACAAGTGGGAGGGGATGGGTGATAAGGAGTGATGAGAAGATTAACAGTAATAGCAGTGTACACTTTGTAAATAGTTGAATAGTGTTGAGGGAATTATTTGTTTAGCAGAGTGATGGCTTTTGGGAAAAAAACTGTTCTTGTGTCTAGTTGTTCTGGTGTGCAGTGCTCTATAGCGTCGTTTTGAGGGAAGGAGTTGAAACAGTTTATGTCCAGGATTTGAGGGGTCTGTAAATATTTTCACAGCTCTCTTTTTGACTCTTGCAGTATACAGGTCCTCGATTGAAGGCAGGTGGGTGGTAATTATTTTTTCTGCAGTCCTAATTATCCTCGGAAGTCTGTGTCTGTCCTGTTGGGTTGCAGAACCAAACCAGACAGTTAAAGAAGTGCAGATGATAGACTCAAGAATTCCTCTGTAGAACTGGATCAGCAGCTCCTTGGGCACTTTGAGCTTTCTGAATTGGCGCAGAAAGAACTTTCTTCGTTGTGCTTTTTTGATGTTAGGTGTCCATTTTAGGTCATGTGATATAGTAGAACCTAGAAATTTGAAGCTCTCTACTGTTGATACTGTGTTGTCTAGTATTGTAAGAGGTGGTAGTATGGGAGGGTTTCTTCTAAAGTCTACCACCATTTCTACGGTTTTGAGTGTGTTCAGTTCCAGATTGTTCCAGTTACACCACAAGGCAAGTTGTATAACCTCCTGTCTGTATGCAGATTCATCGTTGTCTCGAATCAGACCAATGACTGTTGTGTCATCAGCAAACTTCAGTATTTTAACAGATGGATCATTTGAGATGCAGTCATTGGTATATAGGGAGAAGAGAAGTGAAGATAGCACACAGCCTTGGGGGCCCCCTCTGCTGATTGTACAGATATCGGATGTGATTTCGCCTAGCTTCACCTGCTGCTTCCTGTCTGTTAGGAAGCTGATGATCCACTTACAAGTGTGTTCAGGTACTGCTAGTTGGTTTAGTTTACTTAGAAGAGTGTCTGGAATGATGGTATTGAATGTTGAACTGAAGTCTACAAAGAAGACCCTTACATAGATATTTGGAGATTTGAGGTGTTGTAGGATGTAGTGCAGAGCCATGTTAACAGCATCATCTGTCGATCTGTCGATACATGTGAAGAATTAGCTGTTTTATTGCACAAGCCTATATCCAGGAACCTTCTCTGACTGATATCTGCATCTGGGTTAGAAAAGATAAGGAACCATAGATGAAAGTTGTTTGAGTACAATTTTCCAATCAGCTTTGTATTTACTTTTGACAATTATCTATTCCAAATCTATTTTCTAATTATCTCCTTTTTAAAAGAAATCTTACCCAACTGGAGCTCTTTTTGTATTAGTTTTTTTCTACAATTCTTTGTTTTTTAAAAAAGCTTAAGTTATATGTCCAAACACACCAAATTTTAATTTCTCTTAAAATCAAAAACTTCAGCATCACAAGATTACATCCTCTCAATAATCCTGCTACAGTACTTGCATTTCTTACTAATTCTTTTCTGTTAGTTAGCATCATCAAGGAAAACTTGCCTCCTATTTTTTTTCATTCTCCAGAGGAAATTTTCAGAGGTTCTTGGTATGGTAGCAGTGGTGGTATTTTACCGGTTTGACCTGGTTTGCCTGACCTGGTAATTCTGAAGATCATCTGGGAGCGAACAGATTCGCTCCAATGATCAGCTGCTGGGCCCTCCCATCCACCCTGGCAACATATTGACCTTTATTTTCTGCTTTTGACGCTCAGCTGCATCGCGTGGCACAGGGAATTGTCACACATCAGCTATTGAAGACACAGGGAGAATGCAGAAGTGCAGGAGGTCAGTAGGAAAGCCTCTGCATGCATGCAAAACACATGTGCATGCATAAAGCACACCCACCAAGTCACGCTCACCAAACCGGTGGTAAAACAATTTGAATCCCACCACTATATTGTAGCCCCATACATAGTAGAGTTCATTTCCCAATAGAAGTATTAATTACAATCCCCATCACCATTATGTAATGTAATCAAAGTTTAAAAATCTGGAATTTGATTTTGGAAACGATTGTCACATCACCTCTTTGGATATACAATAGTGGACACTAACAGCAGTATTGCTGCTTTTCATACCTGCATTTATTTTACATGAAATGCTTTCTTGTATGTTACCAAGTTCATTTACTTTGATCATATTGAAAAGGTGCAAATACTTTCAATATGCAGTAGAATTCCATCTTTTGTGATATTGTCTCTTTCAATTTGAATACATTTGTTTTTTGATTGGTACTTTTTTAAGTTTGGAGGTTTCTAGTAAATGCAGTTAGCATTTTTAATTTAAAGACAAAAATGATATTGTTGCAAAATATAAAATCATATAAATGAACTTTTATATGTTTCTTATGTAAAAACACAAACACAAAAAAGACTTATCAGTTATACTACTATATACTGGTATTGAACCTTCATGGATGTAATGTGTGAAGAGCCTTCCACCCAATAGATACCATAAGGCACCTATACACTTCCTGGATCATCCCTCCTGAACAAATTAGGTTATGCTATATATTCTTTTCTTTTCACTGGGGGCCGTCATATTATGGAACATTTGAAATAAAAGGAACCCATTTGTATGTTGAAACTCTATGAAAGCATGTTATTCAATTAGGATTTTTTTTCAGAGATGATGGATCTTCTAAAATAGAACCATTCTTAAAAGTTGAATAATAAATTTATGAAATAGATTGGTTTCATTTTTATATGTTAATTTGATAACTTTATCTGTTTTGCTCTGTGAAGCTGTAGTCACAACAATAAGTTTCATACTATATTGGATATTATTGTTTTTTATTGAGTGAAACAAATGTATGTCCTTCCTAATCATGGTTCCAAACCATACATATTTTTCTCTGGAAGTATTATACTTTATTAAAATATTTTTATGTTTTGTGGTTTTTTTCCTTATACTATCATTAAGAAATTAGGGATGAACCAAATCTATGTTTAAAAGCTTGGTAAATACCCTGGTTTTTGCTTTGGATTGAAATGAAACCAGTGTTGACTGACATCTACTTTTTAAAAGTGCATGATAAAACAGAATTATCACAGAGCTCCTTTTAGGAAATGTTAATTGTTATGGAATTAATCAGAATTTCTTCTGTGTGGCCTGGTACTGTTTAAGTCACTGAAATTAAACAATACACAAAAACCATATTGCATTAATAATCAGTTCAATCTTTAACATATATTTCTTCTTTACATCTATTTTTATAATTATTTATGGATAAACAGGGCATTAGTTGGTTTTGAAAAGCTACTCTAAATAAAATTCTAGAAGGAATGTAGGAAAAATTTGCGTGGGAAATTTTATGTTAACAGAGGAAATTAAACAGATATGTAGGTATTTATATTTTCCAATTTTTATGTTCTTCTGATCAGAATATATGTCATTTTCTATATTTTTAGCAAATCAATGATATTACCTGTGCTATTTTAAAATTGTGCAGGCCTTCAAGACAGAATGTAGAAGGAGGACCGGAAGAGCCAGGGGAAGAATAAAAAGATGGATCAGTTTAGAGTCATTACGTATCCACAAATGTACTAAATTCAACTCTTTTGATTGCTATTGATCTTATTGACTCTAACCTGGTTGAACCTAACCGGGTTCTGACCTTTATAGATGGATAGGTTTTTAGCAATAAATCAGTAAATTAATTTGAAATGAACCTTCATGGATTTTTTTTTTTGCACCAGACAAGATTTTTTAAATTAATTAAGATTTGCTATTTTTTTGGCAAGCGTTCAAAATGTTTGATTATAAAACTTGATTATATAACTTGGTTCCTGTTCCACTTTTTTTTTTTTTTGCAAAAGTGCAATCCTGCTGGAAAGATTTGAAAATTAAATGTTTATTCAGTTAAATTGTTATGGCTGCCAATCTCATTGTCATGACTCTGAACTAATTTAATCTCTTATGATCTAAAGAGTAGGCATCATGATATAAATTAGGTGCTCTCTCTAGGTCCCACAAGATGACACTGTATAATGAATGAGATCCTTAGCATGCTTCTCCTTCCAGATCTGATGGAACAGATAGATATAATCTGTGAAGTCTCTCAAATAGTATTTCTGATAATGTGAAAACAATAGGTTACATTCTATAGTTCATGTTTATATTTTAAAATAATTTTGAATACTTTTACCAATATTGAAATATCTGTGAGAAAAATTAAGGAGGATTTGTGTATCTCTTAAACAATATTCATTTAATGTAGAATGACAAAAAGAGATGTTGTCATGTTTTGTATTTATGTCATTACGTGGAACTGTGCTTAATAATTTTTTCTATTAATTTAGCTGGTTTTGTTCTTTCTTTGAAATAAACCTTTTCAGTCTGATAAGCCAGAGAAATGAGAATTTATTGGGTCTGAAATAACTGGGGCAGTGTTTAGACAGTGAAAAATAATGTTGCAATATTTTCTTATAAACTACGAGTTTCATAGAGGATGAAAATAGAAACACAGATAAGGATAATTTTAGATAGTGTACTAATTTAAAATAACAGCAACAACAACAAAGAATGCAAATTGTTTAGTTTAACTCAGACAATACAGTTGCTCTTTATCCAGGGCAGGAATCCTCTGTTCTGCAGTCTTCAGCTCATACAAAAGTAATATAGCTTTGTCACCCCTAAGAAAAGCAAATTAGAACAACACTTTTAGTAGACCATCTCAAGGTCACAACAGAATATACAAGATAGCCAATTACGTAGTCTTTTCTCCTGCTACTATTTTTGAATCCATCTGATTATCATAGTAATAGAGCAAAGCTGAAAGATTTGAGACGAAAATGAGTTTCAGGTTTAATTGCCTATTGTTTTACAGTTAACTATTAGGTGTCCTGTTATGTGGGGAAACTGAGTTACTTTAAGAGCAGGCTTTTATTTGCTTTTCAACTATTAAACTATTTTATTTTTGAATTTAGATATATCTTAGCCTACTCACATTATATTATGTATGTATTATAACAACACATAGTCCTGTGTTTTATGTTAACTTAACCTACAAAACAAATTTTGTTCCTGATTTTCTAGTAGGAAAGCTTTTGTCAAAAGAATTATGTATCCATAGGCAACCATTAACTTGAAAGAGAGAGAAAAAATGAACGTTCTTGAATTCTTCACAGTTTTTCATATTGCTGATATGTACTATGTTTGTTAAAACTGGATCTTGCAAAATTCAAATAGGAAACAGATTGTTAAGAAATAGAAACTAGAAATGTTTGAAAATGAAGCAATTAAGATTGTGCTATACGAAACAATATAAACAAAAATAACAATCCAATTTCTGTTCACAGATGTTACTGTATGAAACTTATTTAATGTTGTGTAGTTTTTAGGTGATTCTCGACTTACAACCACAATTGTAAATTACAATTGAGCCCAAAATTTTGGTTGCTAAGCAAAACAGTTGTTAAATGAGTTGTGTCCTGATTTATGACCGTTCTTGCCACAGTTACTAGGTGGATCAATGCAATTGTTAATAACATGGTTGTTACGTGAATCTTTGCTTGTCATAAGGTCCCACAAAGTGATCATATTATTTCATGACACTGCAACCATCATAAATGGCCATGCATGCCAATGCCAAATGTCTAAATTTTGATGATCATGGGGATGCTGCAAAGGTCATGTGAAAAATGGTCATAAATCACTTTTTACTGGTCACTAAGCAAATGGTTGTAAGCCAAGGACTACAATGGATTGTGGACAGGCAGGGGAACATATTTCTCTAAAGGAATAAATCCATAGACAAGACATATTTTTAGATATTCTTGAAAAGTATCACTAACCTTAGAACTTAGTTAATGGAATAGTTAATGGAATTTTAAGAAAAATGGAAATTGTCTTTTATCTATTCTTTTATATATTTTGGATTAGCATAATAGTATTCATCTTTTTAAAAAGAACCCTGTTGTTATAATAGTAGATCCTTTAACATATTGTGTAATGCCATAAAATATAGTACTGGTATTAATTTGGCACAGATACTGTGCAACATTATCTTTAAAGAATTAAATCATTCTTCTGAATGATTTAATGTCATTCTTCTGAATGCAATATGTAGTAGTTACAGCAAATATTATTAGGGAAGTTCAAGCTATTTTGAATCTGAAATATTCTGGGCTCAAAATACTTCATCTTAAAATCTACATAGTTGTTCCAGTCATTCAGGTAGAATTTTGAAACAAATCAAGAAACTCAAATTGATTCTTCAAATTGAAAATAAAATCAAACTGATGTCTAGAAAAAACTAATGATTTTGTGTTTGGACATGAACAATACAAACAAAGATTATGCCTTAAATAATAACTGATATAATCAGCTGAAAACATTGTCCATAATTCCATTGTTGAAGATGGTTATAAGGTGGGCAATTCTAAAAAAAAAGTCCACTGCAATTATATTTGACTTTTAAAGAATAATTTAAAATAATTAGTTTTTTTTTAAAGGATCAAGTTCAGGTTGCAAGGAAACATTATGACAAATACCATAACATTAATATATTTGTAACAAGAAAGTGATTCTTTTTGGATAATAATATATATACTGAGTGAAAATAGAGAAATTTCAGAGAAATGTTTTTTCTTAAGGAGTGGAATGAAATTAATTGAGATCAATAGAGACATCAAGAAATGAAATGAGAAATCTAACAACTTTAAAATAAATATATATTTTGAATACAGTTGGCATCTCCATGAAAATTCTTGGCATTATCACATTATAGAATCTTTGAGGATGTCAATAAACATTGCAAATACGCAAGGTCCAACACACATTGTTTGGACTTTTAATTAACTTTTGACAAAGTCTGTACCCAGTGATCCTTGAAAAAACTTGGCAGTTGTGGAATAAGACAGCACGTGCTTCATGGATCAATAATTTGCTGATGAAGAGAATTGAATGGCAATTTTTGAAGTGGAAAACATATTCAAAGTAGAGCACTCAAGGATGAGTGCTTTTAATTTGTTTATACATAATCTAGATTTAAAGAAGAGTAAGACAATTTGCCGATAATACAAAGTGTTTAGAGTAATAAAATTAAAAAGTTACTGTAGTATTTATAGAATTTATATAGTCATACATCTTAATCTAGGCTATTAAGCTCGGGTCCCTATAATTCTAGTCCAATCTTAGTAATTATAGCAGGCTGTACTAATAACCTGGCTCCAACCCCAGTGGGAAAAGCCAGGTTTTCAAGGCTTTCCAGAAGGCTAACAAGGTTAGGTCTATCCATGTCTTGGGATGCTGGTTCTTAAGGCAACCATAGAGGCAGAGAAAGCACATTTCCTAGGTCTAGCTAGATCAATGATGGCTAACCTTTTCCATGTCGTGTACTAAAAGTGCATGCACTTGTGTGCGCTTGTGCACTCGCATGCCTGCACTCATGCAATGCACATGCGACTCTCCTGCCCCCTGCACATGCAACCTCCTGCATGCGCATCGCACGCCTCTGCACATGTGCACATGACCCCCGCACTGTATACCTCTGCGCATGCACATGCAACCTCCCCATATGCCACACGCCTTTGCTCATGCATGTGTGTCTCCCACGCATGTGTCTCCCCCTGCGCATGCATGGCAGATACCTGACAATCAGCTCGCTGGTGGGGGGCACACCTGCATGCTCAGTGGGGCTCTTCCAGGGGACTTCTCACATGTCGGCAGAAGTGGTTCTGCATGCCACTTCCGGTACGCATGCCATAGGTTTGCTATCACAGAGCTAAATGATACTGTCATAGGAACATCATTGTTGTAGTAACTATGGGTGTTATTCTGTGATGCCACTCTTCTAATGTGCTTCAAACGCCACTTCTACTCCAGGAGACAAGATTGATAAAAGTTGAAGCAAGAATTTAGAATTTATTTGATTTGTCAATCGCTTATAAGGTAATAGGTATAGGTATATATATATATACTTATGAATACATGAAATGGATACATATAAGAAAAATAAAAGAAACAATAGGACAGAGATGGTAGGCACATTGGTGCGCTTATGCACGCCCCCTACAGACCTCTTAGGAAAGGGTTGAGGTTAATAGTAGACAGTCTAAGATTAAAGTTTTTGGGGTTTGGGGAAGAAACCACAGAGTCAGGTAGAGTATTCTAGACATTGACTACTCTGTGCTGAAGTCGTATTTCCTGCAATCAAGTTTGGTGCGATTATATCTGTTGAGTTTATATCTGTTGTGTGCTCTTGTGTTGTTATGGTTGAATCTGAAGTATTCATTGACAGGTAAGTCATTGCAATGTATGATTTTATATACCATACTTAGATCAGACCGAAGACGGCATAATTCAAGTATGTATACATATAGAATATGTATAGCTTCCTGAAATCTTTGGCTAAAATTTAATTTTTTTTCCTCAAGGCCTTTTTACATTATTAATCTTGTATGTTAAATTCTCCTGTTCGTGAATCAAGACTGTTGGAGTCTAATCTTGTTAAACTAGGCTTTTCTCATCCTCAGTACTTGAAACAGACTATTATCAGGCAAAACAAACCCTGAGACAAAGGGTTTGAGGACATTGGAAAGCCTTTTTGCTTTCACAATGCCATATGCTCCCGTCAGCTATCCTGGATGGCAAATGTAGAGGAATATCACTGGTTGAAAGGCTCCGTCCCTATTATTCTAGAGATGTGGAAAAACCTCTGGACACATTTATCTTTGCTGCTCTTTTTATAGAACCATTCGAACAAAATTTAACTTTCTAATAATTAATAGGTATCCTGGCTGTTCCAACGTCATTTATCTTCAGTGGTTGTTTAAAGACAAATGGATTCTAGCCTAAGCACAGGTAGCTAGATTCTGTGCAGCTGTACTAAAGATTCATTGGAACCTGATGAATAATCCATTATAGTTATTTTATAGAATTATATGCACTAAATCTTTTGATGTTATTACCTTGTTGCAGTTAGTATCTAATGACTATAGGCCTTCACAATTTAATGACTTGTTTACACAGCTGACAGACAGGATGCCAAATTATGGTTTTAACATAGACTTTGTTATTTTTTAATTCTAAAATTTTTAACTAGATACTCATTGAGTATTTTTAATTTTAGTGGTCTTTGATGTAAAAAATATTTGACTGATTGACTGTTGAGTTTCTTTGGCTGTCTTCAAGGCTGGTGAAGAATTCATAATATAAGGCCTTCAGTAGTTTCTGTCAGTAGATGCAGCTTCTACTTTCTTTGGCTGATATCAAAATGACATAGGATTTCTTTCACTACATCTTTGTGTCTCTTGTGTGGTCAATCTCAGGGTCTCTTCTCAGAGTCCAGTATGCTATAGAGCAAGTGATAAGGCATATGGCAGCGATCCATTGTGATGACATGTCTGCCAACCTCCTCTGGGCTTTGATAATGAGACAGTCAATACTGATGGAGTTTCAAGTTGGGCACACGATTTTACCGATATTGAGTAAAGAGTGCACATGTGAAATTTTTCCTGTTCTTTGATATGCCTTTGGTACAGAGTTCAGTGCTCACATTCACATAGGAGAGAAGATATAACCACAGCTCTGTAAACTTAGCTTTGTGGATTTAGAGATATTTGTTGATTGAGCACTCTAATATTCAGCTACCCCAGTATCAGGCTGGTCTTGCTGATACTGGAATCAATATCTTTGCCAAAGAAATTGCTCAAGATAATGTTGCCCAAGTATTAGAAGCTGTTTACATTTATCAGCTGGTCTCATCAACAGTGATTTTTCATTCTACTGGCTTGCTATTTGGCACAATTTTGGACTCCATATTTATTAGTCAAATAGTCATTTTAGATGGCAGGGTGATAATTTAGATATAGATAAAATAAAACATAACGTCACTAAAATAAATGAAATTAAAGGTATATAACCTAAGTTCCCTATATTCAGCAGTAGGGCTGTGAACCAGTGGTGGGATTCAATTTTTTTTACTACCGGTTCTGTGGGCGTGGCTTGGTGGGTGTGGCAGGGGAAGGGTATCTCCAGTCAGAGGTGGTATTTGCCGGTTCTCCTAACTACTCAAAATTTCCACTACTGGTTCTCTAGAACTGGTCAGAACCTGCTGAATACCATCTCTGCTGTGGACGTGTCAGAGTAGTAGTCAAATTTTTGGAGAAGCAATTCTCAATTATCATAAAGCAGCTTATTTCTAAGATTTAAGTTTCAAAAGAACTTTTATTAGCTCAAAATATTATTTTGATGATTAGTATATGGATTATCGAAATAATGCAGCATAACAGGCTTCGTCTCAACCCAGCCAAAACCGAGTGGCTGTGGTTTCCTGCGCCCAGATACAGCCAGCTTATTCCTTCGCTGGCCGTGGGGGGAGAGGTTTTGACCCCCGTGGAAAGGGCACGCAACTTGGGTGTCCTCCTGGATGTGCGGCTGTCTTTGGAAGAACATATTGCAGCCATCACCAGGGGGGCTTTTTATCAGATTCGTCTGATTTACCAGTTGCGGCCCTTTCTGGATCTGGGCGCACTTCGCACAGTCACTTCTGCCCTCGTTATCTCCCGCTTGGATTATTGCAATGCTCTCTACATGGGGCTCCCCTTGAAGAGTCTCCGGAGGCTGCAGTTAGTTCAGAATGCAGCCGCGCGGGTGATCGTGGGCGCCCCTCGGGGCGCGCACGTAACACCACTTCTCCGCAGGCTGCACTGGCTTCCTGTGGCCTTCCGGATTCGATTCAAGGTGGTACTGACGGTATTTAAAGTGCTCCATGGCTCGGGACCCGGGTACTTACGGGACCGCCTGCTGCCATCAACAACCTCCCGCCGCCCAGTACGCTCCCACAGGGTCGCCCTACTTGGGGTACCGCCACCTGATCGCTGTCGGAGATACGAGCCATGACAGATATCCTCTCCTTCCGGCGTGCAGTTAAGACCCTATTTTTTAAACAGGCTGGCCTGGCCCAGTGAGGGTTTAAGGGGTTTTAAGTTAATAGGGTTTTTAAAATTTTAACTTCATTTTTAAACTTTTGGGATGCAGCTATATTCATGTTTAATTCGGTTTTAAACTCTATTTAATTTTGTATTCTTGTATTTTAAGTATTTATTAGGCTGTACACCGCCCCGAGTCCCTTTTCGGAGAGGGAGCGGTATAGAAATACGATCAATAAATCAATAAATAAATAATGCAGACAAAATGTTAACCTTAGAATAAAGAGTTTTTTTATTCTTATACCTATATCTGTACCAAATATAGTTATTCTTTTCCTATTTTCTTTTTTTCTGCCCTTTTTCTTTCCATATTTTTGAAGCCTTTCTGTTTTTCTGCTTATAATTTATCTTTTTAAAAAAATAAATAAAGTTATAAAAAATTAAGAATGTAAAGCACCCAGTACTATTTTAGATACTGTTGTTTCATACATTGTAAACCATTCTTTCAATTTTGAATTTTACTGATGATTTGCAATGTTCATTTAAAGCCTTTCAGTTCACAGAATGTTTGGTAAATTCACTTTTTAAATATAACACTTTTCTACTTATCTGAACTATGTATTTAGAGCCTCTTTTAACTAACAGAAACAGTTTTCTTTATTTTTGACATTTTTTTTCCTGGCAAATGAGAATACTCCAAACAAAGTATTCAGTTTCAGTTATCCTGTATGTATATTTTTAGGGAAACTTTACGACACACATTTAAGGTCCTGATCATTTTTTGGAAATGAAGTCAGTACTGAAATCTGGTACTTAGTTTTGCTGTGGGGCTGTAAAATAGAATCACTTAGTAAAAGTCCCTTTCAGTATCTTGTTAAACCAAATGTATCTTTTCAGAGGATTGTGCTATAGTTACAGAAGGGAGCAAAGTGATTGTGAGGAAAAAATATGTTTAGTTTAAGGATTTACAGAAAGGTGTTACATTTGTGCTTCTATACACTGCAAAGTATCATTTGATCCTTTGATCTAAAATGCTGTGCAATCCTAGCTTGCTGCACATTTATTTGTGGCTTTGAGGTTTTTTATTAAAATATACTATATAAAAAACATTATTCCCATCTGATGATGGGAATAAGGTATTTCTCTCTCCCCCTCTCCATCTAATCTTGGATTTCTCTTTCCATAAAAATCAATAATACTGTTGTTTTTTAGGGAACAAACATGAAGCCAGTTCACTATGCCCAGGATGAATTTGGTATTATTTGCAACTTTATTTTACTCAAGAAAGCATAGCTGAAGGATAGCTTAGCAAAATCTGTGAGCTACTGTATGGTGTATTTATTTCCCAATATAGATTTCTTTGCATGCAAAAGAAAGTTACAAAATCTAATCTCAGTATCAAATGCAAGAAAGCCTATTATATTACAGGAGGCAATAAATCAAAAGTAAATAAGGTTAAAAAAAGATGATTATTTTAATATAATATAATTTTAAATAACAGATAGGTAGGTATGGGTCCACATTTCCATTTTCCATTTGCAAAATCTATTTTTTAAAAAATAAGTCTTGATCATATATGGCCAAACTACTTTCTAAATTGAAAACATTAACGAACATCTCTTTTTCAACTGCTGCTTATAAAAAAAACACAGCAACTTGAACAGATAAATAAGCCTGTTTTCATGTCAACAGTTAATGTAAGCATCTTTTCCCGCTCTACCCCGCTGCCTTCTGAGAAACTTCTGTGAACTCAACATGAATGCTTCCTCCACATGAAATAACACAGCTGTATTCATTTATAAAACAAAACCACCACTGTAGGAAAGTATGCTGCTCTTCACTTTGTTGGGTTATCAGTCCAACAAAAGGGTAATGTTAAAAATGGAAGGAACACTATCTGGAAAGGTCAAGCACTTGTTGAAGTAAACTTCCAGTGCTTTTATGACATACTAAACTTTAGTGGAAGCATTTCAAGACATGCTTCAGAAGGCATGTTAGCATAAACAAAGTATCTTTCCTTGGAATGCTAACATAACCAGGTTTTCTGGAATGTTCGTGGGCCTGCTTCAAGGCTGACCATGATCATCTGCACGTGTGTGGCCATGTACAGACAACACTTCCATTAGAATCTGTCTGTGCATGCCACACACAGATGCACTGAAAGCCATGCAGTCTTTCCAAAGGATGCAGTGGCTTTAACATTTGGTTGCTATGTTAGCACCAACCTACTTTGTGAAACACCATTCAAATGCTGGGCACAGTACTACAAAACGTTTCTGAATTACCACAGGATATTAATAGAAATGGCATCATAAATATGAATATGTTAAATGAAAGTGCTTTCTAGTTCTGTTGTTAAATGGTTAAACAATCACCTACATTTTAAGCAAGCTGTGCATGTGTTGGAAAGAACATATATATGGCAAAGGTAAGTATGTACTTCCTTTATATTCAATTCCAATAAAAAGACTAGTGTTTTCCATGTAAATAACCATGGTAGATATCATTGTTTGGCTTATGATAGAATGTCCTATTATTTATTTTGGTTCAATGAAGTTTGTTACAAAAAGAGAATAAACTTTGTAAAGTTTCTTCATACCATTCATATATCTATATATGTTAATCATCTTTTTAATTTTTAAAAAGTTAAAATTTTAAATTCCCTGCTATAAATTTTCTTTACGGGGAAATTGCTGCAACTTTTTTATTTGTTTTCAACATATTTTCCATTTCCATTTCAAACAACTGTTCACAGCACCGTTTACAATATTATCTCTGTCCATTCTAAGCTAGTTAAAAGATCAGTCTCCTTTTTGCATTTGTACTCCAAAACTCTTAAAATATATTTTCTGTTAACCGATTATTGATCAAAAAAATGATCAATATACTATCTAGTTGTTTTACTAGGAACATTTATTACAAAACACATTTCAGTAATCCATGAAATTGATTTTCCAATAAACGTACAAAAATGTTATTAAATTACATTTTACATCCAATGATCTCACTTTTCTACTCTAAGTTTTCTTAGTATTAAGAGCTATATAAACAGTAATAGGCACATGTTTATATTATTATTAAAACTGCGATCCATAAGATGATTTTCAAGGTTGCCAATATCCTATAGATACCTTGAATTTAATTTCAGTCCAAGAATCCTGAATATCCCAAAGTTTCATCTTTCCATATTCATGCTCAGCCATCGCAGCAGATGCTTAATTCACCAACCAGATAGCAACAGGTACGCAAATTAATTCTGACAAAACAGAAATAATAGTACAACTACAGACCTGACTGTCCCACAGGCAATATTATATTTCAACCATCAGTTTTTATCCCCAGGAGATAGAAAAATACTTACATCCTATTAAAAGTCAAGTCTCAATCATTTTTTAAATTTAAAATTACTCAGCAAAGAAGCATATTTCTTCATTTACTTCTTATGCTCACCAAAGAAATGTTTTTGAATTTCTGCATCTTTGAAAGTATTAAAGTATTGATTTCAAATATTTTGTTCAATACTTGAACTTAGTCTATGTGATCATGTTATTGCAATACTACACTTTTTATTTTGAATCTCTGCTATTGCTTAATGAATATATTTAATTATTTTACTAGGCATTATTAATGGTTTGTTATAGGCTTGAGCTTCTATTTTTATTTTTTATTCTTGATTGACTAATTAGGGGTCATCAAATCAGTATCAACTCTTACAATCACTTATACTTTTAATGATGATTGATTACATACACTCAAGTCATTATCGACTCTCAGCAACTACATAGATTTTCTCCATTATGGCCTTTATTATAGTCTGTCCTTAGCTTGAGCCTTCAGATCTTCTAATCATACACTGATCACCACTGTAACTGAGTCCATCCTCCTTCCTGATGATAATCTTATCTTGTCTTCCACTCTCCTGAGTATTGAGTGCCTTTTCCAGAGAGCTAGGTCTTTGCATAATGTGTCCTCAAGGGAAAATTCTGAATTGATTTGTTCAATGATCTATTTTGGTTTTTTTGTCTGTCCATGGCATTCTTAGTAGTTATCATTGTCTGTCCATGGTATTCTTAGTAGTTATCCTTCAACAATAATATTTCAAAAGCATCAATACTCTTTCTAATTTACTTCTTTAAAATGCAAATTTGAGTTCCATAGAGTGTCACAGGGAATACCATTGCTTGCACCTTCTGAACTTAGTCTTAAATTAGTTTCTCTTCAAATGCAGTGTTAATACTTGGAAATAAGGAGGTTGTCAAGGCAGGATGTGTATTGAAATAAATCTGAATAATTCGTTAAAATAAATCTTTATATTAAAATGTAGTACAGTAATAATTTCATCTTGATTAATTAGCTAAGAAAGGGTGTAATTCCTCTACAAGTCTAGCTTATTTATCTGTAGTGGAACCACCCTGTATTTGTGCTTTTGAATAGTTTGCCATCTGCATGGAATTCAATGTGTATCACTTCAGCCAAGATGCCAGCAAAATGACAACATCTCCTTTGGTCACAAACTGTGCCAGGTGTGTCTATACTTGTAGTTATGATTGTTGCTGCTCTTTTTTCTTTTTTTCATATCAATCAAATTTAAGCAGAAATCCAAACCACGTGTACTTGGAAGTAGGCTGCACTGAAATTCAAGTTTAGTAAGTTTTGTTTACTAACTAATTGAAAATAATTCTTAGCTTGAAATAGTGCTGATATGTTCCTCGTGTATCTATGATTTGCAAAATAAAGAATTTTTATTTAGACATTTTAAACAGCTTTTGTGATTGAAGAAATAATTTGTGAAGAAGGCAGAAAATAAATGTAACAAACAATAAAAATAAATTTTGTAAATTTTTAAAAAGAATGTTCCTCTCCAGTTTCATCTCTTTTACATCATAACTTGTACAATGAATTCGTTTAAAACACTAATGTAAATTAAGAAGTAGTTCATGGTATGAGATTATAGATATGTTCATTGAAAAAAATAATAAGTAACCAATATCTCAGGCCCTTTCGTATAAACTTCAAGTTAGTTTTTTGTTTCCAACTCAACAAAAAATATTTAGGACTATTGAAAGGTATTAAGAAATTGAACATGATAGATATGATGACAAATTAAGCTGAAGCAATAGAAATAAAATTCATAGTATAGTTAAATAACATGAATAACTGACCTTGAAATACAAAAGGAGGTTTTGTATTTATTAAATAATAGTGGAATAATATATAAAATATGAAAACATCAGAATATAAATTAATTGCAATTTATAACTTGAAGATTAGCAAGTTAAGAATATTATGATAGTTTTAATTTTTAAAGCTAGGAAGGAAAATGAGATGTTATAGTTTTTATTGTTGAAAACATCTGATTATTTTTGTACAAGCAAATAGACTTAATTCAGGGATTATCAAATTTTGGAATATCACAACATTCTAAAAAAGATAAAGTTGATTTGAAGTCTTCCCATGAATACAATATGTCATTGAAATTAGATTTATATAAGAAATAAATATCCCACTTAAATGTTAATTTAAATATTAAATAAGACAATGATACACTTTATAACATTATAAAAATTATTCACTAAAAATAAGCATATAAAATAATACTATATTGTTAATTGGAAGACAGGCATTTTCATTCACAAAGTTAAAGATCTTTCCTATCCTAAATCAACTTATCTTAAACCCCCCTTAATCTTACAAAATGTTAGCAGGCTGTAAGTTACCTTTGTCATTCCCTTCCAACAGAGTTGAATTGACATTAAAGTCACAGTCTATTGCTTCTTTCCTTTCTAGACCAATGCTTGTAAATCCTTTTGCTCTTCCGATTATCTACCAGCTGCATCCTCACAGCCTTTTCCCCTTCATTGCAGAGGGAGTGCCAGATAGAATAGTCATAGTTTTGCATAGAAATTGTATGGCCTCCAGCCATGATTAATCTCCCTTTCACAAGGCAATACAATGTGCTTAAAACAACAACAAAACCTCACGCTGTTCAGGCTTCATATAGGGCCCTGGAAACAATATGATACTTTATATTTAGCATACCTTTGCATAAAACTAGCAAGCCTACTAGGAAAGGACTCTCAATAGAGGCATTTTCTAGTGACTCTCATTCTCTTCTCACAGCTCTCTAGAGAATGTAACATATACTTAAAGGAGTGTTGCCCATAACTTGTTAATACAACATATGTTTTAAATTCAAAGCTCCCAGAATTTGTCTTTGGCTTGTATATCTCTAGAATTTTGTCATGTAAGTATAGAAGCTTTAATTGTTTCATAGATCTTTCTAGTGCTTAGTGTCAATCAGAAGTGGACAATTATCTGCATTACACAAAGGATATGCTGACAGAAGATATAGCTTTGGTATTTAATATAACCTTTAGTCCATCTCACTAGAGACTCTGGGAAGTGAACAACAATCCTGTTTTATATCCTGTTCACCAGATACTGAGGACAAAACAATTGTTCTACTCAAGTCAGCTATGATCTTGGAGGATTCAATCTGGGTCGCCTCTTCTGAGCTTTTGGACTCATGTTGGAACCCCAGCACGATTCCAAAAACTCGGAAGACAAAACCTCTGGTCCAAGTAAGCGACCCAGATTGGATCCTATCCTGGGACACATATATTCACCTTCATTGGTGATTATACACTGTCAATGAGAAGATGTATGTATCTTTTATATCCTACAAATATGACTTTGTTCTTATACCTTCCAAATTAATGAATATTTGGCACTGAAGTGGACTAGGTATTATGCTCACTGGATTTTTAGAACTGGATTCACTGGATTTTTAGAACTGTCGATTCCTAGTTTACCTCATGCATGTGTAGATTTCATCTCTAAAAGGTCCAACTCTGCCTAATTTAATTTGCTTCATGACTCTGTCTAGATACTGTAAGGGAAATGTAAAATTTTATATTTTGGAACAGTAGCAAGACATCCTAGAAACCTCATAGAAATCAAATTTCCTTTTGTATAACTCATGGTCTTTAATTTCTTCTTTCCCCGTGCCTTTAAGTCAGTGTAGAATCCTGGCAACTGTCTAGACAAATCCTTGCAGTTTTCTTGATGCATTTCAGCATTTCAGCTTGCCATTGCTTTCTTCATACAATCACTCTTGC
This sequence comes from Bungarus multicinctus, assembly GCA_023653725.1. NCBI lineage: Eukaryota > Metazoa > Chordata > Lepidosauria > Squamata > Elapidae > Bungarus > Bungarus multicinctus. Next base: position 67,055,870 of record CM042844.1, read on the forward strand.
ATACCTGCAAAAATTGCAGGACAGGGAGGAAAAAATGAGAAAATATTAAAAATGTACCATATTTCTTATAATATTTAAAAGAATGTATGGTCTTTTTTATATAATGAATAAGATACATGGGATGGGTTTTTTTGGTTAAAGATATGTAACATTTTAGGTTCATTTCTGAAAATGCTTTTTTTAGCTTTTTATTTTTGTGTGCGCAGGAGGAAACGTTTTGATTTATCTTGTTCAAATTACTTTTTTATATCTAAAGAACAAAGGGAGCTGGTGTAATGTTGTAAAGTTATTACAAAATGAATTGTTACAATTATTTTTTGCCTGTTTAAATTCCCTTTAAATGTCTTACATTTAAAGTTCTCCAATTATGCAATTAATTAAAATTAATTTATCTCAGAATTGAAATGCATATGTGGAAAGATCCATAAAAGAAACACTTTTACCAATGCATTTGCATTATAGCTTTGATGTATCACCAAAATAAATAACTTGGTTTCTTTAAAAAATCTGAGTTAACCTGCTTAACTAACCTATTTAGCAATTGGATATTAATGGTTTCCCAATTTTTTGTTTCTGAAACGTCTTTGTAGGTATTTTGTTAATGTGTTTATTTGGCAGGGAAAGTGGGGAGGGGGAGTTAGTGATACTTAGGCAATTCAGACTTGTCAACCTATGCTTTATATTTGGAACAGATAATTGTGGGTGTTCCATTTCTCCTTCCCCTTATTTGCATAATACATTGTCACTGGAAAATTCTTTGCTTGTCTAGGAAAACTTGAAAATCTTATAAACTGTGTTTTAAGAATAAAATGAGACTCACATGAATTTTTGCTATGGATCCTTGTTATTGCTTCCTGGTAGTTTTGGCAAGCAACTGATCTGCAATGATTCATTTTTATTTATAAAATATGACTTATACCTTTGTTATTTTATGACTTGCTGTATGTCTCTGAGTAACTATTTTGTGACTAGCCATTCATTTTCTCCATGATTACCAACCTGTGGAAGTTTTAGGGACCTTTCACAAAATACCATATTTGGTTCAAAGCACATAACTTTATGTAATATTAAATTTTATATCTGTTGAAATTCACATTTATGAAGATTAATATTTTTGGGTGAGAGAAAGGCTTCCAGATTAGGGAGACCCATTACACAAATATAGACCAAGTGACTGTTATGTTGAATAAAAGAGTGGCCAAAATCAGAAAGCCCAATGAAACATCCTCAAAAATTTAATAGTTGGAGCAAAAAAGCCCATACAAAGGCTTTGACTTCTATATAACACAATGGATACAGTATATCTGCTATAGCTTTATTCTTGTCTGCAATTTTTTAAAAATACAGCCATGTTGGTTCTGTGAACCTTTTTCTGAATAAGCTAGTGAATACAAATTATATCTATGAGTATAATTATAATTATATATTTATTACTTATTAAATTTCTATGCAATCCATCACTTCTCCTCTCCAGGTGACTCTTGGAGGCTGACAAGTTATAAAAAAAATAAAAGTGATTAAAACATTAACATTAAAATTAAAATTAAACAGATTGAAATATTAAAAACTGTACTAAAATTATAAATTTAGTATAATCATTATAATTAATGTTACAAGATTATGGGATCAGTTTGCAGGGCTGACATTCCTGTATTGTCAGTCGGAAGTGATTTATATGTTCACTAGTGCCACGGTACAGTGGAGCAGGCTAGAGACTAGTAATAAACATGGTTAAGAAGATAGCTGCAGTGTTTATTTGTCTGCTTCTGATAATTATAAGCACAATCTTATGATCTCTTGTTGGATGTTTTCAGAAACTCTAGAAATAGTTTTCCACTGTTCCTTCCCGATCCTGAAATAATTCATTTGAGACTTAAGTAGCTAAGCCACACTATTATATTGGAGGGGGAGGGGAAGAATTTAAGGTGGAAGAGATTTTAAAGTTTCAATTTAGGGAGGGTCAGGGATTATGTTGCCAGATATCTGAAAATGCAGAGGAGGACATGGATAATCGGAAGGGAGGAGGAAAAGGACTTGCCATCTTCATCAAAAATTATAGTGAAAAATTGCTCCCCCATGTACTTAGATCTACATTTAGATTAAATTATTTTTTTTCCTCAGCATCAGAAAGGCTGGTTTTTTTTCCAATAATGCTTGAGCTGGTTAAGAGCAAAAGTCTTAAATGTATAACTGATTGAGATCTTGTCGGTTTCAGGCAGAGCTAATGGGAGGGTACTAATTAACTAATTATGGTAACAGCTGAGCTTGATAACATGCACTTAGAACTTATTAGGGGAATGCTCAGCACCAAGAGGAAAAAACTGCTGAGAAAGAGATAGCTTGTAGAAACTCAAAAAGTCAGATAATAATGTATTTTAAGGCTATTAATACCACATAAAGAACATGTTCTCTTTTTTTCAAACTTCTGTAACCCTAAACAGGAGAATGGTATAGTGTTGTGGGGGAATGAGAAGAACTAAGTTCTAGTCCAAGAGTGTTCAAACTTGGTTAGTTTAAGACTTGTGGACTTCACTCCCGGAACTCCTGAACTAACATGACTGGAGGAGGAATTCTAGGAGTTAAAGTCCACAAATCTTAAAGCTGTCAAGTTTGAAGACCCCAGTCTTTCTACAAAGCCAGCTGAGTGACTATGGGTCAGTCATTCCCTCTCAGTCATGCTCATAACCAGGTTTTGCAACAAGCTTGCTGATCAACAAAACTCATGCATTGTGTACTGATTGCTTTGCTGTAGATCTGGGTGAGTACAGAGCAAAAACAAGAGGACCTTGCAAACATGCAGGAAAAATGCTGAGCAAAAACAAAATTGTGTCAGATTGAATTATTTTATTCTTTAAAAGGCTACTCAAGTTTTCATTGCTAGTGGGAGGCAACCAATGTCAGATACATGCCACATTTCCTTCAATAGTTCTATTTGCAGTAATCTCACAAGCCCAAGCTATTGAATGAGGTCAAACTTCAATGCCTGCAAGTACTTTGGACTCTGTGAAGAAGGAGGATGCTTGAAGGATTTTTTTTTTTATGACTGAATGTTTGAGGTCAGCCCACTTGAAGACTAGAGGGATGCTTCTGGAATGGGGAAAGTGGGCTTATTTGTAAATAGCTGGCTTTAAGTATAATTATGAAATTTCAGAATTTATTTGTTATGAACTGAAATTCTTGTGTTTGTATAAAATCTAGGGAACCCTGTATACATAGAACACTGTAACCACATTTTACCAGGTTAAATATCTTACCTATATAGCTACTCTATATGTCATCATGACTCAGTGCACATTACTGTTCCAGGAAACATCTGTTTGGAATCAGGAAGTTTAGTAATTACTTCCTTTCTTTCTTTCTGTCCTCTGTATATGTATGTTTGAGAGAGAGACACAGAGAAGAAAAGATATTTTATAGAATGTGTAATTCTCTGAGATAATGTATTAAATACCCAAGCTTCTTTCTGATAGGAAAATATCTTGTAAGTCAAGAGAACTGTGTGTGTACATTTATACTACATGAAAAGTATCATTTTTAATATCAGCTTATGTAAACCAAATAATGTAAGATTGTAGAACATAATTTTGTTGTTTCAAAGCAATATTAACAAAAATCTTTTTGTAAAATTGAATATTTCCTTGCATAGTTTCCCAATTTTAGAAATAAAAGATTAGTTTTTATATCAAATACATCAGGGGCAACTTTTCTTCCTTATTCCACTTAAGTTTAATTGCTAACCTGTAAGTTCTTATCTGATGAAATATCAAATCTCTATTTTCCCATAATACTTTAAATTGCAGAATTAGAGATCAAAAGACAACGTTATTGGTGATTTCTTTTGTATTTCAAAGAATAGTATCTCCCAGCTGACTTTATACCTACTGCAGGAATAAAAATCAGTCTCCTGGTTTCTATACCAAGACTACACTAAAGTGGCTCTCATCTACCACCTGTGGCACTGATAAATAATGGACTAGAAATTTGGTTTATATTGCTGTATGTTAAAAGACATCTAGGACTTCTAGTTTACTTTCCCAGGCTTATCTGGGAATTTCAGGCTTTCTATGCAGTATGTGAAGCATAGACCCTAGCAGTAAGCAGCATCACCACTACAAAGTGTTCTTGGTTTAAATACTATCTTTTCCTAATGAACTTGAGTTTTTTGTTTAAAGTTTTGGAAGATACAATTTTCTAAAATAAGTAAAATTAATTTATACTTCATAGACATCTCAAATAATTGTTAATGGAGATTAAGAAATTAACAGAATTGGAAGGGGCCTTGTAGGTTATCTAGTCCAACCCCCCTGCCCAAGCAGGAGACCCTACACCATTTCTGACAGATTGCAGTCCAGTCTCTTCTTGAAAGCTTCCATTGATGAAGCTCCCACAACTTCTGGAAGCAAGCTATTCCATTGGTGATTGCTCTCACTGTCAGAAAATTCTGTCTCCTTATTTCCAGGTTGAATATGTCCTTGTTCAGTTTCCATCCATTATTCCTTGTCTGGACTTCAGGTGCTTTGGAAAATAGTTTGACCCCCTCCTCTCTGTGGCAGCCCCTCAAATATTGCACTACTATCATGTCTCTCTTGGTCCTTCTCTTCACTAGACTAGCCATGTCTAGTTCCTGCAACTGTTCATCATATACGATATAACTGTACTATGCAAGATATAAAAAGATGAAGGCTGCTCATTCTTTCCTCTGTTTGACTTCTTGAAATACTGAATAAAGATGTAAAACGTGATGAAGTGTTTTCATCCTTTTCTAAAGTGTTTTGGATATTCAACTATTCTTTGAAGAACCCCCCCCCCCCCAAAAAAAAAACTTAAAATATTAATAGAAATAGTGGCATTAAAAATGGGCTATTGCATTTTATTTTCACTTGAGATATTAAGCAATATTTTTTATAGAAATGCTCTTTATACATTGCATAACAATCAACTGTAATTACATAGTTGTGTACCTAAATAATTTGGGCCTGCAGAAATCGCCTTAACAATTGTACATGTGGGACATTTGCTTCTCTCAAATTGAAGGTTAGTCACTCAGAGGTTTAATAAAGCGATGAGAGCACGTTGGGACTTCAGAGAATACTATAGGTAATGAGGGCAGCTGTGTTATAGGAAGGAAAGAGCTAATCAATTTCATTCAATTCATCAGTTACTGGAACTATTTTCAGCGTGTTAAACTTCATAATACAGAATGATTGCTAAATGAGCTTTAACTCTGTATCTTTTGGTGTGCTGCAAATGCAGCTGAAATTACTGAATCAGGTGCCCTGCTATATAATAACAACCTCCAAAATAGATAAACTCTGTAACATTCATAATAAAGTAGATACATTGCTACAGATTATATTAGTGCTTGGATTCGTATCATCCTAATTCCATAGGGCTCTATGACTTAATTTCTTGATCTATTTTCTGTAGAAAGAGGAAAAAGGAAGATTAGATAATTTTAAAAACTTGTGGGTTTTGCGCAGATTTTGTTGGTGTTATAAGGGAAGAAACTAAGGATAATATAATTAGAGATTACATTAGATTAAAAAAATTTTTTTTTCTTTGCTACTCTTTTTCACACAAAACCAGATCTGGATATATGAAGGAAAATGGTGCTCATAAAATACTTCTGTCAGAAAATATTTTGAAAGTTTTTCTACTAACACAATACTAGAGTATTATGTCCATGAAAAATAAATGGACAAATAAATCCTGAAGGTTGCATTTTGGAGAACCATACAAACATTCCTATAAAATAAAAAATAAAAAACCAAACTGAATTAAATATAACATCTGTATAGTCAATCATTTTTCTCATGGAGGTTGTTTAAATACTATTTGTAAGCTCATAGCAAGGTATGTGAAAATGGAATCTTCTTTGATAAGATAACATTGAGAGTCACATGGCTTCAGATTCTGGAACCAACTTAAACTCTGTGACTTTGATAACTTCATCTATCAATTTTAAACCCTTGTGGTTATGCCATTGCTTCAGCTAACTCTGCATTTCCACTGCCAGGAGTTCAATCCTGACCGACTCAAGGTTGATTCAGCCTTCCATCCTTTTCCCTTCTTGAGGTCGGTAAAATGAGGATTTAGATTGTTGGAGGCAATATGCTGATTCTGTAAACACATCTTTACAGTTCTCTGTGTGGAAAAAATGACTTTTGACCATTGATCACAATTATGACCATTGTAGCATCTCCTTGATTATATGATCAAAATTTGGAAGCTTGGCAACTGGCATGTATTCATGATTTGATGTGTTCCTGAGTCATGACATCATCTTTTGCAATCTTTTGACAAGAATAGTCATTGAGAAACCAGATTCACTTAATAACCATGTCACTAACTAAATAAGTGAAGTGATTCACTTAACAATTGTAACAAAGGTTTTAAAATGTGGCAAAATTTACTTAACTATCTTGCTTAGCAATGGAAATTTTGGGCTCAACTGTGGTCATAAGTCAAGAACTACCTGTATATTGTTCATATAATCATGATAAACTAGGGATCTTGGAAGAAAAGGGGTACAAAAGCATGTATAAGCGCACCATCGTGCCTACTGTCCCTGTCCTATTGTTTCTTTTTTATTTTTCTTATATGTATCCATGCATTCATAACTATGTTTTTATCTTTTAAGCAATTGACAAAATAAAAAAAAATATTTTTTTATAGTTTTAGACCAAGTTTATGGTTTATTATTGATACAATTCATCTATCCAATCTATTCATCATAGTTTGTTGTTGTGGGGAAAATAGGTGTTGGATATGTTTGCTGCTTTGAATTATTTGTAAATACTGGTACTCTATGGTCATGTTAGGAATATTATAGTTTATTCTTTAAAAGAAGGTATAAACTTGCTTATGTAAAGTAATCTCACATTTCCAATGCCTGTCATGGATCGGACATCATAGTTATTCCTGCTTTAGAACATTAGGAACTAGTTGGTTCCATAGGACAGAAAAAACATTGATTTTTCTCTTCCGTTGTATATTAGATTTTTTTTTTTGCATACCACATTACTTTTCATACTCTATCATGAAGCACTTATTTTGAGAAGTATAATTCCAAATATTTCTTAGTGCATGCAATTAGGTGTGATATCCTTTGGATTCAGGTAGGATAAATTGTTTTTTGCCTAGATTTATTATGTGTTTCATTAGAAGTCAGACTTGTCTTGTTTCGGGAAGCAACAGATTACAACAGAAGACTTCCATGGCCGTGCACAAAAACTCTGTTAAGTAGATTTATCGTAAAAAAAAACATAATGAAGTCATTAGAAAAAAGAATTCCAACAACCACTGTGCATCAGATGGAAGTCTATTTATAGTGAAATCCATTCCAATCTTTTCCTACCTACACAATCTAACAAGCTAATAGCTACTTTCTTTTGGTGGAAGAGCGAGTTTCTATCTGTATCTTGTTTTTGCTAAGAAGCCCATCGGATATCAGACTGTTTGCTGATGTCTGTGTATGAACATCCTCCACATCAGTTACTAAACCCAATCTTCATATGTTCATCTGACCTGCCCTATGCCATCTTGATATCAAGGGGAGATGTTGTGGATTGTGAAAAGTGCTGGAAAGTTTAGTCAACATGCTGGTAAACAATCTGAGTGGAAAAGGATGGGAGATATGCAACAGTCTTGCTCTACTTGTTCTGTAAGATTGCCCATCAAAATGTGTTTCAGTTGAAACACAAAACAACAAAAATGCTTCAGATATCAGTGCAGCTGAACTGAGAACTTCTGTGTTTATCTTTTAGTAAACAAAACACATTTACCATTTTAAGTTCAGTCCCAGTGGTCTGCAATTTTGTGAGATTAGGAAAGGGGCTGATATATGCAATCTCAATTTCCTCCTTTCATCATGTGATCACCCCTACCTGAACAACTCTTTTATCAATTTATGTTGCTGTTCATTCACACACACACACACACACACACACGTTAATTAGTACCTTTAACTGTTTCAAAATTCATGGTGAGGTGTTCTTATTTCTCTGTGGGTTGCACAAATAAAAAAGCATATTAACTGTTTATTCTAATTAACTTGAAGATAAACACTTGCATGTATAATTAATGGTATGCATAATGAGTCTAAAACAATTTTGTATTTTAAATGGGAGAAAGCAATAACATTTAAAACTATTTTCTCTCTCTTTTTGCAGCCTATAGCATTGTCTTCCATTAGGTGAGTACATTGTTTAACAATTACAAATTAATCACTTGTCCTTCAAATGTGTTTTGCTTTTTAAAGACTTCTCATATTGCTATATAATGTTAAACAGCTTGGAGCTATATTTATATACAGCAGTTTGATTATATTTTAATTTTGTAGATCAGCACATGTGAAGATAGCATTCATTAAGCTAGATTCTGCAATATTGAGTTTTGTTGAGATGTGAATTCCGAGGATAAACACACATATACACGCACACCCCCAAGCATGCAACAGGATACACTGAAAAATAAAAGTGCTATGTATCTCAGCTGAGGGATCTGAAGCCCATTACGGAGTATATATAATGATATGCCACAGATGAGGTAGCATCATTATGTTGATGACACCCAGGTGTATATCTCCATCCTGGAGAAAATAAGTGATGTTGTACATATCCTTTCACAATGCCTGTAAGAATAGGCATTCAACTGGGCTCAGTAGGACAGAGTAGCTGTGGGTGGAAAGCTTCTCTATATCCAGGAGATTACCATCTTTGGTCCTGGCAAGACTTTGACTGACAGGGCTCACTAAGAGAACCTTCACTACCATCACCACTGCCCTTTGGAACATCTTACCCCCAAGGATGATGCAGATCCACCCTCTTCTGTGATGCTTAGTGGTACACCCCTGCCCCAGATTGTGGGATACATTTTCATGGTGCTTGAAGTCTGTAAAGTTCTTTGGGGAAAAATCAGCTTTTTTAAAAATAAGTGGCTATGGATTTTAGAGACTATCTAGTGATTTGCCATCTTTAAGTCTGGCTGGGATGCACTGTCCCCCTCCATCCCCCCACCTGTCAGAATTAGTGTATCAGTTCTGGACTTGAGGCTCCTGTTTCATGAGCAAGTCATAGACATGGTCATGAAGACTTTGCACAAATACATTTTGGCAACTGGTTGCACCCTTGCCTAGATCAGGATGTACTGTTTGTGTTCACTCATGCCTTAGTCATCTCCCAACTGGTCTATTGCAACAGATTCTACATAGATCTTCCCTTGAAAAATATACACCAATATAGGGCCACAACTGGAGAGTTTCCTGACTCAGTGTGCTTTTGGGTACAATTCAAGGAGCTGATTCAAGGAGCTGATTATCACCTTTAAAGTCCTTGTATGGTTGAATTGCTTGTGGAACTGGTTATTCCAATGGTTTCTTTCTATCCCAATAGATCTGACATGGTGGGCATGCTGTGGATCTTTTTGGTGAAACAGTCTTGCCTAATGAGACTTGAAAGTGTAGCATATTTTACGCTTCTGTGCTTGCTTTATGTATTTGAAAAGGTCCTGAAGACATGGCTCTTCATCCTTCTTTTGTAATTATACCTAATTCCCAACCCTGCTGGTCTTTAGGAAAGCAATTAAGACCATTTCTCCTCCCCTCAAAACCTGGGCATTGGGAACAAGGTACTAATGGAGCTGGCATCATTAATATTATGGCTGGTTGCACAGAAAGCCAAATGTTTAGGCTGGATTTGGCTTTTTTATCCCTGCATTGAATCCTTCCCAAGAACCTGGGATATGCAGATGTTGGTGTTAAAAGTATTGTTACAGAATGTAAACTGCTCCAAGTAAAGCTAGTTTTTGCAATTGATTGATAATTATTTTGTCACTGATGACATTATTGTTGCTTTTATTCTGCCTGATTCCTGGTAATTTTGGGTGGTTTACAAATTGTTAAAATAAAAAAACAATAACACAAAGAAACAAATGTGACAGATATAACAAACCCAATCAAGTGAAAGGTTTCCATCACCCTCAAAAAAGGACTCTGTGAAGAGCCTTGTCTTCCACTTCCAATAAATGGTATTGTGAAATAGGGAACTCTGAGATTTATTGGGCTTCATTGTATATTTTTTGTTTTAGTTATGTGTTTGATAATTGTATTTTGTTTTTCTTATTTGCAACTCAGAATTTCCTTTAGTAGGTGGGTGAAAAGACTCATTCTGATTCTTACATAGGCTTTAATGCATTCCAGATGTTTGGGACTAGAATCCCAGAACTCCTGAATCATTGGATATGCTAAATGTTTGGATTTCTGATAATTGTAATTAAGTTTCCAGGATTTTAAGGAAACTGATTTTTTGAAAGCCTAAAGCATAGAAAATTCAAGGGATGAACTGGACTCCAGAATCTTGCCTGAGGGTTTAAGGAGAGTTAATATTCTTCATGAAATTATTAGAATTTCTTATTAAGCTTTGCTCATTCTCCCTTTGAGAAGACATTTTATACAAATAAATAATTGAGGAACCTTTCTATGCTTAGAGATAAACAAGAATGCTGAATGATTTGTTGCAACTTTGTTGATTCAGAGAACTGAGGCTGTTGTTTGCGTCAAAAATGTTTTAGTAAATTGTTACACTAGTTTAAAATTTAGTAAATGTGTTGCAGTAGTTTAAAATTTGATCATGCTGTTAAGCTAGTCATGTAGGAAGTGATTGCTGGGGAAAAGTGATATACACATTTCAGAGTTAAAATAAAAGTGACAAGTAGGAATTGTCGCAAAGTTGATAGCCTTCTCTGAAAAATATCAAAGATCTTAATTTTTGTCCTTATAGATTCAAATAGTACTGTATGTTGTATTTCTAGAGTGCTCATTCTCTCCTGCCTTTCTGACTCAAGACATTTCTTAATACTTTTTAAAGAATAAGAATTGCATAGAATTTGCAGCTGCATAGAAGAGACTGTGAGCTGTAAAGCTAGTAATTTTTAAATCACTGATCATAATGAATGCTTCCTATTCCTGTAAGACGAGGAAATATTTTATACTGAAAAAGAACAGTCATTTCCTATAATTCTCTTAAGTTATTTGACTGTTTATCACATGACAAAGCAACTATTACAGCGTGCAGAAATCAAGATTTCCATTTATAAGAATGGAATTGAGTGGGAAAGGGATGAAAAAAAGAAGGTGGGACAACTACCACACTGCCTTTTAAAAAGACCTCTATTGCATATTGGCCAGAATTTCCTGAAAAACAATTTGCTGATAAGAGGTTACTTCCAGTTTAGAAGCAAAATGGATTTCAGGCTCTTATTCATAAGAACTTTCATTAACAAAAAGGAGGTAAATATAGTAGTTTGATTTAATTTTATATGATAAAATAGTATGTAATAGTTCATAAATTTAAAGTTAACAGAACATGAGAAAAGTATCCAAGATTGAAATAATTTAATAGATTATTTTGGATATTTATCTATTAATTCAAGGATTAAGCCTGTTCTTTTACTGTGGTACATAATGTAATTGTTCTTTCACTAAGGAACATATTTTTTGTTTTTATGCTATTGGGATAAGGAGTATTAAAAATTAGATGTAGTTAATTCATAAATGAGTTTTTTTTAGGTTGCAATCTTGGACTGAAGATCACTTGAGACATGGTTATAGTTTTGAAAAGACTTAAAATGTGATATTTTAATATGTTGAGGAATAGGGTGTTCTATGTAATCTATGGTTCCTTAAATCTGGTTACAAATTCAAAAGTCAATAGAAAGGTACTACCTATGGTGAACGCTATTTTAGCACATTGCTATTTAATATCTATTTGTGAATATTGGCTCTGATTCAAAATATAGTTCACCTGATGTTATGTTTGGTGATAGTTCCAGGGTGCTAAACAGATTATTATCACATGTAGATACCTTCTACATGTATTATAAGAATTAGAAACACTAATAAATTTTGAACAAGGAAAATTATAAATAAAAGCTCACCTAATTTTTCCTAGTATCCATTACTCTATTAACTGACTTGAGCTAGGAAAGTAATGTTTAATGTAGACTTGGACAATCAAGTGGCCCATACCTGCATGTGGTTTCCAGTTTCCAGGAATAATAATTGCTGCTGAAATTTGGAAACAAAATGGCCAGATTTTGGTAATGTACCTTTATGATCATCTGCTAAAATAATAGTAACAAGTAGATATGGTTAAAACCAGAATAGGAGCAAAGATTAGATATTTTTGTGCCAATTGTCCCTAGAAACCAAAACAACAACTATTTCTATTACTAAATAATATGCATGTTGAAACTTGAAAAAACAAATACAAGGCAAGATGAGATGAGATATGTGAGTGATCTTTTATCCAAAGAATACCTTTTGTATATGGGGAGCTTGTCTTTGGGACAGATCCGTGAATGATGAAGAATAATCTGACCCTGAGTATGGGACATTTTCTTGATAATATTAAAAAAAAAAACATTTTAACTGCATCTTTCTTAATATTCTTCCATTTTCTTATTAATTACAGTACTAACTGTATTTTCCTATACTGTAAATCTGTATGATTTACTTCCCAATTCCTTTTCCAGTTTTGTTGAAAACAGTATTTTAATCTTTCAGAAGTTTGTAGGAAAAGAAAATGGGAAATAACAAGACTAAATGATATCAGTTCTCTGCTCCTTGTTTTTATTTTTTATTTCATTCATTTCTCTGGACACCTGCGTAACTGGATAGAAGCATTCCTGTCAAACAGACAAAAAATGGTCAAAATTGGGAGCGGCCTATCAAATTCTGTACCTGTCAACAGTAGTGTCCCCCAAGGCAGTGTTCTAGGACCAACTCTTTTCATACTCTACATAAATGATCTCTGTGATCATATTAAGAGCAACTGCGTTCTCTTCGCTGATGTAAAGCTATTCAACACCACAGACTGCTACCCTTCAAAATGACCTTGACTATATATTAGAATGGTCAAACAAATGGCAACTTCAAATCTCAACAAATAAATATTCTGTCCTATATATTGGCAAAAAAAATCAGAAAATAAAATACAGGCTGAATAGTCAAGACCTTAAGAGTTGTTAACCTAATCTTACGTAGCTTTTTCTCTGGTAATATTACACTACTAACTAGAGCATACAAAACATTTGCTAGACCAATACTTGAATACAGCTCATCAGTCTGGAATCCACATTATGTATCTGATATTAATACAGTTGAGAAAGTCCAGAAATATTTCACAAGAAGAGTTCAACACTCCTCTACTCATTGCAGAATATCTTATGCCACCAGATTCAAAATTCTAGACCTAGAAAACCTAGAACTACGCCGCCTTCAGTCCAATCTAAGTATAGTATATAAAATCATACATTGCAATGTCCTACTGTCAATGAATACTTCAGCTTCAAACATAACAACACAAGAGCAAACAATAGATACAAATTCAAGGTTAATCACACCAAACTTGATTTCAGGAAATACGACTTCAGCAACAGAGTGGTCAATGTCTGGAATACTCTACCTGACTCTGTGGTTTCTTCTCCAAATCCCAAAAACTTTAACCTTAGACTGTCTACTATTGACCTCATCCCTTTCCTAAGAGGTCTGTAGGCGGCGTGCATAAGTGCACCAACGTGCCCACTGTCCCTGTCCTATTGTTTCTTTTATTTTTTTTATTTTTCTTATATGTATCCATGTATTCATAACTATGTTTTTACTTATACCTATTATCTTGTAAGCAATTGACAATAAATAAATAAATTAATAACATAAATAAATAAATAAAAATACTTATCCTAAAACTGATGCATAACAGTGCAATGGTTTAAAACAGGGGTCGTCAACCTTTTGGATCTCAGGGACCACCAAACTCATAATTTTAAATCCCACGGACCACTAATATTAATTTTGACTGACGGTGGCTTGTTGATATTGGTGGGAAAGTCGGTCCCATATTCCAGAGCTACAGTAGTCACAGGACTGGCCCTTTGGTCATTCCGGAGCAGTTGGTCCATCACCCGGATGCATCGGCCTGCCATGGACTGGAGGAGATACTCCGGGATGACCAAAGGGCCAGTCTTGTGACTACTGCAGCTCTGGAATATGGGACTGACTTTCCCATCCACGTCAGCAAGCCATCCTGGGGCAGATTTCCCTCCCCTGCCGTTGATCTTATTTTCCAGTTCCAGCTTGCGTGGCTCTACTCAAGGTAAGTTTTGTGCTCGGCTGAAGGGGAGCAGTGGTGGGCGAGCCATGTGGGTGGCGCAGCATTTGTGTTCCCGCACAGCCTGGATTAATTGCTTGCGGGGGGGTGGGACATTTCTCTGCGGACCACCAAAATTTTCTTGCGGACTACCAGTGGGCCCTGGCCCACTGGTTGCGACCACTGGTTTAAAAGATGCTAAAAGAATAGGAGATTTTTGCAGTAAAAGTACAGGAAACAACTGTAAAGTGGGGGTGTGGCGTGGCGTGGAAATGACAACACCAAAGCAAGCCCAATATATTAACAGATAAAGTTTAGTAAATAATAAAAAAGGAGATATATACTGTGGAAGGGAGTGGATGAAGGCCACTAGCGAAAGGCCACTAGAGAAAGGTATATGCAGACCATGCAGAGAAATTTATTCAAATTTAAAAAATTAAAGATTTTCATTTGGCAAAGAATGCTAAAAGAACAAAAAGGGCTACTTTAGAATGTTCAGTCTAAAAGGAAAATAAAAGAATCATTCTGTCACCTGCTCAGTCAGGCAGCCGAATCCCTACAGGTAAATAAAGAAAAGGCAGAGCTACCCAAAAATCAAATTGAAATCCCAAAATCAGACTGAAATGGGAATGAAATCTAATTTTATTTGAAAGAGACCCACAAAGTTAGTATGTTAATTTCTTAAAGTTCATTTTCAGTTTAAAGTATTTTTTTTCTTTTCATTCATTTTGGTATTACAATTTCATTACTAATTACAGCAGTCCTTCAAAATTCAGATAGTTGGCAACTGGTTCATATTTATGATGATTGCTATGTCTCAAGGTTATGTTAATCATTTTTTACTAGTTTTTGACAAGTAAAGTCTACAGGAAAGATTCACTTATCAACTGCAGTGATTCACTTAACAACTGACGCAAGAGGCAAAAATAAGGCAAAACTCACTTATCAAATAGCTCACTTAACAACAGAAATTTTAAGCTCAGTTATGGTTGTAAGTTGAGGACTAACTGTAATATGTTGGATAATTGCTTTTTTTCTTTAAATTTATATTTTTCTATATTTCTCTTTTTCACACTGCAATTTGTTTAAAAGAAATCTTGCAGGTTCTCTGTCTGTATTCGCAATTTTTATCTGCATTTCTCTCCAATGATAGACACTGAGCTTTAGTGTTAAATGTCATTATGATTGTCTAATATAAAGTTTGCCAACATAAGCAGAATGAAGAATGTCAAATTACTGGCTTTAGGAGACTTAGTTGTATATAGATGCTTCCAACAAAGACTAGAACGTGTTTGATTGATCTTAGTCCATCAAAACAAAAGAGTATCCTGGAACTCGATACTGTTGTTGTGGGAAGCATCAGAAGAGCAATGATTAAAATGTGCTTCAGCTCAGCTTGACTGATTAATGGGGAACACATTCTTGGCTAGATTGGCATTATTAATATGTACTATTTAATCAGATACCTCTGGAAGATTTAATTCTCATGCTGAGCTAGTGAATTAAGAATCATATTCATTCTTATCTCTTCCAGAACAATTTAAAACTACTTAGGACTGCAAGATTGAGCCTTTCATTAACAGACATCCTCAAGGCTCAAGGAGTTTTTATCCTTTAACTGCACTTCACAGAATCATTTGCAAAATTATATTAAAGTCTACACATTAAATCCAAATGTTGTATTTGTTTTCCATAAAAAAATGAACCTGGTCAGTCAGGACTATTTTATAAACACTGAGCAGGTACTTTCAGTTATAGGATTGGGAGGAAAAGTCTAATTTTCTTTAGCTCACAGGGTAGGAGAATTTAAACCCTGGAGAAGAGACATATCTATACCAGAGAAGGTAATTTTACTTGCATAGTTATGGATTCCTTTTTGACTGCAGTAAAACACTAATACACTTATGTCTGTAACAGTAGTGGTATTCAGCTGATTTTCAGTGATTCAGGCAACTGGTAGCAAGGATTTGGCATGGGTCGCTGAACCGCTAGTATCTTCTGGCAGGCCATGCTTCCAACCAAGTCGCCACTCCTCTCCCCACCTAGTCCTTATCATGTATGTGCAACATCACGCGCATGCCCGACATCGCTGACCGCATTCTTCCCTGCCCAGTCACTCCTTAAGGTATTTTTTTCCCCTCCCGACAATCAGCTATTCCGATGATCAGCTGTGCGAGGATTCCCCTCGCTGTTTTACTGCTTCACCCGGGAGGCTTCCCTGAGTACCAGAAGGCCCCAAAATGGAGCATGGAGGGTGCTGCACCCGCCAGGCTCAGTTTTTTCCCCCTCCTGGGCCCCAGGGAAGCCTTCTATGAGCAAAAACGGACCCCCCCCCCCCAGGAAGCTTGCCTGAGGCCTAGAAGTCCCAAAAAATGGGGGGGGGATTTTGCTGTAAAAAAAGCCATGCCCACCCAGTCACACGGTCATACCCACCTAGCCATGACGGATATCCTGACCTTCCGGCGCGCAGTGAAAACCCTATTTTTTAGATAGGCCGGCCTGGCCCAGTAATGGGTTCGGGTTTTAAATTTAATTGGGTCTTAACTGTTAAATTTTATATTTTTAACTTTTAATTTAATCCCTGATTTTACATTTCTAAATTTTCAATTGGATGGGATACAGCCGGACCTATGTATTTAATATATTTTTAAACTGTATTTAAATTATATTTATTCTTGATGTCAGTTATGTGTTTTTAGTAGGCTGTACACCGCCCCGAGTCCCTTTTTGGGAGAGGGAGCAGTATAAAAGTTCGAATAAATAAATAAATAAATAAATAAATAAATAAATAAATAAATAAATAAATAAATAGCCATGCCCACAGAACCGGTAGTAAAAATGTTTGAATCCTGTCACTGATCTGTAAGCTTCTGCCCTAAGCAGATCCCTAAGTGCATGGCTAAAATGGCTGCAGAGTAAAAAG
This sequence comes from Bungarus multicinctus, assembly GCA_023653725.1. NCBI lineage: Eukaryota > Metazoa > Chordata > Lepidosauria > Squamata > Elapidae > Bungarus > Bungarus multicinctus. Next base: position 67,072,937 of record CM042844.1, read on the forward strand.
TTATTGTTGAGTTTGTTGCAAAATCTGATACACACAATATAATCATCATCGTATGGTCTAAAATTGAGCCTAGGTTCTCATTTATGATAGAGGCAAACAAGATACCTTCATATATCCCACTTTAATGATTTTCCTTGCTGACTTGTATCTTGGTATAAGCCAGAGTTCTCCAAAGAAAACCAGGGTCAATGAAACTGTGATGACCCAGAGTGTAACACAAACATAACAAAATCCAAAACATAAATAAATGTCCTTTAATGCCTCCAGTTTGGCCCCACTGTTCAATAATTCTCAGCTGGAGATAAAACATACTCAAAAATAGCAATACAATCCAAACTTAATGAGCAGATAGAGGTGAAATAAAAAAAACAAACAAACTACCATGATAAAATTGCCGCAATGGATTAGGATAAGTAATTACCAAATTCAAGGAGATAACAAGGCACAGTCTGTTGGAAGGATGCCAACCAAGATAACTTCAGACCAAACTAAAACATGCTTGCTTCTGGCAACCTGTGTTCTAATTGTCTCTCTTATATACTCGTCTCCCCAGCTGTAACCAATGAAGAGGATCATGGCCGCTTCCTCTCTCGCAAGGCAAGTTGTTGCCTTTTCCTTTCCTCCCTGCATGTCCTAGGATGCAGAGGGATCGGCCTGGTTCTTCCTCTGACTACCTAGCCAGCGTCTGCCCTTCCCCAGCCTCCTCCACAACCTCTGGAGCCACATCTCCACTCCCTGTCGGCTGTTCTCTGTCTCCCTTAGAGTCTACCAAGACATGACAGAAACTGTTCATTATTGTTGCTATTATTTGGAGCACTGTTAAAATCATATTAAATGATTTTTACATAATAAATCTTTGGTAGTCGATGAACAATCAAACTTCATGAAGGGGTTGAGAACTGAAGAGTTAAATCACCCTTGGTTCAAACTGAGTGCAGTGGGATTAATATTGCTATTCAGAACATTAATTCAGGCTTAGTTGTGTGACTGAAGTTTTTCAGTTGAAACTAGTATCTAAATGTCTATGTAATTTTCTTCTATCTGGTCTTCATATTCTTTGTCAGTATCGTTCTCTTGCCATTTCTCCAGATGTTTTAAGCATCCTTGTAACCTGTTCAATATTCTCCAGTGGATCTTGAAAAATCAAAATCAAGCCACTGGCAAAAACATGAAATTTATACTTATGTGCTTTGATTTGTAATCCTTTTACTTTATTATCTTGTCTAATGTCCCTTTCAGCAATTCCAATATTATTTATAAATGATACCCCTGTCTTGTTCCTTTCTGAATTTCATATAGTTTTGTCAAATCTCCATTCCCCATGACCCAAGCTTTCTGAGTCTGTAAATGGACTTCAATCTCTGTAAAAAACAGTGTCCAAAATCCATCTTTTCAGCTACTTTAAACATAAAATCCCTTTTCAGAATGTCAAAGGCTTTCTCTGCATCCCAAAAAATAAACAAACCTGTATGTCACTGTGTTGTTGTAAATGTGCCTTTATGTTCAATACTACTCTCACATAGTCCTTTAATTTAGTCTTCTGGGTAGAAAACCACATTCAAGTATGTACTTCCATAAAACTTGTTTAAGTCTCTAAACTAAAATTGTGATTTATACAATTTATAACCACTATGAAGAAGAGATATTGGCTTGCAATTTTTCAGAGGTTAAATCCTGTCCCTTTTTGGATATCAAAGATTTATAGGCTTCTTTCCATAAATCAGGCATAGAATTTTTTTTAATCAAACAACCTCCTGTGGAATATCATGGAGAAGTATCAAAAATATACACATGCAATTTCTGGATTTCATTTAGTTCATCCAGTATGTGCAGTAGAAAAAAGAATTGTAACTGCTAGTTTATAATCTAGACAATTGGAAAGTTGGGATTTTTTTTCCTTAGACAATGCTAGGAATTAATAGCTGTATAGTCAAATCCTGCTATGTGATGTAAAGGAAGCAGAGGACAATGGTTAGCTGATTTTGGAGGGGACTAAGTGTCTTCAGATTCAAGCAAAGAGATTTCAAGGTGTTCAAAACTCAGATAGTCATATTTGTCACATGATATATATGCAGGAATTATCTACTCTTTTTTTATTGAATGATCTCTCCTGCCAAGCATCTTGGCTGTTTAGCTGTTAATGCTCTATTAAAGAGCTTGGAGATCTGACTATGCCAGCTGGCTTGGGTCCCAATGGGGAAATATCATGCTGGAGTTGGTTAATGGACCAAAAGACCCGCTCTCCTCTACACATCCTGTTTATCGCTCCCATTTTCTCATAATTTAATTATAATTTGTATTTTTATTGTTATTATAAATATTTGTTTTAATGGTTTTATTTCTTTTAGTGTGGTAAGCTACTCAAAATCACTTTATTGAGAGATGTGGCAAACAAATTTAATGCATACATACCTACTTACATATGTACATAGATACATTATAGAATTGTATCAAAGGCAAAATGTGTTGTCCCAGAAATGTTTGAACTATTCTTCCTCAACTGCAGTTCCTAGAAATTCAATTACTATCAAAATTCTGGAAATTCCAAGAAGTTCTCAGTATAATGCAAAGGTTAAAAAAATATGTTATTTTAGAAAAAAATACATAAAATTTTAAAGAACATGTTTATCTGTAATTCAGTGTTTCCACAATATAGTTTCTTATTCCAGTGACAATTACATCATTGTTCATTTTAGGCATGAGTTTTCTTTATTTATATAATAATATTTTATTTAAATAGAAATAGTAAGTAATAGGAATTTAAATTCTTTCAAAAGTTCTAGTTAATTTGATAGCAGCCCTAGACAGTACAGCTGAAAGACTTGAATATGTGCTTGATTAAACAAAAAGCTTTTGGCTATGATAATATTATGAATATATTTCCTTTGCCATTCGGATAATGCAAATTTTATTGTGTGTTTTTTAGTATTTTAGTACAAATGCTAACTTTGTAACATTTATAGATGATGATGATTATGATTACAGTATCTGCATGGCTGGATTTAACAGATTAAAGATAGGACACATTACCACCTTCCCTGAAACAAATACTAATATTTGTATGTATGTTGGGAATATGATAGTTTAGGCATTAGGTCTGGAAGTATATTAACTAGCTCTTCCTAGGTGCTCTTAGGAATCCTATTTATAGAACTTTATGGTGCTTTGTGGAGTGAGATCTACTTTCATAATAAGTACTGTGCACTTGTTCAGCTATTATTATTTTAAAGTCAATATTTTGGGAAACATTTGCTTTAGTGTATTTACGATGTTTATAGATTAATTAGTTAGTATATTCTATAGCCTCATCTATCAGTTCTTTGTATTTATGAGTTAAAGATGGTAATACGTATCTTCATTTTGTTCACAGCTTCTGTCCAGTGTAAAATCAGCCATTTATTATTTTATGTGATGAATCCATTCTATTTATGATGAATCCTTTTTATTTGGAAAACTGCTAGTTATTCTGTTTTCTCAGCTGGTTTTAGGAATATATTTAGAGTTCACATGGGGACTAAAGTGCTAATAGTCTTTTTAGTCTATGTATGATAGATAAGTCTGCTGACCTTGGATATTCTCTAAATGGCTCACAAAATGCTATTTTATTTTGCAATAATATGTTACCTGCCATGGAGTATTATTGAAAAGAACAAGAGGAGGTTTGTTGTGTTGAAGCAAGAAAATTAAATTAATAGACAAAACTATTGTATTTGCATATTAAGGTGGAAGATGATAATAAGACTTATTTGCTCTATGATCTTGATTGGAAGAGGAAGATTTGATTTAGGTTCTCTCCAGTGCTCTTGATCAAGACTGCAGGATGATAATAATTTCACTGACAGCTTTTCTTGATTCAAATCTCTGTATTTAAGTTAGCCCACTTACCTTGGCCAACTTACCACCTGTAGAATCTTTCTACCTACAAAATATGTCCTTTCTTCTCTTCATATTACTCATCTGATACCATTAAAACTGAAGACCGTCCAGTTTTGCCCAAGCCACATTGCTAGTTCCTTAGCATTTTCTTGCTCATTGTCTGTGGAATTGGTATTTTCTCTCTACCAGAATGTTCGTCCTTCAATAGATATTAGGGATAGTCTATCAGTTAATTTCATTTAGTGCCAAAATTTTCAGAAAAATATAGCAGAGAAGGAATTTGCAGAGAAATTATTATTATTGTTATTGTTGTTATTGTTATTATGTTCTATTCTTGCAATGAGAAAATAGCATGCAGTATTACTTTGATTCTAGATTTATTTATTTATTTTTGTCAGTTATATATTCTACATTTGGAACATAGTATGTGTTAATGTTAGTGCCTTTTTTTGTAAGGTGAACTTGTTTAGCCAGAATAAGCCCTTGAAGGATTTTTGCTGCTGCCTCAGTTCATTTCTCATGGGAAATAATCATTGCAATCTAGTTTCTTGAATTATGTCAATTTAAAAATCAATCACCAATGAAGCTGATATCTCTATAATGAGTTGTCTTATAAAATGAGGCTCCCAGAAAGAGAAGCTAATGTCAGCTTGAATAGCTTATAGAACTAAAGGTTGCTTGTGTAAAAGTCTATTTATTTGCTTTTTAAAAAATCAGGAAACAAAAGAACCCCATAATTCTTTAAGCACTAAACTCTATATAATACAACTTTTTTCCTATTACACATATGAGTTATGTATGTGGAAAACATACAATGTCTAAATATTCTAAAAATTGCAGAATTGTTTGGAGAGAATTCTGCCCTCTGTATGCACTTAGGCACAGTACCTGACAAACCACCTCAGTTTCTTTTTCACTGTTACAGTTGTTAGCATATTTGCCCTTGAGTTCTGACTGTCCCCAAGTAGTGTTCTGTTTAAACTCTCTCATTTGATTTGTTTTATTCTCTTTATGTTCAAAGACCTCTAAGAGGTCTTCCATGCCCAATTTATAGCATGTTGCCTTTCTAATTTGGAGCTCCTGGAATCTCGAGTTCCTTATCATTTTGGACTTTTTTGCTATGTCCATTTTCTTGCTTCCTTCCTGGGCCCATTTTAATCCACGCTGTCCAGTGTTGAAGGGAAGTGTAATGTCCCTGTTGGAATCTGATTCCGAGGGGGAGGCCAAGCAGCTGACAGGGAATGGGTGTGTGGCTCCGTTGGCTGTGGAAGGAACTGGGGAAGGGCAAAATCCGGCTGGGCAGAGCAGGGGAGAGATAGAGCAAGACAGAGGGAATTCAGAGGAAGACTCAGGACCATCTCCTCTTCATCCTAGGACATGCAAGGAGGAACGGAGAAGGGAGCAATGTGAGTGGCATGGCTTACAGGAGAAGAAAGGGCTCTGATTCCCTTCATTAGCTGCAGCTGGGAACAGTGTTTAAAAAGGAAGGTTGTGCACAGCAATTCATGGGAAGCAAATCATGAATTATCTTTTATGGTTGAGGCTTATCTGGGTTCCTGGTATCTTCCCAACTGTGTATTTTTTTGTTGGCCTTTGAAGTCTGCAGTTCATTAGCCTACCCTGTCCAGTTAATTGCTGCAGCATGGTTTGCGTGGATCTTTATTTTTGGACTGAATTTCCTCCACTTAAAGACTATTCTTGGAAAAAAAAAATTTCTCCAGCTGAAGGTAACTAGACATTGGGGGCAAAGGTGGAGTATTAAAGGGACTTTTCTTACTTATGTGACTGTGCTATGCCCCAGGTCATCACAGGAAGATACTTTCCAAACACACACTTCTCATCTCTAAATTATAGTTTTTGTGAGGTGTATATTTCCAACAGATTAAGTGGCTAATTAGACATATACAGTTTCACAATAGATGGACCATTCCAAATGGAGCTTTTCAGAAGTCTCTTTTATCTGTTTTATTCCATCCTTCCTTGACTCGCACAACTTCTCTCAATTCTTTCATTTCTGGTTTAGGGAGAAATAGGTAGAAGAAGAATAAGTATTTTCTAGGCCTCTTTGATCCAACACCTTTGTCTAGATATCATCAGTGATTTCCAAAATTGTCGCTTTCCAAACGTGCAGCCTTCTCCATCAGTCAGTCTTCTTAGTAGTTTATCTCTTCTTTGGATCCTGGTGGTTTCTCTTGGGTCTCCAAATGCAGATTCATTCTCCAACTGCTTTTTGATAAACCCAGTATCTCCTGATCACAAAACCAACTCCAGAAATGTCCAGCAGCCATGTCTATTGCTTAATTCTTCATGCTTTTATAAATGTTAAGCTCTAGAGTACACATGTCTGCATTGAGGTGTTTTAATCAAGTGATATTTTTCAATGTCTAATGATCCTAAGGTATTGATGCATTTAGGAACTTGTTTCTTAAATTAAGTGGATAAAGTTTTGATACATTGTATAGATATAGCTTTATTAGAATAATTATGAAGATAACCCTTTATGAAAGAAAGTCTGTTTGTGGCCTATTATATATCAGCTTTTTAAGGTTAACACAGATTTCCATTTCCTTCCTTCCTTCCTTCCTTCCTTCCTTCCTTCCTTCCTTCCTTCCTTCCTTCCTTCCTTCCTTCCTTCCTTCCTTCCTTCCTTCCTTCCTTCCTTCCTTCCCTTCCTTCCCTTCCTTCCTTTCTGGGATTCCCTGCTCATCTTTGTTTTCTTTTAATGGAAGTTTTCCAAACTTCTTTCGTATTAAAATCACTAAAACAATTTACATCATTCCCAGATGAAATATGTAGCCTTGTTTTGAACATTCTGACTGTTTTGCTTTGTCAGCATAGATAAAACCATGTGTAAAATGGATGTTTGTCAACAATTATGTTTTTTGCATGCTGCATTTTATGAGTTATATTCTAGAAGTATCTTAGCATTTTTCATATGCATTGTAAAAGACCTAAGTAGTTCAGGTTACCTATATATAGTACTTCAGGTTATACTATATACTATAATCTTTTCAAATTAAAATCCTGTTACAGATCAACAACCCTTTACTTACTCCTTTATTCCTCATACATGTATATATCTATTATAAAAATATTACTCTAAACATTTTCTCTTGTATGATGGCATGTGCTCAGAATTAAGCCTTCTATATATATCCTAGTAAAATAGATGTAAAATCTGAGAAATAATTTATTAAAATGGATCTTTTAAGTGTTTCCCCTATTTTTGCTATTTTATTCCCTTCCTTTTCCTTTTGTCATTTCCGTTATCACAATGCAAGCAGAAATTCAGTTAAAAATAACATTTTCCCCTTGGATATTTGTATTTTAAAAGTGTGATAAGAAAATAAGCAGTATCACACTGATTGGACTCCTTGTCCATCTAGTCCAGCAGTTTGTTCTCACAATGGCACAAGGAAGCCTGTTAGCAGATGGCCTGCCATCAAGGCTAATACTCATTTTCCCCTATAATTTACATGAATTGGTCAATTTCTTTTTTGAAGCCAGCCATGCTGGAAAGAAATATCACATCTGGTATAGAAAATTCCAAAGCTACAATTGGTTTTGGAGCAAAAAAATTCTTTAATCTGTCCTAATACTTTGAAGATTCAATTTCATTTGATGACCTCTGATTCTAGTATTTTGGGATAGCTTTTCCTTGTCTACTCATCTACACCATGTATAGTTTTATACATCTTAACAATGTCTCCACATTTGCCTCTTTTCTAGATTAAAAAGCCCCAAATGTTGCAATTATCCCTTAGAGGGAAGTTTTGATCATCTCAGCTGCCCTCTTCTAAATCTTCTCTTATTGTTTTTACCACTGTGAGTGATTTAGTGCCAGCAGCAAACATGGTCAAGCCCATTTCCAGATAATTTATAAACATGTTTAAAAGCACCAGTGCTAGGCAGAACTCTGGGGAACTTTTATTTTGCTAAAGGTCCATTTAGTCCAGTTCCTTTCCCCGCCTATTCTTTGGTCAGTTCATTATTCACAAGACGACCTGTCTTAGTATTCCATGACTATGAAGTTTACAGAAAAGTCTTTGGTGAGGGACTTCATCAAAGGCTCTTTGAAGATCTAATTAGATGATGTCTGCTGGTTCATCCAAACATGTTTGTTAACACCTTTTAAAAAACTCTAATAGATTAGTTAAACAGAACTTCTCTTAGTGAACCATGCTGGGCATCCTTGAGAAAGACCTATTATCCCCAGATGTTTGGCAATTTTATCTTTCATAATAGGTGCCATTATCTTTCTTAGCCCAGATGTTAAGCTGATAGGCCTATAAGTTCCTGGATTCCCTATGAACCTTTCTTAAAAATTAGAGTTACTTTTAAACAATCTACTTCAAATCTGCGTCAGTGATAACTCATTAAACATTACATTACAAACATTACAAATCCAGCTACTATTTTGTCTGTCTTAATCTTGTATCGTAAGGCATGGTTGAGTAGTGGGAAATTTAACCGATTGAAGCTGAATCAGGACATCTCAGGAATCCATATTAATGAGAAATTTAAAATTCTTTGCCCCTATACCACAGAGAAGATCTGAGATAGAGAGAAAATTACTGACTTGCTCTATTTAAAATGAGGATTTTGCTCTATTTAAAATGAGGATTTTCTTTCTGATGCAGCCTGAATCTCTACTATCAATGGAAGGTAGAACAAATCTGAGTAATCAATCAATCTTATTTTGTGTTACAGCTGACTAAGGTTTAATCTGCATTTTAAAATATTTCGTATTGGGTCAAATGCCCAAATCCTCTAGGCAGAATATATAAGAAGTACCATAAAAGTAAATGTTTTTCCAATTCAGTCAGTTAAGTCATTTCTGAGCAGCTGGTGCTCAGATGTTTCTTAACAGAGGGAGCCAATGTTGTCTGAAGAGATTTCCATGGTCATATGGCCAGCATGACTATATGTTGAGCTGCACAGTGAACTGTTGCCATCCCCCAAAGTGGTACCTATTTATCTACTCGCATTTGCATGCTTTGGGATTGCTAGGTGGGTATGATACAACCAATATAATATCTATAATGGTGAATAAGACATAAGATGTTGTTATAGTGTTAAATTTAATTAGATATGCAATTAAATCTATCCAATTCAGTTTTAGAAGCCAAATGTCAGCAGCATTTTTGAAGACTATAGAGATCTGTATTTCACTATACTATGCACTACACTATGGTATTCACACAAAAGCCAATTGTAAGGGAAACATTACTATCCATATTAACATTATGAAAGGCTGATGTGTGGTTAGTAATATGATATTTAAGAGCCAGTTTGCTGCAGTGGTTAAGGCAACAGGCTAGAAAGTAGGTGATTGTGAGTTCTAGTCCCACCTTAATCATAAAAGCTGGCTAGCTGACCTTGGCCAGTATAACCTCTCAGACAAAACTCACCTCACAGGATTGTTGTTATGGGGAAAATAGGAGAAAGGAGGTATAGTGGATATGTTCACCATCTTGAATGAATGAATGAATGAATGAATGAATGAATGAATGAATGAATGAAAGCTCTGCTTCAGTTAAACTAGAATGGAAGTAGAAAAGAAAATATTGTAACTTACTGTCATTTTGTTTGACATACAGATAGTCCTTGAGTTATGACCATAATGAAGCCAGGACTTTCAGTTGTAAATCATGACAGTCATTAGTCAAAGCACCCACATGAACTTTTGATAAGCAAACTTAGCCATTGTAAAGTGAATGCCATAGTTGATAAGTGAACTCCATGGTTGTTAAGCAAACCCATTGTTCTCAATGGGCACTGTTTTTCCTGGAAAGCAGAAGTAAACAAAGTACAACAAAGAATGTTGTGAATTGTGGTCACATGACTGTGGAGCACTATAGAAGGTATAAATATGGGTCAATTGCTGAAGGCCCAAAATACATTCACATAGTCACGGGGTGGTGTTTAGATATCAAAACTTCAAATTTGGATTGAGAGTAACTTTATTCAGATCCGTTGTATGTTTGAATGGTTGCTAAGTTATAAGTCAAGAATTACCTGTATTGCCATTATCTGTATTTTTCCAAAAAATTATTCACCAGTGTGACTATCTTCTAAGAACAACTTTTAAAGTTATTGTATTTTGAGAACTGATTTACCTAACTATTAATCTCAAATAACATTGTTTAACCATATGGTATTATGAAACTATAAGATTAGAAGGAGCCATTTACCCACTGAATCCAAATCCACTATTCAGTGCAGGAATCCAGATTTAAGCATCTCCAGTAAATGACTATCTTGCTTTCCAGACATTATTACAGTATGTATCCGCAAACAGACTCTCTACAGCAAGTGAGATTTTTCTTCTTATTGGTGTTTTATTCATCACTCAAGTCACTTCATTGCTTTCAGTTGGTCAGGATACCAAATTTATTTATTTATTTATTTATTTATTTATTTATTTATTTATTTATTTATTTATTTATTTATTTATTTGATTTATATACCGCCCCCTCTCCCCGAAGGGACTCGGGGCGGTGAACAGCCAATAAAAACACATATACAAGGTACAAAATATGAGACAACATAAAATATTAAAATTTAAAAACTGAAATATAATATGGCTCTAATAAAATATAAGCAAGTATTAAAAAGATTAAAACCTGATTAAAATTAAAAAAAACCCCTAGGCCAGTCCGGCCTGCCGAAATAAATGTGTTTTGAGCAACCGACGGAAGGCCATGAGATCGGGGGCGGCCCTTACCTCCGGGGGTAATTCATTCCAGAGAGGGGGTGCTCCCAATGAGAAGGCCCGCGCCCTCAGGGTCGACAGCCGTCCAGCCGGCGGCACCCCGAGGAGGCCCACTCTATGAGAGCGTACCGGTCGGTGGGAAGCCGATGGTGGCAGGAGGCGGTCTCGCAAGTAACCTGGTCCCGAGCCATGGAGCGCTTTAAAGATAGTGACCAAGACCTTGAAGCGCACCCGGAGGGCCACCGGGAGCCAATGCAGCGCGTGTAGAAGTGGCATAACACGGGAGCCCCTAGGTGCCCCCATTACCATCCTCGCGGCTGCATTCTGCACCAACTGGAGCCTCCGGATGCTCTTCAAAGGCAGCCCCATGTAGAGAGCATTGGCATAGTGGCGTAATTGCCCCTTACTCAGGGTAAGGACTAAAATCTCAGCAGAATTTATGTCTAAATTTCAGAAAATATGGAACAGCGACAGCTTTAATCACTTTGGTGGAGGATCTATAATCTGTACTGGGAATCGAGCACAGGAATATTGTTTCTGTTGTTTGTGTTGGATTTTTCAATCACTTTTGATAATCCTATCTGATGGCAGTGGAATTTAGAGATAATTGCAATGGCACAAATTAGGACAGGACATATTGAGTGAGTCCCTAGTTGTTAGTTTAACATTCCTCATAATTCTATCTTGATCTTGAATGTATGCATTTAACCAGGGGTCTCCAACCTTTTGGACCTCAGGGACCACCAAACTCATAATTTTAAATCCCAGGGACCGCTAACTTGTTCTGTGGGTGTGGCCTAATTTGTGGGTGTGGCTTGGTGGCCATGTGACTGGCTGGGCATGGCTTGTATGTAAATATTATAAATATTTATATAAATATTAATTTTTTTATTACAAAAGAGCAACTTTTTCCCAAAGTCAGGCAAAGCAGGCAGATTGAGATGCTCACAGAATCACAGATTCATTCAGAGATCTATCTGTCTGCTATTGGCTAGCTCAGTCTGTCACATAAAATTTGCTAGTAAGCAAACTTACAAAATTAACTCACAACACACCATGTATGTAAATATTGAATTTTTTTATAAAAAAAGAGCAACTTTTACCCAGAATCAGGCAAAGCAGACAGGCAGATTGAGTTGATCACAGAATCATTCAGTGATCTATCTATCTGCCATCAGCTAGCTCAGTCTCTCAAATTTGCTTGTCGTGAGTCTACACTGAATAATAGAACCTTCAGTCCTAAGGGATGTTCAGCTGTGCTTAAAAGTAGAGCTGAAGATCTAAAGACTAGCTAGAAAGCAAGAAATCCAACCATTTCCTGCTTCCTCGCTAATCTAAATCTCCCGGTACAGCAGAACTCCTGATGGTCAGAAAAAGAAAAAATAGCAATTTAGCAGGCAAGTTTGCTGGGTAAGGAGTTTGTGGGCGGGCCATGTGGGCTGTGCAGCCTTGTGTTTCTGTGCAGCCTGGATTAATTGCTTTGGGGGAGGTGCTTTGGGGATGAGATTTCTCTGGGACCCACCAAAATTTTCTCAAATACCACCAGTGGGCCACAGCCCACCATTTGGCGATCGCTGCAATTAAACCACTACAAGACAGTATCCAGAGATTATTATCCATGTATGTAACAATGTAATCTTTTCCATCTAAATTCAGAGCAGCTCTTGAAATTCTGCATTGGTCTCCAATGTCAGAAATAATTTGAGATAGGCCAAGAAAGAGAACCTACAGTCAATTGTAACAGAAATCCTTTCTTGTCAGTAAAAAAAAAAAATCAAAGAGAAAAAATTCATCTTGTGTTGAATGGTGTGAAATTCCTAGAAGTGTATTTATAAAGTTAAAGGTTATTCAGTAGCCATGTCAGTAGCCATGTCATTACTGGGGAAATTAGATATAATCTCAATAATACCTACTTTAGTTGTTTCCTGTCTGGACAACTTAATATAGCCTAAGTAGTGTTACCTCTGAAAAATTTTCAAAACCTTTTGGCAGTTCAAAGCATAATAATAAGCAAGGTATTGGATGAAGCAAATAAGAAGCATGAACACCCCTTGTTAAAATAAATTCATTGGGTTGGAATAACTCAAAGTACTAGTTATGATTTATAAGTGACTTGGGATCATGCTATTTTTAAAAAAGCGTGTTTTCCCTTTATGAAGTTGTGTGGGCTCCAATATCTTCAAGAGAAGATCCTGTGAAGATTTCCTCTTTTTCCTTCCTGCTGGATTGCAAGAACTTTTTTGTTCTAATAACCTTTGTTATATAAGTTGCTTAGCTGATAAGCTGAAAAAACACTGTACATTTTTAAAATGTGTTTCTAAATAATGTTTTAAGCTGAAGTTTTATTTTTTTTAATGTTTTAATGGTAATCTGTTGATGTGAAACAAATCACTAAATCTTCAATAATAATACTTTCTATTTGTTATATGGAAATCTTCATTATTCTTTAAAATGATTTATTTAACACTTTGGTGTTATAAAGTGAATTTGCTAAACAATATAGTTTTCTCTTTTTCAACATGGATAACTGTGTATTTATCTGTAATTGCATATTTATCTGTAAAATAAACTATACCTTTTGAATTTAAATTATTGTTTAAGCTAATTCTTCATTTGTTAATAATTTGAATTATTATTAGAGTTAGGTGTTAGTTACAGGTTAGAGTTATATATTCCAATATTCATTAAAGCACTCCTTAAACCTGTGGGATTAAATCACCATAGTTCTGCAAACTATCATTTGTTTCTATGTGTTTCATAGATATGAAAATTTATGTTTGAGTGACTGGAGAATGCTAGTGATATTAGTTATGTATGTGAAAAAATATAACAACGCTTGTTTTCTCATTAACTAAACCTTTGATTCTTTAACTATTGTAGAGCAAAGGAAGTTTGTCACTTAACCCATCTAGTTTCTCTCTTTGTTTTAATGTGCTTCTAGTTTCCTGTCCCCTAATTTTTCTTTTGTTTTTAGTATTAACTTATCCCCAAGTTAAAAAAATATTGGAATATCTTATATTTCTATACTGTATTAGACTTTGATAAAGAGGTTTAGCCAGTTTATGAAAGGAAGGTGTAAAGTATATGAATATTTTAATTACACCCATAATGTCTGAAACCATTTTAATGGCATGAAGATTGTTTATTTACAGACTATTGTTATATATTTCATGTAGTTACTGTATATGAAGAAAGTGGGTGAAATATATTTTGTTTAACCAGATTCTCTCATGGAGTCTATATTTGTTTGTACATTTGTGAACTCTGAGTTCTGTTTGAGTTATCACTATAGTTTCAGATATAATTAAACTAAATATAATTTATGGGCTTAGTTCTCAAGTTGAGTATTTTTTTAATTGATTTTCTGATGCATATTGATATAGAATATACAAGAACTTCTAAAAACTAAAAGCTTTACATATACATATACTGTATATATTAAATTATATAAATTATATTATATTAAGCTGCTGTAGTGCAAAAATAACGTGGAGGAGGAAGAGGAGGAGAGGAGTATATTGTGTTAGATAATAAATATATTTTTGTGTGTTTATGATTTAATTAGCAACCTATACCCTATATTCAAAGATTATAAATATTAGAATAATAACTTTATTTAATTGAAACTGCAAGTTGAAGGCTTCTGGATAAAACAGGAACTGGAATACGAGGAAAGCTGGTAAATATTGCCTCACCCCCCATATAAACAGCAAGAAAGCTCTGTTGAATTCAGAAACTTTCAAAGTTTCTTTCTACTTCTGTTTATAAAAGGCTTATGCTGGATCAAAACTGACATATTAAGTAGGGCTGAAATTTACATCAAGAATCAGGAGGAAGTCTTAGCCTTTAGAATATGTATTCCAGTAAACCATCTACATTTAATTTTGATTACTAAAATAAAAAGGGTTGTTTTCTGAAAACAAAACTTTTGATACACTTCTAAGTTGAGCTGTACAGTATGTATTTATCTTACAAATTATTCTAATTATTGTTAAAAAATGTTCTGGGAGGTTTTGCCTGTTCCATTAGCACTATTTTTTAAATTCAAGTTGGTGAAATTTTGAGGTTTTTTTTTTCTCTTTCTCAAAAAATCTTTAGGAAAAGCAGGAAATCAATATTTGGTTTAACTCAAAATGTTAGATGGTGCAGACATAGCGCCATCTGCTGTGTAACAATATAAAAGCAGTGATAAGTGAGGGAACAACTCTCCCTCTCTGTCTCTCCCTCTCTCTACACACAAATACACACACACATTCACACTTTACAAATTTGGAGACATATTTGCCTACTCTAATTAATTCAGCCTGTTGCATTGCCCATGCAATAAAATGTCATCTTTTTAAACTGAAAAGTAAAGTTCTGATGAACAACAAAAATCTTTTCCCAAAGTACTAATTTAGTAGACCACTACTGATAGTCCTCAACTTATGAATGTTTGAAGATACAGCGGACCTTCTCAGGACTACTTACAACCAGATTCAAAGTTCCGATAGCCAAGGTTCCTCCTGTTTACACTTTGGGTGGGTGTTCAGCAACTGGCCCACATCCACAACCATTTGCAATATCTCACAGTCACATTATTATAATTTATGTCTCCTTTTTTGGCCAGAAACCAGTGTTTAACTTTTGGTTTCAGCAACAAATGGCCATTGCAGAAAATGGTTTTGTTTAATGCCTGCTACAAAAGAGTAATAAGATCAGTATGTGGCGCCCTGCTTAATTACTTGTAATTGTATGGTTGTAATTCAGGTTTAATTCCTACCATAAATTGAGGACTACCTGCATTTTTCTACAGATTATAATAAACAATTATTTTAAATTTGTGCTATGCAATGGAACAGGCAATGTAGGTATTTATACTTTTGATTGTTATCATTTTTAGAAACTGCATCTGGAGTGATAGAAGCATATCTATCCAATATTAATTTAGTGCATTTATTATTCTGTTTGATCCAGAAATCGAAGCAGAAAAATCTAGACTATTTGTGAAAGTAATTACTGTCACAGAATTCATTTTGTACAGTTATATGTTGTTATAATGATGTATGAATATAATCAGATTAAGTGTTTAGGACTTTATATATAATAACAAGGTATTTAATGACAGAGATTAATGGAGCCAGTTTGGTCTAGTGGTTAAAGCAACAGGCAAGAAACTTGGAGACTGTGAGTTCTAGTTCTGCCTTAGGCATGAAAGCCAACTGAGTGATTTAGGGTCCCTCTCTCCCAGGCTGACTCACCTCACAGGGTGATTGTTGCAGGAAAAATAGGAGAAAGAAGGAGTACTAAATATGTTTCAGTGGTGGGATTCAAATTTTTTTACTACCGATTCTGTGGGCGTGGCTTGGTGGGCATGGCAGGGGAAGGTTACTGCAAAATTCCATTCCCTCCCCCCCATTAACCTGCTTTCCAGCTCTGTTCTCCTGTGCAGGGCAACAAAAGAAGACCTAGCCGATCAGCTGGGACTCGGGAGGCAGAGAATCGATGGGGGTGGGGCCAGTCAGAGGTGGCATTTGCAGGTTCTCTGTACTACTCAAAATTTCCACTACCGGTTCTCCAGAACTGGTCAGAACCTGCTGAATATCACCTCTGATATGTTTACTACCAAAACAGGACCTGGAAGGAGTACTAGTCATGTTTACCACCTTGAATTATTTATAAAAATAATGAAGGTGCCAGAAAACTAAATTAATTTGTCACACACACACACATAATAAAAATATAGTCTCTGAACTTTAATCCAAATGTTGATTTTATGTTTGGATTAAAATTCAGAAAAGGTCTTTACTGTTGATATTATGTTGTCTAGTATTGTAAGAGGTGGTAGTATGGGAGGGTTTCTCCTAAAGTCTATCACCATTTCTACGGTTTTGAGTGTGTTCAGTTCCAGATTGTTTCGGTTACACCATGAGGCAAGTTGTACAACCTCCTGTCTGAATGCTGATTTGTCATTGTCTCAAATAAGACCAATTACTGTTGTATCATCTGCAAACTTCAGTATTTTAACAGATGGATCATTTGAGATGCAGTCATTGGTATATAGGGTACATAGAAACCACTTCCCATAAGTCCATATATCTGTAATATGGTTTTTAAAAATGTAGTTGGGGTATGCCAAGGCTTTTCATTTTCCAAATTGATATATTGACGGCTGTGAATATGGAGTATATAGTTGAAAACATTGGCCTATTTTGCTCTGTACCACCAGTAGAGAGCCTGTAAGTCAATTTTTCTTAGTTTCAGCAGCTTTAAGATATTTAAGTCACTGACACTGAGAAACACTAGGCTAGCCCATCAATCTTCAGACCTGCAAACTGTACCATTCTATATCCCCATTAATCAATGCCTATATGTCCCCTGACCTCAGAACTAATTGGTCTTACATAAGCCAAAGAAGACATTGAGTATGCTTTGGTTAATGAGAAAGTACTAGATCTATTGTATCTTTAGTGTATTCTTTAATTTTTGACAAGAATTAGTTGTTGATGTTGTTCAGCTACCCAAATTAGGGGTGTCAAACTCAATTTCATTAAGGGCCACATCAGGGTTGTGTTTGACCTCGGTGGTCTGGGGTAGGCATAGCCAAGGGCATCATTTGTGGGCGCCTGTTGTGACTTGAGTGCTCTGCCAGCAGAAATTGGCTCCTGAGCTCTGTTTTTGGCTGCGATGGCTCCTGCATCCCTCTGCCAGTGAAAACGGAGCTCGGGAGGGCCTCCCAAGCTCCATTTTCGCTGGCAGAAACACCGTGGGCCAGTCATTCACTTTTCCATGGCAGCCCATGGGTCAGATCTAAGCACCCTGTCAGCCGGCTCTGGCTCCCGGGCCTTGAGTTTGACACTCCTGGCCTAAATCATATCTGACTCTATGTGACCACATAGTTCACAGCTTGCCAGGCCCTCCTATTCTCCATTGTCTCCTGGAGTTTGCAGAAATTCATGTTCATTGCATCGATGACACTATTGAACCATCTCATCATCTATTATCACTTTATCCTTTTGCCTTCAATCTTTCCCAATATCAGTTTTTTTATAGGGCTACAGTTGCCCAAATGAAATTTGGTGAAGTCTGGTGAAGCAGCAGGTGAAGAGAGCTTATGCTCAAATGTGGCTTATGCTCAAATGTGTGCACCAGATACAACCATTCCTTGAATAGACTTTGAAGATTACTAGATTACTATAATGCACTTTAGTTTTCTCAAGATCTCCAGGTGCCTAATTGCAAATTGGCCAGACCTAGATAAGCATATTATGCTCAGCTTGTGTACAGGTAGCCCTCAATTTACAACTATTCATTTAGTCACTGTCTGAAGTTACAACGGCACTGAAAAAAGTGACTTATAACCATTTTTCATACGACCATTGAAGCATCTCGTTATTTGATCAGAATTTGGACTCTTGGCAACTGGCATGCATTTATGACTGTTGCGGTGTCCTGGGGTCATGTGATCACATTTTGCAACCTTCTGACCAGCAAAGTCAATGGGGAAACAAGGTACACTTACTTAACCATGTTAATTATCTTAATGACTGCAGTGATTCATTTACTGTGGCAAGAAATGTTGTAAAATGGTGCAAAATTCACTTAACAACTGTCTTGCTTAGCATTGGACATTTTGGACTCAATTGTGGTCGTAAATCCAGAACTACATAGTATGCCATTAGATTTTTGGTACTACTCAAAGGACTTATTAAAATCCTGATATAATTCCAGTTTTTGATTCTAAAAGAACTGCCTTCTCCAAGTATGCTGACTGGGAAATTCTGGGCCTCAAAGTCCCCCACATCTTTAAGTTGTTATATTTGACAAACACTGCTTTAGGGAAGGTCTGTTAATGGATCCTCTGTTCCTGGATTGATTGAGAAATGGCAGTATAAAAGCAAGGTTTCTCTGTAGGTGTGCTGACTTTGTCTTTTCCCTTTGAAACGAATCTTTGTAAAATAGGTTGAAGGAAGGTTAGCTGCTGTTGTCTCTGAAGATTATAATTTTCTGCTTTAGCTGTTATTAGGTGACTGGCTGACTGACTTTTATCTTGATTTTATAGTTTGAATTTATTGATGTGGTTCTGTAAGCCACCTAGAATGGTGGAAAGGATGGCATATAAATGAGTAAAAATGAATGTAAGTTGCATTCTGAATAAGGTAAAAATCCCATTTGTAACCACAACCACTTTTGTTTCTGACTCTCTTGTTGATTGACTTTGCTTCACTGTTTGCTACACTGTTAAACTGAGGGATAATGCAAACATGGCCACATACTCTTCAACATGTAGATGCTGTATAATGCATCTATTTTGTTGATGTTTTGAGTAGCTTAATATCTCCCTCCCTCCCTCTCTCTCTCTCTCTCTATGTATGTATGTATGTATGTATGTATTTATGTATATATATGTGTGTGTGTGTGTATCAATCTATACACATTTCTTCAAGCTATCTTTTTTGTATTAATGTAATTGATAATCAGAAAGCTGTGGTGACACAGTGGTTAGAATGCAGTACTGCAGTTACTTCTGCTGACTGCCACTGCAAGCAGTTTGGCAGTTCAAATCTCACCAGGCTTAAGATTGACTCAGCAGTCCATTCTATTTGGAGGTCAGTAAAATGAGGACCCAGATTTTGGGGGGCAATATGCTGACTTTGTAAACTGCTTAGTGAGGGTATAAAGCACTGTGAAGTGGTATACAAGTCTAAGTGCTATTGTTATTGCAATCAAACCTGAATAGTAACATTTCAGCATGAAAGTGAGAGCTTTATGTTTGAAAATCGTTGAAGAAAAAATGGAAAACATTAATAAAATTTAGCAAAATAGTAGAGGAAGACAGCACTGATCATTTTCAAATATTTATTCCAGGACCTGGGAACTAGTTTTATTATTTGCATATGTTGTTTAATTTTATACTTATTAAAATATGCATTGAATTTTTTTCTTCAGCCAAAATAGCATATAATTAATACCGGCTTTTGGATGTTACAATAATTAGTGCCCTGGGTTATAAAATGTACCTATCAGTAATGAATCTACCGGTATGTACCACACTTATATTTGGTTGGCCAATTATATTTTGCAAAGCACAGCATGTATTTGTATGATGTAGTTTGGAAAGCAGATTAAGTAATATCGTAGTAGATTTAATAAAGATTAATTCATATAGGAATAGAACTATTGTATACAGACAATGCATATACCATTACTATGAACCTAAAGCAATATAATTTATAATTGCAACATAATCCTTTTGAGTCAATGTCAGCATATGGGATGTGCCTTCTAATTGCTAATTAGTGAGATATAGGCAATAATATATATGCAAAATAGCCTCCATAATAGATTCTGGCATACATTGAACAACATGATCATGGTTGGATAAAATTGGGTTTTGGTTTTATTATGCTTATGGAATGCAGATCAAAATGTGCCAGTTCATCTCAGTACTGCCCTAATTATTATCAGGGAATGTTGTATTGATCATGGGTATAACTAGAGCCAGAAACCAAACTACACTTTCTCCATCTTACAAAGAAATGTTGTATCAAAACTTAACTAAAGTTTTAATATGTATCAGTATCTGTGTTGTCTTGTAATAACAGCCATGGCATGTAAAAGATTATGACTCAGAATGCCAGAGGAGTAAATGTTAAAAAATACAAATTAATGAAGAAAATAAAAAGAAATGCATAGCGTGCCTATGAAATTAAGTGAGAGGAGAATAAATATGAAAATGTTCTGATTTTGTGTGGTGTAGTGGATAAATATATGTGGAAAATAGAATGTGTAGACTTAATTATGAATGAAAGGGCTAAAAGATAGCACAAGATATGAATTGGCATTAATTAGATTACTTTGATATGTATGAAAGAAGGAATTGATAAATTAGTGAGGGTTGTATGTTTTGCTCCAGTAAGCCGTGGTAATCAGTTTTGAGAAAATAACAACACTCTTGAGTATATACAGTCCAGTCCAGAGAAAAAATATTGAATTAGATGAAATGAATGGATGTATGGCATAGAGATGAAAAGTTACACAAAAATTGATTCGCCATTCAAAAACAAATGGGAATGGAAAGTAGTTTTGAATATTTCCCTAGGGAAAGATATTTTATGGAATAAGTTGTTAAGAATAAGTTTGTTCATACAACTTACATACGTACATACATATATACATACATATGAGAAATCAACTGAAACCATAATTGAATTATGGTAAATCAATTTAACTGTTAATAATGAAAGATTGGGACTGTGAATGAATGAAGTAAGAGAAACATCCTTCATTAAAGATGATAAGTTAGGATGATAAGAGACGGACAGACCATTGGGTTAAATAAATGGAATATTTTTTTTATTTATGAAGTAAATAAAAAGATATAAAAGTGAAATACTGAGTCGAATAATTTCCCAGCAGAATAAATGAATGAATGTAAAGTGGATGTTTAAAAAAAGGATATAGATGGTGCTTGGAATAGAATGATTAATTATAGAGTACCAGAGAATTGTCTAGGTTTATGCTAATAGGAAGGAAGAAAAAAGATGCTTAATGGTATAATGGACTGAAAGAGACTACATGCCTATTTGCATGTGTTTATGGTATGTTTACAAAAAAATGAGAATGATTAGCAAAAGATTCCAGCACTGACAGGGAATATGACAAGGATTTGCAGTGTCTCTTTGACTATTAAATGTTTGTATTCATAAATATAAAAACAAGGTTTGAGATAAATTTAGCAAGATAGAGTTAGCTATATAGTTTTCTATATGGATAATTCCTTTGTCAAGGAAACATATTTCTAGAGAATATTACATATGTTGAATGAGGTTGTGTAGAGCAGTGGTCCCCAAACTTGTGAGCACCAGAAACTGGTTCTGTGGAGAGAGGTTCTCCGTGGGCTGGAGGGATGTGTGTGTGGTTTCATGTGCTGCCTTTATACTGCGGATGGGGCTTTGCTTGTTTGTGCTGCATGGTTTCTGGCATCCCGCGACCTGGTGCTGGTCTGTGGACTGGAGATTAGGGATCCTGGTATAGAATATCATACTTAATGTATCAAACAATTATGTTTGACAGAAAAAATGAATGGAGAGAAAAGTGAAGATGGGAAAATACGTAATTTTTTCATGAACAAATGCTGGTAGAATGTTGGAGGGTAGGATATGAAATGTTCTAAGGAAGAAGTATGTTGATGTGATTAGGTGATAAACAGAATGATTAGGAACAAATCAAAGAAATACATTAAAGAAGACTGACTAGAGCAAGACAATGGGAAGTCTGAGAAAGTTGGTTTGAGTTGGACTGAGGTGATCCTCACAAAGGGAGAAACAAGATGATTAAAGAAAAAGCATCAAGAATACAAATTGCAGGCATTTGTAGATGATATGGTATTTTTTATAGAGGAACCAATTGAAACAGGTCAAGAATTATTGAAAGAGTTAGAGCAATTTGGGAAAGTTGCAGGACTTAATTAATAGGGAAAAGACTAAATTAATAACTAAGAATTTAACAGAAACACAGAAATTAAAAGTGGAAAAGACAATGGGACTACAAGTGGTAAAAAAAATTAAATATTTAGGAATTTGGCTGACGGCCCACTGTAAAACTCTAATGGAAGATAACTATAATAAATTGTTACAACAAGTAAAAAAAGACTTAGAGATATGGGCCAAACTGCAAAACTCTCTATTAGGGAGGATTGCTACTATTAAAATGAACATTCTTCCTAAACTTATTTATTTATTTCAAACAATACCAATAAAAATACATAAAAATTATTTTGTGGAACTTAACAGGATAACCACCAAATTTATTTGGCAAGGAAAGAAACCGAGGATAAAATTAAAGGCGATGCAAGATATGAAGAGTAGAGGGGGTATGGCACTACCAATTTGGGAAATATATCATAGTGCAGCCTCCTTACTTTGGCTGAAAGAGTGGGTAAATTTGTCGAATAAAAGAATTTTATTTCTAGAAGGCCACGATTTACAGAGGGGTGGCATGCATTTTTATGGGATATCGGAAAAACTAAACAGAATTATTTCCACAGACACATAATTAGACTCTTTATTGGCTACTTGGAATAAAATAAAATAAAAAAACATTATTTAAAAATCCCAATTTGGATCTCAATGATGGAGGCGATGATACACCCAAACAATTTGGATCTTGATAAGATGATAAAATACAAGGACCTCCTAGATGCGCAAGGAACTTTGAAATCACGGCAAGACCTCCAAGAACAAGGGCTAAGAGTAGATTGGTGGGTTTATTTGCAAATCCAAAATAGATACAGACAAGATAAAAAAAACTTTGGAATCTATGGTAATCTACAACAATTAGATAAAATCTTATTAGGCCCTGATAAAAAAAATATAACCAAATTTTATAATTACCTCTTAGAGATAGAATTAGAAGAAGTAGTCAAAGGCAACATGATAGCTTGGAGTAGAAATATAGGACATAGTATTACATTATTAAAATGGGAAAAGATCTGGATTAGGAATAATAAAATTACAAAATCAGCAACATATAAGAAAATGCCTATAAAATGTTTTATAGATGGCATCTCTCACCTTCGAGAATAGCAAAGATGTCTCCTAACATGAATCCGAACTGTTGGCAGTGTAAAAAGAAATATAGAACATTCTTTTACATGTGGTGGTCCTGCTCTGAAGCCCAAAGATATTGGTGTAGAATTAAAAAATGGTTAGAGGAAATAACAATGGAACAAATTGAATTAAAACCAGAATTCTTTCTATTAGGAATATTTAATAAACAATTTTCTAAAAAAGCTAAATATATAATATTACATATTCTCATTGCAGCTAGATTAATTTTTGCACAATGTTGGAAACAACCTGATATTCCAACAGAGGAAATGATCATTCAGAAGATAGCAGCTTGTGCAGAGATGGATAAATTAACGTTAGCACTTAAGGATAAAGAATCATCAGAGTATTATAAGAGCTGGGAATGCTGGTATAACTGGGTAGAACAAAAATAAAAAGTACAGTAGTAAATATGGTTAAAGTGCAAAAGTGGTAGTAGCTATATATTCGCACTAAGATGTATTTGGAAATATGACACCAATAATGATAACAAATAAGGAATCACAGACTGTTGATAATGGAATAGTTTTATATATATGTGTGTGTGTGTGTGTGTGTGTGTGTGTGTGTACATATATATATATTCCCTTTTTGTGTGTGTTGTGTATGTGTTTGTTTTTTTTAGCTGTATAATTAATAAAGTTTGTTTAAAAGAAAAAAAAGAAAAAAAAAAGAAAAAGCGTCAACTGAGCAGCAGCAAAAAAAGCATTATCTTTTACATTTTCATGAAACAACACAAGTCTTTAGATCTGGCAAATGAACTAGCAATTAGACAAAAGTAAAAAGATCACCGGAGACAGAGTACATTTTTATTCTAACAGTAAATTAAATTAAGCTGTCTCTCTCATTTTAATAGTACATTAAGGTAAATTTTCTGATAGATGTGAGTAAGATGACTTTTATAATATTAGTTTTAGATTTATTTATTTACTTATTGTTTCTTTGGCAGATACAAGATGGAATATTTTTGTTCAATATTACTAATTTCCATTAGTTTTCTACATTCCGAAGCACTACATGACAATGGAACTTCATCACATAATGAAACGACAACAGGTAGGGAAAACTTCAATTTTGATTATTTGATATGGTGTTAATCTATATATTTTTCTTTCCAAACTTATTAGTCTTTAATTCCCATGTTTTCTAGCAAGCATAAACATTCAGATATGTACCGGAGGTTTTAATGATAATACACTAAGAAACACAATTTAGGTTATATGTTTGAGTATATATAAAATGCAGTTAGATAATGAACAAAATGCTTTAAACCCAAAGTTACAATTTCTATCAATGACTAATTAGATTCAGTAATGAGTATGATAAATTAGAGTGTCTAAAGACCTGGAAATAGTATTTTAATAATGTTTTAGCTATTTTTAAGCCACCCGGTTGTGCCAGTTTATCTTTACTGGAAAGAATGTCTGATATGTATGATTTAACTTTCATAAAATAGTCTTCATAATTCAGAAAATATTAATATTTTCATTAAAATATTAATGGTAGATATGAAAATCTATCCCATGTTAGTTTTAGATTTATTCAAGTCATGGTTTGATGAAGATCTAGGTTAGTTAACATTACAGAGCTTAGTTAGCCAATAATGATGATTAGTTCAAAAATTAGTACTTGATTTTTTTAAAAAAGTTATAAATCTATTTTAAAATGAAAAAAAAAAAACCAGAAGCCATGTTATAATTGGTACGATAGGTCAAATGGTCATGGTTATGAACCTTTCAGCACAATAATCTATTTTCTGAAGGGTTAAGTTGCATCTAGATCAATTACTTCTAAAGATTGATCATTTTGAAGCATTTCCTCATTTTGTAATGAACTAAATCAGGGGTGTCAAACTTGCAGCATCACGTCATCACATGATGTATTGCGACTTTTTTCCCCTTCGGTAAACCAAGAGTGGGTGTGGCCAGCATGTGACGCATTCAGCCTGCCGGCCGCAAGTTTAACACTCCTGAACAAATGATTCAGTCGTGCTAAAACGATCCTAAAAGCATATTAGTCTTTCATAATCCTAGGAGATATTCACATTGATCCTCCAGTAATAACATAGTAAGGCATTCAGAAAGGATTTGTTTGCCTACTAAAGGCAAATCCCAACTAATGGCAAATCCCAACTGCTGTTTATTCATATAGGTCGTGCTTGCTAGATCTTGAAGAATTAGTCTCATTAAAAAAAATATATCCAGCTAATTGCTACTCAGTTATTTTTTTAATTGCAGTTAGTAAACTGTACTCTAGGTGTCTACATTTGAAATTGCTTGACTGTCTGGCTCATAATAAGTTTCAGATTAAGGAGTCACCTTGATTTTGAACATCCCGTAGTTCTACTACATTTCATGGGGAAAATGTGCATATCATCCAAAAGGAGACCAATATAACACTGCTTTCAGTTTAAAGTGATGTTTGACTTATTTCTGAGTGATGGGCTTTGCATCAAACTGGCAGCCTCTGACTGAATGGAAGCATATGAAGATGGATATCAGCATATCAGGATGACTCTTGGTGCTAATTCCCAATGAAAAATGAGCGAAGAATTGTTATCTATTTCTTCCTCTCCTTTTTAATTTTTATACGCTCCATAGTAAGTTCTAAAAATACACTCAATTCCATCCCTAAAATTGCCTAATGAACCTTTCTCAGTTCTCCATTATGCAGATTTGCTCCAAACTCTCGAGTGAAGCTAAGTAACTTTCAGATTGCATTGCATTGTATTTTGAAGAGGAAAGACTTGTTGTAATTACTCTAAATAGTGGTCTTCAGTAAAAGTCATCGTTGTAAAATAAATAATACTAGTATCCAACAAATTTAAGATTTTTAAATTTCTAGGAATAATCTTTCAGGCATTTGAAATTTTGGAAAGAATAATGAAAAGCTCCTAGCTCATGAACCTGCCAATGCAATCCTGTATTTTGCAGGCAGTAGACAAAAGTAACTATGGACCCACTGCTCTTAATATCTCTAGAGCTAAAATGATTAGCTTTCTGTAGTAGGCTAGCTCACAGAATTCTTTGATAAAGATATCATGGCCACTGAAGGAGTCTATTTTTGAGCATCCTAGAACATTCCCAAATCTTTGTTGTCTTTAGAGTGAGGCCTTACTTCAGGGGTGTCAAACTCATGTCATCACAGTGGCATCATGTGACATAACAGGATTTTTCCCCCTTCACTAAACCAGACGTAAGCGTGGCCAGCGCGTGACACATCCGGACCATGGCTGTGAATTTTGACAGCCCTGCCTTACTTCAACAAACTAAATATATTTCAATAGAAAGCTCTTTGGCTGTTCTGACTGTCCTGGATGGTTTTTACTTAGCTTGAAAAAATGGTATTGAACTCAATTTAGGAAATTATGGCCTCTCAGTTCAATAGCTAAATTCATCAAGATTAGAGCAGCCAACCTAGAAATGAAAGCCAATGAATATATACCTGGTTCATAGTAGGGTGGTAGATGGAAGACCTTTTAGCCCAGCAGATTATGTGACAAAAATTCTGAGTATATCACAGCAAAGAACTTCCTCTTTGGCAAGACCTATGTCCCTCCCTTCTGTTCTATCTGAAGGGTGATACTTAATCCAAGATTAACTACTTCCTTACCAGCAGGGTGAAATTGAGTCTATTACTTGTTTTTTATTGTGTTGCCCTTTTGATACAGCTTGACATTTAAATATAATAGTTCTCTGTTGTCAAATTGTTCTGGCTACTCTACATAGAAAAATGTCCTTCCTTTACCTGATATGTATTCAGAGGCACTCAAGAGAATAAGCCAGTTTTGTTGATTTGTTAGTATCATTAGAACACCAGTGGTTTAGATATTAAACAATTGTATATTACCTTCTGGGTAAAATGGACTTGCTTTGATTGTTGTATGAGTTGGACATATTTTGTTTTTTGTTTTTATCATTGCATTATTTTATTGTTCTATGTGGTTTACCTGTGAACTAAGATAGCATGTGCTGCTTTATTAACCGTTCATTTAAGTTGCATGGAAAACAATAGGATGATATTTCCACTAACAGCATAGAACTGCTACAAAATTGGAGTATTTTTGTAAACCATCTACAGTAGCCTAGTTAGCAGCATTTTAAATTGAAAGAATGACTGCTCATAAAACCTTTTTAAAAACGTAGTTAGATATAAGATTCAGAGCCTTTATATTTAACCAAAAGTTTCAAACCTTCAATATTTGATAATATTGTATGCTAGAAAGGCAACAGTTAAGCTATTTTTATTCAGTTCCATCCAATGGTGGGATTCCAAATTGCGCGCTACTGGTTTTGCACGCTTCAATTGTGCTGCACTCAAAGATCACTTTCCTCATGCATGCAGCATTCAAAGATCCCTGCACATGGGGACAGCACTCAAAGATCACTTTGCTTAGGTGCACAGAACTCAAAGATTGCATTTGGTGAGGTGAGCTGTTTTTTAGCTCAGCTGAGGTGCGGCAATATACTTTGTCACGCAAATCAGCTGAGCTAAAAATCAATGGAATGTAGGATGGGAAAGGACAGGGGGTGGGTGGCTGGGCCAGTCAGAGGTGGTATTTGCCAGTTCTCCAAACTGGTCAAAATTTCTGCTACTGGTACGCCAGAATTGGTCCAAACCGGCTGAATACCATCTCTGGTTCCATTTACAGTAATCATTTTAAAGATTTTAATTTAATAGTGTTTAATTTGAATACAAAACAGCTGGCATTTTTTATTCTACATATAAACCTCTATATTAGAGTAATTTTTAAATAAATGTATTACATATTAGGATTACATATTAGCCTCCAGCAGTGATTTCTCCTGCCACGCTTCTGTCGATGCCCAAAAGTACATAAGCCCAACATATCTCTTGTACAAGAAGGAGTGGTAGAGCCTAGAGGCGAAGTCAAGAGAGGAATCACGCTGGAGTCATTACATTCCACAAACAGTTCAAATCCAGCCCCTCTTGAATTATGTTCTCTTATCTAGAGGCAATTTAGTGCTGACTGTTAGTGGATTAGCTCTTGTGAGTAAGCATATACAGTAAATCAGCTTAACTGGAACATAAGACATGATCCTGATTCTTCACACCTGACTGACACCAACATATAATATTGTCAAAGAAATAAAATTCACACGAGAAGAAGAAAACAGCAACATATTAGCCTTCTTGGATATCCTATCAGCAAAGGAAACAATGCCAAATTAGAAATGCATTCAAAAACAACTCACTCTTACAAATTCCTCCATACCAAAATAGCAATCTAATGTCTCACAAGAGAAGCTGAGCAAGAACATTATTCAGACAAATACAAATTCACTACGGCAACTCAGAACACCAGAAAAAGGAAACAATCCAACAAAATGGATACCTATGCAATTTTTTCAAAAAATGCCTGATCACTCAATCTACTGAAGCACAACCAACACAACATATGGAAAAGATAATATTATCATGCATCAAAAGCTTCTTGTAAATAACAGATGATTACAACCATACAACATCACCATAACACACAACTATTGTACATTGCCCAAAACCCCGTTCTGAGGGGAATGGGCTGGTTGGCCCCCATGAAAGCCGTCCCCCAACTGCTAACCTCCCACCTTGGAACTTCTATATTTTTGAAATTTTATGTTATTTTATAATTTTATAAAAGTAATCTTAAATTATTCTCTTTCTAATGCTTTATTTTATTTTATTATATTGTACATCTCCCAGAACTCCTCTCTGAGGGAGATGGGTGGTTAAGAAATATGAAATATAAATAAAGTAAAAAGGAAGCAGACTACACATCCTCTCCAGGAGCCAGATAAGAAGAGATTAATACCAGACAAATCTCTATCTATCTGAAAACATCAATATAATCAAGAAACTATTAAGGAAAAAAATCATACCCAACCAAAATTGGCAAGGCAAATTACTGTAAACAAACAGGGAATACATCCCGTTCTCACCTACATGATGGTATTACCTCGTTGGGTAATGAAATGTCTGCAAACAAGCAAACAAGCTCAGAGAATACCAAGAACTCCATGGGACAGAAAGGTGCTACCAAATAATATAATTAGGTGAACTTTTTAAAATTTGTGCCTAATTTTTTATTATTTCCAAATGACAGGGATGAAATATGGAAAGATTTGAGCAATTTCTCGATCTTTCAGTGACTATCAAGTTTGTGATTGGAATGGAATATTCATACATAAGAACATTCGAGTTTCTTTCAACTTCATGCCATATTTATGTTGATGATTCCTGAATTTGCTAGTACCTTGAGGAATTGATGTTTTCAGTTCGTTACTTCTAAAACTCCAAAACCAAATTCATATTTTCTCCCTCCTTGAGTGGATTGTACGCCACTGATTTATGGAAGCACTAGCTATTTATTATGGAAGATAGCTTTCTTCCAGAGGGACTATAATAATTCATTAGGTTTCTCTGTGCCAAACCTAAACTTCGTAGAGGAAAAAGTTCACTTTCCTCAAAAGGTGACTTCCAGGTATGCTGTAAGAAGCAGCTTGGTGTAGTGATTAGGACATCAGGCCAGAACCTGGAGACCATGAGTTTAACTTGCCTTAGGCACAAAGCAAGCTGGGTGTCCTTGGGCCACTCTCTTTCAGCTTCTAGGCAATAGACAAACCTTGACCAAAAACTGCAGTTGCCAGGAGTCAACAACTGACTCAGAGACAAAAAAAATGTTGGGACTACAATTGGAGGAGTACGTCCTGCTTTTTAATAAACCTATTGCTGATAGGTTTGCTCTGCTTCATCTGGTAAAGAAAATTATTTTTTAACAAAACTGGAATTTCTTAGAAAAAGGGAACAATAACTTGACCTCTTTGTATGATTCCTCAGGTAAGTCCCGAGATCTATCAACAACAAACTGGACATGATACTTCCTCTTGCTTCTCATGTTGTTTTATCTCCCAACTAGGTCCTTTACATTTGATTTCTCTTAGCTCCTTGCATTCAGAACATTATTCAATATATTAATTAAAATATTTGAGCTTGTTCATGGTGTTAATTACTCCAGGGACTTTGGACTAAAGCTATATAATGTCTTCTATATCAGATGTAAATGGTGTAGCAGATGTCCCTGTAATGTTTAATAAGCACATATATTACATTATATTTATGGCTCAATCAGTTTTATTTATGTTATTTTAAATTCCTTGCTTTGTTCTATTTGTATAATATTAAGGAATGTAATTTAAGTTTTATATACAGGTAGTCCTCGACTTATGATCGCAATTGAGCACAAAATTTCTGTTGTTAAGTGAGACATTTGTTAAGTGAGTTTTGCCCCATCTTGTGACCTTTCTTGGCACAGTTGTTAAGTGAATCACTGCAGTTGATAAGTTAGTAACCTGTTGTTACATGAATCTGGCTTCTCCATTGACTTTCCTTTTTCAGAAGGTCACAAAAGGTGATCGCATGACCTTGGCACCCAGAAACAGTCATAATAAATATGAACCAGTTTCCAAGTATCCATGATCCCATGATCATGGGAATGCTGCAAATGTCAAAACTTTGAAAAAACAGTTGTAAGTCACAGTGCTATTGTAACTTTGAAAAGTCACTAAACAAATTGCCATAAGTTTAGGACTACCTGTATTGGGACCCATGAAAATATACTGTATATAATATATGTAATTTCAGTTCTGAAAAGCAACTACCAAGTGTAGGGAAATGTACAACAGTGCAGCAATCGCCAACTGGTGGGCTGCAGCCCACTGGTGGGCCATGAGAAAATTTTGGTGGGCCGCAGAGAAATCTCACCCTCAGAACACCCCCCCAAATTATTCCAGGCTGCGCAGAAACACAAGGCTGCACAGCCCACATGGCTGCAGGAACCCTCCCCACCCACTCACTCCTTACCCAACAAACCTGCCTGCTAAATTGCTATTTTTCCTTTTTCTGACCATCAACTGTTCTGCTGTGTTGGGAGATTTAGATTAGTTAGAAAGCAGGAAATCTTTGGATTTCTTGCTTTCTAGCTAGTCTTTAGATCTTTGGCTCTGCTTTTAAGCACAGCCAAATCTCCCTTAGGACTGAAGGTTCTATTATTGAGTGCAGACTCACAGCAAGCAAAATTGAGAGACTGAGCTAACCGATGGCAGATAGATAGATCACTGAATGATTCTGTGAGCAACTCAATCTGCCTGCCTGCTTTGCCTGATTTTTGGTAAAAGTTGCTCATTTTTTAATAAAAAAATTCAATATTTACATACATGGTGTGTTGTGAATTAATTTTGTGAGTTTGCTTGCTAGCAAATTTTATGAGCTTGCTTGCAAGCAAATTTTATGTGACAGACTGAGCTAGCCAATGGCAGATAGATAGATTTCTGAATGAATCTGTGATTCTGTGAGCAACTCAATCTGCCTGCCTGCTTTGCCATGATTTTGGGTAAAAGTTGCTCTTTTTTATTAAAAAATCAATATTTATATAAATATTTATAATATTTACGTACAAGCCATGCCCAGCCAGTCACATGACCACCAAGCCACACCCACAGATTAGGCCATGCCCACACAACCGGTTAGTGGTCTCTGGGATTTAAAATTATGAGTTTGGTGGTCCCTGAGGTCCAAAAGATTGGCGACCCCTGCAATAGTGCATTCTCAAATTTAGGGAAAGAAAACCTCCTTTTTTTAGAATACCATTAAAAGGAAGCATGAATTCTGATACATTTTATTGACTGATATTGAAAAAGAAGCTGACTAATCCTAGCCGAGGTTACTAAAGAAGTTCTTGATGACTCTCAATTTCCACTTTACTGAATGCTAAAGAAGACATTCAGCAAATAAATACATAGCTAAAAACATCCATGTACATATGTTTCTGCTAATTACAGGCATCTTGTCATGATCAGAAATACTGCGTGAGGAAAGAAGGGGGCATATCTTTATTGCCAGAACAAGGAGTTTCCAAATTGATGGAATGTAGAGGGAATGGGGACAATGGATCCTTTTGCAGAAGAAGACTAATTATTATGAGGAACAATTGCATAACTCCTAACACATGGTAGTTTTTGAATTAGAATCACTCCCAGCTATGCTCCAGTGAAATTATGTGGAACTGTTGATCATAGTTGTTTAAAGCCAGTGAGGAAAATGAGAACACTACACTTCTTTGAGATATTTGAGTCTGTTTTTCTCTGCAGGCTAAGGTTGAACCTGATTTGAAAATTTATCATATGTGGCTTGAAATATTAGATCAAATTTTGCAATATATTATCTTGGTATAATAATTTTATTTACCTAAATTTTTAAAGCACGAGGGAGGTGATATGGACATTCACCTTAAATTATTCTTTTTTAATTATCTACATGTTTTAACTGTAGTTATTTGAGCTGTACAAGGACCAAGAAGATTCTTTACAAATATAAGCTGATATTTTGGCATTCCCTTCTGAGCCTTGTCGCAATATGAGTAACTAGAATATGGAGTGATTTATCTTCTCCAGTCTATTTAAATAAACACTTGGCTGAGTTCGGTGACAGTTTTATATTTCAGTGGTAGGAAATTTGGTAGATCCAAGGGCATATGATTAATTAAACAGGAAGTGTTGGACACTGCTGTAAGCACCATTCAAACTCCAGTCGCAGCCCTGGGATGGTCTCCTTACCAATTGTTAATCTGGTAGGAAACGTGAGTTATCCAGTGGAAAATCTCACAAAAGCTGCTTTGCAAGCATTTTGATTTGCATAGAGATGGCAGCTGAAGGAGGTTGGTGAACAGTAGGTTAAATTGGTTCACTACACCTTTTCCATCTGGCCACGGGACTCTTTATTTCTTTAAATGCCAGAGAGAAAAGCTTCACTTGGCATCTGGGACCTTTCTTTTCTTTTAGCTCTGGTTAGGAGCTAATGGCAAGTATTAATATGGCGCCTCCTATCATGCTATGCCTGCCTTATCTCTATGCTTGCGAGCTTCAGGTAAGGTCAGGGATTGTGGTGGCAGAAGTTAAGGGATCCATGCAGAGTGGGATTCAACTGGTGTTGCAACCAATTCAATGAGAGTGCATTTTGTTCGTATGTGGAGCATCATCATCAGCTGTGCTGTCTGGACAGCTAACAAGCCCTGCGCGTGGATGCACAGCATTTGAAAATCCTATTCTTTCCTGCTTTTTGAACCTCAGCTGTGCCGCTGAGCAGCTGAAGTTGAAAAAGCAGGAAATAAAGGACAGCCAAGAACCTGGGCAGGCGGTTGGGCCAAACGGATGACCAGAAGGTTGTTGCAGCGAACCGATTTGGTGTCAGCTGCTCTACGGAGCTACCGATTCTATAGAACCTGGCCGAACTGGTAGCATCCCACCCCTGAATCTATGCTAGAAGCAAAGAGTGAGAGGCAAACAATAGAAAAGAGGTAGAATTTCCTTCCTTGTTCCTTGTTTCTTTTGCTACAGCAGGAGCAAACACCATCTTTCCTCATGTTGGCCTCATTTGGAAGCCACAGAAAAAGAACTGTTGGGAACAGGTAGAATTTTCTGAGTTTGATTCTCAGTTCAGTTCCTGGGGGCAAGACAAGAAATAATGAGTGGAAGATCTTTAAAGAGTGATCCAGCCTAGAACTAAGGAGAAATTTCCTGATAGTGAGAACAATTTATCAGTGCAATGACTTACCTCCAGAAGTTGTGTGTGCTGTATCATTGGAAGTTTTCAAAAAGAAATTATAGCTATTTTTCCAGAATATATGGGGTCTCCTACTTGATCAGGGGTTGGATTAGAAGACCTCCAAGGTCTCTTCCAACCCTATTATTCTATGATCTATGTTCTGTTTCTTTCCTTCTTGGAGAAAGGCATAACACCAGGTGTACATGGAAAACCCTAAAACAGCTATCATGGGAGGACATACCAGTCACAAAATGGTCACAAAAATAACTACAAATAACTTTTTAAAATGGTAGCCAAATTTGAACCAAACATTTCCAAACTACTCATACTTAGAAGACCCAAAAAATCATATGTCTAAAGTTTGGGAAACTAACTATGGCATAATAATTATTTCAGGAGCAGTAAAATATTAAGAACAGGAATAATGAAATATTCAATTACTGTTTGATTGGATTTATAAAGCTACTTCTGGAAATGCTTTAACATCAACATATTGATGCTGAATGTGACAGAGTTATCTGTTTGCTATTCTGGTTTATCTTTCTGTAACTAACAAAATAGTAGTTGGTAAAGAATTGATATAGATTTTTCTCCATTGCTGCTACCTGATTTTCAGTTTGGGATGCTTGCTTATTCAGTGACCTGCTGCAGGAACAATACATTTTTCACTCCTATTGGATTAGGAATATAGAATATTAATCTTAAAACCCATGTAGTATTTCCTGGAAATAAAACCTAAAGTTAAAAACATTAAATGTAATATTTTGTTGCACAACCTAAACTCAGAATATATTCCTCCATAAAGCATTGTTTTGCGTGACTTCAATTTTCTGCTATCTGTTTTTCTTTCAGCTTCAGTTTCTATTTCTACCCAAATGTTCATGCTATCTAAGGAGGATAATTTGGTTGTATATTTCTGTTCTTTGCTTGATTTTCTCTCTGTTACACTCGGTTATATAGTTTGCACTTTTATTTCAATTCATCTCTTGCTTCTTTTGATTTGATCGAAGTCATGCAAAATAATTCTTAAATTTGATGGATCCCAATTCAACTGGGCAAATTTAGTATACCTTTTATTAGAGTTGCTTTGTTACTATTCTTGTCTTTTGTATCTTGGCGAGGGACGAAGAGTGTAAACTAATTTTGAGAACACCATTTCCTTATGTTGTATTACCTTTAAAACAGGAAGTCTACAAAGTGTATTGTCATTTAAAGCGTAGTATAGGTTGGGAAATTTATGAATGCAAAGTTTGCATACAATTGGCAGATTTTTTTTTTTTTCAAATTTACACTTAGCATATTTTTAGTAAAATAACGCTGTGGCTGAGAGGTTGAATTATAATCCCTACTTTACAAACACAAAATCCCTACTCTATAAACATTTTTATGGTGTTTTTTTTTTCAATGCTGTTCAAAAAATGGTCAGAAGTATTTTATCTCATCATTTTCATTGAGCAAGATGTTCTTTGTTGTTAGTAAAATCCTTATTAAATAATGTTAATTTTCATACAGATTTCTTTCTAGTATATAATTTGCTATGGCTTATGTAATTTGACATAATGAGGAAAATCACTGAGTAAAGACATTCACCACAGTAAACATTATTTAAGAAAGTTTCATCCCCCACAACTGTGAAATTAGTGTTTACTGACAAAATTACAGCCAACATAAGAACTCTGAGAAGCAAGAGAGTTATTATGCTGAGGAAAAACTGACAATGCACGAAAACTTTTTTTTCAACTTCATATTTAAGCCGAATTCCTCTAATAAGCATTATTTATGGGATTGCTTAAGACAAAGATAAATAAAGGTTAAAACAAATTATTTTCTTCTGTACTTAAATATTTAGGTTGGGTTAAAAATCCTGACATACTTTGACATGAAGAGTATCTTCTGAGTTTTACCATATTTTGAAAACATACATGTTATTGTTGTGAAAAATATGTGTTATTAGTATATACTGTTTTTTATTCCTTTTGCCATAGCTCATTTTTGCTTTCTTCTTCTTGAGTTGCTATTAATATCATAAGGGATCATTTGAAATATTGAACTGCTTAAACGTTACACTACAGTCTACTTTTGTGTCATATCTACTTATGCTATCCTTTGTAGAAAAGAAGACAAATATACCATGTTTTAGTATGATACTAGAAAGAAATATTAATTCCCATTTAATTTTTTAAAATAATTTACGGGTTGTGGGTCAACTGATTATTAATAATTTTGATAAAATTGACATTTTATGGGCACTTGATTGAATATGTGACTCTTTATTTCATTCATTCAGAAACAGGGCATAGGGAATTATTGTTGTGTTCTTTTTATCCTCTAGTTAGTAGTTCTTCTATTTCCTCAACTTCCTCAGCTTGGCCTGCAATAAATAAAAACATATATTACATTGGTTGTTCAGATTTTACATGTATTCCAATAAAAGTAGAGTTGGAATGACATCTGCCATTGTACAGGTTGTCCTCAACTTACAACAGTTCATTTAATGACTGTTCAACATTACAGTAGTGTGGAAAAAAGTGCCTTAAAACCATTTTTCATACTTAAAGCCATTGCAGCAACCCCATGGTCACGCAATCAAAATTTAGATGCTTGGCAACTGACTCATATTTATGACGGTTGTAGTGTTCCGGGGTCAGGCAATCTCCTTTTGTGATCTTCTGACAAGCAAAGTCAATGGGGAAGTCAGATTCACTTACTAATTTAACAACTGCAGTGATTCATATAACAGCCATGGCAAGAAAGGTTGTAAAATGGGACAAAATTTACTTAACAACTGTCTTGCTTAGCAACAAGAATTTTGGACCCAATTTTGGCTATAAGTCAAGGACTGCTGACATATATAGTACACATAAGTTCTAATGAGAAACAAAGCTTCAAAATCTTTCTGTGCTTTAACTTGTTTCTTTAAAATATTTAAAATAATCTTCATCATAATAAATTTTCTTTATATCTGGTAGCGACAGAAGAATATTACTTACTAAATGCTGTGTATGCTTCTGCTTCACTAATTCTCTATTTGTTATCAATTGGTGATTTAGCACCAGCTCATATCATATTTCTTTTTTTTTTTTTAATTTTTAGATCCTCCAAGAGAAAATGGTCAGCCATCGCATTTACTGACTTCAGTGCTGATCCTGATTTTAGTGTTCATAATTTTAATTATTTTAGCTGGCTATTTCTTTAGGTATGTATGAATCAGACTCTTGATGTGGAACTAGTTGTTTCTTGTTACCATGTGATCTCATAAGGAAATGAAAGTTGCATAGCTGCAGCTGTGCTGTCTAGTTTCCCACATTAATCAGTGTTGTGGATGGAGGATGTTACACACCGTTTCTGTGCATCAACTACAATATAACATTTATAACTGGAGGAAAAATGATTAGAAGAACCTTCTCCAGAATTACTTGGTTTGTGAGCCACAATATAGAATATTTTTTGTAACTTATTTAGTCTCACGAGACCTATTCCGTGGTCTTCTAAATGCTTCTTATATTTATTAAGGTTCCGAAGACACAGGAAAGCGGTTGTAAATTCCACTGATAAAAAAATGCCAAATGGAATCTTAGAAGAGCAAGGTAATTATTTCTTTATTTAATTGTATATAAAGATGTACTTCTTTTTATAATATAATGTTGAAAGGGGAAACAAATAGATTTCACAGGGTTGGTTATTCAGTTGTTAGTGTATTTGAGAACTGTTACTCTTTAGAGAAGATTTGTTCACATATTGTGTTCACATATTTTTGTTCACATATTAATGTTTGCATTTACAGTATATTACAATTTGATTCAGAAAGATCTTTTTTGAAACATTGCATTGTATTAAGTTATAATGTCAGGAATTCCATTTAAATATGTGTTAGATGTAAAATTAATTTTATATGTAAATTTTCATGGACTCAATTTTGAACTGCTTGCATAAATATTTTAAATAAGTAACTAAATAACAAACATGATAAACAGAACTGTAAAAATATGAATTAACATGTAAAGGAGGAAGGTCAAAAGAAGTTTGAGTTAGTTTCTGTATGTGCTGAACACCCACATAACTTCATCATGTAAATTATACAGTACAATAACACATACATTTCTTGCATTAACAGTTTCAGTACTTTAAGACATTCTTTTTGTAAATCCAAAATAAGAAAACTTTCCAAATCATTCTTCTGGTTTATTATTTATATGTGCTCTTTAATTATTGAGACATTAGCTGGTTTCAGATGTAAATCTATTATAGAATCCTTTTCTACATCAGAATCCATTTTTCAGAAAAAAAGTATTTGAAAAAACTGTAAAGCTAGTAATTCTTGTGAAGTTTTCCATTTATGTTTAGCTGTACAGATGTGGTCTTAATTTTAAGTCTTTGTTTTAAATGTGCAATGGAAGCAAAATATACATTGCTTTTTGGCTATGCATATAGTACAGCCAGCTGGATTATTGCAATGCACACTATGTAGGACTACCCTTGAAAAGTATCCGGAAGCTTTAACTGCTACAGAATGAAGCTGTGTAAGTCATATCGGGTGCCCAATGAAGGGCGCACTTTTGCTCCATGAACTGCACTGGGTGCTAGTTTGCTTCCAGGTACAGTTCAAGGTGTTGATCATCACCTGGCATAGGCACTAGGCTACCTATAGAACTTACTTCACCGCAACAAATCAGCCCATCCCACTCAATCAAACAGGGAGGGTACTGCAGACACATCAGTCAACGAATTTCGGCTAGTTGGATCTGGGAAGAGAGCCTTCTCTGGCATTACCATTGCATTATAGAACATCTGCCCCCAGAGGTGAGGCCATGCCGTATCCTTCTGGCCTTCTGCAAAGGAGTCAAAACTTGGCTCCATGGCTTTGCTGGGAGAGGCACAGAAGACCATGCATCCATGTGGCTGACTGGCCCCATGAGAGCCCCCCCTGTCTGTGGTCATCTTGGAATTTTATGTCATAATTTTATAATTAAAAATAATATTAAATTAATTTTTACATTTTAATGTTAATTTTATATAGTGCCTATATGTTGATTAGACTGGACACAATCCAGAGCCCTTCTCTGAGAGAGGTGGGTGGTTTAGAAATATGAAATATAAATACATAAACACATACTGTGTGCTTTCATCTCCTTTTCACAGAACAGCAGAGGGTGATGCTTCTCAGACAGTCTCCTTCTGGCCCAAAGAAGTATTTTCCTATTCCAGTAGAGCTCCTGGAAGAAGAAATCCGGATAAGAGCAGCTGATGATGGGAAATTGTTTCGGGAAGAGTTTAATGTAAGTTGCCCTTATTTTATTACTTAATTTTGGTTTTCTTAAATGAAAGATTTCAAATAAAGTGAATAATTTTTTAAGGGAACAATAAAAGTTGCTTTTGTATTTATAAAGTTTCATGCTTTGGGGTTGTTCAGATATTGTATGGTCATATGCTGTGTAAACTCTTATTAATAATATTATTAACAAAATCAGAGTTTACAGGGGTCTCTGCCTTTTTTTGGAAATGAGATTTCCAATCCTATATCTTGCTGCTATTCAGCTAAGTCAGGGGTGTCAAACTTGTGTCGTCATGGCGTTGTCATGTGTTGTATTGGGATTTTTTCCCCCCCTTCACTAAACTGGGCAAGGGCGTGGTCAGCAAGTGACACATACGGCCCACAGGCTGTGAGTTAAGTGGCAAATTCATTAACATTTTCCATGTTTTACATTATCATGAGTAATAATCTATATTATTACTATCTGTAATAATATCTGATGCCTGACACCCAGAAACTCTTACATCTTACAGAATTCTTAAATTTTAGCTTTGGGAATTAGGATTATGTAAACTTCATAATGATTCCAAAACATTTAAAACCAGGTGACAAAGGAAAGATTCATATACTAAAATAATATTGAAATATGACTGCTTCTTCCTTAATGTGTTATTTGGACCCAAACATTATGGTTTTAAAACCATGGTTTAAATCTTAAACCTAATCTTTGTGGTTTATTTCAGTAAAACAGGGATGTTAGCTCTTATGTAGTTAGTCTCTCCTGTATGTTGCTTCTTTCATACTTACAGATCCTTCTTCTTTCCAGAATTATAAACTCTGCCTTTTAAAAGCCATCCAGTTTTTAATATTGTGGCAGAATATTTGATAACTACCAGCCCTAGCCAGAGAAGCCAACAGCAAACAATTGTAGGAGTTATGGGCAAAAACATCTGGAAGGCAACAGCACTTTTGCCTTCTTCTAGGATTTTTTTTTAAAGAAAAAAAATGGATAGTAAGCACTTTTTAAAGACACCTAATGGAGAAGAAAGGTAATCATAACAGCCATTTCAATCTCCCTCTCATGGAGGTTGGAAATAGTGAGGTTGAAGACCCAAAAATCTCAATGACACCAAGTTAAGAAGGGTTGATTTAAAACTTTCTAAATATAGTATCTCACTTCAGAGGTCAAATATATTTTTTGCTTCCTGCTGCATTGTGTTTTCATGGGTTATGGGGCTGGCGAATAGCTGATAGATAATCTCTCTCTGGCTTCTGAAGACCAGTTGCGTTAAAATGAACTTACCTTCAGTTCTGGTTCGATTTCAGCAGTTCTCTGATGTAGCTATGATGTTCACATGTTTACATTCATTTTAAGTTTATCTAAGTGAAAGGTTGCCAATTAATTGTAATTTGTAATTACTTTTTGTAATTTGTAATTACGATTATGTGTTTAAAATTTGCCTTTTCAAGTCTGAATTAATCTGGATATATTGAGTCGCATGGTTAAATATCTTAGGAAAATTTAGCAATACAAATCTACAATAAAAATGGTCGCGTTTAAAACGGGTATCAAAGTTGATTTTATGCTTGTTCCGTGTTTCTCAAGCAGCTTTCTGGAGAAATACTGAAATAGAAACAAGTCTTTAAAAAAAACCTTCCTTGCCTCACATAACAAAGGGAAGTTCAATTTTCCAGTTTTACACAATTTGTCTGATTATGCAAAGAAAATAAAAGTACTCAAAGGACAAAGTAATTTTTTTAAAAGCGTCCATAAAAACTCACTTCTTACTTTTATTGGAGTGAAATTAAGGAAAACCAGAGTATCAAAATAAGATATAGTATATTTAGTTTATAGTTTCTCGTGGTCAGTTTTCAGTTATTTATGTTCCTGGGTGTGTGTGTGTGAGCGAGAGAGAGAGAAAGAGACAGAGACAGAGGGAGGAAGGGAGGGAGGTGTGATGGTCTGTTTAAAGAAAAAAAATTACGAAGCCAAAGCAAGCGAACATATTGAAGCAACAAATATGACACATTTATGTTGTGGCAACAGAATGTAACCAACACAAGATACTTCCTTATTAGCTAGAAAACATTAATTCTACAGTCTGGTTTTTGCTAGTTTTCAAAGAAAAGTCTTTAGAGTGACTTAAAACATCATCTGATTTAAACCCAATGATGATTAAAACCATGATGTATTTATTTATTTATCAATCAAACTCTTAACTGTCCATCTTCCTCACAGAGGGGCTCTACATGTATAAGCTTTGTTCCCCTTATTATTTTATTAGGGTTTTTAAGCATCCATATACACCCACTTTTGTTACTGTATTTACAGTAAGAGCAAAAGGCTGATCTTCCTTCATATTGCAATAGCATATGATCAATAGAGACAGCTTCTGATCAGTTTAGCAGTAAAGTAGATTATTGTAAGTCTCCATTCATACAGCAATAGCACTTAGACTTTTATACTGCTTCACAGTGCAACTACATAGCTAAAAAGGCGTTAAGAGTTGTTAACCTAATTTTATGTAGCTTTTTCTCTGGTAATATTACACTAATAACTAGAGCATACAAAACATTTGCTAGACCAATACTCAAATACAGCTCATCAGTCTAGAACCCACATTACATATCTGATACTAACACAGTTGAGAAAGTCCAGAAATACTTCACAAGAAGAGTTCTCCACTCCTCTACTCATTGCAGAATACCTTATGCCATCAGACTCGAAATTCTAGACCTAGAAATCCTAGAACTATGCCGCCTTCGGTCCAATCTAAGTATAGTATATAAAATCATACATTGCAATATCCTACCTGTCAATGAATACTTCAGCTTCAACCATAACAACACAAGAGCAAACAACAGATACAAACTCAAGGTTAATCGCACCAAACTTGATTGCAGGAAATACGACTTCAGCAACAGAGTGGTCAATGTCTGGAATACTCTACCTGACTCTGTGGTTTCTTCCCCAAACCCCAAAAACTTTAACCTTAGACTGTCTACTATTGACCTCACCCCTTTCCTAAGAGGTCTGTAGGGGGCGTGCATAAGCACACCAACGTGCCTACCGTTATATGTATCCATGTATTCATAACTATGTTTTTACTTATACCTATTATCTTGTAAGCAATTGACAAATAAAAATAAATAAAAAATAAATAAGCGGTTTAGAGTCAGCTTATTGCCCCCAACAATCTGGGTTCCCATTTTACTGACCCCAGAAGGATAGAAGGCTGAGTCAATCTTGAGCCGGTGAGGTTCGAACTCCTGGAGTGAGCAATGAGTTGCTCTACATTACTAACCTAATTTCTTTTCAAATCAGTTGTAGAAATGCAACATTTATTTGTAAATTAACATTTACTAGTTGTAGAAATACAACATACATTCTGCCTTGTCTTAACTTGGACTTGTGCAATTCTAAAGGTATATTCTCTCCCTGTGAGATATATATAATAATAGAGGAAGTAATCATGAGGTGCATTTTATTCCATTAAACAACCAAGAAGTATTTATAGAGTCTGATCCTCACCTGCAGTTTTTCCTAAGCTCTCGCTGAGCAAAATAGCTGTAATTTATAATTAGATGTCTCATATTTAAAGTTAACACTCTCTTGCAGCAGCTTCAAGATGTGCAAAATGTGTAAGGTCAGCTGACTTATTGTGGGTGTCATCTGAGTTGCATTTGGGAAGGAATGGACATGTTAATTCATACCTACCATCACTTCAGATCAGCTATTTTTTCTCCCAGAATTTGCTGCTTTCAATTAGCATTTTCTTTCTGAGTCCCTTTCATAACCATTCATACCTCCTCCTATTATTATTTTTTGCCATTTTCTCTCCAGGCTTCAACAGAAAGACAGCAGAGCTCCATTATTTTATCTCATGAAGAAAAAGAATCTGTGAACTCTCTCTCTCCCCCTTTCTGCCCCGTCTCTTTCCCTCTCTCCTGCTCTCTCCATTCTCTCTCTCTCTCTCTCTCTCTCTCTCTCACCCTGTCTCTCTACCCCCTCCCTCTCTTTCTCTCTCTCTGTCTCCCCCTCCTCTCCCCCCACATCTCTCCTAGCTATACTGAGTGGCCTGTGTGTTTGTTCAGATATGGAATAGCGATTGACCAGGAGCATGCTGGATGCAAATTAAATCTGAAATTATACACAGTAAAAAATTTTTTTGACAGAATTGCATTTGTTTTTTATTAATTTCAAGTCCTCAAGTTATCAATTTTAGTTCTCCCCTTTTATAAGACCTAACCAGATGCAGAATCTTGGAAATATCTTTTTCTTCTTTTGAGAGATATTTCTGCTTTGGTATCTTTCTGTGTCATTTTGAATTAATTGAATTAATGTTGAATTCATATTAATTTTTGAAAATGAACTGAACTAATTCTCAGAGGGGGTCTCTGCTAAGTAGACAACAGATAACCCTCCAAAGAAAGCCAGACAGAGTTGAGAAATCAGCTTTCCTTCATTCTGGCTTCAGTGTTATGATTGGTT
Source organism: Bungarus multicinctus (assembly GCA_023653725.1). Lineage (NCBI taxonomy): Eukaryota > Metazoa > Chordata > Lepidosauria > Squamata > Elapidae > Bungarus > Bungarus multicinctus. Next base: position 67,116,463 of record CM042844.1, read on the forward strand.
GATATTTCCCTTGTTGCCTAGTGGTGACATGGATTGGCAGTAAATAAAAAGATAAAGCCAGCTCTCTTGTCTATGAAGTCTGGATTGGCTTCACTCAGGAGAACTCCATTGAGCAATGATTTGGAACTAGAGGCAGGATAAAGTTTGCAGTGACTACAGCCTGTATGGATCATGAGTAGTTCTTTAACTCAGTAATGGGAAAAGCCAGTTTTGTGTAGGAGTAAGGCATACACTCACTTGTGTAGGAGTAAGGCATCACACTCACTGTGAAAATGTGAGTTCTAGTCCTGCCTTAGTCACAAAGCCAGCTGGGTGATCTTGGGCAGGTCATTTTCTCCTAGCCCTAGAAAGTAATCAATGACAAATGTATTGTACTTCTGAAAACCCTTGCCAAAAATACTACAGGGACTTGTACAGAAAGTCTCCAAGAATCAGATATGATTGAATGGAAAAATATTATATAAATTGGGAAATTATATCATTCCACCTTATATTGTATAGATCTGGTCCCTCAAGTGTCCAGTTCTATTCTGGGTATCACACTTTTAATATTTCCAAAAACATGACAAAGAGCACCAGGGAGTTTTATCAGAGAATAAGATGCTAAGTCTTTTGAAAAATGGTCTGAAAATGGACCCTCTGTCCACAAATGATGGGTTCCCTTCACTGGATGTGCTCAAGATATAGATATATGATTGTTTATAGACAGTCATCTATGAATTTATATTCATCACTGTTTGCAATTTGCATTTATATACATGAAGCTGTACCTCTTTTGCCCCTGCATCAACTTCCCACATATGTGCAAAGGCACAAGGCTTCAATTGTGTGATTGCAATTTTTTTTGACCCTATTGAGTGTGCCATTAAAGTGCATTGTGGCAAAACCAAAGCTTTGCACAGCCTTACTAATTTCCACTTTATCAAAGAGTTACACAGGCATGATTGTATTTATAATTTCTTATTTTCAGTGCATGCTATTAAGAAGTTGAATTCTATAGTTATTACTGTTAATTCTTGCTTTCAGTTATATTTTATATTTACCAATATGAATACTTACAAACCTAAGCAAGATTATTTAACAATTTTAAGCAAAAATAGACAGCTTTTTTCAGGGTAGATTTATGATATCTGTAATACATAAGTCATTTTCAGATGAGAGGTTTATATCACATACACACACAAAAATAAAGGCCTATGTAGCTTAGCAGTAGAGTTTGTTCCTTGCTTGATGCATTTAATAATTTTTAGAATTTTAGAATTTTACATTTCAGGATGAATGTATGACAATTAATATTCTGATATAGATAATATAAAAAGTATAAAATGTATTTTAATCATCAACTCTTTTTGTTATTGGTTGCTGTTTTAAGTCAGACAATTTATATCTTCTCTAGTCATTTCCACCTGGATATTTGCAAGGAACACTTGAGATGGCAAACAAAGAAGAAAACAGAGAAAAAAACAGATACCCCAACATATTACCTTGTAAGTATTGCTGACACATATGTTTCAAAATTCTAAATAGTCCAGTATGACCAGGCAGTTGTCATGTTAAAACAACTAACAAAGATAGGCAACTGTCTTATGAGATCAAGGCTGATAAATTTAAGGTGGTATAAACATCTGTTTGTTTGTTCGTTTAATAATATTTATAAGTCACCGTAATCCTTTTTAGTCAGCATTAAGGCTTGAATATGGGATGAAAACAGAATTAGTCGAAAATAGCATTAGTGTTAGGTGGCAAGGGTTGGACACGAATGGCCCATGTCCTCTTAGCAGCTCTTGATGGCATCCTTCTGGACTAGCTCTGGGGATTGGGGATGGGCAGCGTTCTATTGTGCTTGTTCTTCCCCTTCTCTGGGTTGATACAAGTTGGTGATAATGAGGCGGAAGATATCTTATCCTCTGCACTTATTATGCGAGGTACCACAGATTCAGTGCTTTATTCTCTCCTATTCAATATCTACATGACTGCTGAGTGAGCTCACCCGTCACCATCTGGTGAGGTATTATCAGTAGCTGACAATACCCAATTATACATTTCTGCCCTTTAGCGAATTAAACAGTGCTGTTGATGTCCTATCCCAATGCCTGGAGACTATGGACCTGGAGGCTATGAGGATGTGGTTGGGGAACAACAGGCACCAACTTAACCCTAGAAAGTTTGAATGGCTCTGGTTTTTTTATAGAGTGTGTCAGTTCTGGGACTATTCTATCTTTGATACTGGGTAGATTGCACTGCACCGGACAGACCATCCTGTAGGTCTTCCTCATCCTACAGGATGAGTGTTGCACAAAGGACAGGTGGCAGTTGTGGCTAGGAAAGTCTTTGCACAGCTTTGTGTTACGTTGCAATTGTTCCTGAATCAGGGAGCTCTGCTCATGTTTACTTGTGTCCTGGGCAGACTATTGTAATGGAGGCCATTCTTAAAAAGTTTCTGGAAGCTTCAGCTGCTGCAGAATATGATAATGTGGGCAGTTATCTGTGCCCCTAGAGTGGCATATGTTACAACCTGCTCCTCCTGCTGCGTTGCCTGCTTCAGAGTTCTATTCAAGGTGCTGTTTTTATTTTTAAAGCCCTTCATGGCATGAGCCAGATATTTGAGCTGGTTGATCCGATTACATCTGCCCATCCCATGAGGTCTTGCAGAAAAAGTATGTTTTTGGCCCTTCTGCCAAAGAGTTACATCTGGTGGGACTTGGGAGATGGACCTTTTCTGCCCTGGCACCTATTCTGAGAAACGTCAGCCCTGAAGTGAGACTGGCCCTATCTCTGCTGATGGGACTTCCAGAGGTTTCTCAAATTCTGGTTGTGTCAACAGGCCAGTGGGTCACAAGGGAAGTGGTGATCTGATGAGGTTGTTCCATTGCCTGTGCTATCTGGTGGTATCTCCTAAGCTTTTAAATAACAATTGTAATTTTTCTATTTGTTCAATTTCTTAAAAAATAGCTTTTATTGTTTGATAGTATACTGCCCAGAATTACATTTCATGAGATGATGGACCATAGAAATATAATACATACATATGTACATCATCATCCCTCCATCCCTCCATCCATCATTACATACATACAGTATAAACATACAGTACATACGTGCACACATACATGCATACATACATGCATGCATACTTACCCTGTGGAGTTTGCAATTCAAAATGTATTACAAAGGAATTAAAATAGTAACACTCTCACTTATATATCTGACCCAGGATAATACACATATATTTGCATATTTAGTAAAAGAGAAATTATCAAGTGTGACATAAAAATAATAACTACAATTACTATGAAATTAGAGGAAACCTCAGAATCCATTCTCCTGGCCTAGCCAGCATCAATTCCCTAATCAAACTATCTTGCAATATTGCTTTTCTAAGTTGTTTCAGATGATACCTGCTTTTCCTCATCTTTGGTGCCAGCAAATGAACAAGCCAGTTCACTTGCAAAAATTGCATATTATTTTAAATGTAATCATTCATATTAATATAAACCAATATGTGCCTGAAGTGTGTACAATCAAAAAGAGCACTAGACTGTTAAGGAAATGCATCTGTTGCTTTTCTAGAAGGCTGTCATGTTGCATGCCACATAGCTGGTAATTTCACACTGTTGAAAGATAATTTCTTTTAAAATTCTAATCTGATGCTGAAATCTTCTTGGCTTGTTGCCCAGCAACTTAATTCATTCATTTCTGGGGATTATATAGGAAATCAAATTTCCAGAAACTTCTTGTAGAATTAAGTGAAGTTTTTCAATTACAGGCAAAAGGAAGTACTTTTTCATAAACTTTAGGACCTGGATAGATTCCAGAGACACCTTGGTGTTTTCTCTGAGGATATAGTTGTAGTTCAGGTAGAATAGGTAGATAGCTGAAGTCCTGAATTGGATTGCTCCTTTGCAGTCTCTCCTTATATATTCCTCCTGCAGTTCACCTCAGTTCTACAAGGAGTTGCAGGAGATGAAATTCCAGAAGAGATGTCTGAAACACTAGTGGTGGAAGATTAGAAGCAAGTCTGATTGAACCTGAATAAGAGTCAATATGCTGTTTTAAGGACTATTCTTGCTATCTGACAGATAAAATCATTCAGATTTATTCAGAGTTGGACTCCAGTTGGACAGGGATTAGGATATAGGATTTATATGGCTGTGACTGCTGAAGAAGTGGACTGGGTCCCCGGAACTCTGAGCGCAGCTATCTATCTGTTCATTAGATTCATGTTTTTCCTGGTTGGTCAGAGGCCCAGAAGGTGACCTGTAATTGGGTCCATGCAGTAGTATTTGCTTTTTTGAGGGAGAGTGTCTTCCTGTAGTATGCCTTTTTCCTCAAGAAACCATCAAAGCCCTGGACAGTTTCTGCCCAGTCTCCAGCTTTTAATTTTTCATCATTAGTGTTCCAGGCATCTCTTCTGGCACTTCATCTCTTGCAGCTCTTTGGAGAACCACGGTATACTTGTCGATGTATACTTCAAGCTCCAGAGGATCCAGGAGACAGATTGTCTGGGCCCTTTTCAGGCAGGTTACAGCACAGAGATAGTTTTGGTCATGCTTGTTGATGATCTGTGGTAAGGTTGGATGGGGATAGTGCAATCATCCTTCTGTTTCTTAATTTCTTAGTAGTTTTTGATACAGGTAATCATGGTATCTTTTTACACTGGCTGCAAGGCTTGAGTGGGGCACTATTTTGCTGTTTTTATTTTCTTTGTGGTTAGTTCAGTTAGTCCACGGCATCTCAAAATGTCAGCCTTTTGTTTATCGTCTATGGAGAAATGCTATGTGATGTCATCTGTCAGTTCAGAACTAAGTACCATCTGTGCATCAATGTAGTACATATACCCAAATATTCATCTAAATTCCAGGACAAGCAAGTGATGCTGTCAAGCTTCTGTCCCAGTGGAAGTGGAAGCTGTGCAGAACTGAATGGAAAGGAACACCCTTAGGTTAAATCCTGTACCAAACCTTTGTGCCCCCAGGGCCTGGGGATCTTCCATCTTTGGTTTTGGATGGGACTGCACTTGTTCATCAAGACTAGTATGTAATCTGAGGGTCATCTTGAATTTACAGCTCCTGCTTGAAGAGCAAATGGAAGCTCCAGCTAAGTGGATCCTTCCACAGATATATCTAGTATGCCAGTTGTACTTTTTCCTGGACTAGGAGGCCATTCATTCATGCCTTAAACATTTCACAATTGGATTACGTTAACACGCTCTATATGGGTCACCCTTGAAAGCCACTCAGAAGCTACAGTTCATTGAGAATGCAATGGCACGGGTAGTAAGAGGCATGCCTTGATATGCTCAGGTGACCCAACAGTTCCATGAGCTGTATTGGTTACTGATTGACTTGCAAATACAATTCAAGGTCCTGGTTATCAGCTGTAAAGTCCTTTATGGGCTGGGGCCTGGTTGTTGTTTGTGGGGTTGCCTATATCCAGTTCTTTTTGTCCATCCAGTGATATCAGGCACATTCAATATGCTTTGGATCCCATCATTATGCATGGTCTACTGGGACCCAGAAACTATGCCTTCTATGTTGCAGTAGCTGCCTTCAAGAATGGCAGAGGTCTGGATGGTTCCACCCTGAGATCATGCAAGAAATTATTAAATACTTAGCTGTGCTGTCAGGCTTTGGGACAGGGTAATGGTTAGATGATTTTCAAAAAGTATTTTTTGGTCAATTTGTTTATAATATATTTTTCATTGTTTTTCTTTTTTTCTTATGAGCTGCCCAGGGTTGTTGGGAATCAGGTGGACTCTATACTATATGAGCTGTGGTGGCGCAGTTGTTAGAGTGCAGTACTGCAGGCTACTTCTGCTGGCTGACTGCAGTTTGGCAATTCAAATCTCACCAGGCTCAAGGTTGACTCAGCCTTCCATCCTTCCGAGGTGGGTAAAATGAGGACCCAGATTGTTGGGGGCAAGATTCTAATTCTGTAAACTGCTTAGAGAGGGCTGTGAAGCACTGTAAAGTGGTATATGAATCTAAGTGCTATTGCTACATTCATATACCCTCACTTAACAACCATAGTTGTAAAGCCACATGAATACTTTGCTTAGCAACAACAATCTTGACAATTAAGTGAATTTTATCAATCATTAGCCAAGAATGTATCCCATTCCAAGCCATTCCAGACTTGGTCTCTTCCTGTCCCAAGCTTCAGTAATGTAGCAGGCTGCTTCTACCTTCCTATATCTCTCTATCTCCCACTCCCATCTTTACCCCTTTTCTGCGCTGTACCCCACAGTTCAGGATAGCCCCAGAACTATTTAGTTGGAAAGCCTCAATCCTCCCAGTCCATCTTCACCCTTTTTTGTTTGTTTGTTTTTTTGTTCTTGTGGCTTACGAGGCATGCCTATCCTGACTGCTGAGGTGGACTGGGTTTTATCTGCAATGGGAAAAAAAGTCAAAAGCAGTCTCTGAATGGAAGCATGCTAAAATGTTTTTTTTTTTTTCAAAAACCTAGAGCAAAGTTGGGCACAACTTGTCAGGAGTGACAGCAAAAAACAAACACATAGTGAAGATGAGGTAGGGCAGCTGTGGCTTCCCGGGATATGACAAATAACCCCAGAGCTGTGTAATGGTGATGCTGCTTGTCATCCTGCAACAGAGAGTGCTGAGTGGCCAAAGGACAAAGATGTGGGGAGATAAGTGAATGGGGCTAGTTGGAGCGCCCCTGTGGTTATTAGTGCAGGTAGACTGCCAAGCCCCCAAACTCTGATGTTACCTTTGGGGTGCTGGAACAGCATAGATTGTAAGTTCAGTTTTTCAGCACAGTTGTAACTTTGAACAGTTGCTGAATTAATGGTCACCAGTCAAGAACTACTTGCATGTATGAATATTTCAGTAAATAAGTTGATAAACATGGGATTTTCTCCTATGAAAGTATGGTGTTAACTATTGATGCTTTTCTCCTTGTATTGAACTGAGATGATAGATAATCCTACTTTGTTTTGAAAGTATTTGTTATACTCAGCCTCAGCTGTGCTTTTGTTTTGTTGTATTGACTTTATTTTGCATTTTAGTTCTTTAATTTTATTTTAAAAAAATATTTTCGTGTGCAACATCTCAGCTTGTATATGAGCAGTAGGATTCCTCTGTGTGAGCCTCATCGTTGCCTTCAATTTCTTTTTCAGCCGCTGGCATTCAGGATCAAACCAACGAGGTCTACTCATTCAGGCTCTTTTTGTAGCAGGTTTAGTTGTTAGGATTTCTTCAGGATATTACAAAGATTAGAGAATGCGTTGAAGGCTGACCGTCAGTCAGAGTAGATGACTGGATTGTTCTAGTCCAGTTGGTAGCATTCTCTGCTTTAAGGCAGTCTGATATTGCCTTACTACCAACCTGAGCCAAAATTAACCTTTTATTTTGGGTTACCTTTATGGTGAGCCATCTGTCAGCCATGTTATACGGTCTTAGATCTGAGCAGCCTCTCAATGTAATGCTTTCATGGTCATGGTCATGATGTGCCCTGAAGATGGTGTTTGATTTCGTTATACGAGGTGCAATGACAATAAAGTAAACTAAACTAAATTACAGGATGATGATCGCTATCATCACTAAAGTGTACCGTAACCTCTGAGAAGAGGTAGATTTTATCTCTAGACACACAAAACATATCCAACACACAGCTTGAATGGGTCAAGTTGTATGTGTAAGGATATGTGTAATTCTTATACTTACCTCCCATAATTTGGAGATTACCCTTAACAATTAAGGAGACTAGGAGCAGGCCAGCAGCATTACTTTTGTGGTTTCTCAAGAGCCACTGAGGATGATTATTGAAAAACTCCCCTAGGGACACTTCTGGATGAACTCATACAAAAAAGGACCCAACCTAGAATTAAAATCTCCTATGGACTGAGGGTACAATACAGATATATTGTCTAGGATAACTTCCTATGATACAGAAATATAATTTTATGTCATTTTATTCTATTTTATATATTTATGTATTAAATTATTGTATTTTATCCTCTATTGTATTTTATCCTACTCTCATTTTAAATTGTTTGTTTGGAATTTTATTGTTAATATGTGCTTAAAGCTGTACGTTGATATGGCCTATAGGCTAATCAGTATATATATTGATTATAGCTCCTCTATATTGGAGGAGCTTCTAATTGGTTTATATAGATCACAGAAAACAAATAATCATATGTGTACATGCCTATGCATTTATGCCAAGCACAGGGATGATAGGTATATCATATCAACTTGTCCATCTGACTTTGCCAAGGTTTATCGTCACAGATTTCAGTTAGCAGTGTCAAAACAAAGCCATACCAAAGGCAAGAAATGTTTTGTTTATACCAGATGATTCTAGTTAAAAATAGAGAGGGTGAAGCCACCGTACACAAGTATTTCATGCCAAGGATGACGCAAGGTATCAAATAGAATGTTTAAGATTAGCTGATGTAGTGCACTAAAAATATTTGGATAAATTTCACTATGTACCTGAAATAGATAATTTTATGTATTTAAGGGAAAGAGGGACATTCCACTATCCATTTCTTCTTCCCCAAACATCTGGTAGGACCACTACCTCTATAAAAGCTTCCTATGTGAACAGTCTGTGCGCTGTGAACAAATCTGATGTAGGTTGGTGACTTACAGGTTTTCATCTAACCTACTTCAGGATCATTCCTTCCAGCCAGCCATAAATTCTGTGCCTCCGTGGCCATTTCTGCCTTGGCTGTTGAAAGTAAGTCTTGCCTGCAGCCTTTTTTTTCAATCATAGGAATAGTGATTTGAAACCTTCCCCCAAGATTAATACTCTTATTGAAAAATAGTGAGGATTAGATTCCAGTGTTAACATCCAGAATATAATCCAGTAGTATTTATAAGTATTTGTAAAGTAGTCTAGAAATCATCCAATGGAAGAAGGCAACAAATTTAAATTAATTTAAATGTAATTAATTGTATTAATTTAGGCACAATTATCTTTATTTGTCTCCTTTATGGGAGGGTCCTACCAGATGATACTATCTTAGGTGATGACAAGATTCTCCTAGAAGTATTAAAGAATAATATTCTTTCTGTTCTTGAGATTCTAAAGAACAGTCAGTAGTGACCAAATTGATATGGTGTTGTTTTTGACCACACTAGAAGCCATGCCCAATTAGAATGGCCATGTGAAGAGCAGGGAGTAGGGAAGGATGGCATCAGCTGGCACAGTGATTCAGCCTGGATACCACAGATGGGTAACTGAGTTTGAAGAATGTAGATCTCCAAATATTGTCACCATTAAACCGGAAGCCAATGAAATTAGCACAACATGGGATTTTAATTCAGGATACCTTATGTTGCTATTAATCATTCTTTCTTACTTCCTAAGATTTTGCATTTATATTTATGATACATTGCTAAACTGAAGCTTTAAAAATCATTATTTTAGTAGCATGAATGCATGGTGTTATTCAGTATAGAACCTATAATATAAATAATCATACGTTCTTGCATCAACTTTTTTACATTAGTTTTTTTTTTCAGAAGGAAAGGAGCTTTATCCACATTTCATCCATGTTAGAGATAAACAGTTCTAACTGAGTGTTCATTTTTACAGATGATCATTCCAGAGTAACTTTAATGCAAATAGATGGATTTCAGTGTTCAGACTATATTAATGCTTCATATATAGATGTAAGTGAAATCCTTTTCTTTTTTAATTACTTATTTTCTCAAAATAACATGTTTTAAAAAGCATCTTTAATGTATATTCTTGTAAAAATAACACACAATTTTTATTTTATCATAGGGCTACAAGGAAAAGAATAAATTTATAGCTGCTCAAGGTATCTTTTGGTTTCTATTGTTTGACAGGTTTTTTTAAAAAATATTTTGTACTTTTGCTTATGCAAAACAACTTCAGAAATATTTCATTTAGTCTAAAGTAAGATTTTAAGGATTTTGTATATTGGTTTATTTATTCTGTGGATAATGAATATGCCAAAATACCTAAGTGTTTTTACTGCAGAATCTTTAGATTGAATAAGAAGTTACTGAGAATGCATGTAATTTCTTATTTATTATTGGAAAGGCAGTGGTGCATAGTATGAAAAGAAAAGGGAAAAGCATGCAATCTGTCTTGACTTCACTCTTTATATGACATTGGTATAAGAATTAGAGATACACAGAACCAAGGGAGAGTTAGTAGAGATCAGTTTGTGTGTATATGTGTGTACTTTCAAGTCAATGTTTACTTACAGGTGACTGCCTAGACAGGTTCCTGCAGTTTTCTGGCTTCCTGTTGAAAATAGGACTAAAGCTCAGTCTCTCAGTTTCTAGCCTGTTTCCTTAATCACCACCAAACTGGTTCTTAATAGGAATCAATAGAAAGTAAAAATGAAAAGTTTGGATTAGGGTTAATCTTTAATGTGGCAAATATAATTACATCATCATGTTTAGCAAAGTTATAGTTTGCAGGAAAACAATGAAGATGTAGACTTTTTTTGGGGGGGGGCAAATCCTAACTAAATAGGAGAACATCAATATATTTGAATATTTAATGTAATGTATATAATAATTTGTCTATAGAGTATCATTTTTGGTACAAGGTGTGTATGTGTGTGTCTTTAATCCAATTTTCCAATTTGAAAATATGTTCACAAGGGGTTGATGTGATTCATGAACTGTTGAGGATTATATAAATATATTTGTAGTAGATGTCAAAATTTCTTTAATTCTACTGTTTCTACCGTATTTCATTTTATTTTTTGAGTGGGACTAGGCAAGTAACTGTCCAATTATGCAAGTGTATAGATTTTTGTATCAAGATGCAAGAAGAGTGCAGTGGAACGCAAGCAGGAATTGGTTTGCTTGAGCCAATTAAACTTTATATTTCTAAGGAATGAAGGATTAGGGAGATATATCTTTACAATTAAAATTTCCTTGTGATATATTCACCTCACTAGCAAGAATAAACTTTGGATTCAGGGCTACTGCACAATTTTTCATCACTTTATACCTTAGCCTGAAGCTTCAGGAGGAACGTGTTTTAAAATAACAAAAATAGTGTAGAGTTTCTTTTATTAAAAAGAGGGATAGTTTACTTGCTGAAGATAGTGAAACATTTTTAGTGTGAAATCCCAATCCCAGTTGGCCTGTTTATTTCAATTTTAATATGTACTTTTTAAATTTGTTTTTTTTCTTTGGAGTTTCTGAATGTTGGAAACCTCTTTGAGCAGTTCTTATAGAATTTGATATTCTTTTCAATAGATAGGATGAAAAACATTTTTCTGTGCTTTGTATAGCTGTTAATTCAGTAGTTGTTTTCTATATCTAGGTCCTAAACAAGACACAGTAAATGATTTCTGGAGGATGATATGGGAACAGAAGTCAGCAACTATTGTCATGTTAACAAATGTGAAAGAGAGAAAAGAGGTAAGACACTTTAAAGTTTATTTCCCTCTAACAGGTTTGGAGCAGTCCAATAGCCCACAAAACTATTAGTAACATAACCACTTCCTATATCATCTTGTCAGTAAAATGTCAGTGTCTCTGATATAGTACAGCACTGCAGTAATTTTAATACCTGACCTTACATAATTTTTGACTATATTTTTCTTTGTCTGATATCCTGGTACTGTTTGATAGACAAAATTTACAAAAATTACAATTTCATAGCTTCAGAACTCTGTTAGTAATACATTTAAGATCCAATTTTCCTTCTACCATCATTGCTAGTATTTGAATAACATTGATATGAATATGAAATATGAAAATATCAATATGAAAATTGCATCCTGCAGCACACCTATAAGAGTAAGTAGCAGAATGATGATTTCTGATAAATGAAGCATGATTTGTTGTTGTTGCTCAAGGATGACCTTTCCTGGCACATAAAGAGAAAAAAAAAGAGTCTATGTAGGCTATATTGTTGAAAGAAATAAGAAATTACATATCTTAAACTTTTAATTCAAAACTACATTGTTCTTTTACCTTCTAAATCAGGAATGTTGAACTCGTGTCATCATGGCAGCATCACATAACATATCGCAACTTTTTCTCCTTCACTAAACCGAGCATGGGCGTGCCCAACCTGTGACGCACCCGGCCCACAGGCGGCAAGTTTGACAGCCCTGTTCTAAATAGACCCAGACTTGAAGAAATAGATCTGTAGAAAAATCAGACATAGTTGATGGTAAAGTTATAACTCAACAAATGTTAGTGCTATGTAGCACAACTTACTCTGATCTTATTTTGAATATAATTTAGAGCTATATGGTTCTGTTTAGTTTCAATTTCAGAATTGAGCTTCCTCCTTCTTCCATATAATTGCAACATAATTGTTTGTTTTTAACCTATCCGTTTGGGTGAAACATATAAAACGCTGATATGATGTGTTTGTATTTTAATATTTATATAGGACAAATGTTTCCAGTATTGGCCTGATCAAGGATGCTGGACCTATGGAAATATCAGAGTTTCTGTGGAGGACTGTATAGTTCTTGTAGATTACACCATTCGAAAGTTTTGTATTCATCCGGTATTTCATTTTCTCTTATTATTCCTATAAAATATAATCTATTGCGCACATTCTTTTTAGAATAAGGAATACTTGGAATTATATGTTTTTGTTCAAGGATTAAAAACTCAAGTTATTTAACTTTTACTTATATTTTCTTGATATTATTTTAGAACTCATGCTGAGATTTTATTTGAAATTCTATGCATACTTTGAGCCTAATGTTCTTCTAGCGCCTTTTTTTGGAGTTCCTTCTGGGAGTTCATGATTTCCAAACAAATGTAATTGATCATAGATAGCTATACTGAATTAATGCTTTCTATTAAATTCAAATTATGTTGACACCATAAGGAATCCCATAGAAATGACAATATAAATTATACCTTCTTCAATAATAATGTTTTTAGAATGTTATAAACAATAAAATGAGAGGAATAGAATCAGATGAAATAGAATTTTAAACTATGGGCAGGTACTTTTACCTGCTCTGGAACTGTATTGTGGGAAGATTTTTGAATGGCTTTAACAAATTCACAGAAATACTGTGTTTCTCACAAAATAAGGCAGGGCCTTATTTTTTTTTTGAGCCCCCCAAAAACGGCTAGGCCGTTTTTTCAGGAGTGAATTAATTTCTCTCCCCCCCCCATCAGCGGGTGGGTGGCAGCAGTGTTCCCGCTGGCACGACAACAGCAGCGGCGCCGGCGGAAATGTGGAAGCATTTCTGCCGCAGCTCGGGTGTGTGTGGAAACTCCGCACACATCCAAGCGGTGGCAGAAACTCTTTCCACGTTTCCGCTGGCATGGAAAATGTGTGCGGCTCCGCACACACCCAAGCAGCGGCAGAAACGCTTCCACATTTCCGCTGGCGCCGCTGCTGTTGTCCTGCAGGCGGAAACATGGAAAGCATTTCTGCCACCGCTCGGGTGTCACTGAGCGGCATCAGAAACGCTTCCACATTTCCACCGGAGGTGCTGCTGTTGTCATGCCGGTGGAAATGTGGAAAGCGTTTCTGCCGCCGCTTGGATGTGTGTGGAGCTGCACACACCCGAGCGGTGGCAGAAACGCTTCCATGTTTTCGTCGGCACTGTTGCTGTTGTAGTGCCGGCGGAAACATGGAAAGCATTTCTACTGCCGCTCGGGTGTCACCGAGCGGCATCAGAAACGCTTCCACGTTTCCACCGGCGCTGCTGCTGTTCTCGTGCCGGCAGGAACTGTGGAAGCCATAGAGGCAGCTCCCCCGCCCGAGAAGCAGCAGAAACGCTTCTACACTTCCTGCTGGCGCGAGAACAGTGGCAGCGCCGCGCAGGGCACTGTTAAAGGCAAGTTTCCTCCCCCGCCCTCTGCCCAGCATGTTTTAACCCCTGCCCTCCCCCCCAGCATGTTTTAATCCCCGGCCTCCCCTTCCAGCATGTTTTAAACTAGGCCTAAATTTGGGGGGAGAGGCTTAATTTCATTTCATGCCTAGAAAACATGCTGGGTCTTCTTATGTGGAGGCCGTATTGTTGGAGAAACACGGTATTATTGAATGTGATATACAGGGAGCCTTGGTGGTACAGTGGTTAAAATGCAGTATTGCAGGCAAACTCTGCCCATAGTTTGAAGTTTGATTTTGACAGGGCTCAAGATTAACTCAGCCTTCCATCTTTCCATCTTAAAATAAAAACCCAGATTGTTGGAGAGCAATATGCAAATAATGCTTACATTATAAACTGTCCAGAAAGTGTTGCAAGGCGCTATGGGACAGGGTATATAAGCCTAAATATTATTGATATATTGCTATTGTTATACTGCATTTATCATATGGTTTCCTGTGGATATCTGATTTGCCTCTGTGGGGACTTAGCTATATTAGCTTGGCTACTGATCTGATTCAACATCATGATTATTCTGACAGTATATTAAAATACAAAAATTTCAGATAATTTTTTTAAACTCGGCGTATAATATTGCTGCCTGACAAATTTAACCCGGAGAATATTCCAGGTTGGAATGTCATCGTGGAAAGATAAATCTGTGGTTGCACACACCCTCCATTTACAAATACTTTTGGTCAGTGGTGGGATTCAAAAATTTTTACTACCAGTTCTGTGGGCATGGCTTGGTGGGCATGGCAGGGGAAGGATACTGTCATTCCTACCCCACTGCAGGGGAAGGATACTGTAAAATTCCCATTCTTTTCTCACCCCACTAACCTGCTTTCCAGCTCCGTTCTCCTGGTGCAGGGCAACAAAAGAAGAACCCAGTCAATCAGCTGGGACTTGGGAGGCAGAGAATAGATGGGGGTGGGGCCAGACAGAGATGGTATTCCGAACTACTCAAAATTTCTGCTACCGGTTCTCCAGAACTGGTCAGAACCTGCTGAATACCACCTCTGCTTTTGGTGCATGATTGATTTTATATCTTCTTTAATTGTTCTTTTTAATGTGCATCATGAAGAGGAAGGAAAAAGTCAAGGAACAAGTAACTAAACTATTGCTTGACTTCATTCTAAAATATGCTTGATTGTATTCATATTTTGTTTCTGTACCTTCAGCAGGTTTCTGATGGCTGTAAAGCTCCGAGACTTGTCACTCAGCTTCATTTCACCAGCTGGCCTGATTTTGGAGTGCCTTTTACCCCTATTGGAATGCTAAAATTCCTAAAGAAAGTCAAATCATTGAATCCTGCACATGCTGGACCAATTGTGGTTCATTGTAGGTACGTATCTATGTGGAATTGAAGATGTTTATCCTTATCAGTGTCAGGATGTGAGATTAATAGGCCAGACTAATCCAAAGGATGGTCCATGAAACAAACGTTGGAAGGTGTATAAAAGACAAATAGGAACTACCTACTTTTTCATTCACAGAAATCTGGCGGTTGCAGTTGAACTAAACTTCAAGACAGTGAGCTTAAATAGAATATAAAAATACAGGAAAAATAACACTTGGAAATTACAGACTCCTGTAGACTAATTTTAGTAACTTATTTGACAGTCTTCTGCATAGTAATGTGTGGAAAGAATATTGCAGAGAAGCTGAGTTTCAAAATTCAAAAATAAAAACATGTCATTAATAAACTTTCAATTGTTCACTTAAAAAAATGAGCAGTGGCAGAATTAGAGAAAGGGAGGAAGTTTCAATGATATCATAAGCAAAAACAAGAAACTGATGTAATACATAGGAAAAGAGTCTGCCTAGCACAGGATGCCATGCTTTTTTCTTTTCAAGGAAGGCTGAAGATTATTTGCCATGACAATTTAGAAAGCAATCTGTGATAATTGTACTCCCTCTTGTGGTTGTTCAGGAGATTAAACAGGATTGTCTGTGAATATAATGAGATTTCAATGAGTTTACAAAATCCAGTAAGTTAAGTGAGTATTTGTGTAAGTAAGCAGGCAGGTAGCTAGGTAACTAAGTAAGTGTGTAAGTATGTAGATAAGTAAATAAGTATGTACGTAAATTACCAACTCACAAAATCCAATAAATAAATAAACGAACAGATTACTTACATAGTAACAAGCAGCCTGGATTAAAACAATCAAAACAATCATTCATACAAATATAACATGGGTTTTACAAATGCATCCATGAATAAATTGACCTCTAAATTGTGTACGTCCTCAACACCCTCGTATGAAACCTGTTTGAAATTAGTCCAGAAATTGGTCTAGCTATTGGCAATTTAATAAATAAATAATATTTTGCCACAATAAAGGCTCAGATATGAGCTTTCACTTGTGTTTAGCTGGATATACACTTTGTCTTTGTCCGAAGGTGCTTCAGGCATGATTTCATGTCTTATTTGTTAAATGTCTGACCTTAGAGTAAGAGACTTTGAATCTATATGTTTATATTTTTGCTGTGAGCTTTGCCTCCCAGTGAATTAGATATGCTTCTATGACTGTTGCTGGTATCCTTACTATTAATTTAAGATGTAGGTGCTGTAAAATATATAAAAAAATCAATAATATCAGAAGTAAGATATATTGTTGCAGTGTATAGTAAGATGCATTATTCCACTGTATTTTGCTGAGTTGCAACTGTGTTTTTTTTCCAAGTGCTGGTGTAGGTCGTACAGGCACATTCATAGTAATAGATGCCATGATTGACATGATGCATGCTGAACAAAAAGTCGATGTTTTCGAGTTTGTGGCAAGAATTCGTAGCCAGCGTCCACAAATGGTTCAGACAGATGTAAGTAATTCATATATACATACATACATACATACATACATACATACATACTATTTCCAGTAACTATAGTAACCTTCTTCCATAAAAATCCTTTGCATGTTCATCAATAAAAGTTATTTTTTTATTGTGAACATTTTCTTCTTCTCACTGTTAAAATCTTTCTTTGGAAATGACAGAGAAACAAAAAGAATTTGCATAGCAACTTAATTTGATATTTATATTCTGTCACAAATACGTCAAGTGTTCTTGTTCCCTAAATCAGTTGTATTTATCTGTGAAATTGTCACATATCTCATTTTCTCACTGCTGACATGATAATATCCAGGTGTTTAGAAGAATCACCATCTATTTAAATGATGTTAAAGCAGCAGCTGATCATAGCAAATAGGAGTTTTTTTAAAAAAAGTCAGAGGACAGCACTTTTTCCCACTGAAAATATTTGCCATAAAAGAATTGATACAGTCCTCTGTATATGTTCTTGTTTCTAGCTAAGACTATCAAATGGGAGATGGGAGGGATTATATTCATCTCCTTGTTAGTTTTTTGCAGCTTTTACTATATCACCTGACCTTTTTTAATTTTGTTTTTGTTACGAGAACATTCATGCTGTATTGCATTAAGTAGGTACCACTCTCGGTCTTTGAGTCACAGGTGTAGAATTTAAGATTATAGGCTACCAAGTGACCTCTAAAAGGTTTGAGTTTAACCTCTTTTGTAACTTTTGCAGAAAATTCAGCTCCTCAAAAAGCAGCTTGGAACAATGCGCACTAGGACTGGGCGTGCATGAAATATGTAGGTTGAAAACTGCCCACACCTTCAGGGCAATTAAAAATACTCTTGGCATATCAGTCCTGTCAATGAGAATATATTTATCCTGCACTTGTTGCATTGGTTTCCAATAGTTCCTGGCTCAATTCAAGGTGTGAATTATCACCTTAAAAACCTTTTGCAGGATAATACTGGGCTACATCAAGCAGTATCAAATGAAAATGAAATATATCCATCTGTTTCAGTTCTATAGAGCAGGGCTGTCAAACTCGAAGCCCACAGGCAGAATGTGTCATGTGCTGGTCACATCCACGCCTGGTTTAGCAAAGGGGGAAAAAGTCATAATACATCATGTGACGTTGCAAATTTGACATCCCTGCTATAGAGAGAGACTTTTTCAGGTCTCACCTCCTCATGAGGTTCATAGATTGTAGGCCAGATGGCAGTCTTCTAAGGGGCAGCCCCATTTCATGTAATTCCCCCTTGAATTACAAATAAACCCTATTCTAGAGGTATTTTGAAAATTAGTGAAAACAGTGCTGTTTAATTGAATGTCACCACTAATGAATCAGAATTTTATTTGATTTTTACTGCTAAATATTGTCAGCTTTATTTTATTATTTCCAAATCCAGAATATGTTTGGGCTGGGAAAGGCTATAGAGAGAGTCCTCGACCACAACAGTTCATTTAGAACTCTTCGAAGTTACAAGGGCACTGAAAAAACTGACTTATGACCATTTTTCACACTTATGACCTTTGCAGTATCCCAATGGTCACGTGATCAAAATTTGGATGCTTATATTTATGTTGGTTGCAGTGGCCGTCCCAGGGTCATGCGATCACCTTCTGCGACCTTCTGACAAGCAAAGCCAATGGGGGATCCAGACTCATTTTAATAGCCATGTTACTATATTAACAATTGCAATGAATCATTTTAACAACTGTGGGAAGAAAGGTCGTAAAATGGTCATTAACAAATGTTTCACTTAGCAACATAAATTTTGGGCTCTATTGTGGTCGTATGTTGAGGACTACCTGTACACATTGTAAAAATAAGTGAAATCTTTCGTTTTAAAACAATGTTGCTGAATTCTATTTAACTAAAAATGTTCCAAAGGTTTAGAGTGTTCTGTTTCTTTACAGATGCAGTATTCCTTCATATATCAAGCCTTACTTGAATACTACCTCTATGGCGATACAGAACTGGATGTATCCTCCTTAGAAAAACACCTGCAGCCATCAAATAGCACCACACCAAATCTTGTTAAGATAGGATTGGAAGAGGAGTTTAAAGTAAGCCTCTTAAAAATGTTATAAAATATGACAACAAAACACACTTTTAAAATGTATTTTAGTGATTGACCCCAGTGCTTCTTTTTTAATACATTACTTTTTTTCTCCTAAATTATTTATTTTTTTTGCAATATCTGTCATGTTATTTATATCTAAAATATTGTAAAATTGATGAGTTTTTTATTTCTAGGTTTTTAATTTTTTTTATTTAAACTAAGTACTGTGAAAATGAAAGCAGCATCATAAAGAAAATATTAAAACAAAAACTTCACCCAAGCAAATATTTGAAAAAGAAAAAAATGGATTGGGAGTACATAAGTACATTTATAGTGTCAAGTATGAAAAAATAGTCATGTTCAATATTCCTGTCCAAAAATACACTTGTATTGGTAAAGGAAAAATTACTCTGTTAATATAACTAACAAACATTATTTCAGTAAAACATTCTTTTAGACTTCTTATAGATGTGTGAATTTTTCAGCTAATGCTATTTCATTAAAAAAATCTTTCTCTCCCCACCCCACTGAACCAGTATAGTATAACAAACTGGCTCTTACACTTACACTTAACTTCTTATACAGCCTATAGAACAATCAACACTAAGTAGACATTATATGGTAGATATTATAAGTTTTAAATTTTCTTAATATAGAAGTATGTAACAAAGTTTCTGTGCAATTGTAATAATATGATTATGTTGATTTATCAAGCAGAATTTTTCAGAAAAAAATATGATTAAGACATTTCTGTTGAATTTGTTACTGTTCTTCTCACATTGAGTTTTTTATTTTCATTTGTAGTTACTATCTAATTTTTACTTTTGTTTTAGAAATTAACAAATGTTCGAATAATGAAAGAAAACATGAGAACTGGTAATCTGCCAGCAAATATGAAGAAAGCCAGAGTTATCCAAATAATCCCTTGTAAGAAATTAAATTGTATTTTCAAACAAATTGTATAACTTAATTAACAAAAACTTACCTGAGAATATTGTAATATTTTACAAGCAACAGCAGGTGGCATTGCAGACTGAAATATCTAAATTTTATAAAAGCCTGCTGACTATAATTTATATTACTATTGATTATAAAATATTTAGAATTTTACAAAATCTACTTCTTTTGTCCCCTAGATGATTTTAACAGAGTGATTCTTTCAATGAAACGAGGTCAAGAGTACACAGATTATATCAATGCTTCCTTTATAGATGTGAGTACTTTTCTGTACTGAAAATGCACATACTGTAAGAGATGTTAACATCTTTTCCAGAATATTTGTTTAAAATTCATCTAGAAAAGAGTATGACCTTCAGCATTACTATATGCTAATAATTTTTTTATTAATTTTAAAAAAGGAATTAGAGCCTCATATTGTTATTATAACAATAAAAAAACTTTGTATTTAAAATATCAACATAAAGAAGCAAACATCTTTGCTTTTTTATTAGAACCAAGTTTAATTTACTTTTTACTGTGGCAGGATTTGTTTTATTTAATTGAGAATAGAATTAGATAACTTTCTTTGTTGCTGCCAAACTTTTCTCTACTTTGGTGAAGAATATGTTTTTTCTTGGTGTTTCAACAATAGATGAATATCTATTACAAAATATTAAACTCATATGGTGCATTATCTCAAACTCGCATATTCTAAGCTTCATAAAATAGTATGATGCTCAGAATGTTTTGACTGAAGCCACAGAGATCTCCAAAATTTGCTATCTAATTGTATTGTTAATAGGACAAATTAGAAAAAAATGTTACGCGTGTGACTGAGAAATGATCTATATTTAATGAATTTGACATTTTAAATATATGTAAATATACACGAGAGGAATCATTTACTGCCTGGTTTCACTTATTCTATGGTTCTGATGTTTTTCTCAAAGATAAACTGTAGAAAAAAAGCCACACAGCTTGGCAGTAAACATAATAATTTGTTTGATTTTGACTTTTGTGAAACCAGCCATTGTGTTTTGTAAACTGTGGCTTCCTACCATATTGTTTAAATTTGGCCATTGTGGCTAGCTCAACAGATTATTGTTAGAAGAAATTGTGTGTTTTCTTGCTTAGTCAACATAATGGTATTCCTCTCACATCCTCCTTTCAGATGAAAGAGAGCTCATTATTTATTAATTTAACAAACCCTTGCCTTCTCTGGTGTTACACTCCAACACGTATTCTTTTCAGTCATTGTAACTGGTCCAATACAAAAGCCTCAATGAAGATTTGGGCTAAATTTGCTTAACTAATTTCTTTGATTTGTGGATCAGAGTGAATGGGAGTGGGATTGGAAGGACCTTTAGAACTTTAAAAAAAACTTCTATTCTGATAGAACTATTTAATATAAAATTCCTTTCAATCAGGAGAGAATATAGATAACAATTGTCAAAGGATGAAATATTTCTTTATGTCCAGGGCTATCGCCAAAAGGATTACTTCATTGCAACTCAAGGACCTCTTCCTCATACTGTGGAAGACTTCTGGCGAATGGTGTGGGAGTGGAAATGCCACACCATCGTTATGCTTACAGAAGTGCTGGAAAGGGAGCAAGTATGAGCATTTTGTACAGTATCTTGTAAATATTTTGTTATTAATATTTTTTTTAAAAACAGGAATATGGGAAACTCATTATACATTATTAACACTGATCTGTAAAATGTAGTGCCTCAATAGGCTTAGCACGAATTTGTCCTAGCAAATGTTTTGCAGTCCTGAGACTGTGGGTGTACAATTGATGATTTTGCTATTGATCGCTGTTGATCAAGATTTTAACTGTTCAATAAATCATGAAATCTCCTGTGAAGTAGCAAACTGGATATTCTTGAATGTAGAAATCTAATTGTCATACTTTGTGCCATAGCCAGGGTCCAAAAAAAGTCATCATAATTCAGAGGAAGTTACAATCAAATGACAGGAAATTCAGTAGGAATGAAGTGTAGTTCTGCGCTCAGATGTTAGTGATGTTTAACACTTGCAATTTCCTTATTCTGAAGGAAAGAATAAGAAGAATTCTATATATACGGTGTTCTGAAGAATTCTGTATATATGGTATTATCTTAGTTATCAGTTTGATGTGATTCTCTTTATTACTCGGATTATATAGTATACATTATTATGTACAGTATAAGTGGATGGGGAAGATTGGAATTAATTTGTAAATCACCATTCTCAGAAAATCACCATTCCCATGGTGACATAGCTTAGATAGCAACAAGAAATCTGAAAGCATCATTTGTTTTTTTTTCTGTTTCTAAATTTTACAGGAAAAATGTTTTCAGTATTGGCCATCAGAAGGTTCTGTTTCTTATGGCGAGATTACCATTGATATTAAGAATGACTTGCTTGTTGATACTATAAGCATAAGGGATTTTTTGATTACACACAACCAGGTATTCTTCATAATTTCCTTACTTCTTAAACTTTGGGTTTACTTACTGTTGTCTTAAATACATTTTATCATATTTAGAAGACTGGTAAATAGTTATGAATATCTTATTTTAACAAATGTATTATGTCAAGAATAAGCAAAAAGAGCAAATATTAGAACAGGGAAATTTTCACTGATTCTATTCAATTCTTAAATTAATGAAGAACATCCCTTAATTTATTGTTCAGATTACTGGAGAATGTTAAAAAT
Source organism: Bungarus multicinctus (assembly GCA_023653725.1). Classification (NCBI taxonomy): domain Eukaryota; kingdom Metazoa; phylum Chordata; class Lepidosauria; order Squamata; family Elapidae; genus Bungarus; species Bungarus multicinctus. The sequence goes on from CM042844.1 coordinate 67,138,800, forward strand.
GAAAACTCTGGGTGAGTGTATATGTATGTATATATACATATGCATGTATGCAGGCCGTGGCGTGTTTGGGTCTTTTCCTGTGTAAGATTGAGAGTATCTTGGCAATGTTTCGACAAGGTCCCACTCACCATCTTCAGGCTCGCATAAGCACAGCTGAATGGACCTCGTCAAAAGGTCCTGAATGACCTGAAGTGGGACCTCGTCAAAACGACGCCAAGATACTCTCAATCTTACATGGGAAAAGACCCGAACATACCAAGACCTGCATACCTATACCCGTGAAAATCTACGAAAACATACTCATGTATATATACACATACATACATATGGTATTTTTAATCTATTTTCTAATATTACATTGGGCAGTTAAGATAAAAAGGTAGTAGTTGATATAAATTGCATAATAGTAAGTTTTGCTATGTCTAATGGAGTTACTCCCAGAAAAATGGATGAGGCTTTGGTATTTAAGACTATTTCTTTCCATTACTAAAGTTATCTTAAGGTGTTGCTTTCTCACTTCTGAATAACCAGGAGAAGCAAGGCAGAGTTATTAGACAGTTTCATTTCCATGGATGGCCTGAGATAGGCATTCCAACTGAAGGGAAAGGTATGATTGACCTCATTGCAGCTGTTCAGAGACAGCAACAGCAAACAGGAAACCATCCCATTACAGTACACTGCAGGTAAACACATTCTTGCATTTTACCCCCTTCATGTTCTTTTGCAGCTTTAAATTTGAAAAGGTAGCAAAGACTCTTACTCTGAAGTAAAGGCAGTAGGTACCTGGAAGAACATTTCACAGTCATTTATTTATTTATATTTATAATCGTATTTCTATACCGCTCCCTCTCCGAAAAGGGACTCGGGGCGGTGTACAGCCTAATAAATACATAAAATACAGAGATACAAAATTAAATAGAATTTAAAACCGAATTAAACATGAGTATGGCTGCATCCCAAAAATTTTAAAAATAAGTTAAAATTTAAAAAACCCTATTTACTAAAACCCCTTAAACCCTTACTGGGCCAGGCCAGCCTGTTTAAAAAGTAGGGTCTTAACTGCGCGCCGGAAGGAGAGGATATCTGTCATGGCTCGTATCTCCGGGGGGAGATCATTCCACAGGGAGGGCGCTCCCACAGAGAAAGCACGCACCCTCGGGGCTGCCAGTCGACAACGATCAGGTGGCGGTACCCCAAGGAGGGCGACCCTGTGGGAGCGTACTGGGCGGCGGGAGGTTGTTGATGGCAGCAGGCGGTCCCGTAAGTAAAGTCAGAAAGCTTTTTTCCAGCTGCCACTTACTATATTTACAGCTGGATAGGGAAGCAGGTGAATTGGACAATGATGAGGATAAGTATAATGGCAAGTGTATATACAAACTGATGATGCTTCAGATAATCTGGTCCCAAGCCATAAAAGACTATGAGATACAAAAATAACCATCAGTGAATTGGTTCTAAAAATTGACAAGAGTCAATGGACTTAACAAAACAGCACAATGTAATATAACTTCTGATTGCAAGTCTGGTTCCTACTGTGTGATCTACTTACAATTTTTTCCGCAGAGGTGGTCTCACATGCACCATATTAAAACAGAGTAATCTGGAGGTTACCAGAGCATGGATTGCTGACCCCACAAGCTGCTGTTTCTGGTCAGAAATGAAAGAAATATAGGTTTCTTTAGGTATTTTCCCATATAATATTTGTGTTTTTATTATAGCGACGTTTCGGCAGAATCTCATCTGCCATCCTCAGGCATGTGTATTAAGCTCTTTTTAATTTTGTGTGCCAGGCTTGGCAGTTGTTTTTTGTTTGAATTTGGTGCTGGCTTTCTGTTATATTTGAAAGATATATTTGAAAGATACAGAAAGCCAGCCCCAAATTCAAACAAAAAACAACTGCCAAGCCTGGCACACAAAATTAAAAAGAATCTAATACTCAAGCTTGAGGATGGCAGATGAGATTCTGCCAAAACATCACTATAATAAAAACACAAATATTACGTGGAAAATACCCGAAGAAACCTAAATACCATACATATAAATACCCGCGAAAACATAAGAAAACACACACACACACACACACACACACACACACACACACACACACACACACACACACACATATATATACATATACATATACATACATACATACATACATACACACATACATACTGTATATATTCATGCTATCAAAGGATGAAATGCACATAGTGTGGTGGTGTAGCACTTCACAATTTTATAGTTGTCTTAACACATGATTCCGTAAAGGATTTTGTAAGGCATGAGGCCTATCACTTGGAACACCTGGAAGTCCAGATGAATTTTAAAAATGAGGTTAACAAATCTTTAATATCCCTTTGCTTCTACTGGATAAATTGTTCAGATTCCTAAAGATGTATTTTGTTTAATCTTGTTCACTATAATTATAATTCACATTTTGCTTTAGGCTCATAAATTATCAATATTGAAACAGAGTATGAAAAAGATTTTTATTGTTAACAAAGTACTGCAATGTAACAGAATCTTAAAGCCTGCCAAAGCAATTCTCCAGATCAGTTATACCTAATGTAAATACGGTGGAGCTATTCTGCGCCTCTTTCTCATGCTTACCTTTCCCCTGGATGAAGGATTTCTATTTGTAAGTGTCTTTTTTCCCTCTTCATCTTCCTGGGATCTGCTAAACATTCTATCATAGCAGTTTACACAAGCTAAATTGATACACCATTCAAAAAGTATGTGAAAGTTGGTGTTTTTTTCCCCAAACTGCTCTGAAATATCCCAATCCCTAATCCTATATTGTTCTTCAAAGTTGAAGAACACTCTCAATCAACACTGAAATAATTATCCCTTCCCATTTTGCAAGTGAAACTTCCTTTGTATCTTGGTGGATGGATAAATGCACTCCAGAGAAAATTTTGTTTATAAAAAAGTAACTACAACATCAGCATTCACTCCCTAAACAGTTTTAAAGTTTAAATTTTAAAAAGCTTATTTTTACAGTAACAGAAAGAAGGTTCTATAAAATCTATATATTGTTTCTATGAATTAAGTAAATCTGCAAAATGAATGCCATATCTGGTTCTCCTGAAGAAGCAAACAACTATAGAGACAATTAAGTCTGTTTATATTAGCAGAGACTCAATTCTACATGTATGTTTTATTTTTCTGCATATGATAGATCAACTTATTCACCTTTGTCTTGTAGTGCTGGAGCTGGAAGAACAGGTACATTTATAGCACTCAGCAATATTTTGGAGCGAGTTAAAGCTGAGGGGCTCTTAGATGTATTTCAAGCTGTGAAAAGTTTACGGCTGCAAAGACCTCATATGGTGCAAACACTGGTAGGTTGCTTCACCACAATTTATAATATGGCATTAATATTTTGAGAGTAAAATAGAGGTTTTGTCTATATTCATACAATAGAATTGGTTTGCTCAAGCATAGTGACTGGGCCTCAGTTGATGATGGCAGCCATGATGCAGGGATTATTAACTAATGCTGTCACACATTAGGACCATATCATTTAATGACAGAAATTCCCAATTGCCGTTGTGAGTTGAGGAGTACTTGTTCTGACTCAGGCTGAACAGAATCATGAAATAGAATCCTTGTCCCAAAAAAACCTCCATTTTTTATTTGGTTAATGTGAATTCCTGACATTCACACCCAGAAAAGTTCCGGCAAATAGCCTTTCAAGGTTTAATTGCACAAACAGACCCTATCAGTCCTTGGATAGTTGCCAGGCCAAAAGATTCCAGTCACAATACTGTAAAAGGAAATACTTTGCACAGAGTCTCTGTGAGCCACAAACTCAGATAAGCAAATCTTCACAATAGTAAGTGAACTAATTGTCTCTTGCAAACACCCCCCCCCCCTTTTGTTCCTATTTATTCCATCTGAGAGGGGCCATTCAGCATCCACTTGTGGCTTTTCTTCTGACTCCAGTTCCTTAGTTGTTCCCTTCTCCTGACAGCTCTGCACATGCACGCATCTGGAACAGGCTCCAGCTTTTCTTCTTCCCCACTTACCTCCAACTCCGAAGGCAGCTGATAAATGTCGTATGGCCCTGGCCTCCTTTCTGCCACTGATGCAGAGCACCCATCAGAGCCTTCCCCAGACTCCAGGACTGGCCCAAGTTTCTCTCCAACCTCCTCACTGTCTGAGTCTGCCACCAGCTTTGTTGGCAGCTGGCAGGTCACAATAGTATCTGTAAAAATTACTTCAAAATTCCTCCCCAATGTAAAAATACCCGGTTATAGAATGCCTAAGAGGTTATGTTAGGATACAATTTCAAGTTCCCTTATTTTGCTAGCATGCTCTAAAGGAGCTGGAAACCAGTTATGAATAAGAGCATAGGAAAAAAAGAGAAAGGATTAAAACATCTAATCAGTTTTTATCCTGGCCAGCAGCAAAAATTAGAACTGGTCTTTTGTTTGTTCTATGAAAACTTGTTCTAAAGTGAGTAGTGAATTTGCATTAATAGGTTCAAATTGTAGGTCAATAAACTGAAAATACATTCATATTAATGAAAACATATAAAAGTACCAGGATTAATTTCTCATTCAAATAGTTCTTCAAAGGAAATAATTGTTTTGTTCATTGTTTTACACATAGTAGTTTTAGTCTAGGCAGTGTCACTTGATAGGTATTTGTGCTGAAACATGTAACAAAAAGTGAAAAACATTTTATTTGTATGATATTTTATCATGACTCTAGTTTTGAAGTTAAATACAGTTCAACAGAGTTCAAACAAAATAATGTCTCTTTTTTTGCACCTGCAGGAACAGTATGAATTCTGCTACAAAGTGGTACAAGATTTCATTGATATATTTTCTGATTATGCCAATTTCAAGTGAAAATGCCTGCCATTTTTTTAATTTAATCATCTGTACAAAGATTTGTAAATCATGTTAATTTATTTCCATTTTTTTTAAAAAAAACTTCTAAATGTACATATGAATATGTATGTTTTGCTTTGAATGTGTCTTCAGGTGTATGTCTGACTCAAATAAGCTTCAACCCTGATCGAAAGGAGTATGCACAGACTCTTTTCATACAATAAAATAAACTTCTAGTCAGCTGTTTGGTGGCAAAATCAAAGAGCTGGTTTATGGGATTTGTATAGTTTTGAAAGGACAGTATATTCACCCCAGCTGGTTGATAAAGGAGGAAAGCTGTATACACAGAATATAGTTGCATGTTGGACTACTCATTCAGCTGAAGAAATATTTGCAAAAAAACTGTTGTCTGCATGTATAACAACCCTATCTAGGTCATTGCTTTGTGTTTTTGTTGGTTTTAATTTTAAATAACTGAGGCCCATGTACAATATAATGCAGTATATACTGTTGTGAATACAGGCACAATTCAGCCTATGTTAGGCATATTTACAACTCACTGATTTCAGTGTGTTTAATAAGCATATGCTTAAATATTTCCCATTGAAATTAATGGGAGTGAGTCCAGCTAAATGCTTGAAAGCACTGATTCGAAAATTAAACTGATGTAGATCTGGTCAGTGGCTTGGATAACAGCCTGCTGATCACTCTGAGCCCATGTAAGAGCAAAATATATTAATAGAACTCCAAATCTCTTTAATTTTGGCTGAATTTTTCCCATTATTTGCCTAAATGCATGAAAAATTGTGATTCGTTATCTTTAATCTTGTTTGAAATTATATATATTTTTATTTGTTGTATATAGTCCCTAATATTTATATAAAAAAGGAAAAAGAGTACATTTTTAGAGCTAAAAATCAACTTGCTACCATTGAACAATATTTTATTTAAAGCAAACATCATTTAATAATTACACCACAAAGATATTATACCAACCAGACTGAAAGGAATATGGGCTTTCTATGATAGACAGACAGAAAAAATTATTGAGTCTTCATTTCAATAAGATTTACATCTGTTTCTTGTTTTCTTATGTTGATGCTATTGTGCTCATTAACGTATTTGATCCTCATATAGCATCTCTAATATTAATGTAGAGAATTCACTGAGATAGATAATATACAAAGTGTGCTAGATTATGAGAATATTTTAAATATTTATTTTACCAATACCAATTAGAATCATTTGCCTTATTGGTACTGTTTTGATTTTTATAGTTAAGCACAACTAGAATAGAGAGAAACACAAATCTTCCATAAGCAACAACATAAGATATAATTTAAACTTTTTAAAAATGTATATTTTTAAAAATAGGACTCTAGGAAATTCTGTTTTAATGCAAGTTTTCAATTAATACCATAGTGTAAATATGGAGTTTCTTAAATTTAATTAAGTAGTCTTAAAATATAATTTTAAGTTATCATTTTATTGAATTAAGAGAAAATATATTTAATTTACAAGCCAGCTGATCAATATTTGATACTATTTTGTATCAAGAAATTTTGTTGTCATAAATAGCTATAAAGCCAGATACTACATTTATATAAAGAAAAATGTATCTCTTTAGTAAGCAAGCTAAATTAATTCATCACTTGCTAAGTTCTACTAAAACTAATAAACAGCTATCATTTTTAAGCCTAGTTGAATATCAAATATTCAATATTCAATTCACAGTAAAGCCCTTAATTATTTTAGTTCTTTTGGTATACAAGGCACATTAATAAAATAAAGATTCCCTGCACTGTATCCCCAACTATACAGTTGTTCCTTATCTCCAGAGTGCATATGTAGTTCCAAAATGAGCAAAGCTCTTATTTCTATTGTAATGTGGCCTACATGAATCTAGAACTTATAAGCACCATGTAGATACCAGAATACCTACAGGTGTTCTGGTTAGGCTATCCAAGTGCAAACACTCATGTACTAAAAAGCACAAAACCCAATCATGTTGATAGTACTTGTATAAAAGTTGCACTCTATATTCCATTTTACTGACTTGTGCAAGATTTCAAAGTTCTTATAACAGATGAAACATTTTCTTGATATTAGCAAAGACAAACAAGAAAAACTAAATAGCATAAGCCTGGATTCAATTATGATTAACTTCACCATTTTCAGGAAATAGCAGAGGCTGCTACAAGAAGGAAGGAGATAAATTATTTTTATACTCTCTACCTTATAATTTTTCATTCGCCATACAATTTTTTAAATATTCTGGAACAATGTAGGGAATAGTAAGAATAAAGATGGAAATATTCTTAGAAATGTCCACCCATTCCTTCCTCTGTGGAGCAACTCATAAAAACTTGGCTCTGCAGAAATATGGATCATACGTAAAGTTTAAAAAAAACCTAGGATGACAGTGAAGTTAAAAAATAGAACATTTTATTTCCCCATATATTAAAAGGTATATATCTAAAAGCACAAACATAATTTATATAAATTTATATACAAATGTCTATATAATATGCAATATATTTGGCTTGCCTGGTTGTTTCATGAATTATAAATGCCTTATTAAAATTATGTAGATTGCAAAATGGTCTTTCTACTTTAACTCTTGTTCGTTTTAATTCTACATGCTTTTAAATTACTTCTGAAAGGAAAAGTGAATACTTAGTAACCTTAGAAGATAAACAAAATTTCCATATCAAACCATTTACTTTTAATTGCTAAACTGTTAATGTTAGAAGCTTAGATATTGTTTTTAAGGACAACTGCTTACATCTGGAAAAAAAATCCTACATATATACTATAGTTGTATGCACGTAAGGAATCATTTTATGAAGTGACTGATATTAACAATTCTAACTTCAAAAAATGTTACGTTGTTAAGAAATATTGAGCAAATTTTCTATACTAGTATCTGATAGAATTTTTAAAAACTTCAGAAAAATACATTTTCCAATTTGATATAGATGAAAATTCATTGAGTCCAAAAGATGAACTATTTCCTAAGCTGCTTTGGAAAATGCTTCTAGCAACCTTGGAAATATCAAACATTTTCTTCATGAGTTAAGTAGAAATTAACCTGGCATTTTTTTTGTCCCAGCTGTTCTTCTGTAAAAGGGTCGTCTTATATAGATTGTGGGTAGGATGCGGACCTGAGATTAACATCAGAAATTATTTTAAGCATCTTGAAATCTTGAATGAAATACACGTCTTTCAGCCATCTTGATTCCTCAGTTCTTTCCTATGGATCTATCCAAATACAGTAGAAACTACAACTTTATATAAAACAGTCGCCAGTTTAATCTACTTCTGAGGTGTCAAACTCGATTTCATTGAGAGCCGCATCAGGGTTGTGTTTGACCTCAGAGGTCTAGGGTGTGACCAGGGGGGCATGTCCAGCTCAATGTCACTTGGGTTGGGGACATCTGTCAAAAATGCACATAAGGTCCATGAATGAAAAGGACTGATTTCAACTGAGGAGACTATCTGTAGCTCAAGGTTGAACTGTGAAGTACTTGTGCTGTCTGAACTTAATTCTGTGCTTGATGACATTTCATTTTCTGACTAGGTAGATAACATCTTCAGTGCTAGAAGGGAGTGGAGTTTCTATGTTATATACAATACAATCAGTGTTGGTGGGATTTTTTCCCCCTTATTTATTGTCAGAAATGGTGTAGGGTCTCCTGTTTTAGTGGGGGCTTCAACTAGATGACTTACAACATGGGTGTCAAACTTGAGATGTCATGATGTCATCACATGATGTATCGTGACTTTTTTCCCTTTGTTAAACCGGGGTTGGACGTGGTAAGCGCCTGACACATCCAGGCTGTGGGCTGCGAGTTTCAAGGTCGCTTCCAACTCTGTTAATCTGAATTGGTAGTTCCTTGATTAGGGCATTTTTTATTGCTTGATTGTTTGTCTGGTTTTAATCCTGGTGTTTATCCCTGCTGATTGCTACTGAAGAGGTGTTCTGGTCTTTTTGTTTCTTTTTTATTGTTTCTTTTGAATGGTATGAAAACTACTGTATATAAATAGAGAGCAACCTCACTTATTCTAGAACTGAAGATGTTATCTATTCAAGTAACAAAATGTCTGCAAGCAAACAACAGAATACTTAGAGTTAGTGCAATATAGGTAGTAATTCAAAATGTAAATCCAAATAATCTCTCCTAACACATAAAATTTATTCTGTAATAGCTGATTTTAAATAATTATGTTGGATTCTATGAGTGGTGGGGAAACAGAATACTTAACAGAATACTCTTTCTTGGATATTGTTCAGGTTCTGTGTAATTCCATTTGATGCCAAAATTTCTTCTGTGTATAAAAAAATCAATTCTGAATCTAACAATACAGGTAGTCCTAGATTTACAACCACATTGAGCCCAAAATTTCTGTTGTTAAGTGAGACATTTGTTAAGTAAGTTTTTCCACATTTATGACCTTTGTTGCCGAAGTTGTTAAGTGAATCACTACAGTTGTTAAGTTAATAGTAAGATTGTTAAATGAATCTGACTTCCCCATTGATTTTGCTTGTCAGACGGTTGCAAAAAATGATCACATGACCCCAGGACACTGCATAAATATGAACTAGTTGTAAGTGTCCAAATAAATATGAACTAGTTGTAAGTGTCCAAATTTTGATCACATGACCATGGGGATACTGCAACAGTTTTAAATATAAAAAATGGTCATAAGCCCCTTTTTTCGGTGCCATTGTAATTTTGAACTGTGACTAAAAAGTACCTGTAATAGAAAGGTTACAAGGTTGAAATATTGAAGTATTAGAGAATTTAATTTGGGGTTCAGAAATTTTTAATCAGATCTGGATACTATATTTCATATAGCATGCAATATTTTTCATGCTTTGTTTTACACCAGGGGTGTCAAACACAAGTCGTCACTAAACCGGGCATGAGCGTGGCCAGCTTGTGACTCATCCGGCCTGTGGGCCAGGAGTTTGACAGCCCTGTTTTACACTGAATGAAACATCATTAATAAATGCCAAATAAAGATTAGAAATTATATATTCTGATCTGCATAACAGTCACTATATGATTGACTTTGTCTTATGCAGTAATAGACACTGATTACCAAAGTTTTAACTTCCTGTTTAATTTGGGACATGTGAACAACTAGAAACATTAAAGCCATTTATTTCAAACTATGTATCTAAAAAAAATCCTATATTCATCAACAATATATCAGAAGTTCATTAAGGAGAAAGTTATTAACTAACCAATTAGCTGACCAAAAAGAAAGATTATAAATTGCTTTTTAAATTCTCTTTCAGTGCAAAACATAAGGGTTAAGACTTATTCTATATACGCCTGAAATGAGGGATGGGCAGTCTTGACTAACAGCTACTATTTAGAAAACTGTTGAATGGCTCTCATAACATACACAACTGCATGTAAACAAGTTGCATGATGCCAAAGAAACCCAGTTTTGAGTTACTACTTGGATGCTTACAGATGTGCTTCAGAGAAATGTTCCATGGGATTTGTACCAGTCAGTTACTAAATTAACTGAAAATTAATTTAATCTGGTACTGTTGTGAGACTTGGGTAGCCTAAATATGTATCTGCCCTGCCCGTCCTCTTCCACTGTTCTATGTAACTGGGACTGTGCTTGGTAAGAGGTAGTTATAAGCTAACTAGACTTTTAGAGACAGCCCAACTCTGAGTCCACTTTAGCCAGTCAATTAATCTTTGCTGCAGAAAAAATAAACAAATGCATGTTTTCTCTTTAAGAAAGAAGTCTATTCAAGTATTATTCCAAATCACACTAGAAATGATTTATGAAGAAGAAAGAGAATCACTGGTGCATTGGCTAAGGCAATTGGCTAGAGACTGAATTCTAGACACATCTTAGGCAGAAAGTGAACTGCATGACTTTGGGCCAGTCACTTTCAGACCTAGGAGGAACACAGTAGCAAACTACTTCTAAAAGATGTTGCCAAGAAAACTATGGGGAATCAAGAATGAATGGAAGGCAAGGCTCTCCAAGTCCCAAAAAGAAGAAAAGGGTTCCATTGAATACTTTTGTCTTAAAGATAGCTTTGGCACTTTGGCATCTATTCCTAGCAGTCTATAGAGAGATTTTAACCTCTCTTCATAACTTTATCCTGAACTTGCAAAGGTTGCAGATTGATTTTTGAGTATCTCCATTATGCACTAGGTCTTATTTGGAGTAATGCCGGGAAAGGATTGGTATAGCTATATTTTAGGTATTTTTTCTAAGTATAAGTAAAGTAAAAAAAATAGGTGAGGACCATGGAAGTGTAAGCAAGTGGTACAGTATGCCTGCTTACAGTGATATTGTAAGTGTATTTATCATCCTATCTAAAACTATATTTACAGCTTGTGAGTTGGGTTATAATCAATATTGCAGAAAGTATTCTAAGCACATAAAATAGGCTTTCAAATCAGTGCATAACGCAAATGCATTTGGAAGCAGCCAAATGCTTGAGGATGTTGAGAATCATACATGCACATCATTGTATCATCATAGCTCTTCTGAATTGCAGTGAAATGCCTGGATGGGGTTTTTCTATTTCTTGTGCTTGATGAGAATGTTTCACAATGTGTATCTATGGTTCTTTTATATTTATGTACAAGCATACTGCCATCTGTGACACACAGCCCAGAAAATTCAGAAGGCAGCCTTGGTTCAGTGGTATACAGCCTCATATCGCCTCATATCTACAATAACCATTAGAAATTAATGTGGAAAAGGATTCTTGTTAGTGGTTTCAAATACACTTAATACCTGAATTACAAAGGCTCTAAAGAAGAATGCCTATTATATTGGTCATTTTGAAAAGGACGTTTATGAAATCTATTTTAAAAAGGGTTTGAACCTTTTTGTTCCAGTAGTTTGAAATGTTTACTTTAGGCATTGTAATTTGTAATGTATTGCTACTGAACCTTTTATGTACATGCTAAACCCTATTTAATTTATGTCAAGAACATTGTATGTATGTAATATAGTGCTATTTTCTTTTATTACATTTATAATTTGATCTTGCTGTACAGTATTTATAATTCCAGTGAATGTTGCTAAATTATTTGTATATGCAGACTGCAAATCTAATAATTCCAATGCAAGAACAAGGCTTCATTTTATTTTCAGGCTGTATTTCTTCCCTTAAATCTCTTAATTTAATTCCACTCCTGTTTGCTCATTTAAACTAAATATTGCAATTTTATAAAGAATGCAAAACCTCTTATTTAAATTACTTTGCCAAGCTGTTAAAAATCTGGTTATTTTACACAGACCTCTATTCTGACAAAAGAAGGTGTGTTAAATGAAGCATTTTAGGTATAATATTTAATTTAAAATGGTAGTTGAATAATTCATTCAGAACACACATACTTATTCTAAAACTGAATAAAAGTAATCATTTTTTTATGATTATCCCAATGGATTATACAAATACTAATGTAATATTTCTGGGCAGTGTTTTTTTCTTCTTCTTCTTTATAACAAATACCACATATCTAATGTTTCTCTAAAGTTCCACTTATCTAAAAGTCACAGCAGAATTCTACATACAATCTTTTTTCCTGAAATGGTAGACCATTGCACATTTTAAAGCACTGCTTTAAGCTGCCCTGGGTGTTGCATCAACAGAAAGGGGGAAATTTATTTGAATAAATAAATAATTCCTTGATTTTTGAGTTGATTTTATTTAGTGATAGACGGATACAAAAAGCTGCCACTTAAGTTTTCAGCTTGTTTTTTTTAATCTCATTACTTGATTCAGTTCAATTCAGTTTATTACAATCAGAAATAAATAAAAACACTCAGTAAATATACAATTAAAATTCTAGTATAAAATAATAAATAACTAAAATCTATGATAAATCCAGTCTGTAAATTATACATGGTCTAATTATACTAAAATTACAATCCATAAACTGGCCTGTTGTCAGTTTAATACTAAAAGGGAAAGGAATTAGCAGCACAAAGGATTTGCCACATTTGTTGTGTAAAATTACTATTGTGGATTTATCACCTGTTTCTGATGAATCCCCAGTGTTACTGCGCAGAATCTAGCCACCTGCACTATAGTTATGGACTCTTCATCCTTAAGCAGCCACTGGAGATAAGCAGGGTTGGAACTGCCAGGATCCCTAGCAATTATTGGAAGAATATTTTTTCCCTGAATCTTTCTGTAAAAGGAACATTGAAGGAGTATGTGACCCACAGTCTCCACCTCTCCTGAACCACAGGAGTCTTTCAGTCAATGGTATCTTTTTATATTTGCCGTACAAGTATAACAAGTTTTCAGTTTGGCTTTTTTTTTTGTCACATTACTGGAGTTCAGAGACTGGGGTTTTATCTCCTTTTATCTAGCAAAGGATAGGTCCTGATTCTCTTTGTCCTATCTCTGGGAGCCAAAGGCTCTCCATTCCTATTGCAAATCATTCTTGATTGCCCCTCCTTGCAACATTTTCAGTAACACTAAAAACAAGCACTTAGTATTTCACCTGCAAACTGGCAGCCAGTGCAGTGCTTTTAATAAATACTTCGTTCTTCCAGAGACAATATGGTCTTAGGTTTTGTACTAACTGCGATTTCTTGATGAGACCTTTTCCCATGTACTGTATTACTATAGTCAAACTTGGAGTTTATTAACATTTGTTTCATAGATTTTAGGAGCATTTTCTTCCAGGAAGAAACATGGTTAATTTATCAGCAAAAGTTTTTTTTTTAAAAAAGTGCTTCTGGGCATTGTCTCAGGTTGGAGATTCAAACACATTCCTCAAACTGTATCTCTGCTTTTTCTGGGAGAGCATAAACCTATTCAGAACAGGGAGCTTTCTGCTAGCTTTTTGGAACTGTAATCCTCCATGCAAACATCTCCATTACGTTTAGATTTTAATGCACTATGATTTATACTGTCCTGTGTGTTCATAGACAGTCATTTTAAAAAAGCATTGCATTACTATATACTACAAGGATCACTATGTAATAGCTCTCTTTCTGAAAAAAACAACTGTCCATAAGCAACACAATCTCAAATCTGTTTGAGAGAAAAGGAAACAAGCAGAGACTCTTATTTGCAAATCACTCTGGAGATTCAGAAGTATGTGTCATAGTTGATAATATCAAAAGACAGAGTTTGAAATTACTGAAGCTGTAATGCTTCCTGCTTTCTCCAGATTGCTTGTTGCAGTGAAGCTACCATCCTTTTGATTTTATCTAATTTATCTAAGTTTTATCTAATTACGGTAAATTACAGTGGCTTGCCTAAGAGACCTAAAACTCTACAAGGTTAAGAAGAGTTTCAATCATTGCTTTCTTTAAACAAAAATCTTCAAAAAATGTAATTTTTATCATTATCAAAATATCATTAATTATGATACTTATAATAACTTCCAAACTAGAATTGACAAGGCACATTGGGCAAGGACTGGGGACCACTGGTCAAATGTAGCTTCCCAAGCAGCTTGTCCACTTTGTTGGGAGGACATTATAAGGTATAAGAAATTTATTCTGAGAATTAAGTAATGTTACGAGTTTGAAATCCTGATAGTCAGTTTGATATAGTAATTAAGGCATCATGCTATGAGTCTAGTCCCACCTTAGACACCTTGGGCCAATCACTCTCTCAGTCCTAACAAGAAGGCAATGACAAAACACTTCTGAAATATTGCCAAGAAAACTGACATTTCCAAGAAAACTGACATTGGCCCCCCAGAAACAATCATAATTAAATGATTGTCAACTATGTCATAATTCAAAAAAGTACACTACTTCATTATGGTTTACACCTACAGAACAGAATGATGGAATTATTCAAACTTTAAGTATTCACTGAATGAAATCTTACATGATAGAAGTGATTGGGTTTGTTAATTCTAAATGTTACCTACTTTGCCCACATATGAATTATAATTTATTTTCAAAACAAATATGTCAGCAGTAATTCTCCAGTTAGATATGATATATTAAAGTTAATTGGATTCTTTAAGAGAGTATATATTTGAAAGCTGTAATTACTACAGAAAAATCTCAGTCTGGGAATTTTCAAGCACTTCAGTATATAATTTTCTTATACTTCTGTTGGGAGAATATTCCTTAAAAATCAATAGCATTTACTTCTGAGGCAGAGAGCTTTATAACATGCTTGTGTGGTAAAATTATTTTTTCCTATTTGGGAGAATTTGTTTGAACACTGAGTATGCATTAACTCTGATCCCTACTGCACCATTCGTGTGAAAATCAGGGAGATTAGAAGGAAAACTGCATCTTTGGGCCTTCTGAAGCATTCACCCTTGAAAATGACTTGTGTATTAGAGCAGTGTTTCTTAACCTCAACACCTTTAAGATGTGGGAATTTGTGGAATTTGTGAACAGTTTATGGAGTTGAAATCCACACATCTTAAAAGATGCTGAGGTTAAGAAACATTGCATTAGGAGGATTTTCTCTATCGCACTCATTCAATATCTCACACACACATACAATAAATAGCAGAAAGTGAGATCAAATGTGGAAGGAAAATGTTCCCCAAGTGTGAACTGAAGTTAAGCAACAGGAGAAATTGAGGCACTATAAATGCAGCGCATCATTACCAATAGCAAAAGAAATGTTGGAGCAGATAAACTTGGTTTGGAATCCTACTACCTTTATCTAATGGAGGAAGTCTACAGAAAACAATATTTGCAGCTCAAATGAAGACTCACTTCCAGAAATGCATGAGGAAGAATGCAATACCCCAGAAGTGACAGGAGAAAAGAAGAGAACTGTCCCACCCCAAAGACATTCAATTGTTGGGAGAATTTCTGGGTTCCTTCTGAGCCAGGAAGCAAACAAGATGCAAAGACTGGCTGCTTTTAGAAAGAAGGTTGTTGTTATTATTATTATTATTCCAAAAACAATACAAGGTTTGCTTTTGGGAGAAGCTGACCACAGACTGGCACATCAGTAAGGTTTTTATATTGTTTTGAGCATGAGAGAGTGAGTTTTCTGGTCACCGAGAAACAGGAAACACAGGTGTGATATTTTATGGTCAGAGAAATTTAGAAAATATTTTGTCTCTTATCTCTCTTTTTTTTTTTTTTTAATTACATTTATATGCCGCCCTTCTCCGGAGACTCAGGGCGGCTTACAGTCTATGGAGCACCATGCTAGGTGCTCAGCAATAGCCTTCATTCCATTGTATCTCTTTCACCAGGAAAGATCTTGGCCAGGCAGAGGTGCTAAATTCCCAAGGTTTTTCAATGTTGATAGGCTCCAGCAGCAGAGTCCTGCCTGTCAGTGATTTATTGCCTTTAAAGAAACATTGTATTTTGTAAGTGTAGATGGGTTTCTCTGACCCCAGATCAGAAGGGTCTTACGAGGAGGGGAGGGGGGAGCAGATGAAAAGCTTTTTGACTTCTATCACAAGCATAGGATAAAGATGGCATTTAATTTCGTTGTATGAGGTGCAATGACAATAAACTAAACTAAGACTCCAGGTAGAGGACAGAATATATAACTGACTTTTAAAAATTTTGTTTGATACACACAAAATTTTGTTTGATAGCACTTTAGGAGGTTGTTATTACTGTATATAAACTTTCTGATAATTTTTATTTTTAATTTGCTACAATGCCCATCTACTTTTTAAAGATATTACTTGGAAGAACTTTACATCTCAATACAATCATTATATAGAATTCATCCATAAATGTATGCAAATATTTTTATCTCTGTGAAAGGATTAGACTTCTGCATTCTTATAAATACAAAAATGTAAATATGCTGTTTGTGATTTTATGAAATAGAAAAGGCATGCCAACTGACTCTGACATAAAATATTATTGGATTCTCAGAAGATGCTATGGTTTACATTAATATATTTATTATTAATATTTAATATAATATCTTTGATACTACATTTAATCCTGCCTTTCATTCAGGAAATCAAGATTCAATCAGGAAATCAAAGTTGTGTACATAGCATTTGTTCCTCACAAGAACTCTGTGAGGTAACCTAGCCTGAGGTTGACTATCTCAGAGTGATGGAAGGAGGTTCCAATGATGGGAATGATATGAATTTGGGTGTATCTAGTCCAATATTTGAACTATAGTACCATACTATCTAGCTGTCCTCATTAAAAAGAATGGCATCCATATTGAACTCTATTTCCTTTTATAAAAAATATAGTAAACAATGTTGATGTTATTTGAGGTCAATTCACTAAGTACTCTCTAGGCCAAATAAATTTGTTTGTAGGCATCTGTATAAATATTTACATTTTTGATGTGATAACATTACTGTTAATTTATCCCATTATTTTTGTAGAAAAACTTTGAGTATTGCATTTTACATACTCTCTGAATATATAATTCAAACTTGCTTTGTAAAACCAAAGTGATTCTGTCCAATAAAATCTTCTGTCATGAATGATACACACTGACTGAGATAAAAACTGCTAAGTATCTCTTTGCTTTTGAATACTATATTTACTTTTCCTTCAAAAATTTATTAGAAAAATCAATCAAATTTTATTTATCATCCAAGTCTAAACATAGTTAAAAGACTGAGAATACAATACAATAACTGTAAAAAGGAAGTGAGAAAACTGCAAGACTGTTAAAACAATTAACAGTTAATAAGTGAGGAACCAAACAGTTACAGCTAATAGATTGAATTTTGGAGTCTTCTTAGTAGGAGCTCCTGGTTCCAAGGGCAATTAGACCTGTTAATAATTGGAAGTATTAAGCTTGATCACCTTTGGTCATACAGTTTTATTAACATATCTGAGACAGTTTTTATCTCCAAGTCTGAAAGAAAAGTAGTTCAATTTTCATGTAAGACATTTACATATGTAAATCCAAAGCAAAAGTTTTCCATGTGTTCATATGTAACATTTTAAAACACACATTTTATTTATCAAATTTTTTATAGCTGTCCAATTCACAGAAGTATAGAATGAATCTGGGTACTGTACTAAAAGGGGAAAATATGTGTTAAAAACAAACATAAAAACTAAGAAAACTATAACAAAAGCACAAAAGGAAAGAAAATTTTTTAACGGCTGTAAGCGAACCATTGCAAGATTTCTTGGAATCTCAGACCTGATGGCATAGTTAGATTTTAAGGGGTTTCTGAATGTTGAAAGGGCTGGAAATAACCTCTCTACCAGGGAAGAAAATTGCATAAGGTAGACTTCACCCAGAGTTGGTATTCAGCAGGTTCTGACCAGTTCTGGAGAACCGGTAGCAGAAATTTTGAATAGTTTGGTAAATACCACCTCTGAGTGGCCCTGCCACCATCTATTCTCTGCCTCACAAGTCCCAGCTGATCGGCTGGGTCTTCCTTTGTTGCCTTGCAAAGGAGAATGGAGCTGGAAAGCAGGTTAGTGGGGTGGGGAAGGAATGGAGTTTTTCCTTTCCCTGTCATGCCCACCAAGCCACACTCACCAAGCCACACCCACATAACTGGTAATAAAAAAAAATGGTATCCCACCACTGACTTCACCCCTAGGCAAAGAAGCTCACCCAGAGGCCTCATGTAGACATTAAATAGAAGATAGGGGAGTGCCAAATCCTGCAGTTCCCCACATAGATAGGCCAAATGCAGGATCTATTCTGCCCAACCACCACCATCTGAAATCAGTCCTGAGAAAGGGGAGGACTATCTAAAAACATGGAGGGAAGAGTAGCAATTGTACTACAAAAGCGACAATCTAGAGACTGGAAAATTAGATTTTGAAAAAATCCATTTCCTCCCTTTCTTCCTTGCTGTAATTCTGTAAATACCATCTTCCATGGTATTTAGTTTGTGATTTCACCATAGGATAGCCATTCTAAAAGAATGCTATCTCATTACCATGGGACTGGAAAAGACCAAAAGGGCTCTTTCAAGTGTATTAATAGGAATACCTACAACGAGTATATTTTGAAACTCGTCTACACTAAAATTTAGGTATTAGGCAGAATAACATAGGTACTTTTTAAAAAAAATACAATTGGTGTGTTGGAAGAAATATCCTTCTGGGTTCAGTTCCAAGTGAGAAAAAAGACACTAGAAACATGGAGGCTGTTAGGAAAGATGGTTTAATGGTGCAGGACCACATGGCTTGAAGCTCCAAAGTGAAAAGGATGATGACATGCTTCAAGATGAAAGAAAAGATCCAGAAGGCTGATATGCTGAGAGTGCCTGGGTTTTATAACTTTTGTTGGGATTTGAATTGAAGCTTGTATTCTGATTGGTTGTCAGACTCCCATGGGACCATGCAGGGGTAACTCTGTAGGCTGTCTTGAGTTCTAGGCTTGTTTGAGCCTTGCTAGATGATGATGCACTGAAAAGGGCTTTTGAGCAATTGCTATAGCTTTACCTTGAGATCTTTGTTATGTAAAGCATTCTGGCCCAGGCCTTAATACCCACCCATTAACAAAGGTGGGGGTGAGCTTCTGCTTCTGAGGTGTTTCTGCTCGAGTTTCTACTCTTTAGGAGAAATATTCTGTCTTTTTAATATTTCCTAGGATATTTCAATTTTCTAGGAGAGAGTTGGGTGCTAATTTCCTACAGGTGCTTAAAAACTACTTATGTCAGGGTCTACAAACTTACAAGTTTAAGACTTGTGGACTTCAACTCCCAGAATTCCTCCTCCAGTCATGTTACCTCAGGAATTCTGGGAGTTGAAGTCCACAAGTCTTAAAACTTGCAAGTTTTAAGTTTGAAGACCCCCTGCCTTATGTTATGATTTCACTATCTAAAATGTAAATGTGGGACACGTTTTTAGGGGATTTTTATTCGGTTTTGCTTGGTCTTAGCATTTAACCCCTTCATATTTTTTAGCTTTTCAGCCTTTTATATTTGGTTTTTTTTTAATTGTTTTAATTTCTGTATTGTCTTTGTATTTTAATTCGGCTGTGCACCGCCCTGAGTCCTGTCAGGGAAATAGGGCGGTATATAAGTTCTATAAATAAATAAATCCAGATAACATCTCTCTTTACTAATTTCTTCAGGGAATTTTTGTGGGGCATTTCTTAACAAAAACAAAATAAATTGCCACAATATGGAGTCTCTCGTTCAAAATAGTAAAGGTAAGTGCATCGCCACACCGGTGGGAGGGGGAAACTTATCAGTTTATCCTACGTACGTTTAAAAATTTAAGTCCGTCCGGACTCCCTCCCTATTGGATTACATTGGCACTGTCATCACTACCCAGTGACCAATCAGAATCCGCCGAGCTCGTTTAAAAAAATCCAAATGCGATTCTGGCGCTTAAGAAGTTCCAGGGCTGTCGAAGATGTGGATCGGCGCGGGGATTCAGGTAAAAAGAGGAAGAATTAACTGTCGCACGATCGGAGGAGTCTTGAAAGTCGAGCGGAAAGATATATGTGAGGCTGCAGCGGCCTCAGAGGCGAGGAGAAGTCGGCTGGTTTGAATGAGTGGAAGGGGAGATTTGGCGCGCGCGTGGTGGTGCTGCCTCGGAGGCGAAAGAGGCTCCCGGGTGTGCAGTTGACGGGGAACGCGCAGGACAGGTGAGGGGCTTTTGGACCGTGTGACAATTCCTCCTGTGCGCGGGAGGGATGTTGTCCGCGGTGGTGCTCAAGCTGGAGAGCAAGTGAAATGGACTGAATGGTGGTGCAGGATATTGAAAGATAGGATGAGGGGTTGTTGGTTCCTTTGATTTGCTTAGCGCACATTTATCGCACGTGGCGATTTAAATTATCTTTTTTAGATCATGCATTAGTAAAAGTAAATCTTTTTCTTAGATACAGTCTACAATGTGCAGATTCCCCGTTCAGTGGCCCATAGATGGAGCATCTGCAGATCTTAGATTTGTATCTAAGAAAGGGATTTATTTTATTTTGCTAACGTACGATCTAAAAAAGATAATTTAAATCGTAGCTTGAGACGAAAGCCAGAAGAACAACAAATGAACGAGCTGGTTTTGTGCCTTTTGAGATAAATAGTTAATGCTTACTGTTCTTTGAATCATGCAGTTCGGTGGGCGCTGTGTTAGGAAGAGAGGAGGTTTTGATGTGTTTTCAAACGGTTCTGTGATGTGGTATACGATTATTATGAAATTCTCCAGCAGAAATCAGCACAATAGTTTACAGAATGCCATATATAGCTTTGAAACGGCTAATGGTCTATTAAATCATAAAAACCTAATTTCCAATTAGCATTTCCAAGCTGAAACTGCCTGATTTCATCTTCCAAGCTTAGTTTAATTTGCCCATATTGTAGAAAGTTTTACTCGGTCCTAAGAGCAATGCCGATTTTATATCAACTCCTCATAAAACGAGTAAGGGGTGTTGCATTTGGCTTGTGAATAAACAAGATTTCTTTTTTTATTTCTTGCTATGGAGAATTTAGAGCAACCTTCAGTTTATGGGTAAATGTGATGTCTCTCCTTGGAAGTACATTTTCATGGTTTTTCCTACCTCTATAGAACCTGTAAATATTGAAAATGAAAAGTGCTCTTTATCCATTTTAAATATTCCTAATGAGATTGATAGAGATTTTGTTCTGAAAATAAAGTTACATGCTTGCTTTTGTTGTGCATTTGTCAACAAATGGCATATACTGATTTAATGTCCAGTTTTGAATTCAAGGCAGTTAATGCCAAATTGTATCTTTTTTTGCTTTACATTTGAGAGCTTGCACAGATGTCAGTATTATAATACAAGAAACTGGACTATATTGTCAGAAGGAAATGTTTCCAATTATTCTTAAGCTCTGTCAGTGTGATTTCAATTGCTCTTTGCTGGGCTAAGTGGCTGTTGTGTTGAACATTTTGAACTTTCTTCCAAGTTGCTTATTTTTAAAAATCATCTATTAAAACAAGTTTTATTAGAATGGAAGGGTATTCAGCAGTACCATCCCATCTACTGGTAAAGTCATAGCAGGGACACATTTGCTATGATGTAAAAATAAAACATTTCCAGTGTTTACTTAAAATACTCCTAACATTGAGGTTTTGTTCCATTGGACTACACAATAGAATGATTGTCCAAATTGAAAGAAATATGAGGATACAATTTTTCTGTGTTTTAATTTTTCATACATGATGCAACTATTTTTTTCACAGTAGGAATGCTTTCTGGCATAAAATGCTAAATTCTAATAAATTCATGAAGACATAATAGTTTTGAAATTAGCCTCTTCTAAATTTGTTTATGCCTTAATATAACACAGTGGAAAAGTAAAAACATAGACTGGGGAATGGATGTGGGAAAGGGAGACAGCAACGTTGATAATGGATTACTGACTTTAGATTTGAATGTTCCTTTGTCCAGTAGATTGAGAGGGATTCAGTTAACATTTAAAGATGATACAATCTATCATACATAAAGGCATGTACATCAGTAGGAACCAAGAGCATACAAAGAGTATAAAGTCATCTAAGCTTAGCTGGTCACTATAGTAGATTTTTTGCATTTTTGAATGCGCTTGAAGAAGTCTTCATGAGTAAAAGTAAGCAATGCACAGAATGAAGATAGATTAATGTAATAACAACATTAAAATCAAATACTCCCAAGTACTAATGACATTCTCTGCTTTTTAAATTACTTAAAAGTCAAAAATTTCAAAACTATTATACCAGTATTTAGCAACTACCTTCTATTCAATCAGTCAGTTTGTACATCACTCAATTCTGAATGTCCAAAAATTTCCCTAAAGCTGAAAAGGAACAAGGCTGAGTGAATCTCTGCTGGGAGGGAATACCTGGAGTCATGAGATTACTGAAATTACCAAGTGCCAAAGCTTTATTAAGTGATAATCCCATTGGAGTGGGACCTTGACGTAGCTGACTTTGATTTAATTGGACAGGTAGATGAATACAAGAGAAGGCAATCTATCAGATAATCTGAAGAGCTTTAAAAGGTGATGGCTATCTTGAAGTGCATCCAGAAAACAAGGGCAAACAACGCCAGTGTCAAGGTTGCCACATTTTGTACCAGCTATAGCTTTCTAAGGGCAGATCCATGTAAAGTGCATTATGGTAATATAATAAGCATGAGATAACTGATGCATGTACAATTGTGAGCGGGGCTGCTTGATCAAATAATAGTTGCAACGGATGCATAAGATCTTAGCCACAACCATTATTGCTCTTGAAGTAGGTTCTGTAAACTGAGGATAACTCCCAAATCCTCAGTCAAAAAGGCATTGATTACTGATAGGATCCAAAATTCTTCCACCCCATGAGAGGCCTTAATCTGTTATGAAAGGAAGACTCCAACTGAGAACTGATTGAGCTTATATCGCAAAGGGCATTATTTATTTCTTCAGAATTCATGTGTCTCAAAATGATCCCAGATCACATAGTAAGATGAGGCCGAGTCTTCTCCATTAACACTGTACAATTGGAATCTGACTTTTTCAGGTCTTTATGGCTTTTACTTGACAAATGTGTCTTTCAGATGGTTTTGGTGAGCAATCCTTCCCTAAAAGGAAGTCAGTCACCTTGGCTGATGTGGTAGGGGCAGCAAAGAGTTTTTTTGCTGCTCAAATCATGTGTAGCCTTGAGTTGTACAATTATTCAGTCATTTCTAAAGTGGGCCCTTCCTCCAGTGGTGTTCTGGTCATTTTCTCTGCAGCTTTTACTGCCTGAGCTTCTCAGTAAATTAAAGGGTGGGATTGGATCTGCGAGCAAAGAGACTCTGGTCCAGTGTCTTAGTCAACCCTTTACTTGGTGAGTGACCAGTTTTGTGCAAACGTACAGTAGTTAGGTATATACGGTAGTTAGGAAATAGTTAGGAAACTGCCTAACAGGATTCATCAGCAGGTGACACTGACTGACCTAAGTCCTCTTCCCCTCCCTTTGGAGTGGGATCCATTGCAAAGTTGAGCATTTCTTTAAAAAACATAGATTGCCACAATATAGAGTCTTCAGTTCAAAATAATAAAGGTAAGTGTACCGCAACGCAGGTGGGGAGAAAAAACCAGTCTAATCTATGTTTAAAAATTGAAGTTCATTCGGACTCCCTCCCTATTGGATTATTTTTGCCATGACATCACTACACAGTGACCAATCAGAGTCCGCGGATCGCTTTTTTAAAAAAACATATTCACCGGTGGTGGTAGAAGTGCGATACTTACGCTTAAGAAGCTGTTCAAAGTCTGGATCGGCAAACGAGCGCGTGGGGATTCAGGTAATGCGGTACCTCACGAGGAAGAATTAATGGTCGCCCGACCGCCTGGCGCAGTCTTGAAAATCGGGCGGAAGGGTACACGCGAGGTTGCAGCGGCCTGAGGGAGGGGAGGAGTCGGCCGGTTTGAATGAGCGGAAAGGGAGATTTGGCGCGCGGTGGTGCTACTTCGGAGGCGAGAGCGGGTCCCGGGTGTGCCGTTGACGGGGAACGCGCGGGTCAGGTGAGGGGTTCTTGGGCCGTGTGGGGAGGCTTTCTTTGGGGTGATTTACTGAAGGAAGAAGCGGTGCTGAGAAGAGGAGTTGTTTGGTGCTGGGAAACGAGATGTGCCCAGAGTGAGTTAAGGGGCTCCTTTGAACCAGGCATGAGAAAGAAAGGGAGGCGCCGTGAGTTTCTGATTGCGATGTTGTCCGCGGTGGTGTTCAGGTTGGAGGGCAATTGAATGTAGGATATTTAATTGGGGAGGGGGCTTTTTGGTTTAGCTCGCTACTGGTCCTTTACAGGAGGCCTACAGATCTTAGACTGTAAGAAAAGGATTTATTTTTGCTAGCGTATGATCTAAAAAATAATTTATATCGTGGCTTGAAACGGAAGCAGAAGAGGAACAACAAAGGAACAAACTGGTTTTATGCCTTATGAGATAAATGGCAGTTACTCTTACAGTTCTTTGAATCATGCACTTTGGTGAGCGCTGTGGAGACGAGGTTTGATGTAATTTCTGTGATGTGGTATACGATTATTACTAATGAAATTTTCCAGCAGATAGCAACACAGTACTGTAGCTTAAGAATGCTATAGGTAGATCTGAATGGTTTTATCCTTGAATTTGGCTACTGGTCTTTTTAAACCATCCAAATCGACTTCCCAAATGTTTCAAGCTGAAGCTGGCTGGTGTCAGTAATCCTAACCCAGATAATTTGTCCATATTGCAGGAGATTTTATCCTGTTGTCGACCAATACTGGTTTTATACCAACTTCCATATAAAATACAGCTATTTTGAAAATGTTTCAGGTGATGTGATTGGCTTGCTAATTTAATCTAACACGTACAACAAAACAATAGGTATTCTGCCTATACTAGGTGAACCTATTTGAAGAGAAGGGTTAAATACAAATTGAGAGACAGATCCCAGTTTAGATGTAAGAAAAATATTGTGTTTTTCAATAAGTAGGTTTATTGTTTTTTCCTTTCTATTAAGGAATTACAGAAGGCCTCAGTTTTTGAGTTAATCTGTGCTTTTTTTTTCTCTTACAGGTACAACTATAGATAGAGAAATGTAAACTTGCAGTTCATGCAGGAAACTTCCCCAGCATCTAATTCAAGCAGGTAATGTCAACCTTAAGATCAGACATCACTTAGTTTGCTTCTCATATTACACATTGGCCTGTGTCTCAATTCCCCTGCCCCTTTCCTGATGTCATAAAGTATCCCAGCTCCAGGAGGCCTGAAATCCTAATTCAGCTAGTGAGTAGTTCAGATTCTCAAAGTCCAAGCCTGGTAAGGTCTTTAAATATTCTGTCAGAAATAGTTCATTGGGGAGCAGCATATAGTCTGCCCATCACTCTGTCCTAGGTTGCATTCTCATTCCAGAAAACATTAAGAGGATTATCTGGTATAAGGTAATACCCACCTAATATTTAAAGCAACTGAGATTGCTAACTATAATTCTAATATAGATAGATGTAAGATGATAAAATGAATAAATTTAAGTTCCAGGGTCCAAAGAAAAACACATTTGTAGACTGCATTAATCCTTCTACATTACATTAATGGACTAATGTAATTTTTCTTTTCCCTCTTGATTTTTTTCACAATTTAAGTTCCTGGATTTTTAAAAATTTACTTGTACTAAGTAGTCAACAAACAAATTACTGTTAAGTAAGTCTTCATTGACTTTCTAGGGAAGCCATCAGAGAAAATTGTAGATGGTGACCACATGCTCTCGGGGTTCTTGACAACTTCATTAGTGCAAATAAGTTGCCCAGCACCCAGATCACATGACCAGGGTATGTGACACAATGCTGATAGCCAGAAGTCCATTGTAGACTTAAAACACATTTTTCCTATAGTCATAATGTAATGTAATTTTTTTTCTATTGAAAAAATAGAAAAGGACCTGTCACTCCAGTTACGGTAGCAAACTATACACAGCCATGAATTTTCCACGTATGGTTACCAAATTGTGCTGAAATCTGCAATTATTTTATTTTTTCTTTAGAGGTGAAATATACAAATTGAAAATGCCATTTTTTGGCCAAATTGTTGTTATTAAGAGAAATGGGACCGATGGAACTCATTTTCCGCTCACTGCAAGCTCTTGTTTGTTTGGCAGGTAAGACTTTAATTTGATAAGGGTTTATTTATGTAGGATTTTATTTATGTAATTGTGATGTAGGCTGTTCTTTTTGTAGCATAAGTTTTAGGTATTGTCATAACTTAACTTTCCTGGACTCATTCAGTGTGATATATATTTCTCTAGTCATGCAGTGTATGTCACATATAATGGATTTGAGCTGCTTCGATGTATATTTATGCAAGACATTTGTCTAATCAAAACCTAACCATTTATTTTAGAAATTCTTAAAACTCAAAAATCAGGTTGTCTCAATGTATTTTCAGCAACAACTGCATTGCCTTGTTATACTAGGTGGAAATGAATTAGAGATTTAGAGATCACAATATATTTTAAAGATGTATGTAGAAGAGCATGTAGTTATATAATTTGAACTGATAATCTTGTAATAATTTCATTATATTTTAAAGAGAAAAAGAATGTGATATTCGAATCCAGCTGCCTCAAGTTTCTAAAGAACATTGTAAAATTGAAGTCAATGAAAATAAAGAGGTATGTATTATTGCTTTTGGTTTTTATGCAGTCCTAATATTTCTGGTACTTATGTTTTATTGATTGATCTGGATAGACATAATTTTATTCCTATGTATTTTTAGGCAGTGCTGTTTAACTTGAGTTCTGCAAATCCAACACAGCTAAATGGGAATCACTTTCAAGATCCCACACACTTAAAACATGGAGATATACTGACAATTATTGATCGTTCTTTCAGGTATGTAACAATAATATAAGCAAATATGGATGTGCTAGAAAAAGGCTATGTCAGTCAGTGCTTTTTAGAAATGTAAAAATCAAGGAGATTTTAAAACAATTTGATTAATAGGGAAAACTTAAAGTTGGATTAATTTTAATTTAACCAATCTTTTTATTTGAATAGGTTTGAATATCCGCCTGCCCCACTTCCTCAGAAGAGACTTTCTAGATCTCAAGAGAAGGAAACATTACAGGTAAAATAAAAATCATGTTTTTCTTAATTTGGGAGAAGAGGAAAGTAATAAAAATGTAGAAATTAATAAATGGTATGTTGCTCTTTGACTTGATTTAGTAATTGATCATTACCAGTTACATTTCATTTTTAGTCATTCTATTCCACACTATATTATAATATAATTATAATTATTCATAGGAAACATAAAATCTGGTAGTGGTGTTGGACTTTAGAAAATTAAGATATTTTCTCTGATCTGTCATTCATGTTTTCTACAAGGAAAAAGGAAGGGAGTTAGTGCTATAAGTTGACACTTGACTTATGAAAGATTATTAATAGTTTCTACTTTTGTCATGAGCTGGGTTAAAATACCCAATTGAAAGTAAAAGACAAAGCCTGTAAGATCTTGGAAGATGAACTTAAAAATAGATATAAAACTGAATCCATTAAAGGTTTAATTTAATGGATCATTTAAGAGAAGGGAGAAGACTTAAGTATTGATTTACATTATTTTAATCAATTTATGTCAGTTACATAATTTCTTAAGTTGGTTATGTAATGTGTTACCTTGAAGTTGTTAAACTGAGATTTCATATATGGAATATTGAAAGGGGGGTCAATAAATGTGTCATTGAGATTTAGATAGAGTGGTGTTGGTTTTCATATGTACAGAATCAAATTTTAATTGGAATTTTCCTCAATGGTATTACTGTATTGCAGCCTTAGATTCTACATGAGGTATCTGCACAGCACTTAATTTCAGAGAACTACTGTGAATATGTTTCTTTCACTGTAAATAATTAGTTTTTATACATACAAGTTTTAAAGTAAGGGGTCCATTAGTGAGTTTTGGAAATAATAGTAATGGTTTGCCCAATGGATGTCCATATTGAATTCTAAAATTCAATTCAAAATTCTAGTGCTGAGTCCTGACAATTACAGATTGCATAGTACTCTTGGCTTCAGATAAGAGATGAAAAATACTGTATTATCTTTTTCAATCATTTATTCTAAGAAATTATCAGTGGAAAGTTGTTTTATAAGAAAAATTGAAAGCTTAAAAGAATTATTAAACTCCTTATTCTATTGCATTGTGTTTAATGTTACAGATTCTTCATGTTCAGCATATACAACAGATGGACTTGCTGCACCCACAAAACTCAGATTACAAAAGGTCTCCGATTACTGGTTGGTGGTTTTTTTATTTTTCTATTATTTTTTTTATTATATTAATGACTTTTTATTAATAAAAAGGATGTGTTTACCAATGAGTGGTAAAACAAATGAAAGCAGCCATTAGAAATTTGCTGTTAAAATACATGAATGGATTTGGTTTCATCAATGAATGATTTTCTGAGTCTGTTAGTGACCCAGTTTATTAAACCATAATTAAGAGTTGAGAAATAGGCTTGTCTTATATTAGAAACAATATTTCACAGCAAATTATATTTTAGAAAGTGACCCATATATTTTCTTGTCCATTAAGAAACTTTCATAAAATACCTTATGAACAGATCTATTCCTTAAATTTCACTGATTAGAACCATGTTTAAGGTAAGTGATTTGGAAAATTGCAAATAATCTGTATATTTATACTATATTGTTAGGCAATTACAAATAAAATTTGGCTTCTATAAGTTTTGATTTGTTGAACTTAATAGAATTAGTCCTTTGAAGGAGGTAAATTGTAATATATGCAGATCTGTCCAAAGCACATCTTTTAAAATCACTAAAAAAGTCATATATTTTTAAAGATTCATGCAGTTGTTTCCTAAACAGTTTCTAGCTGTTACCATTTAGAACATTTTCAAAGCGGGCAGTCACAAGCGAGTGGATATTGTTGGAAACAGGTTACAAAGCTGTTGCTTGAGGCTGAAAAAAAAATCTGCTTTGAAAAGAGATGTTTTGTACCCACCCGTGTGCTGTGAAGCACTTTTTTCTAAGGATTTGTAAACGTCATCTTAATTCCTCAAAAATTACTTTCTGATTAGTGCTTTATCCGTATAATGATTCAAAAATAGTTTAACTTTATTCAAGAAAACAAATTTTAAAAACTGCCTGCTTCATACTCC
Organism: Bungarus multicinctus; assembly: GCA_023653725.1. NCBI lineage: Eukaryota > Metazoa > Chordata > Lepidosauria > Squamata > Elapidae > Bungarus > Bungarus multicinctus. Next base: position 67,168,118 of record CM042844.1, read on the forward strand.
TGTAGGCAAGAAATGTGAAACTTGCTTTCCCAGAAGAAATGAGAAGAACCTTCAAAAACAATACAGCAACTCACCTGAATTAAAGTACAAAATGCACAGTATTGAAAAAGCAAATGAATTGTCTCCTTTTAGCAAACTTTATGAATTAATGAAACATGAAGATGGCACAGGCAACATAAAGGAAAATACTGGTAATGAGACCTTGCTGAAAGATGTATTTCACTCAAGATCTAGGAGGTCTGCAGTAAATCAAGCAAAGTTAACTAAAGTTGAACAATCTGAAGATAGTAAAATTCAAGGAAAGCATGGTGATGAAGCAAGTCCAATATCAACATTTGAAGAAGAAAAATCAGAAAAATCATCAAGCGCTCAAAATTGTGATATACAACAGAAACAAGAATGTGAAGGTGCAAATCAGTCAGATTTTAAGAACATAGAAGACAATGAAATGGGAAAGTGTGCGCATTTTAAAGGCAATCAGCAGAGCGCACAGCATTTCCCTGAATCATGTATACTGTCATTGAACTATACAGAAAAGGCTAAGTGCCTTAACAAATTTAACATAACAGATACTTTCACATCTATAGAAAATACTTTGCCCAAAGCAAAGCCTAGCCAGGAGAGTACTCAAAATTATTCCAGTCCATGTTTTAGAAAGCCTCGAAGATCTTCCAAGTCCAGAAGGACAGGGGTTGAAATAGATTCACTGAACAAAATGAAGAGCTCTGAAGAAATGAAAGAGTGTCCCATACAAGTTAGTGGGCAGGAGCATGAATCTGATGTTTTGATTGAAAATATATCTTCTAAAACAAATGAAAATAGAAAACTGGTCACAGAAGCAGCGCTAAATCTGAAAGATTCAAAAGATGGAAATTCTAGTACTGTTTTTAGTTCACTTCATCTTAATACTAGTGAAAACTGCAATAACATTGAACTAAATAAAATTATTTCAAATGAATATTGTACAGAGGCAATAGATAAAGAATCAAAAGATCTTTCCCAAACCAGTGAAATAATGGCAAATGAGATTCCTGAAAAAAACTTGGAAACAAAATGTCCTACAAATGAATATAAAAATATAGGAACAGAAAACCATGAGCAGAATGTTAATACGAAAAACGATATACCTACTTTTTCCACTTCTTATGAAAACAGAGTCCAAACATCAGCCAAGGTTAATGCTGTTTCTGAAATGAATATATTATATCCGCTTAATAAAAAGTCAGGTAAATACAATTTATATCAAAAAATTATAATTGTTATTTGCTGTCCCCAGTAACTGGTTAAGATAAAAAATTACCAGCTTATTTTTTTTCTGTCAGTTAATTGGCTTGTTTGATATTGTTAATAGAAACAGATTCAGTTGTTTGAAATGTTAGTGTTTTAGTTATGATAGAAAATATTAATACCAAAAGTGTAAAAAGTTTATAGAATTTTTTAAAATTAAAACAAATCTGAATGAAAACATTTTAATTGTAGTAACGATGGAAAGCCATTGTGTTCACTTTTCTATAATTTACTATTCATTTATAGAGGCTAAGAAATCACCTCAAAAGCGGAGAGGTACAGAACTAGATTTTCTAGTCCAATCACTTGGAAAGAGGAAGAGAGTGTCTTTTGGTGGTCAACTGAGTCCTGAACTCTTTGATAAGCGCTTACCTCCAAACTCGCCACTTAAAAAAGGAGCCATTCCAACAAGACTAAGTATGCCATTTGGAAACTCACCACGAGCAGTTCTGAAAAAAGCTGCAGAATTAAGTCAGTCTGTAATACAGGTAGGGGATTGATTGACAGAACAACTGATTGCTAGGGATATTTACCTTTGAATCAAAAAATTGCTCTTGATCCCACAACAATATGTATACATACGTTTGTCTAAAGTTCACTATTCATACTGAAAGTTTTAACATATGTTAAAACAATTGATAGAAATTTTAAATGATAAAATTTAGAAATATTTTGGGAAGAGGGAAGAGGAATGTAAGCTATGCACTTCTTAGTACATCTAAATATTTCCCTAGAATTATTTCTGAGAAGAGTTGGTGATATATTGTACCTGAATGCTTCTTTTCTATTTAAAAATTTGGCAATTTTATTTCAGAGTAGTGTAATGGCAAGATGGGTAGCAAATAAATTTAATAAATAAAATTGATAAGTCTGTTGATAAAATATTTATCCCTATTGTTAGAAACTCCCAAAACAAAATTGGGTAAATATTTCATATTCTGTTAAAAAGAGAGAGAAATACTCTCCAGCAAAAATACAAGTAGCCACCTTTGGTTATTGTGGATGATCTACAAATGTAGCTTTATATAAGATGTTTGAAATCGGAATTTATACTATTGACTTTCATTTTTTAATTGGGGCATTTTCAAAATAATAACATTCATCTTTAAAGCTTACCAAATATTTATTTGAGAAAGCAAATTTCTCAAAATTATTTCATAGAAAACTGGAGAGCTGGGAAATGTTTCTAGATACCTGGAAAGTAATATAGAAAGTTCTCTCTTTGGGGACAGTATTCCAAGGAGGTCTGCTCCAGGGCTAGACTATGAATCACTCCTTGCTCTGCGTTATTTACTTTCCAAAAAACTGCTGACCATCTCCAGAACGGCCAGATCTGTGGTCTGATGAAGATGGGACAATGCCTCCTTTTATATCTACTGCTTCACATCTTTTCATAGTTTCATGAAATTAAAGATGAATGTTATTTTTTTGAAAATAGATTAGGAAAGTTAATTTTAGTTTATATTAAAAGATATTGGCAAATGAAAAAGTTTTAGAGCTAAGTAGCGTGATTTTATTTGATTTTTATACCATCACGGTATTTTGGATTATTGGTTAGAATGTTACAGTAAAAAAATCAGAATGAAAAAAAAAAACAATTTAAATTGGAAAACCAAAATTGGAAGTGAGAAGGAAAAATGATAAGAGGTACCATTGATATCACTGAAATGCTGTTAAAATCATTCTCCATTTTCAATGTTTCTAAAATCTATCCGAGGTATCCATTTTCCATAATTTGGTGCTGCTACAAAAAGCCCCTCCCTAAATGATGTAATTGATTGTGTAAAATCTGATTAGAGGAGGATCTTCCATAGATACCCGAGCGCCAAGTTATGAAGAATATTGATGCTAGCACTTTAAATTGTAGTTGGAGCTGAAATGGTAGCCAGTGCAAGTTGTTCAATGTATGTGTAATGTGCTTCCATTATTGGAACCTAAAACATGCTGCCCCATTCTGGACTGACTGTAATCTCATAGTTTTCAAAGGCAAAGCCACAAAATATTGAGGGTTTTTTTTGTGAATATCTAATTGTTCAATTCATTCTGACAAGTTCTGAAGGAAATAGATATGATTGCTGTTTGTCAAAAATCTAAAGTTTAATTTTTTTTGTGTTACCTATTTGTTTTCCTGCAGGGTTCCTTTGAGAGGAAGCAATATGAAAAGATTGTGTCAGGGCAAGCTGACTCACATAGTGTGCCCCAGAGGCAACAATGCATCTCTGATCCTCATGTTGCAAGTCAACCTTCAGAGAGTGAAGAATCCACTACACAAGAGATGCATATGAATAGCTTATTCAGTGAAGTTAAAAAAACAGTATCTAAACCCACTTCATCATTAAGGAGCAAACCCTGTACTCCGAGAAGAAGTTCTACACGTGGAAAAAGTGGAGTTATGGGTACTATTCACTCCAAAAGACGAAGTGGTGCTTCTGAAGCCAACTTGATGGGTGTGTTACAATTGTATCCATTGCTAGATAATTTACAAAATTAAACATTTTATGTTTCATACACAGTATAATTTGATTATCAGATATTAAAAATGATTAAGGTGAATAATCTTCAACAATTGTTGTTTTAGTTGCGAAGTCTTGGGCAGAAGTAGTGAAACAAGGTATTCCAAAACTGCAACTGAAGTCTGCTTCAAAGCAGGGGTTTAAAACAAGATCAATGAAGACAGTGGCTTCAAAATCATCAAAGGTATAGCCAAAACAGATAATTGTATAATTTTTCCCCCAGTGCTCAACTTAAAGAATCTGGATTCTAAGTAGTGAGGAGATCTTTCTGATACTTCGTTAATCCTAAATTCTGTCTCTAATATTCCTAGATACACTTGTTTACCTTTTATTTACGGAAAATCACCAATAGTTTTGATATAAGATATGGGGTAGTTTGAAAAATTCAACCTATTTTAAAACAATTTAATTGAAGGTAGTATGTTCTATTAGTGCAACATTTTGGAGAATGAAAATATCTGAATTGCCATGATGAAGTATAAAGATAGGTATACACATTTTAGAAATTGCTATTTCTAAAATTAAAATGAAGTAGGGAAAATAATGGATGAATTATATGTAATAAACAATGGAAAGAAAGCTTATCTAGGAATCATGAGAAAAGTGGGATATGGATATTATCAACAAACAAAAAGCGATTTCAAATAGCCATGCTTGCCACTCAAAACACAGATTGAAGCAAGCTAAATAATTTTTGAAAATTGCTTCAAAAACAGCTAACAGAAATAGCTGAAGTAGATGTAAGTAAATGAAAATTTCACTTTTCTTGCTGAAGGCAAAAGACTGGTGGCTATCCAGTAATAAGGGTTGAGGCAAAACAACAATCCTGAAATCGATTAACCAGAATACATATCAGCATCTAGCAACCTTCCAAAGCAGTGTTAGTTACTGAAATAAGGTATATTAAATGATTAACATATTTAACATTGATATTGCCAAATTTCATCATATTATGAATGTGTTGATGAAATGTATTTGATACTTTTAAATGTGATATAATTATCACAATTATATAAGAACTTCCATGCTTTGGTTTTTCTTAATCAATAGAAATATTAAGCATGATTGTAATAGCCTTCCAGTTACTATACTGCTTTTCAAACAACACATGAATGTTTCAGTTTATTAAGAAAGAAAGGAGGCAGTGGCTGAATAGCTTTTGAGATATATCTTGTTTCTTTTGAGCAGCAAAAAAAGATTGAAAGGAAATGTAGGTAACATAGTAAAAATACAATGTAAAAATACATTGTCCTGTACCAGGGCCCAAATATAACTGCCCAGTGAGATTATCAATACTTTGGTTTAGAATGCTAGGGAGTGACACTGGCACCATAATTAAAATGAAAGTGCCTATGTTGAATAAGTTCACTAGTCTCCACACAATTATATCAATTGACCTACAGCCCATTGCTATCTTATCTGCAGCAAATGAAAGATGGCATTGTTCCCCTTCTTCAAAGAAGAGCTATACTAAGAATTGTATTATTTTATTATGTATGGAGAAGAAGAAAACTTGTAGTCGTTATGAGGATGAGAACTTTAAGCCAAAAATGTTGCTTAATTTTTTCAGCAGAAAACCATTGCAAATGAATTAGTAATAATCAATGCCAGCTGAAAATACAAATTTAGACATTCTTGTAATTTGAAAATTTAAATGAAGTATTATAAAATGTAGAGTCTCAATCATTCAGGTCATGATTGTGCCAAAAATGCTTTTAAAAACGTACTGAACTTGGTTTTTTCCTTGAAAATGTGGATTGGATAAGAAGCAAAACATTTTCAAAGAAAAAAACCAAGAAAGTCCAGTTGCCTTTTGAAAACCACCTTTGGGATAGCATTTTAAAAGTTTATATCTAGTAAATTTGTAACAATAATATTTGTGGTTGATTTGATGGAAGAAAATTATTTGGAAAAAGTTTAAGAATTGTGTTTATTTTTATAATTCAAATTTTAATGTTTATCTGTTTGTGTAGATTAACCTTATATTTCAAGACTTTAAATATAGAATCCTTTCCCTACCAAAAATACTAATTGTACCCGATTTAAACTTTATCCTTTAGATTTCTAAAGATTTGCCCTTTATCTTTTTTTAGCTTAATTCTTTTTTTGGTGAACAATTTATTGATTCTTTTATTTACCTTTAGTTTTTAGATTTTTATCACTCTGAAACACCCCCCCCCCCCCCCAAAGGAATATTTGTATTCTTCATTTTTTCCCTTCAGGGACTTTGTTTGAGGTTGGAAGCTAAAAGTAGAATAGCCATGACTCTTAGTGTACATTTCCATCTCTTTCTGTCCTTGTCCCAATGTCTATGTGAGAACTCTCCTAACATGAGTATTTATTTTACTAGCTTTCCTTCCTGTTTGTGGTCCTGATTAATGGATACTTAATGTTATTAATATATAGTATTGGGTAAAATGCAAGAGTATTCTTCCCAGTCTTTTCTCCCAGGTCAGCTTTTCCTTGAACTTCTGAGGCTTTCAGTCTGCTGAACTCTTTTCCCTACTTGTGTCTCACCTACATAAATTCAACAATCTTCCTTTTGAAGCCCATCACTGCCTGATTCTAGCTATCCCATCAGATCTGGCAGATATCCTAGAAAAGTCTACTCAGCCTTGAGGTGCTTGTTTTCTATGAATTTTCTAACTTGTTCTTTTTCCAGTTTCCAACTTCTCCAACTTGCCATTTTAATACTTATAAAAAGACTCTAAATAGTTCTACTTCATTGCAAGAACTTCTGTATTTAATACTCCTGCTCTACCTGTCCACTTCTGGTATATGTGGGGTATATGTGTCATAGGATATGTGCTCCTATGGAAGATGTTAACAGTGAGTAGTAGGAACAGATTCCTTTTTTTAAATATTTATTACACATTTTCAAAATATTTACACCATTTCCATTTTTGACAGTACATCAGACTCAACTTCTTTCCTATTTACATAGTAGTATTTTCATTTTCAATTCCTGGTATATTTCTCTACCATTTGTACAATTATATTTAACTTTTTATAATTAGGGACAGACTCCTTTAATGGTTATTTAAAACAATTCTCTTTTGAAAAATTCTCTTTTTTTATTTATGTACTTATGTACAGTGCATAAGACTTAGCTGTTTCTGGGATAGGATAAGATAAGATAGAATAAAATGTCATTGGGTTGGACTAGAAGACCTTGGACTAGAAGAATTCAATAATGTGCAAACAACATTCTGGAGGCAGAACAATCCAGGAAACATTGGAAATGTCTTTTTCTCCTTTCCAGATGATATTAATCCATTTTTTATCCAATTCAATCCAGTTTTTTAAAATAAAAATTACCAGAAAGGAAGCTGTTTTTTGGATTTTTTTGGAGGTCTTCTAGTCCAACCCACTGTTCAGGCAAGAAACCCTATGCCATATCAGACAAATGATTTACAGATCATCTAGTAATTTTTAAAAAGTAAATAAGTGACATAGTGAATCCAAAAAACAGCTTCCTTTCTGGTAATTTTTATTTTAAAAAACTGGATTGAATTGGATAAAAAATGGATTAGTATCATCTGGAAAGGAGAAAAAGACATTTCCAATGTTTCCTGGATTGTTCTGCCTCCAGAATGTTGTTTGCACATTATTGAATTCTTCTCTATTGAAAGGATATTGTTTTTATTGTTTGAAGCAAATCAGAAAACGTGGTGCAGTTTCAGCCTATACAACTTGGCCAATTAAGACTTTTCTCAAAAGATCTTATATTGAAATAAATGTAAAATTACTATTATCACTAGGGTTTTAAATTTATATCAGTATATATAGTGACATGTTTCATTAAACTGATTTTTAATATATTTTGCTTTTAGAAGAACAATTCATTAAAAACACCTAAAAGAAAAATCAGTGGTCACTTCACAACAGGACATGCAAATTCTCCTGCTCCAATTGTGATTGGAAAAGCTCATACTGGAATTTTGAATATAACTGCACAAGTTCCTAAGGTGGTGATCAATTATCCTTTGAAAAAGCATTGTGACCTCAATGAAAGCTTTACAGGTAAAACTTTTAGACTTCATTTAATACAGGTTTGCATGCCAAATGACATGAGTTCACTTTTCCTGTTTAAAAATAAAATATGTCATAGAGGAAATAAACTTATATGATAAAATATTTTCTACAACTGACACCATGTAGAGACAATGGCAATATATAATATTTAACCAGATGATAATAGTAATAGTTTTTTCAAGATTCAAAAAATTGTCCTTAAAGCATGTCATTCGTTTATTGCATGTTTCCATCATCTCAACATAGCAATTCTAGGTAGCGTATAGCAATTAAACTTAAAAACCGAACAACAAAGTAAAATACACAACTAGCAACAAAGTTTAAAAAAAGCAAATCAAACAACAATTAATATAGCCATCTAGTAGGCTCAAACTAATAATCCCCATACCTGGGAACAGAACAATGTTTTCAGAGCTTTGTGAAATTTCTGAGGGAATGATGTTCTAAATGAATGGCATCATGACAGAAAAGGTTCATTTGTTGGGACTCACAAGGTGATGTTCCTTGATTGATGGCACCCATAACAGCTGCCAGATAGCAAGAAACAATAAAGGAGATGTCCCATCCCCTTCTAAGTTAGAGGTTGATAATTATATAACAGATAAAAAGCAGAGTGGAATGCCTTAGTACAGACAAGAAAAAATAATTGCATATTCAACATTTTATGCTTTAAAATGCTTTAAAAATTACAGAAAAGCATTATTTTCATTCTGCACACTAGAATGTATACAAAATACACACTAGAATGTACACCTTTAAATGTATACAAAATGTTGTTATCTTGAAACATTTGCTTCCAAAGCATCTCACAGATAGATGATGTGAGCTCGGAATGATTCTTCGGGCAAATAATATAAATAGATTTAAGTGATAAGTTTGCTTTATGAAATGCTTCTAAGTGTTGAGGTAATATAAATGGAAATACCATATTGTAGTAGTTTTTTAAATATTAGTGCACATGTTCTTACATTTTGTCTTAATGTTCAGAAGAAATTCAGATGTATTAGCACCTTTTTTTTTTTGAAGCGAGCAGGCATTTTTGTAAACTAAAATAATATGGTTGCATTTGAATAGACTGCAGAGAACAAAAAGAATATACAGAAAACTGGTAAACAAATGATTGTTTAGAAAAATCCACAAAATATCAATAATGGGATAGTGACCAATGAAAGGATATTTAATAGAATATAGATAAATAATCCAAATTATATAAACAAATACAAATAATGAAATAAGATTGATAAAAGTATGTAACATATGCATTTAAAACATTGCATTCAAATCTAGAAGAAGAAAAAACCAGACTCACCTTGTAAACTACTCTTGTAAAATCTCTCAAGCTATAAATTTGGGATTTTCCTGTAGAGCTCTTTAATGTTAAGTTAGAAATGATTCTTCCATGTGCAAAAAAAATTCCATTGGTGCCATACATCTATGTATGCAGACTTAATCAATTGCTAAGTTTTTTTTTAAAAAAATATGAATATTCTTATTATGTGTATGTTTATCTACAAAGAGGAAATAAAACCAAGGTTGATTTTATTGATTAAGAAATTGTGGTCTGTGAGAAATTAGATTTACAATGGGTTGTTGATTTTCTTAAAGGTTACCAATATATCAACTCCTCGCTTTGCCAACAGATGGTGCTATGATTGTGCAAGAATATAATTCATTAGCAAAGTATGGTGTAGCATGATAGCATACTTACTGATACAATTGACCATTGTGTAACTCTATTTCCAGTTCTAGTAATGAAGTATAAATGATCATAAGCCTGAACTCCGTCTTTATATCTTCTGGAGAATTACTAGAAACTGTTTGGTAATAAGAGATTCTCAGCAGAAGGGGCATGATCAGTGATAATGTTGATGGTGGGGCTTTGGTGCATATTCCACTATTAAGAATTGTAATGGAAGCTATAGAAATTTAGAATTGAAAGCAATACTACTCTAAGCCTTAAATCCTTCCCCCATCCTTAGCAGCCTACATTTGGATCCATTTTGGGAGGAAGAATCAAGATTTGTGGTAGACGGAGAAAGATTTGCAGAGATATTCTTGTTCTTCGAAATTTTAAAACCGAAAAATCATTGTATAAGTAGTCTTCATATAATCTAAGCTGGTGCAAAAGGTTTGCATGCATACTTATCTTTATATTACAGCTGCAATATAATACATGCAGCCCATTTATCCAGATGTTTGTGCTCTCAAGTTCCATTGCAAATGTTCCCTTTTGCTTTTTTTAAAAAAACAATTATTATCTAGGTCAGCACTGAGTAAACTTTTTTTGGGGGTGTATGCTTAACTCCTTTTGTAACAACATTTATCTCCCACATCACTTTGTCCATCCTAAACCAAGAGCTTGGTTTCTTGCTACTGAAGATGAAACAGTTTAAAAGTCTCCTGTAAAACAGCTTGATTAATATTGCTGAGATCAGTGGAAATATTCAAAATGATACAAAAAGCCAAGCTTTATTTCACAATCAGAACTCTTGGAATTGTCATATTGAACTAAAATATTTGCACATCTTGCACATCTTACTTTCAATGTAAGACTGACATAGTTTTTGTATGATGACCACTCTGTCTTTATTGCACTACATTAGTTGGTTTGTAAAATTATATTATATCCACTAAATCTATTATCTATATTAAATCTACCACAGGCAGCATCCATGTAAACAGCCCCCTCCATCCAGATTTTAATTAAAAATGATTTAATTACATTTGAACTGCTTTCCAACATGCTATTAGGAGCGATTGAATTATTGGAGGTAAAATATTAGACAATAGTGGGCCATATACAAAGAAACAGTGGCCTTGCTTCCCCTGATCACATGCTGTAAGAGAAATGCTGTCTTTCCCCTTTTTTAATTTATTGTGTTTCTGTCCAATTTGGGCAGTATAATTTCTGAGACCCAGAAATCTCACTTTTCTTGGATTTACTGGAGAATTTTCCAGTGGTTGGGTCACCATTTTTGGGACATACTCCTGTCAACAGCAGTTTCAACAAAAAATGAGATTAAGTTAGGTAGCTCCTTCCCTATTATCTGGAGTCAGTTTAGGGAAACCTACCATGCCTCATTACTAGGACAATCAGGTTATCAATTGTTTTGGTGAGCCAAGAGACACATGGACTTGGACATAAAGCAACACATAGAATATTGATTATGTACCACAAAGTTATTTTTGACTCCTAGTAACAAGATAGATCTTCCCCATGTTGATCTATCAACATTGCACTCATCAAGACTTGTAATTGAATCCATCCACCTTGTAGCTGATCTTCTTTCCTAACATTAGAATGTTTTATAGATAACAGAATACAATAGAAAACATTTGTTTTTCTCCTGTTATCGCGTTACATGAGGTCTCATACTTGTGGATCAGAGAAGCAACTCTTGCTAAGTTGCCCTGCTGATGCAAGTACTTTGTTTTCTCAAGAGCTTGAAAAGTGACTTCCTCTCCCTGTGAGGAAACTTAGCTGAAGAGACTCATCGTGCTTGATGTTTTGCAGAGCATTTCAGCAGGGACTGCCCTGATAAATACCAAAGATGAAAGTACAATTGCTCGTCAATTATTTTTATTCTTTTCCCCCCAAATCTTATTGAGTCTTCCAAAATAAAAAGCATTGATTAACTGATGATTATTTGAGTTGTGGAAAATACTCCTTTAGTGTTAGATGTGAGTTTACTGGTGCTGTTGATTGTTCACTTCTCATTCCAGTTAGACAAAGAAAAGGAAAAATCATTGAAATGGATAGGAACTAGGAATTGACTGCCACAGATTCCTGGACACTGTTTTCACACAGTAGTTTCAGTTTTTTAAGCAAGCAGGTCTTTAAGGTTCTTACTCCAATTAATATCCAATCCTTTTTGGACCTAGGAATAGTTAAGGGTTTTCTAATAAATAGCTTGATACCTAGCCACCAATTCCTAGTTCCAGATGCATTGGTTTGTTTTCATATAATTAGTGGGCCATCTGGACCTTAGCAAAGTAGTCCAGCTATACCTAGATACAAATGGGTGCCTGGAAATAAAATGCCAAGCCTTTCAGGCCTACTTCTATGCCACTGTTATCCTGACATCTTGCAGAACATCAGTAATCTAGATATGTAAAATAGTTTTTTTTCCACTGAAGCAAGAGAGAAGAGATTCGGTTTGTTAAGGTTTGCTATTTTTTGGAAATTAGACATTTTGTAAGCAAGCTCCTAAGCCTTTCCTTTGTGAGACAATTCAGTCTTAATTCAGGGGTATTATCAGATGCTTCATTTAACACAAGAGGCTTGCAACAAATAGTGCCTTGTTTCTAAATCTACTTAGAAAGAAATACCCAACATATTTGGATTGATTTTATAGAATTTTTAAAGCGCTGGGCAGAAAATGCTGGGCTCAGAATGACATTTTCTGCTGTAGCTGAAAAATAATATCCACTTTTAAAAGAAGTTTGTCTGTACTAGGAAACAATTCCTTAATGCCTATTTCTTACGTCTATATCTCTTCTATCTTTAGACTTTGCCCCAGTCTCCTAAGCACATTTCCTTTTCTCCCTTCAGCCTTCAATAGAGTATATAGGTAGTCCTTGACTTACAGTTCATTTAGTGATTGTTCAAAGTTACAATGGCACTGAAAAAAATGACATGACTGTTTTTCACACGTACAACTATTGCAACATCTCCACGGTCATGTGATCAATTGACTCCTGATGGTTGCAGTGTCCTAGGGTCATGTGATTAACTTTGTGACCTGACAAAGAAAGTCAATTGGGAAACCAGATTCACTTAAGCATGTTACTAACAGTGATTAACAACTATAGCAAGAAAAGTCATAAAATGGGGCAAAATTCACTTAACAATTGTCTCATTTAGCAAAATAAATTTTGGGTTCAATTGTCAGGGAATTGTGCAGCCGGTGTCCAAACAGATGCTGACACAAGCTTGTAGTGTTAAATAAATTTATTCCCAGTAAATAAGAACAGGAGCATCATCAGGTAAATCAACAGAGAGCACACAGAGGAAAAAGGCGGAAAACAAGGAAACTCCCCTTTTATCCTTGGCAACCAATCACAGCTCAGATTCCTTCATGCAGTGGCCAGCTCTCTTTAGCCAATTAGCTATAACTATTCTTACGCACTGTCCAATTTTAAATATCTTTAACAATTGTTGTAAGTTGAGGACTACCTGTATTCCATTTTTTTTTATTCATAGAAAACTATAAATGGGCCAAGATTCTATTTTAAACAAAGCTTTTCTTTAACTGGGAAAACTGCTATTCATAGGCCAAGATGGCATTTTAAAGAAGGCTGTGTTTTTATGGGAAACATTGTTGAGGTAGCACTCACTAGCCTGGCACTTCCAATCCAGCAGTCATAATAAATCTTAGACTTCAAACAAAGTATAAGGAGAAGATGATTTTTTTTCTTCTAACTTGTTCTGTTAAACATCTATTGAGAGATACACATTCAAATGGCACACACCATTTGTTACAACTTGTATTTGATAGACGTAAGTCACTTTGATAGAAATCTATTTATAATTACTGTTCTAGCACTATAGAAGAAATCACAAGTTTTATTTTATTTTGAAAGGCAAATTAATTATTTGTATCATAATTTGTAGTAGAATTTGCTCTTAAGATGGTGTTTGATAGAAAGTATCCACAATCTGAAAGAGCTTGAAGGAGGAATTTTGATCCTGGTAAATGGTGTTAAGTTCTTTCCCTTTAAATATGCTATGAATATTAATATTTAAAAATAATGCTGGAATCTGATTGCATTACAAATCTAAGGAGCAATCAAGTGAAGAAAATATATTCTTTATGGTTATATCTGCTCTTGCATTTCATTACATGCTAACTGAACATTAATAGATTTAAATGCTATTTGCAGGGTTGGCTGAAATGTTCTGCAGCCCACCAGATGGAAAACAGAAAAGTTTTATACCAGAAACTCAGATATCAGAAATAAATGCATCAGAAGTATTTGGTATGTTTTATTGTCTATACATTCTGAATAATTACTTTCATATAGCCATTTAGCATAAATTACTTTGTCATTAATCCCAAAGTATTACAAATCAATGAGGTTTGGCTTGTAGAATGGAAGGAAACCTCTTCTGCATCAAGACCTCTCTAAAACTGTTAAGGCTCTGTGGAGCTCCTCCCTTATTATTGTAGAAATTTCAGGTCAGTCTTTTCTTGCAGTCCCTATCAGAATTTCAGGTGTTGCTTTAACTACTGTGCTGATTTAAGTAAGAAGAGAATCTGTTTAGGGATATAAGCCAGATTAGCAAAGGCAGAGAATGATAGTAGTTTAAGTCACCGAGCTACATCAAGTTGTAAACACTGAATAGAATATATGGTCTTATCCAAACGAGATAATGAAAATGGGACATGGTTTATCATTCTTTGCGTTAACCCTGTAAATATATTTTGTGGGAAAATGAAATAATTAGCCAGCTGAGGTAACATTCATTCAAGGTGCAACAGTTTTAATGGCTTCAGATTTAGATCTCAGGTTAGAGAAATACAACTGTTTCTGTATTTGATTTCACAATTTATATTAGTGGAATAAACATTCTTGTCTGATTGGCAGAAGGTTTCCTAGATGGTTGTAGATTTTTGTCTTTGTGCTACTTGGAAGTTGTCAAGTTTCAGGTTTCAGTTTGCTTAAGATACAATCCCAATTATAATATGTTTTTCATTATGAGGAACAATTACTTTTGATTTAATTCATTTTTAATATTCTTGATGTAATTTGGTTTATATGTTTTTTGTTTCATTTTAAAGCATACAAAGAATCTAATATATAATTATTTTAAGTAATACACATTTAAGTGTATTTCTATTAATGTAGTCAATGAAGTTTCATTACTGTATCGTTTTTCTATTTCTGTTAGAAAAAAAGGCTGTTTTGGATGTTAATATTTCAAGCCAAAGAGCTCATAATCAAGATGTAATATCTCCAGCCTTGGAAGAAGTGTCACAAATACCCATTCATGATAATTTAATGGTATCATTAAATGAAAGAAATATAATGGGAATGGAAGAAGAAAAACTGCAACAAGAATCGGAGCCAGTCAGGCAGTTTTTGGAAATCAAGAGGCTTTTGAAGACAACTAAGGAAAGATCTGAACCTGTTGAGGTGCTTTCAGCGGATAAGAGGCTCCTGAGGACACCTAAAGAAAAGTCAGAGCCAGTTGAGGTGCTTTCAGGAGTCAAGAGGCTCTTAAGAACACCTAAGGAAAAATCTGAATCTGTTGAGGCGCTTTCAGGAGTCAAGAGGCTCTTGAAGACACCTAAGCAAAAGTCAGAGCCAGTCGAGGCGCTTTCAGGAGTCAAGAGGCTCTTGAGAACACCTAAGGAAAAATCTGTTGAGGCGCTTTCAGGGGTCAAGAGGCTCTTGAGAACACCAAAGCAAAAGCCAGACCCAGTTGAAGCACTTTCAGGAATTAAGAGGCTCTTTAAGTCACCTAATAAAGAATCTGAACCTGTTGACCTTTCAGGGATCAAGAGGCTCTTAGAGACACCTAAGGAAAAATATGAATCAGTTGAGGCGCTTTCAGGGGTCAAGAGGCTTTTGAGGATACCAAAGCAAAAGTCAGAGCCAGTTGAGGCGCTTTCAGGAGTCAAGAGGCTCTTGAGAACACCTAAGGAAAAATCTGAATCTGTTGAGGCACTTTCAGGGGTCAAAAGGCTTTTAAGGACACCAAAGCAAAAGCCAGACCCAGTGGAGGCACTTTCAGGGATCAAGAGGCTCTTTAAGACACCTGAGCAAAAATCAGAACCTGTGGAAGTATTTGCAGGAATCAAGATGTTGTTGAAAACACCCAAACAGACTATGGAGCCTCCTGCAGATAATATTTATACTACATCTAGATTATCTACTGAAGAAGTATTAAAAGACATGATTGAAAGTGTTACCAAAAATGAAGCACAAATTATGGAAGATACAACTATTAATGGCATTACTGAGGACGTTAAGGAAACTCTGAAGCCAATAGAAGATGGAGGAAATACTCAAATGATGTCACCAAAGCAAAGATTTGAACCCATAAATAATATGGTCGACAGCAGTCAGACATTGAAAGCATCAAAACCGAAATCTATGCCAACTGATGACTACTTAGGATTGCAAAAGTTTATGATTGAACCTAAAGAGAGTTTTATAATTCCCGATACAGAATATACAGGTGTCAAAGAAATATTGGACACTGAAAATGATAAGGTATGTTTATTATATCAAATATTTGTATTCATTTTTATTTAGGTATCCCATAATTTAGTAACTAAAATAATTCACATAATCCATTTTTATTCCGTAATAACATATTGAAATATTTTGATCCTAGAAAATTCAAATGACAGATAGTTATTTTGGTCCTTGGAGTTAGGGCTAAACATTGTAATCTTGTAATCAGCTACTTCAATTTTTAGACTAAAATTACAATATTTTGAATTCTTAATTATAACTATTAATATTGCATAACAGATTTTTAAAAAATGCTTCTCTGCATCTTACTGTCATTGCCAGCAATAATACTTCAAGGAAAATTAATCTTACTGTTACTGCCAGCAGTAATACTTTATATTTGGACATATATTCTATCATGTGTTGTTATGTTTTAATATATATATATAAATTTGTGTAGCACTCAATCTCTGCTAATATATAACAGGATTGTATAAAACATTTCCTTGAGAAGCGTAGCTTCTTAAAATGCTATGCTTTGCCTATACATACATGTTATAAGTACAGTTACTTTGATTTCCTGACAGTTATAGCACAAGTAATAGTCTGCATGCACTCAAATTTTTTTTTGGAAAAAATGTTCAGCTACACCTTTTCTAAGCCCAGCCTTGCATAATACACAGCTGTATAATTCAAGGAAGGGTACTGGAACATTTTTATGTGAGAAATATTTTGATATCAGCTATTTTAATAACTGTAATATTTATAGGCTAAAATGCCAGAATCTCTGAATTTTGTGGAAGAAAATGGATCTTATACCAGTTCCAGAAATAAACTGGGTAAGTATAAGGTTTATTTCATTAAAATATGCTTTGTATATTTTTTTGAAAGTATACTATAATATAGGTGAATGAAGATGTGGTTCTGATTTATTCATGCAAAAACATTTTGTCTAAATTTTGACATTTTAATTTTGATACAATTTTTTTCACTGCAGTGAATTAATGAGAACTTTTTTAAAAATAACAGCTGTAAATTTAAAATTAGTAAAAAAATTAGAATATAAATATTAGTATTCTAAACAGAAGTTTTAAAATCATTACTGGGATACTTACATAAATGTTTCTCCAAATAAAAAGAAAGTTACCCAGAACATCAGTTCAAAACTTCATTTTTCTTAATGACTGTGATCTTAAAAATATATTTGAACATATTTTATTTCAGAGCCCATGGAAAATTTGCCTGGAAGTTGCGAAGCAGACCTGGAAAAAGAATCCCATTTTCCAGTAACAAAAAATAACAGTGATGTCCCAAACCATGTAGGCTATGTTGCATGTAATGTATTTAATGAATTGAAAACAGAGTTCAACAAAAAAACAACCAGAACAATCTCTCTCTCTGAAAACTATGAGCCAGATGGAATGAGTTTCAAAAATGAAGCTAAAACTGATTTTGCAAAGGAAGCATCTGAAAATTCTGATGCATTAAAAACAGAAAAGCCTGAACCACTTGCTTTGGCTAGAACTAGGAGAAGGAAAATAAATGATTGCAGTTCTGCAGTATATACTAAGACAATTGAGAGGCCTGCAAAGAATAGATCAACCTCAGCTAATTGTGAGCAAATCAGTGAAAGTTTTGACAGCCACACAGAAGTAAAATTATTGCACAAATCTGAAAGAAATTTTACGATAATTGAAACAACCAAATTATCTCTAAGAGGGAGACCAAAGAAGCAGCATGTTGAAACAAATGGGAACATAGTATCTAATAATATAAGTCATACTCAGGAATTAGAAAAACCTTTAAAGGAAACAGCAGTGGAAAAACAGCCTGTGAACAGGAAAAAAGTGGCAACTAAAAGAAAAGGAAAAACGGTAACAAGTATGGATTTGGAAGAAAATGGACCAATTCAAGAAAATGAAAGTGATTTAACTGCCAAAACAAGGCTTAGGTCTAGAAATGTAAAAAAAAGTGCAAGTGACATAAAGACAACATTTGCCAAAGGTAAAGCAAATGATACAATGTCAGGGGAAGAAAATAATAAAAGCAGAAAGATTGCTGCAATACAATCAAGCCCAGAAACATTAATCACAACTTTGAATGCAGATAAGCAAGGAACGCAAAAATCTACAATATCTAAAATATGTAAAACCAAAGCTTCAGAAAATAATCTAAAAGCAATGGAAAAAAAATTAGTGGGGAAGGGGAAAAAAGTTCAGTTTTTACTTAACGATGACTTTAAGGCTTCTGAAGAAAAATGTGTACTTGGATATGAGAGTAATACTCATAAAGAAGAAGAAAGCCAAACTAAAAACATTTGTAATGGGATTCCAAAGGTTCCCTTGGAAAGCATACAAATTCCTGCAGAGCCCAGTCCACCCAGAATAGAAAAGCTATCAAAAAAGAATCTGCCTACCAGAAGTAGAGGCAAAAAATCAGTTTCCAACCTTTCTGTAGAAAGTGAAAGCAAGCCAGTCTCTGATGGGAAAGATCATGATGTGATTGTCAGTCTAAAAGAAAATCAGCCCAGAAGAGGCAGAGGGAGAAAGATAGATCAAGTGCTCCTCAAATCATCTCCTTTAGAAAATAATATTTCTGGGGATTCTACAGTGAACAAATGCCCTTCATCCCAAGGTGGATGTTCTTTACCACAAGCTCAAAATGAAAATTTTGAAGAATCTGAAATGTTGCCATTAGAAAATGTGCAAACTTGTGAAAGGCACATTCCGCCAAAAAGAGTAGTAAAAGAAAATTCACCCAGGAGAGGAAGAAGCAAGCAAGTTAATGAAACATCCGGTAATAAAGAAGCCAAGGTCCAAGGTCCAAATATGGCCATTGGACAAGAGGATAATCAATCCAAAAAGGCAAGAGGGAAGAGAAATACTCAAGAATCCTGTTCATTGAAGAGCCAAAGGACAGTGAAAGAGAATCCACCAAAGCGAGGCAGACATAAAAAATCTATTTCTGGTGCTATATCTACAGATTCTGACAGTACACACATAATCCCTATAATAGGCGAAAATATAGATGGCAAAAATGCTTTCCTTGCAAAGGAGGATCAATCAAAAGTAAGTAGAAGAACAAGAAACACTGTTATATTTCAAAAAATCCTTTCTCCTGTCAAAAATGACACTTGTCATTTGCTGTCATCAAACAGAGGGGAACATTCAGATGAACAGCCAAATGAAGATTTGAAGACAGCAAATAATGCAAATGAGAATTTCACATACAAATGTAGAAAAAGGAAAGTTCATGAAATTTCAGCAAACTCAATTTCTTCCAGTAATGACATTCAACAAAATGGAAAGAAAGATTCAAAAGCTGTATCAAAACAAAATACATCCAGAAGTAAAAGAAAACGATTAACACCTTGTGGAATGTCAGCAGAAAGTAATGATGAGCTAAGAATTAACAGTAGAAAGAATCCATTAGTAACAGATGATATTGGTCCTTCAGAAAACTGTTTTGAAAAAAAGCGTCAATCAAAGAAGCAAAGACAAGAAACTAATATTGCATCAGTAGTTCCTCCCTCCCTGAACGTGAGCATCGCTTTATCTTCTAATGAAAATCAAAGTGGAAACTGCAAAGAATCTGTTGAAAAAAGGAAATTAGTAAAACTTTCAGGTACATACAATATAATGACACGCTCTCTCAGAGGAAAGCGCATTATTCCAAAAGAAGAGTTTGTTCATGAAATCCAAAACAAAGATTTGCAGGAAACAGCTAAGGCAACTCTGATCAATCCAAGAAGAGGTAGAAGAAAAATTAATAAACTTGAGGCTACTGTTTCTCCTTCCCCCAAAGAAAAATGTACATTATTGGCAGGCAGTAACAATTTTCCTAATGAACAAATTCTAAATAATGTTTCTAATAAAAAAGTTTCCTTAATGGGCAAGGCACCGAAGTTTCTTGAAATAAAAACCATGACTCAAAACATCAATCAAAATGATTCATCTAATTATGATCAAAATAAAAATGTTAAGCACACAAATATGCTGGTGCAAAAGGGTTCATCAGAACATGCAAAAAGACAACAAATTAACAATTCAGAAACAATTACCACTGCTAACATGGTGAAAAATGTAGCTCCAGAAACTAAATCAACAGTATCTAATACAGGTATGTTATCTTTTGTCTTAAACTAGTAAGATTTATTCTTACTCTTTAAAATTAAAGAGAATCCAGTAAAGCACAGGTTTCTTCCTGATCTTGTCTTTCTGTTCCTAAATTCTGTTTGAATGGGATTTTCAGTTTTAACATTCTGGTATCTTAATAGAGCACAACTGTTCAAGAAGGGCGCACACTAAAAGGTTCACAAACCAGTCCGAATCAATACAGAGGTTTTCTATTTTAAAATTCACTTGAGACTTCAGTATCAATTTACCAGAAGAATGTAGAGTGCAATTGAGAACTCAAGTCAGTCCAGATCAATACATACTCCATTTAAAAGAAAAGTTTTTCTTTCTTGATTATGGACATGCAACTTAGAAGTCCAGTTTCCCCATAGATTCATGAACTTTCAGAAGGTTCTGAAGGAGCTCTTTTGATAATAGGTCTTTAGTTACATGTGTGCTGCATATCTTTTTTCAATTGAGTCTATTGACTGTTGAATTTTTTTGTTCATGGGAATATACTAAATTGTCCTACCCAGAAATGTTGTTAACACTCCCAAATAATGCTCTTTTTTTTTAGCCTGAAAATTTGTAGATGTGTTGTGATTACAGTTTTCAAAATTCTTGGTACTACAGCGCCAATGTATCTAAAAAGCCTCAGATTGATTAATATTATCACAGTTTGAATGAAAGAATATAAAATTAATTATTCAGGCATTTTTATTGTGTTCTGTACATTTTGGAACTTACATTTACTGGGGCTTTAGCGAAATAATTGTATGCATTCCTCCTTCGGAATGTCTTAAAAATATGCTGAAGATTTTCTTAAATTTTAATTAATTTTAATCCTGTTGGATTATTTCAAAATTCCATGTGTGTATGTATGTTCCAAATAATTTACCTACTCTAGGAAGAATTCTTGTAAATATTGGTATCATATATTTGTTTTATTTTTCTGTATTTACAGTGCAAACAAGAGGAAAAAAGAAAATGAAAGAAGAAAATACCACTCTAATGACTGAGTTGCCTAAAGAAACTGAAGGCAGGACAAGAGCAAGCAAAAGACTAAGAAAATAGATTATAATATTTGCTCGGTGCATTTTTTAATCTGAAAAATTACGATCTTAAAACTTTGAAATTAAAATGCTTCAACATTGGCTTCAGCATAACCCTTGACATTTATAATATCTGATGCAAATATTTTGTAAATAGCTTTTCAAATAATTTTTAAGATTTTTGTTTAAAATATTAAAGGATTATGGATTTAAACTAACTGATTTGATTTGTATTATTTGTAAATTTTTAAACGCTAATGCTACTGTACTTTTATGTTTCAAAATTAAAAACACACTTAAGCGGTATTGCTTTATATGATGTTCCAATTGAAGCTAAGGTGTTTGCCACACTAGCACACTAGGTTAGGCACAGTTCTTGGAATAATACTCAGGGAGAAAAACCAGCTATTCAAAACAGAAATTTGAATTTGTACAAGGCCAGTGTTTTCTCTGTTTAGCATTATCTCTAAAATCTTGCTGTTTTGTACAAGGCAATCCTGGAAGATGTTTGATTAGTTGGAAACATGATCCATAATCCTATTGAAGAGTATGTACCCGAACTGGGAAAAAAAACATGGTTTGGAAGTTTGGATAAACTGCTGGACAGGTTATCATATTATCAAAGCAAAATGCAGTTAAATTAGTTCCAATTTTTTTTTTTGTCAACCCAGATACTTGGGAATCCGGGGGCAAGTAAGCTTATACAATTCTTTTCACTTCCCACATGTAATTTTGTGTGCTAACCTTCAAATCTTTCCTGGACCTTCCTGTCTCCTAGTCTTTAAATTCAAGTGTGTGCTCATCCATCTATCCTAACTTTTTATTGTGCACAAGCTTTTTTGAAAGAAAATATAAAAATTCAACAATTGGATTGCCTTCACTTAGAACTCATTTCCCAAAATTTTTGCAGTCTTACTGAGGGCTCCTGAAGTGGTAAAATACAGTTCTCTTAATTGGTTAGTAAGAAATGTTCACTAATTTGCAAATATTACAGGCTCTGAACATACTGTTATATCATGAGTATTGGTACTACCTGATGCTGCCTGAATTCTGCTTGGAACATTCCAGGACAAAACACTTATGCATTCCTAACCTTATTTTTGCATATCCAGAATCTAGTTCATTCCATTCCTTACCTCTTTTTAATTAAGTTTTTAAATACCTTCCAATAAATATCTTCCAATTAATATAAAATGGCTAGTGAGAAAGTGATGTATAGTGATACCTGAAAATTTTAATACTCATTTTGTATATGTGATTGATGGGTTTGTTTTTATTCATTTTTTATTTTACCCATCCCTTTTTAATCTGACATTTAAATTCAACATATCACACTGAATTGACTTCTCATCTACCAAACATCTTTAGTAGGAAGCAATTGTAAGCATGCAATCTAACAACCTTAGCTTTATTTGCTAAGATGCTCATCCATAAATTCAGGTGATTATTTACCTGTGTTCCTTTTAAAAGTAACTATATTGTCATTAATTTCTGATGAAATAATTATTTGTAATTTAAACCAGTAAATATAATTCCCATGTGAGGCTTCTACACAATTTAGTCAGGAACTATATCATTTCTTGGTTTATTTAATTTTCTTTGAAATACAAGCTGTTTCTGAGTATGGGCTAACAAAATTATTAAATTAAACACTGCTTTATTAAGTGTAGGATATTCTAATGAAGATGCCTTGTGTAACTTAATGCTGACTTCTGAAGAAGGGAATTGAAAAAATAAACCAATGCATGTTTTCTTAACTACTGTGCCATTTGGTACACTTGTTCTAAACTGGCAGCTTACTTTTCTTTACATGTTTGTGCAGAGTAACTAATTGTCTTACATGCCTCTGCTGCTTTGTGCTAGGTCAAATAATCCTTCAGATGTCCTTTTTTGTAATTTCAGATATGCATAGAGCAGCCTAATATGTTGTCAAGGTTAGTGGGCCAGAACTACAGTCCATCTGAGTAATATTAACATATGGTAGGAATTCTTCAAGGCTTTATATGAAACTCAACTTCATAACTATGTGTAAGAAAAGATCTTTCTCTGTATTATCCATGCATATAAATATTAAATCTTTTTAAAACTTTTTCCAGAACTAAGTAGCATTACAGGACATTTGCAGTTAATTAATCTCTTGATATTCCAATTCATTTTTGCACTCCCATCCTATTTCCATGTGTTCTTGTACAGTATTGATAAAAGGAAGCCCCAGGGTAAGAATTCATGTTGATTTAACTATTACAGTATTTCCACTTAAAAATCATTCATATACAGGTAGTCCTTTACTTATGACCAAAATGAGACCCAAAATTTCTGCTGCTAAGCAAGTCAGTTGAGTTTTGTCCCATTTTACGACTCTTCTTGTTACTGTTAAGCAAATCATTGCAGTTAAAGTTAGTTAAGTGAATCTGGCTTCCCCATTGACTTGTCAGCAGGTTTCAAAAGACCTGCAACTGACAAATATGACTCAATTGCCAAGTGTCAATTCTGATCCTAGGACAGATTATGGAGATGCTGCAATAATTGTAAGTGTGAAAATGGTCTTCAGATGCTTTTTTCAATACCACCAACTTTGGTCACTAAACTAGACTACACTTCCCTATAATGGGTTTATGGTCAGCTCTAGCTTCTAGTAAGTGTCAAAGTCAATGTTAGCTAATTGCTGACCCTAACAATGGTGATATCAAGCAAAAGCATAAGTGATTAAAGTAGCTGTGACTAATGCAAATTCATGGCTTATGAAAGTTCTTAGCAGGATAATACCCTATGCTTTCGCTACCATTTTGTCTGAAAGAATAATGAAAGAGTGGACTACATTTTATTTTTATTTCCTTTTTTTTTAAAAAAAAGCCTTAGCTAGCCTAAGGAAAAGCTAGCTAGAAAACGAATGTTGTTGACTGCATCTGAGGAGAATGGCTGAGATACTAAGTTTTTGCTTGTGCTGTTACTTGGTTTTTAGAGTTACTGTGAACTGTCCATAGTTGAATGAAGAAGGCCAAATATGTATTTTAAATAAAAAAATGTAATTTTAACCATGCACTATTCTATAAATATTAGACCAAGTGTGACCAGCCCAGGGCCCATAGCCGAAAGTTTGGACACCTATGTCTTAGACAAAACTCTTGTACCTCTGCTATTTTCATACCAATAGCAAACTGTTCTTTCAAATATTATTCAATCTCAGCATGGCTGTGAAAGTCTGGAAGTTGCTGAGGCTAGATCAGATCAACCATTGCCTCAATGTATTTAAAGTTAAATCCGGGCAACTGGACCAAAATATATTAATCTGAAACATTTCCTTCCCACCCAGGAAGCTATCAGTCAAAATAGAAAAAATCAAACAGTCGTTGCAATGAATCAACTCGTCTCACCAATTGCAGGGATTTCTCCCCCAAACTCCCCCCCCCCCTATTTTGACTGATGAAGCTTCCTGGATGAGAAGCAAAATGTTTCAAATTAATATTCTTTGGTTCAATTGCCCTGATTTAACTTTTTTAAATACTTTTGGCCTGGATGATTTGAGTCTTCATTGACACATTGGCTCAATGGAGATAGTGATCCTATCTTTGGAAAGTAGCCAGTGAACGGCTGGAGTTAGCCTGTAAGGATGTAAAGTGTTCCAGCCCATAAAGAAAAAGACTTAAAACTGCAGCAGGAAAAGGGAGTTGGTTGAACTGGCAATTCAAAAGAGAAGGAAGAACTGGTCTCATCTGTTTGAGGAGTGAAAACCTGATTGTACTTCACATATTCTTTGGGAAGAAGAAACTTATCTTGGTTGTTTTATAATATCTCTTTTAACTAGTCATTCTATCAGATAAAACTATTCGGTCGCTTTATCAGATAAAATGAGAAGGTGCAAAAGAACCAGAAACCCTATTTTACAGGGAATTTTTTTAAAAAAATCCTAAAATGGCTGTGTGAATGAACCAGTATGTCTTTACTGTCTTCGTTTGATTGTGGCCACCCTTGTGATATTTTTGACCAATTTATGTATTATTCCGGTGCTCTTAATCTGTTCATTTTATTTATATACTTTTAAAAAAATATTAAGACAACATCAGCACTACTAGGCCTGGAATCATCAATACACTGTCCAGTTGGTGCCTTGGTGACCATCGTGCCCCACCTGACTTAAAATATTGAAAAGGTTCAATTTGAAGAACACTTATTTCAAAACACTGCAAGGAACATGGCAGTTTTCAAATTATTTCTAACAATGCTTTTTGAAGTCATCTACTTCAGTAATAAAAATGGCAAAATGTAGGGCCCTGAGAGTTTTGCTGAGAAGTATATTCCGAAGGAAAATGGAGGCAGAGAGAATTCTGGGATATAATGAGGCATGTTCTCATCAGTTTGTCTTCTCATAAGATGGCAAAGCTATCAAAAACTTGGAACATGCCTAATTGACTGCTGGCATGTCAACACACTCCAAAACAACATAAATAAATGTCTAATTTCTTCTCCCCACCCCCTTTCTAGGCACCCCCCCCCCCCTCCAATATGCAGCATTTGGTGACAGGTCTGGGCCTCAATCTGAGGCCTAGCACCATTGTTGCCATCAAAAATGCCACCTCGCACTGTTCAAGATGTGCAAGCCTTCTTGGGGAATTGTAATTGCAGAGCTCTTCCCAGAAAATTGCGTGAGAACTATGTGCTTTTAAGAATAGTTGGATTTTGGTGAACACTGGCATGTTACCTTTCACATGTGTCCGGTTTGCCATCACTGGACAAAAGACACATGCTCGGCATTTGCCAGTCACATATTGGGAGATACAAGTATGAGGCAAGCCTTTTTTAAATTTTCTGATCACGCAAACTTTTTCTTAAAATTATGCTGTTCATGTTAATGATATTCGTGTTGTGGTATACTATGGATGTGACTCTTTATATTGGAAAACAATTTGGATCTGGCTAAGTACATTAATGCCAGTATAGGGGATGTTGTTCTCTGAAACTATTTTCAGTCCTAAAATAGTACCCTAAAGCAATATTTCTCAACCTGTGCAGGTTTAAAATGTCTGGATTTCAACTCCCAGAATTCCCCAGCCAGCATGCTCTAAAGAAACTATCAAGTCATTTTTTTAGGGCATTAGTGATTTTTTTTTTGCCTAACTACAATAGTCATTAGTACCACATCAAAGGTATAATAATAAAAGGTGAGGTCTGGTTAAATGCTACCGGTTCTCCAGAACTGGTCAGAACCTCCTGAAAACCATCTCTGGTCTCTATTTGAAAGCTTCATATAAACTGAAACACAGCAAACCTATAATTTTAACACTGTTTTGCATGTTAAAGATAAAAGCAGAAAGACAAAAAATGCTGATTATCCCATTTAGATAATTTCCCCTTCATTTATGTTAACAGGGAAGTATTAAAAGAAAAGATATTTTATTAAAGCAGAACAGATTTTTAAATAAGGTTTTAGAATTAGCTATTTTTTCTTCTGCATAATATGTAATGCTACAGAACGTTATTTTCATATTTTTTAAAAATCCTTAATTCTTGGACTCAGCTAAAAGGCATGCAAAAAAGCAGAGGATGAAAAAGAACACTGATCATGTTGGTAAACAGGTTTAATGCCTTTTTCATATTCAACATTGGTTTGCTACTGATTATTGTATTTACTCTGGGTTTTATGCTGAGGGTTACAGCTATTTTTTTTATTGTGGATGACACAAGCAACTGAAAAAACTGTTAAGCCACACTCACAGCCCAGGTGTGTGCTAACTCAACCAAAATGATTTAGCTAAATACAGTTTTTAAACAATGATTAAGTGAACCAGATGCAAATTAAACAAAATTAACCTATAAATATATGTGTTTTTCAAATTAGTAATTGGATTTTTTGATGATCTTTGGCTTGACATTGATAAGCTGCTTCTCATAACAGTCTAATTAGACAATATGTAAACTTTGGCATTCGGTTCTGTCCTAGTGGCTTTTTCAAATGATGTTTGTAAAATTTGCAATTTCATATTACAGATTAAAAATTAAAAACTGCAGGAGGCTAACATTAAAATGAGAATTCATTTCAGGGAAAGCCCTGTAGACAAAATTCACCCTAATAGAATTGTGCATAAGGGGCTGCAAATCATGATCTATTGTTACACAGGGGAAGGCTTGTCAAAACCAGTATTGTTGGCCTGTAGTTCTATTCACTGTATTAAACCCATCCGTGAAGTCACTTTGGGGAAAATGTGAACATTATCAAAGAACAGTAAATTAGCAAGAAATTAAAGCATATACCCTTGCATTTCCAAAACAAAAGATCCCTTCATTAAAACCTTTCATCAGTGGTTTAATATTCATAGCAGTAATTTGCATAACTAAATCAGTTTTCACTGATGAGAGACTACCAAAGTTTTTCCCCCACTAATTTCTTTTTTGAATGAGCTAGCTAGGGTTTATTATTAAAATTTTAAACCAGTCATTGAACAAAACAGATAATAGGTTGTGTGAATTTTTAACTTATAATTATTGGGAGAAAATATAGACCACATGTTTCAAATATGAAAACAAAATAATCTTGTTTAAACAGTGTATTTTTTTCCTGTCATGTAGGAAACTTAACAAATAAGTTGGCAACAGTTCAATTCTTCAGAGTCATACAGTAATATTTAAGGTAAAAAATAACCCTGGATATTCTATTGGAAGAAGAGCAGTTGTAATCCTCTATTACATATTTTTGTATTTAAATAGTAAAAATATTTAGAGTACACACAAAAAACATTTCAAAGCCAAATAGTCAGCAAAGTACATGGGAATTAAATTCATACATAATAGGAAGCATTTCAGGAAGCATCCACTTTTGGAAGCATATTTTCAGCAACATCTCAAGTGATTTTGGACATTTTGTTCATATTGACATTGCACTGTGCTTGCAGACATATTTCGTTTATTGATAAAGAAGATTTCTTTTGTAGTTTTATTGTACATTGTCTGAGTACGTGGTACTTATATGCTCTAAGACATGAATGTGTTAGGAGAAAATTTTCTTCATGGATAAACTGAGGAACTGACATTTAAAATTAATGAATGTTTTACATACTAAAAAAGAAATAAACTTTGTAAACAGAAATCAAACGTAACATGAATTAATAACTGATAAGATATTTTCTTACTTTCCCTTTCAAAGTTACCTCATTTTAAGTGGCTAAATATATTGTGCTATTTTGTTTTAATGTTTAAAATTTGGTAATAATGTGATAGTCAATGATTTAAATAAACAATTTTATTAATGTAATTTGGTAAATTACATAATTAAATTAAAAATTAAACAATAGTTGAATGATAACTTTATTTAATAGGTTAAGCAAAATTTTCTTCATTCCCAGTCTACTATTTTTAATGGTGGTACATTTATTGAAATGCATATTGGTGGTTATGTGGATAGAGCAAAAGTTTGAATCTGTCCAGTTACAATATTTACAATCTGTCAAGTCAGATGTATGTTCCTCTAAATTCAGTAAAATATATTAAGTTAGATTACAAAGGATTATTATTTTAAAATATACATTAACATTTTTTTCAGTGATCTTTTTTTCCCTTTCTTTTTTCAGAGATTGGTGATTTCTTTTAAAGGACACATTTAAACCCTAACCTACAAAATTAGGTGTGGTTTGGATCATAATTAGTTGTGTGTAATTCTAATTTTTTGTCAGTCATAGACCATTTGTAAACACAATAACTAGGATAGAATTTTCTAGAACTACTAATTTAAATGCTGCTTGTGTTATTCTTATCTTTTGTTATTTTTTTCATACCCATAAAATATTTGTATTCAGTACCAATCTTTTTAATTTAGAATTGGAGGGATTCCAAGTGGTTTATATCAATAATCATTATGAAAAATATTCAAAGATAATATTTTAATCTTTATATTTTAAAAAGAACCAGTGATAAAATAATAGAGCTTTTAATGCTGAATTAAACACAAATTCCTAAACTATCATTCTTTGCCATTGTAGTATATTCTCAAATAGAGGAAGAAATTGTCCCCTCAAGAAAGTCATTGTCAGTCTTTTTTTAAAAAGTTATTTATTGTGTCTCTGGGAGAACAAGATTATAAACAACACCAATTTTCTGCTGCTTCTGTTTTGATTTGGTTAAAAAATGTATCCCCTAATGAGAATATCTTTTTACAAGGATTATCTAACAATTGGTTTATGTGGATTGATAATGTGTTGCATTTGTTTGTCCTCTTGTTGTTTACTAAAAGTTATTCAAATTAGCAGCATAGTTCCTTCAGTTCTGAATCTTTAACATATGTTTAAATAAAAATAGCCTAAAAAGTGAGATAGAAGGTGAAATAGTATTTTAATATATTAATATATTCTGCATGTAGTCTTGGGAACTCATGACTCTAGACATTCCAAGGATATTACTCTATATCCCTACATAATGTACTACATCGTAATAAACCAATTAATATGCTGAGAATACTTACCTCAGAATAAACCAGAGTTTTCAAAACTATAGATTAATATATACATTTAATAGGACAACTTGAGTGTTGTAATAATTGTAAATGTTTTGTTACACTGAACTCTTGATAGATCAGTTAAAACTAGTTAAAGGGAGAGGGAAGTTTGACTTGAATGGTTTAAGCCATTACGAGTTGCAGTATTAGATATAGTGAAAGAGACAGCTTTAGGCATGCAAAATGAGTCATCTTTCACAGTAATGTTAGGTTATAGTCTCCCAGAGGACTCTGGATAAAAGAAATGAAGAATTCGTTTTTAAGTCATCAGTTGTTTGTAAAAACACAAATTTTTAAAGCATATTTCAATTTAAGAAAGATGCATATGTCCCTGTGTTAGCAAAAAACAGACATCTACTTAGTGCTCTTTGAATTCATAAAATAGGACATAATATCAGGTAGTTTATTTAACTTCACAAGTGAAGAGGTAAGCTAAATAATCTGGGAGTCCCTGATTCTTAATACACAATAGTAATTGAGGTGAAAGATTGGAGGAAGGTTATTCCAAAATAGGTGTGATGGTATGATAAAATTTATTTTTGGACTGCTCTGTTTTGTGTACATTGAATGCTCCAGTTTTCTAGTTTTAAAATATAGATAGGTTATAAGAAAAAGTAAAGCTTTAATCTAATTAATCCATCTGCTCTAGCTATTCACGCCCCCCAAAAAACTCCACAGTATCTCCTTCATTTTCTAACACTAGTGATGATTCTGGACATTCTGTCATAAACCCAGGAAAATTTTGTTGTACATGTTTAAAGCTAGAAAGAAAAAAAAATTACTATGTTAAATTAACATATCTGCTGCTAATGAATATAGAAAAAAAGATAAAATGAATAACCTACATAGAGCTTCTCATTATGGAATCTTTGCATCTGATATCTGTATTTCTTATACGATCAAAATGTATGCTGTAAGACGCACATGAGTATAATTTTTGTTCTCTTCAGATTTCTGGGAAAACTTAACATGGTGCTGTAAAATACTTCAGTCTAATATAAAATATTAAATTAAAGATATAGGCAACGAACCACCCTATTTCCTTTATTGCCGCTCTCCCTCCAGATCCCTGCCTCTGCTCTCTGTTAATAAAGATCTTCATTCATAAATACATGTGGATTAGATCAAAACCAAACTATAGGGCTTGTTTACTGAGGCATGTCACTCCCCTAGCAGGCTTTGCAACGGATCAACTAGGGAAATAAATTGCTGGGGGGGAAAAAGAGGAAATGATACCATAAATAAAACAATGAAACTGTTTTCCAGCACTGTTGGAAAAGTGTTGTAAAATATTTTTAAAGAATAGTAATTCATTCATTCTGTCTGCCTGCCGGCCTGCCTGCCTACCTACCTACCTACCTACCTATCTTTGTAATGTATATAATGCTAGGTTCCAAAAAGTCTGAGTAGGCATACAGTAATTAAAAAGGAAAATTGTAACAATGTTTAAATAATATAGTAGTTCTTAAAATGTATGTATGTACTATATGTATGTATGAATTTCTACAATTTATGTAATGCCAAGCTCAAAAAAACCTATGAGTGGCATACAATAATAAAAATGAAACATGCTAAGAATTGATAGGAAAAAACCCTAACTCTCAAAGCCAATGCCAAACAATTTCCTATCCATTGATATTCCTGGAAACAGTATTTAAAGCCATAACCACTGAAATTGTTATAAAATCTGTCCCAGACATGTATTCTGCCCCACACATATGGCAGTTAAATTACCATTCAAGATCCTCTTGCTCCTAGATGCCATGAGTTTCCTGCCCATTTCCCAGCACAAAAAGAATATTGTGTGAGATACAATGCTGAGACCAAATACAAAAAGGAAAGGAAAAGAAAGAAAAAGAAAAGAGGGAGGGGGGAGGGAGGGAGGGAAGGAAGGAAGGAAGGAAGATGAAATGTATATGAAAGCAATAATGACAGAACTCAGGTTTTTTTTTAAAAAAAGAGAACCTAGTGCAGATTTGAGATAGGAATCCTGCTAATGATGCTTTCTCAGTATATCCCAATTATTTTAACCTATACATCAGGACTCTTCAACTTTCAGAAACATGGAAACTGCAATGCTCATGTTGTAGAGTACTAATTGGGGAATAGAGGAAGGTTTCCTGGTTGGTGAAGGCAGCTATAAACCAATAGCAAACTTCTTTCCCACTTGCAGAAACTTTTGGAGCAAAACAAGATATTACTTTATAAGACAAGCAGCTCAACAAACATGAGTTTTTAAAAATAAGAACAAACTTTTAGGAAACAAAAATCTGTGTTTGGGAGCAAGGATGTCCCCAAATAGTTTAATGAAGATTGAACATGCCTACTGAATAATTCTTGACTGAATGAGCAAGAAATGGAAGCCAGAGGCCTATAGAATCTTGAAGAAAGGTATGGCT
Source organism: Bungarus multicinctus (assembly GCA_023653725.1). Taxonomy (NCBI): domain Eukaryota; kingdom Metazoa; phylum Chordata; class Lepidosauria; order Squamata; family Elapidae; genus Bungarus; species Bungarus multicinctus. The sequence continues at coordinate 67,200,185 of CM042844.1, forward strand.
CTCCTCAGTGAAAGAATGGAGTGCAGGTAGTGTAGTACTGTTAATAAGTACTAGAGTAGGAAGGGTTCTTTCTACCTCAACTACACAAGCTAAGTAGAAGACTTTGGGACAGCCTAAAAAACTATACTAGATGTAAGTAGAGGAAAAGTGTCTTCTACCAGAGTATTCCCAATGTGATGCTTTGCAGATGGTTTGGGACACTGAGTAGTCCAAGACTCAAACCCATCTAGAAGATGCTATGTTGGAGATGGTTCCATAATCCTGGAGAATCTGACATTCACAAGCACTTTGACATTTAGGTCCTATAGAAGTTAGCTGTGAAATCAAAATCCTTGTGGATATTATATGTAACTCATAGAACATTTTTCAAAATTAAGCTGAAGACGATTGGCAATAACTGTAAATTTTTGAAGTGAAAATAAAAATAAAGCATACTTTGTTACAATGACCTAACTAGTAGATTTACCAGACCTGAACTGTGTAAAGCTATATGATATGGTTATGTAGTGACTGGAAAGTGATACAGACAATTCTGCCTCTTTGCTGCCATCTTGTGATTTTCAGATATTTGCTGCTAATATTTGACAGACGTATTAAATGGAAATTGTGCAAAGAGGGAGATACTATAGGACCCGCAATGTGTCCAAGGTCAGGATTGTCACAATTCACTTTTGTGAATGCATAATTAGAGTGAATCCTTGGCACCAATCTCAATTCCGGTATGTTCTGTATTGTATTTTTATAACCCCAGATCAGGATTTTCACTCTTCTCTTGCTCCATCTAATGAGAAAAAAGTGTTGTATATCTGATTATTTAGTATTGAGTTGTTTAAAATCTACCCACTATTAATTAAAACATTAATTTGCAGTTTCCTCTACACTTGTCAGTATAATTTGGCATTATTAATAACCATTATATTTACTTCAATTGTCCTAAAGTTAGTTTTGAATTATGGAGGGGAGTGCTATTGTATAACCAGAGAAAAAGAAGAGATAAAATGAATGAAAACCAGTGGACTCTTCCACCACATTAAAAAAAAACAACTGTGGGTAACAGGAGCTAACTAATTTCTGTAATTTATCAATAAAGATAATCCACACTGAAGCAGAACAAAATTAGAAATAGAGGCTGAAAGGAAGAAGCTTAAAGTTGCAGTAGACTTTTGGAAAATTACACTTATTTGTAAGTAAATATTAGAGAAACACTGCTATCTATATATGTTTTATTCTACTTTGCTCTGATTTTCCTATTTATTGTGGAAAGCTATTCCGCAATAATTTTGAGGAGCTTCATGCATCACACACCATCTTCTTTATCCATTTTAAAACTATCGTGACCTGTGGCCCTGAGAGTTTCATCATGCTCAGCTTTCTCTTTCGGTCTTCCTCCTTCCTGTTTTTACATTTCAAATTCGGCAATCCCCCTCCCCCTAAGTATTTAAATCAGCTTATAATTCTGTTCACTACTATCTGATTTTTATTTCAGGTTCTCTTAAGAAGATACATTCATTATTGATGCTTTTGGATTTTTGTTAAGGTACCAAAAATGTTTCCTCCGATTATTTAGAGATATGCTAATCATTTGTAGCAGTTCTTCCGGTACTGAAAAGTTTAAGTCCTGAAGCAGAATAGCAGAATGAAATATATTATGAAACCATATAGTAATTAAGATAGCATGTATATTTAAGGTGCACGTGCTGCTAGTTTCAATATTACTCCAACTTTTGCAGTATAAATTTGACCTTTTTTGTCTGTGTGCCCTTGTCTCAATCTCAGCTGAAACCCTGCAGCTGTAGCCTCAGCTCAACTGTACTTCAAGTGCATGCCCCTATGGTCCTGTCCTATTTATGGAAATTTCTAACGACTTCAGTTCAGATTGTGGCTCAGATGATCAAAATGTGAAATGAGCTTCATGTCTCGGTCGAGTCTCCATTTGTTCACATCCAAAACCACAACACAATTTTGCATGATTATCACATAGTTAATGTCAGGAGGAAGAAGCTCAGAGAACAGAAATACAGTGGGAGAGGAAAATTAACAAAACTAGGCAATAATGTTTAAGCAATACTACACAGCAATATTACCATTTGATTAGCTAATAATAATCACTTTTGGACACTCAATAATTAAAAAGATAGCAGATATTTTCTCTGAGGTGCTTTTGAGTTGGTGATTATATAACTTCTTGATGTGTCCATAGCCCTACATGCAGTAGAGAATGTTAATTTTGCCACATCCATTTGAGATCTATAGCCAACTAAATTTGTTCGCTCAGCAAAATCATATAGAAATATTTTTTCATAACTGCTTTTATAAGATTTTTCTGATAACATCATACCAGATGCTTTTTTATACTTCATTTTTTTTAATTTTTGAATACACAGCTCAGGTCTAGTAACAATAAAATATTTATATTGCCTGGATAGTCTTCAGTACCAGAGTTCTCAAACATTGTGTGCCACGATGCCCTAAAATAATAAATGATGAGACCTCTGCCCAAATTAAATAGCAATATTCCTTCCAGCAGACTAAGTTTTAAATGAGCTTTGATGGGACTCCTACTTTTCCTGGATAAGCCACATGCTGGTTTGTCTGGCCAGACTAAGACATGATCTGATGAATATATGAAAGCAAAAATTGTCACTCAAAACTGGGTCACTTTCAGAATTTGCTCCTGGCTATGACTATCCTTCACTAGTCTTTGCACTCAAAGCACTAGCTTTTTGCAGCAGTATCAGTCTACTCATAACCTGGCTAATATTGAGTTATTCTTGCCACCTCTATTCTATGTCTTGCCACAGGTGGCTTTCCTTGGGCTTCTTCCTGGAGAGCATCATGCTGGAACAGAACCTGCATGTTCATTCAGGTAAACTGAACATTGTGACTCTTAGTTTGCTCTTCAGCTTCCTCACATTGAGCAAGGTTTGGATGGAAAGTGAATTTTCATTTACTTGAATAAGGTATACCATTCCAAGCAATCTGATATTCTATTGCATTAGAGTTAGGGATAGTAAACGATGGGTAGTCCTATTCAAATTTAAGATGCAGGATTGCCATGATTCCAAGCTATAGTCAATTTTTGTGACATTTCTCTCTGTGGTGTCTTTATCTGGAATGTTTTGAAATCATAATTCAACAAGATATTACTTATTTCCTATTTCTTATGATCAAGATGAGAATAGTTGATTTGAGTTCCCAGCAGTAATTACCAATAGAAACTTTGACATAATCTAAGCTTTAAAGTATTACAATATGTTAAGTGCATTTTGTCGACAATCACTCTTCGCTAATAATATTGGGAAAGGAAAAATTACCTTTCCATTTGAACCATGCTGATTAGGAAGGACGTAGGTAAATAGATTAATGGATAGATAGATAGATGGATGGATGAAAAGATAGATTCCATTGAATATAATTCAACTCCTGCAGATAATATGGACACTTCCTTGCATTTCTTTGGTAAACTGTATATAATTGCTTGGCCTTGTCTTCTGGACTATTTTTTTTCACTTCCTACCTTTAGCCTAAAGGTCTAGAATTCCCCAGTGGTTCTCATCCAAGTACTAAATAAGCATTTCAGCTTTTATCAAGGAAGAAAGCCAGAATTTATTTTGCTACTTCAAAGACTTTTCAATAGTTTTTGTAATGCAAGAATATTGTACCCTAGAAGGTCATAGCCAAATGTAGTCAGTGATGCACGTCAGTCCTTGATGTAGTACTAAAAATAATTTTGAATGTTCAAATTACAATTTGCTGGCTGGGGCACAGAGGGAGTTATATTATCAAAAAAGGTAATGAGTTTAATGTATGTCATATGTATAAAACATATATATTGAAGTGTCTCCATTGACTACATCAACTTTGAAATTACACACTTGAATGTAATAGGCACTCAGTCTCAATTATTAATTCTGAAGTCTAGTATGCAATATTGCCAGGCAAGGTATCTATTTATATTTGGTGTTCCAAAACTAGGATATGAGAGAGAGGAAGAAGGAGAAGGAGAGAGAAGCAGTGGGGGGATTCAATTTTTTTTACTACCATTTCTGTGAGCATGGCTTAGTGGGTGTGGCATGGCTGGCTTGGTGGGCATGGCTTGGTAGGCATGGCAGGGGAAGGATACTGCAAAATCTCCATTTCGTCCCCACCCCACTAACCTGCTTTCCAGTTATGTTCACCTGTGCAGGGCAAGAAAAGAAGATCCAGCTGATCAGCTGGGACTCAGGAGGCAGAGAATAGATGGGGGTGGGGCCAATCAGAGGTGGTTTTTGCTGGTTCTCGAAGTACTTAAAATTTCCATTACCGGTTCTCCAGAACTGGTCAGAACCTGCTGAATACCACCTCTGGAGGGCAGGATAGGAGAAAAAGAGAGCAAGGGACGGAGGGAGGGAGAGAATTATCCCATATAGTTTCAACATTCTTAAGCTTTTACAAGCTTAATTTCTGAAACATCTTAGTTGTAATTCACAGAGGATTTTATTGATGGAAAACATCAAGCTGGAAATGCATGTTTTAACTAGCTTAAGTTCTAGCTATGATTTTCATTAAGCATATTTGATCACAGAATATTTTAAGAAATCAGTGATATTGTTAAACATTTTTTTCATTAATTTGGACAGAACCCAGAATGAGATATTTGTAATCCAAACTGTATTTTTTAAAAAACTGAAGTCCTATGTGCAAATGTTCCTGACTAATGCTGCTTCCTAAGATGCGGAACAGAAGCTGCAAAGATTAAAGGAGAAAAAGAATAAAGAGTCTTTAAAAGTTTGTAACAATATTGCATCTGAATGTTCCAAGTGCTGGACTGCCAGGTCTTATAGTTTTATAGCTAGCTATTTATTTTTCTAAACCCTTTAACAGTCTCCTTTATGTACAGTTGGCTGTTAGATTCCAAACACATGTTCAAAGTATCTTGTTAGAATACTACAATGTGGGACATAATGGCACCCTGTTTCTCTGAATCAGAAATCAGCAATGAATATGGGAAAATATCTTATTTTCTAAGTGCAACAATTCCTTGCAAATTGCTAGAGAAGATTGCAAAGGGATGGACTCAGTGCCAGGCTGTTGCATGAATCAGGTCTGTTGGGTGTTTCTGTCTTCTTGTTACTATCATTAAATATTTTGGACAGTGTGAATTTTCACTGAGGAAAGCACATTCTCTAACTGAATGAAGTGCTGTTTTGCTAATCATATTAATGTGCATCCCTCCAGTCCTTCAATTGGAATGAAAAGTTAGTTTGCACTATGCTGTGGACAGAGCTTTAATCTGTCATAGTAACAAAGCTTGTGAGTCCTCTTGTTATATCTTTACTCAGGAAAAATTTAATGGCAGTGATTGGTAGATTCTCTGGCTTTGTCTTCCCTTCCATTCAAAATATGGCCTTCTTAAACTGTGGGGAACTAGGCTTTGTTGAGCAATGAGCATGAGCAGCCGGCTGTGATAGAGATTTTAGGCACCTTTCAAACTGCTTGAATGACAGGATGCTGGTTGGAGAAGCTTGGTTGTGACTTGCCACTAAGATTACTTATGAACCTAGGTCTACCAACTTTCTAGTCTGTCTGTGAAGACTTAGGAGGGATCTATTCTAGGTATCTTTCTGCATGCCAAGGACTCAGTGCTTATTTATAGTTCCTTGGGAAAGAGCCTCTCCTCATAATTCAGTGCCAGATTCTAGCACAGTGCACTAATTTGACACAAGGCAGATGATGTATCTTTTTCTCAATCTTACACTGGAGAAATATATTTGAAATGTATTTGAATCTAAGTAGTTCGTGTTGGTAGCTGGGTTGTTAGTCTGAGCTCTGAGCTCGGCAATTTGGTTGCAAACGTTTCATCACCATTCGAGGAGACATGCGCTTTGAATTGCACTCATCTGTTAAGAGCACTGGCCTTTAAATACCTTTATGTGATGCAAATTAGTGTGGATGTTGTTTGTTGGCTACTTCTGAGTCATGGTCTGACTTTGGACTGTTTGATTGGCTGGCTGTAAGCTGAGCAGGAACCATCCCTGGTTGAATCATCATCAGGATTATGAATGAGGTATCATATAATAGATTCACACAGAATTCTGTTGAAAAAGTACAAAAAATACTATTTTAAAGTGGACTTTGGGGAGACATGGATGAATAGGCATGTAAAGATTGAGAAAGCATCTGAGTCTTTATTTTTTTACAACTTGAACAGCTAAGGATTAATTTAGGTTGATCTACACAGAACTGGGGATTAGGTAAAGGAGATATCATGAAGATGTGTCCTCTAAACATGTATAGTGAGATATCTCCAAGGTTAGAACATGTAGGAAAGCTCTAAGAATAAATTTCACACAGGAGAAATCACCACTGCAGAGATAAAAAAGGTACACACACACATACACACACTTTCTGTTGTGTGATGATGTCTTTTCATTTTGAAGAACACAAACCTCTTCAAAGACATACTTCCTAACTGCAAAAATGCACTATTACTAGTGGAAGGTAATTCTGCAGATGTACCCATTTGAGCAAAGTGGGTAATAACAGGTAGGCTATGAGGAGGAACTGCAGGGCTCAAGAACATCAAGAAGTGCTTATCTGAAATACATGGGCATTTATAAGGGTTTGATTTAATCTTTTTTTAATGAGCAAGCAATTTGTTCCCTATTGAATCAAGAGCAAGCAGGACTTGTCTGAACTGCAATAATCTGCCACCATATTCATAGAAAGGGGAACAAAGAGTCCAAAGCTTACATAGCTAAGATATATATGGTTCCCAATTTAGTTGGCCTATTGTATGTACATATCTACTTCCATTTACTGTATATTTATTTATATATCATATACAGAAGTAGGTTTCACTTATGTCAACAACTGTTTCACTGGTTGTGAGCATGCAGGGAGCTGAAATGCAGCTTCAAACATGCAGCTAACTCAGGCAGCTCTGGTGAGTACAGCAGGGGCAGTGTGGAACTCAGCTGGGCACTGTGGGCAAGAGGAACGAGCCAGAAAGTTAGTTTTAAATGGAAAGGATAGTGCAGGGGCAGGTGGGTGGGCTAGCCAGTGATCACAACTATCGGTTCACCTGAATCAGTCCAACCAGGCAGCAGCCCACCACTGATCATATATAGAAATTGCTCTTCTTCCTCCAAGAGCGGTTCTGATGTGTGTTCATATGTGTTCAGTGCTTCTATATCACATGTACTTCTAAAACACATAATCATTCTTTAATGCAATTGGAACAAGCTTGGTGTCTGATATCAAAGTGGTCTGTCACTTAATCTCGCTCCTCATTATATAACAGCTTTCTTATTGTAAAGAGAGTAATAGGATAGGTTGTTGGCAGCATCCTGTTCTGGGAGTTTTGCAGTGTAATTATAGAATTGCTCTGAATTTGCTTATTGCAAGCATGCTGCCCGTAAATATTAATGGATTACTTTTTATTCATTTAGCTAATGTTTTTGAAAGATGTTGAAAAACAAAAAGATCATCTCTCCATGTTGTTGTTGTTTTTAATTTATTTTCACCTTTTTGTCTCCTTTGAAGTCCCCCCAGAGTATCATCACTTTGTTTACCACAAATTAAACCTTTGCTGATTGTTTACCAGGCTGAAGACCCCTTGTGCATTACGCCACACTCCCCTCTTTTTTGTAATCACAACCTGGGATTCGTCTGCAAGAGGCCCTAATCTGCATGAGAATTATACAATTAACTTTTGATTAACCACCTAGTTCTTTTGGAAACCACAGTGTATAGGATACTCTGCATTTAAATAATTTCCCTTAAATTAGGAGCAGGCCTTTCATTAGGCTGGTGAGTTTGACTAAACAACAACATTTGGTGATAATCAGGTTCAGAACAATAGGCTAGGCTGCAAGGCTAGAATGTCATCTTTAAATATAACTGCTGAGATAAAGGCACCCAGATTGTGCCTTATCAAAACACACACAAAAATCAAAGCTGTCTCTTGTCTGTGGCAAAATACTAGGTTTTGGTGTTCTGGGCCACCATTGTTTGGGTCTATAAGTGCTTCTAGATTTGCATTCAGAGAGCCAGTTCTGACACACGTTAAATCACGTAGGTACTTATCTTGGAGTCTGACAATAATTATCAGGAAGAATATGCTCAGAATGACTTTTTTGTGATTTTTATGCATCCCCAACACAAGGAAGGGGAGATAACAGTATTATGAAAAAGGGAAGAGTCTCAAAAGACCCTCCCTGGAGCTGCGTTCTTCGATTAAATTTGCTATGCCACTCTGGTGTGCTGAACAAGTGGAAAGAAAGACGAGGCGCCTTTTCTATAGGGCAATAATAGTCCTGAACACAGTCCTTACCAAAAGATAAGATCCATTGTCGAAACAAACAAAAGGAGCAGTATTAAACACCACTCCAAGAATATATATTAGGAAAGTTCTGAGGCTTTTTCTTTTTCCCTTTCTTTTTCAAATCTTTAACCTGATTCTTTCAAGCACTCCCATTTTTAACCGGCATTCCTGAAAGATGGGCATTGAAAAATGTACCTTGTTTTAAAAAGTACCACTTCTTTTGATCATGAGATCATCATAAGAAGTGAGGTAGTTAAAAACAAAAGAGCATATATACATTTTAAAAGATGGGAGAAAAGCAAAGAGAATTAAATTCATTTTCCTAAATAATTGTTTGAGAACTGAGATTTTTCCCTCTAAAGCCAAGTTAGCTTCTGAGAAAGGAACATTTGGAAACCACATAGTGGACAAAAATCAAACAGTTCCTCTTCCTATATTCATGGTTAATGCTGCTATAGTAGATTTTTTTTCCCTGTCTCATAATTATAAAAATAGTGATGAAGAATGGGTTGATGAAGAATAAATGTAACTTCTTCTTGGCTTCATGTGACTAATTATATAGTATTTTGAACCCCAGTCAACGACATCTTTATTTTTTGCTTAAAATACTTATATAGGGTTATGTAACCCAACAAGACAGACACAGACTCCAGAGAGTAATTAGGACTGCAGAAAAAACAATTACTAACAACTTACCTTCAATCGAGAACCTTTATACTGCACGAGTCAAAAAGAGGGCTGTGAAAATATTTACAGACCCCCTCATATCCCGGACATAAACTGTTTCAACTCCTTCCCTCAAAATGACGCTATAGAGCACTGCACACCAGAACAACTAGACACAAGGACAGTTTTTTTCCTGAATGCCATCACTCTGCTAAACAATTCCCTCAACACTGTCCAACTATTTACAAAGTCTGCACTACTATCACTATTAATCTTCTCATCACTCCTTATTACCCATCTCCTCCCACTTGTGACTGTATGAATGTAACTTTGTCGCTTGTATCCTTATGATTTATATTGACTTTTCCTAGTATGATTTGATTGCTTATTATACCCTATGACTATTATGATGATTCTTGACTCTTGATGAATGTATCTTTTCTTTTATGTACACTGAAAGCATTTGCACCAAGACAAATTCCTTGTGTGTCCAATCACACTTGGCCAATAAAGAATTCTATTCTATTCTATTCTATTCTATTCTATTCTATTCTATTCTATTCTATTCTATTCTATTCTATTCTATTCTATTCTATTCTATTCTATTCTTAGTGCATCTCTAGGAAAAGTGTAGAATTAAATGCAAGAAGAAAACATAGGGTATCCACAATTATTAGTGTTTTAACTATGCTGTCATGAAGTCATCATCTGAATGCTAAAATGAATAAAATAAACATCCTGTTAATGTGCACCAAAACTGTAGGGAAGTTGATGTATCCTTTGTTTCTAGAAGCAAAATGTTGTAGAGGGTGGATAAAACTACAGGAAAGTCTCTTTCCTGATTTGAGGAAACTTTCTGAAATCTTGTCATTGCATTGGTCAAATTATTCCTTTTATTAGAATTGTTCACATCATGTATTTACACATATTTTTATGAATGGGTCATTCCCCCTTCCCACCTTCGTATGATGAATGATTGTCCAAGTCTTACATGAAGTAATCACTCCACGGAAGAGCAAATATCACCCAAAGTTTGAAATGCTAAAAATTTCATATCTATCATAATGCAATGAAACATGCCTCTAAAATGATAGTCTTTACGAATTGGGACCCACTTCTAAATATTCATGCACTTACATATGGTTGTTGTATTTTTCAACAAGTGCATTCAATTCCAGAGAAATATTGTTTTGCATTTTCAAAATCAATTGTTCAACTTTTTTGTTATCAGTTCCCATAAAAGGAGTAAAGGGTAAATCCTATGTACCAGCTGTACTTCCAGTCCTTATAAATGCTCAAGTAGTCCTGTTTGGGTTGGTGGAAATATCTGGAATTTTGAGGTATATCTGCAGGGATAATATTTTATCCAGTCTGCTACAGTTTTGGGCACAGACACACCTTATTACTTCTCCAGAGGGCAAATGTCATGGGGTGAAAAGAAAAATACCTAGCCTGAGAACCAAGATACAAGGCCGTGTGGGGTTTTTTTGCTCCAAGCCCCAAAGCTTATTCTTTGGACCTTCTATTTAGGTGACAAATTGTTGCTATTCTGAGATAAGTAACCTTGAAAAAATTTATAGCAGAAAACAATCAAGCCATATATTTGCTTTCACAAAATCCATCCACTCATAAAAAATAAAGGGAAACAGAACTAGCAGATACCAGGGAAGGCTGTAGAAACCTTCCTGAGTCCACTATTGCTTGATAGTCAATTAGCATTAGGCTACCTTTTGTTTGAAAAGCTGGCTTGGAATATAAAGGCCAAAAAGGACAGGCCACAGGAGACCCATGATTGGATTTCTTAATTTTTTCTCTGTATAAACCAGCTGAGAGTATTTTTGATTTAATGGGAAAAGTGGTGCTGTGGATTGCTATTAAACTGCTAAAAGATTTCTAGATTTAAAAACAAAGCATTGTATTTGTTGCTCTACAAGGGATATTTTTGCAAATCTGGAGTTGCTTATTATTTATTCACCTCAGTTATTAATAATCAAATCAAAATCAAAATAATCAAATCATAATGATATGACTAGGTTTCTTTTACATGTAAAAGCATACCTCTGCCCCAATACCTAAATATAACTGCTACAACAAAGGCTGTCCAAATAATCCAGGTTAAATCCTGAGAATGTATTGTATTTGTTGCTCAACATTTCAGCTATTTCTAACCAATTTGGCTAAATTCTGATTTCTTGCTAGTTGCTTTAGTTGACAAGGACTTTACTGTCAAAGTGTGTCCCAATTCCACTGTTTGGGTTTTGCTCAACCATACCCCATTGCTTCCAGCTTACAGATGCAAAATAGGGCAATACTTTGCATAGGATATATTTATTTCTTCTCAAACTTCCAGCAATAAGGTTTTCTTTCCAGCCCCTGAAGACCATCGCCTAGATTCAGTTTGCTTTGCTCTCTTTTTCTTTTGCCATGTGTCAGATATTCTAGCCAACGTCCTGGATTGGTTCCTCTATCCATCTCTCTTTTTCTGAATCACTGCTGTCAACATCATACTTTATTGCTGTCCTTAACAACACACAAGTGGCTCCTTTTGGAAATGATGAGAGTAAAACTCCATGGATCAGCTAGTAGGGATGCTGAGACAGCACCATTGGCAGCATCCTTGCTGGATGACTGAATGAATCACCTATGAGACATGCTAAATAAGTGCCCATTGGCCTGGGGCCGAGCATCCCTTGTCTACTCTCAAATTCCTCTTTATCTGAATATGAAATACTCTGCCAAATCTCAATTAGATTGTCAGTTGTGCAATTGGCTCTAGTTTACATATTGGAGAACCATATCAAAGAACACTATTGAACAAGAGTTCTTAACCAATGTGTTCAGGGGACTACAAAAGCTTTTCTACATGTATGAAGGACCAACAAGCAGAGTATAATATCCTCTCATAAAGCATTATCAAGCAAAATATTCAAGGAGGAATTCTATAAATTGGAGTCCTACTCATGCCATTTGTTTTATAAAGAGAATCTTCATTTGCTAAACATTTGATATTGCTTATTTTCCCCCAAATTACTTATTTATTGGGAAAGAAGAAAATCACAATAAATTACTGAGTATTATTTGCTTTAACACTAGCAGCCATCTAATTTATACTACTAATATGAAATTAGCAGAAAATGAAAGGATCATTAGCAGAAAAGGAAGAATCATATTTGGTCTATACATAGTTATTTATTGTTTTGGTAAATCCTGGAAGCTGATCTTGTCAAGGGCATGGCAGTTATTGTAAATAGAATTGAGTAATATTCTGGAAAATGAATACAATAGATGCTGTAGATGATAATACCAATCCATGTCCCAATGAGAAAAAGAAATAAGATGTTTTAAAGTGTCACAAACCACCACTTCCTTATGAGTTATAGTTAGAAATCATTCCTGGTTTAATTGAACTGATCCATAAAGTACTATTTTCTATTCTTAGAAATAAAAACAGTGTGATGGGCTGTCTCTACTCTTTATATGGGAACTGATGACAAAAACGTTGAACAATTGATTTTCAAAATGCAAAACAGTATTTAATGCATTTATTGAAGAATGCAACAGTTCATGAATCTCAGGTCCTCCCACAAAGTGGCATGGTTAAGAAACAGCAGAGACTGTTTGGGTTAACTTAGTGTTGATTTGCAAGTTTCATCAGGGTATAATTAACCAGAGAGCCGACAACAAATAATGGTGATATTTTGTTATTAGTTGCACTCAGATAACTTTTCCATGTCATTTACAGAGTTTATGTCTCTTACAGTAGATGCATTTCTAGAGATAGGGAGAGTTAAAAAAAAGTTCCAGGTTCACTGAAAATCTGTGCTTCTGGTTTATGTTGTTCAAATGTGTCCAATGGGTATTTGAATAGCACACAAACTCAATTTTGTAGGGATACTGCTAGGTTTCAATCAATAATTTATCTGTACTGTATATAGAAGATAATTTCCCATATTTTCTAAAAATGATTAAAATAAATGTTCGCATGTAGATCAAGGTTTGATTAACAGCACTTGGAAGTTCCTAGTAAGATACAGTACATAGAGTTTCTCTTTCCCCTGCCCCATCCAATCCCTTTACATGCTGCTCTCTACCAATGTGGAACAAGGATGGTTTATACTCACTACATTCATTACAATTATAACAAAACAGAATTCAGAATTTATTGATCAATTTATGTTATCTAGAATAAGCATAATATTTTTATATGCTACCTAAATATTGGCAGTGGTAGTATCAGTTGAGTCTCTTATTTAGTGTGGAAATATAGCCAAAAATCACCATATGTGGGTAACATATGTGGAGAAAGGCATTAGTAGATGATCTCAATTTACAGATAAGTGAAACAAGAAATCACAGATACTCCTGAAAATACATCATATAGTGGACAGTAGAATGCAACGTATGTTTAAGCATATGTAGGACATTTGAATCTTTTTTTAAAAAAAGAAAAGCTATCCCAGGTAGGGATTATTTTTCACATACTCACACTTATCTAATTGATTTAAGCATTAAGTAGAGACCAGGACCAATGTACAGGCCTGATGTTTATATGAGTTAATAATATGTGAATAGGAATTTTGTGCTAACTTTCTCACTGTACATATTAAGAATAAATAATATGCCTGTTTGCATACCATATCACATTTTAGATTTGTCTTGTACAAAAACTTCCTTTTTACAACCCTGTAATCCCTTTAGAATTGTCTTCTTCAGCAATAAATAAAACACAAAGAAGTCCTTCAGTCAAACTCCACTCCTGATGACTACATGCTTATATCATGTAATTTTTCTTGGCAACATCATGTAAGTACTTTATAATTATTATTTTCCAGGAGGGTTTTTTTTAAAAAAGCTCTCCAGTCTAGCATATAGTCTTGGTGTTTCCTGCTAGCCTGTATTCTGTCTGAGTACTAATCAGGACTGGCAGAGCTTAACTTTTTCAAGAGCAGTCAAATTCAGCTAGAAGTTGCTACTTTCTGAGTATGGCTTTAAAATAAAATAGTTTTGAAATGGAATCTATGAATTTTGAAATGTCTGAACTCTTAGTGTTGATAAAATGTATTCAAATTATTGAATCAATCCATGATATTTAATCATGGAAAAAATGTCCTTCATCTGTCCAACTTTGTAATGTTACTAATATGAGATTTTTTAAAAACCCAGCATAGGACTTGAGGAGAATGTGCCACATAATATAGCTATATGGCAGCTTCTATTATAATTATTCCTTTTTATGTCCTTTATTGTTCCTTTTTTATGTCTTATGTCCTTTTTATTTGTGAATTATCTTACCATTTTTGAAGACTAAATAGCTCTTTCTGTGCATAATTGGATTATTAATGATGCAAGTCATCAAATGATATGACTGTAATATCTTTTCTAATTCTTACATTTCAGCTATGATAAGAAATGTTCCCAAACTGGCAAAATATTTTCCAGTGACAATTTTATGAGTTATTTTATGTATTTTGTTAAAAAATGCAACGTTTGGACATGTTTTTCTATCTTGTTAACATATTCATCTAATAATCATAAGTCCACTGATTAACCTTACTTAAAATATAGCACACTTTGCAGTGCCCAAGTTAGCTGTGTTTAGAAATAGGTTATGGTACTAAATGAAGTTAGACATCAGTGTTTAATTTATATCTAGAATTTATATATGTTCCATGTGGATTTGACTTTCTAATCATCATCATCATAATCTTTTAATGACCCCATAATCCTTTGTGCGGTAGAGACTGGGCAACTGAATGGAGCTGAGTGTTTTACTGGCCAGATGCCCTTCTTGTTGCCAATGTGGAGTTATATTCAGCAGATACATTCTCATTGTGCCCAGAGAGAGAAAATCTGCCTGTACCTAGGATCAAACTCACAGCCTCCCTATTGTGAGGCAAGAGCTCTATCTCTTAGGTCATCGCATCACTCAGGTTTGACTCTCTAATAAATAACTGTACATCTACTTGATTAAAAACTCTAAGTGATAGTCTTCAGTAATATAGCTTTAAAGATAAATTATGAGAGCGTAAGAAAAGTTTTCATTATATCTGGGATATGAAGCTGCAAAGAAATTTAAGGCTAGTCTTAGATATCTCTACATGGAGATTATGAAAAAATAATTATATAAATAATCTTATTTAACTCTCATCACAAATTAAAAGTACCAGTAGACTTTCATGATGTCCAGTTCAGTGTGATACATTTTCATGTTCTTGTTTGGTAGATTCCAGAAAATTGCTTGCCCAAAAAGTTTTTCTGTGAGATCAAGGCAAACTAATTATTGAGTCGTATGTTACTGTGCTCTTCTTTTTATATGGACTCATATCCAAAAATCATAAATCATTAGGGAGCCTCCCGGTATCTCTTTTATATCAGTTATGTCTTAGTTGATTAGAGTATCTCTAGCGATGGAGCAAGTATTGGGCTGTCAGGATTACATACCACTGATAGAAGGTTAAGGAATACAACGTGTCTTGATTAATGTAAATTTTGCCAAATGCTTGTTGTGTATTATATATTACATATAATACTACTACTGATAAAATGATCATAATAAGCTAAACTAATACAGCTTAAGCTCCACTGACATTAATGGAGACTTGAATACAGTTGTGTTTTACTAAGCAATGATGCCAAGGAATGAGATTTAAGTGGAAAGGTGTTTTCCACCAGTTTATTTAAAATGAATTATGGATGTGCTAACTCTCATGTTTCTTTCATGTAACCTTGATTTTCATTGAAAGAAAAAAAGATTGAACAACAATACTGGTTTCTACAAGGACATATTTTATGACTATGCCGATGCTTCCTATTGAACATTCTCAGATATGTTACAGTTCTAGTAATGAAGATCTAATAGATTGATGAGGTAAGAATTAATATAGTTTAGACTTGGCTAGGAGCCTTTAATGTCCAGGGGCTATATTTGAGAGCTAGAGTTGTAGGGAGATCTAGATGAGTAATGCCTTTTACATATGTAGATGGAGTTACAATATTTTGCTTTTAGTTTTCCTGAAATTTTTAATGATTTAATTATATTTTTCATGTTTTTTACCCCAAATGAAGAGGAATCATGTTGCTGATTTTCAATGTTTAATGAAGTTTCTGAGGATATCATTAAATAGTCTCAGAAGCAATATGTAACCTGGGAGTAAGGGCAAATTGTCCAATATTGATCTAAATGTAATGTTAAGAAAAATATCTTGATCTATTGTAGAACCTGTTGTGCTGAAAATATACTTTAAGATTCTGTTGATATATACCTGTGCATCATCAAATTGCAGTATAGATTAGTGCAACTGTACTAATATCTGAATGTCCAAGGCTGAAGTATTACATTTACAGACATTTTTTAAAAAGTCACTGTGAGAAAAAGAATATAATAATCTTATACAAATACAGGAATCTGACATTGGAAAAAGCCTTTTTGAAGAATTTGAAGAAAAAGCCTTTTTGAAGCTACGTGTGAAATCCAGGAAGAGGACAATAACTTGTCATTTCTCCACATTATATATTGTGAAAGTGTAGTTCCATAATTATATTCTTTTTAAAAATGGTTCTGCAAAACAAGATGTAGAAGTCTTCCTAATAAAGCTGGTACAAGAAACTGAGTGAGAAACACCTCTAAAAATGAGCTGAGCATACACAACCAAGTTGCATGTTGTCTTTTAACACTGCAAAGATACATTGAATTGCAGAGTACTATGAACACAATCAAAATGGTGGCCATGACGGTGAAGTCAAAACTCCACCTACTTTTTATATGTGATACATGTAAAAATGGGTGGAGCTTTAATCTCACTGTCACGATTGTCATCTTGACTTTTTTGACTTTACCATGTAGACACCCTCTTCCAACTATTCTTTAATTAAATCAAATTTAATTTCTCTATGGCATGTGAATGTAACATCACTGCCCAAAACAGTTGAACTATGCAAAATGGGAAGAATTAATTTCCACACTTTGATTTTGCACTTCCTTTGAAGGAAATCCATCACTTGTTTTTCACTGATTTTTCTTGGGGCTAAGGAAAAGCTTTTCTCTCTTGAATTGGCTGTCACTTTCCTTAGAGTGATTTGCTTTTGACATGACAGGCATACCCAGCATGCATCCATAAACACATGTAAAGGACTCTGAATAAAGTGAATGAATATTTTGTTTTAAGTGGTATGTTCAAAGCTTTTCAGTGTTTTTCTCCTGGCAGTGAAAGTTACATATTTTCAAATTTGCAGTCATTCTCAGTAAGACTGCAAATCTGGCATCAGGATCCCATAAACAAGTTAGTTATATGCTAGAACCTGGAATCAAACTCTTTACATTTTAACAGATTTCTATATTTTATCTGCCTATTTATATTTCGGTGAACAGGTTGGGTACAAACACCTTAGTCATATGCTAGGAAGACATGGAGTTAGACAAGGGTCCAGGATTAAATGCTTTTGAAATATGATCTTAAGAGGAAAAGAAAAGTACAAAAAATTGTGTCAAGCAATTTAAACATAGTTTGAAGCTGTAACTGATCCTTTCAAAGTAATGGTGTTTCTCACTTTCCAGAATGTATTATTTCAGACCCGAATTTAATGCTGGATATATGCAACAGTGATTTTCTTCTAAAATGGTTTTCTTTTAAAGGGAAGGTGTTTGATAGAATCATTGTTTATAGAGCATATATTTGTTTTCTTTCTTGACCATTTTTTGTCCTGTTAATCTGTTTTTTGTAATCTTTTGTACCACATAAGAAACTTATTGTACCTATACAAAAGAATAGGAAAAAAGGAAACAAATACTCCAGAGATTACTGATCAATTATATCAATTACATTCTGTTCAATTTTCTGAATTGCATGATAATCTGAAGCATATTTGAGTATGATTAGGCCTTTGTTTCTCAGCAGATATACCCTTTGGCTTTTTTGTGGAAAATAGCAGTTTCAATGATATAATCCTACAATATGTGAATGACTATTTAGATACAGGTAATCCTCAATTAACAATTGCAGTTGAGATTGGCAACTCTTTAATACAGTTGTTAAGTGAAACATCGTATGATCACAACTTGCGAAGAATAGGTTATCTAAAATGCCCTCAGTCCCTTTTCAATAGCAGGAATAATGTCTGATGATCTTTGGTTGCAAATCTCCAATCCACTACTAGAGGGTATTTTCAGCATCTGAATATTACAGGGAATGTGTATGTGTTAAATGAAGATTATTCTGAATTAGTTTAGATTCAGAACATCTTATTTCTAATTGTATTTACTATGGAAAAGGTCCAATCAAGTTAAATATATTCATAAGGGATTTATTTTTTTCAACTCCTGCACTGATGGCTTCTATTCCTTGAAAGGCCTTCGTTAAGCTGTACTTTTGTTTCATTTCATTTGTTTTGTTTTAACAAGATTCTTTATCTAGAAAGGTGTACCATGTCTTCCTGGAAGTATCATTACCTGGAAAAAAATCACAAGCAACCTGAAGTAAAAATTGTCAGTTCAAAAAGCACTATTTGTTCCATTTAGTTTAAACACATGCTAAGAAAACAATCCTGGCAAATAATCTTTAGCAGCAAGCAGAGGAACGAGAGTGGTTCAGCAGGCAACTGCAATAGAATGAGGATAAAAAGACTATCTGATTTTATTCTCATTGATGGTTGGCAACAGAATATATGTTGGCAGAGAAGAAGAATATCTGATAGGTCATCTGTTGTGTAATGGAAAATGAAAGACAGGAGACAGATGAGAAGAAACTGAGAAAATCCATACCTCGGAGAAGTGTACGATGCTATAAAAGAAAACATGAAAGCAGCACCTTTATAAACTTTACAAAATATAATGTCACATCAAACAAAACTCACAGAATCTATTATTGGTGAAATTAAGAAGAAACTGACTGTGGAGATACTTGATTAAAAACCTTTACTCTTATATCAAATTCTTCATTGCTTACAAGACTGTTTCATTAGAGGAGATGGGTGTGGGTGTGAGTGGTTTTTTTTTTTCCTGTAAGGAAAAATGCTTCTGAAAAGCCATATGCTATACATTTTTATTTTAAAACTGATTAATTGATTAATTTTAGTGTTTCACTATTGCCTTCTTCCTATTTCCAGGACAGTTTATTATTGTTGAATCATTGTGGCTAATATTTCAATACCATGAAAGTTTCTCTCTCTCTCTCTCTCTCTCTCTGTGTGTATTTCACAGTAGTCTTATGCAACTCCAGTGAGAACTACTTCAACATTTTTTTTAATTGAGTAAAATTCATAGGAATGCTTTCTTTATTGCTAGAACTAAAACATACAAAAATGGTCCTCAGTATTATA
Source organism: Bungarus multicinctus (assembly GCA_023653725.1). Taxonomy (NCBI): domain Eukaryota; kingdom Metazoa; phylum Chordata; class Lepidosauria; order Squamata; family Elapidae; genus Bungarus; species Bungarus multicinctus. The sequence goes on from CM042844.1 coordinate 67,219,470, forward strand.
CATAAATATGTTCTATCTTTTTGTAGAAATAAGTAGGGTACTTCCTGAGTAAGCGCATACAGCTTTTCAGTATTGAAGAAATTGAACGATAGGCAATAATCACCAAGGAGGAGATCTGCGAGACATTTAGTGAATTTTAGAGTTCAAGTCTGATGTCAAAGTTGCATACAAATATGCTGTTCTGCACAACAGTACAGTCATTTTATTAAGATTGCCCACTACTGGAATATATTTTATGCATGCTTAATATTTGCCCATCCCACTATGTGTCCTACATCAAGCTGAGCTAAAAGTTAATAACATACGGAATTCCTAAATAAATGTTTTAACATGCTTTAAGATAGGATAGAAAAACATTTGTCCTGGTACATCAGCTGATATTTCTGCATCTACTTTCAAGATAAATTTGTCTGATATAACTATTGTGCAGCTGAGCTAACGACAGAGGTCAGATGGGTGAGAAAGATAGATTACAAAAAATGAATTTGCTTTAAATAAAAAACAAAACTGGGTCATAATACTTTGAAAAACAATAATTTTATTAGGTCAACTTATGATTTACAACATATTTGATTTTTTTTTGAATGGCTAAGAACTTTTAATTAGACTAAAAATCTAGTAAAAAAGGGAGAGTACTACTACAGGTGATCAGATTTGGTCCATAGTAAGGTATTTTTAAGGTGGATATTGGAAGTTCACAGACATACGTTGGATACTATTAAGTGCATAAGTGATAATGAGTTGTATCAAAAAATTTTCTTCTAAAGCAGAAGAAAAACTATTGCTTGTCCTCCCTCCTCAATGTTTGGAAATATGAAATATAAATAACAGAATAACAGAGTTGGAAGGAACCTTGGAGTTCTTATCCAACTCACTGCTCAGGCAAGAGGCTAGCCTATACCATTCTGGACAAATGGCTCTTCTTGAAAACCTCCAGTGATGGAACATCCACAACTTCTGAAGGCAAGCCTTTCCACTGTTTATTGTTCTCATTCTCAGAAAATTTCACCTTAGTTCTAGGTTGCTTTCTCTTCTTGATTAGTTTCCATCCATTGCTTCTTGTCCTGTCTTCGGGTGCTCTGAATAATAGATTGACCCCCTCTTCTTTGTGGCATCCTGTTAGATATTAGAACACTGCTAGTATGTCACCCCTAATCCTTCTTTTCATCAAACTAGACATACCCAATTCCTGCAACCACTCTTTATCTGTTTTAGCCTGCAGTCCTCTAATCATCTTCTCTGTACACTTTCTAGAGTCTCAACATTTTTTCTGTAATGTGGTGACCAAAACTGGATGCAGCATTCCTATATGGTCTTATCAAGGCATTATAAAGTGGTACTAACACTTCATGTGATCTTGATTCTATCTCTCCATTAATGCAGCTAAGGACTGTGTTGGCTTTTTTGGGTAGTTGCAGCACACTGCTGGCTCATATTTAAGTGATTATTCAGCAGGATGCCAAGATTCCTCTCACAGTTACTACTATTGAGCCAGGTACCACCTATACTATGCCTTGCATTTGGTTTTTCTTGCCTAATTGTAGAACCTTGCTTTTTTCACCATTGAATTTCATTTTGTTAGATAGGAGCCAGTGTTCAAGAAAATGTGCTTATACTTTAAAATATAGTCCTTTAAAAGGTTGAAAACAAGAAAGCAATGAGCAAGGCAGTCTTCATAAAAATAAAATTGTCAATAATTGAAGTCCAGATCCCATATAAAAAATATGATTAAATCAGACAGAGGTTGGATGTTTGGCTCAAGACTTTCAATGTATCATGCTCCAACAACAATAATATTGTTGACATTATAATGAAATTATTTTTGTGGCTTATTGTTTATTTAAACCTGGCTTTCTTTCTAATTAATTTCACACAGGCAATACTGAAAAATGGTCTGTACTAGCAATATTTATAATCAAATCTCCTTGCTTGGTTGACTAGTTCTTCTGTACTGTATATGTAAAAAATATTAGTTCTGTTCCATTTTGCTGGTTTCTACTAACTTCTACCCAACAAGTATTAAAAGTTGCAACACACTGCTGGCCCAGTTACTGCTGACAGGAAACCAAGTACAAATATGCTTCATTTCCATAATGATTGTTGGTTATTCATCCAATCACTGAGTGTTATGCTCTGACTCTGGGTCATATTGATTATTTTCCAGACTCTTGAATAAGGGGCCAAGACATTCACCTGCAGGGTGCTACCTATCAGCCCTAGCAGCTCGTATTATTTTTTGAGCAGCTTCATGAACGAAGTTGTTTTCTGTCTCTCTCTCTCCAGTAAAACACAATGAATTAAAAATGACAATGAATTAAAAATGACAATGAATTAAAAATGACAATTTAATGGATGGTGAAAACAAGAAAATAAAATATACAAAATATTCCTAATGAAGAGATCTTGAAAAATGTATAAGCTAGATAGCTATTTCTCAGGGAACTGAACTCATTAATAGAAATGAGTGAAATGAGTGAATAAGGGGCATCTTCATGACTTTTGCAAAACAATTCCTAAACAAATAGTAAGGGGAAAGTCTTGATGCCAAGGGTACCTTGTAGTAGTTGCTAATAAGCTCTAAAGCCAAAAATACATTAGTTTTGGATCACAGTATCTCATTAGTCAACCATCTTGATGTCAACACAGGTTCCTAGGTAATGATAATCTCTTGGGGTTCAGATAAAGATTTCCTAATGTTGGGAATGAAGCCCTCACCTCATTCTCTCTTGTAGGTCTGCCTTAAGTGCCCCTATCTGTTTTCTGTTGTGTGACTGTTCATGTCCTTTCCTTCCCAATGGAGTTGTTGGATTGTTATAAAACCAGGACTTGCTGTGAATTGATACAGGGGCGTCATGGCAGTAGCAAGCATCCTGTCATTATTCAATAAATTGTAATAATTAATAGTGCCTGGATGACCTCAATGGCTGAATGAGTGACACAGGTTATACTGGATGATAACATCTCTCCAATCCACTAAATTAATCGAGCTGGGTATATACTAGACATTGTGCATGAATTGTGACAACCTTGTAAAAATAAAGAATTGTTTCACACTTCATTTGCAAATTTGGAGATAGGAAATGAATTAAACTTCATACAAACACTCAGGAGGTTTAGAAAGAGTCCTATCTCTAAGTCGTCTGTATTATTCATCCAAAGGAATTTGGTATCAAAGTAATTATTAACGATAATTCCAAAGTAGTTGTTTCGCTTCAGGATTTTTATGATTAAGAATGAAATGAATTAATAATAAAAATCCTAATACATAGCCATCCTTAAATATAATTTCCTATCTAATTTTTGAATCTGCTTGTATTTTTGATTACGGCTGCTTTTCTTTTTCTTCCTGACATACTCACTTTTAAAGCAACATTATTTTATTAAAGGAATATCTACTGATTTTTTTTTCAACTCGAATGTGTCTTTTCATGCATAAATTAATATGTCATTCATGGTGCCACATTGGTATCTAGATTACTACGCAAAGGATTAACAATCACAATGAAGATGGGGAGCATAAGAACCTTTAAATTGGGTGCTTGGAGGGTGATACTGGAAACAAGGCAACAGCTTGCTTATAGCAGCCACTGGCAACTGCCATGAATGGGCTAAGTGCAGCATAGAAAAGGCTATTATGTCTCATCCCATTAGCCTGCAACCTCTTTGCTAAGAGTTACAGGGGAGAAGTTAAAAATCTGTGCTTTTCTTCTGGGAAAATAGGGTACTTGGTCTATTGCATCAGCAAATTTGGTGACCCGTTAACTCCAGCCAACCTGGAAAATGGTCAGAGATTATGATGGTTGCAATGTAAAACATCTGGAGGGTACCAAAATGCCTTCTCCAGCACAAAACTATAGAGAAAGGACCTAACTAATCTGGTAGCTCTTCTTAGGATTGCTTCTCAGATGACTGTAGAGCAGAGGAACTTATGTGAAGTAGTACATTCTCCAGTTGGAAAGTTCACTTGAAATAAAAGCTCTCCATCCAAACAGAATAAGTCAGACAGCTACTATGAGAAAGTACTTTCATATGGCAGGAAAGAAATGTTGCGTTTAATATTTCTATGCAATAGAAGAGAATCATTTAACATAAATAAGTAAATGTGCTTCATTCATTTTGCTGCTGCTGACAGCTTATTTTTTTGTTAAAGATCAGGGATGTCACATGACATATCGTAACTTTTTCTCCTTCGCCAAACCAGGCATGGGCGTGGCCAGCACATGACGCATCCGGCTGTGGGCTGCGAGTTTGACAGCTCTGATTTAGACCTCAATTGTAGTCATAAACTGTAATATGTAAACTGCTATAAAAAGTGCTGCATGTTTTTAATGGAAACAGGACATTTGCATTACAAAATCATTATGATCCAGCTATTATATATTGTGGGCTCTGAGAGCTAAAGACATTTGGGGCCGTTTGGGTCAATGCCCCCCAAATGCCCCCCAAATGCTGCCTTATAAGGAAATGGCCAATAATGGATTGTGGTCACATGCAACATTTTCACCAATCTCATAATATGTTATGGTCAGGAATAAAAGAGAGATTTCTATTTGTTTTTCAGCCCTTGCTGCTCAGGATGGCAAACCTGAGATGACTGGGATAAGGAACAAATCTGGCTTAATTATATTTCCAGATTAGTTAACATTAGAGAAATCTCATAAATATCTCAAGAAAATTCACTTACCCTCTGCTATCCTTTCTCAGACAATCATTGCCAATCCCAATTCAAACGTTCTATTTCAAATGATATAATTCTTGCTGCCTGCCTCATTTCTGAATTGTAATAACAGTTCATATCCAATGTGTTAGCAACAAAGGTACCATGGTTTGACATTACGGAAATGGTACGTAATAATTTTTTAAAAAAATAAACCAGTTTATAATATGCAAACAGATAATTTCTTGGCTGTAGGATAATATTGTGGAATTAGCATTTCAAAATGTCTTAATGCACATCATGCCACAAAACCTAGTGGAAATGATGCTTGATGTGCTTGCTTGCAGCAAAGCATGGTTATAGTCACATTTCCTTTTGACAAGTGTCATAGACATATAATATTTTTTTGATCTGATTTATTCTTTTTACTGGCTTTCTGTTCCCTTCCTAAGTGCTTTTCCATCTTTGGGATCAAACATCCAACCTTTGTCTCCTCAGTTCGCACCTTTTATTCTCTCCTTTGTATCCCATTAAGTCTCTGTGACACCACGCATCTGTGTCTCAGCAGGCATTTTCTGCAGCCCAGTGAGTCATTAGAAAAGATGTGATAAGTCCCAGATGTTAAGGAAACATGGTAGCACTCCATACTTTACAACAGGGACAAATAAAAGCCAAAGGGTTTAAGTTTATTAGGCACCACAAAGTGAAATGAGTTCATTTTGCAATAAAGAAAAGGGTGACACTGACAACTTTAGATATACACACATATACAATTCTTGGCCATCAAAGAAATCTTCGCTAGTCAAACTTATTCCTTTACTTTCCTAGATGTAAATGACATTAAAAATGTTTAAGATATCAACACATTTCGTAATTACAAGTAGTTTGAATAAGGATATGCTAAAATTTATCTTGCTGGCCTGGAAGGGTTTGGTTTTTAATGGATTTTCAATTAATAATCCATATGAAAATAGTTGGAATTAAATATTTAAGACTTCATTTTTGACTGCACATCGTTCTGGAAACCTTTCAATTAATAAATAAATATAATAAGGTGTGCATTATTTTCAGATTTGAGTTTAAAGAGTTGCTGAACAGAAAAACAATTTACAAAAGCAGCTGTGCTTTCTTCTAGGATTCTTCAAGGCTGTTGGAAGAAGCAGCCTTATGATCCTGGGAACAAACTCAGCTATTTTAATGAGTATAGCCATTATGTACTGCATTTATATTCTCAGAATTGTGAAAGCAACTTTTGAAGCTGAATGCAAATTGTTGCACAGCTTTACAATAACTCCTATAAGGGAATCAAGAACAACTTATTTGTACATACAAATGTAGTAGCATGTGCCATGCAAAGTTTTATTATATAAATGTAATGTTATATAATACTAGTTTCATTTAGAAAAAAAGTACATTGCATGATACTGTTGGAAAGAAAGTGAACAAACAAGGAAAAGAAAAAAAGAAAATATCATGAATTATTTTACTTTATTTTTATGGCACCAACTTTAAACCAACCCTGGGCAGCTTACAACTAGACTATAGGATAAAAACTTTGAATATGAAACAAAATGGCAAATCCAGTGCACAAAAACAAACCTGCACCCCTCACCCAACAAGAAACTTCAGCCATGCTAGCTTTGGAGAAAATCAAGGCCTTTAAGCCAACCCCCACACCCCTGACAAATGCTGTCAGAGTGGGAACCACACATTTTTCACACTTAAGACAGTTGTAGCATCCCAATGGTTGCATGATCAAAATTCATATGCCTGGCAACTAGCATGTATTTATGAAAGTTGCAGTGTCCCAGGGTCTTGTGATCACTTTTTGTGACAAGCAAAGTCAATGGGGAAACCAGATTCACTTAACAATCGCGTTACTAACTTAACACCTTCAGTGGCAAGAAAGGTTGTAAAATGAGGCAAAGCTCACTTAACAACTGTCTTGCGTAGTTTGCTTAGAAATTTGGGCTCAATTGTGGTTATAAGTTGAGGACTACCAGCTAGTTCCAATACCTCTACTGTGTTCTTCCTTCCTCTGTAGTTGCTGGAAGAACAAAAGCCTTTCCAGCTGGAGGAGAGCTTTCAAGGAATGTGGCTACATGGAGAAGTGAACCTCTCTCTCTCTTATAAAATTAGATCAAAGAAGGCTGCCTAAGAAGGTATGTGGTGGGAGACTCCATGGACTATTTCCATATGTTGCATCCATAGCTATTTACAATACCTCTAGTCCCTTGCAGTATTGGTCAAGAATGTATCCTATTTATTATTGATCACTACTTCTAGCTTCTACCTATCCTTCACCCTTGTGACTTTTTAAACTATTTTTGGACAAGGGTTAGGTGTTGTTGTTTTTTTGAGAAAAGCAATAGATACATGCTCATAAATAATCAAACTGACATGGTATCAGGCATGAAGCATCTCCCTACCTGTGACTGTTAGGAAGTGTGACAGGTGGCTAAGGATCAACCTATACTTATCATCATCTTATTACATATTGTAATATGCAGTAGGAATCATCTTGAGAAGAAGGAAAATCTGCAAGCAAGATAATGGTCATATAAAAAAAATCTGAGTCCAGGGCAGAAATCTAATCTGAGAAAGCATCTCAGCATGATGTGCATGAAGATAAAGGGAGGGTATGCCAGAGAGGAAGCACATCCAGACTTGCAAGATTGTTACCATAACCTTACAATAACAATGGTAGTAAGCAGTCATAACTATGATTTCCTAGTCTAGTCTAGCTTGAAGCACTGACCCATACGAAGAAGAGAGGTTAGAGGGTTTTCCCACTAACTGCTCACAGTTGATGGGAAAGCCAGAGGAATCCACCAATACATTCGTTAACTAGTGCCCCATTAAAATTGTAAGGATAGCACCTCTTGTCAGGGTCATTACTGAGGCAGAATAGAGACTGGCAATGAAGGTGGCATAACCAGCATAGTTTTTTTCCTGTTTGCGAACTGCGCCACAGTGTTGCAACACTGCTTTCTTGTTGTGTCTTTCGCAGCTTTAAATGGGACTATGGATATTAAGGCTATTAGTAGCTACTTGATGGTTTTGTGGTGGAGGCGGAATAGAGGCAATAGAAAACATACATAGGCAGCATTTTTATCTAGCTTCCCATCAACACTTGTGGATCAATGTGGTAACAGAGTGCTAAGCAAAATGTGCCTTTTTTCTCGCCCCGAGATTGGGTCAACTTAAGTTCTTAGCATTGTTATCATCCGTTTCTGCAGTAATATTGTCATCTAATGGTGCTGGGTATTTTAGCACACATTTAAAAAGTTATTTTATCTATAAAACAGATATACTTCTGGCAAAACTATCTATGTAATAATGGCCTCATAGTAACAGCATGAGAGAAAATTAAGCAAATAATTATGAGAATATTTTTTATAGAGCCCATTGGATGATTTACTATTGCAATTTAAACTACTGTCCTGCTAAGAGGTAGTATTTAGCATTTACCCTTTAATACTCATTTTATCCAAAAAGTCTGCTGTTTATTGAAGTTTTTTAATAAAGCCCCCACACTTTTGTAATATTTAAGATACCAGAGTGGCTAAAATTGAAAAATTAAATATTCTGTCTTCATAAATATACAGGTTCATGCAGAGCAAGATCTTTCCATGTTGGAGTGTCCCAGAACAGCTAAATTTGCTAACTGGAATAGCAGAAATCTTAATACACAATTCAGTAAAGCATTATTGTTCTACTGAAAGAAGAATAATCACAAATATTTTTATTACTTACATTTAATGTATCCCTTATGGACTGTTTCGAATTTTAACATTTTATTTTAAGATTTATATTTGCATCTTCATTCCAGAAAGAATATCAAGGCAATATTCCCAGCAAATGCAATATGAAAATGAGCTGAAGAAAACAAGCTAAACTTAAAGCATAATTAGGAGATTTAAAGCCAAACTATTGAACCTTTTCTTTTAAAATGCCTTTGCAAATATTTCAGCCTAGCAAATGGAGGAATGCATTGCTAGAGCTTGGCCGCCTTCAAAGGAATGGACTATCATTTATCTGAAAAGGTATAGGGTTTCCTGCTTGAGCAGGGGGTTGGACTAAAAGACCTCCAAGATTCCTTCCAAATCTGTTGTTCTGTTCTGCCTGTTCTGTTGAAAGGCATGCCTAAGTTGAGGCACCTATAGAAAAGGCCCTGTTTTTAGACTGCAAATCAAAATTCATTTGGAGATGGCGGATGGAAAATCCCTCCTTGTGTATAATACCTCCTCTGACACACCTACCAAGCCATGCTCACCAAGCCATGGCACGCCTACCAAGCCACACCCACAGAACCGGTAGTAAAAATTTTTGAACCCCTCCACTGAGTCATTGGTTTCTGGTTAGAGAAAAAGAATCCATTGGTGGCTTCTAAGAAGGGACGGTGGGAATCAGCTGTTTCAATAAAGCCCTGCTTTTAACCTGGTAAGAGAACTGCTGGTACCCGAATAGCTTTAAAACATTGTGACGCATAGTTTCTCATGGCTGGGAATGGTTGTTGTGCTAGTATAAGTCAGTAAATGGGGAATGTAAACTGGAAAAGCAATTCAGTTCTGACCTTGAAAGCCGGGGTTATTGTGGAAGACATAGAAATAGCAGTCCCATTGGTCCAGCCTGATATGTAGGACATGGTGTGTGTGCAAGGAAACTCCATCTCCTCAGTTGCTAGTGGATATGCTGCTGGTCTAACTAAAGATTGGAGACAGAAGGAAAGTATTAAAAAGGTGGAGGGTGAAGTTATATGTGGAGCAGTCATTGCAGAGGTGGTATTCAGCAGGTTCTGACCAGTTCTGGAGAACCGGTAGCGGAAATTTTGAATAGTTCAGAATACCACCTCTGATTGGCCCCACCCCATCTATTCTCTGTCTCCTGAGTCCCAGCTGATCGTCTGTGTCTTCTTTTGTTGCCCTGCACAGGAGAGTGGAGCTGGAAAGCAGGTTAGGGGGGTGGGGAGGGAATGGAGATTTTACAATATCTTTCCCCTGACACACCTACCAAGCCATGCCCACCAAGCCATGGCACGCCTACCAAGCCACACCCACAGAACCGGTAGTAAAATATTTTGAATCCCACCACTGAGTCATTGGTTTCTGGTTAGAGAAGAAGAATCCATTGGTGGCTTCTAAGAAGGGACGGTGGGAATCAGCTGTTTCAATAAAGCCCTGCTTTCTGGGAAAGGACTGAGCAGAAGACACTGAGAGAGGTCCTTCCCTCCAACAGAAGAAAAACTGCTTGGATAAGCAGATTCAGGAGAAGGAGTTAAGTTGTGTTCAGCATGCAAGCAGCAAATCCAGCAAATCCCTTTCTTTCTATTCTCTTGATAAGCTCAGAAACAGGAGACGGTGACAGAATAAAGGAGGAGGAAATGAAGCAATTAGTAAGAGAGCCAGAGGGAACAGACTTTCTGGGACAGATATTCAGGAGTAAACCTGACACTGGGATTATGTTGTATATATTTGCTATGAATACCTGCGGCAAATAGCTTCGATGAATATAGTAAAAGAGCATAAAAGTCTTCACTGAAAAATACACTGCCAATTCTAAAAATGCCCCATCATGCTGTGAAAAGCCCATAGAGAATTTTAAGGAAGAGAATCAGCATTTTGAATGAGGGTCTTTAGTAGCTAATGTTGCTCTTCCACCACTTCAGTAGATATTTGATTTAATATTTGATTTAATGGACTTCAGTTTAGTGGATATCAGATACAAGGACAAATTTTCTGCTCAGGCATCCTCATCCCAAATAATAGACTAAGTTCATTGTGTCTGATGTATTCCAGGTGATTTATGGTCATCCATATCATTTGCATACTTGCATAATTATGCAGTTTTTCAAATAACATTAAATTGGTATTTGCATCAATTTGTCACATTACCCTGATTAAGCAAATGACATAAATGGACACAAATGACATAAAGTGGGTTTTAACAGACTCCTCTTTCTTCCTGGAATAGTTTGCTGAACCTAAGTTTTACTGCAGCGTACTAAGCATATTGAAGTACTCTTTCAAATGAAGAACTCACCCAACGCTATACTTGCCAGACTGAAATTCAACGAGTGATGTAGTGGCCTAGCGGTAGAGCTCTCGCCTTACAATCAGGAGGCTGTGAGTTAGATCCTAGGTAGCAGGATCTATTTCTCTCTCTGGACACAATGAGTAAATTGCTGCAAACTTTGCATTGGTGACAGGAAGGGCATCCGGTCACTAAACACTCAGCTCCATTCAGTTGCCCTGATTCCACACTGATGCAAGGGATTACAGGGTCTTTAAAAGACAAAACAAAAACAAAAAACCTGAAATTCAACCACTAAAGGATCACATGTTGCTGTCCTTGACATAGGCAAATAGTAGATTCTCAGGTTTTTTTTTCCTTACCTTTAAAGCTTCGAATATTTTTCAGATAATTCAGCCTGGAGGTTATGAGAAGTTGGCACTCTCTCTCTCTTTCTCTCCCTCTCCCTCCCTCCCTCCCTTCCTCCCTCCCTCCCTCTCTCTCTCTCTCTCTCTGTTTCTTTAGTGAAGCGTGCAAACCAGCATTTGCATTTCCTGTGTTAGACGAGGAGAGCACAGATAACAGATAACAGCTAATCAGAGTTGGATGCCCTTGTAGGTCATCTAGTCCAACCCCTGTCCAAGCGGGAGACCCTACACCATTTCCAAATGGCAGTCCAATCTCTTGAAGGTCTCAAGTGATGGAGTTCCCACAATTTCTGAGGGCAAGCTGTTCCATTGGTTGATTGTTCTCACTGTCAGAAAGTTTCTCCTTATTTCCAGGTTAAATCTCTCCTTGTTCAGTTTTCATCTATTATTCCTTGTCTAGCCTATAGGTGTTTTAGAAAATAGCTTGACCCCTTCCTCTCTGTGGCAGCCCCTCAAATATTGGAAGACTGCTATCATGTTTCCCCTGGTCCTTCTCTTCACTAGACTAGCCATGCCCAGTTCCTGTAACCATATGTTTTAGTCTCCAGTCCCCTAATCATCCTGGTTGCTCTTCTCTGTACTCTTCCTAGAGTCTCAACATCTTTTTTATAGTGTGATGACCAAAACTGGATGCAGTACTTTACGTATGGTCTTACTAAGGCTTTATAGAGTGGTATTAGTACTTCTCTTGATCTTGATTGTATCCCTCTGTTAATGCAACTTAGGATTGCATTAGCTTTTTTGGCTGCTGATGCACACTGCTGATTTATATTTAGTTGATTGTCCACTAAGACTCCAAGATTCCTCTCACAACAGTTACTACTATTGAGTCTGGTTTCATCCAGTTTATATGGATACTTTTGGTTTTTCTTGCCTAAGTGTAGGACTTTACATTTCTCTACATTGAGTTTCATTTTGTTAGATACGGTCCAGTGTTCTAGTCTGTAAAGATCCATATGGATCTCGAGCCTATCTTCTTGGGTATTTGCTATTCCTGCCAGCTTAGTATCTATAGCAGGACTACTAGATTCTGTTCCTTATGTCATCCATCTTGTAAACTCGCAGGATTCTTTTTTTTTACCATATATATGTGTACATTAGAGTTATCTTTTGAAAGCTGAATGCAACAAAATTTCATTTTAATGTATGACCATAAAGTTTTTATTCTGTCGTATCCTACCCTACCCTATTCTACTCTCTGTTCTACTTTCTCTGTCTCTCTCATCCACCCACCTACCCCACCCCCCCTCTCTCTCTCCCTCTTCTCTCTCTCACACACAAACCTTGATACCTAACAAAGCAGAAGAGCAAACCTTCACATACTACGTTATAACCAACTCCATATCTGCTTCTTAAGGAAGAGATTAATCCAATACAGAGCAGGTTGTCCTCCACATTACAGTGTAATATGTCAATGGGAACTATTAATTTTGTATTGGAGCAAACGTGTCCTTCACAGGGCATCTCACTTTTTTATCTCCATACAACTATCATTCATAATAACAGAATCTAAATAATAAGTTGCAACACCAGTCCCTTTTATATGCATGTTACATTCGTACAAGATTCACGAGGCCAATCATTCAGATACAGAAGGTTTTTTTTTTTTGGAAGCAACCATGTGGTTGACAGGAAAGTTTCTGTTCTGAAAAAAGGGGAAATTTGTTTTGTTTTTTGTGCATACCATTACAGCCTGCAAAGACGGTTAAAAAGACAAATATATGCTATTCTGTCGTACCTTTTTTGGCTGCCTTAAGAAGACATTGATCAAATCCCTCATACAAAGGGCATCCATCCTCCAGCTGATGGCAAACCATGACTGTGACCCTCTTCTAACACTCAGATCACTGACAAAGGCACTTTGATATATTTAACCAATTTAATAACAATGAAAAGAGGTTCTTTTTTTAAAAAATATTTGAATTCACTTCTTTATTTTTTACATCTGTTGTCTTACACACTACTTCCCTTTTTCGGTCCGTGTAGCATGAAGTGTATTCATTCTTCCCCCTTTATCCCTAAGGAAACTGCTACATTCTTTTCTCCACTAACCCATTTTTTTTCTATTTCTACTCCCTGGTGCTCTCTTTCTCCTTCTCTGCACTACCATGCAATATCTATGCCAGTTCTTGGTACTACATTTCTGTTATATTAAATCTTTTTCTTCCAATAGATCTCTGCTGTCTATCTCTGTTTACTTCTTTTCTTCGGTCTACAGCTTGCTTTGCATTATCTGTTCTTTTTTTATTATTTCATCCTATATTTCACCCCACGAGCTAGAGAAAGGCAGATCTTTCTGTATCCCATCTTAGTGGTTCCCTTTGTTGCATCATTTCTTCTGCTCTGCTGTTGATCTATTGTAATCTAAACTTATTGTTTCTAATCATAATCTAGATGATGGGAAGAATGTCAAGCATACTTCCAATGTCACTTTTATAGAACTATTTTTTAATAGTAAAATAGGTTATGCAGTAAGATGTTCCTATTAAACTTCATTTTATATAAAAAATACAAATATCCCTCAGTGCTGCATAGACAATTGTTGCTCTATCCATGTCATAATGCTCTACCTGTGACAGAGAAATAAAAAGGAAAAAAAAAGCTAAAGCAGACACATCATCAAGAGACAGTAATAAATGAATGAAACTATTACCTTGAACTTTGCCATAAATGAATAAATTATTGTTTTGATACTCCAGAAAGCCTCAGCTAAATGGGTAAAGCACTGCTAAAATATTGATTACTTGGCAACACAAAATCTCCCCAAAGGAAATTGTCCTTTTGTCTTGGAACAGTCCCTCAAAATACTCCACTGACAGCTTAATAGTATTATCATGAAAAAGAATTGGTGTTTGCTGAAAATGAAGATACTCTTTCATTTCATTCTTAACTTTGGCCTCCAGAGAACTAATTTACGAAGATATATTTTTTTCCCTTTACATTTAAGGACACTGCAGTTCATACTTTATATTAGATATTCTGATGCTTATTAATGTTGGCTATGGTAAAATTTTCATATATGAATGTATTTTTCTTAGTGATCCACTTTTCAGTTTATATTAAGTAAATTTAATATGAATAATAGTAAAATCCCAGTTTCCCAACACAGCACAATCTAAGCTTTCTATAACACAATTATTTTAACAAATGAATTGGTATCTCATTATTCACATAGTGAAAAATCCTTAATCACAAACATTATGGGATACATAGAATCACACACAAGCATATTATTTGGAACCAATCCTCTTTGAATTATCAGTCCTTTATGGGTACAACATCCTACTGAACAAAAATTTCCTTTAAACAGAAAACTAAGAATACATGTAAGTTTATTTATCTCTCATTTTTAAAATGCTGAAAATTTTGCATGTTGATTTTCAAGAATGTGTTAAAAAGCCAAAACTGTTATAGATCAGCTAATGATTCCAGGTTTCAATTTTGCTTAAATATTAATTTATATTGAAAATTGACCTTGTTGTACTGGATTGCTCAGAATTATGTTTTGTGGATTCAGTAGAATTATTACAAGTTATAAAGCAGAATCTTAACAAATGATATTCAATGAATATGTTTTCTCTTCTACTCACCTGCATTAAATGTCATTTGTTAAGTTCGCTCTTTATAGCTTGTAACAATTATAGAAAGCTAATCAAATTAAGTAAACCTTTTTATGTTTACTTGTTTCTAATTGTCAGTGTTTGACTGGGTTCACAGATTGCATTATGCAATTTTTATTTCTAAATGAAGACCAATTGGCTGGATTCACACAACTATTTTTCACAAATCACACTAGTTGCAATATATCAATACAAAAACAAAAATATGCTACACTTATAACAAGCAAATGAAGTTTCTATAGATAAGGAATTTGAATATAGCAATATAGTGTTCCTTGTAAACAGCCATAGAGAAGACATTTTCAAATGACATCACCATTGTTTATTTGTTAAGTTGGGGGGATTTTAGTAGGTGGAGGCAGAATGCAGACATTTTATTGTATAAAGAGGATACAGGCATGGCAAATCTGCCAGCTTCTGAACTGACTCACCTACTGAATGATTAGAGTTTGAGGTTTATGAACTCTGATATTTTTCTTTTGGCAATAGTTACAATGATTGCACTTAGGCTGTTTTACCTAGAGAAAAACAAACAGGCAGATGTTACAGTATGTATTTGTTTGTGATAGATCATAGAAGATAAATACATCTAGGGGCATATAATGGTTGAATTGAACGCTGACTTAGAATTTGCATTCTAACCTTCCTCAGTCACTTCCCCAGATGTTTCTCTAAATGCTAATTCAGATGAGTAAGAATTGGGTCCAGGTGGGACATGGAAAAACATCTGCTGGCTCTGAGCCAGGAGTAGTGAGACCAACCAGTAGAGTGGTCACAGGAGGAGCAACTGGACGAATGGCTGGCTGAGCTAAGGACAGGAAAGGCACAGCTGTAGCTGGGAAGCTCAGAGGCTCCAGGAGAAGATGGCATGCAGCTACTGTTGGCCAGTGGAAATGAGGAAGAACTGCCTCCCCTTCCCTAGTGCATAGGGTTGAGAGGAGGCAAGCACAATGAAGATCAGCCAGGCTACTTGTGAAGTGGCAGCCTTACTACTCTTGAGGGGCTGCACTGGAAAGAGGCTATTTAGTGCTTGGAGTAAAACGATGCTGAGGATGACACGTCCATTTCCTAGCAGTGCATTCTTCAGCCACCATGATTCTTGCCTTGACTAGTGGACTTGGATTCTGTATCTTGTACTTTTGCCTTGTGGGCTTCCCTTTGGCCTATAGACTGGCATGGCAATTTTCTTGTATATTGAACCCTTGAGGTGGCACTGGTACAGATGTAAGGAATTTGGGGGGAAGACACTTCGGGGCTTGGAAGCCTCAATAAAGACTTCTAACACCTGTGGCGTGCGCGCGTGTGTGTGTGTGTATGAGCTATAAAATATACATACATATTTTAAACGAAGTACTGTATGTATCACTATAGTAAGTGAAACAGTTGCGTGGCTGCTTATGCCTTCTTTTGTCCAGCTAAAACTATTGAAGACAACTTCAAAGTTGTTGCTCTTATATTTTTCACCTTTCAGCCCAACCAACTTCAATATTAGGTTATAGCTCACATGTTCAGTTGGCCTAACTTAACTCAATTAACCCAGTGTTCCAGAACTGCATGACCCTGGCTACATTTTTATAAGGCGGTCAACTAGAATTTACAAATTACTCAATCAGATATTAGCATAGTTTATTTTGGGAACTCATGATTAATTTAGCTTCAGTCTGTGGTATACATCAATAATATTCCAGACCTAGAAAACCTAGAACTATGCCATCTTCGGTCCGATCTAAGTATAGTACATAAAATCATGCATTGCAATGTCCTACCTGTCAATGAATACTTCAGTTTCAACCATAACAATACAAGAGCACACAACAGATACAAACTCAAGGTTAACCGCACCAAACTTGATTGCAGGAAATATGACTTCAGCAACAGACTGATCAATGTCTGGAATACTCTACCTGACTCTGTGGTTTCTTCCCCAAACCCCAAAAACTTTAACCTTAGACCGTCTACTATTGACCTCACCCCTTTCCTAAGAGGTCTGTAGGGGGCGTGCATAAGCGTACCAATGTGCCTACCGTCCCTGTCCTATTGTTTCTTTTATTTTTCTTATATGTATCCATTTCATGTATTCATAACTATGTTTATACTTATACCTATCATCTTGCAAGCGATTGACAAATCAAGTAAATCTAAAATCTAAATATTAAATAAATTAAGATTTAGCTAATTGTGGATGAGCATGTTATAGAACATGTCTTTCTGCCTTATCAACTTGCAGTGGGCTTGTGAAATGTGCTTCTTCTGCTGGCAAGATGAGTGATTTTGCCCATTGAGCATTGGAAGCACCAAAAATGCTTATTGTCTGATGTAAAGTTATACTGGGTACAAAGGAAGACTGGAGAAATCTGGACCCCATCACACCAAGAATGCTATTGTTCTCTTTGCTTTTGATCTCACATATCCAGGCTTGTTCATCTCAGTACAGTAACTGATGACTGCTCTGATGCAATAGGACACTACCAAGAGCTGCTACTGCTTTATTGTAGATTTAGTGCTTTTAGAAAGAATACATTAATTGTAGTCTTTCACTACTGCTAGGCCCTTATTTCAGACTTTGTCCTCAATTTTGTGAGTTGATTTACTTAGGCACATTTTTAGCAGTTGTTTTGTTTAGGATTTGGTATTGAATATAACATATGTACCACCAACTATATGCTTAAATGACCACTTGAAGATTCCTGGTCATTTGAGGAATACTTTTTCAATTTGCCTGCATTTAACTGATGAAATCACTGCAAGTTCTCGGCCAGCTATATAAATTAATTTTTCCCAAAGGCATTTGCTCAATGTAACTATTTTTAGAAGTAAATTTGTCATGTGATTTACGAAAGCCTGAATTTCCTCTCTTTCTTTCTAAAGCAAATGACACTTTGCAGGTGTTCAGCTTCTCATGGGATCAGTCCATTTTCCTCATTGTCTCTATGTGCATTTCAAAATCAATCATGATCCTGCAAATATTTAAGTTGACATAATCTGTAAATGTGGTGTAAACATAAAACCTAGACTTGCTCTTCATTATTTGCAGATGGTACATGCTTCCCAAAGAAAGACCCTCTTGTATCTTGGCTCATCTTGAAAAATGTTCAACATCTGCAAAACCCTTTTAAATTGTGATATATTCTAGATAACTGTAAACACATGTTATGCATATTTATTGCCTTATTTTGTTTTACATATAGATTTATTTAGTTTGGGGTTTTTTTTCCTCAAAGAAAGACAAATCAACACATGTTACCTTGAAATTATTTGACTGACTCAAGGATTATACTTTTGGAATGTCACCAATTGTGTGATCTTAGAGTAATTTTACCATTTTGTTCCAAACCATGGTTCAGGTAAAAAAAGAGCTGCATTATCTACAGGATTTCCTGTTTGCCATGAGGGCAACTTGACTTGTAGTGGTCCATTAAATAGTCTATTAAATAAGATAGCTACTGGAGAATCATTGATAATATTGTAGAGTGGAATGATGATAATTTTGTGGTTCATATTTCTTGCCATTGCAGTTGTTTGAAAAAGCACTTGAAGAACGTTCATACCTTTTTCTACTTTTTAGTTTGCCTTAGGTTAGAGGTGTCAAACTCAAGGCTCATGGGCTGGATCAGCCCATGGGGTGCTTAGATCTGGCCCACAGCCTCCCTGAAAACAGCAAAGGACTGGCCCATGGTGCCTCTGCTAGTGAAAATGGACCATGGGAGACCGTGTGCCGCCCTCCTGAACTGTGTTTTGCTATTAGAGAGTTGCAGGACGCCATCACAGCTGAAAATGGAGCTCGGGAGCCAGTTTTTGCTGGCAGAGCGCTCAGACAATCACAGGCACCCCAACATGAGTGATATTGAGCTGGGCATGCCTATCCCAGCCCCCCCAAGGTCAAACACAACCGTGATGCAGCCCTCAAAGAAATTGAATTTGAAACCCCTGCCTTATGTCAATATAGAATATTTTTTTCTTATTAGATATTAGATATACAGTAAATAAGGCAACTTCCTTTAGGTATATTTATTTCTGAGAAATTATGCAGCAGTTACTTAAGTACTGTTTAAGGCAGGGGTGTCAAACTGGCAGCCCAAGGGGTGGATACGTCACGCACAGGACATGTCCACCTCAGCTCCATGAAGGTAAAAAACATCACAAACCATCATGTGATGGCAACATGATGCCACAAGTTTGACACTCATGATCTAAGAGAAACATTGTTATGGATATGTAAATATGATTTTTTTTTGCAGAAGTAAACTGCTCAGTAAATGTTCACTATTATGAATAGCTTTCAATATGGATAAGTAGGCTACTATGTCATTATTCTATTGCTTTCATTGTGATGTTTGTTTTCCATGACAAGGTAGCCTGCATTGCTATCTGATGGCAAGAACATACCTACATAGCTATGTGCTGGTTTTCAGTTAGTGGGTCCATTTCAAACTTTGGTGATAACTTTAGAAATTGTAGTCTTATGCAAGTGTGACAACATATCTTTTATGCCATGGGCATGTGGAAGATAGGAAGCATCTACTTCTTCCTTTAAGATAATCAATTATTTAAGTCAAGGAACTCAGGTTTCTTGATATCATGATTTATAAAAAATAACTAGGGATCAGATACCATAACCTTATACATATTGAATTGTTCACTGCAATAAGTACAATATCGGTAGTATAGTATAGTCTTTTGCTAGAAGTCTTACTTAGGTATTGGTTAAATTATAATGTGGTTTGTTTGGTTTTTACTTAGTATATTGTATGAATTCAATCAATTTTGAGTAAAAAAACATGGTTAATCAAATGAAGGATTAGTATAATACATTAACTCTGGATTCATATTATGTTTGATTTTGTACATTAAATATACTCTGCAGACAGATGCAGTATGGAGAAAATGATTGCCTTGGGCGATCATGATTTAGGGCTTGTACAATGTACCTATCCAGGTATTGTTGCTTATATAATAAACCATGACAAATAACAATTAGGTTAGCAGGATGGTTCTATTCAACTACAAAGAGATGAAAAAGAAGGAACTGATAAGAAAGACAACATGGCAGAAAGGGGATACAGAACACATACCATATCTTTACACAAATTTAATAGTCAATGGACACTAACCTCACAATCAATACAAAAGTTTGAGTGGTGTAAAGAGCCATGGAAAGTTACATGCTCAGCATTGCAAGACAAGATAGAAAGACCTGCACATGGATTAGAGAACAAACAAAAATATACAATATCATCAAGAGAGTGAAAGAATTGAAATGGAAATGGGCTGGTCACATAGCAAGAAGAACTGATTGCAGGTGGACCAAGGCAGTCATAGAATGGATGCTACCTGATAAAAAGCATCTGTGAAAGAAATCTAAAACAAGATGGATTGACAACATCAGTATTGTGGGCCCAATTGGCAATAGAAAGCTAAGGACCTCTTAGGTTGGAAACATGCGGAAGAGGCCTTCATCCTTCAGGGGATAGACAATGGCTAAAATGGTGGTGGTGATGATGATGATTAGTCAATGCAGAAAATCAATAAGTGTTTTTCTTTTATTCTGTTCTCACAACTCTTTCATTTTATTTTTGACCATCTTTCATTCCAAATTCTTCATTTCTTCTTTACTGTATCTCAGTCATGGAATCATATTTCACCAGTCCACAATATCCTGTCCCATTATGAGGAGAGAGAAGTTCATAGGAAACATTCTACACTTAAGGGAATGATTATTATAGCTATATGAAATGTAAAGGAGGGTTTCAGACAGAAACTCAAAATCAAAAGCATAATTTATATTTGTAATTTATAGTCAATTTCTATTTCTCAGAGGTTTTTTTTATACCAAGAGACTCTTCAAATTAAGTTTGTCTTTATGGTTGCCCAGATAATCTTAAGCATCAATAATGTTTCTACTTTTCTTATGGCATTCAAGATTTTAGCCTCAAAGCTTTAAGAGTTCACTTGCTGATATCACTATTTGAGAGTCACTACTTTTGTTGATCTTCAACATATCTAGGTGTACAGGTACGTAAACGTTTCCAAATAAGAAAATGCATACAACAAGATTAGTTAGGCAAAGGGTGTGTCCATCACTTAGAACGATGCATCTAGTCTTCTCTGCAGCATATTATAAGTTGATTATAGAACTAACCTAGAGAAGACTAGCTAGCTAAAACTAGTGAGTTGCAAGCAAGTGTAACTGGCATTGTGAAATGCTAGACCAGCAGCCCCAAACCTTTTGAGCATGAGGGACTGGTTCCATGGTGAAAGGTTTTTCCATGGACCAGAGGGGGAATAGTTTTGCATGCTGCCTGCATCCTTCAGATGGGCCTTCGCTTGTTTGCCTGGCCCAGTTGCTGGCATGCCATGAACCAGTGCTGGTCTACAGACCGGGGGTTGAGGACCCCTGTGCTAGACTACTCCTTTCACTTATTCACTCCCCCAGATCATCGCCACTGGAATTTGAAACTATCCATAGCTGCCTTCAATTGCTGTCAAATTCAAAATACCAAAGGCATCCTTAAAACATCACATGCTAATTGGGGCTTTCTCAAGTTAACCACTAGATTGTACACCTTCACCTCACCCCATTATTTAATTGGACTGATGATCCATATTAGACCTCACATCATTCAATTGTCTTGGAAGTTTTTCAGACTTCCCAAGTTTGCTTCCCCTGCAAATCTGATAAATAGCCTGTTAGCCAGGTCATTTATAAAAATGTGAAATAATACTATAAACAATGTGTGTAAAAACTTTACTTAAATCAAGGTAGATTATATGCACAGGATTCCCCTTGCCCATCACAATAACCTGTTAACGAGGAAGACAAGATTTATTTCACAATATTTTTTACAAAACCACATTGGCCCTTAGCATTCATGGCATTGTCATGCCCCTATCGGAGTCTGAGTCTCAGGAGGATGACAAGAACTAGGGAGTGGGAATGTGGCTCCGTTGGCTGGGGAAGAGGCTAGGAAAGGGCAAAGTCTGGCTGGCAGAGCAGGGAAGAGATAGAACAAGGGAGAGGGAGTTCAGAGGAAGACCTAGGCCCATCCCCTCTTCATCCTAGGGCGTACAGGGAGGAATGGAGAAGAGAGCGATGTGGGTTGCGTGGCTTACTGGGGAGGAAAGGGCTCTGATTCCCTTCATTAGCCACCACTGGGAATGAGAGTTTAAAAGAAATGCATGCTGACTGTGGCAGTTGCTGAGAGCAAATGTGAGTTTATCTTGTGTTGACTTTAGTTGTCTGTGTTCCTGGCATCTTCCCAGCCATGTGAAGTTATTGCTGTGCCTTCAACGTCTGGAATTCTTGTTCCTGCCCTGTCAAACTAATTACCTAATTTTGCCTTGATTGTACTTACAGTTACAGTTTTTGTTGACCACGTTTTGGACTCTGCAGCCAACGGCTGCTCTTAGGAAAGTTTTTCTCCAGCCAGAAGGTAACCAGGACATTGGGGAGAAAGTTGGAGCTAATAAAAGGACTCCTATTGATTATCTGACTGTGTTGCCTTTGTGCCATGCCCCGGGTCATCACAGGTGTTGTCTTCAAGATGTTCTGCTAACAGGTTTTCTGGGGATCAATGTTAGGCTCACTAGTTTATCATTACTGGGCTCGTATTTTTTATTTCTTAAAGAGAAAGACATTTGTTCTTCTTTGGTTCTCTGTCACATACACAATTCTCCAGCACTTCTCAAAGGTAACTGGCAGAGGTCCTGGGAGCTATTTAACCTATTCCTTCAGTACAGGTATTCTTTGACTTATGACCACACTTGGGTAACATTTCTATTGCTAAATTGTTAAGTGAGACATTTGTTAAGTGATTTCCCCCCCTTTTTAGGATATTTCTTGTCACAGTTGTTAAGTGAATCTGGCTTCCCCATTGACTTTGTTTATTAGAAGGTTGCAAAAGGAGATTGCATTACCTCAGAACACAACAACCATCATAAATATGACCCAATTGCCAAACATCTGAATTTTGATCACATGACTGTGGGACTGCTGCAAAGGTTATAACAGTGAAAAACGGTCATAAGTCACTTTTTTCAGTGCCATTGAACAGTCATTAAATGAACGGTTGAATGTATGTCAAGGACTACCTGATTTGAAAGCATTCAAATCATGTAGAAGTTCTTTGGGGTAGTTTTCCTTTGCAAGTCCTATAAACTCAGTGACATAGTTACATATTTGATTATGATGATTCCTT
Organism: Bungarus multicinctus; assembly: GCA_023653725.1. Taxonomy (NCBI): domain Eukaryota; kingdom Metazoa; phylum Chordata; class Lepidosauria; order Squamata; family Elapidae; genus Bungarus; species Bungarus multicinctus. Next base: position 67,242,382 of record CM042844.1, read on the forward strand.
TATGATTTTTCTGGCTGCTATAATACTTTGTCTTAATGTAAATAACAACACAAAAAGAACTTTGAAACTTTTATCAAGTAGCTAACTGTAGGAGATATATTTCTGTAGGATATATCTGCTGGTAGCCACCTGATGGCAGTATAGTTGCATATTTCTCTTTGTCTACATTTTCTCCTCTCCCCACATTTTGCTAGGTATTGCCCTGTCAACATCAGTATGAATGTAAAATAGCAAGAGATATAATATAGCAATCTTTTCCTGATATTAATAACCAGTGATGCTCCTTATATTATGTTTAAATACATGTTTAGAAAATAACATACATAGTTAAGGCTCCTGACATTAATTGCTGCCTAGCTAATGCAGCAGCAAGTATAAAAGAAGAAAGCTCAGCGTGTAGTCAAAATATCTGTTTTCCAAGTAGGCAGAGGCAGGTTTTCAAGTTATGACTGGTGCTCATAGAGCTAAATTAAGTCATGAGACGAGATAACACAATACACCATCATTTTAAAACAATTTAATCACAGAAACTAAAAAAAAGGAGGAAGTAAAGAGACATTTTATTTAATAGAAACCATCTGTACTGTACAGTAGGCAAATTGTATAAAAATGAATAAAACTGTCTCTGGAGGAACATGACTCAAGCCCTAGCTTATATAATGAAGATGTATATGTGTCTTTTAGCATTTGCATTGTCTATTAGACTAGGTAAATCTCACCACTAGTGTAAGCAAAAGAGCTTCAAATTTTATTACCATCCTATGACGGATGACAAACACAGTAATAGAAATAATGCCCATTAAATGGGGCTTGTTCCAGGCCCTAAATGGCCATACATTTGGGGCATTAGATGGAGCTAAATAGATACAGAGTGATGGCTGATGGACATTATCACTGCTTTAAAACCTGGAGTCTATAACAGTAGTCTTTTAAACTGGGTTAGACCTCAAGCCTATTGTTTCATTCAGTCTCACTAGGGAAGAATCTAATTTAAACATGTCCAAATTGACTTTTGTACAGCTCTTTGAGTGAAAAGAATTCAGGCAAGTAATTCTTAGGCTGCATCTTTAGGTTGGAGAGAAAGTGGGGGGGAAGTAGTTATCGGATATACTTGACAGCAACAATTGGAGAATCATTTTTAATAATTTCAAATTATCTTCAGCACATACCCTCCATGCTCAATAAACATGCAAATAATGCAAAATCTCAAGTGCAGCGAGCTTTATCAATAGGATGGAGATTCTATTTGCTTACTTCCTCTGGAATCTGTTAATTGTCTGAGCCCAAATTTTGAATTAAACTGCAAAAAAAACCCCCACACCTTCCTGATTTAACTTGATGTTAAAACACACTCAGTGCTTTGATATTTCAGGAAAAATAAAAACAACTTGCCATGTATAGACAAGCTATTTTTGGTATTATTTACCAGGGCCATTTTTGCGATTTATGATTTGAAAGTAGAGAAAAATATGCAAACTTCTGAAAAAATTATTTTATTTTGCTGTAGAGAAGAACTTGAAACTTATACAGTTGAAACTGACTTTGCTCCTAATTGCATATGAAGGAAATTTAGTTATGAATTATTTTCAGGTGACCCTTAAGACATTTTTTCTCACAATATTCTTGCTTTTTAAAATGGAAGTTGATGTTTTTCTAATATAATCCAAGGATCTTACTTGAACAAAGCAGTAGAATTCCTGTTTAAACTCCTAAGCTTCTAAGGTAGAATAGGTTTTATTCTAAATGGTCCCTAACATTTCCCTTCTCCTATCGTTATCAATTGTTTGTTGTTAAGACTGTATTCAAAATTGCTCTGAAATACGAGTCCAAGGGAAGTTCTGACACTTGTGAGCCATTTAACTGACTCTTTAATTTTGATAATCTTTTCAGAATATTCTGTATATACACAAAGACACAAGAAAGAGAGAGTGAGAAAAAGAAAATAAAATAGAGAGGAAACATTTGCAAGAAACTCCACTTGCAAAGATGTTTCCAAAAGTCCTGTGAAACAATCTAAGGAACTTTTTGCTAGAAAAAATATATATTGAGCAGAATGAAAGTAATATTATTACAATATCTGTTTTTTCTTTTATCTGGGATTGATTTTACATTGAGATTGATTTGATAGTGGTAGGATTAGTTGAGGGAATAACAAAACCATATTCATGTGGGATTTACAAAGTATTACTGCTTCCTTGCATGGATCTGTGGAACATATTTCTTTTCTTTTCCAATAAGAAGCAAATGATTAAAATACAATTTATTTTTTATAAATAAATTATATGAATCCTCATAGGCTTGAAATTAAGGTATATTTTTTTTATAACAAATGTACAATATCAATATAGTAATTAGAAGCATGCAATTCAGTTTTGCAATCCTGTACATATGTACCTAGAAAAAAATACCATCAAGTGACACATTTGAATAGACATGCTATATTGCAAATATATATATATATAGACTTGTTATCTGATTTAAAACAAGAGCAACATAGTTATACAACTTGAGTCAGTGGGGAAATAGACCCATTTGCTGTAATGGGTCTACTTCTATTAATAAAGAAAAGCAAAACAAATTAGGCATTGTAATTTAGTTCACCAGTTTCCTGTGATCTGTTATACAGTACTGCACTATGTTTTTAAACAAACAAGCTCTCTAAGAATTTAGATTTTTTTAAAAAATATTTCTGAGAGAGAGAAAAAAAAGAAATATAAGTCAATTATTTTCTTAAAAATGGTAAGAGAACCTAATTAAGTATCTCTTATGTTTGTTTCCCGTAATTTGTTTAAAAATAATAAAAATAATTTTAGATGGTAATTTGGTAAATCCACTTTTATTTAATAAATAAATAAATGCCAAATTTCTCAATTTATCGTAGTCAAAATGGTTTGCAGTTGAAAACAACAAAAATGTAAAATAGTAAAATACCTGTACCTTTACAAAAAAAAAATCTTATAAACAAAAATGGATAGACCAGAATTTTTTAAAAAGAACAAAAATAGACATTTTAAGAAAATAAAAGAAATTGTCTGTACTGGAAAAACATCCAAGATCTACTGAAGGCTGTTGATTATTGCATTTTGTTGGATATTTTTCTCATTTGGTCTATTAGATGATCAGACTTCTGATCATTCTCTTGTGTTGAAGTTGCCCCACTTTGGCATATACTTAAAAGGCCATACCAAGGGCACAATTAAAACAAAAATCCATTGCCAATTTTAAACTGAAATACCTCAAGCCTGAATTTTCTGTATTATTCAGCACTCATGACTTCTAAAGTCTGGCTTCATAAAGAGATAATGGGGCCCAAACCATTTGGAAAATCCCAAGTGGAACATGATCACTAATGACCACTCTAATTAAACAAGGCTAAGTAAACAAGCAAACAAAACAAAACAAAAATCCTGCCCAAATTTCAGTGACATCCTAAAATAAATAAATAAAAAGAAAAGAAAACACCCTTCAACTCACTGACCATTTTAGTCCACAAGATGGCAGTCTTACGCTTCTTAAAGAGTTTCATAGGCCAAGGAGAACATGGGTGAAAAGATTATGGATTGAAGCAGGGGGAGAATGGAAGGTGTGTGCATGTGTGGAAAAGTGAAGACTGAAAAGTGGACATAAAAGCTAGCTTGATTTCTCTAGATGTTCCTAATTGTGGAAAATTGTGTTTCTTAAAGTCTAGGGATGTTCTTTGGAGTTTTACTCTGAGCTAAGGTTCTAGTCAGTATTGCTACTGGATCAGAACTCTTTTCAGGCTTTATTAATATAAATTGGTGTTGTGGATTTTAATTTTAATTTTGAGCAGCTGAAACTTCCTCAGCCCATTGTCCAATTTGATAGCAACACTCTGACTTTAGATCAGATCACAGACATACACACATAGCTGCAACACACCCACCCACCCACCCACCCACCCACACCCACACACTATTACCCAGATGTGGGGGGAAAAAACCAGAAACACATTTAAGAAGGAAAAGCAAATTTCCTCCTTAGATATCAGCCAAGGATCAGGTTATATGCTGAGATTATCCAAGCAAGGGCACAGATGAATTTATTATAGAACTTTAGTTTACAACAATGGCCCCCTGAACCGAAGACTTTATTGTTATTGTAGTCATTTCACAGAAATGAAAAATCTAAATTTAATATTTTTTTTAAAAAAAAGCCTGTCATGAGTTATTACAATGGCCTTTTCCACTCAAGGAGTGATATATGGGCGAGACTGCCAATCACCGGCACATCAGCAGGCTGGAACTGTGGACAATCATTTCCAGGTCTGCCGCCTCTCCACATATGTTTATTGTTCAATGGGTGTCCAAGTACATATTTAGATGCATTTGTGTGAATGTTGATGATAAGGACATGCTATGTTTGAGCTAGCAAATGCCAGAGTTACTTGTCAAGCTTTTTCCCTCTGTAGCATTGCAGTTTATTATCCAGATAAAGGAATAAGTGTGTGATCACAACAACACAACAAAATGCAGGAAGTAAACATCTTATTGAATAGAAGGTTGACATGACTGAAACTCTAGACCAAGCATATATTAATTAACAATACAATGACTTAAGTAGTATTAATTCGTGTAGCTAGGTTTCACAATATGGAATAAAAAGAGCATTTTTGCTCTGGTTCTATTTCTAACTCCAACAAGTTCTTTCTTCTCAGGAGCTGTATAACAGACTGCTAGTATGAAAGAAAGGATCAACCTCTGACATCCTCTTTCCTGCTGCTTAAAACGCATTGAAGGGCAATGCAATAGAGGCATAGGTGACAGTGAGCCAATGTTGCCTTTAGAGATATGACAAATCACCTGGGGTTTTCCCCACCCATCCTCAAAACAAGGCTTTGTATTATATTATAGAGTAGCTAAAATAGCAAATAGAGGACAGTTAAGTGTGATAATTTATAATCCATTTAATTTTGCAAAGCAATACTCACACTAATTTCTTTAAAAAACAATAACAAGATAGCCTTAAATATTTTCTCTGTCCACCCAAGGAGACTGGCTTGGTTTCCACTCCATTTGCTGGGGCTCCTGTTGAACTTTAGGCACTGAATTTTACACTTGTAGAAAAGACTTTGCAAACCAAGCAGCTAATAAGCAAAGAATGTCTACTTGGGTTCAAGTTGTCATTCTTGATTTCTACCTTACCTGTAAACTAAGGTCTGTGAATGTTAGCCCTTTGTATTATATAGCAATTGTATAGTAATAAATATATGATGGATGGAGGGATGGATAGATGGATGGATAGAAAGAAAATAAAATATGTATTCTGGTTTGGTTCTTTGAACTTAAAGTTCAAAGTGGCATAGGTAATGGGTGGGTAATTTTTAGGCATAGCGAGATTATTCACTAATAAGGGTCAAATACTTGGTTTCCTGATCTTAATTGGATCAGGAAACCAGTGATCTGTTGTATCCCATCCATGGTTTTGAGGACTGTATTTAATTCCCATGTTTTGAAAGAATGTTAGAAACAATTAATGAAGCAAATAAGTTATATGCCAACAGCTTGCTCCAAGATATGTAAATAGAAGCTCTAGAGTCAGACGTAGCGTGTCTCTGAGCAGCAGTAACAGCAAAAGCTTCTTCAGCCTTCCTCATTTTGTACTGATGGAGTTTCCTTTTTTTTTTTTCCCAGAGAAGGGACTTCTTCCCAGAAGCTGTTTCCATGTTTCATCAGGAGAATAGGATTATTCTCTCAGCACTTGTGGTGAACTTTTAATATTTATTTTTATGTTGCTGGGTGAAAGAATTGCATTGAGCAAAAGAGTCAGTATCAATCAAAGAACAAAAGAGAGAAAGAAAAAAAAAAGAGAAAGAAAAATGAATATGAGAATATAAGTCTTAGAGATCCAGTTTGGATCCGTAGTTAAAGCACCAGGATTAAAACCAGGAAGCCATGAGTTCTAGTTCAATGTTAGGCACAAAGCCAACTGAGTGACCTTGGACCAGTCCCTCTCTCAGCTTTAGGAAGGATGCAGGTCTAAAACTCTTGCCAAGAAAACTCCAGGGACCAGTCCAGCCAGTTGCCAGGAGTCAAAAGCTGTCCTCAAGGTATGCACACACACAAAAATCTTCTCAGCTTAGCTTGCAGGGAGAAGGTAACAAGGGCTCATTTTTGTACAACATTCTTGAGACCAAATCTCTCTCCTAATTCCTTCACAGTTAGCTTCTCTACATTCCTAATGGCCCAATGATTTCCAGACTTGGCTGGCAATTTCCAGTCCTTTCCATCTGTGTTCCTGGGTCCTCTCCAGCTGAAAGGCAATCCCTTTGTTCTGCTCAGAGCTCTTGCATGAAAATGGCAATTACCTCCAAGAACGAATTTTGAATGAGATCTCAGAGAAGCCTCGGTTTTTCCTCGGTTGCCGCTGGATTTCGAAGGCACTCTTTAAGTGAGCCGCCCCAATTGGCATGAGGGTTGTGGATTCATACTGAAAAGTGGCCGTGTAGTTGATGCTGCATTATTTCTGAGCATAGAGAGAGACAGATAAAGTCCATGTTTTAATAATAATCTCTCCTAGCCTTTTTTAGAAGTTGGAGGATGCTTTCAAAAGATTCATGAACAAATCATAACAGTGCAACACATGCTGAAACAGGCTCTAAGTCCTTGAAAAATATATATGTGTTGTAATATTCCATTAGTTTAGCAGTTTACAGTTTGACTTGTTGCAACTAATTTTGTATGTGCCAGATGTTACCTGGAAAGTGGGGGGGGGGGGAACTGTTTAATTGAGACAAAATGCTTGTGCAAGACAAGAAATACATGTTTTCATGTTCCTTTCAGAAATATTGATACACTTGTCCATTTCTAAATAGAGATATTCCTTTGTTATATCCTGAAGGCATAATAACTGTTGCTATTAGTCTGGTTATTTTCTGTCCTCTTTCTGTCAGCGTAGCGCTTTGGTGTATTCAGTCAAACCTACAGTCATATATAGAACGAAAGTCCTACAGAGGTACTAAAAATTGTTCTACAGATGTAAAATGGACAACCAGAGGTAATGCTGACAAAATTCCAAATTCTCAGAGATTCCATGAACATATGAAAAGTGGCTGTTATGAATCTACATGCCATCTAGCTTGAGTGCCTAGGAGTTGAATACAGTGGGCAAAAAATAATAATAACCCAAACGGATAGTAAAATTTCATAGTCTGCTATTATTTATAGACATACAGAAAAACCAAAAAGTGACATCACCAGAACTGTAATCACATGACAGACATAATGACAACAGATAAAGGATCTCACGTTTTTACCTTCATGAGATACAGTATCTTGGAAAGCCACAGACATCTTAGTTTCTGAACAACCAGCCTTCCTGGCATAATGAGAATTCCCCCCCCCCCCCCATATTGCTGTATTCTCAATAGGTTAATTTAGATAATAGAAAGAATTAGCAACAGATGGGAACAGAGCTCCACCTGTCTAAAGCACACGTAAGACAAAGAATACACTTACTAGAAACACATTCTTTACAATGCTTATACTTAGCACATTTTAGGAGACTGCCTTCCACTGATTTAAACCATTGATTTAGTTAGTTCTGTGTGAGTTATGTCAACTTACAGGAGACCTCAAAGGCTTTATACAGCAGCCTTTCTAAGTCCCACTTAGAAAGATGCTTGAGGATGTATCTGGGAACTTTTGCTCGTAAAACAAGTGTTCCATTGCTGTGTTATACCATAGGTCTCAAGGCTGTCAGGCAAAGAATGCAAGCCACAGTTCAAGTATGGGCTCAGCAGCTTTTAATTACAGTATAAGGAAGCTTATACCGCAACTAGTGCTGTCAACATAATACTGCAATCTGTCTGGCATTTATTATGTGTGCATACAATTTATCTCTATAATTTTCAACAGTAATAGCATTGTAGAATTCATGTCGACAAGTGGGCTGCATTAGTGATGGTGTATTAACTAAGGCAGTGTTTCTCCACCTTAGCAACTTTAAGATATATGGACTTCAACTCCCAGAATTCCCTAGCCAGCATACTGGCTGGGGAATTTGGGGAGTTGAAGTCCACATATCTTAAAATTGACAAGGTTGAGAAATACTTGATCTAAGGGAATTGGAAAAAAGCCAACAAAAAGACAAATCTCCTTGTATTCTCAACTAATCAGATCTGAGAAAGAGAAATTCTTTCTCAATGCCAGACGTGACAATCCTTTAGCCTTGGAATCAGAAAGCCCAAATGACTTTTCTTCCCAAAGAAAAGACTAATCTTAACCACTTTGGCATCAATCTGACCATTTCTAGAAGTCATCAAGGTGTTGAAGGAAGAAACAGTCATTCCAAATTAAAAAAACTGTTTTTATATACTTATATTGGGCATTTTTGGCTATTAAAATCCATCAATCTATTCCTTAATACCTCTTAAAAGAAAGAGTCTTGTAGGAATGAGAATTATTATGGCAGATACATAGGTTGATTTAGTCACTGCATCTAAGAACAAATTCGTTACTGAGCATTGTAATCGTTATTATAAACAAAACAAGAATTTGCTTCTGTTTAAATATTAAGTTATTTACAGTGACTTTATTTCGCTGTTAGCTGAAAGAGCAATGCAATGGGGACTCTGCAATACAATCATTAAGTGCAAATTACAGAATATCTCCTGGGCTCACCTGAGTTGTGCAGTTACTTGCCTCTCAAAGGGAGCATAATTTATCCCTGTTAATTTTGGAACAAAAGACGTTTAAGTTACCTATATGATGCCAAAAATAAAAAAAGTGGTTTGGTTATTTTTGATGCGAGGGGAAATTTCGCTATATTTGTAAAATATCAGCTGTAGGGAATAGCTCATCAATAGTTTTTGGAGACAGGGTTGATCTTATTTACAATGCAGAACGTTCAATAGAAAGCAAAAGTGCTTTTAAAAGGAGCTCATGGAACACTTTGAAAATATTAATTAGTGTGTTGAAGCATTCTGCATAGCATATCATAGTAAAACTGCTCCAGGGGGTTGCTTGGAATGAATTATTAATTTGAATCTTTCTTTCCCTTATGCTTCACACCCTGATTTAAAGGGAGGGCTGGAGGGGGGGTGTTAGACCCACATTGTCTGCTTAGCAGGAATAGTAATGGCACTGATACAAAAGGACTGCAATTCAGTGTGGTCCCAAGAATTTTGGGGTTAGAAATCCAAATCATTTGGTATCCATAGATTAGCATTCTTCCGTAGCCATTGAGCCCTGCCACTTCTGAAGCCCACACTAGCTGAATTATCCCACAGGCTGGCAGCATAATGAAAATACCCATGCTGATGTTCAGCCCTTTGTATTATGTACGGCCCACCTTGCTGTAAAAACCAGAGGATCTCCTGTTCTGCACACACAAGCTCTACTCTTGTTTTCCATGGTGTAGATTTCATTTGCATTATTCCTCCTTGAGCTCACCTTCAGTGGCCATGTTCAGATGAATCTCAAATAAAGATCGGAAGCTGCTTTTATAGGCTCAGTTAAACATTTTGTCCTATCAATCAAGACATTGGAGTTCATTTGTAGAAAACAAAATCGTACAGATTAGGCAAAAATGCCAAGATCAGATTTGGTTCGACTCGGTTTACAACAGTTCACCTAGCAGCTGTTCAAAGCTACAAGCAACTGCACTGGAAAAAGTGACTTATGACCATTTTTCACACTTATGACTGTTGCAGCATCCCCAAGGTCACATGATTTACATTAGGATAGCAATAGCAACAGGACTTAGACTTATATACCGCTTTACAGTGCTTTACAGCCCTCTCTAAGTAGTTTACATAGTCAGCACATGGCCCCCAACAATTTTGGTCCTCATTTTATTGGCCTTGGAAAGATGGAAGGCTGAGTCAATCTTGAACTGGTGAGACACGAACTGCCAAACTGCTGGCAATCAGCAATCAGCAGAAGTAGCCTGCAGTACTGCATTCTAACCACTGTGCCACCGTTGCACTTTGACAACTGGTTCGCATTTATGACAGTTGCAGCATCCCAGGGTCATGTGATCCTCTGATACTCAAAATTTCCGCTACCAGTTCTCCAGAACGGGTCAGAACCTGCTGAATATCACCTCTGCATCAAAGCCATGTTCGTCCAAAAGTAGTTATATAGCACAGCTACATCTTTGACATTCCCACAACCAGAGAGGCTTGGTTAATATGAGCAGTAAGTGAGAAAGCTATACATTCTGAGTTTGAATTCTGTAACTTAATGAGAATAAATACAGCAAAAGTGTAAAGCAATAAATCTAACATTATAATTTAGGCATTTAATATGGGCAAGGCCATATATAGAAAGTGAGCCCAAGAAAGTTCTGGATAATTTATGAGATTTTGTTTTTATTTATTATTCAGTGGAGAATTTAAACATCCCAGACTAATTCCTAGTTTAGAAGAGTTATTTTTTTCAAAGAAGCTTTACAATATAGTTCATCTAAAATGTTTAGAAAAGAGACTTTTGAAAATTTTTAGTATACGTTCAAAATTGCAGCTTCTGCCGTACTATTAATTTAGTTTTTCTGATAAGATTATTTAGAGCAATCTTGATGTTAAATAGAGATTCTGGAACATGCCCATACTGACTTTTTAGGGAGTAGGATTTAGAAAGAGTAACACAGGAAAACATTATTTTCCTTTCCCTTCTACATTGCCTATGGTAAGATTCTCTGGAATTGAATGTCACCAAAGAAGAAAGGCAAATAAGGCATTCTATCTGAATAGTGATTTGAAGTGGGGTCCATAAACTATAATTAATTTAATTCTGATTCTGTTCTATTCTTAATTCTAGTTCTAATTCTAATTCTGAACCAATTCTTTTCTAATTTTGTTCAAATTCTAAATTCTATTCTATTCCATTTTTTGAATAAGTGAAACTAATCTGTTTCATATGGCAAGATTTTAACTTGTATTCATTCTTCATATCTTTTGCTATTAGATCTCCTACAACTTGGTTCTTTCATTATTCTTAGCCTGGGCTCCTGTCTTTCTTTAACTGATTTCAAGTTTTCAAAATGATAATTGTGCTATTCTATTCTACACCTCCTCCCTGTCCACTCCAACTTTGTAACCCTCCTCTTCCTCCTACCTATCTCCCTCTCTATCCTGCCTCTGCTCTTCTCCTCTTCATTTCCCTTTCTCCCTCTTCATTCCTTTCCCTTTCCTCTAGTAAGTTTCATGGATGAAGTCATGAAAACATTTATACCTCCCATTTGTTCCTATCTACCCTTCTCCTCCCTGTCCCATCCCCCTATACCTCACCCCCTTTGTCCCCTCCCCTTGCCTCTTTTCCTTTGTTCACTCTACCTCTTTGTCCCATCCACTTCCCTTCCTCTTTCCTATCCCCCTACTCTTCCTGGCTCTCCCTCTCTCCTCCCCATTTCCCCCCTCCTTCTCACTTACATGCATAGAATCTTGATGACATTAGAATTACCACTCCCTGTCTCTCCCCTCCATTCTTTTCCCTGTCACCTCTTTCTCACCTCACCTTTCTGTTCCTCCCTGGCCCACTCTGTGTCCCCCACCCCTTCCTCTTCAGCTTGCACATCTCCTTCCCCCTCCCACCTCTTCTCCTCTCCTTCCCACCATTCAACCTCTCCCTCCTTCCCTCCTTCCTTCCCTCTGATAATAACCTGCCTATATAACATCATAATGACATTAAAATTCCCCCTCCCTATTTGTGCCTATCCTCTTTTCTCTCCCTGTCCTCTCTTCCTTCCCTTCCCTCTCCTAACAGGCCCACTTCACTTCTTTATCCCCCTCCCCTTCCCCTTCTTTACACCCTTCCCTTTGTTTCCCTTCCCTCTGTCTTGTCCCTTTTCCCTCTCAACCTCCCCTCTCTTACCCATCCCATTCCACCTGTTCGTCCTCGTCCCTTTCCCCATCTTTCTTCTCCCTTCCCCATTTTTCTTCTTCTCTCCCTTTTAACTTTTCTTGTCTTCATCCCGTTCCCCATACTTTTTCTCCTCCCTATCCCCCTCTCCCTCACCCCCCAGCCTGTCCTTCAACACACCCTTTCACCCAACCCTCATCCTTGCCCTAACCCTCATTCCCTTACCCCACCTTAAACCTAACCCACTCTCTCACCCACACTTACCTCTCTGAGATTTGTCTACAAAGAGAGGGAAGCTTTCCCAGAGTCCAGGAGCCCTACTAGAGAGCAACTTATCTCTAGGAAGACACCTTCATTCTGATAACTGACAATAACTGAGACATTAGCCTGCAGGGATGAAGTCATAAGGCCATTAGAATTCCCAAGGAGATGAGCCACCTCTTTTATCCTCCTATCAAAGCTCACCTGCTCCTCCACCTTTTTGACCACCAGCAGGTCAAAAATAAATGAATAAATCTTGTAAATAGGTAGAAATGGATGCCTGGCATTCTCCAGATGCATCGGGTTTGATGCTCAGATGTTTCTTGGCCAGTTGTGGCTATTGGGGTATATCTTGGGCATTGGGGAGGCTTGGGTTATGGTGTGGTCCAAGCATCTCTAGAAAGCTATCAAACCAATCATTAAAGCTGCCTATTTGTCTTTTTTTTTTGCATGGAAGGTATAATTTTTTGGATGTGGAGTGCCTCTTGTCATAGAAGCTCCATTATGTGCTTCAGCACTGCTGAACACCTTAATCAATAGTCTGCTGTTGGCTTTCTAAAGTCAGGTTTGGAGGCAGATTTGACTCTTTTTAGGGCAGACCTTGAAATAGATTTGTCCCCTTAAAACCGACAGGACTAGCTCTAACAGCTCTCACTGATTTAATTGGCCCAACCTTGACAAAGTTTGAATCCAGCCCATTGTCTGGAAAGACCAATAGATTTTAAACCAAAATTATTCAGCCCGTCACATTTAGACCCATTGCAGTATATATATTGTGCATTGTTTTCTGTTTGAGAAAGGAAAAAAAAATAAATTTATTACTTTCTTCTCCCACTCTCTGAAGTCTTTGTCTTCCACATCTATCTTTGTTCCCTTGACTTATTTAGTCAGTAAAGCTCCTTCAGTTTTCCCCATGAAAGAAGCAAGGCACTATAAACAGTTGAGAAATGACAGTAGAGATGGAATTATATGTAGGGCAAATTAAACTGCATGCAAATCTATCCTAGGCGATCAATCTGCTTGTGTGCATCAGTAATAAGAGGGTCTCCTATCTGAGCAGGGGGTTGGACTAGAAGACCTCCAAGGTGCCTTGCAACTCTGTTATTCTATTATTCTAATCATTGGTCACCCTAACTGGACATACGAGCACAATTGAGCCCAAATTTTCTGTTTTTAAATGAGACATTTGTTAAATGAGTTTTGCCCCAGGTTATGAGCTTTCTTGCCACAGTTGTTACGTGGATAGCTGCAGTTGATAAGTTAGTAACCCATTTTTTAAGTGAATCTGGCTTCCCCATTGACTTTGATTATCAGAAGGTCGCACAGCAACAGTCATAAGTATGAACCAGTTGCCAAGCACCCAAGCATTTATCACATGATCATGGGGATGCTACAAAGATTGTAACTGTGAAAAATATCATAAGTCACTTTTTTCAGTGCTGTTGTAACTTTGAACAGCCATTGAAAGAATTGTTGTACATCAAAGACTACTTGTACAAAGAACCTAAAAGGTCCCATTAACACATAACCACAAATGAAATAATATTCTTTATATATACATTGGAAAATGCAAGAATATTGTCCAGAAAGATCTGAAAATCTGTTCTTTAGACTTTCATCGTTAATAGCTATTGATTTTCAACTTTGGTGCAGTCCAAAGATGCTATCATGAGATATCAATCTTTAGCCAAATTTTTTTGAGATTTGGAAGACAATTGTTGTGGTAAGAATATGTTATACTGTATTAAACATCTGATTAATAATTACTTTGAGATTTTTATAGGGATAAAATACTGTATATTTCTATAAATGGTAGATTGTTCATTTGATATCTGCCTTAGGCAAATTGATAGAAATTAATGATAATCTCTCTCTCTCTCTCTCTCTCTCGTACATGCACGCACACACACCACACATCCAAAGTATGAAAGAATCAAATTTCTTTTGCTCTTATTTTTTTCCAGTACTTGCATCTATCAAGATGATGTATATATGACTTTTACAAAGTTTTCTAATAAATTCCTTTATAAAAAAAATTTCTCAGACATGACGTAAGATGAAAGGGAGAGAGATCAAAATCATTTTTTATGTTTGGGAATTGCCTGAAGAATAGGAGGCAGATCGCAGGAATTAGAGGTCAGTTTTCAAAACAGGATAGTTCTGCAACATTCCCATTTAGCCTGGCATTTTTAAATGGTGAATTGAATAATTTTGGGGCTCAAAAGCAACATGAGACAATGAAGTTTACTAAAAGCTGGGGATCTTCCAACAGTAAAAAAAAGGCATTAGATCAGCAAATATAATTCAGCTTGAGAAAATGGACAATGATGGCTATTTTCCTGAATCTTTAATCTTGTACCACATGCTTCATAAATGAAATATTGAAATATTGAAATCAGCTGTTTTAAACCGTATGCCAACAAAGTTGTACTGAGCTGCCTGAAATATTCAAGACAGTTAAGTTGTTTGCATGCTTACAGTTAAGATCGGCATAAACTCTGCACCAGAAATGTACAGTATAGAGAGGAGAATAAAAAGCCTATCTGTCATTAAACCACAGCTGCATCTCTCAGCGCATACGTATAATTCCGGTCGAGATATTATCTTTTATAATTAAAATTTTATTGAATGTTAATATAAAAACAAATACATACATTAAAAATTAATCAGAGAACAAACATTTTCTATCAGGAGACTACAAACTGCAGTATGCTAGGACAGGAACATCTGACCCGTTAAAAAATATCCTGCTTTAGTTATAAAAATACCTTTGTGGCAAGAAGTAAAGAGAGATATATTACTGAAACTCTCTATAATTGTGGTGTTCTGTTGATTATTTCCTTTATAATGGGGGAAAATCTTAAGTTAGTAAAGTAAAAGGTTAAGGCTGTAATTTTATTCTATATTTTACTGTGCTGAAAAAAGTTGGAAGTCAATATGCCTTGTCTTTTATTTCCCTCTGTGCCTTCCCCTTTCTTCCCTTTTCCCCCTGTCCTCTCCTCTTTATTTTCCTTTGTATTTTATATTGTGATAATTTTAATAAAGTTCTTAAATAAAAAATGGGAACTGTTTTAAGCCAAACAAGTTAAAATACCTGAGGTGGTGACAGTAAGATTAAAAAGAAAGTGATGTTGTGGGCTGATTTAGTTTTTTTATTTTGCAGAATAGCATTTGGACAAAATGATAACGGCCACAACTGCACAGTTACAAATGAAGATGCATATGAATATACTTCTTAATGATAAAAACATGAACATATATGGCAATATATGGAAGCTGGTGGTCATGACTGAAGGGAAAAAAAATGACTGAGTTGAAGGTCTATGACCAGACCTTTTGGCATAATATTTTGTTTATTGAAAACATTTTGGAAGCAACATTTGGCTCAAAATATTGCCATATGGCAGTTAGAATAAATTTAATCTAAAACCACAAAAAATATAAAATCATGTACCCAAAGTTTGTTGATGGCTAATTCACATTTGGGCAAAGCTGGCTGGGGAATTCTAGGAGTTGAAGTCCTCCAGGCTTAAAGTTGCCAAGGTTGGAGCCCCCTACTTTAAAGGACTGATGATGAATTTTATAATCTTAAATGACTCAGGTTAAAAGTATTTATTCCCATCAAAAAGATCAGGGTGTGTTTCATGATGTTTTTCTTGAAAACGATGGCTATATGGTTCAAGATCTTATTATTGGAATCTGATTCATTTTGTTCTTCTGTTATAGTCTGACTGGGAATCCTCATAGGATGATTTGTGATCTGATCCACATTCATCTCCTGACCACATCTTTCCTGTTATAACTATGCCCTTCCACTTCTTTGTACTACTATAGGTAGTCCCTGACTTATGACCACAACTGAGCCCAAAATTTATGTCACTAAGTGACATGTTTACATACTTTCCTTTTATTTAAGTTCAAATTGGCATAAATGCTGCATCAGAAATGTACAGTATAGAGAAGAAAGCAAAAAGCACAGTTGTTAAGTAAGTTTTGCCTCATTTTATGACCTTTCTTGCCATAGTTGTTAAGTGAATCATTGCAGTTGTTAAGTTAGTAACACAATTGTTAAGCGAAGCTGGCTTTGCCATTGACTTGGCTGGTCAGAAAGTCGCAAAAGGTGATCACATGACCCCGGGATACCGTAACTGTCATAAATATGACCCAGTTGCCAAGCAATCAAATTTTGATCACGTGACCTTAGGGATGCTGCAGTGCTCTTAAATGTAAAAAAAAGTCACTTTTTTCCAGTGTTGTTGTAACTTTGAACACTCATTAAATGAACTGTTGTGAGTTGAGGACTACCTGTAATGTGAACAATTTTATTTTTATGTGCTTGCTGAGGGCCTTGTATAGGTAGTCTTTCAGGAATAACAGTAATTGAGACTGGAATTTCTATCGCTAAGTGATGCAGTTGTAAAATGTGACATCACATAACCGCATTGCAATCCCTGCAGTTCCCACTGACATTTTATAGCAAGGTTCATAGGTTATTAAGTGTTTGCAACTTCCTGCTAGCTTCTAACAATCAACAGTCAGTGGGGAAGCCAGCAGGAAGTTGAATGGCCAAGGTGGGTTTCCACCAGGCCAGCAGGCAAGTAATTAGCTACTACTGGGTGGAAAATGGAGTGTGGGGCTGCATGGGTGGTTGAGGAGGCATCGTATGAGTGTACCAAGGGAGGGTGCAGTGTGAACACAGAAAGGCTTAGCAGGGGGGTGCGCAGGTGCCAGGGAGGCACAACAAAAGCACAGCAAAGCATGGGGATGTACAAGTGGCCAGGGAAGCATAGCATGAGTGCATCAAGATTCAAGGGGGTTGCAGAGAGGGTTGGGGATGACCAGAGAGGCATGGCGTGAGTATAACAAGGATTGGGGAGGGTGTGGGGAAGGTGTGCATGGGTGGCCAGGGAGACACAGCACAATTGCAGAAAGGGTCTGGGAGGATATGGGTGGTATGTAAGCGACTGAGCGCAGCATGAGCGAAGTAAGGCTCAAGGAGGGTTATGTGAGGCTTGGGAAGGGTATAGCAATGATATGCAAAAGAGGACAAGTGATGGGGAAGGCATGGCATGAGCTCAGAAAGGCTCAGGAAGAGTGTGCAAGTGGCAGCAAGATTCAGGGAGAGTGTAAGGAAGGTGCATGAGGGTGAGCCAGGGAGGTATGACATGAGTACCCTGAGGATGCTCAAGGGTGTACAAGTGGTGAGGAGGCATAACATGAGCATGGCAGGGCTGGCTGTTGCCATATAGGGTAGTGCACACAAGGGTGTGCAGGTGAACAGCAAGACACAGCTCAAGCTGAGAGTCTAGGTAAGTGTGTTTATAACTTTATCTTCTTTTGGATAAAATCTGGATTACTGTCATATTAAATTTTTTGGTCATTGGCTCCATTCCACCCGAAATGGAGGTATAGTCTTTGCTATAGCTTTTCTGACTATGAAAATAACACCATTCCTTCTTTTTTTTATGTCATGAGGATTAAACTATATGATCTTCTGGTTCAAAGTATCCAGCTCTTCTTATATTCCATGTTCCCATTTTAATTCTCTCTTTGCAGCTTCCGATTTATTTTCCTTCATGACAGCTTCCTCAAACGACTGTGCTAAATATCATTGTAAATATCATAACTTCTCTAAAAGGTCCTCAACTCCTCCTCAGTAGCATGTTGAACAGCATTATGAAAGGCTGAACCTTTAGCTGTTTTTTTTACAAGTAGCCTGATGAAAATGAAATGATAAACCTCATTTTAAAAGAGGGGGGGGAGGGAGAGAGAGAGAGAGAGAGAAAGAAGCACACACAAGCTTTATTGCAGAACTGTGAAACCATGGATCAGTTTTTTTTATTTTTTGAACCCAGTGAAATTGACAAGAATCCTGCTACTTCCAGTCCAGGTGACAGCAGTAAAACTGGGGTGTTTTTTTCTTTTTTTAAAAGGTAAAGATTCTCCTTGCTCATATGTACTAGTCATTCCTGACTCTAGGGCCCGGTGCTCATCTCTGTTACAAAGCTGAAGAGCCAGCACTGTCTGATGACATTTCCATAGTCATGTGACCGGCATGACTAAAGGTCAAAGGCGCACAGAATGCTGTTGCCTTCCCACCAAAGGTGGTCCCTATTTTTCTACTTACATTTTTTATGTGCTTTTGAACTGCTAGGTTGGCAGAAGCTGGGACAAGTAACAGGAGCTCACCCTGTTATGCGGCACTAGGGATTCAAACTGCTGAACTGCCGACCTTTCTGACCGACAAGCTCAGTGTCTTAGGCACTGAGCCACCGCATCCTCTTCTTTTCTTACCTGAGTATAAAGTGGAATCCCAGGCAAGAAATCCACCAGTCAGAGGCTGTGATCCACACAGACCCTCGGGCCAACACCACAGCTAAGGCAGAGAAAGAGGTTGAAATAATTCATTTCTAGTTACTTTACACATGGAAGACAATGCTCCAGTTAAGGGAGCGTTGTGGAAAGTCCTTTGTCTCTCACTGCTGTTTCAGTCTAGATGTAGCCAAATGAGGCTGTTCCAGATTGGGACTACAGTGAGAGAAAGAAATAAAGGTCACCACTACTATGCCAGGATTATAAAACCCCAGGCCTTTGATCCTTGTTGCTAATTGCAAGATTGGCATCTTGCCTACTTGGACTATCACTGGCAATTGAAATTAGCAACTATATTCTTTGCTTATAAGATTGAGAAGAAGGTTAAAAACCTGGGTATAACTATGACAAATATGAATATGTTATTTCAAAGTAACTGTATTAAGACATGGAATGAAATAAAAAAAAACATATTTTAGGAATGGAATGAATTATAACTGTTATTGCTGGGGAAAATTTCTGGTACAAAATGAATGCCTTGTCTAGAATGATACTTTCGTTTCCGACAATCTCCATTCTGACAAATGATGTTCCTTTTAAATGGTGGCTGGAGGATATATCTAAATTTGTGTGGCAGGAGGAAAAAAAAACCCTGAGTTAAATATAAGGTGTTACAAGATGCAAAGAAAAAGAGGAGGAATGGGTTTACCTGACTTGAAATTGCTTTCTGCAGCTTGCTGATTGGTTTGGATTAAACAGTGGGTGTTGTTTCTTAATTGCTAAATAAATCTCCAGTTCCTGGGCCCACCAGGCTTGATAGCATGACCAGACCTTGGGGGCTTCTGAAACATCAAAAGAGATGGAGCTGAGAATGGGAGCTGGGAGGGAGAATGTTCCATAAGCTGGCGCGCATGTGTGTGTTTGTGTGTGTGTGTATCTTTTTTGTCTGTCTGTCTATCTGTCACCCATCCATATCTATCTATCTATCCAGGGGTGGGATTCAATTTTTTTAACAACCGGTTCTGTAGGTGTGGCTTGGTGGTCACGTGACTGGGTGAGTGTGGCCAGGTGGCCATGTGACTGGCAAATCAAATACAAGTGGTCCTTGCTTAATGGCCAGTTGTTTAGCAAGTGTTCTAATTTATGACTGACCTCCCCAGAGCTACTTGACCTGTTTTTGGAGTTTTGACAGCCATGCACACACTCACATACACATACACACACACACACACACACTTCTAACCCTGCTGGAGCAGGGGATTGGACTAAAAAATGACCTCCGAGATCCCTTGCAGGATTGCTGTGCTGTTTCAAAAAGTCATCTGAAGCCAGGGTTTGTGTCCTTCCTTCCTTCTTTTTCTCTCTCTCTCCCTCCTTCCATGTATCTATCTATCCATTCATATATCTCATTCACTTTCTCCTCCCTCTCTCTCTCTCTCTCTCTTCCTTCCTTCCTTCCTTCCTTCCTTCCTTCCTTCCTTCCTTCCTTCCTTCTTTCTTTCTTTCTTTCTTTCTTTCTTTCTTTCTTTCTTTCTTTCTTTCTTTCTTTCTTTCTTTCATTTTCTCTCTCTTTCTTTCTTTCTTTCCCTTCCTTCCACCCCCTTCTTTGTCTATCCCTTTTCTTCCTTTCTCTTCTTTTCTCTCTCCCTTTTTCTTTCTTTCCCCTTCTCTTTCTTTTCTTTCTTGTCTCTTCCTTCTCTCTTTTTCTGTCTTTCTTTCTCTTTCTATCTTTTTCTCTCTCTCTCTCCCTCCCTCCATATCCCATTCAGTTTCTACTCCCTCCCTCTTTCTTCTCTTTCCGTCTCTCTCTTTCTTTTCTCCCTCTCTCTTCCCCCCTCTCTTTCTGCCCTTTCTTTCCATCCCCCTTTCTTTGTCTATCCCTTTTCTTCCTTTCTCTTCCTTTCTCTCCCCTTTTTCTTTCTTTCCGTTTTCTTTCTTTATTTTCTTGTCTGTTCCTGCTTCCTCTCTCTCTTTCCCTCTCTTTCTCTGTCTCTCTTTCCCACTCTCGCTTTTTTCTCTCTTTCTCTTTCCCTTTCTCTCTCTCTCTTTCTCCCTCCCTCCCTCTCTTCTCCCCCTCTCTCTTTCCACCTCTTTCTATCAGGTGGGAATCCAGGTGGGACCCAAGTGGTGATGGGTCAGCCCTGGCTCACCTTCCTCTTGGCCACCAGCAAGCCAGGCAAGTGGGGTGGGGGGGAGCTTGCTAAGCCATAAGTGCTGCATGGAGCCATGGTGCTGGTGGCTAAGCAAGCCAGGCCAGTGGGGGGGCGGGGAAACTTGTTAGGATGGGAGTGCTGAGGGCAGCAGTGGCATGGTGGTGGCGACCTAGGCCAGCCCAGGAGTCAAGACTCAGCCAGGGCTTGTGGTGGCAGAGACGGGGAGGGCGGTGGTGGCAGAAGCAGCATGGCGGTGGTAGCCTAGGCCGGCCCAGGAGTCAGGACTCAACTGCGGTTGGCGGTAGCAGTGGCATGTAGGTGACTGGGGCTTGTAGAACCTCACTCACCTAGGGAGATCAGATGGTGGAAGGCTGGCTGGCTGGCTGGCTTGCAGCTGCTGCTGCTGCTGGAAGTTATGGCAATGGGTGGGAAAATGTGGGAAGTGATGTAGCATACCTGCGCTATAAGGAGTGACTGGGCAGGGTGGGTGGGGGAGAATGCTGTCAGTAATTGTCATGCATATGCATGATGTTGCACGTGTGCAATAAGGACTGACTGTGCAGGGAATGGAGGAGCGGGCAGGGGTGGGCCAGCCAGCAGCCTGTTTTACTGGTTCTCTGAACTACCCGGAATCGTAACAACTAGTTCTACCGAACCGTTGCAAACCAGCAGAATCCCACCCCCTCTATCTATCTATCTATCTATCTATCTATCTATCTATCTATCATCTATCATCTATCTATCTGTCCCATAAGCTGATGTATGTATGTGTGTGTGTATATGTATCCTTTTTTCTGTCTATCTGTCATCCATCTCTCCCTCCCTCCCTCTCTCTCTCTCTGAGAAATACT
The DNA here is from genome assembly GCA_023653725.1 of Bungarus multicinctus. Classification (NCBI taxonomy): domain Eukaryota; kingdom Metazoa; phylum Chordata; class Lepidosauria; order Squamata; family Elapidae; genus Bungarus; species Bungarus multicinctus. The sequence goes on from CM042844.1 coordinate 67,263,778, forward strand.
TGTTTATACTTTATAGTTTTTGATGATTTGTAGCAGGACATGTGCATTTTTCCTGGCTCATTTAATTATCAGCATATTCTAGTACTATCAACCATGATATCTTTCTAGTTGAGTCAAAAAATTGGGAATGGATGGCATAATGTTAGGGTAGTTCTTCTCTTTCTCATGGTTAATTCCAGCCAGTGTTCATTGGAGAGAGGAAAGTCAGAGATTTACAGTAGTTCTAGTCCTCTACTTTTAAAAGTACATAATTTGAAAATTCCCTTGGATTCCCAATCCCTATTTGAGAATCAGGTGATACCTTTGCCCAACTCCATATTGTGTAGCTGTTTCTGAATCAGGAATTCATACCATTAATGCCTTGGTTACCATCTTGTTTGACTTCTGTAATTCACTGTGTGTGCCCTTGAAAACTATCTGGAATCTGCATTTTTCCAGAATGCAGTGGTATATGCAGTAATGGTCATACCTTTGTGTGCCCCTGTAACACCATCATTCCCAACTCACTGCTGAAGGTAGTTTCTGGGTCAAGTCAAGGTGTTAATTATCACCTATAAAACCCTATATGGCTCAGGCTGGATTATTTGCAGGACTGTCAATCTCTATTTATTATTATTATTATTATTATTTATTATTATTATTTTATTATTTATTACATTTATATACCGCCCTTCTCCCAAGGGACTCAGGGCGGTGAACAGCTCGTCTAAAAACCCCACAAATACAAAAGTTAAAAAATAATTAAATAGTGGAATTAGCTGCAGACTAAAATTAGAAAACCCCCCCCCCACCCTTAAAACCCAATATAAAATTAAAATGGAGATCAAATTTAAAATCATTATCTCAGCCCAGGCCGGCCTGCTCAAAGAGCCAGGTCTTTAACGCGCGCCTGAAGGCCCTCAGGTCCGTGCCGGTACGAAGTTCCGGTGGCAGAGTATTCCAGAGGGCGGGGGCACCCACAGAGAAGGCCCTACCCCTTGGCGCCGCCAGACGACACATAGCGGCCGACGGCACCCGGAGCAGACCCTCCCTGTGGGAACGTACCGGCCTGTTGGAGAACGTTGGTAGAATGCGGTCCTGAAGGTAACCTGGTCCCATGCCATGGGTCGCCCTAAAGGTCAAAACTAGAACCTTAAAGCGAACCCGGAGAGCCATCGGCAACCAATGCAGCTCGCGCAGGAGAGGCGTCACATGGGCGCTACGCGACGCCCCCATAATCACCCTCGCGGCTGCATTTTGCACCAACTGGAGTCTCCGGATGCTCCCCGCAGGGAGCCCCATGTAGAGGGCATTACAATAGTCCAGGCGAGAGGTGACAAGGGCCTGAGTGACCGTGCGCAAGGCGTCCCGATCCAGGAAGGGCCGCAACCGGTAGATCCGACGGATCTGATGAAACGCCCCCCTGGAGACGGCCGCGATGTGATGTTCAAACGACAGCCGTACATCCAGGAGGACTCCCAGGTTGCGAGCCCTCTCTGTGGGGGGCAGAACCTCCCCCCCAATAGCCAGCGAAGGTGTCAGCTGGCTATATCGGGGCGCCGGAAACCACAGCCACTCGGTCTTGGATGGGTTGAGCCGAAGCCTGTTCCCGCCCATCCAGTCCCGCACGGCCTCCAGGCACCTAGACATAGTCCCCACAGCATCGTTGGGGTGGTCCGGAGTGGAGATATACAGCTGGGTGTCATCTGCATACAGATGACACCTCACTCCAAGACCACGGATGATCTCGCCCAGCGGCTTCATGTAAATGTTGAACAGGAGGGGAGAAAGGACCGACCCCTGAGGCACCCCACAAACCAGGGGCCTAGAGGTGGACCTCTCCCCCCCCGTCAACACAAATTGCGAACGGTCAGAGAGGAAGGAGGAGAACCATCGGAGGACGGTTCCACCAATCCCCAACCCCTCCAACCGTCGCAATAAGATACTATGGTCGATAGTATCAAAAGCCGCCGAGAGATCTAATAGGACCAGGACAGAGGAGAACCCTCTGTCACGAGCCCTCCAGAGATCATCAACCAACGCGACCAATGCCGTCTCAGTGCTATGTCCAGGCCTGAAGCCCGATTGGAACGGGTCGAGGTAAGTTGCTTCCTCCAGGTACTGGGGGAGCTGACGTGCCACCACACTCTCAACAACCTTCGCCACGAAGGGAAGGTTGGAGACTGGACGATAGTTGTTTAAAATAGCTGGGTCCAGGGAAGGCTTCTTGAGGAGGGGGCGCACCACCGCCGCCTTCAGGGCGGTAGGGAGCACCCCCTCTCTCAAAGAAGCGTTGACAATCCCCTGGAGCCAGCCTCGTGTCGTCTCCCTGGCGGCCGAAACCAACCAGGAAGGACACGGGTCCAATAAACAGGTGGTGGCATTCAGACCCCCCAGCAACCTGTCCACACCCTCAGCGGTCACAGGATCGAACTCCCCCCAGATAACACTCTCAAGACCTGCCCCGGACACCTCCCCCGGGACCACCCAATTGGAGTCAAGCCCTTCCCGAATCTGAGCGATTTTATCATGCAGAAATCGGGAAAACTCCTCTGCTCTACCCTGCAAGAGGTCATCCCGCGCTCTCGGTTCAAGTAGAGAGCGGGTCACTCTAAACAGGGCGGCAGGCCGATTTTCTGCTGATGCAATAAGGGCGGAGAAATACGAAGATTTCGCCGCCCCTATCGCCACAAGGTAAGTCTTAATATGAGATCTCACCTGTGTTCGGTCAGACTCAGAACGGCTCGCCCTCCAAATGCCCTCAAGACGTCTTTTTCGGCACTTCATCTCCCGTAGCTCCTCCGTATACCACGGAGCCAAATGGGATCTGTGCCGAGTCAGAGGTCGCATAGGCACAACTCGCTCTAGGGCCCCGGCGGCCGACCCCTCCCAGGTGGCCACCAGGTCTCCAGGCGAGCTGAGAGCCAGAAATTCAGGAAATGGCCCAAGCTCCCTCTGGAACCGATCCGGATTCATTAGGCGCCTGGGGCGGAACCATCTAAGTGGCTCCGCCTCCCTGCGGTGGGGGGTAGCGGAACAGAAATCCAGCCTCAGGAGGGAATGATCTGTCCATGACAAGGGTGTAATAACTAAATCCCCCCAATTACAGTCATTCAACCACTGCCCAGAGACAAAAATCAGGTCCAGCATGTGACCTCCCATGTGAGTGGGGGCAGAAACTAACTGGGTCAGGTCCATGGCCGTCATGGAAGCCAAGAACTCCCGGACCAACCCCGAGGTTTCACCGAGCGATGGCAGGTTGAAATCCCCCATGACTAAGAGCCTTGGGGTCTCAACCGCCAGCCCGGCTATTACCTCTAGGAGTCCGGGTAGGGCCGATGAGACGTGGCAGGGAGCCAGGTACGTCAACAAAAGACCCATCTGAACCCCTTGCCCCCACTTCACAAAAAGAGATTCACAGCCAGCCGTCTGAGGGACAGTGGCCTCCCTAGGACAAAGGACTTCCTTTATAAGCACCGCCACCCCACCGCCCCTTCCCTGAGCCCTAGGCTGGTGAAATGCAAGGAAACCTGGTGGGCACATCTCAACCAGAGGGACACCTCCCTCTGGGCCCAACCAGGTTTCGGTAACACCTACCAGGTCCGCGGCCTCCTCCTGAGCCAACTCCCAGATCAGGGGAGCCTTATTAACCACGGACCTGGCATTGCACAACAGCAGCCGGGTATTCAGGGCCTGAGATTCCGGACAACCAGGACTGCAGGATGGGTAGGGAGGGTCGGAGCGCGCTACCGCTTGTAAACATCGGGAGCGCGATCCCCTAACCGGATATGGCCCTCCACCCCTAGCATACCTACCTCTCCCAGTTACCGTGCCGATAAAACTGGCCCCCGGCTGCCCACCCTCTGTCTGCCACCCCGACACGGGAACCCCCGAGGCCCCACAGGCGCGCTCGCCGGCCCGGCTGCCCCCAATTCCATGCGGGCTGTCTCCCCCGCCCGCCCTGGACTTTTCCCCTTTAAAAAATCCCCTTAAAAATTTTTTAAGCCCGAATTTACCACGCCCTCCCCGGTTTCCCCGACCCCACCATCGCTCCGGATCCCAGGATCCCTCATTGCGGAAGGTCTTAGAGAGCTTCGAAGGCCACCTAAGGGAGAGGGGGACATCCCTCAAGGCCCAAAGCTCTGTCCGTAGGTACTTCCGTGGACCCGGCCGCCCTATCTCGGCAGTCCCAGAGTGTCCGCAACGTCTGCCGTCCTCCGGCCATGGAAAATGGAATCCAGTCCAGCTGGGGTATATTCCGCCTCCCCCCGGTCGTCCCACTTATTTCTTTGAAGGGGCAAATCCTTTGCAATTCACTTCATAAGATGTGAATGGACCTAGTGCTACTTTTCTTCTGAAGAACCATGAAGATCTTGTCCTTTTTGCTTGTATTAGGCAAGGATGGCTATAGAGCGTATTCTGTTTGGAAAAGGAATATCTTGAGTATTTTGTATACTGTTCTGATTTGTCATAATGCTTTTATATTTGTTGAATTTTAATTTTATTTTGCTTTTATTAAAGTATGCCATCATAAATTTTGATGGGCATACTTATAAATCATATACATTAATATATAAATCTAACAAAACTAAAAGGAATTGTATTCACATTACAATCTTATCCACGGTTATAAGGGGTTATAGCCCATTGATTTTGGTGTTGCTTAATACACAATTTGTGGACTAATTATGATTTAATTTTCACCTTTTCGAACAGAGAGACGTACTTACAAATCAGGAACTATCAGGTATGGGATATTTGATTGATTAGTGAAGAGAAGGATTGAGAATACCAGAGTGCAAAAGATTTTCTTAAAACAACAACACTGTGACAAGATAGTCTTCATGCACTTAATGTGGCCATTGTCCTTTAGCTTTTAACACACTTCCTCAATTAAGTTGTTCATGGTTAGCACTTAAATAGCTAACCCTGCTGCTACAAATTGATTTATCCCCTGGTGCCAGTCAGAGCTGCTGACCAAATTGGAGGGAGGGAGAGCAGGAGGGAAGGAGGGAGGGAGGGAAGGAAAGAGAGAGAGAAAGAATCTCTTTTTTAATTTTATGAAGTATCTGTCTGGATGATTCTGGTTTTCAACAGTTTGTTTTTAAAAAAATTATACAACCACACTTTTTTTTGAGCCAAAAAGAAATAGAAAATGAACAAGGCAAGATAATATGTGATGCTGAGGTCAGAATCTTAAGAGTGAAACCTTGAATAGGCTTTCTAGTTTTCCAAATATATGGTCTGATTTTCCTTCTGATATCTTTTTAGTCATTTTAGTAACTTAAGTCATTTTGATAAACGAAGTCAGACTGTGACCTGTCTATTAGATTTCTATACTGTCATTCAACAGTGTGTGTGTATGTGGGGCAGTATCCTTTGGAATATAAAACCTCCATCATAAAAAAATAAAGAAATCAATAATGCAAGATAGTAAAAATGGTCATAAATAATCAGATGATAAAATTCCTCAGATATCAAAAGCCTATAAAAATAACATATTGTACATGTCTGCCCTCAAAAGGACATCTACAGTCTCTCTGGAGAGAGTATTAAAGAAATGTCATGTCATGTCCATATCTTTTGGATCAGGCATTTGGACAAGTGCTACCAAATATAATAATAATACCTGGACAAGTGGATATGGAAGGAGACATTGTTGCTTACATTTAGATCCCAAGCAGTTTAACAATGTGAGAACCAGCCCAACCCAACCCAAGCAAAACAAAACCAAACACAAGAAAAAACCAAACATCATATTGGATGAGGTCAAAGGTTGATGATCAGATCCAATGTCAAATGTTTCTGGGAAGTCAATCATCAGAATACAAAATACACAATAGAAAACTAATTTTCTGACTGGGATCCAGGTTTACAGTTTCTCTTACTGGGAGGTAACAAGTAGCCACTGAATTTGTCCAACTTCATTTTAAAATGGTTAAGTTAGTGGCCATTGATCATTTAAATACAAATTTCATGATGTAATTTACCTTCTGGGGAAAAGTACTACTCTTAGGGCTATAAAAGTAAGCAAAACACTTTGAGGAAGAATCTCTAATCAGAACACCTGTTTTCAGCACATCTATTTTCTCACTGCCCAAAATATGTTTGTGTGTGTGCGTATTGCATTGCGTATTGCATTGTGCATGTATATATGTATGTATATGTATATAGATAGATATAGCTATAGATATTGATATATATGGTAGATATATATTGCATTTCTTCAAAAATCAGGATTGCATAAAAATCAGGATTGCATATTCATACTGCACTCTTACATTGCTCCAATCTAAAGACTAAATTGGCTTAAGAAACTTCAATCCACTGTACAGTACTTTAGTAATTTGTGGCTAGGTTCAATCTAGATGGCTGGGTATGGTAGCCCCCATTAGCCAATTCTTCTACGCTTCTTTACCCTCCCAGCTTTTTGTACTTTGCCAATTGTTTTTCTTTCTTTCTTTGAATGAGTGTGAGTGTTTATGAGGTCCAGGTTGCACAGCTGATCCTGACCTCGCAGAAGTGAAGTTTTTATTTATTTATTTTATTTATTTATTTGATTTGTCAATCGCTTACAAGATAATAGGTACAAGTATAAACATAGTAAGAATACAGGAAATAGGTATGAATAAATGGGGACAATAGGACAGGGATGGTAGGCATGATAGTACACTTATGCACACCCCTTTTAGTTGCCTATAAGCCAAATAAAACTTGCTTCCCATACTAATTCCCCATTAGTAGCACTCTTATCAGATTTGAGGTTCATTTATTAGTCTTTATTCAGTCTGCATTAATTTCAAGCACGAATTTAGACATTCATGTTTTACATTTTCTTTTATAGGGAACTGCAAAGAGAACAAGAAAAGATAGAGTTGTAAAAAATGCTATTCAGTGAACACTAATAACCTAAAATATAAATGGTGCCAAGTATTGTTATTAAACTTCTCCATTTGTTAATACACTCTTTAAAAATCAAAAGATTTCATGCCTAAACTATTTTTAATGTAGTAAGTATAACAATGTGCAAACATATTACCTAATCAAGTGAAGAAAAACTCCCACTTATTTTAATAGGACCTAAGTAATAGCCCAAAGTCTACACAAAAAGGCTACTTAATTTTCATTATTTCATGTATTTACATAGCTTTTATGCAGTCTTTAACTTTAGGCTGAATTTCTGAAATTAGGAATTGGTTTCCACTTTTGCAATTCAAATACTGTTCTGCAAAATGGATTAAAATTTAATTACATTTCAGGAACAAAATAGTTAATATTAAGAACAAAGATTTAAGTTAAATCCATTGAATTTGGTGGACAAGAAATACCTATTCTTGTACATATCATTTTATGCATATGCTTCATTTTAACTCTATTTGACCCATATTAGAAATATCTTTAAAAGAAACATAGATTTTTAGAACTGCATGAAGCCATGTACTCAAAATGTGTCACATTTGGAATTTTGAGACTATGCCATGGATTTTTCAGCTGTCATGGGTAGGGTGCCTGTTCATTGACCAAATGGCTCTCTTAACCAATTCCAAAATATACAGAGAAAAGTTTTAAAGAAATCAGGTGAAACAGTGACCCTAGAAGACTCCAGCAGGTATACTGATGCCCAGGTATATCATGGATACAATAGCCATGGAGCTAAGAAAAACCTCGCAGCACTTGGATCCCAAAAGTTGTAAACAATATGTACTGTGTTTAAAAGCTATGTTTGGAATATCATCATGAGAAGGCTTGACCAGGTAATAAAATATTAAAGCAAGGCAAGATTTTAGCCTCCGTGACTTCTGTTGTTTGACCTGAGAATAGTTGTGCAGTGTCCACTGTGGCTTATTCAAATCCACCTAGCAGGGAATTTTATAGGATTTGCAAAAGACTTTAAGACCTTGCTGTTAGCTACTTGAGAATCCTCCAGGCACCACCTCACATGGTCAGCAATATGTACCTGAGCTCAAAGTCTCAGCATAAGGCCAGTTGTGGGAATTCTAAGTGCTCTGTGATCACCAAGAAGGAGCAAACTAATGGCATTTTCTTAAGCACAGGGAAATAGCCTGGGCAACGAGGCAAGTAATGAACAAGGGGGAATAGAAGATAGAATTAGAGATGACTGTCTACATGTCTTAAGCATAGAGAGGGTGTACAAGAAAATGATTGGGAACAACAACAAAAAAAACCAGAAGAATTAGATTTGGCCATTGTAGATGAGGTCAGTGGTTTGGGTTTCTTTCCCCCCCAAATAATATGGAAGAAGTGTCAAGATGAAAGAAGAAAGAAATAATTGAGGGCACTCCATCTTTTGAGTAGTCATTTAAAACTGAGAAAAATCAATCAGACATTTCAAATTAAAGATACAAGAATGGAAATAAAGAGGACAACTTATATGGATGGTTTCTAAGATTGATCTTAATCTCATTTACAAAATACATTAAAAATAATTTAAGCTTTTAATTGGGGAAAAAACTTTCTGTAATCATCTAATAGATGATTAGATGTCAGTATTTTAGCTAGGACTGTGCATGGATTGCCCAAACTACATTGTTTATGGATCACTTTATGATGGTCTCATTAGCCAGCATTATTCAGAAAAAAACAAGAGCATTGTCTTCAGTTATCTAACATAAGAACAACATAAACAATTAATGGCACTTATAGCTCTTTTGTTTTGATTTTTTGATCAGACTGGAATAATCTGTCAGAAAACTAGACTATTATGAAGGGATGAAGCCTACTGGGTTTGTAGCAACTAGTTCAGATATTTTCCTATATATATAGTATTTGATTGCACAATACTCAGACTTAACCATAATTTCAACTGGGAAACTCTGAGAATCTTTAACCAAGCTATGTCCAAAAATGCTACAGAATATCTGGATGCCTGACACTTAGATAAATCAACCATCAACAGGCACAAAAAGATAAACAACATTTACATACTCTTTAAAAGAGACAATTGAAAAGCTAAAGGAAATAAAAAGACCAAACACCTGCCCACCAGCCATGAATATCCAAATAAGCAGCGATTAACACCAGAATTAATACCAAACCAACAATAAAGCAGTAAACAATCAAGAAATTACCAATTTAGACAAAAAAAGTGAACAACAACTTGATCAAGGAATTACCAAGAAAAAAAAACACTCTCACCAACACTCCCTTCTGTATCTGTCTGGATGAGCAGTTTCTTATCAGAGATTGTCTAGCCTTAAACCATCAAGAACTTCAAATCGCCAGCAACTTTAATTGCATCTGAAACTGGTTGCCCACTTGCACAAAGCCCATTATAACGTAGGTTATTGCATTCAGCTGCAGCTTCCAAATGGACTTCAGGGTCAGTCCCATGTAAAACAACAGTAACAGACTGAATAAGGGTGACCACAATTGGTGCACAAGGTGAAACTATGCAAAGGCCTGACAAGGGATTCTACTTGCTGCTCCAGAAACAGTTGTGAGTCCATAAGAACCACAGAAACAAATAAGCAATTCTTTTGGAACCCATCAGTTTTTGAACTACCAGACATTTCATCTTACTGGGATTGAGTTTAAATCTTGTTTTTTTTCTCCAACCAGACTTTTACAGTCCTCATACTCCAGGCTTTGCCTGTGTCTTTTGCCTGTCCCATGGTAGAACTATAGAAGTGGGCATTGGCCCAGTACTAGGCACCACCAGTACTTTTAATAGTCTAGTTTCCTGACAATTGGATACAACTGGGTACCACAAGATATCCCATTTTGTGTAGAATTGAGGGAAATAGCCAGTAACCTTTAAATTGGGGATGAAACATTCCTTAAAACCTGAGAAATAAGATAATATTCAAAAGAACTTCAGGTAGGCTGAAGCTGGCTATGGTATTCATTCTATAGAATTAGGCTTGCATGATTCTGTCTCAGTATAAAGTATGATAAAGTATAATTCTAGTCCTCCTGTGGAGTCTGTTTTTTAATTTAACCTCCCTAAAAGGCTGATACAGACTGAGGATGATCTTCCTAAATGGCTTTGTCGAGATGGTATCTCGGTCGTTTCAATAGCATATAATGCTAGTGAATGCTAGTAGTTTTATTCTCCACAAGTGTTACAAATTTATTACTTGGGCTAGTAAATTATTTGGGCGATGCTTCAGTAGCAAGGTTTGGATAACCTTAAACTTTAAATTACTAGGCAGCAATTGAAGATGTGACAAGTGAAGAGAAGTACTGACACTTCATTGCTTGTATACCATTTGTATATTGGAACCTAAGCAAATATTTGTGTTGGCTCTTTATTTATCACCAATGTCATTCCCAGCATCTCTTTTGCCACTTAACATCTTTGGTAAACTAAAAAGCTGTGATGGATCTGTGTGAAGTGAAAGCCATTTATTGTGGCCTGTTGTCTTCTGGCCCCTCCAACAACCGAATCAGAGGAGGAGAGGAGGAGGCATGGGAGTCAGGGTCAGCATCAAGGCAATTTGGGAACTCCGAGGGAGAAGAGGGAATGGAGCTGGCAGAGAGAGAGAGAGAGAGGGAAGAGACAGACAGAGAGAGAGAGACAGAGACAGAGAAACGAAGAGTGACAGAGAGACACAGAGAGGCAGAGAGACAGAAAGAGAGAGACAAAGACAGAGAGACAGAGGTGGAGCCTGGGCCATTGGTCAGCCCTTAGATGGAGAATTGACAACCCCCAGATCTAGAGGTTAATGATGAAGAAGATGAGGAACAGTTGGGTCCAGTGCCTGACATATGGCTGCACAGAAGGCAGAGAAGAGGACAGCAGTGGAAAGCTATGGGCTGATCCTGGGAAAGGAAGAGCCATTACTGCTAGCAGGGCCCCACCCTAACTCTGGGGATAAAAGACAGGGGGCAGAGATGAATAGGTGTGGTAGACAACTATTCATTGTCTGGCTGGATAGACTTGTTAGCCTGTGAGAGACTTTTTGCCAGGGCTGCCGTCATTCCTAATAAAGGATTCTTTTGAGTTCACCTCAGAGGGTTTGTTGTGTTTGGGGAGCTGGGTCAGAACACATTCAAATTAACCCTGTGAAAAATTGTTGCTGCCTTTGGGTTCCAGAAATGGACAAGGCTCCTGACAGAACTGCCTCCTATGTATTAAGAAACCAAGGCCTCTTCTGGAAGCCAAATGGATCCATAAGGGACCTGGTATGGATCAACCAAATATGTCCTCCCAGAAGAGATCAATCACATGGGGAAAAAACTCAGAATAATGAGAACAGGACCAGGGGCTAATGTGAATACTCCTGCCTTCAGCTATTTTGAGATTACAATAATTTTAGGATGTAGATTTGGATGATTCCTCGAGGTGATAGCCGAGCTGGCGGTTGGGACCCCTAGGCTTTTAGTCATGGGGGATTTCAACCAGCCTATGCTCGGGGAAACCTCTGGGGTAGCTCGGGAGTTCATGGCTTCCATGATGGCCATGGACCTGAACCCATTAGTTTCTGGCCCCACTCATATAGGAGGACACACGCTGGACCTGATTTTTGTCTCTGGTCAGTGGTTGAATGACTGTAAATTCGGGGACTTAGACATTAAACCCTTGTCATGGACAGATCATTCTCTTCTTAGACTTGACTTCTGTACCGCCACCCCCCACTGCAGGGAGGCAGAGCCATGTAGATGGTTCCGCTTCAGGCGCCTGATGGACCCTGAGTGGTTCCAGAGGGAGCTTGGGCCATTTCCCGAGACTCTGGCTCATAACTCACCTGGAGACTTGATGGCCACCTGGGATAGGCTGGCTGCCGAGGCTCTGGACCAAGCACAGATTGCGACCTCTGACCCGGCACAGATCCCATCCAGCTCCATGGTTTACAGAGGAGCTGCGGGAGATGAAGTGCAGAAAAGACGTCTGGAGAGTGTTTGGAGGGCTAGCCGTGCTGAGTCTGACCGAACACAGGTGAGGTCCTATATTAGGACCTACTTTGTGGCAATAGAGGCGGCAAAACATTTGCATTTCTCCGCCCTTATTGCGTCGGCAGAAAATCGGCCTGCTGCTCTGTTTAGAATGACCCGCTCCCTGCTTGAGCCCAGAGCATGGGAGGACCTCTTGCAGGGCAGGGCAGAGGAGTTTTTCCGATTTCTGCACGACAAAATCGCTCAGATTTGGGGCGGGCTGGATTCCAATTGGGTGGTCCCGGGGGAGGTGTCTGGGGCAGGTCTTGTGATTATTATCTGGGAAGAGTTTGACCCTGTGACCGCTGAGGGTGTGGACAGGTTGCTGGGGAGGCTGAATACCACCACATGTTTGTTGGACCCGTGTCCCTCCTGGTTGGTTTCGACCGCCAGGGAGGTGACACGAGGCTGGCTCCAGGGGATTATCAATGCTTCGTTGAGAGAGGGGTCGCTCCCTACTGCCCTGAAAATGGCAGTGGTGCGACCCCTCCTCAAGAAGCCTACCCTGGACCCGGCTGTTTTAAATAACTATCGTCCAGTCTCCAACCTTCCTTTTTTAGCAAAGGTTGTTGAGAGTGTGGTGGCACGTCAGCTCCCTCAGTACCTGGAGGAAGCGACTTACCTCGATCCGTTCCAATCGGGCTTCAGGTCCGGGCATAGTACCGAAACAGCGTTGGTTGTGTTGGTTGATGATCTCTGGAGGGCCCGTGACAGGGGGTATTCCTCTGTCCTGGTCCTGTTAGATCTCTCAGCGGCTTTTGATACTGTCGACCATAGTATCTTATTGCGGCGGTTGGAGGGTTTGGGGATTGGGGGAACTGTCCTGTGATGGTTCTCCTCCTTCCTCTCCAACCGCTCGCAATTTGTGTTGATGGGGGGGGGAGAGGTCCACCTCTAGGCCCCTCATTTGTGGGGTGCCTCAGGGATCAGTCCGCTCCCCTCTTCTGTTCGACATTTATGTGAAGCCGCTGGGGGAAATCATCCATGGTTTTGGGGTGTGGTGTCATCTGTATGCGGATGATACCCAGCTCTACATCTCCACCCCAAGCCACCCCAATGATGCTGTGGAGGCTATGTCCCGGTGCCTGGAGGCCGTGCGGATTTGGATGGGCGGGAACAGGCTCCGGCTCAACCCTTCCAAGACTGAGTGGCTGTGGTTTCCGGCGCCCTGATATAGTCAGCTGACTCCGTCACTGGCTATTGGGGGAGAGATCTTACCCCCCACAGAGAGGGCTCGCAATTTAGGTGTCCTCCTAGATGCATGGCTGTCTTTAGAAGACCATATTACGGCCGTCTCCAGGGGGGCTTTTTATCAGGTTCGCCTGATTAATCAGTTGCGGCCCTTTCTGGATCGGGACGCCTTACGTACGGTCACTCACACCCTTGTCACCTCTCGCCTGGACTACTGTAACGCTCTCTACATGGGGCTCCCTGTGGGGAGCACCCGGAGACTCCAACTGGTACAGAATGCGGCCACGCGGGTGGTTATGGGGGCGTCGCATAGCTCCCATGTGACGCCTCTCCTGCGCGAGCTGCATTGGTTGCTGGTGGTTTACCGGGTTCGCTTTAAGGTTCTGGTTTTGACCTTTAAAGCGATCCATGGCATTGGACCAGGTTATTTGCAGGACCGCGTTCTGCCGGTAATCTCCCACAGACCTGTGCATTCCCACAGGGAGGGCCTTCTCCGGGTGCCGTCGGCTTCTATGTGTCGTCTGGCGGCCCCTAGGAGTAGGGCCTTCTCTGTGGGGGCCCCCGCCCTCTGGAATGGTCTGCCTCCAGAAATACGCACTAATACGGATCTGAGAGCTTTCAGACATGCATTAAAAACCTGGCTCTTTGAGCAGGCCGGCCTAGGCTGACATAGGATTTTTAATTTAGTATTTGCGTTTTAATCGGGTTTTTAAAATTTGGGTTTTAATTAACTTATTGGGGGAGGGTATAATTTTAGACAGCCTAAATTATTTAATTTATTTTTAACTTTTGTATATTGTAATGGGGTTTGTGGTTGGCTGTGCACCGCCCTGAGTCCTTCGGGAGAAGGGCGGTATATAAATAACAAAATAAATAAATAAATTAAAAAAAAAAATGACCTGGGATGACTGTATGGTTGTGATGAACTGCTCCCCACAGAAGAGGCAAACTGAGATCCCCAAAAGAAGTCAGAGAGATCTGTCATTAATCTAGAAAAGAGGTCCTGTAACTCTTTGGGATAAGGATGTGTGGTAGGAAGGGTAGATATTGCCCCTGCTTAGGAAAAAAATATTTCAAATTTTCAGAATTGCTTTTTTTTAATGAGCATCTCCCCCTTGCTAGTATTAAGTTGACAATGGAACATTTTTCTTTCTTTAGATTTCTCTCCCAACTTAAATGATCAGGAGAACAGTTGTAATTGTAATACTAAAATACCTCCCCATCACCTACAAATGTAGGTGATGTAAAAAAATGTTAATTTGCTAATCTCAGAATTTTCAGGACCCACAATTTTCAGGTATTTTCAAAATAATTGGATGCAAATAAGCTGAGCTAGTATCAATTTGTAAGAGGCATAATGAAGGAAGGTAGAATAAAAATCTAATAAAATAAAAATGATAGGAAAGAATTATTAGTAGCAATAAACTAGAGTTCAATGCATACATTAGGCATATTTTAGTTTTAGTTTTTTTTCCTTTTTTTGAAAATCAATTATTGAGAAGTATGTTTCTGTAGTAATTGAATAATGACTTTGAGAACTTTTAAATGGCACAATCATATACAATCCCAGTGGCCTATGCCATCAATATAAGCAAATATAGAATCGCACTCAATAAAATAGCTCTGGTATGTCAATTCCTTTAGGTTATGTGAAGTTGTTTACTACCTTGCTTGGTGTAATACACTACATTCTGCTGTAGTATTGTCTTCACAGGTATAAATGGATGCTCAAGTGAGAGGCAGTGGAGCATAAGACCTTACAAGCCTTAAAAGCTAATGAAAGCTCTTTCAGTTTCCTGTCTTATTTTGACTCCATGAAATAGTCAGTTGGAACATTTTTTAAAAGCAGGAATGGAAAAATGTTCTTTTCATGTTGTGAACTGATCTGTCAGCTAAGTCTTCAATTAAGCATTATGCACCTTCTCTCAGCGGGAGAAAGTGGTGTTGGGTGGCTGATAAATTTAAATAAATAAATTTAAAAACACATATATTTGAGTTGAACAACTTTGTCACAATTGATGAAGCGGTGTTCAGAAAAATTGTAGACCAGGTTTATATAAATAGCTTGAACAATCCTTCAGGTCATACAAACATATCTGCACCCATGATGGGACTTAAAAACTCCTCATACTTTATATATAGTTACTCAGTATCAGCTAGTTACCACAGGTTTGTGAGAGGATGAACCTATGGATGACAAATGCTCAGATTCTTACTTTCATCTTTATCTATGCAAAAAGAGGATCAGGCCATTTTGGAAGACAAGCTATTAGGGACACCAACAATGTAATACCATTAGAAACAGTGGGTGAAAAAACCTGCAAAGAAAGTTTATGTCCTGAGATTTCTGGAGGGTGGATATAGGTGGTTGCTATCAAGGAAAGAGACTGGTTTATGCCCAAAATTGGAAAAAAATAGAGATATTCCCTCTAAAAGAGAGATAATAAAGAAAATACTGGTCTGTGCAGAGATTGTCAGGCTGATGTTAGAACTTAAAAATAAAGGAAAGACAGAATATTATGAAGTTTGGAATAAAATGTACCAATGGTTGGATCTGAGGAAAAGGAGTCGGAACAAAAAATATTGAAGAATTGCAGAATTGATATTGGATAATATTTATGTAAATACAATGGAGTATAGTGGATAAAACGGTTGTATAGAAATAGCAAATCACGAGGTTTTATGTTGTAAATACAAATGAATATACAGGAGATGTTAATAGTATAAATTTAGCAATATATGATAAGTAGAAGGCTATTTGTTCTATGTTATGTATGTATGGCAAAGACAATGCCAGAAAAGTCACACTGTGTCCAATACTTTAATATTTATTTAATAAAATTTGTAAAAAAAGAAAAAACCCCGAAAGAGATAAGGAGAAGCACTAGATACTGGCAAGGGGCAGTGAGAGATGCAAAGCACTGGCAGGGACCAGACAGGAATCTCAATGCCTATAGTCATGGCCTAGACAGATGCTTATTCCTCCAAGTGGCCTGTCACCTTTGAAGTCCAGAGCAACATCAGCAGAATTGGCTGGCACGGATAAGGATATTACAGAAGTAACTCTTCCAAGGCAACACAATCTCAAGGACACAATAGGGTTTGGTAAAGTTATGGTAAGTTAAGACAGCATTGTTAAATAAGATGTCTAGACTCCAATCCCCCAGAATTCCCCAGTCATCACTTCTGTAGACTATAAACAATAGCATTTGGCAGATCAAATCCCACCAGGCTCAAGGTTGACTCAGCCTTTCATCCTTCCAAGGTGGATAAAATGAAGACTCAGATTGTTGGGGGCAATATGCTAGCTCTGTAAACCGTTCTGAGAGGACTGTAAAGCACTGTAAAGCGGTATATAAGTCCAAGAGCTATTGCTATTAAGGAAAATAATGCACTCTGTTCTATTCTTGGGTCTAGCTTTTCTGAACTTGATCGGCAAGACACCAATGGAATAAAAGACAGGCACAATGTGTTGCTATAAGGCAGTATTTTATTTATTTATTTATGTGCTGCTATAAGGCAGTATTTTATTTATTTTATTTTCACTGATATCTCAATCCTGGTGCCAAACTTCCTCACAGGTATTAACACAAACACTTTTAGGTGGTATAGGTTTTTCACTTAACAAGATTTTGAGGTCTCTGTGATCTTGTTGTTTCCTTGGTTCATTGAAAGTTAGGTACAGGCACAGGATAAATACGCAAAAGAATATTGCTAAAATAGATTTGTATCCTCTCCTTCTTGCATTAAGTATCCTAAACCCCTGTATGAAAACAAACTCCCATAGTGTTCAGGTAGCATTAGATTCCCTCTTGTCTGATTTGAATTGGATTCATATGTACACAAGCGACCTACTGTTAATAAAGTTAAGCCTGTCTAACCCAGCAATAATGACTGTGTTTTCTTTTCAATAGTCTCCCTACAGTTTATAATATTGATTTTTCAGACTTCATATACCAGATTAAAGGTTTTAATTTAGATAGAAATGAAGAGAATGATCTGGCAAAATTTAAGTGTAAAGGTCCCCTGATTTCCACAAAAGAACCAAATATATTTCAGGATCTGCCTGAACTGAACATGTTCATATTTTCCTTGAAGAAGAATTAACCAGGAACCTGAACTATAAATTGCTCTGCATTTTGGCATAGGAAGCCAAACTTCCCAATCAAGAAATTGTAGAAATGTATTTATGCTCAAAAGAATATGCCTTTGAATGAACAATTGAAGAAATGAAATGTTTCAGGGCCAGATAATGCACAAAGTATAGATGCTCTCACTTTAACTTTTTTTTTTTGAAAGTCAGCATGTTATAAACAGGAAGAAACATAGAAAGTTTCCATTTTGGTTTAATCAGATTTAAACTGATTTCAGGCAGAAAGTATGGATGGGTCAGTTTATGTCTGCTCCAGGGCAGTTTTTCATATGCTTAGCTATATTTCTGCATTAAACTATAATGTTATTTTTAAAAACAATCCATAAATATATTTCTGTCACAACATGTGCATTTCTAAATATATTTTACTTTTAACCCTTTAACTAAGGGGTCCCAACACACTAACATATGAGAATGGTTTCAACATATTTTGGCCTGTGGAGAGCTGAGAATTTCCATTTTTCAGAAAATGGAGGACATGAAAACTCTAACAAAAAAATAGGAACTGGGCTCTCTAAACATTATATCTTTTTATCACACAGCGTCCAGAATTCTTTGAAGAAAACCATGGCTATCATATTAGTATATATATATATCTTGTGTAATCAACTTGTACTAATCCAAAATTATACAGTAGATAATGAACTAAAGCTTCCATATTGCAAAGATCCTACAATCAATATTAAAGTCCTACAAGAAATATTAAAGAGCTCTTTATTCAGTATGAAGACACTCCTTTCCCAATTCAGGCAGGCTTAATGTTAAGATAACTTGGGGGGGGGGGGGGAAACCCCCAAAGCAAAAAATAAATAAACAAGCAAAGGTGTATCAGTGAAGATAGCATTGACGGCTGTCTTAAATGTATTTACATTCAATTCTGCTATCCTCCCAACTATGTGTCATCTTCCAATTCTCCTCCACCTACGGAACTTCTTCACATGTTTTTTGTCCTCCCTTGTAAGTCCATGTAGCCTTCCACCTCTTACAGGGATATTAACCAAGCAAACCAGGAATATCAAAAGTGTGTGCATTTGTTCACTAGGGAAGCAGGAGATTCATCTGAGGGACAGTCAGTCTGGTATCACTACCTTCCTGATTAGGCCGAAGCATTAAGGAGGGACCATGCATCTTGATCAGTTAATTAGAAACCTGAGCCGGTAGGAGCTCACCCTGGTGAGTCTGCTTTCGAACATGCAAAGAAATTGTGGTCCCAGCTGCTGTACACTGGCCCCAATCACTCAAACTAGCCAGCAAGCGAAGCCCTCCTCCTTTCAAACTGCTTATCTTTGATCTCATCAATATCAAACTAGGGATGGCCTCAGTAGGATGGTAAGCAGGCAGCAGGCACCACGGTAGTTAGTGGTGGCATGTGGCTTAGGGCAGGTACCTTAGCTCTGTGTTGTAACACCAGCTTCCAATCTGCAGTGCAACATCAAGGCAGATCTGGGGTTCCGGCCGACTAGCACGTTAATTAGGAGGCTGAAATTATAATATTATGTTAAAGAACAAAGAGTCTCCAAAGGGGGAAGAATATGTGCCGCATATCTGACAAAGATAAATTGGATTATTCAAACTATTCCTGATGAAATGTTACATTTTGCAACTAATTATCAATCTGTTTTATCTCCAGACCAGCTGGGCATTTTTTTCCCCATGCAGGCAGGACCTGCCTTGTCAATGATCTTAAGATGTCACTGTAGCGTTTTACATCTTTTATTTTAAGATTTCAATAACTAGAAAGTAGCTCATATAATTCACTGCTGAGAAGAAAGGCTAGTTTTAAGTTGAATTCTTTCCAAGTGATCTTTCTTTTCTACCTTTTTTTTCTTGTTCTATTTTTTTCCATGTGCTTTTCTTTTAGTTTAATTTGTGTTAGTTTTTATAGCATTAAAAAAAAACTTAGTAAAGAAACAAAACAATGTGATCTTCTAATGAAGTTCTATGAACTGGGAGTAATGGAGCTTTATGGAAATAAATCTTTAGAAAAAGTTTTGTCATGTAATGTTTAAAGAACTCCCTATGTTTAATACATTGAGAACCTTTTAGTGTATTCTGTCTCATGTTGAAATGAAGTCAGAATGGATAGGTTGGGGGCAGATTTTGGAACAGTCTTTGTGGTTTGCTTTCAAATTATTGAACAGATAAAGAAAATCTAGCATTTGGTTCTGAAAAGTTCAATGATGTGAAACATCAGTACAGAATAATAATGCTTAAACAATGATTAATTGCACCTCATAATATAGACAAGAATATGCAATCTGTGGATATTTTCACATATATTAATTTTATGACTTATAAATAAAAAGTACAGTAACTAGTCATCAGCACTATCTTTACCTTTGAAAAAAAAATGTTAGAATAAAGAAAATTTACTAAATCACCTACCTGACCTTCTTCCTTCTTCCAGAGTTGCTTAGGTACTTGAAAAAAGGGAGATTTCGAGTGCTCTGAAACTTTGAAATACCTAGATCAAAAAACCTGGATCAGAAGGGCTGTTAAAAAACAACGAGTCTAAATATAGTGATACATTTTTAAGCTTTACCCCAAACAATACGATGGCCTTTAAAAGGTCTTACGTTGTACCACGTTCAACTTTTTTATTGTAAGAATTGTCCGTCTTTGTGTTTGTTTAATTGTTTAATAAAGAAAACTTAAAAAAAAGGTCTTATGTGAACAGAAGATACTTTTGTTTTTAGAAAGAAGTTCTTACTTTTTCTGGATTCTACATGTTATGCTTCCAGTTTTTAGAGATGTATTTTAGAATGAATTTATCTTTCATTGTTTGCCATTGTGGAGGCCAAAATTTTAATAGACAAATATTATAATTGAAAGCCAGTGTATTGAAATAAATTGCTATAGAAAAATGTGATACATAAATAAATCCTGTCATCTATAAATTAAACTTTTTAATGTATAAAAATGGGTACAATGGTTTACTTTCAGTTTTCAAGAGCCTGAAATCTAAGTAGGAATCCATATATTTATAAAACCCTGATAGTGCAATGTATTTAAAAGCCATATATGCTTAAATATATCCCTAAATGTTTGAACATTATTGATTATAGAAATTATTTCATACTTTCATGACTTGACAATGGAACCTAAATGTTTTTCCTGGAGATTCCAAGATTGATTTCTGTACTGTTAGGTTTGCTTTGATAGTCTCTTTTTACTTTGAGGTTAAGGACAATATAGATGTATAAAAGGCAATATTCTTTATAATCAGATTAAATTTAAAAACAAAATCCTGAATAAAGAAGTAGTTAATTTACCCTTCTTTCTTAAACCTTGGTATGGAGGATCAAGCTTTTGCTTTCCTTGAGAAAAACTCCATTCTTTGCTAGACGTTTTAAACATGCAAAAATTCTGATGGCTTGTTAATAGCACATCACTTTTAATTCTTGCTGCTCATAATTAATTCACAAAGGTAGAACAGCTGGAAATGACAGTTTTATTATATTTTGCATTTGCTGGTTTAAGGATAATTAAACTGACCCAAATATCCATGAGATGTTCCCATTGTATAGCTGCAGTAATACCAAGGTATGGTACATCAAAGGAAAAATGCAATAATTTAAAATTATACCCAATTAAAACAGTTCATAGCTAATAGATCTCCCACTGTTTGGGAAGCATTATGTGCATAATGCAATCATTCCATAGCTACTAATATAAGAAAAAAGCCTATAATTTTTATTCGTTATGGCTTTATCTAGATATTGGCATGTGCATTAAGGAATTATCAAAAATGGACATCCCCAGTTAAAGAATGTCTAAGCAGGTAAACAAGCATATGTGTGGGTTATGGTGAGAAGTCTAAACAGAGGCCTCAATGGTACACTGGGAGCTCCCCATGGTTTTTATGTCTCTGTCTCTCTATCTGTTTATCTTTCTTCACACCCTTGTGGCCATCATCTTGGGCTTTTTAGTACACCCTCTGGCTCTCCTGCAAATCTCCTTCAATCAAGTTTCACTTGACATGCTGACATGTCCATGTCTATGATGTTTTCTTGGCAACAATAGAGGAGTTGCTAGGGGCCTCTGTAGGGTGAGTCAATAAAAGTCAAGATGGTAGCCACCACAACCCAATTGAAACCATGCAATACATGTAAATAGGGATAGGGCTTTGATCATGTGGCCATACCTGTCAACTTAACTTTTTTTACCCTCCTGTGAACACTCTTGGGAACCTCTTGTTGAAATGGATTGGGTTAAATAACCTCTAATGTTTCTATGGATGTAGGGTGGGAAATGTAAATATCACTTCACATTGCATACATACATATGCATAAACATACACATGTGAATTTTGAGTGTGCTGGTCAATCAATCAACATTTTAAAAGCACTTTTGGGCTATTAATAGGACTGCTCAAAAAGCTCAAAATAGCCTCTGTTTCTTATTCTTTCCATCCTTCCATTTTCTCTGGGGAAGGAGAAATGTTAGTAAGCAGTGGGAGATGCCCGCGCACAAGAGAAGCTTTTTGTGTCCTCATGCTATTTCTTTGCCTGTCTGGAATAACCTGATGGGCATCTAAACAATTTTGTCATACTGAAAAAAAACCAATCAGAATCAGATCAAGTGTTAGAGATCAATCTGGAGTCTATCCTTGTTCACATAAATCAAAACAAGGATACTATTCATTGGATATAACATGTTTCAATTAGAGATAATGAAGATTCAGTCCCAAATTTTACTGCCAAAAACAGAGAGAAACTTCATTCCACTTGTTATTGCTCCTAATCAGACTTTGCCAAACAACAGGAAGAGTAAGTACAAATTAGGGTTTTGCTCATTTAAGCGAACTTGAAAAGTTCTAGAAATCAATCTGCTTTCTATGTTGATCCATTTTGACATGATTACCAACTGCATCATGACACCTTTAGAATCCAGTGTATATTGATTGTTATGGGTTGGTCAAGTCATCATCTTATGATATGTCCCTTATCCTTCTCTGTAGCAGTACCTGCCTTTTGGAAATGAAACAATCTTCTCTCCAAGATTGTTTCTTTTGTGTTCTGTTTTTGTGTTGTTGTTTTGTTGTTTTGTTTTTAACCTTTTTTAATTATTTGTAAACCACCCAGAGTGTAAACCACCTAAGCTGGATGGCATATTAATTTAATAAATAATAACCATAATAAAAATAATCCAATTTTTTGGCACACTGTTCTTAATAGTATACTAAATTAACAACAGACTGTCATTTCTAATGTATTTTTCTTATGGCTACCATGTTGCATGGACAATTGTTTTCTAAAAAAATATGAAAGTAGCACAAGTGGAAGGTGTGAGAAGAAAGAAAGAAAGTTAATAAAGAGAAGGTACCCACAAAAACTTTTTTAGCATGAACAAAATACTCCCTATACTCAAATACTCAAAACAGTAGAAATGGTGATAGACTTTAGAAGAAACCCTCCCGTACTACCACCTCTTACAATATTAGAATTATTGAGTCTGTCATCTGCACCTCTATAATTGTCTGGTTTGGTTCTGCAACCCAACAAGACAGACACAGACTTCAGAGGATAATTAGGACTGCAGAAAAAACAATTACTACCAACCTGCCTTCAATCGAGGACCTGTATACTGCATGAGTCAAAAAGAGGGCTGTGAAAATATTTACAGACCCCTCACATCCTGGACATAAACTGTTTCAACTCCTTCCCTCAAAACGACGCTGAAGAGCACTCCACACCAGAACAACTAGACACAAGAACAGTTTTTCCTCAAATGCCATCACTCTGCTAAACAAGTAATTTCCTTAACACTGTCCAACTAGTTACAAAGTCTGCACTACTATTACTATTAATCTTCTCATCACTCCTTATCATCCATCCCCTCCCACTTGTGACTGTATGACTGTAACTTTGTTGCTTGTATCCTTACAATTTATATTGACTACTTCCTAGTATATTTGCTTGCTTATTGTACCCTATGACTATTATTAAGTGTTGTACCTTATGATTCTTGACTTTTGACGAATGTATCTTTTCTTTTATGTATACTGAGAGCATTTGCACCAAGACAAATTCCTTGTGTGTCTAATTACACTTGGCCAACAGAAGAATTATAATTTTAATTCTAATTCCTATTGCATATTCAGAGGTATAATTACAGCATAGCATCCTTTGAATCTATATTTTGATAATCCCTATGCTGAAAACATAAGCGAGATTATCCTTGATTACTTTTAAGTAGGTTCTTAGGTTTTTGCATGTTTGGTTTCTGAAATATAGAAATGCATTTGTATGCATGATAGAGAAAGAGAAAATGAACACAGCTTGTCTACAGTTCTCAATTTGGGAACTATTTCTTAAAATTCAGTCACACCATGTTTTTGCCACTTTGAAGACCACACAATCGTTCTGTTAGTATATCACAATGTCAAGATTGTGTCCATGAGTGGAATGGGATTTTCAGACTAAAATGGACCACTTACCGTACACTCTATTGCATAAATTAACTTACCAAACTACTTCCACCCTATTTATGATGGTTACTAAGGCAGCAGTTTTTCTTTTAAAAGAGCACTTACAATGCTATGCTTTACCATAGATTGCTGTTTTCCACAGGGTGCCCTAGATTTTGACACAAATAAATCTTTCTACTCAAACAGGAGAATCAAAACGCAGTTATTCTAAGAATGCAGTATTTGGTGGGAAAAGGGGAGCCTAAACTTGGAAAGCACCCTGCCGTGTAGAAAAACAGAACTTTATTATTTCACCAGTTTTCTCTTACTACAAAAACTCTTTTTTAGCCCAGGTTTTCCTTCTCTTGTGTCCAGATTTTCTTAGTTTAGATCATTTTATCCTGAGAAGTCAGCCAGTTTAGACTACAAAGAAGCCATTAATTAGAGAGTTTCTTAGTGAATTTCAGTATATGAACTAAATAGTATTAACTGACATTCAAGAAATAGTGTCATTGTATCATTGAAATATCTATGTTCATATATACTAATATGTGTACTACTCTAAATAGATCTAAGATTTGTTACAATATAGTTAATAATATCTCCATAAAATAAACAAAAATATGAAAGAAAAACAATCTTTAAGACATCATTCCCTTTTGGAATTTGTAATATTTGCCATTATTATATCATATGCAACTTTAAATAAATATAATTTTGTTATAGATTTAAGTAAGAGTTAGAGCAATTGCTTCTTTATTGTTATTTTTTGTCAAGTTTTCTTCATTCTATGTATCTTCCTGGATTTAGTTGAAATAATAACAAAGATAATATAATGTGGATCAAAATGTGTGCTAAAATATTTATTTGTAGTTATGTATTCCTTTATATCATCTATCTATCTATCTATCTATCTATCTATCTATCTATCTATCTATCTATCTATCTATCTATCTATCTATCTATCTATCTATCATCTATCTATCCCTATCATCTGTAAGAGATAATATAATAATAACCTTTATTGTCATTTATTACTGTGGGCACAGTGGCACACATTAAAAATGAAATTCTGTTGCCTGCTCTCAAGATAAAGTATATATATAACCATACCCATACATAACACACATATACACAATATGTATGTATGTATGTATGTATGTATGTATGTATGTATGTATGTATGTATTAGTGTCCATTTTGAATACATAGCAGACATATCTTCTCTTGCGCACTCACTCACTCTTTTCTTTGGATTATTAACAAATTCCTTTTTTCCCCAGTGAGAGAATTTGGACTGAACATTACCGGTCAATCAAGTGTTTTATTCTCAGGAGGAAGTGGAAAAAAATTACTTGAAAATGGCTGGAAAAATTGTGGTTCCAGAAGGAGTTTTGTAACCGTGGACTCAAGGTCAGCAAAGTGCTAAATGTTGTTCCTGACTCTTTTCAGTCCCTTGGTGAACCAATTCATGCTGCTCTTTGATTAGACCAAACTGAGTTGACTACTCAGAGGGCAATGATGCATCTCTTAAATTCATTTATTAAAGGCATCCATTCTTCTTGTTTGTCCTATGCTTGATTTTTTATTTTATTTTGCTAAATTCCTAAAGCATGTGTGTGTGTGTAATTGTGTACAGAAAAAAAACCCTTTGAAAAGCATGAGAGAAAGTACAAAATTCAGATAAAACTTGTGGATCACTATTTGTTACATAATCTGGATGTTTGAATTGTGCCAATAAATCAAGGTTTAGGATGAGCAACAGCAACTGAGTGCTGGGACTTTTACAATGTGGGACTAAATTTTAACTAGATATTAAAAATGAGGATAGAGATGCTTTAAGCATACTTTATTGTCCTTAATTTCTTTAAAAAAACAAAACCCTGTGAGTTAACATGGACATCTGTTGACTGTTCATGATAGTACTATGAAAAATTTGGTGTTTCATTAAGATTTTTAAAAATCTTTTCAAGGAAACCCACTCCATTGGAATTCCCAGTTGGTTTTCCAAACCCAACTACTAATCTACTTTAATCTCCTTAGCATCGGGGATCAAGTAAGGTAAGTTAGATGCTGCCACCTGCTGAGGCCAATCCATTTCTATCCCTAATTATATCTGCAGCATATCCCTGCAGATATAGCAGTGCTGTAGAGGCTAACAAATTACAAAGCAATTGCAACTTCCAGACGTTGAGTACAACTAATTAAATGATGAAGTATTCAGACAATTGACAATTGTATGAAAAGCTTCTTAAAAGTAAATAGCAGCAATGAGAGAGTGACCTGAAGAATGGGGAATGATAAAGACCTTCCACTTTTCTCTCTCCTGAGGTTCATAGCTTGGTTGTCCTTCACCCCAACCATCACCCACCAGTATGGGCTGTTTGCATTGCACTAGTGAAAACCTTTCTTCCATTATAAATAGAAGGAGCAGTGCTCCAGATCTACTGGACTACTAAACTACTTATCTGTCCATTATGCCAGAGGTGGTATTCAGCAGGTTCTGTCCAGTTCTGGAGAACTGGTAGCAGAAATTTTGAGTAGTTTCGAGAACCGGCAAATACCACCTCTGACTGGAGATTTTACAGTATCCTCCCCCTGACACACCCACCAAATCACGCTCACAGAACCGGTAGTAAATTTTTTTGAATCCCACCACTGCATTATGCTATTCCTTTTCAAGCAAGCAAGGTCATGTAGAGCACAGGAAAGAAAAAGTAAAAAGCCAGCAAAGTGAAAGGTATAAGATAAGAGAAGATAGGATCTATTATAGACTTTCTTTGGAGAATGTTCCTTAAAAATAAGATTTATCCCCTTTAATGTGCTTAATTTTTTTTTCAAAATCTTTAACTGTACAGTTTCTTATATTTGTACATTTCTACTGAATACTAAAAATACTCACTTTAAAGTATTGGTTTTGGTCTTTAAAGCGCTCCATGGCATCGGACCAGGATACTTACAAGACCGCATTCTGCCAGTAGTCTCCCACCGACCGGTGCGCTCCCACAGAGAGGGTCTCCTCCGGGTCCCGGTGCCTTCTATGTGCCGCTTGGTGACCCCGAGGAATAGGACCTTCTCTGTGGAGGCACCCGCCCTTTGGAACAGGCTGCCCCCGGGCTACGAACAACCACTGACCTGAGGGCGTTCAGACGTGACCTGAAGATCTGGCTCTTTGAGCAGGCCGGCCTGAGCTGACTCAAATGGGATTTTAAATAAGGGGTTTTAGATTAGTTGGTTGGGGTACGAAAGTTTTAATTTATTTTAATCAGGGGTTTTAGATTTTTATTTGGGTAGCCTATAATTTAATTCTTTTTAAATCGTATTTATATCTGTGTTTTGTATGTATTTTAGTTGGCTGTTCACCGCCCTGAGTCCTTCGGGAGAAGGGCGGTATATAAAATTATGAAATAAATAAATAAATTTTTTAAAAAAAGTGAGCTTATCGAGGTAATCCTCAACTTACAATCACAACTGAGCCCAAATTTTACTGTTGCTGAGTGAGACGTTTGTTAAGTGATTTTTGTCCTATTTTCTTGCCACAGTTTTTCAGCAAATCATTGCAGTTGTTAAATTAGTAACATGGTCGTTAAATGAACCTGGTTTCCCAATTGACTTTGCTTGTCAGAAGGCTGCAAAAGCTGATCACATGACCCCAGGACACTGCAACCATATAAATATCAACCACTTGCCAAGCATCTGAATTTTGTTCACATGACCATAGGGATCCTGCAATGATCATAAGTGTGAAGAACGGTGGTAAGTAACTGCTGTAACTTTGAATGGTCACTAAATGATCTGTTGTAAGTTGAGGACTGCCTGAATATCCTTTGGCAAATATCTCTCTCTTGGCCTTCAGGAGGAGTCTTAAAACCTGACCTTGCTGATTGGCCTGCAATCCCAGTGGAGGCTTCCATACTGGAGGTAGTTAATGGATTAAGAGAATGTTCCATCTCCATCCTGCTTTATCTTGCTCCTTTCTTAGATATGTTGGTTAATTTTAATAGTATAATACGTATTTATTGTTTTAATGTTCTGATATTCCTGTTTTAGCTTGCTATAAACCATCTAGAGTCATGAGATGGGTGAGATGGGCAGCATATAAATTTAATAAAAAATAAATAATAAATAACATAAAGCCATAGTTTCCAGGTTTTGCTTATAGTCATTTTCCCCCAGTTTCATTCACTTTTGCTACCACTGTTTTTATTAGAGAACCAATAGGAACAGTCTAGTTGTCAGGCATAGATATTATCCTATATGGTAACATTGGGATTTTTAGTTTAGCAACATTTGGAATGCCATAATTTTTGCACCTAGTCCAGGATATTAAATGTGAAACCTATGGACTTAATGCTAATCTATTAGCAGGTTACCAAAATAAGTCAAATGTATTAAATAGCCCCTTGTCAGTCACTTTGCCTTCTCTATTTTTTATATTAATACTATGGCCATTTTTGAAAATGATTATTTTTATATAGCCCAAAAAAGCCAGTGGGTATAGAGATTAAGGCACCAGTCTAGAAAGCAGGAAAGCATGAGTTCAAATTCTACGTTAAGCATGAGAGCAACTAGGTGAACTTGAGTTAGTCATTCTCTCTCAGCCCAACCCATTTCATGGATTTGTTGTGGGGAAAATAAGAGAAAGAAGTTGGATATGACCATGAATGAACGAACGAATGAATGAACGAATGAATATTGGGATCCCTAAAATAGGTCATTGTGGAATTATGTCCCTCAATTATTGGCTGATTGCAGCATGTTGAATAGAAAAGTAAACCGAGACAAGGACAAGACTGAATATTTATAAATAGGCAAGGCCAGCTGATTACTGGCTAGAATTTACTTATTTATCAAATGTAATAATTTAACTAAAACCATGAGAGAATGCTTTCACGGTTTTATATACAATACAGCTTTTTTTACGGGCTCCCCAAACCTGCTGTTGAAATTACATTTTAAGGGATTTCTGGAAAAACAATAAGGTCAGAGTCAATCTTGCCTGGGGGGCGGACATGTTTTATAGGGTGGTGACATCCTAAGAAAGGCTTGCTTCCTGGTTTGTATCAGTTGGAACTCCTTTGCAAACCATACCCATAACACTTCCCTCGTGCCAGATTTGATGGGACAAGAAGATGGAATTGGGGAGAAGCAGCCCCTCAGATCAAAGAATTCTCAAAAGGAATTTAGAGGCCCAAGCGGAAGGGAGGTACCATTTTGATTCCATTTCCTCTCTGACAACCTCTTCCCTCTTTTTCTTATCGATATAGTACATTTAAAGTTGTGAAGGAGGTGTTTAAATGAAATAATTTGAAACTTATAATAAAGAACGTCCTACTGTTCTATGAAGCATCAATGATGTAATTAATGGATCTGATATTTATAGTATCAACTGCATGTTAAAGTCCTGAATAAAAGGCACTACACAAAAGTTTGATTCTATCCAAAAACCCCAGGATAGCATGTCCAATAGATTAAGGCCAGAAACTTCAAATTCATGGGAGATCTGTGTCATGCTTTGTGTTTCAACTTGAAGCCTGAAAGACCTGATATTTTGAGTTAATGAGTCCCTGTAGTTACCAGTGAACAATATGTATAAATCTGATGACAGACATTACTTAACTTGATTAATTAGAAATGACATTTTTTTCAGTTATAAAATAAGAACAAAATCTTTTATTCTTTTCAATCTTCAACATATATTTTTAAATTCTGGATTTGGCATGATTTAGCCATTTTTCTTCCAGCATCAACTGTCTGCCAAATTATGTAGTAATTTAGTGCAGAGGTGAATTTTTTAATACATGGGAGGAAAATCATTCATGACAATACTTTTCAATTACCTCTGCTCTAGTTACATGCTATCCATGTGATTTAGTCCCACTACTCATTAGTTAGAGAAGTTCAATAATTGTTTAAAGACACAAATAAGTTAATAACATGAAAATACAATGTGCAATCTTGTTTGCCAATTCTAGCTGATGAAAGGTTAGACCTTTTCTAGCAAATTCAATCCTATTTCTTTTTTTGGTTTTGCTTTAATATTCCCCACAGTACAGAACAATTAACTTTGTGTACGTGCATACATGTATATATGTATGGGTTTAAAAAGCTCTAAATTGGAAATATAACTTTTCATGCTGAGTTTTTAAGTTTCAGGAAGGTTGCTGAAAGATATCTAATGTATAAGGCATCTTTTTCAAAATGGCCCCGTTGCACGTGTGAACACATTGATTTCTTTAGCTCTTCTCTTCCCTAGCACCCCACCTCTCTTTCTTTTTTTAGAGAGATCTCTGTGTGGTATACATTCCTATGTTTATTCAGATAACATATATCCAGACTGTACATATGGCACAGACATTTCAAATAAGAGCCATCTTCAGCCTGGCACCCTCTTAATACATTGGGATCAGTGGTGGGATTCAATTTTTTTTACTACCGGTTCTGCGGGCATGGCTTGGTGGGCATGGCAGGAAAAAGATATTGTAAAATCTCCAGTGAGAAGTGGTATTTGCTGGTTCTCCGAACTACTCAAAATTTCCGCTACTGGTTCTCCAGAACTGGTCAGAAGCTGCTGAATACCACCTCTGATTGGGATTTGTGCTAATTAATAAATTATAGTCATAACACATTATGTGGGAATCAGATTGCAGGTAATTTTTGCAATTATTGTCACCTAAGGAAAAGACTGAAACTGATCACAAGAAAGTGTTATATAAAATATGGTATCAAAAGGGTATGTGGACTGCTTTGTTGGTGAATGTACATGGCTGCCGGTCATTTTCCTCTACATGTCAAATAGTGAGCTTGGAGCACACTAGAGGTTAAGGAGATGTTCAATGGTGCGTTTCAAAATAGTTTACCACCAGTCCGGTGGATGTGGCTATGTGAGCATGCTTTGCGCACGTGTGTGTGCCAAATGCACACTTTGTGCAGATGCAGTGGCTTTCTGACTCACCTCCTTCAATCCTTCACTCTCCCTGTCACTTCAGCAGCTGACTCGCGGCAATCTGTTGTGTTGCGCAAGGCAGCTACTCTTCAAAAGCAAGGAATAAAGGTCAGTATGGGAGCCCAGGTGGGCAGGTGGGCACAACAGCCGCTCCTCAGAGAGAACCATTTCAGTCTCCACTGATCTTCGGTGCTACTGGCATGCCAGAACTGGGCCAAACCGGTAGAATACTACCAGTTGAGCTAATTCCTGGAATGTTTATATAACATGTGACAGGGAAACTGATATTTGTAGACAGAAACATATTTGGGAATTAAGGCTACAGAGATGCATGCTGCTGTGACTTTGGCCAGCTGGTTCAAGGAAGCTGTTCAAGTCAAGGATCTTTAGCATAGTAGTGAAGCCTAGTCTTCAAATCACTCAAGCTGACAGATTTATTTTCAGCCATTCTCCTTCTTATCCCAATGCATTATAATTGTGTTTGCTCTATTATCTACCAAATAGGTCAAAGGAACACTGAGTCAGTTAGGACGACCTAGATGTGAACCAGATAATAGTTAAGGAAAGATTTATTGGATTCTAGTAGATATTCTCTGAGCATTTTTACAGACAAGTGCTGTATTAACCCACAGTTAGATAAAATCCAGTCAATTGCTGAAAAGCTTATTCTCTAATAACTCTCCATCATAAATTTCCTTAACAAATCTCAGCAAATATAGTGACGGTAAGTCCAAAGATAATGCACATAAATAAGACTAAGATTTTAGTTAGGAATATTTAAGCCAGGTCCTTTTATACTAAAATAGTGTAATAATGTATTTTGCTTGCTTGAAAGATTAATTAATCTGCTAATTTGTCAAGAGGGGCCAGAGAGTTTACTGCCTTTTTGACCAAAAAGCTTTGTATTATAATTTGTCCAGGTCAGTAAGTAAGATTATATGTGAAATTATTTAGAAAGGCCCTCTGGGTTAACAACTCCTTCCTTATACCTGAAACAAGCATTGCTTGACTGC
This sequence comes from Bungarus multicinctus, assembly GCA_023653725.1. NCBI lineage: Eukaryota > Metazoa > Chordata > Lepidosauria > Squamata > Elapidae > Bungarus > Bungarus multicinctus. The sequence continues at coordinate 67,295,364 of CM042844.1, forward strand.
TTATATCAATTTCTGCCCATCTTGAAACTTGCAAGGTTGAAGCTTTTCTCCATGTGATTGATGGTTCATATGGGACAAGGAACGAATATGAAGCCAGGAAGATCCATACTTCTTCCTTATTTCTCAGGCGAAAAGTTAACACAGCTGTTGCTAAAGGTTAAATTTGGAGGTCAGTTTGTTATGCTATTAGGAACATCCATGTAGGCTTAAACTGTATTAATGCCCAACCCCTTTTTCTATCCACAGAGTGAGTTAGTCAATGACTACATTGATCCATTGTTGTGTCTTCTTACAGAAGTTCCAGCAATGAAGCAATAGAAATCATTAGAGCTTGTGATAAAGAATTCCTCCTGGTCCAGGCAGACAAAGTGTTCACATTTCATTTACTGTTGCAGTAGCCAGGTATAGCTTCATGGTGAAGCTGGATTATTTAGGAAGATGATGCACAGGGCATCCAATTTTAAAACCAAATAAGGAACAAAATCAGAATAGGTCCGGGAATCTTCAGTCATCTAAAAATCATGTATGATTTGAGCAGGGTGAGCAACCGTCAAGTTACTTCTCTGAAATATTGCCGTACAATGAAAGCTTTCCCATTGTAGCCCCTACCCTAGCAAACATCCCCCCCAACTAAGATCGGATAGGTCCTTACTTTTCTATCCTTCTGTGTAAAATCTGGCTCCTCCCCCAGTTGTTGGGATAGGATGAGGCCAGGTGGGATGAAAATATAGGTTGCAACACGGAACTGTGGTTGTAGCACCAGGCTTTTCGATTGTCTTGTCTTGTTTTGTCATTTTATTTTATTTTATTATTTATTTTGTTTTATTTTATTTTTTTATTATTAATTTTATTATTTACCCCCACCATTTCACAATCTGAAATGACATTGGGCAGCTTACAATGGCATAAAAGCATAAATATAAAAGCATTAAAATTAACAACAATTAAATGATAAAAACTAAGACATGTATGGTATGGGAATAGAATTCTGTCTCTCATTCAATCAAACACTTCCAGCATAGTGGGTGCACATCAGGGCCCCAAACAGTGGTGGGATTCAAATTTTTTTACTACTGGTTCTGTGGGCGTGGCTTGGTAGGCATGGCAGGGGAAGAATACTGTAAAATCTCCATTCCCTCCCCACCCCACTAACCTGCTTTCCAGTGCTGTTCTGTGCAGGGCAACAAAAGAAAACCCAGCCGATCAGCTGGGACTCAGGAGTCAAAGAATAGATGGGGGTGGGGCCAGTCAGAGGTGGTATTTGCTGGTTCTCTGAACTACTAAAAATGTCTGCTACTGGTTCTCCAGAACTGATCAGAACCTGCTGAATACCACTTCTGGCCCCAAGCCAAGCAGCAGAGTCAGGTTTTAAAGCCCTTCCAGAATGCTAGCAGGATGAAAGCAGGTCTCACCTCAGGTAGCAAGATGTTCCAAAGTCTGGAACACCTTGCTGTTGGTTTTTATACTGTTTTATTGGTTGTAAGCCACCTGAGTGATTTTAAGATGGGCCACTATAGAAATGTTTTAAGTAAATAAATAAATAAAATAAAATACATGTTGCATACACATATCCTCTCTTTTGAAATTCTTGCCAGGATTGAGATGAATGGAGTCTCTCTGCTCTGATTTCATGGCACCTCACTGACATGCCTTCCACAAATTGAATATTTGATGTACTGTAGCAGCACAGCACTGGAACCAAATGCTCCAAGGACTCTAGTTGAGTGCCTGCAATCAGCCAGTTAAAATAGCATCATCTCCGCATTAGTAGTCCAAATTATTTATTAAAACTTTTAATGGAACAGAATAAATAGCTGCATAGAAGAAAAATAAGGAAAACCTAGTGGATGACAAATAAAGTATTGGCAAAATACAAGAAGTTTACAATGATAGAATTTAAAATTCATTATTTCATTCATTAGTTAAATGTATAGAACTAAGGCCTTTATGTCATCTTAAGATACCTAGAAAAATCTGAACATGATATTAATGTTGATGAAACCATTGTTTATTACTATTCCATTCCCAGAATGGAACGTACAGGAAAATTAGATTATGATTAAATAAGCAAATATGTTTTTCTGAACTCCTATCTAGCTGTAAACAAATGCTTCCTCAGAAAAGGGTTTGTCTGTTTTGCATGGTCTTGCAAAGAAAAAAAAGTATTTAAAAGCTCTGAATCTGGAGCTACAGATAGGATGGCCATCATGCTTACTGTTGTATTCAGATGGTGTGGACTTCAATTTTACGTGCAGAGAAAAATTTGGCCCTTTAATTCATCATCTTGGAATCATGGAACAATTGAAATATATTTCCTCTGAATATAGCTAGTTTGGGAGTGCAGCCTTACATTTTCAAGCGTTGGTATCATTCTTGTCTTCTGATACTCTTGACTTTCCATTAATTTCTTCAGTTGCATTGTATCCAGTAGATAAGGGGTGTCAAACTCGCGGCTCATGGGCCAGATGCATCACATGTTGGCCCCACCCCTGCCTGGTTTAGGGAAGGGGAAAAATTAGTCCCAATACGCCACATGATGTGGCTGTGACGCTGCAAGTTTGACACCCCTGCAGTAGATGCACTGGAGACTTACTTGTGATAATAGTTATCCAAATTCTGCATGTATCTGAAGATCTGTTGCCTGACCTTTCTAATTGATACTGTACTGATTACACAATTGTATTTTTTTTTAGAAATGGCAGTTAAATAGTTCTATGTCTCATTTTCATGTTATACATGAAATAGGATTTGGTCCCATCTTTCTAACATGGAGGTTGCAAAGGCATTGCCTTTCACAAGACATGAACTGTGTGCTCATGATATTTTTTTTTTATCTAAGAGTTTTCATACCTATATGTGCTTCTTTGAGACAAATGTGATTTGTGGAAGAAAATCACCTTAAGTTTTTAAGAAAATCATCTGAAGAAAATCAGCAGCTATGTCCAGGCATGTGGCTTAAGACCAATCTATTCTGCCATGATCTGCAGTTCTGAAAAGCAACGTTCTTTGCCTGCTAGATGTTCAGCACATCAAATGACAGTTCTGGCATTGTTTTTAGAGGGTTAACTAAGATTAATGAGGAAAGAAACACGAAGCCATAGAGGATCAACATTACAAATCAATGCCTGAATAAATTTAACATGCATTCCATCTGCAGAATGCATGGTGTGGGTTTTGTTTCTTAAGAGTGTATCTTTTATGCTTCTAAATAACCCACCAAGACATGAACACTGCTGCATCCAGTTTAATAATGCTTTATTTAAGGTTTATACAGTAGTCGATGTATTGATTGGAGAGGAATTTGTAGAATACAGGAGAATGTTTAATAAGATACAAATAAACTCCCACAGCGCTTGCAATTCCCAATTCACCACATTTGTGAATTGTAACTTCAGCATTTTAATTCATAGAAAGTCATCAGAAAACGTTCAGTTTTAAAAATATGCAGTTGTTCTGAGCTCATCGACTCTTGAAAGATGAACATTTATATTTATATAGCTTTTTTATCTGAACCTTTTACTAAAAGCCTTTTTTCTTTAAAAAAAAAAAACCCTCAGAAAGAATATTGTATTTATTTCTACCTAATTACAGCTTAGACTCTGAAAATGTGAAATCTTTGAGATTTACATCTTTTTGTCATTAAACCTTCCAGAAGATGGTGCTTCTCTCTTCCACGCTCTCCTTTTAATCAAAACACTATTATCCTTAGATTGCCTCTTTACATTGCTGCTTGTCTAACAAATCTTAGGAAGTTACTTACCGTCAAATAATTACAGTGCAAAAGAAAAGAATAAGACAAAGAGCTGGCCTTTTTACATGTCTGAGTGGGTTTCACAATCCTGTATCATAATCAGATTCCAGAAATTGAACTTGCAGAAAGTTTGTGCTAGCCTTGTGGATTTTCATTTCAGATGTTGTCAACTCAAGGGCATTTGGACCAATCAATAACTGTCTGTCTTCTTGCACACAGAAAGTTGGCTATTAGAAAAGAGAGGCTTACAGCAGACTCAGCCAATACCATTAGCCCTAGCCTTAGGGCAGTTCTATCCATGTGCTGGGGTAGACACCTGCCCCCTCCCCTCCCCCACCATTAAGAAGGCCACTTGGGATGTCATTTGGACATAGCGGGCAAAGAGCACTTCTTTATTCTTTCTCTTTTTTACACCCAGACTTCACCAAAAAATCAATAAATCTGTTCTTTGCTTATTTTCAGAACTTTACTTCAATATAAGGAAGGACTTTCCTTCCAGCTACAAACTCTTGCAACACCAACTCTTTCTCTCTTTTTCTCTGCAGTTTCCTTTCTTAGTGGCTGTTTGAGAAATAATTGGAAATAATACCAGAATTAAACCCTTCTTTTGAAATTAACAGGAAAACCTTGATCGGCTACCTGGTTTCAAGATTCAGGAACATACTTTATATTCTCTATTCTTTATTATTGTGCTAAATGATTTTTAATGAAATGGCCTAACATAAGTTGCTCTTTCTTTTTTCCACACAACAAACCATTTTTTTTTTGCTTTGTGTGGATTGAGTATATTGCTCCAAAGACAACATATTAAAATGATGCAAAGAAAACAGGAGAATTAATTGCTGAAGCACCTTTGAAATGCTATACTTTTATTTGTAGTTAATAGAAAGATAAAAACATGGGGTTTTTTCAATCCAAAATGGGCATGATAAAAATGTGTGTGTGGTTATTGGGATTAAGCCATTACAAAATATTACAGGCATTATTCAAGAATAATCTTACCATTCTTCACCATCCTCATTCTAGGAGGCAAATGCTACTACTAGCAATCAACTACTACTGGTAGTAGTCTAACACACTGGTCATTTCTTTGCTCAGAAGACAGATATATAATATGTACAGTATCACACCTGAGACGACTGCTTTCTCAGATTCAGTGGAATTATTTATTGCACTGCCACTATTGAGTGAGGTCAACTCAGGTTCAGATATGATATAAGAGTTGCACTATCAAACATTGAAACCTCCTATGCCATGCCTTGAAAGTCAAACGAGCATAGATTTCTTAATTGTGAGTTACTGCCTCATCCAGCTAGCCAACCCCTGCTTATTATATGTCTCTTCCCTCCAATAAATTTAGGCTTTGCTACACCTTTCAACTCAAAAGATTAACAAAGGATTAGCCAATGTAAGAAAATGGGATCAGGAACCCCATCAAGAATGAAAGTTGTATTTGAGGGCCTAGATTCCATTCTGCCCTAGGCTAACATTCTATAGGGCTAACTGAAAAGAGAATACGATTTGGTGTTTATATGATAGTTTTACTGAAGAGACACTGAGAATGATGCCCCAAGGCAACTGAGTTCAGGAGCTGTAGGCTGCAACAGATTTGAAATCTCTCAGGAAATATTTGCAATGGCACTTTCACCTGCTTGAACTGAATGACACTCAACTATGGCTCACCTCTTGGCTTTTATGTTCTGGAATGTTGCAAGGTAGCAAGCCAGAAGTAAACATCTAATCTTTTGATATCCTTTTCTAAATGCAATATAGAAGTAGTGGGAATGCTCTGATATTCCTGTATTCAATATCTATAAACACACACTCTGGAAGAATATTTTCCTATGGTTTTTTTAAAAAAATTCCTGTTCTAATGAAAAACTACTTCTAAGCATATTTTAAATGCTTCTTGTCAAACAGATTAACTCCTAATTAACTCTTTAAAAATGAATGAAGGCCAATATACCTTCAGATTTCCCTCTCTTGAGAATTCACGATTGAGAATAAGACTGCACAAATGACTTTTAATCTTATGAAACCTTTCCTAGTCAGTATATAGTTTCACATAAGCACCAATGAGCCATTAAAATAACTCGTTTCAATAAAGCTTCAAAATGAAATTTTGTTGTGTTAGATTTCAAGTGTCTTTTTTAAAAATATGCAAATATTAGGTATTTCTTATATAAATTATATTACTGAAGCTTGCATTAAAATTTGCCTTGGTCAGAATAAGAAATTTCATTTGCTCATCTATTTGAAACATCTGCTCGATAAGATAGATTTGCAAATAATAGTTTAACTAAAATATTAGATCATAACTGATTTGTAGCCTTTTTAAATGAAAGAATGAAAAAAATCCTTTTCTTTCTATGTTTAGTAGTAAAGAAAGCAGAATTAAAAACTAAATTGGTATCGCTTCAAATAAACATTGAATTCCTGCCTAAATTCAAACACACACAAAACAAGTGAGATAGTATCCAAATATAGCACAGGAATAAAAAAAACCCTTATGTTGATTAACTAATAGTTATTCAGGTTAACATGTTATTATTTCAGGCAATGATTTTATGATATAACTAGTAAAAGTAGAAAGAAATAGTTTTTATGAATGTTCTTTAACAATAAAATAAATGTTTGTTAAAGCAGCAGTAATGCATTTTCGATCAGTTATATTGCAGACTTTTCATGCGACCAGAAAAATAGCTGCTTCAATCAATATTTTATGGAATTGAATAGTTCAATACTTCAAACAGAAAACATTCTCAAATATAGGACTGTTCTTTGTAAAATTGGACACAGAGCTTCCAAAGGAAGAAAAGCTAAGGTATGGTAAAGAGCTTTTGGTTTCTTACTTTATGATGTAGCCAAGAAGCTTAAAATGCTAAAATTTCTATTTAATCCTTGCTAGAATCTGCCAGATTCAGGCAAACATAATGTCAGCCTAACTGTAGGATAAATCCTTAGATAGTTATCAAAAACATAATATTAAAAGTGGTTATGGTTTTATCCATTTCCTTTCCTTTTCTTTTCTCTCCTCTCACCTTTTTCTCTCTCAAAGATCTTTATAGATGTATTAATAAGAATAGCACTTATTGTTCTATGTTGCTTATATACTGCTTTACAGTGCTTTACAGCCTTGTTGAAGCGGTTTACAGAGTCAGCATATTTCCCCCAACTATTTGGGTCCTCATTTTACCGGCCTTGGAAGGATGGAAGGCTGAGTCAATCTTGAGCTGTTCAGAATCAAACTCCTGGAGTGAGCAGTGTGTTAACCTGCAGTATTGCATTGTAACCACTGTGCCACACAGGATTTCTTAAAATAATCTATAGTTGATAACAAACCCCATTCTAATTACATAATGTTTTTCTAAGAGCCATTAAAAAGGGCTTGAAGGCTTGCATACAGCTGCAGCTATAGATTGTACACCACTGACATGTGATATGCTATATATTTATATTTAAGGTAGGCCTTAGTTGTTTGATCACACTGTTGTCATTGGGATTTTGTTTCTGCTGAAGTGTGACTTTGGACAATTAAAGACTTCATGAGAATATGGAAGAATATTGCCCTTGGGCAACAATAGTGACTGAGCTGATATCTGTTGCCTTAGAATTATCAGTGGATGAAATATCTATTTATTATAGTTTGTTGATTCTTTAAATGTTTAAATTATGCAATTTTGTTCTCCTCTGCATTGTTTGGAGCTCTTTTAAGAGTTGGGCTATAAGCTGACAGCAGAAATAATAACAATGACAGTGTTGTAGCTTTAATTAATTGGTTCTTCATTATTTATCAGATTCAAAGTGCCCTCCACAGCCTAAAATAAATTTATGTTCTTCACTATAGCACTAGACATTGGGTTCCAACAGGAAAAGCCCGTATTTTGAAGAGTAACTTTATTGGTGTCTCCTGTGTTGAAAAGTTAATGGTAAGAAGAATAATCAATTGGTATATTTGATGTCTGCATTGGGTCTTAGTGGAATAGACATGTGTAGTAGAACATAATAAAGTGCAGTTCACTTTTTCAACTTCAGAGATGTTATATGCAGAAGGGGAAAAACTAGTAAGGGAATCTTGGGTTTTCTTGCAGCTGAACTGAATATGGTCCAAATTTTACAGTAGACCACAACAAAAGCATTTTCTATCATTCAAGTTCATAATGTCTGGAAAACTGAGCCTGAATGGCAAAGGACCAGTGTGGAATAACATTCTGTGACAGCATTAGTGCCTAGTTTTGTTATTTATTCAATCTTATCCTTCAACATTTATCTTTGTACATGCCTTAGATTCCCCTGACTGCCTTCTGATGAGATCAAATAGTCTTTCCTGCTCCACTATTTTTGAATTAGTCTAGGAAGGTTTCTCTACCCTTGCAAAGGTCTGTACCCCATCTTTTCAAGGTGGCCACCAAGGGAATGCCAAAGAGCCATCCAGCCTTTATCTGCAGACAAATTGTATAATGGACACGAAGAGCATTCTTTTTCTCTTGGTATGATAAGGGCTGTATTGTTGAGTTAACTTTCCATGAGACCAGAGAAACAGATTGGCAGGTTTGTAAAATTTAAAGAAATGTCTGGGTGAAATGGAGGGATAAGTTATTTAGGCTCGTACAGCTAAAATTATAGTGGGGAAAGTAAATATGGTTCATTAAATATGTCAGAAACTTGTAGATTTTGAATGCTTCTTTGATTAGCTTTCAGTATATTTTTCAAATGTAGAGTATTTTACAATAAATAGCAATTTTGGTATATCCTGCACTATATTTCAAAATAGTGTATAAACTCATAAATGTCCTTGAAAAGTTCAACAGACAAAATGTTAAAAATCAAATGGAAAAAAAATACAAAAGCAAGAAGAAAAAGATTTATTTATTTATTTTATTTATTTGAATTTATATACCGCTCCCTCTCCCTCTCCCAAAGGGACTCGGGGCGGTGAATAGCCAGAATAAAATGCACATATAAAACACATATACAATATTTAAAAATTAAAAGAATAAAATACATTGGCTCTTACAAAGATTAAAAATAAGGGAATTAAGAAAGATTAAAACCAGATTAAAAATTTAAAAACCCCTAGGCCAGACTGGCTTGCTGAAATAAATAAGTTTTCAACGCACGGCGGAAGGTCAGGAGATCAGGGATGGTCCTCATCTCTGGGGGTAATTTGTTCCAGAGAGAGGGTGCCCCCAATGAGAAGGCCTACATCCTCGGGGACGCCAGCCGTCCAGCGGCACCCCAAGGAGGCCGACTCTATGGGAGCGTATCAGTCGGCTGGAGGCCGATAATGGCAGGAGGCGGTCTCGCAGATATCCTGGTCCCGAGCCATGGAGCGCTTTAAAGATGATAACTAAGACCTTGAAGCGCACCCGGAGGGCCACTGGGAGCCAATGCAGCTTGTGCAGAAGTGGCGTAACATGGGAGCCCCGAGGAGCCCCCAACACCACCCACGCGGCCACATTCTGCACCAGCTGGAGCCTCCGGATGCTCTTCAAAGGCAGCCCCATGTAGAGAGCATTGGCATAGTCTAGGCAGGAGGTCACCAGGGCGCAGGTGACCGTGCGAAGCGCATCCAGATCCAGAAAGGGCCGCAACTGGTAGATCCTACGGACCTGGCCAAAAGCCCCCCTGGCGACGGCCGCCACATGGTCTTCCAATGACAGCCGCACATCCAAGAGGACACCCAGATTGCGGGCCCTCTCTGTGGGAGCAAGAGTTTCCCCCCCCACAGCCAGCAATGGAACCAGCTGGCTGTGCCGGGGTGCCAGGAAGCACAGCCACTCAGTCTTAGATGGGTTGAGCTGAAGCCTGTTCTGCCTCATCCAACACCGCACGGCCTCCAGGCACCGGGTCATCACTTCGATGGCTTCATTGGGGTGGCCCGGGGTAGAGATGTACAGCTGAGTATCATCAGCGTACTGATGGAACTCTACCCCAAAGCCACGGATGATCTCATCCAGCGGCTTCATATAAATGTTGAACAGAAGGGGCGAGAGCACCGACCCCTGAGGCACCCCGCAAACCAGGGGCCTCGGAGCCGACCTCTACCTCCCTGCCAACACGAATTGCGAACGGTCAGAGAGGAAGGAGAAGAACCACCGCATAACAGTGCCTCCCACTCCCAGCCCACCCAGCCGCTGCAATAAGATACTGTGGTCGACAGTATCAAAAGCCGCCAAGAGATCTAATAGGACCAGGACAGAGGAATAACCTCTGTCACGGGCCCTCCAGATAGCCATTATTCAAACATATGTTGATCAGGTTACAATATTAAAAGCTGTATTTAAAACTGTAACCTAATGGAAAAATGATTTGCATTGCAAAAACAAACAAACAAACAAAAACCATGGAGTAGATACATGCATGTGCCCATGATTTTAAAGAGAAATTAAAAAAAATGGATAGATTGAGAAGCAGTCATGCTGTCCTCCTGCTTAGTCCCTTAATGGCTTACACTTTCTGAATTTAAACTTCCATATTCTATATTTCCTTTTAGAACATGAGTACAGACAAAGTGTTTTAATGGGAGAAACATAAAAAGTGAAGAGAGCTGAGTACATTCACGGAACATATTTTCAAAGCTCTTTGTTATGTTAATTTTTCAACCATAACAATTTTCTACACTTTTAAATATCACTGATAAAATCAACACTGTATTTTAATTTTCCAGTATTTTGACATAATCCTGGCAGCTAATAAGTTGAATCTAATCAGATTCTTATATTGTATTAATTTACATGTCTTAGGAAATACGTATTATAAATCAACAATAAGATACTGTAAAGACTGGTGGATAATTCCTTCAAAATTTCTTTAAATACATTTGATCAAAAAGATAGCTATATTAGATATTGTTACTTAAGATGGCAATGTGTGCTAATCTGTTTACAGTGAATATAATTCAGAAAAGTTTCAATTTACATAGCATAATTTTATTAAATCCGTGTGGGAATTATCTGAAATAGATTTTCAGTGCCACAAACAGTGATTCAAGTTCAAGCCCAAATTATCCTTCCAACTTTTTTCTAAACATTCAAGACAACTTTTTTTGCTCAACATATGAGTTTTATATGATACTATCACTATTCCATTGTATTAAATAAAAAAGAATTATATAGTTCTTTAAATGTTAAGAGCTTGTCAATGATTTTTTATGGAAAATATTATTACTCATTTGTGGCAATAAGAGGCATTTTGAGGCATACAGCAAGAAATATTGGAAAGTGGCTGATTTGAAGATATCAACATAAAAAATGAGCTTTGATCACCTGGGATTATTTTATCATTCTGATCTCCCCAGAACAATGAAAAGGGTTCATTGCTTCATAGAGATCAATAAAAATAAAGAAGAAAAGAAGAATGATGGTAGCAGGAGACTCATGATTGCATTAGACAGAAGCAGCTACTGTATATGGGGACTAACTTAGCTATCCAAAGAAGTGGGACATCTTTCTATTGAATATATCTAGGATGTGATAGAGGATTACCAAGCCTTATCAACTTGATTGATTTCTAATCATTTCTGTTTATTCATATGAGGGATAAACAATATTGCTAGAAGAGGTCAAACACTTCAGAAGATTATAAGTGACTATAACATGTTGAGTGTGAGGTTTAAAGAGTTGAGAGTACAAATGAGTAGGTGGAAAACATGAGGGATGAAAGTAGTGTTTTCATCCATTCTGTTGATGATTTAAGAAAAGAAAGCAGAACCTGGAAGTGAACAACTGGCTATGAAGGTAGTGTCATTAAAAAAATATCCTAAATCATAGTGTATATCACTAGTGTAAGGACCTTTTGTTGCAGATCAGCTGTACCTCACAGACATATAAAGAAAGATTTGGTGAGAGCTCCCTGAAAAACATGGAGAAGCAGGGATAGATTTAGGGGATAGCAATAAAGATGATAAATGGTCTGGAATCAATGATTATAAGAGCTGGGATCTTTAACTTGCAATGGAGACTCATCACCATGGCCAAGGAAATAACTTTAAAATCTAAACTAAAAAAAACATTTTAGATTTAGCTAGATAAAATTGAAAGAAACAAATTGTAGACCTGGGGCACAGTTAAAGGGACAAACTGCAATAATCTCACTGAAAGAAAGAGAGAGCGAATTGAGAGAGAATTTAAAAATGCTATCTTAAGTTTCTGAAAGAAAGAAGGAAGATAAAGTATATGTAATAAACATATAAAATATGCACATGCTGGATTGAATATGGATAATAACATAATACGCAAGACACTTTTTCCTGGGTTTCCACGGGACAGAAGATTTTTCAAGATAAGTTGAATTCAGATTCTGAGGAAGTAACACTAAGGTAAATCTCTGGAACTGTGAGATGATGGTTTCTATTCCATGGGTGCAAATTCAGAGTTTTTCCATCCTCCTGAAATCAATAAGATGTTTTTATTGGTTCTGTAGACTTTTCCGCTTGTCTGTATGCTGGTTGATTTATTTTAATTTCCTTGCCACAAATAAGCATCCGGAGGAAAGGTCAAAGGGCAGGAAGAAATAACATTGGTCAGAAGAGCATTTTTGGTTTTCCTAGCTCCCCTGATTGGAGGAAGCTGTAGGCTACTCAGAGGGTTTACTCCATAAAAAGATGAAGTCATTTAAATGGTGGTTTAAGCAAAGCCAGCAGCACTTTGAAAATGCCCATTTTACAATTAATCCAATATGACTTAATCATTAACTCACTGAAATGCTATTAATTTTAATAAGCATGTGTGACTTAAGTTGGAACTCCATCCCTTAAAAACATTTAAGCAAAAAAAAATTTCTTACCTTGTGGCAATTAATATATTTGAAAGGTATATAATTATATTTACATAGTGTACAATATCAATCCCTTTTGTTCCCATCTTCAGACTGGTTTCTGTAATGGCAAATGGCAGAGATTTCCCTGTTCCGTTCTCCAAAGAGAAAGAAGAAAGAAGTGCCTATTTGTCTCTCTCTCTCTCTCTTTCTCTCTGTATGTGTGTGTGAAATCTTTGTAAGCTTTATATGCTGAAATTTATTCCATTATTCTATTAAAGAAGAAAATGTGCAACATATCTTACACCTCAAGGCATCTCTCAGTACATTTTCATCTTCTCTAATACCTGTAGCTCTTTTTCTATGCTAACATTTCACTGCAAGCATTTTATATACTCTGTCAGTTAAGTCTCCCTTGAATGCCTATGGCCTTCTTGTCTCTGGTGGGTCAGGCACATCGGCCCTTTCAGATCTCTGATGGGGGTAGCCAAGGACCACAGTGCGAGCACTGTCAAGTAAACAGATCAAATAGCAGCATGTCCTATAATAAACAGCTCATGTATAAAACTATTTGAAGCAACAATGCATTACTTTCTTTATACTTTTTTTCTTTTTTATAGAGACTCTTTCACCTGACTGTAAAAAGCTCGACACATTATTCTGCCCACTTGGGCAACAGAGGCAAACTAACTGAAAATGAAAAAAATATCATTGCAGCTTTTTAGCTGTGGCTACAATTCTTAATTAGGAATGTAATACTGGATAGGCAACAGCGTCCTTTGTGCCTAAATATATGGAGAGAACCACACACATATATGTTTTTGATGCTTTGAGTCTCAGCTAAAATATGCTCCTGCTCCATTGCTTCTAGCAGCACAATCCAAATCTTTCTCCTCATTTGATACAGCGACCTCTCAAGTGCATCATTGCCCTGAGGGCTGAGGGCAGTCCAGCTACTGTTAAACCCCTTGGGTTGATAATCTTCTCCCACATTTGCCCTTAACACCAGACATACCACCATTAGCTACAGCTCCACTGGTGCTCATTAGAACCGATCAATATAGACTAACATAAAGAATGCTACTGCACCTTCTGTTATTTCTCAGTTACTGCAGATTTACAGACTTTCTTCTACAATATGAGTGATGTGTTAGACAGGTTTGGTAGCCATAGAAATCTCTTCTCTCTTTGCTGTATTGCTGTCTATCTATCTATCTATCTATCAATCATCTATCCAAATTTTCTTGCTGAGTATTATGTTAGTTTAATCTCTAATACCTTTAGTGTTAAAGGCACCTTTAGCAAAATCTTTAATGGTATTTTACATACTTTTTCTTTCTTTTTTTCCTAAAAGTGAGCCTACCTCAGGTCTAACCCTTGGAAGAGTTCGGATGAAATTAAACAGTATTTTGTCCCTTAAATTGAATTGTACCTTTCGGTTGAAATTTAGCTTCAGAGTAAATTGAACTATTGCTGGGGAAAATAGGAGAAGAATAAAAATTCGAATCCAGGAATAAAAGAAATATGGATAATGTATTCCTTCTTTCTACCAGTAGGTGACATCAGAGGTTACAGTTAGCCTTCATTCAGTATTGAAATGGTAAATCCCCCCATTTTCTAATATTTGTGTGAAAGAACATGTAACCAACTTTGGGGACAAGAGCAAGAAAGCAGAACCAGTTCAGGAGGGAGCAGGACCATCAGAGACTAGATTTCCTATTTCAGGGAAGGGAGAAAATGTGAGAAAAAGACTCATAATTTCACATTAATTACACTAGGTATAGGTTAAACTGGAGAATTGCTTTGGCATGCTTTCAAGATTCTTTTGCCTTACCTTATTAGCAATAAAGATCACTCCAGAAATCAAAAGAATTCTTGTTTCTTGAGTTTGCCAAACCCAAAGGGCTTCACAGCTAAGAATGAAAACTACTTCACAAGAATTATTTCTTATTTGGTAAGCAGTGGTCCAACTATTAAGGTATTACAATTGTTCTGATGTTATTTCACTTTTGTTTAAAGCAGCTGTTTGGTTTACCCAATGAAATTAACCAAATTCCCCTCCATACAACTTCTTCCTATGGAGATAAACTACAAACATTTCCATGATTGCATGGCCTACAACAATAATCAAATGGAAGTGGACGGAGCATGATAGAATAAAGGAATAAAATATTTGCAGTGAAAAACTAGTCCATGTATGAAACAATCAGTATGGAATAAGTAAAACATTCCTTCTTAAACAGCTAGATTCTTAAACGATTAAAAGTGAGACTGTCGAAACAAAAAGAGTGTTCCCACGGAATTTACTCTCTGTTCTCTTTCCTCCATAGTGCTAATTCATGCAGTATAATTGTGTTCCCTGTAAATAAAAGATCTGAGAAGCAATTTCACAGTACCCAAGCATTTGAGTTACTTGCAATGACAAAGGCTCATTGGAACACATATCATTATTTGTTCCCTGGAAAAACCTCCTTTTCCAATATTCTTTCTTCTCTCACACACAACAGTAAGCTTGAAGATTCCTTTCTCAGGTTGACTGGATCATACAATAAACACATTTGCTTATGTGTTGAAAAGATATTGCAACATTTTGTTGGAGGTCACCACATTTAACAATTTCTGGCATGAATAAAAAGAAAAAAAATCTTCATGGAATTTACCAATTTACAGCAAGACCTTGAGAGTTTTTATTGTAGCCAAATCACACAATAGCATACAATGGTAACACGGACTCAAGATACAACATATTTGTGAACCTTAAATTGTAAAACACAGGATATTGCAGAATTGTTGAGGGAAGGAGGAAGGAAGGAAGAAAGGAAAGAATAAAGGAAGGAAGAAGGAAGGAAGGGAGGAAGAAGAGAAGCGTTTTCTATTGATTCATCTATTTATGAATTTGTTTTAACCCAATGTTGAATTATGTGTTCAATGTCTTTTTATATCAATATTTTAGAGACAGATAGAAATGTATCATTGAGTTACCAATTACCAGCCAAAATAATGTAATAGTGTGGTCTGGAATGTAGTTAGAGATATTTTGAAATCTACATTCTTATTCAGGATGAATAAATATAGAAAGGCAGATTGCATTTTAATTACCAACTTTTCCATATACATATCACTATAGCAGTTTTATATACAATGATACTAAATCAGAAGTTTACAATGTTTTTACAACATTTGACATGATCTTAGGATAGTTAAAAATATTACTTAATGTCAGGATGATGTAAAAATGGCTGTGATATAAATACAGATAATCATAACCACATATGATCAAATTATTTGGATTTAAGCTCATATATAGTACTTAAGAAAATAATCCCTTTTCATTGTGAGTGTGGCTTAACATCTTGAATAACAGCTTGGGTTTTTTGTATAATTTATTATTTAAAAAATTCACTAGAAGATTAAAATCTAACAAGAACTAACTAATATAAAGTAGAGAAAAGAAAGAAAAGAAGACGACAAAAAGCACAAATAAAAGAAAATAGAAGAAGTAGCTTCCAATTTTCTTCGCCACAAATATAAGAACAATAACATAATTACCTTTCTGGCTATGGTTACAAAAGGAAAGACTCTTTTTTTTCCTATTATCTATTATTTCTAATCATCAAAGCCTGAAATGATAAAGTATTTTTTTTTTGTTCCATGCAAAAAGTCTACAAGGGGTTTCCAGTTAACAATAAACATAGAAGTTGTCTTTTTCTAATCAAAGAAGGCAGTTTGGCCATTTATGCAAATTTCATCATCTTTATGAACCATTCCTCCATTGTGAGTGAGTCTTTCCACTTTTGAGCATCATCATAATTTTGCTGCAGTTATATAAAAACACAAGTTCCATGGCCTTTTCCCAATTATCTGTTCATCAAATGTATATTAACTTTTAAGATCTTCTAAATTAGTATATATATTTGCATCCAAAACTTCGTTAACTTTTTTTACATGTCCACCAAACATGGTAAAATATCTCTTCATCAATTCCATCAACAGACACATTGACCTACAACCACCCTACGAATCCTTCAGAATCCAAATCAACCATACAGCCAACCAGAGACAGCACCGACTCTCATAGTCTGTAGAGATTCTCAGTCATCCAGGTAATGATTGTCCCAGAGATGCTTTTTCAGGAGGCAACTAGACTTCCTTGTTTTTTCTTTGAAAATGTTTCACTTCTCATCCAAGAAGCTTCTTCAGTTCTGACAGGATGTAACTCCCTCACCAGCAGTTCACTTCCCATTGATCCTGATCTGATGTAATCTCCTTATTACAAGACCCATCACAAGACTCACTGATGACTCATAGGCAGAGGTGGGATTCAAATTTTTTAACAACTGGTTCTGTGGGTGTGGCTAAGTTGGTGGGCATGGCTTGGTGGTCATGTGACTGGCTGGATGTGGCCAACTCAACATCACTCACATCGAAGCACACATCTCCTCACCTGGCCTCTTGTGACTGTGGGGATGCTGCAACAGTTGTAAATGTGAAAAATGATCAGAAGTTACTTTTTTCAGTGCCATTGTAACTTTGAATGATCACTCCACACAATCAAATTACCAGCAAAAAAAGAAAGAAAAAACTCCAGAGAAGTTCCAGAGACAGGAAGTTTAGTTCTGCCAAGAATGTAATAAAAGTTAATGGAGAGGCAGTTTCTGTAAGCAACACCAGAATGTTTCGTTCCTGCTTTCCTTACAGGATTAGGCCAGTAATTTCTTCTAACAATCGGTTCTCCGAATTGCTTAGAATGTTAACAACCGGTTCTAACAAATAGGTGTGAACCTGTAGAATTCCACTCCTGCTCACAGGTGACCCATCACAAGACCTTCACTTGACACACCCACACTGAAGCCTTTATAAATAGAAGAACTGCTATCTCTTAATTTCTGCTGAAGATGTTATCTAGCCTGGTAACAAAATTTACCAGGCTAGATAAACAACTAACCAACAAGTTTGGAAAACGAACTTTTAGCCTCAAAATATCCTTTACCTGTTATTCACATTTCTAACAAAAATTCATTCTATCCATTTTTTCCTACATTCTCAACAATTTCTCTGGTAACAAATACCAGAAAATACATGAATTTTTTAAAAAAATCTTTTTAAGATTGGAACGTAATGAACATATCAGTTCTTTCAACCACATTTTCCCATTGTTCTATTTGTTTATTTTAACCAAACTTTCCAGTCCATTTTATTATACTTCCTTTCACTTGTTCTTCTTCCGTTTCAACTTTTAATAAAAGTTTATACATTTTGCCAATAACATGTTCATCATTTGTACATAGTTCTATTTCAAAATCAATCTTACATTGTTCACAATTCTTTTGTCTACTTTAAACTTTTCTGATATTTGTATATAAGAAAATGATAATTTTCTTATATACAAATATTATAAACAAATATAATTTAAAAAAAAGATTAAAGTAGATAGCTTTAGCTTGATAGCTATATCCCTCTGCTCTCAAAACTGTTCTTGATTTTATTTTACATTCTCCTTGAAAAAATCTGATATATCATCATAAATTAACTATTTATATTTATTTAATATTTCTTAACTATATAATGTTTCTAATGCTTTTCTAGTTCATCCTGAATTTGTATTTATTCTATATCCTCAAAATGGAACATCTGGCATAATGATCTTTAAAATCTACATTAACCTTAGCTTTATTATACCATGCTAACCAATCTCGTATGTGTCCTTCTAACTTCAATAACTGTATATTTAGCAAGTATTTTTTCCATGTACCACATAAATTTAGATTTGTTCTCCTGCCACTGTTTAAATGGTGCACCACTTGGCAAGACAGCAAACCTCCAAAAGAAAAATAACATTACAGGTAAAATATTCATCTTAATCACAGAAATTCTTCCTAACAGTGACTATTGTACTTTGTCCCATCTTAACATATTTTTAATACTTTTTAATACTTCCTATACTTCATTACATGTCTTGACATAATTGTTTTGAAATAACATATAGTTCACATAAGGTATCCTTAGAGAAGTGAGAAGTATATTGTTATGCAAAGGATTATAATTGGATTTGATTGTTGTCTGTTGCTCAGAATCATATTCCATGGGATAGATGGCTATTAAATTGAGTAAAGAAATAAATAAAATAATTTTTTGATAGAATTCATTTCAATAAAAAACAAAAAAGGAAAGTTGATGGTTATTGATGGTAACACATTTTTTATTTGTGTCAATAAAAACAATCATATTTAGGGATCATGTCCTGATAGATATTAAAAGGTAGACATCCTGAACATAAGCAAATTTTTTTAAAAAATGAAGATAAATTTAGGATAAAATACCTGTTACAGACATTCAGATGGAAAAGAAGAACTAATGATAATACTCACTTCCTTTTCCTGAAGATTCGAGATGAAAAATATAAACATAAAAGGTATCTTACGGTAGTTTATACTAGTTTAAGTTATTTTATTGTTTAATGACTAGAGAGTCCAATGCATTATATGGACCAATGCTCAAAAATGTAGAGAAAACCAAAACCAAAACCCAACAATGGCTCTTTCTTATGAATTTGTCTAAGATTCTTCCTAAAATATTGCACATTACATATCAGGCTAATTCATCACAGTATCATAACAATCGTATACTAATTACTTCAGGTGACTAAAAGTCTGCAGAAAACACTTATTTGAAGGCCTATTATATATCCATAAACATAATGAAAAGTAGATAATCAGTTTCAGCCCATCCACTTCAGTGATAGAGCCAATGAAATTCTCATTCTAAAAGTAACTCTTTGCGTCAACAACCCAATTGATCAATGGTTTCTTTCAAAAATGGAATGCACAGTAAGGCCTGTACCATTGACCCAAAGGGATCTGGAGGACTGTCTATTATGCCTTGCATTTCATTAATGAATGAAAATACATCTTCCTTAGTGCTTATTTCTTTCATTTCCCATTCATTTTTCAGTTAGACCCTGAACTTGCCTAATCTGTTCAAATCTGCCTAGCACTAAAATCACCATAATCATCATCATTCATATTCACACAACCAGATGTTCACCCCAGGTTTCCCTCCCCTCAGATAAATGTAAGTCTCTGAATTACAATTATATGGCAAACCATCAGTATAAAATGGAATATTTATTGATATCAATGTTCGATACTCTACGGATAACCAGGTTTTCCAATTTTGGCTATCGCAATGGTACTGTGTTATTCAGTATGATTAAAGGTTACTGCCAAGTTTCAACCAGGCATCCATGCATAACAAGTAGTACCTATTAACAATAGATGTTAAGCTGCTTTCTGTTCACACAGTAGTATAAGGTATAAGTTTATAACTCAGTTCTATATTTGAACAATATCTGTATGTATGCTTGGATAGGAACCCCATATATGCTTCCAACGTTCATTGTGAAAGAGATTTCTTACCTTTAAATGTAATAATTACCTAGAATGTTGGAAAGGAAGCACTTCACATTCAGTCTTAGTTTCAGAAGAAAGAATTTCCATGCCAATTGAGGACTATATGAAGGAGATATGCTCAATTAAGCCTCACTGATAATAGATATACACTGGAGAAAAGAAAGCATGCCTGCAGAAATTAACAGAATGCATGTGAAACATTAGGTTCTTGTAATTCTAATGGAACTTAGCACACCATTCTCTGTGCTTGGATTATGCTATCAATCCTCGTGGCTCGACTTCAAGCCAGCATTTTCTCTCCATTTTTAACAACAGGACTTTTCACCAGCTTAATAGTTGCTTAGGTAGACATTCTTGCACTAAAACTAAATTTGAAATGAAGCATGGATTCCTAAATTATGCAACTAAAGTGCAAATGATTAGGTTTAGCCCACACTAGTAGACATATTATTTTTGGTGTCCAATATCTGAATTATTTTAAGCACTGCATGGTTTAAACATATGTGAAATGATGGTGAAATATATTATTTCAGTTGCCTGTGGTGCTTTCCCTTCAGTTTAGATACAGCTATAATATTTTTGGCATGTTTTTAATGATTTGCACTTGGATTTTGTGAGTTGATTTTAGCTGAATGTAGGTTTTCCAAAATTACTTAAAAGGAAGTGTTTTCAGTTGTATGAGAAGGTGAATTTTATATTTAATGATTCGTAGCTTCTATTTATGGAGCTCATCTGTATGTGTCCATATCTGGAAATATATTCAATTTATAAATACAGAACTTGATGAATTATGGAATATAAATAATCAAGGATGTTATTCCCAATGCAGAAGCCATGAAGAAATATGTGGACAAGTTAAGTAAAATAACATCAACAATAATACTGGTAGTACTTTGAATATAATGTACATGAAGTTTAAATAAATATAGTGGCTTTGTGTTGGCTGCTGTGTAAAAAGAAATGGTAGACACTACAGACTAATACAATTTATCTGTTTTCATACAAAAATATTTCTCTTTTGTCTTTTGCAGTCACATATACTCCTAGTGAAGCTTTTGCAACCAAACTATTGTCCATCTAAATTTATATGAACCAAAATAATTTTATGTATAGACCACCATCACTATTTCCTTCAGAGATAGAAGGAAGAACTGCAAACTAGATTACCATCATGCAAAAGGTATCTCAGCCCAGAAATGAAAAGAATGTGGGAAGCAATGGTGGTATGCTACCAGTTTGGACCTGACAATCAGCTGAGAGGAGAAAGAAGAGAAAAGAAAAGTGCAGGATCGGGACTTCCATCCGCCCCTGCACTTTTCTATTCCTTATTCTCTCGGCTGATTGGGGCTTCAGGTCTCTGCTGGTGTGGGAAAAGCTGTGCTAGATGTGCGCGCATTAGGTGCGCGTGCACACACGTGCGATCATCAAACCGGTAGTGGAACAGGTAGGATCCCACTGCTGGTGGGAAGCATCTCAGAAGGGACCTTTCCTTAGTTTTCTGGAAAGTAAAAATAAAGGAGGGGAAAAGAGTTTTTAGATTTGCAATAAATGTTACTATAATTTTACAATAAAAAGTAATACATTGATTTGTGCTTCTTATCTGGAGTACCACAAAGGGCTTATAGTCTTTTTTCCACAAAACTTGTAAGTTTGTTGCTCTTGTTGCTCTTCAGTTTGACTTTCTTGTTTTGGTTTCATCAAATTACCATGGATCTGTCTTGGCAAACTTGTTATGTATACTGCTCTACCCTTGTAATCCAGAGGCCTTTCTTTTGCTTGAATAGGATCTATTATTGTAAATGGAATGCCAGACCTGCTCATAGTAGTGCTGTTACATTGTTAAGTAAAACTGAGATCAGCAAATACAACATAGTGAAGTGTAATTAAGTCTTGGTACTTATATTATTTTTATCCAAAAATTATATTTTTAGATGTGGATAATTTGTCAGATGCTTTATCTGTAAAAAGGTTGTGGCTTGTTAGGACACTGTTACTAGAACATGTTTGAGTAGTAGTTTCATAGTGATTTTTAAATAGGTACTTCAGGATAGGAGTGGAAAAATGCACGAGTTCAATCAGCAACAACCTAGGGATGGATGGAAATGATGACAATGATGATGACAACAAAGAAGAAGATAATTTGAGATATCATTTCAGATAGGTAGGTTTCAGTTTTGAAGAAAGGAGGCAAAATAAAAAATTAGTGCTATTTTTTCCACAGTATAATGTCTAAATATTATAGGGTCAGAGTTAGAAGTGTGTTTGACTCCATTCTTAGCAGGTATTTTTAGCTCATCAGAAATACAGTGTGTGAGATGATGCTAACAAAATGTTATTTTTACAATTATGCATTTATGTTTTTAACCCTATGTTATCCAATTGCTTACTTTCCCCTCACACATCTTCAACCCCAAACTCAGTGAGCCAGAATAAAGGGGATCAAGAAGTAATATAGAAATATGATACTTTTATTTTGATCTGTTTCACGATTTGGATAGTCTGTATGTTTTGTTAATTTTTTCCACTCTTTGTTTTTTCCCCCCACCTTTATTTCACAAAGTTTTATGTATTTTAAACACATTTTTTACAGTACAGGAACTTCAACTTGTGCAAAATAAACAGGCAAGAAGACATTTGACTAGTTTATTATGAAAGAACAATATTTAAATATTAAACAGTAAACATGGAAATATTTACTCTTATTTAGAAGTTTCACTGAATTCTCTTGCTCTTTCCCACAGAATAGCCAGGCGTTTGATTTTTAGGATTACAATTTAAAACTAAACACCAGAATCTTTCACTGGAGTCAGAACTGAATTAAAAGACTGAAAATGATTGTTTTTGGCATTGCTGACAGGAGTAAAGATGTTTGTATTTGGGGGAAAATGATCTGTGAGAGAGGGCAAGGGTGTTGCGGAAGAAAAGTAGGTGCTAGTCTCTTCAGTATAATGGGTGTAAAAATAAAATATTTGGTTACTTTTAAAATGATTCAGACAAACCAACTGACAAATCACTCATAAGACATAACAACTGCTTAGTGACAGAGATCACAAGGGATTTCCTCTTGGTCTTGTTATACTAAGAAGATAACTAAATCATAGTACTATTATTACGTAGACAAAACACAATGAAATCAGCTTACAATAGGATTGAATATTAATCCTTAAATGGAGGAAGAGGAGGAGGAGGGAGGAGGAGGAGGAGGAGAAAAGATAATAAAATTGAAAGTCTATTTTTTAAAGAAAACTTCATTTGATCTGGGTTTGCTGAGAAAAGCTTAATTCTCTATGCTGTAAATAACTCATAACTTCAGGACAAGCATACAGAAGCATCAGAATTAGGGGCATGGAAAATAAGACAAAGATGTCTGGAGAGGAAAAGAAGAATGCTAGTGGCACAATATACCAAGGTGAAAAAAGGGAACTTTCTCCTGCTGTTTCTCCTGATAATACTGCATCCTCCTCAAAGTGGCCACTCCCTACCTGATTGAAATATAATATGGTTTATGTCATGTGTCAGGAAGTGGCATAATAAAAATTCCAATTTATGATGGACTCATCACAATTATTTGAGTTTACCACAGCTGCATAGACCCAAAATAGACTCAAGTTTGTATTCAGATGAATTGCAAACAACACCAACAATTCTGAAAAGGAAATGTCTATATCTCGTGATTTGTCACCAGGGGAAGTAAAATATTTCTATGTATTTAATCCTTTTATTAGCTACGTTAGTCACTGAGGTAAATCTAAGCTGTGTATAAACATAAAAGAACAAAACAAAACACCACAATATTAAAACCAGGCACCTCATTATCCATGATAAGGAAAATATCATCAACCCATGCCCTGCAAATGAAAGTAAAAAAGAAACCACCTTATGGGTGATTATTCTGTCCCAGGACTTATTTAAAAAGCCAAGGTTTCAGAACTTTGAGGGTATGGACAATGGATCTATCAGGGTTCTATACAGCAAGGAATTATTGATGATTAAGCCAGTTCTTTTGAAGACAAATTATATCTTATCAATCTGTAATTGATCCATGTCAAGAGTTTGAGTCCAGTTACATAAAATAGAGATATGAATGGCTGATGTGTCTAAGGAAAAGTCCATGTGGAATAGTTTCAACTCAGCACAGGATAGTGCTCCTTCATCATTTTAATTCTTGCAATTTTGCTAATGGCTATTTCCAAATTATTAATAGCAGGAAATATTTTCTGTTATTGCAAACTTGATAGTGAAAGAAACATCATTTTAATACTAAATCCTTGGCTGTTTGCATGGAATTAATATAGAATTTCAGCTCTTTTAATCTTGTAAATGAAGTATCATTGATGTGTGAACAGGCATCACCACCATTGCAAAGAACTGGGAGGGAGGCTATCAACCACAGAGGAGGTAGGATAAGGCAACCACATGATAGGAAGATATTACAATATCAATGTCTATGCCATTGCAATAGCCATTTCTATTAAAATGTTTATGAGGCAGCCAGTTGCAAAAGCCAGAAACAAAGCTTCAGCCACACCTACCATTGTGATCCAAAGGCATTACATTCGAAATAAAGGCATTTGGGGAATTTATCTGAATGTTTATGACGTGGGAATCCAACTAAGCAATGGCTGGTAAATCAGGTATTCCAACTGTAGTTGAAAAGAGACTTGAGCAAATTATAGAGATAGGCAAAATCTATCACCTAATTACATCTTACCATGAGAGAATTAAAGGGTAAGAGTTCCAACTGTGTGTCCCTGGAAAGGAACAAATGAAAACATGTGACTAAACAACCTCATACAAAAAGGCAGGGGGAATGATTGGCTAAAAGGATGTACAGAGTAATTTCTGAATTGTTTGTTCAGATTTGTGAGTCTGCTACATTCAAAATTGGTGTGCATTCTATATGTAGTTAGATAACATACATGACTGTTGAAGAGTCAGTGCCACTGACCGTCAGGAGAGAGGAAAAAGGTAGCACCAAATGAAGACTCAAAATGCTTACAGGGACAGATGGAAAATGGGTAGAAACCTTGTGGAAGATAGTGTGAGTTCCCAGAATATTTTGAATCTGGCACCACTTCTGATGATTGGAATTCCTGCTTTAGGCACAACAAAGGCCGAACTTAAATACAAACTCCATGGGTACTAGGCAGGGTTGGTCTTTGTTAGATTTTGGACGGATGAATGCAGAGCATTCTGAGGCTCTAGGTCTAGGAGTTTCAATAATATTTTAAAAGAAGGAAAAGGCAAAACACTTCAATTCAATTGCAAAGAAAACTGGATGCTTCATCAGAAATCTGACTTGAGTAAAAAGTTGCTTTAATAACCACATCCAAATCACCCTGCATTTATTTTATTCCCTTTTTATATTCAGTAACAGCATTCACACTTTTATCACTTGGCAGTTTCTGATTCAATTTGGATGTCACATTAAAACACAGTTTAGTTTGACAAAATGAGCTGCAGAATGTCTTCCAATTGTGAGGTCTCCTTTCTTGCTGAGAAGTATTTGAATGTGTTCTCTTCCATTTTTGTTCATCAATAGCATGCTGTAATTTGTACCAATAAACAAACTGATATTAACTATAGTTAGCCTTAAAGAAGCCAACTTCCAGCTACAGTGTATAGATAAGACATTTTTCTCAACACTATTAAATTTTAACCTTATATATTAACTGTGCGCTCTTAACATTTTGTATCAGTGCTGCTAGCATGAACAAGAATCTTGAAAAAAATGCATTTGTAGCCAATGCATTAAGTACTTTCAGCCTCGTGTGGGACAAGGTTATACATCTTTACATAATAAGTGTATTTAAAAATTTAATTGATATTTTTCAATCTGTTGAGATTATCTTGAGCTAAAGTAATAATTAAAAAAACACTATTAATCCCTCCTGAAAAAAAATCCAAGATGTATATAGTAATTGAAATGAAGTAAGCCAAGTTACAAAATGTAAGAACTGAACAAGTGTGTCTGTCAACTGAAGAGTAAGATAAGGAAACTAATTAAGATATGGATGGAATACTTTCAAACTCTCCTTAGTGTTACTACCTGAGCTCTTTCACTTCAAATACAGAATATTTATCTGATTGATGTCTAATATTATTTCTGCACCATTTAAACTCATAATAAAGCTGCTGGGACTAGTTGAGTGGGATGAGTTGGATACTATCTGAAGTTACAAAACCAAACTACGATTGGTGGCTGTCTGTAGTAGAAATCCCATCTACTTACAAAGAACACTTATTTTAGATGGCAAAGGAATAGTGATGAGTAATTAACTATTCAAAACATCAAGAAAGTTACCAAGACTGACCTGCCCAATTACCACCCAATTAGTCTGTTGCATATCATTAGTAATCTTAATGTTAAATACCTACATGGGAAATTTGTGGACCATGCAACCTAAGACATGAGAATATGCTCATCATAGAAGAGACCAGATTTAGAACCAGGCAGTCAATGCTGGACAAATGCATAGTTTTATAGCACCCGGAAGAGAAATATCTTAACTGCCCTGAGTGTGCTCTTAATGCCACCTTGATTTCAAGACAACATTTGATTCTGTACCAAAGGGAGAGATTATAAGCCAATTTAGCAACCTCTGCAGTAGATTGTAGATCATTACTATTCAATTATTCTGCTACATGAAAATCCTTACGTGCAAGTCAGGTGTACCTCTTCTAATGGCCTGACTTGACTGTATTCTTACCCAGAAAGGTATCTAGTTCCTCTGTTATTACATTTACTTTTCTTGTTAATTCTAGTTTAAATAATTCCTCTCGGATTGATAAATGTTGATATTATTGTTCTATTTTCATCCCAGATGAATCCAGGGAGGAGCTGGCAAGTATTAGCCACCAACCGCAACAATGACAAATTAGTTATATCAGTTATATCAAAAGTGAAATAACTGGAAAATAATATCTTTCACTGAGCCAGCGAAAGCTTTCAAATATTTAGGAGTTATCTTTTATCCTTCCCTTTACCTGGAAGAACCAAGTAAAAAACTATCAGAAAAATCCAGGGCAAAATGTGTTCTTTTAGCTACAGTAATGTTGTCCAGGCAGCAGGAAAACTCTTTAAGGCAAAGGTATTAAGCTAATTCTTGACGGTTCACAGTTCTGCCTGGATAAGGACTCAAGGGCTTAAGAATTAGTCCAGGTTTATAAAGGCGATACTCTGTTGCATTGCAAAAGCACTGGTGTATCTCGAAACTTCTCTGCCTTCCATAGAGGAATGTGCGATAACTTGCTGGCGATGATATTGGCTAAAAGTAAATCTCCCTCACACACTTCTGAATTCTCTCAGACAAGTTCAATTGGAAGCAAAGCATGGATACAGATTTAAATTATGGTGGTTTTTCAGCCCACTTTCTGCTTCAATAAGGTTATGAGGAAGTCTCTCTGGAAATAACACAGCTTGTGTTTCACTCTGGCATACAGAGAAATCAAACTTTAACCCCCTACGTTAGATAGATAGTCTATGTGGAAGGCCGTTTATGCCAGCCAATTATTTTAATGATATTTGTCTGGTCCTCACAGGATAGATCCAATGCTAGGCCTTCTGTGGATTTATAGGGCAGATACAACAACATTCCTCTGTGAAATCTTCCCTATTGTTGTTTGAAGGGCTCAATACAGCCATTTTTACATGTTTGTTTCATTCTTCTATATACCAATGCACCAGCAAAATATATAGTCCTTTGGATGGCAGGTCAACTCAATTGGACAGATGGAAAATATACTATTTCTATTAGTTGACAGTTCCCTTGAAATGCCTCAGGTGGTGCTAAGTTTTGTTCACTGACATTTCTGTAAGCATAGTGGTTTTAATATCACTACTGTAATGTCAAATTATTTGTAATTTGGAAGTACTATCATTTCTTAATGGTTATTAACAACTTATTATTTATTTAATGTTCTCTATACATTTTATTTTACATACAGGCAGTGCTCAACATATGACCACAAGTGAGCCCAACATTTCTGTTATTAAGACATCTGTGAAGTGAGTTTTCCCCATTTTGCGACCTTCCTTGCCACAATTATTAAGGGAATCACTGCAATTGATAGGCTAGTAACCCGGTTGTTAAGAGAATCTGGCTTCTCCATTGATGTGCTTGTCAGAAGGTCATAAAAGGTGATCACATGATCTTGGGACACAGCAATGGCAGTGGTGGGATTCAATTTTTTTTACTACTGGTTCTGTGGGCGTGGTTTGATGGGCAGGGGAAGGATACTGTAAAATCTCCAGTCAGAGGTATAATTGCCGGTTCTCCGAACTACTCAAAATTTCCGCTACTGGTTCTCCAGAACTGATCAGAACCTGCTGAATACCACCTCTGAGCAACAGTCATATGAACAAGTTGCCATGTTTTAAATTTTAATCACATGATCATGGAGATGTTGAAAAGGTTGTAACTATAAAAAAAGGTCAGAAGCAACTCTTTTCGGTACCATTGTGACTTTGAATAGTCACTGTTGTAACTCAACAACTACTTATAAAATACTGTATTTAATATGTTTTGGCTTTTTTATTTATCACAAGTAGTTTTTCACAAGGAGCAAAGGCGGTTGCAAAATCAAGAGGTCTGTTGTTTCCTGGACTTACAGTTTTAGTAATAATACTTCAGGGCTGCCATGATTTGGCCTACCTCCTGGAAACAGTGTAGCCATGCTTCTGTTAAATCTTTTGTGTGCACCAATCTAAAGCACACTTCCATTTGGCATATTTAACCGCCCAGGACTAGTTCAGCACAGTGGTGGCATAAAGATCTCTTATGCTTAATGTTGCAGGTTAGAGGTTAAAGCCATTGGCAGGCCGTACTGAAAAGCTTGTAATACAGCTGCTTCCACAATATTTGATCAGAAGACCTTGATTTTCCCAGGCAACCGAATGCCAATATCCAAATTAAAAATCAGGCAATTAAAGAGAAATTAAAAACGCATCTTTCCAAAATCAAGCCTTATTTTTACATTGCTTTCTCGCTACATAGAGACTAGGGTGATATACACAGATCTGAGAAAATGCAGAGAGTTTGAGATTCCCTGGTTGCTTCTGAGATTTTTAAGGCTTCTTGACTTTTAAGTGAAGGTGTAATAAATGCATTAGATGTTACTGATAATGCGATAACTGCACTCTCTAAAGTGAAATCTATTACTTTATATTTAGTCCAATTGATATAACAAATTAGACTGCTATTCAGTCCATTTTCTATAGAACTAAAAGTATTTAAACTTATATGTAATTTTGCAATGCCACAAATTGGACTGAGTTAAAAGCAAGGCAAAATTAGTTGTGAAATTGTGTCCAACCTATCGCAACCTCATGCACAATGTTCCTCCAGGCTTCCTGTCCTCTATCATCTCCTGGAGTCCATTTAAGCTCATGCCAATTGCTTCAATGACTCCATCCAGCTACCTCATTCTCTGTTGTCCCCTTCTTCTTTTGCCCTCAATCTTTCCCAGCATTATGCTCTTCTCCAGTGAGTCCTTCCTTCTCATTAGGTGGCCAAAGTATTTGAGTTTCAACTTAAGGATCTGGCCTTCTAAAGAGCAGTCAGGGTTGACCTTCTCTAGGACTGACTGGTTTGATCGTCACGCAGTCCAAGGCACTTGCAGGAGTCTTCTCCAGCACCATAGTTCAAAGGCCTCAATTCTTTGGTGCTCAGCCTTCCTTATGGTCCAGCTTTCACAGCCATACATTACAACTGAGAAAACCATAGCCTTGACTATACACACTTTTGTTGGCAGGGTGATGTCTCTGCTTTTTAGTATGTTGTCTAGATTTCCAATAGTTTTATAGTTCATAGTGCCATAGTTCACTAAATTTACTGGTTGCAAAGGGGTTGTTCACTATCGGCTAGACCTCAACTAAATGTTCTTGAGCTTTAAAAACAAGAGTAAAAAATAATGCAAACTGAAATAAAGAAGAAAAAAATAAATAAAGAAAAATGCAAAAAGAAAAAGTAGAAGAAAAACAAAAATGAAAGAAAAAATATATACAAAATAACTTTTAATCTTCTTTACAGGAGTTATAAGCACATATATAAATTTACCTTTTTCTCTAAAGTTTCATTGTGACTCTTTTCTTTCTACAATTTATCCTATCTAATTGTCCAAACTTTAGAGCATAAGTTATTTTTTCCTCTTTTATGCAAATAGTTTGTGAGGCTTTCCAATCAGCAATAAACATAAATATTATCTCTGATCAAACATTAATTTAGCCATTTGAGGCTGCATACCAATTCTTTAAGAGCTGGGTAAGACAATCATGAATTCAGTTTGCTATTTTGGAAAGATCATGGATCGTACAAGGACAACAGGGCAGTGGACACACAATCTTCCTCCTCTGCTTTTTATAATCCTATTTTTTGCTAACCATCTATCGAAAAGGTACATCTGTAGAGCAAGGTTCCTCTTTGAGAATAAATTCCTTGATTTAAAATATATTTATCCCAGGTTTCACTCCGGAAGAAAACAATATAGGGCAGATTCCCTATATAGATCTGTCAAATGGTGGAAAAGTGCTCATAAAAATATGGTAGCCTCTTTGGCCATATTCCCTGAAAACCTTATCCTAGATTAAATGTCCATATCAGACTTATCTCTCAAAATTATTTCAATCTATTCTGAAGACATTCTTAATTTGGGAAACCAATTTGACAGATTAAGCATAGTCCAGATGAAATTTCAATTGACCTTTTCATGCTTAACCCATTATCCATGTCAGTCAACGATTCAAGAAGGCTGGCTAAGAAAAAGCTAAGCAAAATATGTTCTACTTAGCTATATAAAGGGTTTGAGTTTGCTTAGATGGTCTTTCCTGAAATAAAATACTGTACTCCTTTACTGAAATGGACTTGATTGTAGTGATAATATGCTGAATATTTCTCTCTGTGTGTTTATTTTTTGCTCCTTCTTTCATGAGAGCATTAATTAATATAGGAAAAAGGGAAACGAGCAATGAAACAATAGAAGAATGGAAATGAATATGAGCAACATATTTTTGCTAATGCAGAATTTGAAAGTATCTTCAGTAAATTAAAATCATACAGAAAGCAAGTCCTTATCTTTTGGACTGTATGAAGCCCATTTCCAGGTAGTCTGTTTTTCATCAAATCACAATTAATTTCATGGAATATAAAAAGGTTTTTGTGATTATATGATGGAAACTTGCCTAGATTTATCTACCATGAACTTGGTTATAATTCAAAGAAGGACACATCAAAGCACAGCCTGTACTTCTAAATCTGATTTTATTCTAGATCATTTTAAGCTTTCTTTTATTGAGGCATCCCCTCCCTTAAACCAATGGGACAATCTCAGTTAAATCTGTAGTAGTGTTCATGGGAAAATAATGATTACTGACTGTGAAGTTCTTCTCAAACTTTTTTTTAATATGATAGATAAACCTTCCCAGGAGCTAGTGAAGTTTTCAAGGAAAATGACTGATAGCTGATGTATATTTTCTCCTTGCTAGTACTTGATAGAGAAATACGATAGGTCATACCAATGGAGTATCAAGGCTACAGCCATTTTTCTTTCAATTAAATCTAAGAGGAAATAAGCAATCTTGCAATGTTTATTTGAAAGACGATGGCTCCCCCCTCATGAATGGGCAGCCCCCAAATGGCTTGTATGATTACTGTGATTTTTCAAGCCTGTCATAGGCATAGGAGCTTCCAATACAGAAGATTCCTTTCTCTTGTGTGATCCAGTGTTTAGCTGAGATTGCTAACACTGCTGTAGGTAAGAGCCTGTCAAAGTTCCCATTATAAGGCTCTCCTTTGAAGGATTTATTACAACCAGAGCTGTACCAAACTATTTTCCCCACATACTGCAAAGTGAGGTAAGCTTGAGGCCAAATGAGTTACTACACATTGCAACAGAAATACGAAACAAGGCACATTGATAAAGTGCTAAAATGCCTTTCCAGTTTCTTCCTCCTCCCCAGTTATTTCACAACATACATTTTATTTTGAGATCGGATTTTTATTTATTTGATCTGTAAGCAAATATCTGAATGTTTTCCATATAATTGTCCTAAATAGCAAAGCAATGTTCAAGTATCTTCACTTTATAAGACACTGTAGACAGAGTGCTAGTCTGTAACAGTGTTTTTCAAACTTGGACAAGTTTAAGATATGTGGACTTCAACTGCCAGAATCCTCCACATTTTAAGAAGTTCACCTAAGTTCTTAAAGTTGTCAAGTTGGAAATACACCAGAGCATGGCATCCCCAAATTAGAAGTTGGGCAGCACCTTTGCAGATTAATAAATACTGTTAAAGGCATCCAGCTTCATGAGCTGCAGCTCATTCATGAGATAAATAGCATGTCAGGCTATTTCTGAAGGTCTAAACCAGTGTTTATCAAACTTGGGACCTTAATATGGGTGAACTTCAATTTCAACTTCAACTCCCAGAATTCCTCAGCCAGTTGTGGGGATTTTTAACTCATAACCTATATCAATTTACTTGTGTTACGAACAACCTGTATTGGCATCTTCTTCCCTCTCTACCCAGTGCCCAGTTTCTTTCTAATGCAGATCATAC
The DNA here is from genome assembly GCA_023653725.1 of Bungarus multicinctus. Classification (NCBI taxonomy): domain Eukaryota; kingdom Metazoa; phylum Chordata; class Lepidosauria; order Squamata; family Elapidae; genus Bungarus; species Bungarus multicinctus. Next base: position 67,327,837 of record CM042844.1, read on the forward strand.
ATCAGATTAGCTGCTCCAATGCATTTGATGAAATGAGCTTCAGGAAAGCCAATGTCTTTTAATAAAATACGTTAAATTGAAAATATGTTAGCAGACTCCTCCTGATTTTCATTTTGTAAGAGTACGCAATGGAACATTTCCCTTTTCAATTTTGGCAGTGTGGATAGCAAATACTTGTACCTTGTACTAATGGCAAAATTGACAACCCCAGTACCTCTGGCAAATTGCCAGTCATGGCCAGAGACGTGGGCAGCTTAATGGTTCTTATTTCTTACCATTCATCAGCCAGCTCCATCCGTTCAAAGACATAATTCAAAACATAAGGCATTCTGAAGCTATTTTATCTCCATGTGATTCATCAGTTGCCAGTGCTAACATTTATGTGCCAAAAGCTGTATCTATTTCTCAGTTTACTTTAGCTTCCTGCAGCCATTCAGCCTGCTCACATGAGGGTCCCATCCCTCTTCCCAACTTCTCTGCTCTGCCATCCTCGCTCCCCAGTCTGTCCCCAGTGAGGGAAAACTACTTAGGAAGCTTTTGTGCATTTTCATTGTAATGTGATCAGAAGTGTAATGCAAGCAGGAACACTATCTTAGCAGGTTCCCAACTCACTATTTGAATTCTGTTCAAAAGAGCCTAAGTGCATGTTCTTTTCAGATTTCCCTATTTAACATGGGAAAGGCAGGAACTATACAAAAACCATGGCAACTTTCATTTGATTATATTCCTCCTGAAATGTGTAAAATTTAATAAATAAGCAAGCAACCTGTTATGTTATTTTCATGGAGATCATCCTTCCTAGACCATTCCATTCTTTTAAAAATATTTTACCATACTGGTTTGTAATGTTGGATAGTTGGTAATCATTTTCTCATCAATTTCTAGAAAAAAAGGACTTAAAGTCTTTCCTTCCTTCCTTCCTTCCTTCCTTCCTTCCTTCCTTCCTTCCTTCCTTCCTTCCTTCCTTCCTTCCTTCCTTCCTTCCTTCCTTCCTTCCTTCCTTCTTCCCTTAGTCTCCCTTATGCAACTCCATCTTAACTTCCTTGTATATCTCTGCCAATTGCCCCAAACTCTAATTACTCCTTAACTTGCAGTCTTTCTAGTAAACCTTCAATCTGGCATAGTAAAAATTAGCAATATGCTTTTTGTGTGCTCTGTACTCCAAAACCATTCATCTTGAATATTACCAATAGCCATGAAAATTGGGATTTCCTGAAGAACTCCAGATTGAAAGTTAGCAATTTAATGTCTATGGAGATGCTCACTCATCCTTTTTTCTAATCATCACTCATATAAACCAGGTTAAATTGGAAGGAAATTCTAGTGCTGTTAATTTGAAAATTCAAATAAACACTAACGTTGCTTAAAAACCAGAGTAATTTGTCTCAAAATTAGTACTTGATTCAATTTTTGAGGTCTTTCTATGTTAAATAAAAGTTCTGCCTCCTTTTGAACATTCCCACTACATTTAGAACTGAGCATATACAGTCATTTCTATTGCCAGTATAATCCATGTCCCAAAACAGGACAGTCTAATTCTGAAGGATCAAGTGGCTGTTATTGTGGTTTGTCATCAGGGATGTGATTTAACCAGTATAATAACCGGTTCAGTGAGTGCGTGCTTTGCGTGTACATGCACACTTTGCATGCGTGCTCCGCATTTAAAAAAACTAACACTTACCTTCAACTGCAGCTGAAGAAAACAGCTGTAGAAAACAGCTGAGGTGCGGCAAATTACTCTGCCGTGTGAATCAGCTGTATTCTAGCAAAAAGACATAAAGCACAGGAAAGAGTAGGGGCGGTGGGCGGGCCCACATGCTTGTTGGAGCGAACTGGTTCGGAGCCAGCTGATCGTTGGAACAAAGGGTTCACCTGAACCTGTCTGAATATTGCAATGTCCTACCTGTCAATGAATACTTCAGCTTCAACCATAACAATACAAGAGCACACAATAGATACAAACTCAAAGTTAACTGCACCAAACTTGGTTGCAGGAAATACGACTTCAGTAACAGAGTATTCAATGTCCGGAATACTTTACCTGACTCTGGTTTCTTCCCCAAACCCCAAAAACTTTAACCTTAGACTGTCTACTATTGACCTCACCCCTTTCCTAAGAGGGCGTGCATAAGCGCAACAATGTGCCTACCATCCCTGTCCTATTGTTTCTTTTGATTTTTCTTATATTTATCCATTTCATGTATTCATAACTATGTTTATACTTATACCTGTTCTTATAATTGCTTGAAAAAATAAAATAAAAAATAAAAAAAATTCCACCCGTTTGTCTGATAAGGAATCAATCTAGCTTTCCTCAAAGTGTTTGTACTCCATTTCCCTTTAATTCCCTTTAATCACATTTAACTATGTGGTTTCAGAAATTTCTATCTGAAATTAAACAACTGTGGCTAACCTTAGATACAGTAATTTGAAACAATTTTTAGAAAATGATTTGGAAAAGTATTGCTCCAACAACAATTTGAAAGAAGCCAATTTTAGAAAATGAGTTAGAAAATGTATTGTTTTACACAAATGCCAACTGCAGTTTAGCTTTAAACTATGGTAAACTGTAGCTAATTGAAAGCATAACACTTAACTGTAGTTAACTGTCTCTTTGTGACCATGCAGGTATGCCAAAAGATAGGAATGCATACAAGCTGGATGGAATCATGTTCCCATCCTGACAAACCATGATTATAATGCTTCCCTCCAAAAATCATATTCTTCCTCCATCGTTATGCCTTTTATTTGTATTTATTTCATAGACCGAAATACAATCCTCCTTGTTATCCATGCTGCTGCTGTGGCATTACTTTGTTTTATTTTTTGTTCAGACGAGGGAAGGAATGAAGACAAACCCCATGCAAGGATTGACGGGGGAACCATTTGGGAAGAACGTCTGGCAGATAATCTAGGTACGTTCTACAGAACCAATTTGAAGAGGTCTCTTTGCTCCTGGAGGCATCGTCTTGCACCAGAAGCTATTTTTCAATTTAAAATTGGCTTGCCGGTTTCTGCCATAGTGAGCTGTGGGAACAGAAAGTCAAGTGAACTTCTAGAAGTACATATTTGGAGTTGTGTATGCTTGCAACTTTATGAAGAAGTCTGCTGATGCAGTTATTTTAAATTGATCTGATAAGCCAAAATGATATTTTGCCACTCGTATCATCTCTGCTCACAGTTTTGGTTCCATTCTTTTGTGCTCATGATACCCTTTCATCTGTTTTGCTGTAATTTTTATTTATTACTATTATTGTTTGAGAAAAGAAAAAGAAATGCATATGGTAAAACTGAAGAAAGAATGACATATTCCTCAGTTGAAGATGATTCAATTGAACTTACATATATATGTCCATATCTTACTATACAATTGCTTATATCTACCTTTTCTGTAGAAAAGATTTTTAAAAAAAGGAAAATTACACTAAACTCTGAAAGTAATATAAACAGACAGAAAAAGTCCATCAATCAAGACTCACAGTAGCAAAAAATGTTATGAGACATCAGTTCCTCAAGTTATATATAACTATCAAGAGCACCTATTTTCTACCTTTGTAGTAGTATTTTTTTGCTATCAATAGAGTTATCTACACAGATGCCAAATCAAATTGATGACATTTTTGAATTGATGTTGTCATACAAATATTACCCCATGTACTTGTGTTATTTTAAAGTTTTTTCTTGTGACATATGTACAGAAACATAAACTGAGATACTTGTGTGATGACATCAACACCCATGTGCCAGCATTTCCCTGCCACTCCTTTGGATGCATAACAACTGGGTTTTTTTGTCTTAAAAGTTAGTTACTGCACCATATAATGTGAGCATCTAGAAAAAACAATAAATCTTTCATAACAAATGTAGTTTTTTTTCCCAAATGGAACCATTCTTGCACATGTCCACATCATAGGTATCACTATGGTATTTTCAGTACTACATCTACAATTATTGATTAAAACTCCAAATTTTATCTGAGATGCATGTTTGATACATGCAAAGTATCTCTTTTTAATTAATAAGCAGTTGATATTTATAGAGAAATGAGGTATGGATGCCAAAATAATTTTTTATTTTTGTAGACGTATATTCCAATTTCTTATCCTATGCCCATGAATATTTAAACAAAATAATCTAACAACCACTTATAAATAAGAGTTGCAGAGTTATTACTTTGTAAAGTTATGCTTAATTTGCTTGTAAATAGATGGAGTTCTGAAGCATTTATGGCTATTGGTTAATATCTAAATATTAAAGGTATTTTAATTAAATATATTCTCACACTATGCTTTTTGGCAAAAAAAAAAAAAGCAGGAACTCCAAATTCATCCTTGGCTGATGATTTGCTGACGAGGGAGGATGGGAATCTGAAGAAATTCTTTGCTTATCGTGTAAGCACCCCTCCCAATCAATACATTCCATTCAGTAGGGATCTAGAACAAGGAAACAGGGTAAAATCAGAGGTGGTATTCAGCAGGTTCTGACAAGTTCTGGAGAACCAGTGGGAGAAATTTTGAGTAGTTTGGAATACCACCTCTGACTGGTCCTGCCCCCATCTATTTTTGGCCTCCTGAGTCCCAGCTGATCAGCTGGGTCTTCTTTTGTTGCCCTGAACAGGAGAACGGAACTGGAAAGCAGGTTAGTGGGGTGGGGAAGGAATGGAGATCTTGCAGTATCCTCCCCCTGCCATGCCCACCAAGCCATGTCCACCAACAGAACCGGTAGTAAATTTTTTTGAATCCCACCATTGCGTAGAGTGCTTGAATTTAGTAGCAGAAAAAGGCCTTGGAACTATTTAACAAATGTCTGTAGAGATTCTCAGTCATCCAGGTCACGATTGTCTCAAAGGTGCTTTTTCAGGAGGCAACTGGGCTTTCCTGTTTTTTCTTTGAAGTCGTTTCACTTCTTATCTAAGAAGCTTCTTCAGCTCTAGCAGGACAGTGGAGAATAGAAGGATTTATATTCTTTGCAGACAGCTGGTCATATGCATCCTTTTAGAGGGTCGTTGAAGCACTTGGAGGTTTATCTGTGTCTCCAGGGTCACCTGAGTAGTGCTCCTGGTTCCTGTAGCCTGCATTTTTTCTGGAAATCCATTCCTACTCCCACACCATTCAAAGGTGTTCATCCCAAATTATATAGCTAAAAGTCTGTAGAGTTTCTCAGTCATCCAGGTCATTGTTGTTCCAAAGGTAGTTTTTCAGGAGGTAACTGACTTTCAAATGACCAGCTATCTGCATTCCCCACTATTATGTCAGAGTTGAAGAAGCTTCTTGGATGAGAAGTGAAATGTCTTCAGAGTAAAAACAAGAAAATACAGTTGCCTCCTGTTTAACAAATGATGAATTTTCTGTATCAATTCAAATAGGAAAATACATTTTTGTGTAGGACTCATGCTTTGTGTGTGTGTGTGTGTGTGTGTGTCTTTGATTCAATCTTGTTGCCTGATGGCAGCCTGGACAAAGTCCCTACAGTATTTTGCAAAGATTTAGAGAAGTCACTTGCCATTGCTTCCTTCTGAAGGCTGAAACAAAGTCACTAGCCCAAAAATACCCAGCTGGCTTCATGCCTAAGGCAGGAGTAGAACTCAGAGTCTCCCAGTTTATAGCTTGATCCTGAACAACTACAGGTAGTTCTTGACTTACAACAGTTCATTTAGTGACTGTTCGAAGTTACAACGGCACTGAAAAAAGTGACATGACTGTTTTTCACTCTTATGACCGTTTTAGCACCTTCATGGATGCATGATCAAAAGTTCAAAACTTGGGTGCTTGGCAACTGGTTCATAGTTATGACAGTTGCAATGTTCCAGAGCCAGGTGATCACCTTTTGTAACCCTCTGACCAGTTGATGGGGAAGCCAGATTTACTTCACAACCGTGTTACTAACTTAACACCTGCAGTGATGCATTTAATAATTGTAGCAAGAAAAAGTCATAAAATGGGGCAAAATACACATGTCACAAATGTCTCATTTAGTAATCCAATTTTTGTGATCAATTATGATCGTAAGTTGAGGACCAACTGTACTCCAAACTGGCTCTTATTGTACCACTCATAAATTCACACCACATATACAAATACATATTAGAGCAAGGTTATATATTTGCCTCATATGATTGCTGGTTTGAAAAGAGACAAATTTTGCATAAGCACTGAGCATTCAATTCTTCCTTGCATACAAACTGTGATTATGTTAATTAATAAAGTTAATTAATAATTTAACAATAAATTATACAGGGACATTTGTCGCTAGTTGATTATCCCCCTTTTATTTAAATTTCTGGAGCACTTCGATTATTTCTATTTGCATTATCTGTTAAATAACCAAAATCAAGTTATTTCTTTAAAAGTAGCAAATTTTTGCTATATTATATGGCATCATCACTCATAACTTCACCCAGTTATTGAAATTAGGGGATAATTCTGTTTTATTTTAAAGAGTGTACGTTTGTTGTATGATGTGTATGATTAAATCAGGAAGTCTCTAGCTAACTATAGTTTTTCCCTTTTGTCCACTCTTCCAAACACACCAACATTTTAAATCTAGGATATTCATTAAATGAGTAATCAATACAGTTTATTTTGTTTAAAATTCTTATTAATCTGATAATTACTTATTTAATAAATGTGCCTGACAATGAAGTTATGACCAAAGTCTCATTTATGGGTTGGTTATATTTGTCTAAATGTGGTAGAATTGCTGGAAGTTACAGATCATTTCCGATGTAGAATTGAATAGAGTCTTTCTTGGCCTTTCCTCCACAGTAGGAATCTGACAGTGAGAAGAAATATCAGAAATACTCCGATAGTAAGCCCTTTTTCCCCCTCTCCTTTCAGAATTTCTGAAAATCTGTTTATTCCCAATCCTTCCATAGAGATTGCAGAACTAATATTCCTGCTCACATTCCAAAAGCTAATGTAGGCCTGTAGCCAGAGAGGCATCTGGAGATAAGGAAGCTGAAAGATGTCCAGGTGATTTGGCAGGTGAAAGGAAATGGATGCAGCCAGAATGTAAGCAGTGGTAATTAATATATCTGGAATGATATAATTACAGTAAATATTAATGCAATGAAATTTAATTTTATAATACTTTAAGTGCCTAGTTTTTATTAATTAGCCCACTGCTTTGCATTTAGTGTCCTTACTGGTGAAGAGTAGAAGTAGTTATAGGCTTACCGGAATAATCAAAAGGAAAAGGCCTAAAAGCAAATGATCTTGCTTATTTATTTTGAAATTCATTGAGGGGCCCTTAAAATGGTTTTTCATGCATTATTGGTTGCTTTCCCTTTACAGCAAGCATGCTGCCTGTGTAAAATACAAATAAAGACAAGGTTTGCACCTTACCTATCTCACCCTCCTCTACTTATATTGGCTGGAAAATGAAATCACTGATATTGAAAAGGATTAGAATACTTTGTGAGAGAGGCTTGTAAATCTGTACTTGGTGTAACTGTTCTACAATGTCTTATAAAATGTATTGTGATCAGCCAGATGCACGCGATGAAACTCAAAAATTCCCAGGAACTATAGTTTTAAAATATTTCTGAGAAAGCAAGAATAAGCTATTAGTTGAATAATTGCCTGCATTGGAACTGGATTTCTTTTACTTACAAAAATCAGTCACTAGGTGTTCCTGTCCTTGAAAATGAATATATTTGAGAATGAACAGGTTATTTTTTTTTTATTTGTTTGCTACTAAAATGGTTCTAAGCCCCCTTTCAATTTTTCTTTGTATAGATGCTACTCTACATACTAGAGAGCCATTTCCACTATGATGAAATGGAAAAATTTAAAGCATTTATATGTGTAATGTTTGCTCTTGGACCATGTACAATTTTTAAAGTAGATATATATGTAAACCTGCTCTAATTTTTTTCATATTATATGTGTATCTTTAAAGTCTTCTATTTGCCAGTCAGCATTGAAGGTGATAAAGGCTTTTGCTATTTCTTTAAATTAAAATTATTTTTGCTGGATTCCGTTCTTGTTGAAAGAAGCTTCCATTTCTCTCTTTTCATTATGCTGTGCCTTGGGTTGTCTTACCCACTTCTTTGAACAGTGGAATCGATTCAGTTGGATGTGATAAGTCTTTAACAAAAGGACACATGTTAGAGATCAAATGGGAATTCCCCATTCTCAACCTCTCTGCTGAGACTGCCAACACAGGGTCCAATTAGTGTCAGTTGCCATAATGGCTTTTGCAATGCGGGTTAGTGAGAAGTGGTTTGAAACCACCTCATGCACTCCACACAAGTTACATGGTAATACTAGATGAGATATCTTTGGGCCACTTTCACCATGCTTTATCTTTCATGCAACTCCAAGCTCATCAGCAGATTTCATTCATTGTATGTTCTCATTAGTCATCCTGACCTCCCGCATATATATACATTTAATAAAATAGATGAAGAAATGAAGAAAAATAGAGCCTGCCTTATTATTATTTTCTAAAAAAATAATCTTATCAATTTATTGTGAGATGCAAAAGACAAAGAGCAAAGAATGATGATTGAGCAGCTTCCTTGTGGTTGTCTCTGGACACTCTGTGAATCATCACCTTGATCTAGAGTAGTTTAAAGTAGTTACTATTTGATTTGGCCATTAATTTTACTTTAGAGAGAAAGGTCTTTTGCATTGATGATGCATGCAGAAGCCTCCCTCCCTTTAAACCACTTGGACCAAACCAGCAGGGCCACTTCACTTTGATGCCTGGAATGGAAGTTCTACTTCAAGTTGAAGAACTGCTTTGATGGGGTACTGAAATGGTACATAGGATGACCTTGGAAGACAGGTGAATGTTTTGGGGAGAGCCAAAGTGAGAGGAAGAAGGGTGGAGGCCTTTCAGGCTTAGAAGGTTATGTTAATGTAATCTTATATAAATATAGAGCTAGTACTTCTGGATGTTATTTTGCCTGGACTACCCTATAAGGGTGACATTAATCTTGCAAGTCTGAAAGTAGAGGTCCCACACCTCACTTTGACTCTCAAAAAAGTAGGGAAGGTCCCTTCTGCTGGGATATTTTTGCCATTCCTCTTTTTTCAGACTCAACTTTGCTTATAAGAACATTCTCTAGACTGTGGCTCTTCCTTTTTTCTCCCAAGGTCATTCCCACGTACATTACAAGTACTTTGAGTGCCATTTTATCAGACTGTACAACACCTGTGAATCTTCCCACAGCCAGGTCAACTTCTTTGAAAGATTACTAGGCATGCTATATACAATTATATAAAATTTGCCCTTCTCTAATTATAATGTAGCAATATGTAACTATATTTTTTAGAACTAACTGCTCTAGATTTGTATGACAGTTCTAATTGTAATATAGAAGCCTGATTCTGTTTATAGGCTGTCTTTAGTTGAACTGGGGAGAATGAATATTATTGATTATTTCAGGTGCTGAGATGTCAGTATGTAGTTACCAGGGATGCAGAAGTTATTCTGAATCAATTATATAGCTTCTCAAAATATGTTTATTCTTTATTCAGTTGCTATTAATTTATCAGCATGATGTAGGCCTAGCCACCTCCAAACTGGGATTTTTTTATTCTTGGGCAGAATTTATTTTGGTCAAAAGTTTCAGGGCATCCACCAATCTGTTAAAAAAAATGGATATCATATGCATGATCCAATTGTAAATGGCTACATTGACTACTTGCCAACATATTCAGGTTTGGTGTTAAAAAAGGGCTAGACTGACATCAGTTCTGTTTGGGTTTAGGAATGCCTTTAAGATTTGGCTGTTTTAGGGCTTTTGGGGTCTGATTTCCTGCCACACTGAGGTAATGGCTTATTTGACGTTGGGGATTTTCCCCTAGCCCCCACCCTTACACAACATGTTATGAAATAATTATTGTTTTTTTTAGCATGTTCATTATTTTAATTATTTTGTAGTAAAATAGGAATGCAGGCTGCTTAGAATCATATGCGAATGAACTCTATAAACTTTGTTAATAAATAAATAATAAATAAATAAATAATAATTTGTTCAGTGTAATTAACTCATTTACTTTCTTACTCCTTGATCTGTTTGATATGATTTCTATCTGTCTTTCCTCCAGGAGCTCACAGAAACTTCCATGAATATTCTCACATTTTTACAACAACTCTTTGAGATAGCTTGCTGTCACCTTACAGGGGACTTAGGCAACATAAAAATTTAGTAAATAAATAGATAAATGATAGATAGATGATAGATGGTAAAGGATGGGTGGGTGGGTGGATGATGGATGGATAGATGGACAAACAGGGCTAACAATGTGACCAAAGTTACCCTATAAACCTTCAAATCTAAGGATGGACTACAGTCTAGGTCACTTCATTCACTTTTTTTCCTTACACACATTTTGAAAATATATTTTCATTTTTAACTTAAAATTGGGGACTTATGAGAAAAAAGAAATTTTTATATAAAAGAATTTAAGTTTTAGTGGTCCTACTGGTGAATTGCTATAAATAGAAAATCTACTGTCTGAAACGAATAGCAAAGCCATTAACACATTTCTAGCATGATTCCAAATATTTTGCTATTGCAGTCCAAAGACATGAAATCAGAGCTGGCATGTTGAAGCCTCTAAAAAGGCCACTTTACAGTTTCCAATTTTGCATTTTAATTCTGACTAGGACTGCCTAGTTGGGTTCAAGGGTTATGTATTTCTAACTGAAAATGCTATCTGTTTTCCAGTGGAATAGCAACAGTAATGGTTCAGAAGAATTCTAAGACAAACTGCATTGCAAAAATAATATCAGTGCATTTGTATCTAAGGAAAGCAAAGCCACACATGGCCACACAAATATACAGAGACAATTCCTATTTGAAAACAAACACAGACTGAACAAGTCTCGCTCACGGTTATTATGGAGAAAAATTGGTTTCCAACAGCAGTAGTTCACTTAAACTTTTATGAAATTCCTTCTCAACAGATGTAATATTTCTCATATTTTCTTTACATTTCACAATGTATCTGTGTTTCTAATGTGAACTTTACTAGTTGGTTATTGAACAGAAGCTACAAGACAATGATTTCTAGACATTTCCTGCTCCCCTGGTATCTACTCAGCCTTTGTCACTCTTGGTGGATACAAGAGACAACTTGTCAACATGCAGTTGTGGTCACTGAAAGCATGGATTTTGCAAATTTTGCTTGATATTATATATATATATATATATATATATATATATATATATATGTGGATCTTTGGTTCTTTGGGTTTTCTCCCATGTAGAATTGGAAGTATCTAGGCGACATTTCGATGAAGTCTCATTCATCATCTTCAGGCTTGCGTCTTTGGCCTTGTGCTTCTCAGAGTAATGTGAACTTGCAGCTGCTTCTTCCTTTTAACTACTAGTGGGGGTGTGACTTGATTGGGTGGGGGCTTGATTGTGTTCTGATTGGGTGGGGGTGTGTTCTCATTGGTTGGGAGTTTGGCTGTGTTCTGATTATACTATATGTTTTCGGAGATTTTCGTGGGTATTTGTATGTAGATCTTTGGTAATTCGGGTTTTTCAATTTTAAAATTTTTCAATTTTTCAATTTTTTCAACTTCCAATTTTACGCGGGAGAAAACCCGAATTACCAAAGATCCATATATATATAATAGTATATATAGTATATAGATATTATAGTGTGTGTGTGTGTGTGTGTGTATATATATATATATATATATATATATATATATATATATATATACATGTATAATAGTGTATATATAGTATATAGATATTATAGTTTGTATATATATATGTGTGTGTGTGTGTGTGTGTAAGGTTTTGAGCTGATAAATAATTAAATAAGGGACACTAGGATAGATCTATTTCGAGCTAGTTAGCTCTCTTCAGCTAGCCATACCCTTACTGGGATTCGAACCAGGGAAGTATTACATGTGAGGCAGTTGTAATTGCCACTAGACCACTGGCTCTATCCTGTTCAGGATAGACTTGTGTTACAACACCCTGGTAAGCCCTAATCAAGGGAGGAAGCATACTGCTGTCCTTTTCTGTCTTTCGGCTCATCATCAGAGACCATCCAGACAGAAAGCTATTTGTTTCATTGTCTTTTGTTTATATGTGTGTTAGGTTTTTGAGCTGATAAATAATTAAACAAGGGAGATTAGGATAGATCTATTTCGAGCTACTTAGCTCTCGTCAGCTAGCCATACCCTTACTGGGATTCAAATTTGTTGTAACACAAGTATATATACTAATTCCCCTGTATCACTGATTTGGATGAGAACCAGTGGCCTAATGCCAATTACAACTGCCTCACATGTAATACTTCCCTGGTTCGAATCCCAGTAAGGGTATGGCTAGCTGACAAGAGCTAAGTAGCTCGAAATAGATCTATCCTAGTCTCCCTTGTTTAATTATTTATCAGCTCAAAAACCTAACACACACACACACACATCTCAATATATGTAAAACTTTGTCTGATATAAAGAGATCCTAAGAACAGTGGAATGTTTCTTAATGCTGCCTGCAGCAATCATGCAGTAAATGTTGTAGCTTGTGAATAGTTTTGGCATTTTACCTACAATATAGTTGTAGTACTCTGGGCTAAGCTATTAAAATTGAATTTCAACAAATCTGCCAGAACGCCTGTATGTGAAACATGAAGAGTTTGCCAAGGAATTCTTTTTTTTTTTTAAAGTATTCTCTGATTTATTCTCAGTGAGGAAAAGAATAAAATAGATGTTGAAAGGAAGGGACCACCACACATAATGATACAAAAGAAAGGTATATCATATCATTAGACCATGTAGTCCCAAATTCCACAATGTCCAATTTGCTTTCATAAATAACAGTCTAAATTTAACCACATTATAGTCACTTTGAGTTCAATGGTCAGTCATATGGATCATAATTCCTTTATTTATTTCAGATAAAAGCTATGCTGCCAAATTCCAAAATGATTTTGTAGCATACATCCAAACAACAGTGAAATTGCAGAAAAAGCTTCTCATAGAAATCAGTGTTTAATGATAAAAGCATTGGTCTTTCATTAAAAAAAACACAACCAACAGTATCCTCAGAAAATTGGTAACATCAATTAAATGCTGGAATTCTGTATTTGTCTCCCAATGTATGATGCAGGCAGAGAACTTGTAGATAGCTTATGAAATAACAGAGTTGGAAGGCATCTTTGAGGTCTTCTAGTCCAACTCCCTGTTCAGGCAGGAGACCCTATACCAGTGGTGGCTAATCTTTTTGGGCTCCAAAAATTGTGTGCGCGCTTGCATGTTGCGCCCATGTGCCAGCATCCAGAAGGCAATGCGCGCCTCCCCATGCCTCCTACACATACACGCGCAATCCCCACCCCCTCCGACCCCACCCCTGCGCCTCACACTGATTTTCAGCCAGTTTGAGGCCTTTTTCAGCCTCCCAGGGGCTTTAGGAAGGCTTCTGCAGGCTTTTCAGGATGAAAACTAGGCCCGTTTCGTCACTTCTGGTATTTCTGGAAAAACAGGAAGTCATGAAACAGGCCTAGTTTTCATCCTGAAAAGCTTGCAGAAGCCTGCAGAAGCCTTCCTCAACCCTCTGGGAGGCCGAAAAAGGCCTCAAACTGTTCTAAAATCAGGTATAAGGCATGCACATGCACAGTGAGGTAAGTTTGCCTGCAGCTCGCGTGCCGGCACAAATGGTTCTGTGTGCCACCTGTGGCACGTGAGCCATAGGTTCGGCATCACAGCCCTATACCATTTCAGACAAACGGCTGCCCAATCTCTTCTTAAAAGCCTCCAGTGATGGAGTACCCACAACTTCTGAAGCTGTTCCACTGGTTAATTGTTCTCACTGTCAGTAAATTTTTCTTTAGTTCTACGTTGGCTCTTTCCTTGATCAGTTTCTATTCGTGGCTTCCCCCCTCTGCTTTCAGGTGCTTTGGAGAATAGGTTGACCCCCTATTGCTGTTGGGTTGTGAGTCCTGTTTTGCCACTCCCACCCAGGAGTGACTACATGAATGCTACTCCAAAGCTATGTGAAATGATGCCGGTTTTTCCCCACTAGTGGGGCTTCCACCATTAATGTCTTAGACAGCAAAGACCTGGAGCATTTCCACCTGTATTCAATTGATTCTGCTTGAAGGTGATAGTCTGGGAGATACCGGTTAGATGAGCCTTACAGGGCTTTTCTAGGTTTAAAACAAGCACTTTCAATTGTACCTGGAAACATTTTGGTAATGGTGGAGTGCCAGCAAAGCCAGTGTGAAACGGCATGGTGGCTTTCATCTGTCAACAGGTAGGTTGCCATATTCTGCACCAATTACAGATAGTTAAAACAGCTTCTCTCCAATCTATTCTATGTCTATGCCAAACTGCAGAACATTGTCTCACTTGACATGGATTAGGTTGTTTGAAATATTTCAGTTACTTATAAAACTAATATAGACTTTTAAGTATGTAGAAGAAAGGGAGGGCCAAGGAAATTCAAAGGAAAGTATCTTTTAGCCTATGGTACCTGAACTGGGATTGGTCAGTGAATTGGATTTGGCTTGGCTGGGAATCTCTGTTCTATTGTACATTTTTATTCTGTACCAATTTATGGTATAGTCATTTTTAAAAATATTTTGGGGTAGTATGTTTATTGTTAAGTGTCTTGGGCACTATTGGTGCAGAACCACAGGATATAATTTCATAAGCAAACAAGAATGATAGGCATCCTATACAGGGTGTATTATGAGTTGACTTAGTAACCAAATGGCCTATTTTTTAAAAAATGCAGAAAGTGTTCTAATATAGGAATTTGAACCAAACTAAATTCTTTGTTCTAGTAAACTAGTAAACCCTAATTCTGCTAAGCTATAATTAATCATTGCTTTACACAAGTTTTTTTTAAATGATGGAATTTGTTAAAAAAATAATTTGTCTGAGCTTTGACCTCATTCATTAATGCGTAGAGAATTGAATTCATAAGGAATCCCAGAAATGTGTAAAGTTCTGTATGTGTTGCTGACTGAAGCTACTGGAGCAAATGCCAAAGGATGAACGTCCCTCTTGTGCTGACTGGCTAGGGCCCCTAGAAGAAGCCAATTTTAACCATTTTTATCTGAAACTAATTCCATTGATTTCAAAACAAGTGTGCTGAGAATTGCAGCCTAAGGCAGAAAAGCTAGCTGTTAAGTCAGACTGACATAGGAAACAAAACAAAACCCAGTGCTCATATTTTTTAAATGACAAGAAGAGCAGAAAAAAGAAATCTATATAGAAAAAACACATTTTTTTCCCATGGCACTTGCATTTGGCTCAACAATCTCTTAATCCATAATTCTGTTAAATGTATACTTAAGGCAAAGTGCTTGACAATTTTGTGATTGGCTGGCTAATGTGTGTATGTGTGTGTTTTAATTTTATTTTTTTATTTATTTATTTACAAGATTTATATACTGCCCCCCTCTCCCCACGGGACTCGGGGCGGTGTACAGCCATTAAAAAATACAATAATAACCAATGAATAATAATAATAACCAATAATGACCAATGAATATACATATATAAAAGGATAAAGCTGGAATTTTTATTCTGCCTTTTCTCTTTTTCATTTTTGTTAATATTTGATGCTTTTTAAAATTCACTAATTGTTAATGTCCTATTTTATCCTTATTTTATTCATAAAGAGGGGTTTATTCCGAATATTATTTTAATAATTATTATATTTCAGTAGATTTCCATTTCAATGCTCTTGGAAGCTGAGGTTTCCAGAAGCTACCAAAAATGGAACTGCAGAAACTATAGTTTATTGCTTAATTTGCCAACTATCCTGAGTATCTGAAAAACCTATAAATATTATATCCAAGCAACACTTCTGTGTCCCAGATTGTCAGTTAAGGAAAAACTATTTTAGTTGCAACTAAAAAAATAATTCTTATGCTGAAATAGGTCTCATGATACTTTCAAGCTCATCAAATTTATTTTTGCATAAGCTTATGAGTGTTTCATAGAAATCTAAGGCATGTGTAAATCATGTGTAGATAGCACTTTTGCCTTTTTTGTGAATATTCTTGCAGCACACTTGTTCTGTCCCTACTACATGTTAGTCTGTGTGCAGCTTGACATGCAGCCAAACCCATTTATCCTCCAATAAAACAGACTATGTGCGTAGATCTGAATGCTTTATTGGGAGAATAGGATATGGTGAAACTGAGGAAAATAGGGATATATACAGTGAGAATCAAATGTAAGATGGATAGTATTAAGTTACTGCTGAACATAACAATTAATAAATACAAGCAGTTACATACAAATACAAGCAATGCTCTGTGTGTGGGATGTGGGTTTGTCCTTGGATGACCATGTGCCACTGATTAAGATGGCTGCATCTGCCTTCTCCAAATGCTAAAGGAAATGGAGTCTGGCTTCCCAGTGTGCACTTGGTTTGAGAGTGTGGGCTGATGGATAAATGGGTGGAATTGGCTTCTAACAATAGAGTTGGGGCATATTTGTCTCTCTAGCCACTAGATAAAGCTAGAGAGCAATTACAGTATATAAAGCTATATGTCATGGTGTGACAATACTAATGCCACTGGAACTTTTTACGTATGTCCAATGATATCTCAACAGAGGCAATGATATCTCAACAGGAGCAATGATATCTCAACAGGAGCAATGGTACTGAAACAAGTAGCTGAGAACGCCTGTCATGGATCTGCTCCTGGATCTCTTTCTGGACATGAGTTCAGAGGAAAAGGGTGAGTTTGAGTTAAATCCCGGAGGCAAGTGTCAGGTCCCATATGTCAGGTCCCATAATTCTCACTGTCATTCTAGTGGGAGGGGAAGGCTTGGGGGGATTCTTTGCATGGGATTTAATTTGCTTAGCTTTGCTGTACCTTGTGGGAAATAGGGTGGGGGGAAGGAATGTGTCTCGGGTCATCTTAGGAAGGGCTTTGAGCTATCTGCTTTATCTCACCACTGGAGAAAGAGAAACTGAAGCACCTGGGAGTTGACAGTTCTCACCTTCTCTGCCCAAGTTTCTTAAAACATCTTTGAACTTTGGGATTGGTTTGATGTTGAACTGGACATTGGGAGGAGCTTTGCTTGTAGTGATTTTAACCTCCTGCTTTGAGCAGGAAACTTCAGATCCTGCTTGCATTTCCTTTGCTCTCACTGCCTTTCCATAAAAATTCCTTTTGAAATGATAATTGTTTTCAAGAATTCTGCTTTCTTGAGAAGACTGGAGAAGCAGAATCTTACATTTGGTCCGGATTGGAGCTAGTAGAGTGCTAGCCTGACAGAGCAGCCTCAGCTGGGTTGATCAGATGAGTGACAGGTTGAGGCTGCATGAAATGAGCCACAGCTGCAGCAACTTGACCTGGAAGTTCCAGATGCTACCCAATAGTAATGAGGAGAAGGTGGAGTCCTTACCTCCTCCTGATCCAAGGACAGCTAAAGCAGAGAGCACACAGGCTCAATGCCAGTCAGCTAGACTACTCCTGAGGAGGCAACCTTGCCTCACATGAAGGGCTGTATTAATATCACCTACTTAACCTCACCCTGGGTACTTGAGTGTTGCAACCTTGCCTCACATGAAGGGCTGTATTAATATCACCTACTTAACCTCACCCTGGGTACTTGAGTGTTGCTAGAGAAATGTGCCTGGTTCTGTACCTTGTATCTTGCGCTCTTTGATTTGTGGACTTTGATTTCCTGGACTTTGTGTGTTCCCATTGGACTTGGTTACCCCATGAGTCTTGCTGTATTGAGCTCAGAATCTATGCAATGGGGAATGCTTTCTGGTTGAATAAATACCTATAGAACGCTTGCGGTACATACATGTGTATATGGGATGGGACAGCACAACCTGATTCTATTTAATGGCAGCAACAATTCCAGGCAGCTGTTTGCTACCATCTACTGGTTGGTTGGACTTTTCTACCCCATAACAGGTAGCTCTCAGCTTAATAAATAAGGCAATGACTGGATGCATAGATAGGAACCCAGGAAGCAAAACATGGGCTCTTATTTAATAATGTAGTTTATTTTAATGCTTCCTAAATTACTACCATAAAAACTCATTACAGCAGGCAATGGTTAATTGCAAGATTGTTCTGTAACACATAACAGTTCTGAGTTTCTGGCATATCTCTCAGCCTTGTAGTTGCTGTTCTAATAATGCTCTTTCTCGTTATTTATAACTTTGCATGTTATCTACATGCATTAGCAAGTCAACTTTCTTGTCTTCCCTAGACAAACTTTATTTCCCTGCTGGTCCTGCCTTAACTGGCCAGTGCTTCCTGGAAGCAAAGTCTGTCAGAGAAAGGGAGAACAGGTGGAGATTTCTGGAAGGTGATACCATTTGGGAAGCCTCTGGGTCTCAATAGCCCAGATTCGTCAACCAGACCCTGCTGTTGCTGACAAAGCCACAGGCTCCCTTCCATGAAATAATGTTAAGTGTGGTATCCAGAAAAAATACATTTATTTATTTATTTTATTTAATTTATATACCGCCCCCTCTCCCAAATTGGGACTCGGGGCAGTGTACAGCCCAAATAAAAATGATACTGTTACAAAATAGAAAATTTAAAATAGATTTAAAAAGATTAAACTAGTGGCTGAAGTTAAAATTATGATAGAAGTATAAAAACAGGATAAAAAATTAAGAAATTTAAAAACCATTCTAATAATACTAGGCCAGACCAGCCTGTTGAAAGAGGTGGGTCTTTAATGAGCGCCGGAAGGTTTTGTTGGTCAGGGATGGCCCGCATCTCCAGGGGTAATTAATTCCAGAGGGAGGGTGCTCCCGCAGAGAAGGTCCGCACCCTCGGAGCCACCAGCCGGCATCGCCCAACTGGGAGCAACCTGAGGAGGCCCACTCTGTGATAGCGCACTGGCCGGAGGGAGGCCGATGGTGGCAGCTGGCGGTCCCGTAAGTACCCGGGTCCCAAGCCATGAAGCGTTTTAAAGGTGACCACCAATACCTTGAATCGCACCCAAAAGGCTACCAGTAGCCAATGCAGCTCGCACAGGAGTGGTGTAACATGGGAGCTCCGAGAAGCCCCCAGAATCACGTGCGCAGCCGCATTCTGCACCAGCTGAAGCCTCCGGATGCTCTACAAGGAGAGCCCCATGTAGAGAGCATTGCAATAGTCTAGGCGGGAGAGGGCAGAAGTGACTGTGAGGAGTGCGCCCCGATCCAGAAAGGGCCGCAACTGGTAGATCAGACGGACCTGACAAAAAGCCCCCCTGGCGACGGCTGCTATATGGTCTTCTAATGACAGCCATACATGCAGGAGGACACCAAGATTGCGTGCCCTCTCCATGGGGGGTCAGAGTTTCTCCCCCCACGGCCAGCAATGGATCTGTAAGCTGGCTGTATCTGAGCGCAGGAAACCACAGCCACTTGATTTTGGTCGGGTTGAGTCAAAGTCTCTTGAGACCCATCCAGCTCCACACGGCTTCCAGGCACCGGGTCATCACTTCAACAGCTTCATTGGGGTGGCCTGGGGTAGAAATGTATAGCTGAGTGTCATCAGCATACTGATGGAACTCTACCCCAAAACCACGGAAGATCTCACCCAGAGGCTTCACATAAATGTTGAACAGTAGGGGCGAGAGCACAGGCCCCTGAGGTACCCCACAAAATAAGGGCCTCAGGATCGACCTCTGCCCGCCCGCCAACACAAATTGTGAGTGGTTGGAGAGGAAGGAGAAGAACCACCGCAACACGGTGCCTCCCACCCCCCCCCCAACCGCCACAATAAGATACTGTGATCGACAGTATCAAAAGCCACTGAGAGATCTAACAGGACCAAGACCGAGGAACAACCCCTGTCCTGGGCCCTCCAGAGATCATCCACCAATGTGACCAATGCTGTCTCCGTACTGTGCCCGGGCCTGAAACCCAATTGGAGCGGATCTAAATAGACAGCTTCATCCAGGTGCTGAGGGAGCTGTCATGCCACCACACTCTCAACAACCTTCACCACAAAGCGAAGGTTGGAGACTGGACGATAGATAATAATGTTGGGTCCAGGGACGGTTTCTTGAGGAGGGACCTCACCACCGCCTCTTTCAAGGCGGCAGGAAAAAAACCCTCACTCAAGTAAGCATTAATAATGCCCTGGAACCAACCTTGTGTCACCTTCCGGGTGGCCAAAACCAACCAGGAGGGACACGGATCTAGTAAACATGTGGTGGCATTAAGCCCACCTGTCCACATCCTCTAGGGTCACAGGATCGAACTCACCCCAAATGACCTCCCCGAAATCCGCCCCCGCCCTCCCGTCCAGAGTTGTCCAGTTAGAGTCCAACCCATCCCGAATCTGAGAGATTTTGTCCTGCAGATATCTAGAAAAATCCTCGGCCTGTCCTTGCAGGGGGTCCTCCCACACTCCCACATCCAAAATGGACTGGTTCACCCTAAAAAGGGTGGCCGGGAGATTTTCTGTGGATGCAATAAGGGTGGAAAAGTAAGATTACTTTGCTGCCCTTATCACCACTAAATAGGCCCTAATATGGGACTGCAATAGTGTTCAATCAGATCCGGAACGGCTGGTCCTCCAACCACTCTCTAGGCATCTTTTCCAGCACTTCATCTCCCTCAGGTCCTCGGAGAACCAAGGAGCTAGTTGGGATCGGCACCGGGTCAGAGGCCGCAAGGGCACAACTCGGTCAGGACCTCGGCTGCCACCCTATCTCAGGTGGCCACCAAGTCCTCAATCGAGTCGTGTGTGCGAGTCTTGGGTAATGGCTCAAGCTCCATCAGGAACCTATCTGGGTCCATCAGGTGCCTGGGGCGGAACCATTTTGTTGGCCCCGCCTCCCCACAACGAGAGGGTGCGGAACGGAAGTCCAGCCTAAGGAGTGAATGATCAGACCATGACAGAGACTCTATAACAACATCATACCTAGACCATCCTGCCACTGGCCAGAGACAAAAACCAGATCCAAGATGTGCCCTCCTGTGTGTGTGTGGAGTCCCAAATTAATTGGGTCAGGCCCAAGGCTGACATGGAAGCCATGAACTCCTGAGCAATCCCCGAGGTCCCACCGGCAGAGGGCAGGTTGAAATCCCACATGATCATAAGCCTGGGGGTCTCAACCGCCAAGCTGACTATAACCTCAAAGAGCTCAGGCATGGCTGATGTCACATAGCAGGGAGTCAGGTATGTGATCAATAGGCCCACCTGAATCCCGGAGCCACACTTCACAAAGAGGGATCACATCTGGTTGTCTGAGGAACAGTGGATTCCCCAGGACACAGATCTTCCTTAATAACCACCGCAACCCCCCACCCCTCCCCTGATCCCTCGGCCGATGGAAAACCCAAAACCTGGGTGGGCACATCTCCATCAGGGGAACACCTCCCTCTTGGCCCAAACAGGTTTCAGTAATACCCACCAGGTCCGCTCCCCCCTCCCATATCAGGTCATCAATGAGGGGGCTTTATTTACTATGGACCTGGCGTTGCACAACATCAACTGAAGGCCCAGGGCCCAATGACTTGGACAGCCCGGGGAATGGGAAATAACTTGGGGTCAGAGCACGCCACCGCACGCAAACATCGGGGGCACACTCCCAATACATAATATGGCCCCCTATCACCTCCAAATCTGCCTCTCCCACTCACCGTGCAAATAGACTTCGTCTCTTCTTCCCGGCAATAGCCCCCCATTACTGTCATGGAACTATAATCATGGAGGTTAGGATGGCCACAACCTATTGACCTTTCATCAGGCCTTAGAAACCTGAGTCTTTTCTCAGGCATTTGCACAAAGGACTTAGTAAGATTATCTTGACTTTATTCAGATTGTAAATATAACCATAGCTGTAATCTTCCCCCCCCTGTTTGTTCCCAATATATTTTTTTGTTTGTTAGCCAGTTCGAGTTGTTTTTTTGTGAGTTGGATGACCATATAAATTGAAAAAAAAAAGAATAAATAAGCTACTTCTCATCTTACAGTCTTTATTGTCATCAACTTACACAACTACTTTGTATTTTCTAATAATTTCTATAGGTTAGTAGGGACCCCAGGGGCATTTTTGGAATTAAAGCAGTGGTGGGATTCAAATTCTTTTAATACCAGTTCTATGGGTGTGGCTTGGTGGGTGTGGTGTGGCTTGGTGGGTGTGGCTTGGTGAGCATGGCAGGAGAAGGATACTGCAAAATCTCCATTCCCACCCCACTCCAGGGGAAGGTTACTACCGGTTCTCTGAACTACTCAAAATTTCCACTACTGGTTCATTAAAGGTTATGCTTAATCTGCTGTGCATCATACTAATCTCCCACTTTTTGCTCCTTACTTTTGAAGGATAGATACTGAAGCTGAAGCTCAAATACTTTGATTATCAAGCGAGAAGAGGGGACTTATTGAAAAAGACCCTGAGGCTGGGAAAGATTGAAGGCAAAAGGAGAAGAGGACAGCAGAGGATGAGATGGTTAGATGGTGTCATTGATGCAGTAAGCATAGATTTGTGTGAACTCTGGCAGACAGTGGAGGAGAGGGGGGCCTAGCATGCTGTGATCCATGGGGTCATCGAAAGTTGGACAAGACCTAGCAATTGAACAACAAAATGAAACAAATAAAAATATTAACAAGAGCCATGGTGGCGCAGTAGTTAGAATGAAGTACTGCAGGCTATTTCTGCTGATTGCCGGCTGTCTGCAATTTGGCAGTTCGAATCTCACCAGGCTCAAAGTTGACTCAGTCTTCCATCCTTCCGAGATTGGACCCAAATTGTTGGGGGCCAATATGCTGACTCTGTAAACCTCTTAGAAAGGATTGTGAAGCTCTGTCAAGTGGTATATAAATCTATGTGCTATTGCTATGCTATTGCTAACTCACTTTATATTGCTGTCCACTTGACAGGCAACTACTCTTGATCATCCTAACAATTTTAAAAATGATGGATGGTTTATGATATCCAGAAAAGCAAAAAAAAAATAATAATAATAAGAGACCAAATTCATAGAAATAATTAGTAGTGCTAATTAGCAATAATAATAACATTTTGAATCACTGCCTGGAATTTCAGCTTCTTTGGCTTCCTGCCAAAGAGTGTTTCTATGGTGGTTACCCTTCATCTAGCCCTTGCATTATTCCTAGGTCTGAACATAGTTGCTAAATTTTAAAGCATTTAATTGCCGGCACTGTTGCATTGGAAGGCTTTTAGTCACCTAATTTCACAGAGCAGATATTAGTGACAGAACAGCAAAAGAAACCAAAGTTGGGATTTAAAAAAAAAACCTTTATAACTTTTGATTATGCAAAGGACAAATAAAGGTAATGTGAAGAAAAGCACAGCGGTCAGCTTCACATCAGACATGGTATCTTTGTAATCCAATATGCACTCTATTTTGCCAAGTATCCTGGGCTGTCACATCTGCCATCACCACCTGTGATATTTTTTTTCCTCTTTAACACTCAATAATCAATTACAAGACTCTCTTCCACCCACCTATCCACCATCATTTATTACAGCTGGCTCCAGAGAATGTGGCAGGAATGCTAAAATAAGGGCAAGGTAAATAGCTCAGTTCTGAAACATCCTAACACCTGTGGGTCAAACTAGGCCTACCTACCAGGCAAAAGATAAGAAAATTAGGGAAAGGGAGATTTAATGTCATCTCTTGGACTAACTCAGCATGGGGCATATGAGAGCTGAACTAACGCTTCTGCAATTTGATTTGCAATCAAAATGCTGGAGGTTTGTTGGTTGATTGGATTGCTTGGATCATTGAATGCAGTTCAGTATTAAAATGGCTAAGTTTTCAGGATTTTTATTACTCACCAGTTGGGATGATTGAGCAAAAGTCCATTTTGGCATGGAGTCCAGGTAGTTGAGATTCTAAGGGTTTTAAATAGCACTGTATAAACATACTCGCATATTTCCCACACAGGCACAGCTATGCCTGCCAAGTGAGCAAATATGATCACCAATCAGTGTGAGAAAATGAACATGGAATGTGTTCAGAATCAAACTTCATTTTAAAGGGAAATTGATTAAATGAATAAGAAGCTTATGAATATGCCAAATATCATCATTATTTGTTCTGCCAGCTGTAGAGACTGCTTGTGCTACAACTCTATCTTAGTCATGACAGACAGAGCGCTCACTAAGCTACTAAAAGTGAAAGCTAAGGTTATAGCAGACCAACACTTGCCTGAATTAATCTACATTGGTAATATTCTGGACACTCTTGGCTGATTTCCCTTTTTTTTTTTTTTGCTTTCAGAATGGAAGCTGCTCTTACTAAATTTTAAAACATTGTGTATCTGTGTCATGATTTGTTAATACTAAATCCCCAAGATTTTATCCATAGAAATATTTGTTTTGTTTTCTTACTGTTTGATTTGCTGTTTGAAGTGGCTATAGATACATTCAATTTGCTTGACATATGTTCACATTTATGCCATTTTACACATAAGTGTATGTAAAAGTAGACTATGCAGAGTATTTTAAGTGGTGAAGGGGAGCACAAATGTTTTAAACATGTTTGGCAATCTACATTGGAAAGCTGTGTTTTCTTTTAATATAACAGTCAATGCCTGCCATTATGAGGTATCTCTCACCTTGAACTTCCAGCTCTTTTTCAAAGATTACAGAAATAACAGTCTCTGGGTTATTCCAAGCACAACACAGCTGCAAGTGTATCTCTTCCTTTGTTTGGTTTCTTCCTTGTGCAAAGACCTTGGAATTTTGCAAAAATGACAGTTCTTCCTGGGATAAATTGCCTTATGTTAACAGAAAGGTGACTTTGCTTAAGAACAAAATTTACTTTAAGCAATGCAACACGTACATGTTTTTCTTGATCTTGACAAGGATTCGCTAATATACTATTTTTTACCATTAATACTCTGCTTAAGCTAGACCTTTCTTGCATAAATCAGTTAGAACTTTGGTAACTTTGTTTTCTCCATTCCTGCCTAGTAGGGTCTTTACTTGAATACATTAACAATCTTATATCTTTTGGTTTGCATTAAAACCACTTCCTTCTGCATATATTGCTTTTGTTTTAAAATTATCCAATAAAATGAGCCATACTTATTTATTGACAAAGGCAATAAACCATTGTCTATAAATTACCCTTTTAAACTTGCAACTATTCCTAATGCAATGATGGGGTCAAATTTATTTTTGTTTATTTAGTTTATTATGATCTGGTAGATAATGATTTTGTTTAACAGGAAAGGAAAAGAGTTTAAATGTTCTTTATTTGAGCTCTAAATATTACAATTAATTCAATAGTGATTTTCTGGGGGAATTGGCTGATAATATAA
Organism: Bungarus multicinctus; assembly: GCA_023653725.1. NCBI lineage: Eukaryota > Metazoa > Chordata > Lepidosauria > Squamata > Elapidae > Bungarus > Bungarus multicinctus. The sequence goes on from CM042844.1 coordinate 67,353,042, forward strand.
TCAGCCATGCAATGCTTTTTTTGCCTTTTTGATCATATAAAGTTAAAATAGCATAGATCAATTTATAGGATGGATTTGGATTTTCTATCAATCTCAATCTGATTGTATCCAATGTCTACATCCTCCTCCATATTTTCTTTTTAAAAAATGTTTGACTGAAAATATGTATGCATTTTCAAAAACATTTTTTGACTATAAGTTTAGATATGCTTTGTGTATTATATATAAATAAGTATTTTTGCACGGACTTTTCAGCATATTTTTATGTACTTGTTTTCAATGGTAAACAATGAAATATGAATATGCTATTTGGTTTTTGGCTGCCAACGTACTGAACATCCCAGAGAAGCTATTGCCAATCATATTTCAAACCCAAAAACATATGATACAAATAACCTTGGCCTGAGCACATCTCTGTTCTTACAAATCTTTCTTGAGTATAGTGGATGGATAAATTTAAAACCAATCCATGAAAGTTCATAGCTATGAATATGCAGGAACATAATTATTCTCTCTGAAGCTATTAAGATATCTAATTTGTAGCCCAGTGACCTTAAGGAGGAACTTATCTTAGTCTCACAGCAATTCTATGGCTACTGATTTGAACTTGAAGAATTGTGGTTTTAGTCCAGCACTGGATTACTTTCACCACAATGGGCATGAACACTGCAAACTATGACTCCAATGCTTCTGGACACTCATATAAATTGCTTTTGCTTATTTAACATCTCCTCAATTACTTTCCCCATAATCCACTTAACTTAAAATGTGTTTAAACTGCTAATGTGTTGGGTCATTGACTTTAACAATGTTCTCACAGTTACATTTAATTATGGTACAAGCTGTTATTTAAGATCACATTTCAGATGGAGAAATGTAATAATGCATTCTTAGATAGCAATAAACGAAACAACCGCCTAATGTTCCGCAGAAGAGCTAGCAATAGTCCTTTCAAAGAGAAGGCTACAAACAAGAGTGTGCAGAAAAGGTCCATGTGGCTTATGCAATCAACATCAGAAAAGAAGGTAAACATTGTGATACGAAACAGACTCGGAAGTAATGTATGTTATCTGGAAGATAAGATGCTATTAAGAAAAAAAAAACAATGAAATTAAATTTTAGCTTGCATTTATATGGCCACCCAATTTGGACACTGTGAGAAAAGAAAAAGATAGTTCTTATCCTTCTAAAGGCCAGAGCCAACCAGCCCTTTTTAAGTGTGTGTGTGTGTGTGTGTGTGTGTGTGTGTGTGTGTGTGTTCATTCTAAAGGATAGGAACTGATATTAAACAGACATGCACCCTGGGTCCCATATGATGTATTGGAACCCAGGCCTAGAATGTATTATCCCTTTTGGAGTATATGGGATAGATAGCTTTTGGAACAGAACAACCCAGTCGTTTAATCCTATAGAGATAAAAACCAGCATCTTATTTATTTATTTATTGAATTTCTATACCGCCCCCTCTCCCAAAAAGGGACTCGGGGCGGTGCACAGCCAAATAAAAACAGACAATATATTCAATTAAAAACAGATTAAACAATTAAAATCAAGGCCAAAATACAATTTAAAATATAAAACTAATAGATTTAAAATTTAGAATTTTTTTAAAAATTTAAAAACCTAGTTAATTAAAACCCCAGAACATCGTTACTGGGCCAGGCCGGCCTGTTGAAAAAACAGGGTCTTTACTGCGCGCCGGAAGGTCTGAATGTCAGTAATGGCCCGTATCTCTGGGGGCAAATCATTCCACAGGGAGGGGGCCCCCACAGAGAAGGCCCGCACCGTCGGGGCCGCCAACCGGCAATGATCAGGCGGTGGAACCTCGAGGAGGCCAACCCTGTGGAAGCGCACTGGGCGGCGGGAGGCTGTTGATGGCAGCAGGCAGTCCTGTAAGTACCCAGGTCCCAAGCCATGGAGCGCTTTGAAAATGATCAATACCACCTTGAATCGGATCCGGAAGGCCACAGGAAGCCAATGCAGCCCGCGGAGAAGCGGTGTTACATGGGAGCTCCAAGGGGCTCCCAAGATCACCCGTGCGGCTGCATTCTGGACCAACTGCAGCCTCCGGACACTCTTCAAGGGGAGCCCCATATAGAGAGTGTTGCAATAATCCAAGCGGGAGATGACGAGGGCGGAAGTGACTGTGCAAAGTGCGTCCAGATCCAGAAAGGGCCACAACTGGTAAATCAGACGAATCTGACAAAAGGCGCCCCTGGCGATGGCCGTAATGTGATCTTCTAAAGACAGCCGTACGTCCAGGAGGACACCTAGATTGCGAGCCCTTTCCATGGGGGTCAAAATTTCTTCCCCCATGGCCAGCGACGGAACAAGCTGGCTGTATCTGGGTGCAGGAAACCACAGCCACTCGGTTTTGGTCGGGTTGAGACGAAGCCTGTTAAGACCCATCCAACTCCGCATGGCCTCCAGGCACCGGGTCATCACTTCGATGGCTTTGTTGGGGTGGCCCGGGGTAGATATGTACAGCTGAGTGTCATCAGCATACTGATGGAACTCTACCCCGAAACCACGGATGATCTCACCCAGCGGCTTCACATAAATGTTGAACAGCAGGGGCGAGAGCACAGACCCCTGAGGCACCCCACATAATAGGGGCCTCGGGGTCGACCTCTGCCCCCCTGTCAACACAAATTGCGAACGGTCAGAGAGGAAGGAGGAGAACCACCGTAAAATGGTGCCTCCCACTCCCAACCCCCACAACCGTCGCAATAGGATACTGTGGTCGACAGTATCAAAAGCCGCTGAGAGATGTAACAGGACAGGACAGAGGAACAACCCCTGTCCCGGGCCCTCCAGAGATCATCCACCAACGCGACCAATGCCGTCTCCGTGCTGTGCCCGGGCTTGAAACCCGATTGGAGGGGGTCTAGATATACCGCTTCATCCAGGTACTGAGGGAGCTGACGTGCCACCACACTCTCGACAACCTTCGCAACAAAGCGGAGGTTGGAGACCGGACGATAATTCGACAATAATGCTGGATCCAGGGACAGTTTCTTGAGGAGGGGCCGCACCACCGCCTCTTTCAAGGCGGTGGGTAAAAGCCCCTCTCTCAAGGAAGCATTAATAATCCCTTGGAACCAGCCTCGTGTCACCTCCCGAGTGGCCAAGACCAGCCAGGAGGGACACGGGTCCAATAAACAAGTGGTGGCATTAAGCCCCCCCAGTATCCTGTCCACGTCCTCCAGAGTAACAGGATCGAACTCATCCCAAATGACCTCCCCGAAATCCACCTCTGCCCCCCCCAGCCAGAGATGCACAGTCAGAGTCCAACTCATCCCGGATCTGAGTGATTTTGTCCTGCAGAAACCTAGAAAAATCCTCAGCCCGTCCCTGTAAGGGATCCTCCCGCACCCCCACCTTCAAAAGGGAGCGGGTCACCCTAAACAGGGAGGCGGGCGATTTTTCATGGATGCAATAAGGGCGGAGAGGTAGGACCGCCTCGCCGTCCTTATCTCCACTAAGTACGCCTTAATATAGTATCGTAATAGTGTTCGGTCAGATCCAGAGTGGCTGGCCCTCCAACTACTCTCTAGGCGTCTTTTCCAGTGCTTCATCTTCCTTAGCTCCTCGGAAAACCAAGGAGCCACTTGGGATCGGCACCGGGTCAGAGGCCGCAAGGGCACGACCCGGTCAAGGGCCCCAGCGGCCACCCTATCCCAGGTGGCCACCAAGCCCTTAACCGAGTCGTGTGTGTGAGTTTCGGGAAACGGCCCAAGCTCCATCAGGAACCTATCTGGGTCCATCAGGCACCTGGGGCGGTACCATTTTATCGGCCCCGCCTCCCTGAGGCAGGGGGGTGCGGAATGGAAGTCTAGTCTAAGGAGCGAATGATCAGTCCATGACAGGGGTTCCACAACTACATCCCCTATACGAAGATCATTCTGCCACTGATCAGAGACAAAAACCAAATCCAGGGTGTGACCCCCCAAGTGAGTAGGATCCCAAATTAGTTGGGTCAGGCCCATGGCTCTTATGAAAGCCATGAACTCCTGAGCAATCCCCGAGGCCCCACCGGCAGATGGCAGGTTGAAATCCCCCATGACCATAAGCCTGGGGGTCTCAACCGCCAAGCCGGCTATGACCTCAAGGAGCTCAGGCAGGGCCGATGTCACATAGCAGGGAGCCAGGTATGCGATCAACAGGCCCACCTGAACCCTGGGACCAAACTTCATGAAAAGGGACTCACATCCGGTCGTCTGAGAAACAGTCTGAGAAACATCTTGAATTGCACCATAAACCTATTGGGAAACTACGCAACTCACAGGGTGTACAAGAGGCATCCACATCTACTTGGTTGCTACACTTTGAAACAATTGAAGCTTTTGGATTGTCTTCAGGGGCAGCCCAATCTAGAATGCATTTTAGTAGTTCAATCAGGAGATAGGAAGCCAAGCGGGATGGTGAGGATAGCCCTCAGATCCAGGAACATATGCAATTGAGCACAATATTTCTCCAGTTGGGCTTACTGAGTCTGCAAACTCTAACATCTGAGTTAGAGGCTGTGATAACTGGATGCTGGAACGGATCAGACATGATAATTTTTATGCATTATTATTGTAATAAGATAGTTGCAGAACTAGGAGCTCTAGATGACTCAAAGAACTTAGTCATGATTCATTCAATAATCTTTGCAATCTATAATAAATACTTTATATTATCTGCATAGCAACATTCACTTGATTGGAATCTTAAGAATGATAATGCCATTTTAGCTCCACGGGTCAACCAGATTTCAGTATGCAAACAGTCCAGGATTCAATTTTAATATACATGTTTTTTTTTTTAAAATCAGGCAATAGTAAGAAAGCTCTCTATTCATTGAATTTTCTGATATGCTCCTGTTACTATCCTGATAGTAAAAGACAACTTTATATTGATCAATATTTAGAGTACTATGTTAATAATACATAGTCCTGAAGATTTGGCTGATAGATCAAGGGAGTCAGATTGGTCTAATGATTGAATTCTAGTTATGCCTTAGGCATAAATACTGACAGTTTGACTTTGGGCTAGTCAAACAGTCTTAGCCCAACTCAGCTCACATGTTTTAGGGAGAAAGGATTATTAGGTATGTTTTCTGCTTTACAAAGTACATGTTATCCCAAGGTATAATATTTTCCAAATTTCTACAAAAAAGTACATTTTTTTGCATATACGTTGCTAAAAATATTTACAGTGTGATATTTTGATATAAAAATGAAAAAAAAGAAACTGGGGAGAAGTTATAAAAATTAACTGTTTTTAGTCTGAAAAAAGAAAATATACTGCTCTTCTTGTTTTTTTTTTATGCACTACACTCAAGCTACACAGCATGCAGATGATAACAAACAACAGAAGAAATAATTGGTACTTTTAATTAGAAAGTTCATTTGAAGTTGAAAAAAGTGCATGATTAATTAATCAGAGAAGATTTTCACACTATGAAAATCTGTTGACATATGTTTAAAAGTCATCTGCTTTATAGGATCATTTACAACCCAAAATGGATGAAAGTTCATACTAAGATATTCTGCTTTTGGCACTTAGATGCTGAATATTACTTTTGACCCAGAAGTCTTATTATGTGGGATGAGAGAAGAAAGATGGTTTATAAATGAAAGATAACCTATGTTGAGCTTAGATAAAACCTCTGAGGCACGTGTTCAGTTCCCAAAATTTCCTTGCTTTCAATTCTGTTTTTTTAAAAATAAACCAGATACATAATTATCCATCTAATTAACATTACCACAGAATGAAAGTATTTTGTTAATCTGAAATAGTTAAAGTTTGCTAAGGCTATCCTTGCATGGTGTGGAATATCACCATTTTGAAAGTTTGCCAATAAGTAAATTATTAGTGATTACTCAGTTGTTTATAGTGGAGACTACCAAACAATATATCAATTGGCTTTCTGGGCAGGAAGCATACTTGGATGCAACTTGTCATTCAGCGTTTGAGTGTTGCCAGTTGGAACCATCAAGGATATTACACAGCTGAAGAATGTAACTCCATCTCCCCAGCGCTTGTCTTGGCATCAACCATTTGTTTGTTAAATTTATACTTCTCTCCCCGACCCAGAAGCTCAAGTGGTACATCTCCTTCAAATTTGAGCTTTATCAATATTTCTGTGGTTATGTTGTGGTTAGCCGGCATCAGGTGCAGATGGCTGAGAAGAGCGATGCCTCTGATGAGGGGCCAGGACCATCAGGGAGTTGACTGCTGCCTTCAGAGATTGTGGGGGCTGACAGCAGTGACGAGGAGGTTTCCGAGGAGCCTGTGCCAAATGCACGTGCATGAAGGATTACTCAGAGGAAAGAACAATTACAGCAGCACAGGAAACTTGGGAGTAAGGCTGCAAGGTAATGGCCCTTCCCAGGTATGGAAAAGCATTCTTTGCAGACAGCAAAGAAGCTCTTAGCTCAACTGGTGGACATCTTAGTTCGTGAATCTTGTAAATTAGTTCTTATCTCTGGGTTTTTGGCAGACTTGACAAACAACTTGGCAAGGCTCTTTCTTGTTGGAGATAATTGCTGGAAACCAGCCTTTTATCTGTAAAGGAACAGCATTCGTGATTAAACCTTGAAAGGTGGGGGCTGCTGCCTTTGCCTGTGTTTGCTCTCTGGGAACCTGGTTGGGTCAGAACAGGTTAGTTTTGGAGGCTAAGTAACTCTAAGTCACCTAGTAAGCCTCCATGAGTGAAGATGGGTTAGGATCAGAAAATCTTAAAACCATTTCATCATACAAATGGTAATTTTTTCTTTTGTATTATTAATTTTTATTGAGCTGAGGCCCTGTTTAGGGCAGACTGTTCCCAGCCTTATAACCCCCTTTGGCCCAGATCCTATTTATGACCTGCATGTTTCAAGTCTACAGAGAAATTTCCTGAGCCTGAAAAGTAAACATCCCTATTTCTATACATTTTTATCAATTGTATTATATTTTTTTAAAAAAATGATAGAAAATATTGTACTTTTGGCTCTTCACTGCCTATCAATTTCACCGATTAACCTTTTGATGCATTAATTCTTTCCATATGTGTCAATCAGTTTTATTTTGTACAATCTATACCCAGATAATCAATTAAGTTATAGTTTCTGAAGAAAATGTATTCTGATCATGCTTAGTACACTTTTCTTCTTTATTAATAGATCCGTCACTTCTAACCCTGATACTTTCCATAACAGGGAATGATCCTTTGTGTGTCTTGGTTTAAATTACTCTTTTTATATAACAGATTGTTGTTATCTGCTGCTTTATTTTCAAACTCTTGGCTAATAATTACTGGCACTGCACATACATGATTCTGGCATCAGTCTGGATTATTGCTATGGCAATTCTACATTGGCTTGACTTTTCTGTTGGTGCAAAACCAAGTTCCTTGGCTATTATCTGACATTCAGATATGAGTACACTCTCAATTCACTGGGTTCTCAATTGATTTTCAGGCATGACTGAAACCTCTGACTCCCAATCTCTTCGTTTAAGAGAACATTATGTTGTGACTAAATTTTTGCAAACCACCATGTAAGGAAGATGTTTTCTACAAATACAAAGGTTGTGCAGTGGAGTGAGACTGTTTCATGTTGAAGGACATGGCCAAAGGTGTCTATTTCTTTTTAAAGGTTTTTTTTTTTTAGATTTCAATTACTTTCACTGGTTCTTTTCTAAATAAGAAACAATAGCATTTGGCTTCTGCAACAGAAAGCAGCCATTTCCACTACTTTTATTTTTAGAATAGGTGACACACACTTATTCATTGTTTATAAGGATCCTCTCTTCCTACTCTGAGAAACAGAGGTGACAATTAAAAGTTGTATGGTTGCCTGATAATCCCCATACCATAAAACAGAAAGAAAACTCAGTCCATGCTTTAACTGATTTATATTAGAGTCGTCTGGGGGAGCTAGCTTCCATTTTTTCCCCTCTAATAACAATTCCATTTTATACATAGGAGAAATAAATGATGTCATGACATGGTTGATGTAAATTACATAATTGCATTTTTTATGTGATGACATCGTGAGGCACATGATGCCATTTCCTCCTGGAGATATCCATGTATAGAATAGCTATTGACTATTGTCACCAATCATTGTAATGTATTTATTTTAATAATCACTGCCCATCTTGCAACTGATACAAAGATTTTGCTTCCTGGATATATTTGGGAGTATGGAGATTCTCAATTATCCAACTTTATGATTTTCTTAAGGGTGCTTTTCCCAAAGGCAACTGGACTTTCCTGGTTTTCCTTAAAAACATTTCATTTCTCATCCAAGAAGTTTCTTCAGTTCTTCTCAAGAGAAGATTTCAACAGGATATTTCCACAATGGAAAAATGCTATCAGAGCAACTGTAATCTTTTAGTCAGTGGTGGAATTCAAAATTTTTAATACTGGTTCTGTGGGCATGGCTTGGTGGACATGGCATGACTTGGTGGGCGTGGATTGGTGGGCATGGCAGGGGAAGGATACTGTAAAATCCCCATTGCCTCCCCACCCCACTAACCTGCTTTCCAGCTCCGTTCTCCTGTGCAGGGCAACAAAAGAAGACCCAAGCGATCAGCTGGGATTTGGGAAACAGAGAATAGATGGGGACAGGGCCAGTCAAAGATGGTATTCCGAATTATTCAAAATTTTTGCTATCGGTTCTCCAGAATGGTCAGGACCTGCTGAATACCACGTCTGCTTTCAGTGTTCCCTGCCTATTGTTGGATCCAGCAGAGAGATGCATCAGACACCGAGTACAAATGAAAATCAGTAGTAAAACACTTTTGGACCTGTTGAACTCATGCAGTGTATCATAATCTTTATGTACTTAAATACATCATAGTCATTAAAAGTTAATTTTAAATTTCTCATGATACAGTTATTCTGAAATTATATTTCTACTCAGTTTGAAGGGGTCCATCATAACACCAAATGTTTTTCAGTGTTACCTGTGCTTCAAGTAATTTTGAGAGTGACAATAAATATAACAATTATGACATTTCTTGTTTACAGAAATGAAAAATACTATTCCTTCATCAATTGTGATATCACATCTTCAGAAGCAGGAGACACATATTGTGTGCTATCATCACCCACTAAATTTTGTAAGATGGATACACTGAATTGAATAATGAACAAATAACTATTGTTCCAGTTCTCCAATGGGTTGTGGGTTGCATTCATAGAAATAGACTTCGGTATTATACTGTCTTGCTAATTAGTATGTTTACCCTCCTCCTCCTGAATATCTTGGGCAGTGTGTACAGTAGAAACTGTTGCCTCATGTATATACCTTATGAGGAAAATCTGTCTCATTGAATGTATCAATCACTTGCTGAAATGGTTGTGGGATCACAAAATAAAGCTTCAGAATACAGAAAACCCCACATATGATATGGATTTTCTTGGAATCCATGAAGGAAGCACATGTTTGCTACTTTGATAAATCATGGATTTTTTTTAATAGACAAGCTGCATTGGGAACCTGCATTTGTAGTCAACCTTCAGTGGGAATCTGCATTATGTAATCTATCTTTGTATGTAAACTGATTCTGTGAACCATTCCACATATGGCTGAGGCTACAAAAGCAGATGTTCCTTATGAATGCCAGCTTTGCATTCTAGGAGTTGCATACAATCTACATAAGGTAAAAATACCTTGCACACACTGCAAATTGCTACATTTGAACAATCCTAGCATCTTTCTGAAATATCATAAGATTTCTAGGTGCACAAATAAGAGATCTATTTTGATAAATGTTATGAATCTCCATCTCTATGATTTTCAAAAGTGGTGCTATGCTAAAGTGATATGCTATTGCTTCATACTGCAGTTTTCCATAACTAGAATAGTTAAGTAGAAAGGCATAATGTAGAAAGGCATAAACAAGTAGACCCCATGGCCAAAAATGGTATAACACTAGAGATTTTCACAATAATTTAATTGAATATGTTAATTGTCATTGAATTCAGGTCTTCAATTTGTCCGCACCTAAATGCTCAGTCTCATTCCTGCATATAATATATATGCACAAGGATCTGGGCATTGGTACCTGGAAAAAGAAGCAACTTTATTCACTAGTGGCTTATCGATGACCAAATAATATATTCTTGATGCCACGAAACCTAATTCTCAAGTATTATTTTTGCTTTTATTATTGTTATCATTCAAATAATGCTCTCTTCTGTTTTTTTACAATGAAAAAGGAAGCTGAATTTAAGTTATGCTGCTGGCTAAGAAACCATGGGATTTTAGAATTACTCCTTCATTCATTTCAAACCAAAGAGAGGATTAGAAACAGTTTAAAAGCATTAACATTTTCAACTTTATTCCTCGGAGACTCTGGTAAATACCCAGAAGTCTGTGAAAACAGTCCAGGTTCTGTTCTGCTTCAAAAAGGTTCCTGAACCTTCAGTATTTTTTCTCATCTTAATTTTCCTCAGTGATGTTTGCTGCATATGAAAGAATCCCTCATGGGTTCTCTTCCTCCCTAACATTTTCATAAGAATTAAAGCAGATTGCAAGAAGCAAGACCAGTTAGAAGTAAGTTCCGTCTCCTTCTTAGAAGAAGTCAAAAATAGAAATAAGTTCCATCTGCATTTTGGGAGTTAGGAAACTGAGTTCTCCATTATCTCTCACACACATAGGAAACACATTAAAAAGGAAAATTATGCAGTAAAACATAAATTATGTAGATGACGGAAAGTCTATGTTGAATATGATATGCTGGGTCTCCCCAAAGGTTCATTGCATCCTCTGGGTAACTTCTGAAGCATCTGAACATTCAGAGAAAAGCAAATTAATTGTATTTTTTTTAGTGCAGAAAAAAATAATATGTTGTATGCTATAATGGAAGCTTACCACTTTGTTAAATAGACCAAAGTATAAAATCTAATTGGAAATAACTAAAGAGAAATGTTTAGTCTCTCTTGATAGGAATGGTGTTATGTTTGTTCCCAATCACGGGAGTTCTTATTAATTACAAAGTTTATTTTATTATACTGTTTTAAATTCATTACTGTTTTGGAGGTCTGTATAGTGCTTAAGTTTTTATATGATTGAGTGGCATGCAACTGTAGTACATAAATAGTAATCTAAATATAGTATGAACACTCTACATAATAGTGAAATGTTGTTCAGCTTGTTAATGGCTGATTAGACTGTTAATTCAGGATTGTGTTTCTCTCTAACAACATAACTAGTAAATCCTTATACAATATAATATTTAGTTGCCTAAGTTTATTGTGCACTTGGATTAGCCAGCATTACCTTACTTTAAATGTCTATATGTTAATTTTGGTCAATAACATAATAAAAGTTTATCGGAATTCATTCTTCATAGATTAGGTTCATAGAATAAAATTAGGTACTGAAGAGAATTGCATAAGACATTCTGAAGCCATTGTTTCTTCATATTCTTGGAACTGGAAGATCCATGATCATTCAATAAATCTTGATTTAGTCCCAATGCATGGCTCAGAGTAGGGTAGATGTATTATCAGATAGATAATGATACTTAGGACTGTGTCACATTTTCTATTTCACCCAATGTAGGCCAGCTATCATTTTAGAAGAGCAAGAACAGGTAATGCCATTCTCAGTCTACTGGGAACATGATCTCCACCCACATTTCTTGCTGAACATAAAAGATAGCGTTTTCCTCTTTATGCTGATACAAGGAGAATGGTCTGGTCCAGTTGCTGCACTTCATTCCCTCTTCTACAAACTTAAGATGCTTTGGAAACATTTCTGTGTAATCATCTATGTTGGAAAGGTCTTTGCTGTTTTGACCTCATTAGATCAAAAGATACAGTTCAATACAAGTACAGGACAAGGAGATTCTTACTTAGCTGAATTTTATTTATTTTTTTCAAGATCTATGAGGTTGTCATAGTTTCCTGCAATAAAAAGTTTTCAATCAAAGCTGAAATAATGTGTTCTTATTGATAGCTACATGGATTTATTTTCAGGACCAAGAGGATATTATAATTTTTCAATATTTCTAACTAGGAATATAGATTATTGTTTAACCTGTGTACATATAATGATTTCATATGAAATAGTTATCTATCATTGGCTGCACAGGGCTTTTATCAAATGAACCTCAAAATGCATGTTTTTCTGGGGAGGAAAAAATAAAATAGAAATAATCTGTGAAAAAGTGTTATAGTAATATTATAGGAACTATAAAATTTTTTATAGGTATTACATTGTATTATGAACCTAATGAGTTAGTGAAATGTATGAGTTTCTAATAGTATGTGTGTATAACATATAACAGATAGAACTGAATCTATCACATAAACATTTGCATTTGTTAAATGAACTTTAACTTTAAAAACCCCATTTTGTACTAAGCAAATGAAAAAATCATCCAATTTTTGTAATTTCTGAGAGGAAAACCAATATAGTTCTTTAGTGGGGCTAATTCCAGGTCAGATGCAGTTCACAGAAACAAAAATCACACACTTGTTGAAGCCCTACAATCAACATCGATCAGTTACTTCCTTATGAAATACCAGGCTGAGAAGTTTTCTGTATATGAAAGATGAGGGACAATTTTAGTCCTGAGATTTGCAATGACTGTTGCTTCAAGAATAGAGCCACACATGTATACAACTACATATCTACACGTGTAGACAACTGTACAGACAGCCAACACACTTAGATTACACAGCTGAATAGGGTTGGTGAGAGGAAAAATAGGATTTGTTCCTTTTTTGTCCAATTATCCTTCTGCAAATTGCTGGTTTCCTCTCCTAAGGGCAACAGGAAATAAAGAATCCATAGTAAATTGTGGGAGGGAAAGGAAACTAATAATGGGATGTTTTTTTGCTTCTTCCCAGAGATCCTGTTGCTATTGACATTAAATGGAAAACCAACAATCATTTTTTAATGCACTCAGCTCAGTAGAATGAAATTGATCCCTGACTCTTTCCTATTGTCAATAGGAAATCAGTAAACAGCAGATCCTGTGGTTTGTGGAAAAACTGTGCTATATATATTTAGATTATTTATATAAACCATGTTAACTAAATAAACCATGTCTCTTGGTTTTGTGTTTTGTATTTAAATTTATTAATTCATACTACATCAGTTAGTAACTGCTCCATTAGTTATGAAGAATTATGCAGTGATTATTATGTTAATCTTCTAACTGGAAGGTTCTAATTTACTTCTCTCATTCATCTCTAGGTAGACTGTAGAGTTAGTAATTTGATACTTGACAGATCTCTTTTATTTCAGTTAATATAAATTTAATAATTTATTTGTTCAACCTACATGCTGCCCATCTTGCCTGAAGGTGACTCTAGGTGGCATACAATCATTAATGAATGATCTTCCTCCTTCAATGTTTTTAATACAATAGAGTAGTCCCAAAATATGACTTGTCATGAAAACATTTAAATTTGATGGGTGGGATGGACTTCAATGGAGAATGACCACTCCAGTGAACATCTAAAGAAAATCATTCAGTTACCAGATACTTCTGTTTTGGAGATAGATCAGTTCAAGATACAGATACTCTGGGAAATCCAGAGATCCTGTTTTGTTATAGTATAGCCATGATGGCAAACCTATGGCATGCGTGCCGGAAGTGGCACGCAGAACCATCTCTGCCGGCATGTGAGCCATCGCCCCAGTACAATTCCACTGTGCATGCATGCGCCTCCTGCCAGCCAGCTGATTGTCAGTTATCTGCTGTGCATGCACGGTGTGTGTGTGCATGTTAAAGATGTGCATGCATGCATGGGGGTAGCGGGGTGGGGAAAGCATGGGGGAGTCATGGGGGGGCCAGGGGGAGTGCAGGGGGTTTACACGTACATGCACAGGGGGTGGGGTGAGTGCACACATGCATTTCATTTCGGCACACGATGACAAAAAAGTTAATCATCACTGTAGTATAGCAACAATATATATATTTCAACAATATTTTGAAAGCCCACCTTAGTATCTCTCTGTTCCATATTATATTAAAAACATCAAGTCAGGGTTATGTTGAGTTTCTTTCTTATGTTTACTTCAGTCTCTGGGCTGTAGAATTCGTTCTTCAAGTCCTTTCTTAATGGCTTGTTCCTTCCCTTCCCCCCCTTTAATGTTCCTTCCATATCTTTTCCAAGGTTACTTCTAAATTCCTACATACCATCAAAGAAATGGTAAATTTTCACTGGAAAGAGAAGAAAGGATATATAATGATTATCAATGTAATCGAGTTATGACTACAATCTTATAAATATATGAAGATGTTCTACTCTTAAAATAATCAGAGAAATAATATCTGTTTGAAACGAAACAATTATAGGTTCATAGATTACCTTTTTATAACACAGGGAAAAAAGAAACAAAAGCAGCTCTAGATAATGTTTTCAGGTGTTACACAATGATACCTATTGTCTTAATATTTTTATTCTTCACAAATTGTTTCTCTGCATGTTCCTAGTTTAACAGTCAAGTTCACACAACGTATATTTTAAAATGCTTTAAATGGATGTGTGTTTTTCAAAATTCCTGTACTTGCTTTAATACAGTGCGCTCTGCACTACTTTGTCATTGATTAGGTCAGAAATCCATGAAGCTGGTAAAAGTTTCTTTGTTATTTTGAGTCTCAGAGGATGCAAAATTCAGCATGAGTTGTAGGGCAAATGCCTACTTGTAAGATAAATGGTGATTGCTTATCAATACAAGGGGAAAAGAGCTTTATCAAGTCAAGAAGAAGAGTTTGTCAACGTGTCCACTTAAGAAGTATAAAGATATACACATTTGATTTTGTACAATGTCAACTTCAGAAGATAAATGCATGAGGAGAGAGAAAACCAAGGTGAAGTCAAGGCTGGTTTTTTAAAAGGGATATTTAGTTTTAAAGATTTGGAAAAGTATATAAGCTTAAGAAAAAAAAAATCATTGTGAGAATTTCATCCAGGGCTATAAGATTTTATTTCTCTAACAAGGGGTAAATGTCACTTCCAATCTTATTTTAAACTCTTGTTCAAGATAATGATTTCAAAAATTGCTTTATTTTGTCCCCATTCTAAAAACACCAAAACTGTAAATCATGGGTGCCCAGTCTTAGCAACTTTAAGACTTATGGACTTCAATTCCCAGAATTCTCCAGACAGCACGACTAGCTGGAGAATTCTGGGAATTGAAATCCATAGGTCTTAAAGTTGCCAAGGCTGAATATCACTGCTATAAGCAAAAGCACAAAGAAACTTCTCATTAGCTCCCACTGTAAGCCTCTTAAGCAGTCCTCCTCCAGTTCTTAAAATTAACCCAAGATCTGACATAATTAATGAAGGAAAATCCCGGAATATAGGTTTCAGGATATGTTCTGGTCCATGGCACTATCATCATACCAATATACTGTACCTCATCATGCAGGACTGGACAATATTAAAGACAGTAGAACAGTATTCAAAATATTCCAATTATCTGGGACTTTCTTTCCTGTTTCTGCAGCCTTAGTATATTCATGACGGAAAAACCAATTAATAAGAAGATTGAGAAAATGCCAGCATTTGTTATGTGACATATATTATTTTAAAACAATGATGATTAAATATGTAATAATATTGTAACCATAAATAACAAAAGATCTGATTTCCCAAACTAAATATATTGGAAGGATTCATATCCCAAAACAGTTGACCCTTATTCCAACTGTCATCATTACTTCTATAAAGTGAAATGCAATCTGATGATTATGTAGATTATGCAGAAAGATAATCTTTCTTTAAATGTAAAACCCTTTTTTACATGGAAATGAATACATACATCTATGTGTGTGTATGAATAAATCAGCCCAAAATTAGTCCAAGACTTCTGTCAATTAACAAGTGTGGTAAGAGCAACAAGTTATATGCAAGTGATGTCACAGTATACCTTTAACTCAAGTTATAAGCTGTTATTTCTGCTTTAAGCTAGAACTTTCAAAGGACTAATGCAAATTGATACAATAACTACATATTTATTTTTTAAAGTAACACATGCCACAAAACAAATATTGCCAGTGTTGGTGAGATCCAAAACAGACGTCCCAGAAGTTATCCCATTAAATAATATACTATAGAACTCAACAACACAAATTCAGAAATATGAATAAATAAGGAAGGAAGGGAATAATGGAGACAGAATCGAATCTCTCTGCTGCAATGAAATACAATGAAATACAATATTCATATTTTCTGAATTTGTGTCTGTGAGTTCTGAAGTATATTGGACTCAACTCATGGCTTTAACAGCAACTGTTAACATTCCTGTCAAACAGGCAACAAATGGTCAAAATTGGGACCGTCCTATCAAATCCTGTATCTGTCAATAGTGGTGTCCCCCAAGGCAGTGTTCTAGGACCAACTCTCTTCATACTCTATATTAATGACCTCTGTGATTATATTAAGAGCAACTGCGTTCTTTTCGCTGATGATGTAAAGCTATTCAACACCACTGACAATGCTGCTATCCTTCAAAAAGAACTCGACTATGTGTCAGAATGGTCAAACAAATGGCAACTTCAGATCTCAACAAATAAATGCTCTGTCTTGCATATTGCCAAAAAAAGTAAAAATAAAATAAAATACAAGCTGAATAGTCAAGACCTTGCTGATGATACAAACTTTATCAAGGACCTTGGAGTACTCATCTCAAATGATCTAAGTGCTAGAACCCACTGTAGATACATAGCCAAAAAGGCATTAAGAGTTGTTAACCTAATTCTGCGTAGCTTTTTCTCTGGTAATATCACTATACCAACTAGAGCATATAAAACATTTGCTAGACCAATACTTGAATACAGCTCATCAGTCTGGAACCCACATTACATATCTGATATTAATACAATTGAGAAAGTCCAGAAATATTCTACGAGAAGAGTCCTCCACTCCTCTACTAGTAGCAGAATACCTTATGCCACCAGACTTGAAATTTTAAACCTAGACAACCTAGAACCTAGAATGCCGCCTTCAGTTTGATCTAAGTATAGTATAGTACATAAAATTATATATTGCAATGTCCTACCTATCAATGAATACCTCAGCTTTAACCAAAACAGTACAAGAACACAAAATAGATACAAACTAAAGATAAACCGCACCTTGATTGCAGGAAATACGACTTCAACAACAGAGTAGTCAATGTCTGGAATACTCTACCTGACTCTGTAGTTTCTTCCCCAAATCTTCAACATTAGACTGTCTACTATTGACCTCACCCCTTTCCTAAGAAGTCTGTAGGGGGAGTACATAAGCCCATCAAAATGTGCCTACCATCCCTGTCCTATTGTGTTTTTTTTCTTATTCGTATCCATTTCATCTATTTGTAACCATGTTTATACTTATATCTGTTATCTAATAATTGTTTGACAAAATAAATAAATAAATAAATAAATAAATAAATAAACTGTGACCATTTTATCAACTGAACTTAGAACATTTTTGTCAGCTTAAGGGGAAGAAGCCTGCTTGGGTGGTATCCCAAAATAATTTCTAATCTTCCAAGTGTCAAATATAAGATATTAGCTTTTGAGACCGGTATTGAAATGGACAGGAAACCTGGAGAGGAGATCAGATTCCTGTAAATTATAACAATTTCTACTTCCTAATGCTGATATTTATGTTAGTGCTGCATAAAATATCTGGGAGGTCACAGCTAACAGAAAGACTAAATCCATGTTTCCCAACAGGTCTTGATTATTCATTTGGAGTTGATGAACTCATGAAAACTAAACCATAGATTTATTATGGCATAGCCTATCAGCAGACTGACAAAACAGCTGCAGGAAGAATTAGAAGAGGTATATGCCAGAATACATAGTAACTATTTTCAACATCAGCCTATTAGCTCCTCATTGTTCTCAGGCAGTAAAGCAAGCACAACTCCATTACAATGAAAATGCCATCTTTTTCATGCGGAACAACACCTCCTTTAATGAGAGCTCACATTCATGAACTAAGCACTTAACTAAATTCTATGACTAAATACTATAAATCTATTTCATTAAGCCATGGTACAACCTTGGCTGATGGCAATGTAACATCAGAAGATATGGATATCAGCACTCTTTTCAATCCTATAATCTTTCCATTAAAGGATACATCTCTATGCCTCCAAAAAAAGTAAGGATTTTTTTTGTTTTGTTTTGACATAACTTTAAATTTGATAGATGAGCCAGCTTGTTTTCTAATTTTGTTATGCTAAAGTAAAAACAAGAGTATCATTGAAGTAGCTTTTTGGTTCCTATAACTCAAAGCAAATTTACCCTAACTTTCCCAGCCCAGAGTTTCATATTTTCCTAAATATGAAAAGGAAGGAAATATTGGAGACAGAGTCGAATCTCTCTGCTGCAATGAAATATAAGTAGTCCTTGACTTACAACAGATTATTTAGTGGCTGTTGAAAGTTACAATGGCACTGAAAAAATGGGATTTATGACCATTCTTCACAGTTACAAACATTGGAGCATCCCCATGGTCATCTGATCAAAATTTGCATGCTTGGCAACTCATGACTGTTGCTATGTCCCAGGGTCACATAATCCATTTTTGTGACCATTTGACAAGCAAAGTCAAGGAGTAAGCCAGATTTGCTTAACAACCATGAGACTAACTTACCAACTGCAGTGATTCACTTAACAACTGCAGCAAAAAAAGTCATAGAGTGGGGCAAAACACACTTAAGAAATGTCTTACTTAGCAATAAAAAATTTGGGCTCAGTTGTGGACGTAAGACAATGACTACTTGTATATATATATATATATATATATATATATATATATATATATATATATATATCAATTCCTATATATCAATATAGGAACAAAATGTCAACTAAGGCATCTGATCAATTGACTCTATGCAGAACAGTCACAATACTAGATTCATCTTTTCTTCTCCAAAAAAGCCTTTTCCATGTAATCGTTTTTACTACAATAATAGAAATTAGCTTGTACCTTTACTATTCAACAGAACTGCTAGAAAAATGGATTCAGTCATTAGAGTGGTTTATATATACAGTATATATATAGATCCGTGATATTTGAGATGATGCAACTGTCAGTTTCTCCAGAGTAGCTGTCTTTCAGTTATCTTCTATACTCTAGAAAGCAGGATAGCATTTAAAAAAAGAAATGGATTTAACAAAATCCATCTGGATATACAGTACTCGTGCTCTTATTTCCTTCTGACCATTCCATCTCCCAACGCACTTAATCCAAGAACTTTAAACACAATCAACACAATTTAAACTACAAATTTTATTGGCAAATCTGTGTGTGCAGCTGTTATCTTTTCCTCAATTTCCCTTTTTAATTTTTATGTCTAGGGATAAGTTTGGTGAGGGAATTTCATGTCAAACTGCCACTCCTTGAGATTTAGTTGTGGCACATGGTTTCATAAAGATTTTTTAAAAATGTCTGGCTTTTGCAAAAAGGATCTAATATATTTTCCTAATTTTGTGCTCTATCATTGGCTAAGAATTCCTCGGCTGAATAGACTCTGGAATGACTAAGAGAGGGGTGTCAAACTCGCATCATCATGGCGGTGTCATGTGACGTATCAGGACTTTTCCCCCTTTGTTAAACTGGGCGTGGGCGTGGCTAGTGTGTGATGCATCCGGCCTGCGGGCTGAGAGTTGGACATCCTTAGTCTAAGAGGTGCCATCCATCAAAATCATGGGCAAATTATGGCAACTATCATAAATGTCTTTTAGAAATTAGCTCTTTGAAGGACTTTATTAAAAAAGCATTAAATATTTCTCTTACTTTCTCTTGTCCATTCTCCAAGTTGGTACAATTAATCATTATGACCAAACTAATAACTTACATTGCAACTAAGCATAACATTGACAACAAGGACAGTGAAGTAGTGAATAGGTTCTGCCTTTTAGGCTTGACTATCAACAAAAAAAAAAGGAACAAACAAATTAAGAAATACAATGTAGACTAGCTTTTGGTTGGGTAACAATGAAAGCCATGGAAGATATCCCAGGATGTGTCTTACCTATAAATATCAGTATTACTCAGGAAATGTCCATAAAGTGTCACTTCCCTGTGACACTTTATGGAAGTGAAGATTGGACTTGGAAGAAGCAGAATTGAAACAGTATTATTGATGCTTTTGAATGTTGGTGTGGGAGAAATTTTCTGGAATACCATAGATCAACAAGCAAGCAAGCAAGCAAATGTAGGTGAATTCTAACATGGTGATTACTGTGCATTAGTTCAGGGAAAATGAACTATATTTTTTTTTGCATTTTGTTCTCTGCAAATATGAAATGCAAAACTAGTATAAGAATAACTCTGTAGAAGTGAGGACACAATACATAGTTAAACAGGTCTCTTTGTCCTGTGATGTCCTGGCCATTATGGTTGCAGTTGTCTGCTGGCAGAAAAGGTCATGTTTGCCGACCAGAAAAACATCTTAGAAGATGAATATCAAAAAATTATCAAGGCATGTCTTCCTCCTATGCAGGATAATATTGAAGGCGCTGCTCTGTCTTTTGCTCCAGCAACAATGAAACAGCTACTGTAGACCAGAGATTGGCAGACAGATGTCTGCTTAAAATATTAGCGTATGACAGAATAGGAGATACATTTTTCATAATTTTCTTTCTAACTCAATCTCTTAATTAATCCTCACCAAAACACGACAGCAAAGGCAACATTCCTGCTTAATAGGGTTGGGTACTGATCTGGATTGAAAGAGAGAGAGGTGATTCAGAGTGCACAGATATGTGCATATAATCCCTTTCGACATTCATTAAAGAAACAGCATCTTTTCCTGGCTTTCAATGGCAACCTCCAGCAATTCCAAGACTATAGAAGTTTGAGCACACACAAATATTCCAAGATCCTGTTTTCCTCTTTGAGACTTGATTGTTATCGATTTTTAATCTCAATGATTATATATACCTAAGATTCTTTAAAAAATGCATCTTATGGTAGAATAACATGCGCATTTCCCACAGAAGCTGATAAAATTGCTATGTACTAGCTGATCACAGACATGATGAAAATGCTCATGTCGAACTTGTTTTTCTCCTGAATAATATTATGGATTGCATTGTTCTGTCAATCAATAGAGTGTTGTCACATCTGAAATTGTCCTACTTAATGTTCGTGATCTTTTATCCTAAATTGCCTAAATTGGTGGATATAAGTAAGATCCATGTATAGTTTCATGGAGGTAAGTTTTATTAAGTTTTATTAAACTCAGAATGAATATTTTTGTGACCTCACATAAAATTGAAATTGATTGTTGGTAATGTATGATTTGCAATATGTACAGATTATTTATAAACAATGTACAGTATAATGAATTGCTTTAAAGAAGATCTAAGAATACAAAGAGTAAATATACCAAATATTTTTAAATGTTCCGTTTCCGAAATGAGGGATAATAATGGTGGAGTACATGCAGGGTATCACTTTGAGTATTTACAATGAAGCTTTAAAATAATTCTTTCTTTGTGTAATTTGGTCCCTCCATTTCATCTGCCTATTTTTCTCCACAACTAAAAACTTGTAGACAAAGGAAAGCAGAGATAAACTGGAGTAATATTATTGAGCTTAAAGGGGACCTTTGCCCATATGTCCATCCATCTGTGACTATATTGTAATTACTAATATTATGTATGATATCTTGCATTGCTTGGCAGGAATACTAGTCTACGGGGACACTCCGGAACATGTCACTGCAGTGCAAAACAAGAAACACAAAAGTCAAATTATGTATTTCAATGGGGAAATGTCATTTGCCTTCCCAACTTGATATTGCCAAACCATTGTCACTGAAAAAGAGAACAGCATGATGGACTTTAATGTAATCTTCCAGTACAGTCTATCTCTTGAAAGCAACATGGCAGTATATTACAGAGTTTGCAGAAACTTTTTATTAACCTGAAACATCATCATTCTACATAGACTTAGGTATCTGGAATTACAGTGTTAAAAAAGAAGGCACAGAAAAAGAACATGTAATTGGAATCCATGGGGTTGAGAGATATTATTTGGGACATAAGCATAATGTCTAATGATCAGTTCATTTCATCTTGTTTATTCCAAATCTGACAGCCACGCATTTACTTTGCTTGATTGAGAACTATAGTGGTTTAATAATGAAGATGTTGGATTGGTGTCAGGGATATCCAAGTTCAAGGCCATCCTCAATCACAGAAACTCAATAGTTGACTTTGAACAATTACTGAGAGATAATCAAAGAGAGCCAATAGTGTGGGGTTAAGTTGGGGAAGGGTCTAGATACCTGGAATCTGTGTGTTCTAATCCTGCCTTAAGCAAGCAAGTCCAGCTAGGTAACTTTGCCAGTTACTGTCTCTCTCTCTCAATCCAACTTGCCTCACAGAGTTGCTGTTGTGGGGAAAATAAGAGAAAGGAGAGATATTGGGCATGTTTGTTGCTTTGAGTTACTTATAAAGTAATAAAAGTAATATATAAAGTATATATTAAATATATAAATATAAAATAATAAAAATGGGACAAAAATCTAATAAATAAACAAATAAACCAACTGTCAACCCAAATCTGCCTTACGGGGTTGTTTGACTGTGAGAAAAATAGAATAAGTGCGCATATTTCCACTTTGAACTGCTGTATTAAAAGTGAGGCATAAAACTAGCAAACAAATAGTGAAATAAATTGCATCTTTTGTTTTCATATAGTCTAGCTTAAGATACAGACTTCATTTCACTAGGCAATCTTACATTCCTGTGGATTTGCTTATCAAAACTAATATCCCTAGAAAAATGGAATCCATAATAAAATACTCAAAAAGAAATAGATTTATTTGATTTGGAGACATGAACTTATTTTCTTCCTGTACATTTACAGTACAAATGCTGCCAGGAAAATCAGACACACTATCCAGCTGCTGCATTTAAAATTACTGTCATTTTGTTAAATTTCTAAGTAAACCTTCAACAGCAAGACAGGACATAGCATTGACAAGTGGTTAGACAATATATGAAATCAAGCACTAAGTAAACAAGTGCCCACATAGCTGGAAAAGTCTGCTGCTTGTTTCACTCAGAAGTATAAGAAACATGCCTCTTAAGCTTTTTAATGTAGCCAAGATCAATCTTTGCTGGCAGCATGTACAACTCAAACGTATCCTGAATAAGTGAGGGACAAAGAAAGGCAGTAATAACTTGTTGAACATAACACAGTTCTTTTGTTCAGAAAAAAGACTGTCTGGATTATTTACAGAATTTTGTGATCAGTTGCCGTTTGGGGATGATATAAATTCTTCCCTTATATTTATTACTCTGAACATATCTGTAAATGGTGAAATCTCCTTCAGAATGAGTTTTCTTTATTATGCAAATTACTTCCTGTTTCCTTACATTAATCTTGTTATAAATATATAATGGGATATCACTATTTTAGCGGGTTTATGATGTATGGTTGTTGCTATTATGTAAATATATGCTTTTATTTTATCATATTTATTGCATGTATCTTATCTATGCTCCTACACCTCGCTTTTAATCTTTAATATGGAGGCGGTTTATACATTTCATACATGCATATATACCCTCTTTATGCCTGCTTTGATTCAGTTAATTAGGAGTCTTCCCCAACTGATACAATTGGAATTAATAAAAACTATTTATTAAGTACAAAAGAATGTGTAACAGCGGGTCTGAAGTTGCTCTCCAAATACTTCTGATTCAGGAAAAAGTTATAATTTCAAGAAAACGAGTCAAGAAAACAAATGGGAAATGAAAATGGGTAAAGGTTAGAAAAACATGTCATACCTCAACTTTTAATGATCAAGAAGCCATCACAGGGTGGACTGGCAGGTGATACCAGTTGGCTTTTGTAAAAGAGAATCCCTGCATATGTTTTGTACCTCAGCCAACAGCCATGGACCACAAGAAAGCCCAGGACAGGAGAGGTCAAAGGAAAGAGTTATATGAATAAATAAGAACAACATAATGAGGGAGTTCTATTGAGATTAATTATGAGATACGCACCACAGGGATGGAGATTTACACAACGATAATGCTATCATAAGGAAGATCAAAAGAGAGCAAAAACGTAGCTGCCCTCCCAAGAAATGATTCTGCATTTCTTGAAACATCCAGACATTGAGCTTTGTAGGAAGAACTATTGATTAATCAAATGTGGTGGGAGGTAGCTGGCTCTGCCAAGTGAACCGTTTCTTCTAGGGTAGGCAATTTACTGCAAGTTAGAAATCTCTCTTAAAAGCCTGTGTTGTTTTCAGAAATGTACAGAAGGGAAACACTCACCAGCTATGTAAAGCTATCCTGTCCTGTTATCACTCTCCAGAGCCAGGCTAATGAGAAGTATTTTTTTGTTTTTACAGGTACGGTATGCTGATATACCCACAGGGATTGGTATCTTCATCAGACAGTTAGATCTCTCCCTCCATGCAAGTGTTTTATAATAAATTATAAGGCATCTTAATGTAGTTGTGAAGCTGGGCTGTAGTGTCATTTTGGCTCTATTACGGATGCACATGTCTACTGAAGCTTATATTTAGATTTTGCAAATAAGTGGGGATTTTTGTTTGAGTTCAAAGCATCATCCCTTTACTGAGAGTCTGTTTATTTGGTGCCTGGTAACTTAAAACACTGTCTGGTTTTTTAGCTTGACTCAAAGTAAAAATGGAAGGAATCCTTTAATTCTCAAGAATGCAGATTACCCAGTAGTATCTGTAATGGAACCTTAGATACAATACAAACATATGTATAGCTTTACCTGAATGGGTTGAATGCCTTCCATCTGCATAATCCATCAGCATTTTAAAATTTATCTTAAAGTATATTACTGTATGTTTCAAACACCATATTTCATTTTCTGGTTTTTCAAATTTTGTTAGCCAATTATTATTTACCAAGGAAAAAAAGAAGTTTGCATATAAAATAAATAATTATTTTAAAATGGAATAAGTAATTTTATTATATTCTTTTCAATATTAGGATTCTCTGTTGTAATTTTGGGAACTTCTAAAATGGCATTATTTGCAAAGTATCAATGTTGTTTGGCTAATTTTGCCAGCAATGATGCTTTTCATCATAAGCATTTTTTAACCGTGAAAAGCCAGGAAAAAAGCTGGAAGAATAATTTTAAAACCCCAAACTCTTCTATCAGCCAAAATTTGAGTGCTCTGTGCATCTAGCCAGTGATTACTTTGCCAGAAATAAATTTTCTACTAGTTTAAAAGCCAAAATGAACAGATGTCTTACAGTGTGCTTTATAAATAAACTGGACTTGGGCATCCAGATCTCAGAAAAGGTGCCTTAATCCAATGCTATGAAAACGCTTGAGAGCAACAAGTAAGGAAGAGAGAGCAGCCAAGGCATTTCAGCAAATTTTGCTGCTGGTTTGATTCTTTTTTTCTCTTCAGTAACCTTTGTTAGACCTTGTCTTCCTGAATTTGTCTAACTGGGTTGCCTAACAGAAGACTATATTCTGAAGCAATAAAATGAATAATTTTCTGTTATTTTGTCCTAAGTTAAAATCCATAGTTTATCTTATGAAGCATATCAAATTACTTCTGTTGCTCTGTTCTACATAGGTCTGTCTGTCTATCTATCATCTCTATCTATCCATCTATCTATCTATCTATCTATCTATCTATCTATCTATCTATCTATCTATCTATCTATCTATCTCTATCTACCTATCTATCTCTATCTACCTATCTATCTCTTATCTATTTGTATCATCATAATTTTTTTAACAATTTATATTTGTCTATATGTATTTTAGTTGGCTGTCCACCGCCCTGAGTCCTTCGGGAGAAGGGCGGTATATAAAACCTAAAATAAATAAAATAAATAGTTAGTGCACACAAGTATTTTTATCATAAAAACAATATAGTATGGACTATATCCTTATTTTTAACTTTATTATTAATTGTATTATAAAGCACTAGGTACATTTGTCTATATCAATGGTATATATCACTTAAAGAATGTAATAAAGCAATATAATCTCCTCTCTATACTTGCTGCTGCTAAGAAATCATTCCATATAAGGTGTATGTACAGTACATATAGCTAGTCCTTGATTTACAACAGTTCCTTTAGTGACTGTTCAAAGTTACAATGGTACTGAAAAAATGACTTAAGATTAATAAAGGAGACTATTTTTAGGTCAGGGTTGATACGAGGGTCCTTTGGTGCTCTCTGAGTTTGCTTGTTTTCTTGCAGACATTTCATTACTCAAGCTAGGTAACATCATCAGTGCTAGTAAGGAGTGAAGTTTGCTGTAAATTTATGTTCTGGTGACTTGCCCTGTCAGTGTTGGTGGGAGTGGTCTTAGAGATTCTCAGAAGACATGATGACAATTCTTTAATTTCACAACATATAGACATATAGAGTTAATCATAGTTTCAGTTGGGAAAATGTGACCATCCTACATCAAGCAAAGTCCAAAAAACATGAGGGAATTTCTAGAAGCCTGTCACTTTGACAAATTAACCATCAATAGAACATAGACATTACCAACATCTAAAAATCCAAAAGCACCTTTCCACCAACAATCAGCACACAGATCAGCACAGATTAACTTCAAGGTTAACATCAGACCAGTGGTGGGATTCAAATTTTTTTACTACCAGTTCTGTGGGTGTGACTTGGTAGGCATGGCCATGTGACTGGGTGGGCATAGCTTTTTTTCTTTTTTGCAGCCCCCACCTGTTTTTTGGGCCTTCTGGGCCTCAGAAGAGCCTCTAGCATATTTGCTCTTCTAAGGCTCTTCTGAGGCTCAGGAAGAAAAAAAAACAGAGCATGGGAGGGGCTCGCAGCACCCCTCCATGCTCCATTTTGGGAGCTTTCTGGACTCAGAAGAGCCTCAGGGGGGTGTTTTTGCTCCCCTAAGGCTCCTCTGAAGCTCAGAAAGGCAAAAAATGGAGGGGGGGGCTGAGCCATATTTTGCCTTCCTGGGCCTCAGCAAGTGGAATCCCGACACAGCTGATCTACATACAGCTGATTATCGGGAGGGGAAAAAAGAAAGAAATACCTTAGGCAAGGTAGGCAGGGTGAGCAAGCATTGGGCAGGAGGGTGACCGGTCGTGTGCATGGCCAGCCAGAACTTACTACCGGTTCGGTGACCCATGCCAAATTCTTGCTACCAGTTTGCTTGATCCGGTGAGAACCGGCTGAATACCACCACTGCACATCAGGCCAACAATACTCCAATAAGAAACTGCCAAAGAAGCCAACAGTAAACAGCCTAAACAAAGAATCTCTGCTCCACCAAGTCTGACAGGGTAAGCCACCAGGTTATAAACTGAGAGCAAACCTCATTCCTTACTAGCACTGATGATGTTACCTAGTTTGGGAAACATTTGCAAGAAAACAAGCAAGCTCAAAGAGCACCCCCTCATGCCTTAAGATTGTTTTTCACATTTACACCCATTGTAGCATCCCCAGGATCATGTGCTCAAAATTCACATGTTTGGCAACTGGCTCAAATTTGTGATGGTTGCAGTGTCCCCAGGTCATGTGATCACTTTTTGCGACCTTCTGATGAGCAAAGTCAATGGGGAAGCCAGATTCACTTAACAACCACAATAACTTAACAACTGCAGTGGGCACTTAACAACTGTGTCCAGAAAGGTTATAAAATGAGGCAAAACTCATTTAACAAATGTCTCACTTAGCAACATAAATTCTGGGCTCAATTATGGTCATAATTCGAGAGACTAGCTATATTTTTGCATTTGATTTTCAAAGAAGAAAAAAAAATCAGTATTTAAAACAATTAGTCCCTTTTAATAATTTAAACAATACAGCCAAAAGACAAAGAGGTAGATACAAGCATTTCATATTGACTCATCAGTACCTACATTACAATTAGATGGTTAAAAATTAGTATTCCATTTTAGAGAAAAAGTGCTTGGAATTCAAAATGTTACATGCATTTGTCTCAGTATGTGTGTGTGTGTATGTATGTATGTATGTATGTATGTATGTATGTACGTACTGTATGTATATGAGGTGGTATTCAGCAGGGTCTGACCAATTCTGGAGAACTGGTAGTGGAAATTTTGAGTAGTTCAGAGAACCGGCAAATAACACCTCTGACTGGCCCCATCCCCACCTATTCTCTGCCTCCCAAGTCCCAGCTGATCGGCTGGGTCTTCTTTTGTTGCCCTGCACAAGAGAACGGAGCTGGAAAGCAGGTTAGTAGGGTGGGGACAGAATGGGGATTTTGCGGTATCCTCCCTCTGCCATGCCCACCAAGCTACACCCACAGAACTGATAGTAAATTTTTTTGAATCCCACCACTGGTGTGTATGTATGTATGTATGTATGTATGTATGTATGTATGTATGTATGTATGCATGTATGCATGCATGTATGTATGTCTCAGTATGCATAATAATTATGTTTTTTTTAACCAGCAAACTACTGGAGACAAGTAAAAACTTTTGCAAGAGAGAAAACAAAACCCATGAAGGCACAGCATTTTAAATACATCTTTTATAATTTTTTTAGTAAAGTAAAGCCCGAAATAAATCAGCTTAGCTTTCAGACAAGACTACTAACGGATTCACAGTCATTTTCAAATTGGCACAACTTTCATTATTCTGCTTCCTCTTTTCTTCATCCTCTTTTTCCTTTCCTTTTTTTTTTTTAAAAAAAAAAAGAGATTTCAACCAGGCTGCTGAGCTTTTCCTTCTTCTTTTTATACATTCAATAATTTTTTAACAATGAAAACTAGAATGGTTATTGTAGTTTTCATTACACAAAATGTTAATAACATTAAAAAAAAGAAAAAAAGCAGAAGAAAATAAATGTTCATAATCTTTCTTAGGAGGGTATTTAAAAAAAAAGAGAGGGAAGAGAAGTATTAATGTATGCCACACAACACCCCATAAACAGAGGTGAGAATTAGAGGCTACTGAACATTGTGAATTTTCCTAATATATCAAAATCACAGTAACACCTGTGATAAATACCTCTATGCCGATCCATCATGAGAGTCACAGGGTGTTCAGTTGTTCTCATTTTGGTATTGTCAACAAGCCACAGGTGTGCACTGCATGAAGAAACGAAATGAGATTTGGCAGAATGCAGGAACACTGTTGGGCCCACCGTACATTTGTCTTAAGATAGGGAAATGTCTCTATTAAGCCACGACTGCGTTTAATGGAACTTTGAGCTGGTATTATAACTGAGCAGAGTTTTGACTTACTGTGGCAACCATGGAGCACGGTCAGTGGCAAGCCATGTCCATCCCTCCTTCATCAGTGGTATAGATAATCCTTGACTTACAACCATAATGGACTCTGCCCATTAATTCATCATTCACAACTCAATCAGGGCAAAGCAATAGACACAAAGTCTTCTGTAAAGCCTTTGATTCAGTGGTACACAACAAACTACTTCTAAAACTAATATCTTATGGTATCTCCAGACTCCTGAATAATTGGATAGCTACATTCCTATCAACAGGCAACAAATGGTCAAAATAGGAAACACCCTATCAAATCCTGTACCTGTCAACAGTGGTGTCCCCCAAGGCAGTGTCCTAGGACCAGCTCTCTTTATACTTTACATAAATGACATTTGTGATTATATTAAAAGCAACTGCGTTCTCTTTGCTGATGATGTAAAATTATTCAACACCACCGATAATGCTGCTACCCTTCAAAAAGACCTTGACCATGTGTCAGAATGGTCAAACAAATGTCAACTTCAAATCTCAACAAATAAATGCTCTGTCTTACATATTGACAAAAAAAATCAGAAGATAAAATACAAGCTGGATGGACATGACCTTGAAGAAGACCCTCACTCTGTCAAGAATCTTGGAGTACTCATCTCTAATGATCTAACTGCCAGAGCCCATTGTAACATTGCCAAAAAGGTATTAAGAGTTGTTAACTTAATCCTGTATAGCTTTTTCTCTGGTAATATTGTACTACTAACTAGAGCATACAAAACATTTGCTAGACCAATTCTTGAATACAGCTCATCTGTCCGGAACCCGCACTGCATATTGGACATTAATACAATTGAGAGAGTCCAGAAATATTTTATGAGAAGAGTCCTTCACTCTTCTACTTGCAACAGAATACCTTATGCCATCAGACTTGAAATTTTAGGCTTAGACAACTTAGAACTATGTTGCCTTTGGTCTGACCTAAGTGTAGTACATAAATAAAATACAAGCTGAATAGTCAAGACCTTATTGATGATCCAAGGATCAGGTCCTGTAAAGACCTTGGAATACTCATCTCTAATGATCTATTTGCTAGAGCCCACTATAACTACATAGCCAAAAAGGCATTAAGAGTTGTTAACCTAATCCTACGTAGCTTTTTCTCTGGTAATATCACACTACTAACTAGAGCATACAAAACATTTGCTAGACCATACTCGAATACAGCTCATCAGTCTGGAACCCACATTACGTATCCGTTATTAACATAGTTGAGAAAGTCCAGAAATATTTCACAAGAAAAGTTCTTCACTCCTCTACTCATTGTAGAATACCTTATGCCACCAGACTCGAAATTCTAGAAAACCTAGAACTACACCGCCTTCGGTCTGATCTAAGTATAGTATATAAAATCGTACATTGCAATGTCCTACCTGTCAATGAATACTTCAGCTTCAACCATAATAACACAAGAGCAAACAATAGATACAAACTCAAGGTTAACCGCACCAAACTTGATTGCAGGAAATATGACTTCAGCAACAGAGTGGTCAATGTCTGAAATACTCTACCTGACTCTGTGGTCTCTTCCCCAAACCCCTTTTCTAAGAGCTCTGTAAGGGGTGTGCATAAGCGCACCAACGTGCCTACCATCCCTGTCCTATTGATTCTTTTATTTTTCTTGTATGTACCCATTTCATGTATTCATAATTATGTATATACAGTACTTATACCTATTATCTTGTAAGCGATTGACAAATAAAATAAAATAAAATAATCTATTGCAATATCCTACTTCAGTGCAATGACTACTTCAACTTCAACCACAACAATACATGAGCGCACAATAGGTACAAACTTAAGGTAAACCGCACCAAAGTTGCTTGCAGAAAATACGTTTTCAGCAACAGAGTGGTCAATATCTTGAATCCACTACCTGACTCTGTGGTTTCTTCCCCAAATCCCCAAAACTTTAACTTTAGACTGCCTACTGTTGACCTCACCCCATTCCTAAGAGGTCTGTAAGGGGCGTCCATAAGCACACCAGTGTGTCTTCCATACCTGTCCAAATGTTTCCTTTTATTCATATCCATTTCATGTATTAATAATCATATTTATACTTATATCTGTTATCTAATGTATGCTTGACAAAATAAAAAAATAATAAATAAATAAAAATGTTGTTGGGCACAATTTTACAAGCTTTTTTGTGGCGGTTGTTAAAGGAACACTCAGTTGTTAAGGAAACCCATCATTTGCTATGGGAAGTTTTTGCCCAAAACCAGAACTAAATGCTAGGAGTTTTTTTGCAAAAAAAAGAGGAAATTGCAGTCATGTGATCTCAGGACATTGCAAATGGTGGTAAATATGTGCCAGTTGCCAAGCACCCAAAATATGATTATGTTGCCATAGTGTGTGTGTGTGTGTGTGTGCAGGTGGCAGGCAGCAGTTAAAACTTTAGAACCAAGTTATAAGTACTTTTAGGGGAGTCCAGTCTATATTAACTTTGAACAGTTGCTAAGCAACCTGTCATAAGTTGAAGACTACCTGCAGTTACAGAAATGTATTATTTCACTGATCTCCTAACTTCTATCCACTCACAATGATAATGTAACCTGTACCTCACAACAACCACTCTTAACATCAACATGGCTTCAAAGTCACTGGCCAAACGGCTGTGACAATGAAAGAATGAGAACATCAGCACTATAGCATTGCAACCCAAGCTCACCCCCTGCTGGCATGTGACTAATGATATTGCCTATACAAATTGGGAGAAGCTTGCAGAAGTGACATTGTAACCTGTACTATCATTCTGAAAAAGCAACAAGTGCCAGCTTGGCCATATATAACAGCATGAGCTGTGGTGGCACAGAGCTGCTAGTGCAGTATTTCAGGCTGACTTTGTTCACTGTCAGAAGTTCGATCCGGACTTAGCACAAGCTTGACTCAGCCTTCCATCCTTCCGAGGTCAGTAAAATGACAAACTCAGATTGTTGGAATGGGCAGTATACTGATTCTTAGTGCTTTAAAGCACTAAGAAACAATATATATAAGTTATATACAGTATAAGCAGTATATACTGTAAGTGCCATTGTTATTTGTTATTGCTACTTCTGATCCATATTCTGTGTCTATTTT
This sequence comes from Bungarus multicinctus, assembly GCA_023653725.1. Classification (NCBI taxonomy): domain Eukaryota; kingdom Metazoa; phylum Chordata; class Lepidosauria; order Squamata; family Elapidae; genus Bungarus; species Bungarus multicinctus. The sequence goes on from CM042844.1 coordinate 67,385,323, forward strand.
CTCTGTCTCCAGTCTTTACCATCATCACGATCACCATCACCACTCCTCCATTCCAAAACAACATGTGGCAAAGCTTAATAAACTGCAAACAGCAACTTGAAGGTGTTGTTTGTTGGCTAAGGGGAAATAATATGTTGCTATTGGCACATCTAAGGAAAATTAAAGGCTGTTTCTTTGCTGAGCTGGAAATGACCATTATGACGACATGACAGAAAAAATATGTTGCCAATATATGATAATGCCATTGTTGAATTCAAACATTGTAGAAAAAACACTTTCAACTGATAGTGTCATTTGCACCAGTTATTACCTATATAATCCAAGCTACAAATACCAAGCTGTAAATATTATTTTCTGATATGTCCTTTATGATTATGAATAAATTATCTTAAATACCATATGTGATATGATCTCAGACAAGTCCCCAGGAATGAAGGAGCTTTGTTCTATTTTGCTTGTTGACTTGACTTCTTGTAAAGAATACATACTGTATGTCCTAAAAACAACATGTTACGCATTAGAAAATTGAAAATGTTTTGAATACAGAATGTTCCATTGAGGCTTTAGCAATTGATTATTTAAAGGGGAATCTTTATGAAGCCTCTCCTAGTGATGCAAAAATATCTTTAAAGACTCAAAATCAACCTAAGCAGATATTTAAAATCAAATATTCTTGCTAGATTTTGATTTTGCTTACCAGTTGTATGACTTGTATAATCATTAAAACATTCCTTCAACAACATTTCTGTTTGAGTTTGTGGGCACACCTTTACATTTTGGTAGAAAAACTTGTCTGCTGAAGCTCTCCTATCTGTCTGTCTGTCTGTTTGTCTGAGCCTCTGAATGTCTTTGCAGATGCATGTGAATCAAACTAGGATTTACCTTGTTTTGTTTGTTTGTTTACAGGTTATGGGAGAATTCTGGTTATTCTTTAAACTTTGTAAAACTTGCTTAATGGTTCATGCCATATATTTTAAGGTGTGTCCCTGTCAGAAAACCAAATCAGCATTTCTTGGTGAAGAAGGGCAGGCAATTAAATTCAGAAGTTGACATCCTAATGCTAATGACTGCAATGAAACAGAAAGAATTGGAATCAATAAGATAACACAATGCTATTTGAGGCTTAGTGTTTAAATAGTTGCTACTTTTTAAGTAGCAAAAGCAATAGCACTTAGACTTATATAAAGCTTCACAGTGCTTTACAGCCCTTCGAAGCAGTTTACAGAATCAGCATTTTGCCCCCCCAACAATTTGGGTCTTCATTTTACCCACCTTGGAAGGATGGAAGGCTGAGTCAACCTTGAGCTTGGTGAGATTTGAACTGCCAAATTGCAGTCAGCCAGAAGTCAGCATAAGTAGCCTGGAATACTGCACTCTAACCACTGCGCCACTGTGCTCAGATAATTTCCTAACAAGTAATTGAAAGGCACTTTTAGTCAGATCAACACTAATAATTTGGTGTTCTTTCCCCGTTTGGACAAAATCTCTCCACTGATTTTATGATTCATGATCAATGAGGGAATGATAGGAATATGAAATATAATTCTATTTCTTGGAAGCTTAAAATAGTCATGCTTAAATTCGATATTTAGTTTGGATTAATGCATAACAACTCAAAACTCAAAAGATTTTTTTTAAAAAAATTCCCATTGAGGCTAAAAGTTGAGACACGACACATTTGCCAATTTTGTTGCATCATTTTCACAAAGTAAGGCCTGAGTAAAAGACAGAAATCTATCAAATGTTATACAGATTAACTTATCACCCAGTTAAATAGGCTGTCAGTCTGGGGTGACTGTGCTTGGCAGGCTGAATTCAAATGCATGTAAATTTCCCTGGTGGCTGACTAGCAAGTATGGTGGAACTGTCAAATGATGACATGTGAAAATGCGCTAACATTGTTTAAAATATATTTGAAGGGAAGAGCTTGTATTTTGATAACACCTTCACAGGCAAATGATTCATCTAGGATCAGTAATAATGGCCACATCTTTTATTTGGCAGGGATTTAAAAAAAAATTGGCAACTTGTCGGATCTGTTTTATGTTTGAGAGGAAGTCTCAAAATAATTAACAATTACCACGTAAACTAGTTGGAGTCCCAAGTGCCCTCATTGTACAGTCAGTCTTCGAATCGTCTTGCTTGTCAGTTTCACTTGATCTTACAGAAAAGTGATTAGAAACTTCAAAAGAGGCAATTACACAGTCCAATGTGTTATGAACCTGTACTTTTCTTCCCTCCTCCCAAGTCTGAAGTACATGATCTTTTGCACTATTATCTAACTGGAATGCTGATGCTTCCTCCCCTTCCCCCGCTGAGTACCAAGCATTTGGAAAACAGATTTCCAATTTAATGAAATCATCTCACTCTTTGAGACTCAGCTTTGTTTTTCTGCATCTTTCTGTTTAAGGACTCGTGACTCTTTACCACTTCTTTCTCCATTTGTTTAAAACAGGAAAATCTGCCTGTTCTCTTCAGATAGTTTCTTGTTTCATTTACATCTGTTATTTGAGTAGCTTTGAGTGGCTAGACCAGAGGGCCAATGACAGGTTGTGGGAGCTCATGTGAGGGTTACAAGTGTCAACCGAGGTGAAATAGCAAAGATAGTTTGCAGCTCATGGCTTAGAGGTTATTTTAACCTGATTTTGCTGTCTTTGAAGGTTAAAGGCTAGAGGTCAGCCTGGTCTAAAAAACAGTTAATCTCATCATTTGGTTGTCTGAGGTTGGAAGTATGGAAAACATTACATAGGCTGTCAGGTTCTATTATCTTCATGATTTTTCTATAAATGAGCCTGGGATATAGATATAGAACTAGATAAAAATCTGGCCATATAGGTGACCAGATTTTCAGCACAAAGCATGGTGAGGAAACAAAACTGAACAGAAAAGGTAACATACAAGTACTATGTGGTTGGAGACATTTCATGGAATGCTGCTTGATGTTTTCCCCATAAATGTTAAATATATCAAAGTTGTAAGATATACACAGCTAAAACAATGAATACCCCTAGAAAGAGATCAGTGGATACTATTAAAAATTATTTTTTTAAACTTTTATTTGCTTATGGAGATACAGGTGAAACTCGAAAAATTAGAATATCATGCTGGTGTTGGTCCACTGTGCTTCATTAAGTCCAGGGTCAACGCAGCCTTTACCAGGAGATTTTGGAGCACTTCATGCTTCCTTCTACAGGTGAGCTTTATAGGAATGCTGACTTCATTTTCCAGCAGGGCTTGGCACCTGCCCACACTGCCAAAAGCACCAAAACCTGGTTTAATGACCGTGGGATTACTGTGCTTGATTGGCCAGCAAAGTCACCTGACCTGAACCCCATAGAGAATCTATGGGGCATTGCCAAGAGAATGATGAGAAACATGAGACCGAACAATGCAGAAGAGCTGAAGGCCGCTATTGAAGCATCCTGGTCTTCCATAACATCTCAGCAGTGCTACAGGCTGATAGCTTCCATGTCACGTCGCATTGAGGCAGTAATTGCTACAAAAGGGGCCCAAACCAAGTACTGAGTACGTATGCATGCTTATACTTTTCAGAGGTCCAATATTGTTCTATGTACAATCCTTGTTTTACTGATTGCATGTACTGTAATATTCTAATTTTCTGAGATTGTGGATTTGGGATTTTAATGAGTTGTAAGCCATAATCATCACAATTATGACAAATTGAACTATCTTGCTTTGCATGTAATGAGTCTATCTCATATATTAGTTTCACCTTTTAAGTTGCATTACTGAAATAAATGAACTTTTGCACGATATTCTAATTTTTCGAGTTTCACTGTATATTCATTTCCCAAAGATGGAAGTGGGCCATTTACCTCAACACAGTTCTGAGTTGTAATGAGTACTCAACGAAGTGTTGAAAAATCCCATCATATAAGTACCATATAGCAATGCAGGTTTTATAGAAATACACTGTAACTAGGGTCAAACTTCCTGACACAATGACAGACCCAATTGTTAATTATTAAAACAAAAAGATTGTGAACATGCAATGCAGAAGCTTTACTAGCCTGCCATCTTACTTGAGGTCCTTTTCATTTCAGTCAGTTTTCATTGACAAAAGAAAATTCCACAGTCAAAGGGCATCTCCAAAGAGTTAGGGCAGAAGAGGCTGAGGTAATAAGTTAGGATAATATTTGTAAGTATCTCATTAAAACCCCAACTTTTTAATGTGTATTGTGGCTACCAGGTGTGGGCTGTTACAGGTTCGCCTGGATTCCGGAAAACCTGTGGCTAATGTTATGGCCGGCTTGGCGAACTGCCAAACCCCACCCCTTGCTGTCTTCTGACTGCTAGTTGGTGTTCATGGATGCGTTCTGCCAGTCTTTTGCCTGTTTGTTTTAACATTCACAGAGTTATAAAGAAAGGAAAAGTTGAAAAAAAGTTCATAAGCAGAGTTACAGCTTCACTTACCGTATTTTCCGGCGTATAAGACGACTTTTGAAACCAAAAAAAGACAACCTAAAATCCGGGGTCGTCTTATACGCCGGGTCGTCTTATACGCCGGAAAATATTACGGGCGTCGCCGGGAGACGCTCCTCCCCTTCCCGAAGAGAAGACGGCGGCCGCTCTGCCGGCCCATCATGCTCCGCGGGAGGCCTGGTCGTCTTCCGTGTGTGTGGGAGAGAGACCGAGAGAGTCGCCCTGGGGCCGGAGGAGGAAGGCTGATGCGAGCGCGAAGAAGGAGAAGCATTTACAAATCCTTGCAGCTTAATTTTGAATACCCGTATTTTCTGGTGTATAAGATGACTTTGAAAAAAGTCAACCAAAAATCAGGGGTCGTCTTATACGCCCGGTCGTCTTATACGCCGGAAAATACGGTAGTGATTACTTTGCTTAGAGTTTCAGGTCACTAAATGAGAACTACCTGTACTCCCTTTCTTTTGTTTGGAGTGCAAATAGACCTTCAGTTGATCATTTTGCAAGTTTAAGAAGCCCAATCTAAAAAATAATAAGAATAAGAAACTGATATAATGATTAGTGTAATGCAACTATTAATGCTAACACAATCTTTGAATCTTCTTTGTTTTTTATATTTTTTTTCCTGATGCAAGTGTGATATTGTTGTTGGTATCATTTAAAAATATTATAAAATAAGCAAATAAAAATGAAACCAAGATTCACATAATTACACTCACATATTGGATCTATGCATAGAAAATAAAATAAAGATCAGCCAGTACCAGCCATTTAATAAAACTCATTATCATTTCTCTTGGTGTTCTGTTTAGTGCCAAAGTAAGATTTTTAACTTTAACAGACCTTGCCTGACTTAAATTGCCATGATAAGCTAAATATATTAGAACATGATTGATATTCCCAATTTTTTTCCAAATAAAATTAATTAATGAAGAAAGAACCAGCTACAAACCTCAAACATGCTTGAAAAAAAAAAGAACTTTATATAAAATGTGCAGAAAGGCTTATGACAGGGCTGGGCAACATGATTGGCTCAGGAATACTGGCAGTTGAAGTCCACAGGTAGTAAAGGGGCCATTAGTTGCCCATCCCTGGTGTAAGGAAATTCTCACACAATAGAAAACAATCCTTAGTCCTAAGGTGCATCAAAAAGGGCGTATCTATTGATTAACTTAGTGCATAATAAATTCACTTTTCTTAGATGTGGCTATCAATTTAGATAGTTTTAAGATAAAAGTGGACCCAATCTGGGTCAGTCCACCAGGACCAAAGGTTTAGTTTTTCGAGCTTCCAGACATGTGCTGGAGCCCATCCTAGGAAACCCCAAAGGGTACTTTTTCAAGAGGCCACTGGATTTTCCAGCCTCTTGACAAAGCCCATTTGGGACAACCAAGATCTGGAGGACTGAGAATCTCCATAGACCATCCTAGGTCACTTGTCTCTCGCCATAATGTAAATAGTTTCTTGCCTCCTACAGAATCCCAAGCAACATACCATAATTATCAGTTGATAGGGCTATGACCTTCCTACCATGTTTGTGAGCTTCCTGAATGCATTTGATTAAATGCCATCTGATGCAGAACTCTGGGCTAGATAAGCCTTTGACCTCATCCAGCATGCTCTTATATTCTTCCTCTATGAACTTCAACAAATGGGTGGAGAAGATAACATTTTTACAACCAAATGCGGTCTAAAGGGGGTCATTTTTATTTATTTATTGCTTATTCATTTATTTGCTTATTGTGTTTGTTAGCCATACCAGTCAAATGACTCAGAGGAAAGGAAAACAAAATCCAGTAATAAAAACAATTGCTACATAAAAACTAAAAGTTCAAACACAAATGCAAGCACAGCTGAACGCTTGAAATAAGACTTTTAAAAACATCCCCAAATACATAAAAGAGAAGGTGCCATTTGAGCCTCTGAGAAAATGTGTTCTGTAGTAATAGGGCTGTCACAGAAAAGGACTGCTATTTTTTTTTAGTCCTGTGAACCTCATAGAAGAGAAGGTGTTTTTTCTTTTTTTTTGAGATGAGAAACATGGGTGGGTAAAGTTGACTTTGGCCAGAGAGTTCCCAATAGATTAAGTTACTATCATAACTACCATGTTAAATTTTGTCCTGAAAGGTAATAGGAAGCCAGTGCAAGTAATCTCAAAGTTGGTGCTACTCAGCACTGGTGGGATTGTCCATCAGCAGTCTGGCCTTTGAGTTTTGGGCTACTTGCTTTCAAATGATGCCTGGCATAGACTCAACTGCAGCAGTTCAGATGGACAGTGGTCAAAGCAGGAGTTGACTGAAAAAGTATTTTTTGTCTCTAATCTGCCTTTATGTCTTCCCATAGATCTCTACAAGTGTAATACTTCAAATAAAACATATCTTTAAGGGGAAAAAAGGACATCAGATTAAACTCTTTTAAAAGTTCAAAATAAATCCATAGAAACAACGGTGAAATCACACAAAACCAACCCCTCTTGTGACATAATTACATCACATCTGATTTTGTAACTCTCAGCTGCTGACTTGTTGTTGTTGTTATTGTATTGGGCTCATCCTATTACAAACATTTTTGTATCATCATAAACATAATATAATTTTATTCTGTCTGGTACTTCCAAATATATTGGATCTACTAAGACTTGCATTTTCAGCCAAGCAAGAACGTTTGTTTTTTGTTTGTTTATTTGTTCAATAATATAACAAGCATAATTGTTATAAATAACAACAGAAAGGAAAATAAAAATAATTAGAATTGACACTCCCTGCATTCCTCCTGGGGACACAGCATGCATTGTCTATTACAAGTGGAGAACCCTAAGTTGGAAAAGCTACAGCAGATTGTGGATTCCAAATTCAGCTGAACTTATTAAATTGTTCAATTATGGGCCTTCTGTTAGAATTTCTGATTGCCACCATATTTTCCCAGAATTTTTCAGATTTTGCAGAATTCCTGGTTAGGTAAAACACATCTTCTATAAAGCAAATGGTGGCTCAAACTCGGACTTTCCAGAAGTTGTCTCAGAACAATGAAGCAAACTGGGATTAGTATTAAAAGAAAACATGATAATGTTTCAACGGTATGGCCATATCAAGCTAAAAACAACTTCTCTTTTGAAACTCCCAAATCCTGAGAATTATATCAAACCAATAAGAAGGAGAAATGAGAGAAGCTCATTGCCAAATCTATCTGGGTAAAATCATTACCATTTTTTTAATGATCTGCAGCTTGTTCTTCTATGGAACCGGTAAGGTAAATCAGAACTCAAAATAAGAGACTAATAAAATGATAATCAAGACGTTTATTATAACTTTCAGTATGTGTTCTGACCCAAGCCTCCGGTTCAAAGCAAACAAACACCAAACAGAGATAAAAGCAAAACCTTTTTAATGCTTCTCTGTGAATTCCATTCATTCACAGTAAAACGCTATTAAAAACTAATTGTCCCAGATAAGAACAAGCCTTGCCAAGGTTGTGCAAGGCTGCCGAGAACAGTAGATTAAATTGCAAGGAAATAATCAAAACCAAAAGTCTCCAAACACAAACCAGGATAGTCCGAACTTCCACAACACTTGAAGTGAAAGAACTTCTTTGCTTCCTGCAAAGAATCCCACCTCTGAGGGCTGCCTTTTTTCCCTTAAGGGAAGGGCCATCACCTTGCAACTTTATTCCCAAGTCACCCATGCTGCTGCAGCTGCTCTTTACTTCGAGCAGCCCTGCATGCACGTGCACTGGGCCCAGGCTCCTTGGGGTCCTCTGCATCACTGCTGCCAGATTCCCCAAGCTCCGAAGGCAGCACTCCACTCTCGGATAGTCCTGTGCCCATTCCTGCATCACATACAGGCCTCTCATCTGAGTCCTCGTTCTCAGAGACCTCAGCCATCCACACCTGCTGCTGGCGAACCACAACAGTATGAAAAAGGTAGCTTTCTACGGAAATAGTCCATTCTCTGATGCAAGGCAATGTAGAGGATATACCTGTCCATTAGTGATAGCTGTTGGAGTCAGCAGTGCCAGCTGGAAATAGCTTAAAGCAGCACGATATAAATGCATAGTTGCTCAGTCATAACTCTTAATTTGGGGCTCCTAACCCATTAACAACTGTATGCTTTTACATTACTCCTGCAAAGAAGATTTGTAGGATGAACCCAGCTACTCAACTTAGTCCAATAAAGTGCTATGTTTTAAAGATGTGGATGACAGTTCATAAAGTGGGATGCAAGAGTTTTCATTAAAATCACATATTGCAAAATTGAAACTTAAGCGTCAAGTATTTCTTGTAGTCCATCTAATGCTTGACAATTAGAATAGCTATTTTAAAAAAATTAATGAAGCACAGTAAAAGCTCAATAAGTCAGAACTTTGCTTATTGTTACAGTACTACATTATATTTCCTTATAAAAATGCCCCATTTACAAAATGCACAATAATCTATATTTAATTAAATCAGAATATATCATTTGTTATCACCAGTAAATTAATATTAATATTTAATGTCAAATTAATTGTCTAAATGAAAGGACACTTAGTTCTGCAGAACAGCATGATGTACTTTACATGATAAACGAAGTAGCTACAATTGAGTAGCATTTGCTCCCTTTTACCAAAACTGCAAACATTGCAACTGCTTTCCAGGGAGGTGGAAGGAAAATAAAATCAAAAATGGATGAAAGAGCTGGGATCCACAGAAACTTTGGCATTTTGATAACTTGTTATATGATTGCTAAGTAGGATTTATTTGCATTTCAGTACCACATAAGTGCCTTTTCATTGATCACATTGTCACATAACTGACAAATGTAATTGTTTGTTTGTTTATATTTTGTACTTCTTAGCCATCCATCTCCAATGTAAGTTTCCAAATCAATGTGATGTAAAACTAACACTTGCTGGATTGAGGAAGGAATGGCTTAAGACTATTGAATATAAAATCTAAATGTTGCAACCAGTTGCCTGCACTGGTGAATTTGAGGTCCCCCCCTAGAATTTGGTCCTTGAAATTTCTGAGGCCGTTTATGCTTTGAATAGCTATTATAAAACCATTAAGTTTTCTTTTTTGCTTTTCTTCTCAATCCACAAAACAGCTGCATATTTTATCCAAAGTTTAGGACATGTGGGAATAACACATATTGATGTGATTGAACCTGACGAATTAGGAAAACTGGTTTTCAAGGAAATGGCTATTCTTTCTGTAATTACTTTAACCTTAGGACTGAGCAATGACTGGAATGTGGTGCACAGAATTCCAGCCTAAGTAGTCTTGATTTTACTGTAATTGTTAGAAAAGAACATAAAGTTAGTGTGATAGTGTTGACCAAACTAGAAGATGATTTAGGTAATTGTGCCTACCAACGAGGGAAGATCACACAACCGTTCTTTTTACCTACCATTATCAATACACAAAATTGTTGTTATTCAAAGAAAGATATAAATTGAAAAAACTACAGATGACTCCTTTAAGAAGGAAAAGAAAATGATGGCTAGATAGACAGTTTAGATTAAAATGTTTACTAGAGTTATGCTTATGGCTGAAATTACTTGGTCCAAAAGTACAAATGGAATGGTAATAGCAGAACAGGTTAGTGATTATATGGGGTGAAGAATTCCAGAGCAGATCTGATGGACCAAGCAGACTGTTAACCTCTGAAGATTCTTCCTCCAGGCACCTTTGAATATTTGCATTGGAGGATTCATTGTACATGTTATACATAGTAATGTTTCTAAGGAAACATTACTATGACTGTTATGTGAGAACATAATACATCAGCTTCAGCCTGCCCCAGTAGTGGACATGTCCTCAAGTAATGTAAATGGGGTGATAATAATAAAGATGTGTGATTGACAACAGGGCAGCTTTGGGATTTCATGCAACCGTTTCTTTTTTAAAAAAGCAAACAAGCAAAGAAACAAACTTTTATTTACAATTTACATTAGTGCTGCTATGAATGAGGAGCGAGATAAGTGAATTTTTCCAGTCTTGTGCTTCAAAATAAACTAGCTGCAGTTTGGAGCATCATTTGATGCACTGCTGTGGTGAGGAAATATCTTTAGCCAGTTCTGATTTTCCTAAGCCTTCATACCCACCCAAATGAACAATTACATGAAGATGACAATGATGATAGTGCTATTTTGCTTCTCCTCTTCCAGCAACTGGAGAGCAATAATGTCACTTGATTTTCAACATTCTGGTAAGCACGTACATCAATAAAATATTATTGACTTCCCATTTACCGTAGGTCAGAAATACGCCGCTGTACACATCTCGTGTAACATGACATTCCCCTTCCCCTTCTTGTTTAGGGGGTTACTAGATATAGTGTAATGTTTTCTTTGCATTTGTTCTCAAACTCTCTGCTGCTTTCTGTTCATTATTCTTTAATTGTTTGGCATTTCCCTGTTCCGTGGCTTTGTTTGCACAAATGATTGCCACAAATCCTTGGCAGGTTTTTCTTGTTAACCTCCTTCCTTTTATCTGTCTGAACTTTGTCTCAATGTGCTGTGTCGGAAAGGCCTTTGGAGAGCTCGGGACACGTCTGTGGCAGGTGAAATTTTCTGTCCAGGCAGCCATTCTCACAGGCAGCTCCAGCTGCCCGAGGCGCAGAACCTTCACACTTTTGTGCTCCACGGCTTTAGCTTATTCTTTTTCTCAGAAGAGCTCCTTCTAATGTCTACACACCAGCAAACAAAACAGATGGGGTGGTGGAAAATGAATAATTAGCCTCTGCACCACTGAGTTCAAGCTAATACTCTGAACCAGGTATGACATCAAATCATTTCCAGGGGGACAACAAATGTCATGATGGAGATGAGAATTTTTCGGATGCTTCATGTCAGAAGCAAACACGAGAAAGGTTTTAACTCTTCCAGTAGGCTGCAAGTCCCAAAGGTTATGTTCGTTGGCTACAGGGATGGGACTCTCTCTCTCTCTCTCTCTTTCTCTCTCTCTCTCTCTTTAACCCCACATTTCTTGTATAGCAGTGGCTGCATTACAATCCCCTAAGGGCTCCTCTTTTCTACCTCAGGGCTAAAGACACTTAAAAATAAACTTTTGGCATGCATAGGCCATTTGTGTTTATTATGTAGGAAAATGCACTAGCTTCTTGGAAAAAAGAAAGGATTGTGTCTGTTGGCTTACAAACTGAATTTTTTTTTAAAAAAAGGATTGCACATGCTTTCTGCCATCAGCAGAACATCTCCCCAAGGGTCCGCATTTCAATTGCAGGCCTCCAGACAAAAAGTCGAGAACACGTACAAAAAGCACATCCCTTCTATGTGTCTATTAAACAACAACAAAAAAGACACTGCTCACCTGGTCTTGCCTCCAATGATGGCTGTCTCTAGAAAGTAGTACAATCCCTCTGGTCAAAGCATTTATACATAAGACTTGATGTTTTTCAAGCTTTGTGATTCCTGTTACTGTCATAAAAAAACACAGCTCAAATTCATGAAGGAGTTGAATCATCAGAATGCTGAACTAACTATAGAAGTATAAAGAGATTTCTGAAAAAAAAAATGAAATTCTGGAATGGAAATAGAATACAGAAATAGGTGCTGGAGTATATTTTTCTGCAGCAGCCAGTAAATAGTTTTGATAAAGATAACTTATTATTTGTTGCTAAAGTAAAAAGTTTTGGGGCAAAAAGTGGTTGTTTATATCTGTGAGATGAAATCTGTGAAATAATATGGGATTGAAACATATTAACATTCAGTACATAATTTTAATAAATATACATAAATACATAGAGTACAGTTGGTGCAACTGAGCTTAATGCTTTGAGTAGCTTGTAAGGCCAAGGACATCTGTCTCAAAGGACATTTCATAGCAACTGGTCCCTCATCCCCTCATTCTATCTCTTTAAATCAAGCCGTCACTGGGTCTGTTCCTATAAAGGGCAATTAAGAAGAGATTTATTTTCCAATCCTGGTTTTGTTTTTTTCTTGGTTTTTTTTATGGCTAATTTGTCTCAAGACTGGAGTCTAATAAGAATCTTAAAAAATATTAAACAGGCAGGTGGCAAGGATAAGAATGTAAGAATGCACAATAATTTTAAGATTTGCCTTGAATTGAATTGATAGCATCAGACTTTCATGAAACTTTATCCTTGATAAAGTTTCAATTTATTGAGAATATACATGCAATTGTTTAATACAGAATATATGTTTACCATGTAGTACAAGGAGAGCCTTTAAAATATGGAATGTCTTGATTCTCCCCTTGGAGTATGCTATGTTTATTGGCAGCATTCCATTAGAGAATAGCAAAGAAAAACAACTATTCCTCCCCTACCTATATTTTCCAGGTACATGGAAAGAGACACTGTGTGCCCCTATTATAAATTGCTGGCAAAAACCACATTTGTCTCAGCAGGTGGCAACATCTGGTCAATGTGTTTGGTCTTGGAAGCCAAGTAAGATTGGTCCTGGTTAGTATATGGAAGGGAGATGTCTAGGAAATTCTAGAGCTGTAGGCTAAGACTTTAAAGTACAAGTTAAAGCACAAAATAATCCTGCAAAATCAAATGGTGAACTGTCTCAATGGCACTGCCAAGAAAACTTTTCTCTATGTAGCCATCAGGAATTAAAATCATATTGAAGATGACTTTATTTTCACCACTTGAGCATGAAGGCTCTTTCCCATCATTTCTTTGGAAACTTCCATTATTCAGTCCTATAAAAACTGAAATTATATGCATTTCCATCTCTAAGGAGATTGCACCAATTGGTGAAGAGCCTTTCATCTATGCAGGAACATTGCTCTGGAAATATCAGTCTGATGCTTTAAGTTGGGTAGGATATAAATTTTGTAAAGAAACCAATTATTTTCATACCTTCCTAGCCTTCCAGGCCCCGGAATCCTTCAAAATATTAGATAGTTTTGTCATGGAGCAACCCAGAGCATTTTTGCCTTGAATGAAATGAATCCCAAAATTGCTTGAATGGATTCAGGATTCATAATTCCTCTAAATCCAGCAGAAATTCATACTTGTTTCAGTTTGCCAGCAATTCCTTTCACCATTATAAGAAACCCTTTTGCCCAAGAAGCTTTTCTGTATTCTGTTTCTATGCCCTTTATACAAGCAATTCCTATGAAAGAAAGAAAGAAAGAAAGAAAGAAAGAAAGAAAGAAAGAAAGAAAGAAAGAAAGAAAGAAAGAAAGAAAGAAAGAAAGAAAGAAAGAAAGAAATTTACATATTCCTTACCTCATTTTTATTTAATAGCTGTTGTGCATCCAGTAGATTCGGTAGCATAAAAAGGTTTTAGACTGATAAGTCCATAAACCCAACTTCCTTCTGGTGAATTCTACTGGTGTAACTAGATTATCTGAAAAGATCTCAGTTCAGTCCTGGTCCTGCTGTATATCTAGTAAATTGCCAAAATTGAAATTTTGAATTTTTCCAGTTCTCTTATTTTTCTTTCCTCTTTCAAGAGGAATGGCTGATGAACTTTGTTTGCATCATCTTCCCTTGCCTAGCCATATCAGATAGTTCCAAGACTGTTGAATTGGAGATTCATTTGGTGCCACTTTGAATTTTCTTTTCCAATATGAGGAGGGGATTCTATTTTTCAGAGATGACAACTTTTTACAAGCTGTTGTGACTCTTCACAGAACAAAGTAAATATATCTTTTGTCATAAGTGTTTGTGTGATGAAATGGAATTTAGCAGACCAATAGTGCCTTATGGACAATTATGACTCACCTATACAACAGTACCACAAATATAAATACAAGAAGGAAATATTCACAGAAGGAGATCAGTCTGACTATGGTGCCTGGGAGTGATGCAACATATGCAATGACAGTCAAGTTAGTGAAATCTGCATTGATGTATTCAAATTGTGAAAACTATGAAGCGTTACATTTGTGTTCTTCTTGTAAGAAGATGAGAGAAGGAAGTGTTAGATCCTGGAATATTACCCAAACATCTGGGAAAGGCATTTCCCAAATTGAGCCAAATGATTGATGAACTGATTAATTATTATGAAAGAGAGTGGTTAAATGAATTTGCAGTGTTGAAATGCTTGGTCTTCTGGAGAATGGATCTATGATGCTGCAATTTCAGTGATTTAAGATGTCTAATTGCCACATCCAACTGCTATTTCAAGACTGTATATGATATTAACCTTGATTTACATCATTCCAATTTTGGGAGTAGTCAGACAGTGAACTGATAATTCTGAATGGGCTTAGCCACCATCACTCCTATCATCATTATCAATCATTTTTATATTTCAAACGACTATAAGAAATAATAAGCTTGGAATCCTTTCTCCATATTTTATGGCTTTTACAAAGTCCTACATTTTGCCTATGAACATATAAACTGTGACAACCTCTAAAAATAATCACTTCAATTCATTCACTTAATACTAATTTCCACAAATTTTTTTTTCTGGTTTTGTAATAATATAAGTGTCTATCATGCAATCTTTAATATTAGTTCTCAGTTAAGCATTTGGCTTAAATGTAGATTGACTCCTTTAATGTTTTTCTCTGTAAAATTTATTTTTCAGATATTCTGCTAGTCATGTGGGAGACATTCCTGCACTTTGGGGGGATTTTTAAGGGTGAAATTCTAACTCTGTTTGCTAGCAAGCAAAGCCTATTGAATTATAAAGGACTTACTTCTGTTTAAATATGCTGCGCATGACCAAACTGCATGAGTGAAGATAAATAGCTCCCACATGATGGGAAAGAGAGTTGAAGAATATATTCTATGGATCAAAAATGCATAAGAGAGTTGAGTTTTCTGTACTTATGCTGATAATTAGTGTATAAAGTGAAAATTCAAATATCCTCCACAAGAGAAATTCTGTCCCAAATGAAGGTAGTATAATGTGTCCATTTCCTCACAATTTCTGAAAATGTTCCACTTTAGGCACATGATGATGCTGAGACTTAATTATGCTGGATGTACTGAACAATTGCCAGCACTCTGGTGGTTTGAGTCCAGCTCCATGGGACAGGATGAGCTCCCATCTCTTGTCCATAACTTCTGCCTACTCAGCAGTTTGAAAGCATTGCTTGCAAGTAGATAGATAGGCATCACCATTTCGGTGGTGGTAAACTGCTGGCTGTATTCTGGGTGAGGAACTGGACCCAGTGATGGATCTGCCTGGATACGATTGGTGGAGAAGTGGTGGAAGAAAACCCAAATGAGCTGACTTCCTCTGAGAATACTGCAGAACAATTGATGTGAAGCTAGTTCTCCTTCTTATGGTGTACTGGTTCAACAATTGAACTAGCGACTGTTAGCTGCCAAGAGTTCTACTGTGTGCATAACATTGTAGCCTCCCTGGCTTTGTATGTTATTTGCTAAATTCAGCCAACACAACATACATGCACACTTCAAACCCAAGAATACACTAAGGCAGAAGCTTGTCCACTCCAAGGATAAAACATCCAGTCACAAACTGAACAACGTGGCACATGTAGAACAATGCAGTGAGCCATGTGCAGATATGTACATTGGGGAACAAAAGAACCGCTTCATAAATGCCTGGCACAACATAGGAGAACATACCCATCAGGACTACATTTGGCAGTCCATCTGCATTTAAAAGACAAAGGCCACTCTTTTGAAAACAGCAAACCCCACATTTTGGACAGAGAAGACTGCTATTTTGAAAGAGGGTCAAAGAGGCCATCTACGTCAAAACTGAACAAAGGCACATGACATCATCTATCTCCAGTCTACCACACAGTTCTTTCAACAGTTCCAAGAAGGCACCTCACCCATTTGCACTACTCGGGTGACCTGGTTGACCCAGATAAACCTCCAGTGGCCTTAACAATTTTCTAAAAGAATGTACATGACCAGCTGTCTGCAAGGAGTAGCAATCCTTCTATTCCCCACCATCCAGTCAGAGCTGAAGAAGTTTCTTGGGTAAGAAGAAAAACTCATAGCAGAATATCTTAGGCCACCAGACTTGAAAATTTAGACCTAGACAAGCTTTGGTTTGATCTAAGTATAGTACATAAAATAATATATTGCAATGTCCTACCTGTCAATGAATACTTCAGGTTCAACCATAACAATACAAGAGTACACAATAGATACAAACTAAAGATAAACCGCACTAAACTTGAAGAAATACAACTTCAGCAACAGAGTGGACAATATCTGGAATACTCTACCTGACTCTGTGGTTTCTTCCCCAAACCCCAAAAACTTTAATCTTAGACTGTTTACTGTTGACCTAACTCCTTTCCTAAGAGGTCTGTAGGGGGCGTGCATAAGCGCATCAACGTGCCTACCGTCCCTATCCTATTGTTTCTTTTTTCTTGTTTGTATCAATTTCATGTGTTTATTACCATGTTTATACTTATACCTGTTGTCTAATAATTGTTTGACAAAATAAATAAACAAACAAATAAAAAACATCTTCAGAGAAAAAAAAAGAAAGTCCAGTTGTGTCTTGAAAAAGCACCTTTGGGGCAACTATGACCTGGATGACTGAAAATCTCCATAGACATAAGTAATGTCCCTCTTTGAACAGGGATGAGAACTGAGAGGTTTCATTTCCTTCAAGGGGGAGAGGAATCTTAAGCAGAGTTCTGGTCAGTGTATTCCCACCAATAGAAAAAGACTAGGGTTGCAGATTCCACTCTCCTTCTGCAGCGCCCTGTTAGGGATTTTTGCCTATCTACAAATTTACCAAGGAAATGCTCCATTGAATGGACATTTTCATGGTGGAAAAGAGCTCTTCCATTCATGAAACAAATGTAGACAATGGAGATATGCCTCCTGAATCCACCATGAATGTTTTTTTTCCATATTCCCCCCTCACTTCATGTATAATATAGAGCATCAGTTGGCATCTTTGTTGGTTTATTATTCTTTCTATGTCACTACCACTTCCCCTTCATCTTGATCTTTTTAATTTGTTCCACATCTTCAGATTTTCCAATAAAAACTGAGAAAGGATGGTGTATTCTTGAAAATTGTTCAGCAGCAGCTCATGGCATGATCTTGCTACATCCCTATTCTAAGTACATCATGGCAAATCAACATTTTCCCTTTCCTAATCATCAAAATATATGGATTCATGGAAATAAAGAGTTCTAGATTTCTTACTCAGAAACTGGATTTGGAATGGAAAGAAGTTCCATAAATTCTGTTCCATAGCTAAAAGAGAGAGAGAAAGAGGGAAGGAGGGAGGGAGGAAGAGAGACTGAGAGAAAGAGAGAGAGAGGGAGGAAGAGAGGGAGGGAAAGAGAGAGAGGGAGGGAGAGGGAAGGAAGGAAATGGAGAGGGAGAGAAAGAGAGGGAGGGAGGGATAGAAAGGGAAAGAGGGAGAGGGAGAGAGAGAAAGAGAGACACAGAGAGAAAGAACTTCAGAGATTTTAATTCTTTATCAAATTGTGGTCCAGTACTTGTAAACTGCAAAAGGTAGATGGAATATTTGAAACTAGTATCATATTACACATTTCTTTATGAATTTATAACATTTCTATAACAATTAGCAATAGATTTTGTTGAGATAGTTCTATACAGTGGTTAGCTCTTCAAAGAAAGAGAAATGATGGCTTGGCTTTTTCAGTGAAGATGGAGATATGTATAATTAAAGGTCTGTTGTTTGCAATGCTTTCCAATGCTTTCCAATGCTTTTTCTAAAGAAAAATGCTATAAATCTTTAGTTCTCAAGTGACAAGCGGTGAAGGGTGCTTTGTACAAAAGAAAAGAAAACAAATGCCATCTCCATCAGAATCATTTCACTAGGTTCTTTTTTTTTTTTTGGACGTAACCGTGTTCCCTTAGCAATTCCATATAAAATGTAACATAAAATATCACCCACTTCCCAATATTATTCATAGAATTCCTATTATAGTACATTGAGAAGCCAGATTACAAGCAACAGGAATATTTTATGGTCAGTTTGAAAATGTGGTTACTGCTGCTATAAATTAAGAAGTGAAATTACTCCCACACTGAGTATTGATATACAGTATATGGCATGAAAAGTCCTTTGACATATGCTGAATAATGAATATGGAGCAGTTCCAAAACTGCTGTTTTTTGCAAAGTTGACTGCTGACAAAAACTTGATGATAGGATCAGGTTGTAGGAAGTTAAAGGGTGAAGAACCAGGGGCCTATTCTCAGGTGTTTAGAGCCAGTCCTTCACCTGTCTACCCAAAACAATTCCCAGCTCAGACTGCCAAATATTTTAAAAACACAAAGAATGCAGGGAAGGAGAGAAACTATGAACTGAGCATGTTTCTATTAGGCCACAACTGCATGACAGAGTGTAATTGAATATTTCATGATACATAAATAAAATACCATATAACAATGAGAGCCTTTCAAATCAGATCATGCCTAGAGGGCAGAAACAGAAGAGGACTGAAAATGTTGGCCAGGAACCTTCATCCAGAAGCATATATCCCACTCCTAAAAAGTAAGATGCAAACTGGGAAGTTTATTACAAGTAATGTTTTTATGAAATTGTTTATATATGTGTAATGATGTATGATACATATAGCATGTATATGTTTTTTTGATAATGATGATTATAAGATGGATAGACAGATGAATAATATGCAAGGAGATGTAGAAAACTGGATATCTTTTGCTTTTACATTTCAGCAGCTATAAAAAAACACATACAATCAAAAAAGGAAAAAAGGGACAACTCCCCCACCGGAGTACAACTAAACCCCCACCGGAACAGAACACACCCCCAGCCAATCAGAACACAGCCAAACCCCCAACCAATGAGGACACACCCCCACCCAATCAGAACACAGCCAAACCCCCACCCAATCAAGTCACACCCCCACTAGTAGTTAAAAAGAAGCAGCAGCTGCAAGCTCACATTACTCTGAGAAGCACAAGGCCGAAGACACAAGCCTGAAAATGATGAATGAGACTTCATCAAAACGTCGCCTAGATACTTCCAATTCTATGCGGGAGAAAACCCGAAGAACCAAAGATCCACATACAAATACCCGCGAAAACCTTAGAAAACACACATACACACACACACACACACACACACACACACACACACACACACATATATATATACACACACACACATATACATATACATATGCATATACATATACATATGCATATATATGTTTTCGTAGATTTTCACGGGTACAGATATGCAGGTCTTGGTGTGTTCGGGTCTTTTCCTGTGTAAGATTGAGACTATCTTGGCAACGTTTCAATGAGATCTCACTTGCCATCTTCAGGCTGGTGTTTTTGGCTTTGTGCTTATGCGAGCAAAGCGTGATCTGAGCTGCTGTCTCCCTATATATACTGGTGGGGAGGTTGGCTGTGTTGTCATTTCTTGATTGGTTGATGGAGTTGATGTTTTCAGATTGGCTGGCTTTTTCTTAAGAACATGCGTGGCTGGAAAACCAAGGAGTTTATGAAATACCATGCAACAATTGCCCAGCCACATACATTGGACAAACCAACAGGAGAATAAATGCACGCATCACAGAACACAAGAACGCAGTCAGAAAAGAAGAAAATTCTTCCTCCCTTTTCCAGCACCTTAAAGCCACAGGACATGAAATTAATTTTGAGGGAACCAAATTAATCTCCAATACTGAACACTTCAACAAGAGAATAATTAGGAAAGCCATCGAAATAGAGAAACACCCCCATAACATGAATAAACAGGATGATGACTCCTGCCTACCAGACATTTGGAAACTAGCCCTTATCAACAAACGTGTCCCAGCCACGAAAACCAATACTGGACCCAAAACAGCACATGACACCACCACCAATCTCCCCAACAGACTCAAAACCACCCCATAGATGAAAGGCAACCACCATCCAGAAACCAGACCATGGCTGCATCATCAGCTGCCACACACCCCGACCCCCAAACCAAGCAAACTGACACACCCCATGAACCTCAAACTCGGAGTCAAACCAAAACCCGGAACGTCATATCACAGCCACCCACTCAGGATATCACCTTAAAGAACTCAGAAGGCTACACCACAAAACCTCAGGATGTTGCAACACAGCCAACAACCCAGGAGATTACAATACAAGACCCAGGATGTCACAAGATTAGAACTCAGAAGGTCATCACACAGCCCATTACCCAGGTCATTACGACCCAGGAGATTACAGCACAAGACCCAGGATGTCAAAACAATAGAACTCAGAAGGTCATCACACAGCCCATTACCCAAGTTGTTGCAACACAGGAGGCTGATAGTCACACAGCCAATACCTCAGACTTAAGAAAAAGCCAGACTTTCTGCAAACATCTACTCCATCAGCCAATCAAGAAATGACAACACAGCCAACCTCCCCACCAGTATATATAGGGAGACAGCAGCGCAGATCACGCTTTGCTCGCACAAGCACAAAGCCGAAAACACCAGCCTGAAGATGGTGAGTGAGATCTCGTTGAAACGTTGCTAAGATAGTATATACAGAGAGAGAGAGAGAGAGAATCTTGGTGACGTTTCAACGAGCTCGCACAAGCACAAAGCTGAAAGCACCAGACTGAAGATGGCGAGTAGGACTTCGTTGAAACATCGACAAGATACTCTCAATCTTACACGGGAAAAGACCCGAACACACCAAGACCTGCATATATATATATATAACAAAATAACTGAGTTTGCAACAACTTCTAGGAAGGCTGATTGGCAGGCATTAAACTATGTGATATAAAGTTTTATCATCCCATCCATTCTATATCAATAGCTGGTTCCTGCTTCCATATTGTGAAGGCTGCACTAGTTAGGGTGGAATAAAAAATCACGTGAATTACAAAACAAAAATATTAATCCTACTCAGAATAGTTGGAATACTCAAAATACAACTTTTTGAAACAGCCATGTTTTATTCCAAACACTTCTAACAATTAATTTAAGGCTGTCAGATCCTGTCTGCAGATATCCATATGATCACTAGCTAGCAATACGTTACTGTTTACTGAATGCCTTGGGTTTCATGTTTTGGATATCTGGAATCCCAATTTATTACATACTTTGAACACTTGAGCTGGTTTTGAGATTGAGATATTGTGCACATATCTCAAAATGTGCAAAAATAGTTTAGTTACCCCAAATGGAGTCTCTACCAAAATGTTGGACTTCAGTTTTCATGAGCCAGCATAGCCAAAGTCCAACACATACAGAGAGTCCCTGGTTGGAGGAAACTGAGCTGGACTTTGAAGAGGTCAATGGTGGGAATCCATTGTCACATTAAATTATGGTTAAATAGGAATTAGTGAGGTCCCCTCCTTTTATATTCCCTTCTGCTTGCTTTGCTATAAACATGAGCATTTGGAAGCTTTTCTTCTGTTTTCAATCATAGATTCAAATGATAACTAAACCAGAAATCTTGAGTAATGCTCAAGACCAATTAAAAGGGCAGGGAAGGCAGGATTTTAAACTAAAAGGGACTCAGATTTAGCTGCTGTTTTTTATTTGGATGCCACCAATAAAAAGCTAGAGGTACACCTAACAGCATTGGTGCAAAAGTGGAGCAGTCCTGTCTATTGGCCCAATTGCTCTGAACCCTTAAAGGACAAAATCTAAACTGCAGGATTTGTGCCCCAGCAAAGGAAATGGATGGTTTCTTGGTCTCTTAAGTACAAAACATTGCAATGTATTGGCTGCATTAATTGTTTTTGGCAAGTGGATTGGTCCTTTGAAACAAATTTGATTTTGTTTTAAAGACCCTTTTAAGCACATTTTGCTGAGAAAACATGAGGAAAATAAACACTTACAAAGAGAGAGAGAGAGAGAGAGAGAGAGAGAGAGAGAGAGAGAGAGAGAGAGAGAGAGAGAGAGAGAAGCGTCTTCAATGCATTTTAGCCAAAATGGCCCATTTAGTTGCAAAACAATCAACAGCAGTGCTTCACTTTTCTGTCTTGGCTGCACATAAATTGTCTGTTTAACTAATTTGGCCCAATAGCCAAAGATGCATTTGTAATATGATCTACTGATTTCAAGCCAGGATGAAAAGAAAAGATAGGCTTCTGACAAGAGAGAAAAATGATAAAAATTGATACTATTGGACAAATACAAGGGGTATGTGATTTGTATGTGAGTGAAGGTAAAGAGGGGAAAGGCAGAGAGGATAAAATGTACATTGAGAGACTGTAAAATTATGTAGAAAAGTTGCAAAAACAATGGCTGTTCCACCTCACATCCCCTTCCCCATTAAACTAAGATTTGGTTGGAGATTCAAGACTTCTATAAACTCAAAATCTTATTTGTGCTTTTCTCCTTTAAGTTTTGCCCTACAAAACCAAACCTTCTTGGGTTTAGCTTGCCTGGGGATATTTCCTTGAGATGATGACAATGAAGATAATGATAATGGTGATGAAGGTGATGATGATGGTGATGGGAATGGCAGACAACCTAGGATGTTGGGGAAAGGGCATTAAAATTGCTCAGTCCAAAGTGACTTTTCTTAATGTATAATCATGTACCAAATCATGTATTCATTTGTGCTATTAAATAAAGGCTAACAGAGTTGTACACTCAGCAGAGCAGAAGGAATGCACAAAGGATCATGGGTTCCCAGCATCCTCTGTTCCCTTCTGGAAAGCCGCTGACTCATTCCCTAAACAATCAGCGTTGTGTGCCATTACAAATGGGATGGTTAATAGGCCTGCATCCATTATCATTAGTGCATCTCAGCGCGCAGGTATGTGATGGGTCCTGCCAGCACGTTTGCTCCAGCTCACTGAGCCAGGGGCCATGCTCCATTGCAAATGAGGATGAGGAACACCTGCTCCAGGGTTTTACAGCAGACCAGAGTCATCCTTCACATCTCATGCAACACTTGTTCTGTCAGAATGCAATGCTGGCACATGGGCAGGAACAGTGGTTTGCCAGGCATCCAACGAAAGATTAGAGACTTCCCTATGGTCCTTTGCTCAGCCTGAGCTTTGATTCTCTCCACCCCCATCAATCCTCCAAGAAGGCCTTTAAAACATTTGTCAGTATCACATTAAAGGATAGGGTTGAAAGGCTATTTTAAAGGCAAAAAACCCACCTCTCAATTTCCGGAGGGCTAATTAGGATAAGAATGTTTAACATTTATGATAATTTATTGTTTTATTCAATAAATGTTTGGGCCAGCAAGAAGAATAGCAGCTCTCCCTGCAGCCATCTTTTGCCATTTTTCACTGGACAATGTTTGAACCAGTAAGAACAGAGCTCATCCTGATGCAGATTTTTTCTGCTGCAGTTCAGTTGGCTTTTGCTGTCTGACTGATTTAACTGGATAGATGGCAAAACCATAGCATCCTGTTCTTTCAGCTCTTGCAGTTTCTTTCCTTTATCTTTCAGTCTTCCCTTGGTTTAGCAAAGCATTTCAGAAAGATGATAATACAGCCTAGAAAATGGCTGATGCCATAAAAGCAGAATTTATCATCCTTGGCAACTTTAAGCAGTATAGACTTCAACTTCCAGCATTCCCATAGTCAGCATCAAATTGAAGTCCACCCCTCCTAAAGTTACAGGAATTATATAGGTAAAATTACTTACATAATTCCTTTACCTATTGTTAAACCTCTAACAAATATGCTGATTTTTGTTGTTAGTGCAAAGTCTTGTCGGACCCATGGACAATGTTCCTCCAGGCCTTCCTGTCATCCAAGCTCAGTCCTACATTGTTTCAAGTGAACACTGCCCTCTAACATGACATTTGCAAAAACAGGCACAATGTCTTTAAAGACTTTAGGTCTGCCCTGTCCTTTTTCTCTTGTGCAAAGGGAATACGTAATATGGCAGCAGTGGCCCATGTGCAAAGGGAATACATAATATGGCGGCAGTATGTGTAGATATTTGTTGACAGCATTCTGTAGGGATTTTACAGAGGACGACTTGGGGGACTTTCTTTGAATGTTGAGGCAGGTTTGCAAAGGTGTTGAGAAGAAAATGAGAATGAGAAGTTGGACAAAAGGTTGGAGAACTGGCAGAGAAGTGGAGAATTGGAAAAACAAAGAAATCAGTGAGATGGAGAGAGTGTGAGAGAAGATTGAGGGTTTTTGGACATTTGATTCCCCTGGACTCCCGTTGACTATCTCCAGATTTCTTTGAAACTCAATGGACTACATCCCTTGTCTTGGAAATAGCTAAACCCAAGTTCTTATTCAGGAGTTGTGGTGGTACAGTGGTTAGAATGCAGTACTGCAGGCTAACTCACTGCACACTGTCAGAAGTTTGATCCTGACCAGCTCAAGGTTGACATCCTTCCCAGGTCTGTAAACTGATGACCCAGATTGTTGGGAGAAATATGCTGATTCTGTAAATTCTTAGAGAAGACTGTAAAACACTATGGAACAATACATAACTCTAAGTGCTATTGCTATTAAGATACATCCCAAATACAAAACATGAACCAGATTATGAAATTCTATCATCAAATGCTTTTACAATCTCATATGGGGAAAAAGTAGTATACATTATGTTAGAAAAAGCTATAACAAATCTCTTCATAACATGTAAATATTCATTGAATATTGCATATGGTCCAATTATTGATTTAAAATATTTATCTGCTGAGAACATTATTTTAAAAAGTACAATAAAATCACATAAAAGCTACAACAAAGCATTCTATAAAACACATCAAGAATAAGATTGATATTGGAATATCCAGCTATAATTAATATTTTTTATTAGATTTTAATTACCTTTAGCACTATTATGAAAGGGAAAATCTCATTTGGGACATATGTCAAACATACTTTTTTGAAACATACTTCTCACAATTTATAGAAATCTATAAAATGAAGCCAAAATTATCATCCCTGTACTACATAATGAAATATTGCCATCACTCTGAGTTGACTTTTCCTTATATAGCCAAATCTGCTTTGTTACATGCTGTTGACACTCAATCTAATTATGCTTTCTGGTCCTATTGTGTAATAAATACTGTTATTCAATTTATAGGAATAATTTTGGCAAGTCCAATGCATTTTTCTTCTAAATAAAGTGGTTAGAAGCTAATATAGGCATTCTATTATGTAAATTTAATTTTGTACTACCTGCTGCTGTCTTTTCATAAAAAAAAGATAATTGTTCATTTCAACATAGCACATTGTGTACATATTAATCCATATATTGCATTTATTGAATTCGTTGCACCAATAAAATTCATAGGTTACTGAAAAGAAGATAAAATTTTTTCAAGCCGCATTTATATTTAGTAGACTTTTCAGTGTTTAACTTGGATAAAAATTAATCTCTAGGGATGCACTCAAGTTTCCCTTGAGTTTTTTTAAAAAAACTTTATTTTGTAATAATAAAGAATGTTTTCAAAGTTTACAAGTACTGAAAACATCTTAAACACCAGACATTTATATTTGTGTCAGAAAATATAGCGAGGCAATGTTTTTAAGCAATTGGGGTGGGGTAGGAGACAATTACATGCCACATTGTTGCAAACGGAGCAAATTTTTACAGATGAGTTATAAACCACAACTAATGGCCCTTTGATGGAAGTGCTGATACTACCTAAACTAGAACAGTGCAAATGGACTGAGATCTCCAAACATTATCCCCAAGCATTTTTCTATAAAGCGACCCACTTCTTTGATGCCACTTCCCAGCTCTCCATATTCTACTCAGGAATAATAAAACACTTCAAAATGTCACATCTGTGGGATTATTATTATTATTATTTTTTGAAATACAGAACTTGAAAAATATGCTTGCTTTTCTTTCGTCTAAATGGTTTTACAGAGTGGGTTGGCAGAGCAATTGGCAGGATGGCAAATTGCTATCCCTGCTCTCTCTTAGATGAACAAACAAAAGGGCTATTTGTGTAAATACCTAGAAGGCTCTGAACTCTTTCTGAAGCAGAAGAAATGTCTGGGTTTCTTTCATGACCCGCTGCTGCCCATTGAGTTGCTCTCTCCAGAAGCTGAACTAGAAATACGTTAAATTTGAATAACGAGGATGAAATGTGTTTGTTCATTTATTTCTTTAAATAGAAATCTTTTTTTTTAAATGGAAAATTGGTAGTGACCTGCATTTTGCAAAGACATATGACATGTTTGGGGGTACGTGGTGGCTCAGAGGCTAAGTCGCCAAGCTTGTTGATCAGTTTGGCGATTCAAATTCCTAGCACAACGGAGCTCCCATTACTTGTCCCAGCTTCTGCCAACCTAGCAGTTCAAAATGTAAAAATGCAAGTAGAAAAATAGGGACCACTTTGGTGGGAAGGTAACAGTGTTCCATGCACCTTCGGTGTTTAGCCAGGCCAGCCAC
Organism: Bungarus multicinctus; assembly: GCA_023653725.1. Lineage (NCBI taxonomy): Eukaryota > Metazoa > Chordata > Lepidosauria > Squamata > Elapidae > Bungarus > Bungarus multicinctus. The sequence goes on from CM042844.1 coordinate 67,411,981, forward strand.
ATGACCACAGAGACATCTTCGGACAGCGCTGGCTCTTCAGCTTTGTAACAGAGATGAGCACCGCCCTCTAGAGCCAGAAAATGTCCAGCACATATGTGCAAGGGAAACCTTTACCTTAAGACATGTTTGTTTTCTCAGGGGTGAAGGAGACACGAACCAGCATTAGGAAGTCATTTTGTCCTGCCATACCATGGTAAATAACCATTTTCATAAGGGAAGATTCCTACATCTGAAGATGAGGAACATCAAAGAATCTCGTGGCATCTTTAAAGATTAACATATTTATTATAGCAAGATCTTTCACAGGCACTTTGTTTAGATGCAGATTGCTATACAAATGTTAAAAAACCTAAACTTAATCAACAGATAAGCACAAACAAAAACTAGCACAGAAACAAGACAAAAATTGTCCTCAAACCCAGAAACACATTTTTTTGGGCTCTGCACTAAATGATGGGCTACAGGGAAACACATCTATAAACTGTACAGGAAGCTTTCTTCAACAGTTGATTCACCTTGACAGTTTTACTGGAGTATATGAAAATTAGTATTAAAGATGTGATATGTAGGCTTCTTTCCAGGAATTCCAATCTGGTTTTAATAAAATGAAAACACTGATTGGAAGTGAAGTTGCCTTCCAGTTTTGCCTTTGGCTATTATGTGTTCATTCATGAAATGACAGTATTCCACAACTACTTTTAATATTCACCTTTTGAGTTCATCTCCCACACTGGACATATTGGAATGATTAAAATAGCAGTTGGATTTTCCTTAATTTGAAACAGCCTAGATTCTGAAGTAAAGAAAAGGGGGTGATAGAAAGAAATGGGAAAAGTTTGCTTCTACTATGTCCATCGTTTGCATCAAGTTTCTTTAGTTCATGTCCAGAAAGGAATATTAACAAAATTGCATTGTAATAAAATAACTTCCTGAATAGTTACAAGAAAAAAAAGATTAAAACTTTATGGATTACCACAATCTCTGTTCTTTATTTATACACTTGCAACAGTGATGTACATTGTAATTTAATAATTTAAACCCCTGATGTCTATACTACAACAATTAAGCTGCCATGCTCATCAACAAACACTGCCATCTCAACATACTGCTGGCACAAGATAATTGGCAATAAACTAAGGAAAAGTTGTTTCTTCATTGGGAACATAACTTGGAAGCATTTGGTGCATATAATTCAGCTTCGGACTGGAAGACCATGTATCCCATCTTGTTATAAGTTCATTGAAACTCCTGCAATTATATCAAACACTATTTTGGAAAATGTTATTTTATAATTTGTGGATCATAACAATGTAGTTCATTGTTCGTAAGCAACATTAAATGATTAATATACTGAGGCATTTTTCAAAGAAGATTATTGACAGCAGATCATTTAAAATATGCACTACCTTTGAAGTTCCACTCAACAAGACACTGTAATGTGAATAGCAATATATTTTGTATGATTTCTTGAATCAAGTGTTGTCATTAGTATTTATATGCATTATGTCAATCCTTTTTTAAATCACTTAATTTTTGCTTCTCTAATTTTTATTTTCCTTACATTAGCATCAAAAACAGGGAACAAAAAATGCTTCCAGCAGCTCACAATGTATGTTTCCAAAATGGCTTTTTGATGTGCAATGTGCACTGTTAATTGCAGTAATTTCTTGGTGCATCCAAATGGCATAGCTATACTTTTATCTTCAGCCCATATTCTATCTTTCTTTTATCCATTTTTTCTACTCTTAATGAGGATAATCTATTACAAAGAAAGCTTTGGAACAGGAGCGCATATCTCTGAAAGTGTAGCCATTCTTCAGTGCTCTCCTCTGGTAGGTTTTTAAAGAAATGGCTTCAATGTCAGCAATAAAGTTCACCTTCTGCCCTCTTTTATTTCTGCTTCTGAACATCTGAGTTATTGTAAGCCTACAGCAAAATGGCAAAGAGTTTTCTGGCACAAGAAAGATCTCCTGATTTTTATTGTGCAATAAACTCATGGCATGTACAACACATAATTCAGAATATTTTGCCATGGTTGGGGTGCAAATCTTTTAATGTTGATATTATTAAAAGAGACACTAGTACATTAAGAGGGTGAAATTTTTAAGTGATAAGTAAATTTGCAGGAACAACCACCACTATGCCTGAAAAGAAAAGTTTTCAATCAGCGTATGCTACCTACTCTAAGATATTCTGGTGAAACATGGACACTAACCTCACAATCAATATAATGGATACCAGTGGTGCAAGGAACCATGGAAAGATACATGCTTCGCATTACAAAACAAGATAGAAAGACCTGCATATAGATTAGAGAACAAACAAAAGTATATGATATCATCAAAAGAGTAAAAGAATTGAAATGAAAATGGGCTGGCCACATAGCAAGAAGAACTAATGGCAAGTAGACCAAGGCAGTCATAAAATGGATTCTACTTGACAAAAAGCATCCATGAAAGATACCTAAACAAGATGGACCGATGACGTTAGCAAGTATTGCAGGCCCAATTGGCAAAAGAAGGCTCAGGATGGTATTGATTGGAAACATGTGAAAAAGGCCTTTATCCTGCAGTGGATAGACAATAGTTAGGATGATGATGGTGATGTTGGTGATGATGAAAATAAGGAAAAATATTTTTTCTGAAAAGTGTATGTTCTATAAGAAAAGATAGACTAAATTATCTAGGAGCTGCTTCCAACTTCTTGAATACCGTTATGCACAAGTATTTTTCTTTTTCTGCAAAGGGTTTTTTCTATAAAAAAAACATCCCATTTGTTAAATTATAAAACAAAACATCCAGGATTGTGTTGCATTTTTAAGAGACCTTGGAAGACAATAAAAAGGATATGAAAATAATAAAATACAAATGACTATGGATGACAATAAAAAGGACATGAAAGTACATGGGAAGAAAATCTGGAATACTAACCACATCAACAACAGCCAATAGAATCACCAATCTGCAAAAATGCAACATTACAAACAAGAAACCAACAACATAAACATTGCCAAATCATGTAGCTCAGAAATACCATGTGGGAACAAATAAGATATCCCATACATTAAGAATGCACCATATATTCTGTCACATGCAGTTATTGCAGAACATTTATCTGCGGTCACAAAAATTCAAACCTCAGAGGACAGAAAAAACATTTGTGTTTGAACAAAAAGCCTCCATGCTGACACCAGTCCAACAAACTCCACAAATTCTGAATAGTTTACTTTTTAACAACTCAGTAGGCAGAGGGACATTTCAAGCCTCTGTTTTGGCTATATTAAAAAGGTATCCTAAAAGAGAATAAGGGATATTTCTTTTTAGGGACCATGCAACCAAAAAACCCAAAACAGTAAGAGACCTTGCTTTTAATCATACAGTAGACTTTCTCAGCCTGAAAGTTGAACAAGCGAAGAAATTACTCATTGGCACAATTCACAATTCAACACTCAGTAGAGATAAAAAACGGAACAATGACATCTTGTTTGTTTTCCGAGTTATTCTCTGTTTCTAAAGTCTGATAATTCTTACTTTCACATTCATCCTTTTACCATACATTTTATTGCCATGTTCCTCTTTAGAACAAGAATAAACAAGGCTACCTAGTTATGCCTTTTCAGGATGATGCATAGAGCATGGCTACAGAATCACATAATTTTAAAGAACCTAATCAAAATACTGTGCTACATGAATTTGCTTAGCACCAAAAAAACATTGCCTTATATAAATTTATTATGAAACAAAATTGAATGCTTCCAAATTCAAAACACTCAAGAAAACTGCCATCAGAAGTGTTGTGACATTCCTGCTTTTCAGAGTGGTTGTGAAAGTGCCATATTAACATCCTAGTGTTATTGATTCTTGGTGAATTGCTTGTACTGATACTGATAATGTCCAATTTTGTAGTGTTATAATCTATGATAATTATTTGGTGTATGTGTTCAAGACACTTTATAATTCTTATGTGGACTGTGCAGCAACCAGTGTGAGAGAAGTGAAACCACCGTATCATACAATTCTGCTTATAAGATGTAATTTAATTATAAACTTTTCTGTAGGAAATGTAATGTAGTTGTCTCTAAGGTGATCAAAAGGCTAAGCTGATCAGCCTATTCTTCTCCAACTTCATATGGATAAGATTTAGTAATCACAATCACTATACATGGCAGATGGAGCTATTGCTCAAAAACTAGCATCAGCAAATACTAATGAGCTGGCACAAGATGCCAGCAGACGGAATAGAAGAACTGAATCCTTCTTGATCTCAAAAGTAGGCTTTTTTGGTCCACTATTCTGATTCTATCTCTGATTAGCAGGTTAATCTTTTGCAAATTCACAATCAGGATATGTGAAGGAATTAGCCCACATTTATGATCAAGGAACAGGTTATTTATAGGCTGCTGCTTCTGAACATGGACTTAGCATATAATCAGAAATACTTGCATGTATTGATTATTATGCTGAAGGAATTTGTCTAAGACAAATTGTAAATAAGCATTCTCCACGAAACTCCATAATCTAAGAAATAGCCACCAATATTTTAAACAGTTGAATGTAGTAAAAACTTGTTTTGGTTTATCCTGAATCATCCATGAATCATGCTTATCAGATACTCCTAAGTTTTAAGGTTGAAAATGACTTGAAGAAGATTTTAAAAAATTACTTTGGGGCATTGAGGGAACACAGATGCAGTATTTATTGGCAATTCATAGCAGGTCCCGATGCTTCCCATGGACTCTGGAGCAACTTTTTGAAACTGAGCACTGCCTAGCACTATAAGATGATGATGGCTGCCTCGGTGAAATGCTCTCGAATGGTTTCTGTATTCTTTATTATCTGCAATTCACTATGGATTTCATACCCATGAGACCATCTGCTAAGAATTAGCAAAAAAACTTCAAATTTCTAGGTTCTATTATATCACATGACCTAAAATGGAGACCTAACATCAAAAACATCATCAAAAAAGCACAACAAAGAATGTTCTTTCTGCACCAACTCAGGAAGCTCAAACTGCCCAAGGAGCTGCTGATCCAGGTCTACAGAGAAATTATTGAGTCCGTCATCTGCACCTCTATAACTGTCTGGTTTGGTTCTGCAATCCAACAGGACAGATACAGACTTCAGAGGATAATTAGGACTGCAGAAAAAACAATTACTACCCATCTGCCTTCAACTGAGCACCTGTATACTGCATGAGTCAAAAAGAGGGCTGTGAAACAATTTACAGACCCTTCACATCTCGGACATAAACTGTTTCAACTCCTTTCCTCAAAACGATGCTATAGAGCACTGTACACCAGAACAACTAGACACAAGAACAGTTTTTTCCTGAATGCCATCACTCTGCTAAACAAATAATTCCCTCAACACTATCCAACTATTTACAAAGTGTACACTACTATTACTATTAATCTTCTCATTACTCCTTATCACCCATCCCCTCCCACTTTGATTGTAGAACTGTAACTTTGTTGCTTGTATCCTTACGATTTATATTAACTGTTTCCTGTATGATTTGATTGTTGATTGTACCCTATGACTATCATTATGATTCTTGATTCTTAACTAATGTACCTTTTCTTTATGTATACTGAGAGTATTTGCACCAAGACAAATTCCTTGTGTGTCCAATCACACTTGGCCAATAGAGTATTCTATTCTATTCTATTCTATTCTATTCTATTCTATTCTATTCTATTCTATTCTATTAAGAGGAAGTCATATGAACTGCGTATCTGCTACTCTTACATTAAACCTAGCTGTGTTGTGATTCAAATAACAAAGTTTGTTCCAGTTAACACCTCAAAGTATTGTATGAATTAGCTGCTCATTCTGCACTCCAACCACAGTTTGGCATAATGAAAGAACCTCTTACATCTTCTCTATGGTTGTCCTTTCATAGATGAGACTGAGAATCAGAGGTTTCCTTCAATAAGAGAAATACTGCCTCAGTTAGGATATGTAATAGCATATTCTTGCATCATTCTATAAAGACACCAACCTCTGTCTGTTGGACAACAAGTAGTACATCTGCTTTATTTACGATGATCCCATCTTTCTTTTTTTCTTACTTAAAACTTTTTCACCTTTTCTTTGTCCAGTCAATTTGCCCTTTAGTGGCTCACTAGAATTTTATGTGCTTGCATTGATGGCTATCATGTTTATAGCATACAAGAAATTGCTTTATTTAGTTAAGTGGAGAAAGCATCAAGACCTAGGATTGTCTTGATGCTCAGACTCCTGAAAATTGATATTCTTCCTACCCAATCAACTTCACATCATTGGATTCAACCGTGAATGGGTTCATCTTTTATGTGCCATTCATCGATGGCCTGAAAACCAGGTGGGTACCTGCACATGTATAATGCCACGTTCTTTATGAAAATGTTTAGACAGGTTAATAGTGTAAGAATGTTATCAGTCAAAATGGGCAATTCCTTGCTCAGAAGCATTCATCTGAATTTCCAAACAGCTGTTCACTTTGTCTTTAAACCTTTTCCTATTCACTATTCATGAACATCTGGATGAATGATTTTTCTAAGCATACATTTAGGATCAGTGCTTTTTGTATGAATATGGGCAATCATGCACAAGAAAAAGTATATGCTATTCATTATCCTACTATTGGAAACTTTTTTCTCATCAGGAACAAATGCCCGAAGATCCAGGCAATCCAGGAAGAAAGGAAATTATAGGAGACATTCTCTTTTTTACATTAATGGTCTAACTCATTTTTTTCCCAATGTCATAGATGAACCACCTACAGTTTGTCATAAATGCGAGGAGTACAGAGAATATAGAATGAACATTTACCATGCGTATCATATCAGGTGGGGTATATAAAACCACATAAGGAGTTAGTTTCCTGCAATGTCAGCATACCTGGTATACAGCAGATGTACAATGGACTACAGATGTGTGACAAAATGTATTGTAAGCATACAGACAGATGGTCAGAAACATCTGGGTCACCATATTGTTGCATGCCCATGTCTTGCAATAATTTACTGCTCATTGAAGGTTGTTTGCCTTCATTTCTTGTTGTTGGACGATGGAAAACCAGACAGATATATGGTATGATATGCACATGTGAGTCATGAATAAATGACCATAGGCTTCTCAATCTAAAGAAAATCATCAGGATGTGTTTTTTTTCTGAGAAGACACAGGTCAAAACTGTACTGGTGTCATCCCAAATTAATTTAGCCATGCTTTAATCATTTTACCATTTTTTATCATGTATTAATACTTCCTTTTTTTCTTATTTAAAATCTGTGTATTTTGCAGGAGAGACTTCTGGCATTCTAATCTGCCATTTGAGTTTACTACTTTTTAACCTTGTTTGGTATGAAATGAAATTAGTTTGTAGATGAACATGCCAGATGCCAAACAATAAATGATACCCTATCATATGACTGTCACTAATGAGATAATGAGTGGCTTCGGAAACCAAAGTCAGACATCACTAAACACAGATTTGTCATAAAAATGGAAGATAAGGTCCTCGGTGATTTTCAAGCCCGGTGCTTCATCTTGCTCAGCAAGAAATCTATTAATGGTTTTAAAACAGGGTACGCACAACAAGAGCACTCCAGCTGATGACTTGTTTCTTTTCGAAGGCCTTCTACTAAAGGCCTTAACTTTGGATTATGAGTTTGACGACACCCCTTCTCCAATATTTTCCATCATTAGATAGTAAAATGACTTCTCACAATGTTCTGTGTTGTATTTCCATGCTTCTGTCCCAGATCTACCACTGTTCCTATGATAAATTCTCCTTGAGTATCAGAACTATGCTGAGGCAAACATGCTGATAGAATCACCCAGGACAGTTACAGACAGAGATCTGAGGTGAAGGTTAACACCAGCACAAAGGTGCACATTCAGGATGCTGACTTTAGTTTTACAATGGAGCAGTTTCTCAATTCTTTGCCTACTACCATTCACGATCAATACCAGACCTGCAATTTTGAAATAACTGAAAGGATCTCCGAATATTTTGGAAAGCTATAACTTCCTCACCCCCTCCTTCCCCCTCCCCCAATAACACCATTCTGGGTCCCTTGCATTTTAACAGATCAACTTATCCCCTTAATAACTGTCTCCGTGTATCATTTCAAATGTATTACATCTTCTTTGGAATCTTTAGTTCACCCACAGTAAACACTGCTAACTACTAACTCATAAAACATATCGGCTGGCTTTATTACTTTTAACCATCTTTCCAATTGTGCTATAAAATAAAGGCAGATGCCATTTTAACATCTTATTATTATCAAGGGCCAATTCTTCCAGCAGGACCTGCTTAGCAGCAATCTGCTTGTTTATCGTCCCTGTTTCCTTTTTCTTTTCTTTTCTTTTTTTATAGGTGACAGTTTAAGGTGGTGGCTCTGTGTCTTAACAAAGAGTCTTTTTTAATGGAGCTGAAGTGCTGCACACAGTGGGTGCGCGCCTTCCTTTCATCCAGTGATATTGAGAAAGGGTCGCAGGTTTACCTGTGATTTTTGCTTGACAGCTTCGCCACACACATCAGGCTCTGCCAAATGCTCTGCCATTAATTTATGATTTAAAGTAATTAACTTTTGCTGATTAAAGTAATTATTTCAAGTGCATTGCACTCAGGTCCAAATGATGCACACAGCCCCCTCTCCAGTTTGAGCTAACAGCATGCCAAGTGCTTAAAAGCTGCACCAGGGAGCTCACAGTGGCTTCTGCCAGTCTAACAGATCTGCCATGTTTATGGCTGACTTGTACTAACTGCTCATTTTAATGTGGAACCCTGGCAGAATACTGACACAGTGTGAAAACCCTCATCCGGTAAACAAGGCAAGCTTCAAATTGGTGACACCGATGACAGTGAAAACTGTTTTAAAAAAAACAACCCGAATCTTGCCTCCAGCCTTTCAGAGGTAGGATGTTTTTGTTTTTTGTTTTGCTTTTTTTTAAGCCCTACTTTCTCCTTATCCAGATTGGCTGTTAAACAATATACAGCTTCATTCAGCATTTGCCTTTTAGCAGGAGGCCAAATCAAAATCCAGGAAAGGACACAAAAAATACCAGCCAGTCAGTTTTACAATACAAAGATCAGCATTTGAAGACAATAAATGCTCTACGAAATAACGCCTCTCTCCTTAATATCACTATTAATTCTTTGAGATCCAGCTTCTTTCTGGCTGGTCCTCTGGGCAACATCTGGGTTTAGCTCAAGACACAGCCTTGCTAGGAAGATGACACAAACATCTCAAGAATAAAGCCCTGTCAAAGCGAAACATGATTATAAGAGTGAATTTTGGCTAATAGGCTCCAAAGTCTTGTTTTGGTTTTATTGCTCTGTTGGAAGAAGATAATTCCAGGAATGGCCCTGTCTGGCTTTTGAACACATTGTTATCACTGAGAACCAGCAAGCTTATACTTAAATAAATATCCCTGAAAAATAATAAGGCAAGGCATTAAAGTCAATCAGTTTATTTTAATTAAATATAGCAATCAGTTAGTTAAATTAACTAATTTTATCTCATTGGGCATTTTTTTTTCATTTTGTGTCACAGGGCTGTTTTAAAAACAGTGAGTTGCTTATTTTTTTTTGTTCCAATTTGAATTATAATCACAATATAATTGCCCTGGTTACATTCTTTTTCTACTTTGGAAAATCTGGTTTCATATTAAATCAAGCACCTGGCAACATTCCTGCTAAACAGGATGCCAGCTTGGCAGCCTCAGCTGAGGAGAAAGCTGTCCAGATCCTACATACACTAAATTGTACCCCACTAAAACTATATATCAATAAGGGGCCATTAAAATGTTTTAAAAAAGGATTGCTAGTTTGAAATGTGTACTCCATTACTATGGTGGAGAAAATTCTACATTTCAAAAGCACGCTGCTTGGCTTTGGTTTGTAAGACAAAATGCAGGTAACTGTTTTGCTGTTTCTGTGATGTTGAACTTTGGCTGAGAAGCTTTTTTTTGTTGTTGCTGAGGTAAACTCACTTTGCTGAATACTCAATTCACTCTTATGGACCAGCATTAAACTGAATGCCAAATGGTCGTAGCTTATACATTAAGAATAAATCTAGGGAGTGATCCGGGAGCTCCATATGGTTTATTCACAAGTTCCTTTGCATGGAATTCTATTGAAACCAAACTTCCTGGACATCTTAACCAATGAAACAATGAAACCTATTTTCCCAGAATCATAAGGAGAAGAAGGATCATATTTTGCAAACAGCTGGATTATAAAAAAGATGTGTTGAAATGTCAATATGATATGAGCAATTGTTTGATGCCTAATTGTATGTTTTGGAGGTGTTGAGAAGAAAATGCTCAATGTTTCAGGAAATTATAATTATAATATGAAGCAGGAAATAAGTTCTATTATTATAGTGGGATTTAATTCTAAACAATCATTCACAAAACTGGCTTGCACAGTTTTCTAAGCCAGTTATTCTCAATTGTGGCAACTTTAAGATGCATTGACTTCAATACCCAGGGTTTCTCAGCCACGATATAAAAAGACTGTTCTAATCTACTCTATGTCCTCCATCCATGTGAACTTTCATGGTTGTATTAATAGAACAAAAAATGGTCAGATACCTGGAAAAGTTCATAATTCCACACTGTGTTCTGCAGGGATAAAAAAGAATAGCAATAATAGATATATTGATTCAATGTAATGTGTAATTAATAGCCTTATATCATCTATCATGATGGTCAGTGCCATCAAGGAAATTTGCAGTTTCAAATGTAAAGGCAATGTAATTTGAGTACTCTTATATCACAACATCTAGTTTGAATTGGCTTTACACAGTATTTTTCTGGGCAACTTAGTTCTTTGTGTAAATATATTTATATGGGATTATGTATGAGTATGTACAACTATCAGAAATTTTACCAGGACTATGATTAGAGCAAAATATTTATGAACAAAGACTTACAACATAGTAGTAGGTGAGAAAAAAAGAAAATAATGACATTTCTAATGCAGTTTTTAAATTACTTGTATTTGTCTTATCTCTAGGAAAACATTATCCTGATAATTTACCTTGCTACCTATTCATACAATGTCTCTGGATGGTGCACCTGCATCTTCAAATAACCTGACTGACAAGGCCAACATGGTTCATTCATAAAGGACCACGCATAATCTGGACATTAGTCAAGAAGATATATTTAAATCATGCTTTTGAAATGAATGGAATACAGTTTAGTTACAATAGTGATTTTCAGGAATAACTGAATCCTAATTCTAACTAACACAAATATGACTTGCTATTATGTCTTAGTTGCTATTACACCTTACTTCCTGGCTAAGGTGCTTCAAAGTAATTTATTCATTGGCCACAGCGTGACAACAACAAAACCATCCATCAATATCTAATTTCCATGCAACCATTTGGAACATGTTATACATGCAATGTCCTGTATCCCTTTTTTGATTCTGTGCTGGTCATGTATGTCCAACACCAGATGAAAGGGACAAAAGTATGAAAGCCATTAGCTTGTTTTCCAACATACAGTATACCCTAGCATCAGGAGTGGGATCCGACAGGGTTAACTGTTCGGTGGTTTATGATGTGCTTCCCTGCACTCTGCGTGTGCATGTAAATCTTTGTCAGCTTGCTGCCTGGACAGCTGAGCAGCGCTGCTTGCAGGGAAACAGCATTCAAAAAGCCTCTTTTTTCCTGCTTTTTCAACTGCAGCTGTGCCTCGCATGGCAGCTGAGATTGAAAAAGCAGGAAATAAAGGTCAGGTAAGAGCCTGGACGGGCATATGGGCCACAACAGCAGCAGACATAGAACCGGCTCTACAGAGCTGGACAGAACTGATAGAATCCACCCCACCTAGCATATCCAGACAAAGTATGGTTACATTAAACTCATTTTTCTAATATATTATATTAGAAAGTTATCCTCAAAAAGGCTAAGTGTATTTCTCATCAACCATCTGGGGTTTCATAAGCTATACTGGAAACCAGCTGATAATGGCTAATTGTTAACTAGACAATCACAGATGTTAATTGTAATATCCAAGAGAGTTCTTTGGACTATATTTTATGTATTTATATACATACATTGTGGGATTTTGGTATAGATCTGTCTTTCTGTCTGTCACCACACTACGTCTAGAAATATGCCAACTTTGTAAAGGCTGATTAGCTCAGTGCACTGTGTGTAATGAAGCAATGAGTGCATAAAATGACAGTTGACGTTCCATTACGGAACTATGATGAACCTAACAAAACTAATGATCAATAACAGAAGGAAGTATTCTTCCATTGCTTGACTATTCTTCTATTTAACTAAGTATCATACTAACAACATTTGAGAGTGATTTTTTTTCCCCACTTTTTTTTTGGCTGTAGTAGATAATTTCAACAAACCTTTGCCAACTTATATGCCTCATTGCAAATACTCAATTAGCCTCGGAGTATTGAAATGCAACACACTGAAGCAGATTTTTTCCCCCCTCCAAATATTGACAAAAGGAATTCAGTGCCTATTTTTATTTAATCTCAAGCATAAACATACCACTGAATTACAATTCACTGCCATATTGTTCTGGTATTAAAACATATTTTCGAGTCCAAAATCTGAACGACAACTGGAAGCCCTTTGGGTTTCCAGAGCATTCTATTTGTAGAAATTTGCTTGCCTAAAATAATGAATAATGAACCCATTACCTCCCTGACTGTGGCCTGCAGTGTACAAAGAGATATTAGGAGCAATTTGTACTCAACATGCAGGTCTGTTCCATCTAAAATGTTATCAATGAGCTTGTCAAGCCAAGGCCTAACCTTCTTTGTTATTTTCATCTGCTCTCCCTCTTGGATCCCTCTGCTTGTGCCTTTAACCTCTGAAGACTAGCAACAGGATGTCTTACACCTGTTTTGTCTAATGCTGGGACTTGGAGTCCTGCACGATATTCTGTAGGCATTGGCTGGCTTGCTGCTTTGCTCAACATATATGTCAGAATGTCAGATGATCGTTGTTGCATCTGCAGCTGTTGCATAAGAACAGTGCCAGGGGCACAACTTTCCTGCGGTGAGCTTTAATTTGCTCTACTCCCCCAGAAGAATTCCCTCACTTCACCTTGCTGAGGCTGTGACAGCTGTATAGGAATGGAGCCCATGTACAGCTGAAGCCAATTGTACCATGAAAGAAAGTCAGACTAAAACCCAGGCTTTAGGTCACATAAACAAAGCCACCATAAATAAAGGTCAATTTCCATATATAGAGATATTTATTTATTTATTTGATTTTTATACCGCCCCATCTCCCAAAAAGGGGACTCGGTGGTGTACAGCCAGATAAAAATAGAAACAAGATATAAAAATTATACAGTTAAAAGCAATTTAAAATGATTAAATTAATGAGGGAACAAATTCTTATCTACTCCTCCTATATAAACTTGTTCAAAATTGAGGTAGAAAATGATAAAGGATTCATATTTCAAGTAGGTCAATTGCTGATTCATTTGGAAACTATGCCAGAAGAGTTCCTTGAAGTCTAAATAAGATATAACCTGTCAAAATATTCATGGGGGACATAAGTAAGTTTTATGACTGGTTTCAGAATTAGGTTGACAATCAAAACAGATGTAGAGTGTGATGGCAACTGGACTGCCAAAGGCAAAACAATAGCACAACATTCTCTTGACATCTTTCATGTAGAAGGGTGCTTGTAACTCGTAAATAGCAGTAGACAATAAGCAGAACTAGTCATGTTAGATTTATTAGTATAGAACATACATATGTGATTTATATATTTCAACAGAAATGAACGAGAACCTTCACAAAAGACCTTCTGAACATTTTCATATTTTTGGTTCAAGCATCAGATTCTCAAATTCTGGAAAGATATGAGGTAATAATTATTTTCTCCAATGGAAAATAAGCCTGGAACAAAATTTTAGAAGACAGCATAACATATATTACTTAATGGTGTTTTCCCCTTCACTTCAAACACAATCCTTTGAAAAGGGACATTGAGAGATAAATTATTTTCTTATAATTTTGATCATGCTAGATTCACAAAATGTCTCCTGGCACTTCACAGCATAAACTAGTTTCTCGGAACTTCAAATCTCAGATTTTCCCAGCCAACATTAGGAAGCCCAGCTGTAGGCATGGGCTGAGTGAGGAAGTCTGGGAGTTAAAGTCCACACATCTGAAAATTGCCAAGGTTAAGAAGCACCAGTATAGACACTTAAAAACAAAGTAAAAACACAACAAAAGAATATAGAACAATAAGATAATATTCAGAATCTCAGGCAGATACATCTCTAATTCACTGAACTATATGAAGGAAAAGAAAATACAGCACAATTAGATTTGCAAGGTTCTGTTCTTATAGACAATCTCAGTAAAATAATTTTAGTCTTCCAGTGGAGTACATTCCTGCTCTTACCGACCTATTGCAGCTGATAATTTGTGTTGCATGAATTAAATGAACTGTCTTTGCAGTGAAGGTTATCCTCTGTGTACTTCAGAACTAAGCCATCTAGGCCTTTATAGGTCAAACTCAGTAGTTTGAACTGTACCTAGTAACTAACACACTGGCTAGGAGTTACATAACAATAGCAGCCTTGATTTGCTAATATATTGTACACATTTGATATCAATTTCAGTTTCTGACTAGTCTTCAGAGGCAGCCCCATGTAGAACTCATTGTAGCAATACAAAAAATGATGGCAATAAGAATATGAGAACCTATTCTGGTAGAGCTCCAATAGGCACATCAACAGAAGCTGAGTGAAAGATCATCAGCCACAATCTCTACCTGCCTATCATGGTGCTTTATGAATCCAGGAAGAACCCAAATTCCCTCAGGTTTTGAGGTCAAGATGATACGTGCATTCCATTTTTATACTATTATAGAAATATTAAATGAGCCTCAACTGTATTTTGATTTTGTTTCAATTTTATTGTTTTACGCTGTTTTTGTTACATTTCTGTAACCCGCCAAAGGCTATTTAAGATTGACAGCCATATAAATTTGCTTCATAAATAATAAAATAAAATAATACATAAAATAAAATAATAAGTAATAAAATAAATAAATAAAATAAAATAAAGGCATACACATGTTCTTTTAGGTGGACTGTTATCTCTTCAAGATGTATCACCAAAGATAAAAGAGATCCCTTCTATACAAATAGCAACTCTGTCTTGCCTCGCTTCCATTTCAACCTGTTTTGTTGTATCCAGATCCCAATAGGCTCCAGACGCTGGTTAATTCCTTTCATTGTATCTCCAGTTCTGCCAGAAGAAGAGTTGTATACCTGAGTACAAACAGCATGCTGGTGATATCTCACCCTGAACTGATTGATGAACTCGCCAGTGGTGTCCTTGGTGATTTCTGAACTTGGCAATATTTCCTTGCAGATATTTCATTACCAAGCTAGCACAAGCCATTGTTGCTAGATTGCTAACACTGATGAAGTTACCTAGTTTGTAATGAAATGTCTGCATGAAAACCACCAACCGCAGACTACAGGAACCAGGAACACTACTCAGGTGATCCTGAGGACATAGATAAACTTCCAAGTGCTTCAATGACCTGCTAAAAGATGCAGATTACCAGCTGTCTGCAAGGAATATAAATCCTTCCATTCTCCACTATTCTGTCAGAGCTGAAGGAGCTTCTTGGATGAGAAGTGAAATGTCTTCAAAAGAAAAAAAGAACAAGTTCAATTGCCTCTTGAAAAAGCACCTTTGGGACAATCATGACCTGGATGACAGAGAATCTCTACAGATTTCCATCAATCTCAGAGAACACCCAGAACCACAGAGTTCAACTCTGAGCTACAAATATTCCCTTCTAACAGAACTCTTCAATATCATAACATGTTTACACAGAAGGGATGAGAAGTGAAATGTCTTCAAAAGAAAAAAAAAACAAGTTCAATTGTGGCATCCTTCAAGTGAAAGTCTGCAAGGCTGACCTCTCTCTTCTCTGCCATTGACTAGAACTGATTATTCAGAGGTGACACAGTGCCCCTAATCCACAAAACTGATAATTAGTTCAAGAAGTCACCATGTTTGATGGTATCAAGCACCACACAGAGCTCCAAAATGGCAGGAGGGCTGTACTTCCTGAATCCAAGTCTCTCTTTCTTTAGCTCTGAATGGGATGACACTCCCTTATACAAACCTGAAGGCAATTTGGGGGTCGTTTTAGACTGTAATGAAAAAAAAAAGGTTTTAATCTTGAAGGACAGAAGGAAGAGTTGCTATGAAGGTAATGATCAGATAAATGAAACCTGAGCAAAGGCCATAAAAGTATTTTGCCAAAACACCTCAGAAAGTCTCCCTTCCCAATTGCCATGGAGATAAAAAAGGGAGAAAAAGCAGCATGTTCAGACTTGCAAGATAATCTGATAAAAGATCTGAGCAGTGACTGGTTCAGTCTGGTTCACTGGATATGACTGACATGAACTCATGGCCACTGTCCAAAGAGCAGGTGACCCTGACTTTCTTTAGAAGGCCAGATCCTTAAGTTGAAACTCAAATTCTTTGGCCACCTAATGATAAAGAAGGACTCACTAGAGAAGGGCCTAATGCTGGGAAAGATTGGGGGTAAAAGAAGAAGGGGATGACAGAGAATGAAGGGGCTGGATGGAGTCACTGAAGCAGTAGGCATGAGCTTAAATGGATTCCAGAAGATGGTAGAGGACAGGAAGGCCTGGAGGAACATTATCCATGGGGTCGCGATGGGTTGGACACGACTTTGCTGCTAACAATAACTCATTCATGCCTTAGTCAACTCCTGTTTGTAATGGACTCTACACTGGACTTCTCTTGAAGAGTGTGCAGAAACGGCCACTTCTCCAGAATGCAGCAGCATGGGCAGTTTTGAATGTTTCACAACATGATCATCTAACAATGCTCCTATGTAAGTTGTGTTGTCTTCTAGTGAGCTTCTGAGTATTGCTTATCACTCATAAAGTTGTACACAGCACAGGGACAGTTTGCGTGTGGGGTTGTCTGTTTCTGTTGTTTCTGCTTGAACCTACACAAACTGACCAGATGGGCATTCTCTAGGTCCTTTCTATTAAGCAGTGTCATCTGTAGGGCCCAAGAATCATGTCTTCTTTGTCACAGCATTTGCCCTGTGGAACAACATTTCCCTGGAGAGCTAGATGGCCCTGACCTTGTTGGCTTTTTGCATTAAAAATCTGGTTGTTCCCTTAGGCATTTGAATCAGGATATTAAGCAAATCCTGCTAGTTGGTTTGCCTGGCTGTGATCTTGTTACTGATAATAAATATCATTTTTATTAACAATTTTCTGTTGCTTATTTTTTATTAATTGGATTGGCATGTCTTCTTGGTTTTAATCTATTAATCACCTAGAATCAGTGAGATTCTTCTGTGAAGATTCTTCTGTGAATTAACCACATACATTGCTTAAATAATATATTCATCATTTTATTTTTATGCATACACATACACACACACACACACACACACACACACACAAACACATCAAAATAAAATGATGAACGTTTCAATCTTTTTTTCTAGAGGGCATCTATTGAACTAGTTTGTAACTTAGATGAATTAAATGAAAGTTATCATAGTCAGATAACTCTACTTTTATATTATATACCAGAAGTGTGAAAATATACAGTGGATTTGGAAAGTATTAAGAGCTACTTTACTTTTGTCAATTTTGTTATGTGCAGCCTGATTCCACAGTTGAAATTCATTTTTTCTCAATAATCTACACTTAGTACCCCGTAATGACAAAGTGAAAACAGAATTTTAGAAATGTCTGTAAATTTATTAAAAAGTAAAAAAAAAAGCCTGAATATTGCATTGGCGTAAGAATTCAGATTTTTCACTTAGGACTTTGTTGAGCACCTTTGGCAGCAATTCCAACCTTGAGTCTTTTGTGGTATGATGCGACAATCTTTGCACACCTGGATTGGGGGATTTCCTGCCATTCTTCCTTGCAAATCCTCTCAAGCTCAGTCAGGCTGATGGTCGACTGTCAGTGGATAGCCATTTTCAGGTTCTTCCAGAGATGTTCAATAGGGTTCAAAATCAGGGCTCTGACTGGGCCACCCTAGGACATTCACAGAGTTGTCCCTAAGCCACTCCTGTATTGTCTTGGCTATGTGCTCAGGATCACTGTCATGTTGGAAAGTGAACCTTTGGCTCAGTTTGAGGTCCTGAGCACCCTGAAACAGGTTTTCATTGAGGATATCCAGGGGTGGGATTCTACTAGTTTGCACCTATTCTATAGAACCAGTTGTTAACATTCTAAGCAGTTTGGAGAACCAGTTGTTAGAAGAAATTACTGGCCTAATCCTGTAAGAAAGGCAGGAAGGAAACAGTCTGATGTTGCTTACAGAAACTGCCTCTCTGTTAACCCTTATTACATTCTTGGCAGGACTAGACTTCCTGTCTCAGGAACATCTCTGGAGTATTTTTCCCCTCCTTTGCTTGTGTGGAATACCATTTAAAGTTACAATAGCACTGAAAAAAGTAATTTATGACCATTTTTCACACTTATTTTTATTTATTCATTTATTATAACATTTATATACCGCCCTTCTCCCAAGGGACTCAGGGCGGTGTACAGCCGAATCAAACCCAAACAATACAAAAGTTAAAAAGAAATTCAATAATAGGCTGTTTAAACTAAAACAACCCTCCCCCAAGAATATTAAAACCCAGATTAAAACCAAATTAAAGGAGACAATTAAAAACTATATCAGGCCAGGCCAGCCTGCTCGAAGAGCCAGGTTTTTAACGCGTGCCTGAAGGCCCTTAGGTCCGTGCTGGTGCGTATCTCAGGTGGCAGAGTATTCCAGAGGGCAGGGGCCCCCACAGAGAAGGGCCTACTCCTGGGGGCCGCCAGACGACACATAGAGGCCAACGGCACCCGGAGAAGGCCCTCCCTGTGGGAACGCACCGGTCTGCTGGAGATCACCGGCAGAATGCGGTCCTGCAGGTAACCTGGCCCAATGCCATGGATCGCCTTAAAGGTCAAAACTAGAACCTTAAAGCGAACCCAGAAAGCCACCGGCAACCAATGCAGCTCGCGCAGGAGAGGCGTCACATGGGAGCTACGCGACGCCCCCATAATCACCCGTGCGGCCGCATTTTGCACCAGTTGGAGTCTCCAGGTGCTCCCCACAGGGAGCCCCATGTAGAGAGCATTACAGTAATCCAGGCGAGAGGTGACAAGGGCATGAGTGACCGTGCGCAGGGCGTCCCGATCCAGGAAGGGCCACAACCGGTGAATCAGGCGGACCTGATAAAACGCCCCCCTGGAGACGGCCGTAATATGATGTTCTAAGGACAGCCGTGCATCCAGGAGGACGCCCAGATTGCGAGCCCTCTCTGTGGGGGGCAAAGTCTCTCCCCCAATAGCCAGCGAAGGTGTCAGCTGGCTATATCGGGGCACCGGAAACCACAGCCACTCGGTCTTGGATGGGTTGAGCCGGAGCCTGTTCCCACCCATCCAATTCCGCACAGCCTCCAGGCACCGGGACATAGCCTCTACAGCATCGTTGGGGTGGTCTGGGGTGGAGATGTATAGTTGGGTGTCATCTGCGTACAGGTGACACCGCACCCCAAGACCACGGATGATCTCGCACAACGGCTTCACATAAATGTTGAGAGAGGGGAGAGGACCGACCCCTGAGGCACCCCGCAAACAAGGGGCCTAGAGGTGGACCTCTCCCCTCCCGCCAACACAAATTGCGAACGGTTGGAGAGGAAGGAGGAGAACCATCGCAGGACAGTTCCCCCAATCCCCAACCCCTCCAACCGCCGCAATAGGATACTATGGTCGATAGTATCAAAAGTCGCTGAGAGATCTAATAGGACCAGGACAGAGGAAAGCCCTCTGTCACGGGCCCTCCAGAGATCATCGACCAACGCGACCAATGCTGTTTCGGTACTATGCCCAGGCCTGAAGCCCGATTGGAACGGATTGAGGTAAGTAGCTTCCTCCAGGTACTGAGGCAGCTGATGTGCCACCACACTCTCAACAACCTTCGCTATGAAAGGAAGGTTGGAGACTGGACGATAGTTGTTTAAAACAGCTGGGTCCAGGGAAGGCTTCTTGAGGAGGGGCCGCACCACCGCCATTTTCAAGGCGGTAGGAAATGACCCCTCTCTCAAAGAAGCGTTGGTAATCCCCTGGAGCCAGCCTGAAAAAAGTAACTTATGGCACTGAAAAAAGTAACTTATGACCATTTTTCACACTTATACTGTTGCAGCATCCCCACAGTCATGAGAGGCCAGCGGAAGAGATGCGTGCCTCGATGTGAGTGATATTGAGTTGGCCATACCAGCCAATAACATGATCATCAAGCCATGTTGGTGGACATCTGCACCAGAGGTGGTACCAGAGGTGGTATTCAGCAGGTTCTGGAGAACTGGTAGCAGAAATTTTGAATAGTTTAGAGAACCGGCAAATACCACCTCTGACTGGAGATTTTACAGTATCCTTCCCCTGCCACGCCTACCAAGCCACACCCACAGGACCGGTAGTAAAAAAAGTTGAATCCCACCATTGATCTGCACTGATGGATGACCTTCTGGAACTCTATCCAATCTCCACACAGAGATCTCTGGACCTCAGTCAGAGTGACCATAGAGTTCTAGGTCACCTCTCTTGCTTAAGACCCTTCTCCTCAGTCAGAGTGACCATAGAGTTCTAGGTCACCTCTCTTGCTTAAGACCCTTCTCCAGGGGTGGGATTCAATTTTTTAACAACCAGCTCTGTGGGCGTGGCTTAATTTGTGGGTGTAGCTTAGTGTCCATGTGACCAGATGGGTGTGGTTTGGTGGTCACGTGACTGGGTTTGTGTGGTTTGGTGGTCATGTGACTGTGTGGGTTGGCCAGGTGGCCATGTGACTGGCAAACCAAATACAAGTGGTCCTTGCTTAATAGCCGGTTGCTTAGCAAGTGTTCTAATTTATGACTGAGCTTCCCAGACCTACTTGATCTATTTTTGGAGTTTTGACAGCCATGCAGACACACACAACCCTCTAACCCTGCTATTCTATGATTCTCTAAGAATCTCCTGCTGGAGCAGGGGGTTGGACTAGAAGAAAAAAAGATGACCTCTGAGATCCCTTCCAGGCCAGCCCTAGATTGCTGTGCTATTTCAAAGAGTCTTCTGAAGCCAGGGTTTGTGTCCTTCCTTTCTCTCCTTTTTTCTTCTCTCCTTCCCTCCTTCCTTCCATGTATCTATCAATCCATCCATATACTGTATCTCATTCACTTTCTCCTCCCTCCCTCCCTCCCTCCGTCCCTCTCTCTCTCTCTCTTTCTTTCTTTCCATCCCCCTCTTTCATCTATCCCTTTTCTTCCTTTCTCCTTCCATTTTTTTTCTTTCTATCTTGTTTCTTCCTTCTCTCTTTCCCTCTCTTTCTCTCTCTCTCTTCTCTCTCTCTTCCTCTCTCTTTCCCTCTCTCTTTCTCTCTCCCCTCATTGTCCCTCTTTCTTTCTCTCTCTCCCTCTCCCTCTCTTTCTCTCTCCCTCTCTCTTTCTCTCTCTCTTTCCCTCCCTTTCTCTCTCTCTCTTTCTCTCTCATTCTCTCTCTCTTTCCCTATCTCTCTCTCTGTTTCCCTCTCTCTTTCTCTCTCTCTTCCTATCTATCTTCCTCTCTCTTTCTTTCTCTCTCTTTCCTTCTGTCTTTTCCCCCTCCTTATCCCTTTCCTTTCTCCTTCCCTCTCTCCTTCTAAAGCTAGGAGACCCACCTGAAACACACATATACACATGTTGCCCGGAAAAGCTGCCAGGCAAGGTTCCGGGTCAAACAAAGGAGCTGCGAGCAGGACTTCCTCCCTCTCTCTTTTGGGGAAAAGAAAGGACTAGAAACTTCAAGCACCTACTCAGCTGGCAGCTCTGGGCAAGGTAGCAGTTTCCCAATTGAAACTTGCTAAATTTGCCTTCTTCCCGCGGCTGGTGGCAGAAAGGTGAGACAGCCAGGTCAGAGCCGTCGCCATATGGCTCCCCGTCAGCTCGCATCATGTCCCCTGCTTGGATTCTCTGTAGCTACTGGAGTTCACAGCTGTTGAGGGGGGTGCAGGAGGCAACCAGAAAGCACAAGGGTTACACCGCCTGCATTGCTCCTCTTCCAGCTGCCCCTCCCTCAGGCCAAGCATTTTAGCCAAGTGTGAGCTGTCGCTGTGCAAGCTCCATGGGCTGAAATATCCGCTCTCACAAGGCTTGACTTGCATCATTCTCACAGCGGTGGCCCGTATTCAACCAAAGTGAGCAGGCTGGCAGGTGGCAGAGGGAAAGGGTGGAAAGGGGCGATGTGGGTGGCATAACATCGTGTACCTGGTCACCCTCCCACCCCCACACTAGCAGGCAAGGTCCAGTAGCTGTAGAGAATCCAGGCAGGACCCAAGCAGCGGCAGGTCAGCCCTGGCACACCTTTGTCTCGGCCACCAGTAATCCAGGCAAGTGGGGTGGGGGGTGAAGCTTGCTAGGCCACAGCACTGGCAGCTAAGCAAGCCAGGCAAGTGAAGTTTGCTAGGCCGTGAGTGCTGCATGGAGCAGCAGTGCTGGCAGTTAAGCAAGCCAGGCAAGTGGGCTGGGGGAGGATAGCTTGCTAGGCCACAAGGATGAGGCCAGTGGCGGCATGGCAGTGGTGGCCTAAGCTGGCCCAGGAGTCAGGATTCAACTGGGACTTGTGGTGGTGGTAGCAGTAAGGGTGAGGGTGGCAGCGGTGGTGCAGTGGTGGTGGCTTAGGCTGGCCCAGGAGTTGGTGACCAGGGCTTGCAGAGCTTCACTAACCTAGGGAGATCAGATGGTGGAAGGCAGACAGCAATGGCTGGCTGATTGGCTGGCTGGCTGGCTGGCTGGTGCTGCTAGAAGCAATGGCAGTGGCGGGGAAATGTGGGAAGTGATGTAGCACACATGCGCTATAAGAAATGACTGGGTGGGGTGGGCAGGGGGAGAATGTTGTCTGTGATTGTCATGCATGTACACGATGTTGCGCATGTGCAATAAGAACTGACTGGGCAGAGAATGGCGGAGCAGGTGGAGAGGGGTGGGGCCAGCCAGGGACCCATTTTACTGGTTCTCCAAACTACCAGGAATCATAACAACTTGTTTTACCAAATCGGTGTGAATCCCACCCCTGCCCTTCTCCCCTGATTGTTTAGTTTGACCAGGCGATCAGCTTTTGGAAGAGTCTTAGTTTTTCCAAACATCTTCCATTTGTGAATTATGGAGGCCACTGTGCTCCTAGGAACCTTCAGGGCAGCGAAAATTTTATTGTAGCTTTCCCCAGATCTGTGCTTTGCAATAATCATGTCTCTGAGTTATACAGGCAATTTCTTTGACCTCATTATTTTTGTTCTGCTATAATATGCATTGTTAGCTGTGAGGCCTTCTATAGAGGTATGTGCCTTTCCAAATCATGTCTAATCAATTTAATTTACCATAGGTTGACTCCAAGGTGTAGAAACATGTCAGCAACGATCAAGAGAAATGGGAGGCACCTGAGCTAAATTTCAATTGTTGTTGCAAAGGGTCTGAACACTTATGCCAATGTGATATTTCAGTTTTTTTTTTTCTTTATAAATTTATAAACATTTCTAAACTTCTGTTTTCACTTTGTCATTATTGGGTACTGAGTGTAAGTTAATGAGGAAAAAAATGAATTTCAACAACTGAATAGAATAGAATAGAATAGAATAGAATAGAAGAACTTTATTGTCATTGTACAAGTACAACGAAACTGTGGATGCACCCCAGCAACTGTTTGCAATACAATAAAACCAGAGGACTTAAAAATAAAGATTAAAAAAAAAGAGTACCCACGTTTCCATTTGCAATTTGAGAGTGCAATATCTACGAATATACACAAAATGTACATCCAACACTGTAGAATCAGGATGCAGCATAACAACATTGACAAAAGTGATGGAGGTCTGAATACTTTCCAAATTCAATATATATATATAAATTCAAGAGCAGCTTAAATAAGCCCTCAACTTTCTTTGAAAACTATGTGCAAAGTTAATACTATCAATAATATTTCATAAGAAATGGAGCCTGGGCCTAACTAGGTCCTTTAAAACAATATCCTGTTCAAGATTCTGAATACTTATAACAATCTCATCCTGTAGCAATATCTGAGACTTAATGTTATCCAGATGGAGTTAGAGTGGAATTCCTATCCCTTTTAGGCAGGGGTGGGATTCTACCAGTTTGCACCTATTCACTAGAACCAGTTGTTAACATTCTAAGCAGTTTGGAGAATCAGTTGTTAGAAGAAATTACTGGCCTAATCCTGTAAGGAAGGCAGGAAGGAAACAGTCTGGTATTGCTTACAGAAACTGTCTTTCCGTTAACCCTTATTACATTCTTGGCAGGACTAGACTTCCTGTCTTAGGAACTTCTCTGGAGTATTTTTCCCCTCCTTTGCTGGTACTTTGCTTGTGTGAAGTGACCATTCAAAGTCACAGTGGCACTGAAAAAAGTGACATGACCATTTTTCACACTTACGACTGTTGCAGCATCCTCACAGTCATGAGAAGCCAAGCAAGGAGATGCATGCCTTGATGTGAGTGATATTGAGTTGGCCACATCCAGCCAATAACATGACCACCAAGCCACATCCATCCAGTCACATGACCACCAAGCCATGCCCATCATCTAAGCCACGCCCATAGAACCAGTTGTTAAAAAATTTGAATACCACCCCTGCTTTTAGGCATCTCTAACTAATGATTGTGGAGTCTAATAGCATTTTTAGGTTCAGGTGCTTACCATACTTGTTGATGTCTTATTATATTTCCAGATTGAGAAGTCACATCCTAGGAGAGTATAAGAATGTCATAGCCAATGTCCCCATTAGTTATGGTACAACTGTTCATTAGATCAACCATATTTCCTGTGAAACCTGATGGATACATTGTTTCCTACTAGATTCTGCATTGTTACATTCAAATAGAAATCTTTAATCTAAATGATATCTCTAAAAGTCCTAGAATACAAGTTTTCAAGTTTAAAAGCAATCTAACTTGTGTCAAATAGCATACTTTTTAAAAGGAGATACATCATCTGCAGAATATTTTTACTCTGTCCTCTGGAATTGGGATATGCCAAGAATAAAGTATGACTATATCACTGGAAATGCTACTATGGAGTCTTCTGTGTTTGCCCCAAGAACAGCTAAATTGCTCCCTAGGAGGAAGTAAAAGGCTTCTAATGGTATTTAATTTTTAGCTATATTTTGACGTGAACATAATGGAAGAAAGCAAAAGTCTTGCTGATAATTTGTTTTACCGGCATATTCCATTCTGAAACATTGCACATAGATTTGTGCATCATGTAAAAGATGCACACTGTGATATAGTTCCTCGTAGATGATAGACTCATACAGTGAAAGCCATTCCTCTAAATCCCCAATGATATAGGGCAAAATGAGCAACTTTAATGCTTTCTAACTGCAATTCACATAAGTGCATTTTGGGATTGTATTTTTTAAGCTGTCTTAAAAAAAACAACAGTTAATAGAAATGCCAGAATGGTTCTTATTTTATCCCTATACCTTTCCATTGAATCTATAGACAGTTAGGAATTTTACCCAGTAAGAAGGATGGAATATCTGAGATTTACTTTTTTAAAATAATTTGGACATGACTTTTATTTGAAGGGATACTTTTATTGAAAGGGTGCAGATTCCTCAGTGAATAGATGTATGAATGCTATTTGCTTTTGGTGCTTATATGTGCCACTTCTAATAATTGTCACTATTGACCTACATGAGGAAACCTTGACATGTTTATGGACGACACTATAAGGCTAAAGTGCATGCTGTTTCTCTTTGAAATGGGAGACTCTGTAGAATACTGTTATTTACTAGGCATCTTGGCTTCTCACTTGTGAATACTTAGGACCAACAAATAAATGAGTAAAAATGCAATGACATTAAAAAATGTACACATGCACACATTCCCAAATGTGTACAATGTGGCCTTTCTGAAGGAATATCAAGTCAGTTGCCTCTGCCATTGTCCTTCAGTAGGGAATGACACTAGAGAAAGAAATTCCCATTACAAGAAAGATTTCCGTTTAGTTCTTTTGTTCATCAAATGGCATTTTGCTCTGCCTAGTAGTCCCATTTACCCTGACTTGTAATAGCTCAGCTGAAAAGGATTGATAATGATGGACTGCTGAATGCAAGAAATGACAGGGACTTCATATGCTTACTATCACAATAGGAAGTGCTGATTCTAGGAATCTACTTGTTGCAAGGGAAAGCAGAACCTGGATTTTAAGCTCTCTGACTAGGAAGTTAATTGGAGGAAATTCTATCCAGAACACCTTGCTTTGTACTTTGGACAAGCAGTCATGGATTAAACTAGGTTTCTTGCTATTTCTTGTTGCTTTCTTCTTTTCTTTTTGGACCATCACCCAGTTTTAAGCCAGAGAGTACCCTAAGAAAAGCCACAGCTGTTAAGACTCTGTGTTGTTTTTTCACATTACTATCATTTTTCTCAAATCCGACTGCCAACTCTGAAGTGAATCTGGCTGAAGTGATCTGGTGCTGCCTCATAGTTGCCACGAACCCTTAGAGTGGGAAGTAGATATCCCGGCTAACAGTCAAAACAAAAAGTTTTCCTGTGGGAACCAAGGTCATCATAACAGGTGGTTGCTGAAGGAGGAGAGAAGCCTGCTAGCTATATTCATTGGACAATGTGACCAGTGACACCTAGGAGGGGGGATTTTTACTCTTTTAACTAGGTGAAAACTGTGGGAACTTTTAGAGTTGGTTTTCACTGACTGTGCTGATATGATGTACCAATGAATATGTTCTTTGAGGAATTTACCTGCCTTGGAGTTCTGCTTTCATTGGGTGTGTTACTCAGAATGCTGACACTGACCATTTTGTATAGAAGTTTTGTTTTTCAAAACAAAACTTAACTAAAGATTTTCCAGGCTGTAGCCAATAGATAATACTAGTTACTGGTAGGAAGTTTAGAACTAGTCAATGAAGGATTCTCTGCTTTTGAGATTGTCTAAGTCAGTGGTTTTCAACCTTGTCTTCACCAGGGACCCCCTTTAAATACAGATCATAGCCGCAGATTTCCATGACCTAACTCAAGATTTAAATCATAATATTTCTTCAAGTCTTCACAGACTTCCTGTAACAATATCATGTCCCACAGTGATCCATGGACCACCATTGAGAACCACTTCTCTAAGTTTTCCACATAGCATGTTCTCACTCACCATTCACTAGAGCAGTGATAGCTAACCTTTTCGGCATCAAATGCCCAAAGCGCACATGCATGCATCTGCAAAATGCAACACCCATGCCCATGCAGGTGCCCCATGCATACACAATCCCCTGTGCCCTGTGCATGCACACACACACACGACACATGCGCACGTGACTCCCTGTGTGCACCACCACTGTGCATGCACCCCACCCCTGCATGTGTGTTCCAATCCCACACATGTGCACACAACCCCACATGTGCGCCCCACCTCCGGCACATGCACAGCATAGATCCAAAGATCAGCTGGCCAGTGGGAGTCACACACATGCAAGCATGGTGGAGCTGAGCTGGGGCGACAGCTTGCATGCCCAGAGAGAGGGCTCTGGGTACCACCTCTGCCATGCTTGCCATAGGTTCGTTATCAGGGATCTAGAAGGTAATCTGGGCTAACAGTAATGAATTTAAATCGAGTATCACCTAGAATGATGATACATTAAAATCTGCAGCTATAGAAAGGGAAACATTGTCATCATAATTGCAAAATGTGCTGTCTATAATACGTGTTTAACATATTCTTGTACATGTGTAAAATATTGTATTATACTTTTCATGAAGAGTGAAAAACACTAATCCTGTATTATTTTCTATGACTTCTCATACAATTTAGTGCAGGCTCTCCAAATTTAGCAACTTTAAGACTTGTGGATTTGTTGAAGTCCACAAGTCTTAAAGTTGCCAAGTTTGGAGACCTCTGATTTAGTGTAATACTGTACATTGTATTACAATTCTTTCAGAGAAGAAGAGAATTTGGTGATGTTGTCATGGATGAAGACCAGCAATTATTTAGTTATAACAAAGATGTCCAGTTTTTCATAGCATTTCCTGCTAGCAGTCAAAAAATTTGTTAATTCTAAATTCTAAGAGAAAATAGAAGGGAACTTTTTCCATTTTTTCCAGTCCAGGAAGTTTGAGTATCCATGGAGTAATGAATGCCCAAGGATCTGCTGATCCAGTTCTACAGAGAAATTATTGAGTCTGTCATCTGCACCTCTATAACTGTCTGGTTTGGTTCTGCAACTCAACAGGACAGACACAAACTTCAGAGGATAATTAGGACTGCAGAAAAAACAATTACTACTCACCTGCCTTCAATCGAGGACCTGTATACTACACGAGTCAAAAAGAGGGCTGTGAAAATATTTACAGACCCCTCACATCCTGGATATAAACTGTTTCAACTCCTTCCCTCAAAACGATGCTATAGAGCATTGCATACCGGAACAACTAGACACAAGAACAGTTTTTTTCTGAAAGCCATCACTCTGCTAAACAAATAATTCCCTCAACACTGTTCAACTATTAGAAAGTCTGCACTACTATTACTGCTAATCTTCTCATCACTCCTTATCACCCATCCCCTCCCACTTATGATTGTAGGACTGTAACTTTGTCCCTTGTATCCTTATGATTTATAATGACTGTTTCCTAGTATGATTTGACTGTTGATTGTACCCTATGACTATCATTAAGTGTTGTACGTTATGATTCTTGATTCTTAATTAATGTATCTTTTCTTTATACGGAGAGTATTTACACCAAGCCAAATTCCTTTTGTGTCCAATCACACTTGGCCAATAAACTATTCTATTCTATTCTATTCTATTCTATTCTATTCTATTCTATTCTATTCTATTCTATTCTATTCTATTCTATTCTATCCTATCCTATCCTATCCTATCCTATCCTATCCTATCCTATCCTATCCTATCCTATCCTATTCTATTCTATTCTATTCTATTCTATTCTATTCCTATTCCATTCCATTCCATTCCATTCCATTCCATTCCATTCTATTCTATTCTATTCTATTCTAAAAGAAGATAGATAAAAAAACAAAATAACAAATCCCAAAAGAAAGAAAGGAATAAAACTTATCAAATAAAACACATCCTCAATTACATTTAACATTTTTAACAGTTAACTTAAAAATATCAAGTGAAATTTGAAAAAAATCTCTCAAGCACCCTGAAAAGATGATGGGTAAATAGAGGCTTGTTGCATAGAGAAGGATGTTTAACAAATATCAAATATCTATGCAGTATTAATGTGATCGGAGGCATTTGGATTCTATAATCAAACAATTGTTCTCTACAGATCAGAAGAATGCAAGCTACCATCAGGGAGTTTCAGCAAAGAAGTTGGATCAACACATATTATCAGAGCTTGTATTTATAGTTCCAGATAGCCTTTTAAACTTTGCTGAATTAAAACTCCCAGCATTCTTCACTACTGGCCATACAAATTTGGAGTTGCAGACGAACAATGCCTCAAAGATTTTAGATATTCCATAAGTTTCCTATAGTGAAATGTCTGGAAATGTTCTTGCTACAGTTTTGATAGATTATAGTTTTTTTCCTTTAAGATTTTTGTCTATTAGGATCTTTTTCTGATTAATTTATTTGCAATGATGGTGGTATATTTTGGGCTTGAACATTTCAGAATGCCTTGCCATTTTGACTATAGAGCGATAGGTTTCATTTCTCTATTCTTGCTGTTCTATTCTTAGGTCAAAGTATTTATCACTGCTCTACCTTGGATACAGTTTTCTTTCAAATTCTTAAATCACTGCTTTTTGCCACCTTACACATAGCTTTTACAGAAATAAAAAAATAAATAAAAACCACTCAATTCCCAGAACTTAGAACTTTAACATGAAAACAGATTTTCTTCTAAAATATATTTTTCTCGGGAATAAAATACT
This sequence comes from Bungarus multicinctus, assembly GCA_023653725.1. Classification (NCBI taxonomy): domain Eukaryota; kingdom Metazoa; phylum Chordata; class Lepidosauria; order Squamata; family Elapidae; genus Bungarus; species Bungarus multicinctus. Next base: position 67,441,949 of record CM042844.1, read on the forward strand.
CATCGAAATTGACTAGCACCCTGACAAAATCCTCTTTATGATTTTTGTCTATAAAAGCAAAGTTCTGTAGAAGTGGTCAGCTTTATTTCCCATAACAAAAATAAGAAGAAAAGTTCTGTAGAGTGGATTATCTTTATTTCCCATAACAAATATAACTAATCTAACTTATACTTTCCCAGTCTCCTTATGGGGCTTTATTGAAATGCATAAATGAAGATTTCTTTCTAATTTGAGCTTTCAGAGGATAGACTGAAACTTTCTGGAGTCAGACACTAAGCCATGAAAATTGTTTGATGTATTGTGGCATAGCCATTAACCATGATCTCAAAATATTTCAGAAAAAAATAAAAATGTTCACTAGATCCTTTATTACAAAATACAGCCTAGAAGACTAGCATAACTGAACTTTCTCAGCTTGGTGACCGTGCCATCTGTGGTTGGATCAGCAATATAATAGTTAACCTTCCATTACAAACATACAAACCATGAAATACTTTTACAAATAATCACTTCTCAGATGGGGCAGCTGAGCACTACATTTGCTGTTCCATGAGTGTATTTTGTGGAGCTAGTTTTAATAAGGTTTGCCATCATCCACTTGATATCCAATTTAGATACAGCGTAGGTGGTACCTGACTCAATAGTAGTAACTGCGGGATGTTGGAGTCCTAGTGGATAATCATTTAAATATGAGCCAGCAGTATGCTGCTGCTGCTGAAAAAGGCAATGAGGTCCTAGGTTGCATTAACAGAGGGATAGAATCAAGATCACCTAAAGTGTTAATGCCACTTTGTAATGCCTTGGTAAGGCCACACTTGGAATTTTGTATGTATATTTGGTCACTATAATATAAAAAAGATGTTGAGACTCTAGAAAGCATGTAGAAAAGAGCAACAAAGATGATTAGGGGACTAAAGGCTAACGCATAAGAAAAATGGTTGCAGGAATTGGGTATGTCTAGTTTAATGTAAAGAAGAAGGAATGACACGATAGCAATGCTCCAATATCTAAGGAGATGCCACAAAGAAGAGGGGGTTGTGGGTGCTGCAACACTGTAGGTTTTTAAGAAGTGATTGGACAACCATTTGTATGAAATGGTTTAAGGCAGGGGTGTCAAACTCAAGGCCCACGGGTCTGATCCAGCCTGTGATGAGGTCGGATCTGGCCCACAGGGCCATCCTGGTCTACCCAATGTGAAGAGGAAAGATCAGGCCAATGTAGCTTTGGCCTGGTTTACCCAATGCGAAGAGGAATCAGGCCAATGTAGCTTTGGCCCAGTCTACCCAGTACGAAGAGGAAAGATCAGCCAGTGTAGCTTCAACCCAGTCTACCCAATGTGAAGAGAAAACATGCAAGCAATTTGGGAAGTGGCATCAAGCTGGCCATGCCAGTTGGCCATATCCACCCAGTCTGCCATGTCCTCCCGGCCCCTTGAGGTCAACCACAGCCCTGATGCGTCCCTCAATGAAATTGAGTTTGATATCCCTGGTATAGGATTTCCTACTTGAGCAGGGGATTGGACTAGAAGACCTCCAAAAGTCTCTTCCAAACCTGTTACTGTTATTCAATTTCATGAACCAAGATAAAAGAAAGCTACATTTTCCATCTATGCTGGATGGGCAGCATTTCTTGGAATTACTTTTTGTTAGAAAGATGAGGTATAAATTAAAATATTAATTAATAAATTAAAACATATATGATGATACATCTTGGCTTTCTCATACCACAGTTCTGAGATCAACTTTGAATGCTGCCTCTTCTATTTCATGACAAGTTTGAACTCCTCTTTTAATGGATGATTTACAGACTGTGACTTAGAGACACCAACATTAATAGATCTCATCTAGGTTGAGAACACAGGTTCAAATCTTCATGAGTTTTTAAGCTTGTCAAAATGTGTAGAAAGATAATTGCCCTTCTACAGCTGCCTTTGCAATGTTTAATTTGTATGCCTAAGACATTCTTGACAGAGCAGTTAATGCACCCATTTAGAAACATAAATTATCTATAATACTAAAGGAAATACATAGTAAAGTATTATTATTATATGCATAATGCCTGTACCCTTGAGACTGGGAGTACTTGAGAAAATAGTAGTTACCATAATGTATAGCATTATATCAAAATATGTTCTGCCACTGTTCTTTGAGTTCCAAATATTTTGATAAATATGTGTGCAAAGAAAAAATATGTATCTCAATTTACCTGGTCTTTTCATTAATATTTAGTTTTGTGATCTTCTTCTGAGAAGGTGCCAAATTGTTGTCTATTAAATGTTATTATGAAACACTGAAGCTTGGATTTTTATCATCTTTTATTGACAAACATGGCTCAACAACTTAATTAGTGACACAAGAAGACTGCATAATACTAAATATTATGGCCATTTTCTTTCCCTCTCTTTAAATATACATGGCAGCTCTATAAATCTACTATGAGAGATAGAGTCAAAATTTAACTGTTCTTCACTTTATTACAAGGAGATTGCAACTGAGATAAACAAAAGCATTCTCTTCTAACATCCATTAAGAATGTTTTATGCAATAAGAAACACAAATTGTAATAAACAGATTATCCTCTGAGACATTGATCCTCCTTGTCAAAACAATTCAGAAACCAACATGATAGAGTGGCTCAGCACAATCTATGTCCCAAATACTCAAGATGTGTCTAAAGATCCAGATCCACCTTGGATTTTAAGGAGGTGGATCTAAAATAAACTGCTCTCTTTTTGGTTTTCTTTATAGAAAATTGTACCAGCCCAACCTTTACGTAAAATAGAAGTCATTGTATGTATTTTAGGTTTTAAGGATAACAGCTACATCCAAAATAAATTGTGGTTTGTTTTTTTTAAGAACATACAAGCATCAACTTTATAAAAATATGCAAACTAAAATGTGGCTTGTTGGAAAAAATGTGCATGAAAATGTATGTAAATTTTGAGAGTTTTTAAAAAAATATTAATATGAGGACAGAAATATTGTAAAAAAAATACCCAACAGTTTGTAAATAGAGTTTTGTGTTGCCTAATTATTTTTCAGCATATAATTATAATTGGAGATATATATATATATGTGGCACAAGTGTACAAAATATTCAGCAAAGCAAAGATTGCTTCAAATAATGCCATAAATTTGACAGTTATAGTTGAGGCCTACTACAAAACTATAGGCATAATTGTTATTTAAGGATTTTTCAAGTTTTGCTATCTTCTATTATAATAGTAAATATTTCTGGGTATAAGAAATAAAAAGCAGGTAAATCAATTTACAAGAAGTTACTATTTGCTTGATAAAGAATATTTTTATATTTTTTTAAAGGAATACTTTTTATAAAACTTAGATTCTCTTGAAATATGGCTTTATGGATTAGTAAGGATGAGTAACTGTTATATTTAACATTAGTGGTTTTAACCATAATTTCAGTATTGTGGTTTCATAAATTGCAAATCAAACTTAATTTTATTAGTAACACAAAGCAATTGATAGAATTATCAGATAACTAAATATACCACTTCTGATAAGATTTATTGGGATAAATACTAGGATTGATCAACTATATCAAGCAGTGTTGAAACTTACGGATATTGAGAATAATCATGATACTGACTTTCTGTATATTGCAAGAATATTTGTTCCAAGGAGAAGAACTCCAGATTCAGCCCTGTGGCTGACTGTATTATTTTTTGTCTTGAAGGTTCCAGAACTACAATTAAGCTACAATTAAGCTATTCATCTTTCTCCTGTAACTTTCAGAACTATGCAAAGAAGAGATGGTAGTCAAAAAGTAATTAACCGCAGAACTTTATTTTTAAGAAATTATGAATCATCATCACTGCATTGAATATATAATGTCAGGCACAAAGAATCAGGACAGCAAAATAGGAGTGCAGCATAGAAGATTTATTCAAGTACATACACAAGAATCTGGTCAATTAAAGGTCAACATTTAATTGGTGCCTGACAAGGGTCAATAAAATTCAGGAGGGGTTGGACTTGGAACGCTTGTGGAAATGCAATGATTCTACACTGATGATGTGCCTCACTCCATTCCCCCCAGCTCTGCCGCTTTTCTCCTACATATACTTCTAAAAATACCAAAGCAGTGTAGTGCTTTGCTAATATTTGCAGAATGTGTTGATATTTACCAATTATAGCTAAGGGAAAAATTATAATCAAACTCTATGTTTTGCCATTGTGATGAACTCTCCCTGAAACATTTGAACTGTCTAAATTAAGGGATAGTTCACAATAATCATTATTAATTTGGCTAATTTACTTGAAATCTGTAGACTGCTGATTTCAGGATAAGTTTCATGAATATTCAATTTATAAAATTTAAATGAGACAGATATAGGTTATTCTCAGGAAACAACAGGATTCAGATGATGTAAGGAATAGTTTTTTTCTACAGGGACATTCTGTGAGTACTTCAAAAAGTATATGAATCAGAAATATGCGAGCATGAAACTCCAGGTTTTCTTAGTTAAAAACTCAAAAGTTAATTCTCTTTAAATAATATAATGGCTTCTTATTAGCACATTGATCCTTGCTAACCTATTCCATTGCTTAGTTTAATAAGGATCTACTCTCATAAATGCATAGTATAGAAGAGCTTTACTCTTCATACCAGTAGAATTAAATCAAGGCTATTACAGTATGCATTGCCAGAAAAAGGTAATGAATCATTCTAAAGAGAACCAGTTTGGTATAGTACCTAAGGCATCCAATTGGAAACCACAAGACTAGACAGAAATCCCTTAGGCAGAAAGCCCACTGGGTAATTTGGAGCCATTTCCAGTTGTAGGATTTAGTAGTTCATATCAGTTTGGGAGAACTGGTTGTGCACCTCGGCTATCCTGGGTGCTGCACTTCAATGGAAAAATGGGCAACATATGGTTGCCGTGAGGAAAGGAGAAGGCCGCTTTCCCTCTTTCCTCTCCCTGCTCCTCCTCCTTCTTTCATGCTGGCCACTCCGTTTCCCATTTCTCCGTTGCAGCACAGTGCCCAGGATCCACTTTGATAATGGGGGGAGGGGTAATTAAAAATCGGTTCGCCCAGGGTCAGGTTGGCCATCATGGGAGGCTCATCCAGCATGTGCGGCAGAGTTGGAGGATGGGACACGTCTCTCACGACAGTCAACCTGATCCTGGGAGAACCAGTTGTTAAATTATTTGAATCCCATCACTGATCATTCCCTATCTCTCTGCCCTATGAAGCAGGCAGTGGCAAACTACTTCTGAAAACTTGCCCTGAAAGCTGCAGTCTCTAAGAATCAGATACAATTGAATGGAGGGAAAAATATTCTAAAAGAAGACATATGTAACTCCAATCAAATTACACTATTATGCATTTTCTACATATGGACACATCCAAGAAATAATTGCTACATTAGAAATACAGCAATGTAGGAAGATCTATCAGAAAAAAACATCCAGAACTTTTAGTCTGAGGCCTAGATACAACTCTTGATAGATAACTGCTAAACTCCTGTTCTCCCTTCATATGACTCTATTTTTGAACTGGATATGGACTCAGATATTTACTCATTCATTTAAAATATTTTTCTCTCACTTTTCTGCTTAAAAAGCACTTGAAATGGCTTTGTGATAGCTATTCAAATAGAGCACTATCCTCATGAAAGGCATATAAAACACATAAAGCATATAGCCATCCAAGAAACAGAGAGTAATTTTTCAGAAGAAAAGCATGTTATATTAGGTCAATTGATCTCATTTTCCTGTTGCAATTACTATATTTTGCATTGTTGATTTTGCTTTGCATCTTTCACCCTGCAATATAATCATTTGCATGTTTACTTAAATGTTCAGTAGGATTTATTGTCACAGAAATAGGTTTGCAGTTTCTTTTTTTCAAACCGAAGTAATGTGCGATTTGCATGAAAAAATATTAAGCAAACTTCATTAGGTGACATATTTATAGTTTAATTCTATCTCTCTGCATTGCAAAGTTTAAAATCTGTGTGTGAGCCATAGTAAGCTTATAACAAGGCTGGAGAAGCTCAATCTTAATCTTTGCTTCAGAAATAGAATATTATTCTTTAAGTGCAATTTATGCTTTTAAAAAACTTTTGCCACTCAAGACAACCTATTGAAGGAACTAGGGTGAGTTTACCAAAAAGATGAGTGAATGAGTGAATAGTTTTTCTTTTAAGCTAAATCTCACAACGCAATCCATCTATTACTGATGATCCTTCTTTCTTATTACAGCACTTTTACTTGGTGGAGCACTGTGTATTTCAAATCACATCTCATTCAGAGTTTCAACATTTTTGTAAACTTAGCCATAACTCTTATCTTGGGTCAAGGTGAAGAGGAATAAATAGAATCAGAGGAATAAGATTTTAATAAAGTGAAACTGGAAAATGAGTTTTGAATCTATAATATCCAAGTTCGAAGCAATGAAAGTTATTAATAATCAAGTAATAATTGAGTTGTTCTTTCCCCAGCCACTTTCTCACTTAAACTATCTATCATGACTGCTTCCATATCAATATTTATTTATTTACTTACTTACTTACCTTATTTATCAAACTTGTATACTACCCATCTCACCAAATTCAATTCTATCTTTTCAGTTATACAATGATAAAATTTTTCTTGGTGATACAATGGATTCATCACCAAGAAACTTGGAGTTCGATTTAGTGATTAAGACAGTGGGTTAAAAAAAAAAAAAGGGACACTGAATTCTAGTCCTGCCTTGGGCACAAAGACGGTGGGTGGCCTTGAGCCACTTAGTCTTTCTCAGCCCTAAGAAGGAGGCTATGGCAAACTATTATGGAAAAATATTGCCAATAAGTCCAGGTAGTTGCTAGGAGTCAACATTGACTTAGAGGTATTAAAAATGAGTTTAAAATTGCTGTGAATTATGTGATTCAATTAAATAGTAATTTACATGATAAGATTACATTGGAGTTCATTCACACAATTATTTCACATAGATTAATTTTTCTTTATAAGTTTGCTAAATAAATTTGATATACTTCTTTTACAAGAGATTTGGGAATGTGAAACCTTAAGAGGTAATGTTATACACTTCCTTTCAGTATAGGCTGTGCATGGTTTGGAGACTACTTAAGTTCAATGTGGTTTCGGTATCTTACGTTCACTCAGATTATGCCAAAACATTTCTCTATCTGTTATGTATGGTACCCCGACTATGTTGGACTTATTATGTCAATATTTACTATTAATAAATCCTTATAGATCACGAAACATAGTCCAATGATCAATGGAATATGTTTTAAGACTATTTCTTGCTAAGACATCCATTATTTTAAACTGACTTATTTAAGGAGACTGTAAAGGGCAACTAAATTTCTGGGTAGTAGAGGTGCTACTGATTATTACTATCCCAAAGCCTATTTAACAGGATTATTGAATTTAAGATAGATATTTCATCCTGATAGTGATCCAGTTCACTCAGAGTGAAATTGAACTATAATTCTTCAATCTGCAGATCATATTAAATTTCATGGGTGAAATTATTTCAGATAGGAATTCCCAAGTAGGATGAACTTTGGAGTGCTTCTGCCCAGTTTTTTTAAAAAAAATTCCCTATATTCTCTCAACAGTTGGTTTAAGATGCAAGGAATGTGAATCACTATGCATTTTGCAATAAATGATTCAGTATTATCAGGTTTCCATAACAGATAAATGAGCAGTCAAGCAGATCTGTCTGTGGGAAGGATTGCTAATCTCATCAAAGGTACAGGCACAAAATTTTTGGACTCTGTATTGTAATGCCAATACCTAGTTGTTTGAATTAGGAAATGATTACCTGATTAATCTCCTGTGTCAATTTTTGAGATATTTAAACTTGTAACACAGAATAACAGAGTAGTAGGTTGAGGCAAGATCTTCATCCCAGTTGCATTTCTAAAACTCAGTTTAGATGTATGGAATTGTGCAGTGACTGTATTTTCTCTACTTGAATCACACCATTTAGATGTCAAAAGTCTGTGATGAATAACTTTCCCAATTTTTAAGAAGAGAAGGGAGATCCGGCTGATTTGTACCCCTTTAGCCATTTGAGCAAGTTATATAGACACTTCTATGGAAAATATCAAATGATTCTAGACCCGTTATGGCGAACCTATGGCATGCGTGCCACAGGTGGTGTGCAGAGCTATCTGTGCCGGCACGTGAGCTTCAGGCAAACTTACCTCACTGCACATGTGCGCAGTTCACAGCTGATTTTCTGCCAGTTTGAGGCCTTTTTTGGCCTCCCAAAGGCTTGAGGAAGGCTTCTGCAGGCTTCTACAAGCTTTGTAGGCCAAAATCTAGCCTCGTTTTGTCACATCTGGTATTTTCAGAAAAATATGGGAGGGGGTGGATGGGGGGGGGGGATTGCCTGCACATGAGTAGGGGATGTGGGGGCACATATTGTCTTCTGGGTGCTGGTATGTGAGCATGCTAGCGCACACACAACTTTTGGCACAGGAGCCCAAAAAGTTAGCCACCACTGTTCTAGACAATATCCTGACTGCAGCAAACTGGCTTTAGAACCAGATCATTGAAGTGATCCATTTTGTATCAGGTTGCCAAGAAGTATTCCAGGTATTTTTTTTTTTATGCTTATCTCATTGATTTGAATATGTCATTTGACTGACTAGCTAGGGAGAAATTATGGGCATTATTGTTAACATGGATTGCTGATAACTTTGACTTTGATAAAGTTACATAATCCAATCATAATCCAATCTTCAACCGAAATGGTAGTCAAAGAAGGATGCATACTTCCATCCCCTTGGGTACAAATTTTATATTAAATCAGTTACTCAAGCCTTTTTAAAACACAAAGTTGCATCCTTCATTGGCTAACAAGCCTAAGTCCATTTTTGTATCGTAATAATAGTTATTATTATGCTAACTCCCTTAACTAGCAGTTAATTGCAATAGTGAAAAACTGAGTATTATTAATGCCCAAACCAATGCAATTCTGTTTACTGAAAAGTGTACTAGCTACAATCATAATTGGAAGATTAGTGACACCCAAAGAAGAAGAAAAGTGAAGGATTTCCAGTCTCTTGGAATCATCTTCCAGTTCTTTCCAGCCTGAAAGAAACCATTCAAACTAAAAAGACCTTTTTACACTAAAATCCAGGGTTTCTCAACCTAGGCAACTTTGTGGACTTCAACTCCCAGGATTCCCCAAGCCTTAATGCCCATACATCTTAAAGTTGCTGAGGTGGAAAAAACACTGCTCTAAACTGATTTGCTAGCTGCAGAAACAATCACTTTGTCCCTGCTTCAGCTAAATTATTTAAGGCCAAGGTGCTAAGCCTTTTTACTCCATGGTGAACAGCTTTGTGTGGATAAGGATTTAACAGCTTTAGAAAGAACACAAATTAAATAAATAACCGCAATGCTGCATGTTCCCCAGTATATGTTTAATGCCCTTTGGCACCTGCAATCTGGTCTTTCTTCTGTTGAAGCTTTCATAAGAATATCATGATTAAAGTACTGACTAAAATTAAATGATTTAGTAGATTTACACCTGATCTCCAGTTGGCTATCACTTAGATTTTGAAATGTTCAACATTTTCTCTTTTCTTGCTTTCATTTGTATACTGTCTTTGATCTTTGACTATAAATACATATGTGCATGTATATGTTTTCATTCATTAATTATTATTTTCTGTTTTCCTTTTATACTAAGGAATATTGAAGTCCCCATGGACTATTAGATCCACAGCCACAATTCTCAGAAAGCATTGCAATTAGGCTCATACATTTGGCCCTATTGTTTTGCAAATATTGGGCATATTAGCAATTGGGCCAGAATTCCCAGATAATAATTGGTTTCACTCAAGTAAATCTTGAGCTGCTTCTGAATGAGGCCAAGAAGAGTTTGACTATATCTTGCTCCAAGAATTTAATGACTGCCAGTTTTTCATGCTTCGTATACATGTTCATGTATGAAGTTACTCAGGAGATGCACTGAATGGCAATAAGAAGCTATTCCTGGGAGAATCACAAATGGCATGTTAAGAGTTCAGATCTAAAATTTAACACTGAATAAAAAAAAGAAAATGATTAAAGGCTCTTGAGGCTAAAGCTATGCCGGAATTCTCAGGAATGAACTGAAAATCATTTTAGGTGAGCAAGAAAGAATATCACTCAGGGGGTGGGCAGAATACCAGACAAAAAGACCAGACTGACATGGCTTGGCTTTATTAATTCATACATAATTAGGCTTTAGTTAAGATCCAAGTCAGCTTGTACCATATGGGCTAATACACAGCTGAAAGTGACCCCCAATGCTTAATTGCAGTGCTGTTATTTGTGATATCATTGTTAAGCATGTATGATATATAAGTACCTCCAATAGAAAGAATATACAGCTCAGGGTTGAACTGTGGAATCCTTGGTGCTCTCTCAGCTTGGTTGTTTGTTTGCAGATGTTTCATTACCCAATTAGGTAACATCATTAGTGCTAGTGAGTGTGAAATTTGCTCTCTGTTTATATACAGTAGCTTGTTCTGCCAGTATTTGTGTGTGTGTGTGTGTGTGTGTGTGTTCCCTTGGTAGTTCCAAAAAGACCAGAATGCATTGTCTCCAGCAGCCTACAGTCAGATAAGCAGAGATTAACACCAGACAAACAATCAAGCAGAAAGTAACTCTATAAACAAGGAACTACTAACAAGAAAGTCATCCCCACCAACACTGGCAGGGGAAGCTAATGTATATAAACAGGAAGCAAACTCTGTGCTCACTAGTACTGATGATGTTACCTAATTGGGTAACGAAATATCTGCAAGCAAATAACCCAACTCAGAGAGCAATAAGCATCAATTATAATTCCTTATCTTTAATATTTTATTAACCTAAGATTATGTTAATATTTTACTAACATAAAACTTACAGGCAGAATGAATCCTTTTCTGGCTAGGGAAGGGAATGAAAGGAGGGGAAGGAGGGAAGAAGGAGGAGGAGAGGGTGAGGATGAGGGAGAGAGAGGGAAAGAAGGAAAGAACTGGAGTATTTCATAATCAAAATAGTTTTCCACAAGACCTATCATCTAGATCTGGGGCTAATTTGAGAATCTCTGGGAAATCTTTATGCCACCAGCACTAGAAAATCTACTAGGAAGCTGAATAAATATAAGAGGAAGACACTCACGTATGCTATAGGCTACTCAAATATGCAACTGACACTGAATTGTATATGTCTGTACTGTAACTGTTGTTTAGATATCGTCTTGTTTATCCATACAAGAAGATATCTGTATTTTGACTGGCTTCTGTTGGATTTTGTGAGCCACTCAGAGACATGTTGGAGTTGGATGGCACCTAAATCTTAATAAATAAATTGGCAGAAGAGATTATTGTGTTTGCTATTTTCACTTGGTAACAGTAGCATAATCCTCCCAAATCCACTGAGGTGCCCCTAAAGTATGCCTCATGGTTAATACCGGCCAGTTAAAATGGCTTCTATAGCTGTCAGTGAATGAATTCGTTTTTCTAATAAAAAGGATTGAAGTTTGCTGCCTGAGTTTAAGTTGGTTTGATTTTTGTTTGTTTGTTTTGGACCAGAATATTTAGTACTTTTAATATATTTTCCAAATTTCCCTTTGGCATTTTATTTCTTGTTTTCCCACCCCCACCACTTCTTTCTTCTCTGCACAACACAGATGAGCTAAATTTCTCTTTTGCTATCTCCTTGTCATCGATGTGACTCTATGGTTTTTCAAATGCTATCCAGCTAGAGGATGCCAAATGTCCTGCCATTTAATAACTAGTAGCCTACAGAGCTCTTTTCAAATGCCATTGCTCTGAGCATCTGTTGTTATTAAGTAAGACAATCCCATTTTGTGCAGGACTTCAATTTCATTCTTCACATCACTTATTGAGCAGGAATAATATGCAGTTTGTGTATAACACAATTGCTGCTCAAAACATCAAGCCAATTGCTGTTGTTTTAGGGTCCTGATTTATTACAGGTTGTAAAAATAAATAAATTTTGGGCTTTATCTCCCCCCACCCTTATAAATGTTATGGAAGTGCCCTGGAAACAACAGAGTGGCAGCAATTAAAGCCATTTAATGTTATAATAATTAAAAATGCAACACTCTGGTGCACATAGCACTGGCCCACATAAAAAAGCCAATTGACTATCCCTAATAATTAGACTATTCTAAAAGGCGGAATAAATAAATTAGGAAGATATTTTATAAGTGTAGCACTGGCAGTCTGAATTTTTTTGCCAGTTTGTTTTTCATTATTTTATAATATGTTGCGTTCTGTAAAAGATTACTTAATGCATGTGAGCTTATTACAAGCAGTCTTACAATGATACCACTTTGTGTTCTAACATAAAATTATATCTAATGCTAACAGTAAATGGAACAGCTGGACCTAAATACGATTTTTCCTTCTCTGAGAATTAAAGACATCTGAATAACCTGCAACTATAGAACATATATGAAGAAATGTATTTAGGCTCTCATGATTAAAGCATTTAAAACTGTGCATATATGCTCACAGCCATAGATGTGGACTCCCAACATATTGACACACCAATATTTTTGGACTCAATCTACAAAACCAAGTACATGTGTATCCATTGTATATTCATTAAAAAGTACTTGCACAAGTGATATTGAAGTATACTTTTTGCATTCCTTTATGAGACAATATTGGTCAATATGAAAAAAAACCCAAACCAAACCCAAAAAATTAGTAGTAGACAAATGTTAGTAAAATTCTTGCCAGTCATTGTCTAATGATGTAGAAGTGATAGATGTAGGAAGAATAGGTTTTATATAATTTTGGCATATTGTTGCAGGGCCAAAGATGCATTCTAGTGTAATGTCCTTCATTTCTATCATCTTTCCTACCTATCAAGGACTGATGCACAAAAACATTGTATTTTTCTACCATTAGCTTCAGCAAAGGTGACTAAAGTTAAAAACATTAATATTTGGAAGACCATCAGTTAGACATGTCTTTGTCCTATAGTAACTAGAAAAAGGGGATTATTGTGGATAATGATCATATCTTTACAGTTCAGAACATGCTTCACCTCCAGAAGTTATAAAGTTCTATATCTGCAATCTTGAATTAAGATGGAAAACTAATCATTATGATATCAAATTATAATATCCTCTGTTGATCCAGGAGACACTTCGGGTGCTCAATGCATGGCAAATCTGCTGGTAGTTGGAACCCCTTTTTCTTGTAGAGCAAACTTTCAGGGAAGAGAAAATCCTCAACATTCTATAGATCAGGAGTCTGTAACCTTGGTAACTTTAAGACTTGTGGACTTAAATTCCCAGAGTTCTTTAGCCAGCAAAGCTTAGTCTTAAAGTTACCAAGGTTGGAGACCCTTGCTATAAACAGATCCCTATGGAAACATCTTCATTATCTAATGATAGCTGTGACCATTTTGGCTCTGATAATTTTGCAAATAGCCAGGAAATTGCAGAAGAAATGGCTAAAATATTTTATGAGGATTCAGATGAAGAATCTTTCTGTGGTTTTTCAAAAGGTGAGATTCAAGATGTGCTGAAACTGGGGACAGACTCTGAAGAACATGCAGAGAAATTAGGGTTCGCCTAAATGGCCCAAGAAAAGTTCTGCTTCCCTTAAAGTTACTCTGAGGTTCCCACCATAAAGGTCTAAGAGAAGAAACAATGAAACAGTTCCAGCTTTATAAACTTCCTGTAAATTGAATTCAGAGTCAGAAACTGATGAAAGAACAGGCCTCAAATTCTTGAAGAGAAGAACTTTAAATATAAAAGAGAACATCATAACAGACTGAAGGTTCTAACATTTTAACGAAATAATCCTTTATCTAAATATTAAATTATGGACTGCTATATTTCAGTTTGATTTATGCCAGATCAAACTATTGGTCCATTTAACTTACCTTCATAATGAATGTAGACAAATATAGACATACCCAGTTCCTGTAACTATTCTACATATGTTTTAGCCTCCAGTCCCCTAATCATCTTGTTGCTCTTTTTTGTACTCTTTCTAGAGTCTCAACATCTTCTTTATATTGTACAAGTACTTGGTAAGCTGGTGGTAAATTAGCATCAATAGTCTTGATTCCAAGTCAAGACAGTTCACCCAATGTCCACAACAGAACTTTCTATGTCTTACTGGAACAATCTTCAGTTAATAGCCTACTGATTTATTGGTATTAACTAGAGGTCTGAATATTTTCCATAAAAATGCTCTTTTTTATGCCTTTGTAACCATTGGCTATTTACATATAAACCCCGATCAATTTACATTTCAAGAATTGCACAGCAAGTTTTAATAGTTTTATTTGTTCCATTGGACATAAGCCACAGGTATTCCCTCAAACCCTGTTTGTGAGCTTCCAATTTGGGTTAACTGCTGAAGGAAACAACATGCTTGAATGGACAACATGTGGTCTGACCCAATGTAGCTGATTTCACATTTTTACCTTCATGTGATCTCCGTCCTATTTCCTCACCCAGCATATCCTATTATTTTTACATATTATTATTTAATATTTATGTTTAATATTAATATTATATTATTATTTACTATTATTATTTACATATTGGTAAAAAAAATCAGAAAATAAAATACAGGCTGAATAGTCAAGACCTTGTTCATGATCCAAACTCTGTCAAGGATCTTGGACTACTAATCTCAAATGACCTAAGTGCTAGAGCCCACTGTAACTACATAGCCGAAAAGGTGTTAAGAGTTGTTAACCTAATCTTACGTAGCTTTTTCTCTGGTAATATTACACTAATAACTAGAGCATACAAAACATTTGCTAGACCAATATTCGAATACAGCTCATCAGTCTGGAACCCACATTACGTATCTGATATTAACACAGTTGAGAAAGTCCAGAAATATTTCACAAGAAGAGTTCTCCACTCCTCTACTCATTGCAGAATACCTTTTGCCACCAGACTTGAAATTCTATACCTAGAAAACCTAGAACTACACCGCCTTCAGTCCAATCTAAGTATAGTATATAAAATCATACATTGCAATGTCCTACCTGTCAATTAATACTTCAGCTTCAACCATAACAACACAAGAGCAAACAATAGATACAAACTCAAGGTTAATCGCACCAAACTTGATTGCAGGAAATATGACTTCAGCAACAGAGTGGTCAATGTCTGGAATACTCTACCTGACTCTGTGGTTTCTTCCCCAAACCCCAAAAACTTTAACCTTAGACTGTCTACTATTGACCTCACCTCTTTCCTAAGAGGTCTATAAGCGCACCAACATGCCTACCATTCCTGTCCCATTGTTTCTTTTATATATTTTATTATTTTGCTTATATGTATCCCTGTATTCATAACTATGTTTTTTACTTATACCTATTATCTTGTAAGCAATTGACAAATAAAAATAAATAAAATAAAAATAAATATTTACAGTATTTATTCCTTTTTTTGCATATTCAACTTGTTGCTAAAATAAAAAATAAGTGGCAAAAGGTATTTAGTTTGGTTGCAAACTAAATAACGTTATTTATGCTTCAATAGTTTTGCTTTCAAGAAGGGATGCCCAAACTTGGCAACTTTAAGACTTGTGGACTTCAATTCCCAGAATTTCCAGTCAGCCATGCTGGTGAATTCTGGGAGTTAAAGTCCACAAATCTTAAAGTTGCCAAGGTTGGACATCCCTGCTTTAAACAATAGGGTATGGGTCAGTAGTGAGATTCAATTTTTTTTACTACTGGTTCTGTGGGCGTGACTTGGTGGGTGTGGCAGGGGAAGGATACTGCAAAATCTCTATTCCCACCCATTCCAGGGAAAGGATATTGCAAAATCCCATTCCCTCCTCACCCCATTAACCTGCTTTTCAACTCCGTTGTCCTGTGTAGGGTAACCAAAGAAGACCCAGCTGATCAGCTGGGACTCAGGAGTTAGAGAATAGATGGGGGCAGGACCAGTCAGAGGTGGTATTTGCCGGTTCTCTGAACTACTCAAAATGTATGCTACCAGTTCTCCAGAACTGGTCAGAAGCTGCTGAATACCACCTCTGGTATGGGTTACTGAATACAATAGTAAGATGATTTTTTTCAGTGCTGCTTTTGATTATCAGATTTTTTTTTTGCCCAGCAGACCTTTCATAATTTCATACAGAAATAGGAGCTGCTCCGCTGTTGTTCTTTCTTGTCCCTTTCTGTTTTCTTTCACCTCCAAGCACTATTTCTCATGAATAAAGAAAAGCTAGGGCAGTGTAATGATGGTCACATTGTGGCAGCCATACCATTAGGCTGTAGAGCAGAGCAAGAGAAGAAAAGCAGGTCGCTTCCTTTGCCTGGGTCTAAAGACCAATTCCCTTTGGCCCTTTTACTTGTCACTCAGCCATCCTGTTAGGTAGCCTGGATTGTTTACCTTGCAGATGCTTATTCAACATATAGCAACCTTTAAAACCTGTACCTGAATTTTGTTCACAGTACGTGTGAGCATTTTTTGCCTAAAAGCAAGCAAGGGGGAAAAAAAACACCAGGGAAAGAAATTACCTTGTAAAAATTTTACTAGCTTTTATTCCATTGAATGAAAAGATTTGTATTTTAGGGTTTTTCTTGTGAGTTTTTTCCCCCCAAAGGTAGATATTTTTTTTTTGCAAATTTCTCATGAGTACAGTGATCTTTTTGCATTTATTTAGTTATGAGGTTGCCCAGAGGATTGTGTAAATGCACCAACTTTCACTGTACAATGCTCCAATGAAGAGCACCTCCCCATGTTTCCATAAAATCATAAGGAAATCATCCCTCCAGCTGGGACTTTTACACTAGCAATTCTAAATGCCTATGGAGATTTTTAGTCATCTAGGTCATGGTTGCCCCAAAGGTGTTTCTTTCAAAAAGCAATTGGACTTTGTTTTCCTTAAAAGATATTTTGCTTTTCATCCAAGAAGCTTCTTCAGTTCTGACTGAATGGTGGAGAATGGAAGGATTTATATTCCTTGCATCATTTGGTTGTTAGCACTCTCTGAGGGTCCTTGATGCTGCTTGGAGATTTATCTGTGCCCTCAATTGCACCTGAATAGTTCAATGGGTGTGGAATCTTCTGCCAGTTCCAAAAAGGTTCCATACCCATTTAAACTATTTAAGTGGCTCTGAGAGTATAGATAAACTTCCAAGTGCCGTCAATGACTCTCAGAAAGAATGCTAACGACCAGATGATTGCAAGGAATATAAATCCTTCCATTCTGCACCATTCAGTCAGAATGGAAGAAGCTTCTTGGATGAGAAGTGAAATGTCTTCAAGGAAAAATAAAGAAAGTTCAGTTGCTTTTTGAAAAAAGCACCTTTGGGGAATAGCAGTTCTACTGCTAAGGCAAGGGTGTCCAACTCATATTGTTACAGTGACATCATGTGATGTATCTGGACATTTCCCCTTCACTAAACCAGTCACGGGCGTGGCCCGCTCATGACACATCTGGTCCGTGGGCTGGCAGTTTGACAGCCCTGTGCTAAGGGAACCCCTTGATTTCTTTTTATCCCATTTCTCAGTTTATAAATTTACAATGATATTGTAAATATCATTGAAAGACCATTTGTGCTGAGATCAACTACCTTTTCAGTAGTTAATTTTTTTTCCTCAGCACTTTTCTTCTAATGGGAATGAATTTGAGATTACTTATAGCAGAATGACGGCCTTTGACATGATAATATCTTACATTTTCCCACTAACTATATTCTAAGCATGTGAAATAAATATTTAAAAATATGATTTAATTTAACCTCTGAAACTTTTCCATAAGTTTTGGAATGAGGTTCATTCCTGCTATCCTACAGCATCCATCCTATTGGTATTTCAAAGAGCCCTGAAGTAGTTGACAATTTTTCTTGTTCTCATCTAGATTTTTCTTTTCTCTTCCAACTCTGTAAACCAATTAGAATTGATGTGAGTCAGCTGGCATATAAATTTAATTATAATCATTATTTTTTTTTAAAAAAAGTTCCATAGCAGCAACTTTAAACATACATTTAAAGTATGTCATGATCTCACACAAACAGTATCACTAGGCCTTCCAGCCTCAACTGTGGGTTTACTGTATAGGAACCTCCTTACTGGAATGGTCTCTGGCCCAGAGATGGTATTCAGCAGGTTCTGACCAGTTCTGGAGAACCAGTAGCGGAAATTTTGAGTAGTTCAGAGAACCAGCAAATACCACCTCTGACTGGCCCCACCCCATCTATTCTTTGCCTCCCGAGTCCCAGCTGATTGGCTGAGTCTTCTTTTGTTGCCCTGAATAGGAGAAGCCACACCCACAGAACCGGTAGTAATTTTTTTTGAATCTCACTACTACTCTGGCCCCTTTCTTTCTTCTGAGAAAGGCTTTCCTGCACAAGGTATCCAAGGTATCTTCCTGGACAATAGTTGAGATCCAGGCAGGTAATAAAAAAAGTTGGGGAAGTTTATTTATACAAGTTTAATGAGGCTAATTTATCCTCTCCCTGGACTTTTTCCTCCAATCCTCTCATCCCTGTCCTTTAGATAGGATTTAGCAATCACTGAGTCTGCAGGCAGTCATATTTTGAGGCTGTTGTTTGCTCACAAGGAGGTGGTACTTTCCCTTCATCACATAGATGAAGACCCAGTCCATTCTTCTATCCTCTGCCCTTTCCAGGGCTGAATTGGAATCCTTATATTTGGTGTTAAATGACATTTGCTTATTTATATACTTATTTATATCAGTAGTAAGATTGGCGGCATACAAGTTTAATTATTATTTTTTTCTTTTTATGACCCTGTAAAAATAATTTTTAAAAATCCCCTTAATTCGGGGTAGAGTTTGGGCGACTGAGTGGAGCTGAGTGTTTACTGGACAGGTGCCCTTCCTGATGCCTAATTGGAGTTCACAGCAGATTTTTTTTTCTTTGTGCCCTAGGAGAGAAACATCTGACACTGCCTAGGATTGAACTCTCAACCTTCCAAATGGGAGATGAACATCTTCACCACTAGGCGACCATGCCACTCATACAAATTTAATTAAAATAAATATGTAAATAAATAAGTAAATAAGTAAGTAAGTAAAGCATTTCGACCCTGAAAAATTCTATCTTTCAATGTTTCTTCCATGTGCCATTGTGGGAATGAATTTCTACGTTTATTCCCCAGACCTGGGTGGTATTGAATGTAGAATTGGGGCCAGGTTCCTTCATGCTCTATCTTGAACCAGTGCCCAGAGCAACCATTTCATTGACTTTAAGATATCACGTTTAAGCGGTTGGCCACATTTCCTACATTTGTATTATTCTGATGACTCCTCAAAGTAATGGTTTGTGAAACGACTGGGCTGACTGCCTCAACAGAGAGCTATCAGGCCCACCACATGGCTATCATGCCCCACCTTAGCCCAGCTTTAAAGTGTCTTCCAGAAGGAAGTGTGTGGGGCAGTGGCAGTTGCCTGCAGAATGGGTCAGCAGACCTATAATAAGGCATGAACTTGAGAATCTGTTTACAGGAGTGTAGTGCTCATCAACTCTCATCTGGAAATTTGTCTCTGGGTATAAGCCTATGAAATACCAGCATTTGGGCAAATACTTTTCTCTCTGCAGCTCAGTAGGATCTGAATTCATGGAACATTTACTATGAAAGTAAAAACAAAAAAGCCCAAAACTGATCTTCAATTTCATGGTAGCAATTTCCCTTATTATCCACAACCCTTAACTTCTTTCTCTCCAACCTATGATCATATATCAGCTGCTCCCTGACTAACGCACTGAATTCCCATCCAGCTTTTGGAATCCAGCCATTGAACAGCTTGTATCGGACCAAGGGTTGTTTCTCATGGCTCTGAAGGTTCCTCACAATCTTTGGAGTCTTTCCTCTTTCTAGATTCCAACCAAAAATATGCCATAGCTCAGATGATCATGTGCAGGAGGGAGAGGTAAGGGGGAGCGGAAGGGAAAGAATTAGCAAAACTGGAGTGAAAATGATCCAGTGTTTCATAATCTGACTGCAGTATTTCTTCTCTGTTATTACCTTTACTGCATGAAGGCCATGATTAAAGTGTGCCTGTATGTGAAGGACGTTGGGTGGGAATGGTTATGGAAAGCAGTACATGAACAACACCTTGATTTTTAAAAACTTTTTTTGGATGTATGTATAGAGCATTTTTGCTTTTATACATTGGGCTAGTTCTATTTTGGGGCTCACTCTACAGATTTAGACTCTCCCCTTACAATTATGAGAAATGCAATTATTTTTCCTTCCTTCCTTCCTTCCTTCCTTCCTTCCTTCCTTCCTTCCTTCCTTCCTTCCCCCTCTCTCTTCCTCTTTCTTTCTTTCTTTCTTTCTTTCTTTCTTTCTTTCTTTCTTTCTTTCTTTCTTTCTTTCTTTCTTTCTTTCTTTCTTTCTTTCTTTCTTTCCCTTTCTTTTCCCCCCTTTCTTTTTCTTTCTTTTTCTGTCTTTCTGTATGCCTGTCTCTCTTTTTCTCTGTCTGTCTGTCTATCTGTCTCTGTCTCTGTCTCTGTTTCTCTTCTCTGTCTCTCTCTCTCTCTGTCTCTCTCTCTCTCTCTCTTTCTTTCTTTCATCTGGCTGACAAGCTTTGCTACCACAGTTGGAGAGGTCCTATAAAATTAAGGGGGGGAAAGGATTTGGGTTTTCATGGAGTTTTAGGACTAAAAGTTTACCTATTTTTATCCAATTTATGGCTGTTACCAGATGATGCCTGTAGCTCAGAGAGACCATAGTCCATGCCAGAATTTCTTCCCAAAACAAAGTTATTCAGAATACTTGATTTTGAGATCAACCATGTGCAGTGCCAGTTTTCCAATCACACAATGCATTATTGTTCAAGACTACAGTAGTCTTGAAAAGAGCGTTGCTTTTGTTCCTGGATATGAAAACATGATTTTTCTTTTCCAGGTGGACAGAAGCCTCTTGTATGGCACAATATAGGTAAGAAATGAGATAGGGGTCTCTGCTCCACCAACGAAGAAGTTGTAGTTTTCTTCCAACATTGTGGTAACAGCTCAGGTTGGTTCTGCTTGCATTCTGCAGGAATCTCTGCTTGACATTTGTGTCAAAATAACTTAAGAGATCTGCTGGTTGTCTGGCTTGTTGCTCGAGGGATATAGTTCTCACTTGAGGTCTGAATGATTCTGAATGCAGGTCCCAGTCCAGCCTTGCCTGAAGGGATACTGTAACTGGCTGAGTGGCTAGCTAGGGAGTGAAGACAAATATATTCACCATTGGAATGTAAATATTGCATTAAATGAACCTACACCTAGGGAGCGGACAATAGCACTGTGCATGTGTCAGAAACAATTGCAAAGAAGCTCTTCAGACATTGTGCAAATGCAGCACTCTCTGCTCTGCATTAAACCAGTTTGTCTTTTCCTGCACGGACCTATAAAAATGGTGTGAAGACAGTTACCTCTTAGGAGCTGATTCGTTCAGTTTTGATCAGTGTTTTTTTTTTTTTTTAAAGTCTGGTTGGTTGAATGAATCACAGAAAGGTGCCATGCTGTTATGAGAGCTAAATCATTTCTGAAGCTTGCATAGCTTAATGAGGCAACTTGTGGCCTGGACAACAGCTTACCCCCCTTGACTATACTTTATTAAAGGTCATTTTGATATAGAAGTAATAATTAGACACTAACATACTGCACAGTACGATGCCCGGCATTCTCAGGAAGACTAATTCTGGACCCCATATAAACCCAATAAACCTTCTTAGAAAATAAAAATGATAACTGCAGATCAGGGCTTTATCTGGAGATGTGTCCACCCCCAATAATCCAGGATGGTAAACAACACCTTAGGAATGTAGAAAGTTAGCACTTTCCCTTCTCCTAGAATAATGAAATATTTTGAGAAATATAAAAAAGGCAGAATATTATATTTCCCTGAATGACAAATGGAGAAACATACTCTTGGAAAGCAGCCCCCACCTTACTTCATAGCTCTCAGCAGATGTCAGCAGTTGAGAGATAAAGAGATATTCATAAGCAAATATCATCACCTAAGATCCAATAAACCCTCACCCACAATAGGAATTGCCCAACACCCCTTCATGGCATCACTGTCAGAAATTACAACTAAATCTAGCTCAGACAAACTCCTAGGATTTGTACATGGCCCCATCGGAGCCTGACAACAGCCAATAGAATACATGTTCTTGCACAGGAACAGGAAGTACAAGTGCAAAGCCCAAGAGAAGGTAAAAACCCATCCCTTTCAACTCTATGTGGTTGGCTGCACCAGAACCACCTATGTGCTTCTGCTTAACCATTAAACCATCTTTCCAATCAGCCTCCAGCCTCCATTTTGTCTCCAGTTCGTTTCTTCTGGCTTGGAACTGAACAGGATGGATATTTCTTCCAACAGGAATCTAAGACAAATGACAGAAATTAACCTCAATAATTTGGCTGTTGAATAAACGTTTTGGGACTGATCGTGCATGATCTGGTTCTGGATGGTCTTCCCAGGGAAGCAAACCATTTTGTGAGAGTGCTTTCAACATAGCCGTGAAATTCCAAATGCGCACAGAGTAACCCAAAAGGTCATCTATCAAAACGCAACTATCCTTTGATTAATACCATTCTTGGGATTTTTGAGACATACACCAGGTAAGGCTTCATCTTTAAGGATAGAAGACAATATCTTGTTTCACAGCACGTAGTTCTACAAAGAACTTTTACTTATTGCTGTAATAAATGCCTTTCATTCCCCCAGCTCAATTTGCAACAGAATACCTCGGACCATAAGGAAAAGAAACTACAAGCTAACAAAAGAAGGAGTTCCATAAAGGAAGGTTGGGGAATCAAAATGTAGCTTCTAATTCTCCGAGACATTTGAATAATATTTCCCATGATCTACTAGCCCAGCTCAACAGAGTGATTATTAAAACCCTCTACTGCACAGCATGTCAGCCACACTGTCGGTGGGGCTAAGTAACTGGGAATCCGTGATGGATCTTTATAGGAAGATCTGTTCTCTCAATGTGTGCAAACATACTCGTCCCTATGTATATAGTAAATATTTTAAATGTATGGTTCCTGGTTTACTCAATGTGGTGGAAGCATACACTGGTGTTATGGGACTCAGGTAATTTCCCAGTCTGTACAATACTTAATTGAAATTATAAAAACACCAGCCTAGTTCTTTTTTTCTTTCTTTCTTGGTAACTAATAATTGCACTGGATGTTATAATTTAAGCACCAATTTCTGGAGTATTTAAATATTAATAAAGTGGTTGAAGAAGAGACAGAATAGGGTGTGTATATATATATATATATACTTTTAAAAAGCCTTCCTTCAATTTCACTTACAAAAAAAAAAAAAAAGATCTCCTTCCTTAATTTTATTTCCTTTGGGATGGTTTGGGTCCTGAACTCATTGTGAGATCTTCAAACACATAATAAGAATTAATCACCATTAGTTCGCTATTTTAACAGCTGCTTGCTACCTCCATAGCCCAGTACAGCTGCAAACTTCTCTCCCTTTGCTGACATCATAATCCCATTACGGCTGCAAACTTACATACATAAAATGCAGATTTAAGCTTTTCTCCTTCCCTCCCTCCTTCTCTCTGTTTCAAAAACAACTTCTACTTCTTAATTGCTTGAGCCACTATCAGAGACATAAAATCCGTTCTCACTTGGCAGCTCGTCTTCTTGCAGGGTTGAACTTCGAAGCGTGCTCCTTGGCTGCTGGCTTTATTACTAGACCCAAATGTAAGTCTGTAACTGTCTGACTGGGATTCAGTTGCCCAACTTACAGGCTGAGTTTTCCAGACGTGGCAGCTGGGTCTGTTGATTCCTTTCTCCACCTTTTCCCTGTACCCTTTGCTGGGAAATATTTTATGAGCCTACCAACTGCCATGATCTATGCATAAATCTATGGTTATCTGTTTTATAGTGAGGGAGTCAAGATATCTCCTTGAGCCCAGAGGGCCAAAACATTTGGCTGTGAAATGCTGATTGTTCCCCAGCCCATGTTCAGAAAAGATTGGAAGGGAAGGGGGGTGAGTTATTCAGATTTGGCTAATGAGGGAGGTAGGACCATCCCAAGATGTTCTGTAGCTGAAGGAAAAGGATAAGTCACCTCACTGGGTATAGGCATAGTGATTGATAGGGTGTCATTTCCCAGTCTATAGTGTCTCTACAAGTCAGCCAAATATCTGCAAAACTCTTGATGCTAAAAGTGTGAAATCCACTTTTGTTTCACACATTTAACACGTGACACTTAGCTTATTGTATCACTCCTTCAAAAAACTCCTATTGAGTACATTCTGAATGCAGGTAATCCTCAATTTACAATCACAACTGAGCCCAAACTTTTTGCCATTAAGTGAAAGATTTGTTAAGCAAGATTTGCCCCATTTTAGGATTTTTCTTGGCACACGTGTTAAGCAAATCACTGCAGTTGTTGAATCAATAACAGGGTTGTTATGTGAATCTGGTTTCCCCGTTGACTTTGCTGATAAGAAGATGGCAATAGAAAAAAGAAAAGAAAGAGGAATCGCAGGATTCCGGGAGGCTGCCACAGTCATGAATGGGAGGCAGTTGTCAAACATCTGCATTTTGATCCGATGACCATGGAGATACTACAAGGGTCGTGAAGCATGAAAAATGGCCGTAAGTCACTTTTTTTCATAGGTAGTATTCAGCAGGTTCTGACCAGTTCTGGAGAACCGGTAGCGGAAATTTTGAGTAGTTTGGAGAACCAGCAAAGACCACCTCTGACTGGGTCTACCCCCATCTATTCTCTGCCTCCCAATTCCCATATGATCGTCTGGGTCTTCTTTTGTTGCCCTGCACAGGAGAACGGAGCTGGAAAGCAGGCTAATGGAATGGGGAAGGAATGGAGATTTTGCAGTATCCTTCCCCTGCCATGCCCACCAAGCCACGGTAGTAAAAAAAATTGAATCCCACCACTGCTCTTTTTCCATTGCTGTTGTAACTTTGTATGGTCACTAAATGAATTGTTGTAAGTCGTGGACTACCTGTATGTGTTTTCAGGTGTTGTCACCGCTTCCAGCACACATATGCAGAACTTTATCATGAAGCACATCATGATTTACTCCTCAGCAGGGGACATCCCAGGAGAAAAAGACAGTGGTTGCTTCTGCTGTCCACCTCCTTTTAGAAGGCTGCCTCCCGAGTCAGCTCTGTAGGGAAGCAGAATTCTCTGTGGCGTCCTAAAGAGCACCAAAAGAAAATCAATCATTAGGAACCCTTGAATAGGCACATGTTTGAAAGAGAGAGGAGAACTTCGTAGGAGCACCAAATCCTATTTATAAAAGAAAAATAGAGGAGAACTTACAGTATAGTTGGATCAGGTTTTCTTATTTTGTTCATTGCTGTTGTTTTTTTACTTGCATATATAGCATACGATGCCTAAAGGCAGTTATAAATTTGCTTGAGCTAGTACTGCTATTAGTAAATGCTTCTGGGTGCAAATATCATTTGTACATATAGCCAGGAAACTTCCATTGAACCCAATCCTACATTGAGATGCTTTGATCTACTATCAGCTGTGTGGCCCAATCTTAAAGCCTTAGTTCTGGACTCTATACCTCTCAAATAGGCTGTGTTTGTCTGTTTGATATTATACTGTTTTCTTCAAACATAGGTTTTCTTTTAATTATTTCTCTGTTAAAAATAGGAGGTTTTGTTCTCCTTGCTTTCTCTTAGCTATTTTGGGATCTAGACTATAAGGTCATTTGTTCCACACTTTTCAATAGCTGTATCTTGATTCTTTTAACTCCTAAGCACTTAGATTTGAGATAGATAATTACGTTGCTTAATAGTAAATTGCACTGCAACATGCCCAGAGGGATCTGAAATAAAAGGTATTTAAAAATCTACCATGTTAGAAAAGCAAGATAATTTCAACTAATGAGATTATCAGGGATAATCAGTTTACAAAAGCCCATTATGAGCAGATTCATTGATGTCTTAAAACAGAAAAGAAGAATCCTATTTATTTTTTTAAACAAATTGCTTTTTCAAATGGAAATAGGCTGTTTCCCATTACCTTTTATTTGATGATTTTTGTAGCCCCATCTGCTGTCCAGTTTTGGAAATATCTGTTTTAGGATATATCTATATCTAGATATACATCTTGCTGATAATGTGCAGGAAATAAACTCTTTTATACAAATAAAACCTTGCATTGGTTTCTGGTGCTAAGGAAACTTGTAACACCAAAGTATTCTGGCATTCAAATGTATCTCAATTTTCCTTGTAATGTGGAAATCTATAGTGGTAAATATTTTTAATGGTTACTTAACAGAAAAATAGTTGTACTGATAATTGAAACATCTATAATAAGAATGTAAGTTTTTCTCACTTCGACTGGACTGGGCAGATGTCTCCTTCATGACTCCAACTTACTTTATGCTTGTACAGATATTAAAACTATGTGGGAAGACATAGGAGAATATAGAAGACAAACTGCTTTCAAGAAAAAGTAAAAATCAATGGCTTTTTTAAATTTTGCATTTATGTATAACTAGAACTCATACTGATTAGTGTAACAGAGGTGTGAGAGAGGGGGGAGGGAGGGAGAGGGAGAGAGGAAGAGGGACACAGAGAGAGAAAGAGATCCATTTAGTTTGGGTCAGGTATCATTACGCCAATGATATACATTTCCAGGCCAGGCCAGGCTACAGTTGCTGTGGAAGTCTTTAGGAACTGATAGGGGAGAAACAAATCAGATTAAAACTCAGTAAGATGGAGAAGTTGGTCATCCAGAAACACTTTGGCTCTCTGGAAACATTGGTTCTGGTGGTTATTTTAGATGGGGTCAAATTTCTCTTGAAGGAGCAGATCTGTGATTGCGTGCTTTCCTGGGTTCAGTAATCCTCTGCATTTGAAGACTGTGGCCAGAGTGGTCATTCCACAGCTTCAGCTGATATTCTACATATGGCCCCAAAAGAGTTGATAATCATTATCATTATCATCACAACTGCACTCTACATAGTTCAAAAATGCAATAGCCAGATTTCTAACTGAAAACTCACAAATATGGATAGAGTTATTATTACTAAGAATATCTTACTCACTCTGGTAGCTGCCAGTAGGTTTCTGAATCCAATTCAAAGTTTGTTTGTTGATTGAATTTATCTAACCGCCCATCTCAGTTGCAAGTTCTGGTTAGAAAGACCTGTGAGACTTCCTTACTAAATATGATTCTGCTTATTCTGTTTTGACATATACAGAAGGTCTGTTTAAGGTTCCATCCTGAAGGAAGACAGGTGTGAACCAGAAGTCAGGTCCCCATGTAATAAATACATTGACCCCAGGAGCTGTTCCAGTTCTCTTTGGTTTTGACATTTCAAAAAGCACTGACAAGTGCTTTGTTTCACTGGGCCTTTGGTCCCTGTGATAAATTGTGAATAACCATGTAGCTTTATGTTTTTTAAGATGTGGCATAGTTTTTATAGCATTTTGCTCTGCCTGCTTCAGGTAGAACAATGACTTCCACAAATTCAGAGGCCCAAATTCAGCCCACATTGATTTAGTTTCAAATCATAA
Source organism: Bungarus multicinctus (assembly GCA_023653725.1). NCBI lineage: Eukaryota > Metazoa > Chordata > Lepidosauria > Squamata > Elapidae > Bungarus > Bungarus multicinctus. The sequence continues at coordinate 67,469,433 of CM042844.1, forward strand.
TTAGAACCAGTGCAAAACAGTAGCTCCATGTTGCCCAGTTAAATATTATACCGAATGTTACTGACAGGCCAAGCAGAATAAAATTCAGTCACCATCTAATTTCCAGTATAGGCCATGTATTGTAGTTGTTTCTGCCTCAAAATGGCTGAAGGCAGGAGTCCAGATGATCAGATCCATCTACCTCTACTGTAATTCCTTTAATAACTATAATTTTGTCCCTAAGCTGTCTCCAAAATTAATGTTTCACCTAATTTAAAATACCTTGGAATAAGATCACCTATAACTCAACCTTAATTCAAGTTTGGTCTTCTGATACAGCTATGCTTTAAGTATTACTGTTTTTAGGCTTTGATGATTATGTTTTTTTCTGAAATCCATTGCTGGAGTGGAAGGTTATAAATATATTAAGAAATACTAAATACAAATGTAGTCAAGATCTCATGTAAAGAGGGAGATTGTTATTTGTACAGAAAAATGAGTACAATGTTAGAACAATGCAAAATTCAGACAACTTAAAAAAATAACAAGCAAATTTGAGGTAAGTGAGAGAGAGAATGAAATTTAACCTTGAAGATGGTCTCTTTATTGCAGATGGAAGGAAACAAATTGAAAATGAAGCATGTGATTTTGAGTTTGCTTTCTTTAGTTTAGACACTAAAGATAAGAAAAACAGTTATTTGTGTTGTTAGAATTCTATTTGTTCATTCTTCTAACATTTCAGGAAACATACCTGGAGTTCCAAGGCAGTTTTAGTCAGCGCTATATTTTCAGACCATTTTGGAGAACTTCTATTGGAAGACATAGTAGGTCAGAGGAAAACTGTTCCCATACATTTTGGAACTCTCCTAAGCATGACTAAACATAATTGGTGGTTTAAAGGAGCCGAATTACTTTTCCTAGCTACATCTATTCTGTACAGTGAGACAACATGAACACAATACAGTTTTGCATTCTTCATTTCTATGCATTCTTTAAGAAAAGTGCAATATTAGCATTCTTGGCATACAGAAAGCAAAAGGGAAAGGAGGTGTAACTATGGTCCAATAAGAGTCACAAAGCCTCTCAGATGTCATTGACAGAACTCAGTTAGTTTACATAACTCTGCTAACCACAATATCCTACAATCTTATTGACTTATCCAGACACATGTTATTTATGTAGGAGCTGTTATACAATGGCATTGCTTTATTTATTTTAGCCCTGAGCGAAAGCATTGCACAAATATCTACAGCATACCTATAAGCTAGGTTCACAACACAAACCTTATTATAGTTCCTGAACATTTACCTATCTCTTCATGATGATTTCAGAAATGCTGTTCTGACCTTCTGTAACCTAAAATGATTTCAGACTTCTCTAAATAATACACATGTTCTGTCTTCTTTTGATGGAATGATGAATAGAACTTAAGAGTGATTGATTGGCTAGTGTTAACTTGGCCAATGTGTTTAGAATGGCTCATATTCCCTCTTTCCACTCTGAATCCTATGAATTTGTCCCAGGTTTCTTCATTTCTTTGTCTCTGGCCACTGCAGCATGTTAACTTCATCCAATTGGCAAGCATGCAGTCCCTCTGGCACTGGTACAAATGCCATTTTGTGGATTGTCCATTAAGGGGGGAAGTACAAGGGAAATGTAGCTGATCCTTCCAAAACAATAAGCACATTCTCAGTATGAAGTGTTCTGTTTTGCTTATTCTAGGGTGTGAGGCTGCAATGGTATTTTGCATTAAATGAGGATTTCGAATGGCATTTAAACAATGATATAAATGACAGCCACTTTAGATTTTAATTATATATGTAGTTTAACATTGCTGAAGTATGTAATGCTACATCAAATCGATTCAAGTAGAATTACATATGCCAGCTTTCTTCTGTTTTTTTAAATTAGAATGTTTTCTCTCACTAAATACAAGTAATTTTTACTTTTTATAAAGCTAATTCTTAATCTGAATACAAACTATATTCTCCAATTTTAAATAAAATTAGTTGGAAAGGAAATTCCCTTGACAATGTATTTATTTCCGATAAACAGGTTTACAATCAGAATATGAGAATATCTGCTTTATTATATAAAGAAACAATTGTGTTAAATATCTTGAAAGAAGATTTTTCTTTGTAAATTTGGAAACAACTTATTTAACATGACTTGACTGTCTAGCTCTGACCTAGTGTTACCCTCCATAATTAAAAGATAAATATATAGAGCATTTTTCTACAGAGCCCACAGATAGAAAAGTTTCTACATTACAGTTTTGGTTCCAATTCATGGAGACTAACAAGAATAGTAGTGGATAGTAATCCAAGTGAGCAGGTTTATTATGGCTGTCCATCATATTATATGGGTTAGAAGGAATAAAGTTATTTAAATTACAAAGACGATACCATTTTGGAATTGCAAAGATTCTAGAATTCTTATAAAATGTATAGAGCAAAATGAGTTTGCTATTTAACAGCTTTTCAAAGCCTTAACAACTATAGAAGAGAATATATGTAGCTCAGAATTGAACTGTCTAGTTCACAGTGCTTTCTAGGCTTGATAGTGTGCTCAAAAATGTTTTATTACCTGACTAGGTAACATCATAAGTATGAGTAAATGTAAGGTGTGCTCCCCGTTCATATATGGTAGTTTCCTCTGCCAATGGTGGTGGTGTGGCTTTCTCTTTGATAGTTCCCTGATTAAGATATTATTAAGATGCATTTGAGATGTTTTGCACTGCAAAACACAAGGAAAAAAATGGTAATGAAACAATTAAGCTCAGAAGCACCAAGGATTCCATAGCCTTAATAGTTATATTTAAGTAACACTGAGAATATACCTTTGAGATTTAGGGTTAAACAGATACTATTTTTACCTTTTTAGTTGATTAGTCCAAGCGTCCATGCATGCCTGAGAGCAGGTTCATAAAAAGTTTTGCTTGGTTTAGAAAATGTAAATCAAAATTGAGTAACTGAACTTCTGGTTATCAAGCATGAAAACTAATGCCTCATTTTCATGGCTTGGTAATTAGATAGGTAAAAATGAAAATACAGTGACACTAATTATTCTTAAGGAAATAATAGTAGAATAAACAATCATATAAATCTGAGGCATATATCAAGAGCTTGATTATAAGTGCATGTTATTAACAAAACTACCATAAATTTTCCAAAAGAAAAGCTAGTCATTTTTGAACCAAACCATATGCCACTAAGTTTTTCGAGGAATACTTTGCATTGTAAAAAAAAGTTGTTTTAAAGTTGGAGAATTATATCTCTATATTAATCCATGATCTTTATATACAGCTTATCTATGAATATTTCAGCCATAACACTAAATTTCTGCTGGTTTTGTACAGGTAACTTGGCACTTTTGGGAATTCCCAGGTGCAGTATAAGTTCAGTGGAACCTTACAAGTGGCACAGCTTATATTTTGAAGCATCAATTATATCGGTTCCTTGATTCATGAACACATAAATAGACATATCAACTACTCCACAAGGGAATATTGCCATATCCGTTGTGATTGAAAAAATATTATCAAAGGTCTTAAATTAGGTGAGTGTCTATCAAAGATATGCATTTCAGTTGAAAGCAAAGGGAGGAATCAAAAATAATGGCTTCAGTTGCAAAAGGTATTACAAATTATGAAAGCAGGAAAAAGAAGGGGATGGAAGCAAATTCTGTGGATCTGACTATAGCATTTTTCCAGTAATACACTTGTTGTTCTACAAACGGCCTCAGATCATCACTAGCAGAGAGAACAACAGCGGATGCTTGGAAGATGCAGGGTTTTATCATCCCTTATTTGAGCTCTTTTTTTAAAAAAAAAGAAATCCAAAATCAGTACAATGTTTTCCTTTCCTCACTCCCCTTTTCACAAGGAATTTGGGGGTCCTTGTGTTACCTTTAGATTTAGATAAATATATATATTTGGGTTTATCGTTAGAATAGCTATCTTCAATTATAAGAGAAGTATGTATTTTACTTGGCATTTTTTATTATTTAGCAGTCAAAATGCACACAGGAAAATCCGAGGCAGATATGTTCCCCCTTTTTTCTGCATTTGAAATTTGCAGCCATTTAGTAGCTGATTAAGAAGGATGCAGAGATTCAAGATTCCTCCACCTACTCCTCACTATTCAGAAAGAGATTCTGTCACATGTACCAATGTTTAATCAGCAAGAGTGCCTCTCGAAAGACATACATTTGAGGAAACATTTAGCAAGCAGCATAGTACATTAGTGTCACAAACACTTTATGGTACCGAACAGGCAAGCCACAGAAGTTATCCAGATGAACAGGGTGAAAACATATAGTAGTAACGGTGCTTGTGTATAAAAGTGTCATGTCTTGGGGAGAGGAAAAAAATACGTGAAGCAAAAGAACAAAGATGCAGTTGGAATGAAGTCAAGCTCCACACTAAATGCTGATGGTGAGACAAAAAGAACATTACAGGAATCTTATACATCCATACCTTTTGGGATGATCTTTCATGAATTTTAGGAAATTCCATTCAATCTAAGGAGAGGTCAGCTTTGCAGATTCATGCAGCAGTAATAACAGAGGCATTACAGAACTGAAGTGTGTATGTATGTGTGGGAGTGTGTAGTGATTGTACTGAATTACAATCTCTATGCATGTTTATTATTATTATTTTTAGAAAGCTTCATTTGGGACTGCAGTTGGAGACTGGAGACATTCTTAAGTAAATACTGCTGACATTTAGATAGTTAAGGGATCCTATTCAAGCGACAAAGAATGACTTGTTTTTATTTGCATAAAAATTCACAGCAGCAGCAGCACTCTCAAAGAAAGTTAGGAGGAGGTTGATTACAATTGTCCTTTCATTTTAGGATATGCCTCCATCATTATTCTTATTTTATTACTTCACTCTTCATTTTTTTAAAAAATGTATTCCATTTACCTCTGCTTTTACAGCTGGGTTTTAGAGTAACATTTAGAAATTAAAAAATAATATCAACCACCTCACAACAGAGGCAGCTAATAAGAAATCAACATGGGAGAAATTTTCAACACAGGATATTAAAAAAAAAAAAGCAGGCACCCTGGAAACATCTTAGAAATAGAATAGAAGTTGTCAAACGTTTGAAAACTTCTATTAGCAGATGCTTAGCTTTCAAAAAGGTAACACAAAATCATGCCTACAATCATCATAACCACCCCCCCAAATGGGTGGGTGGGGGAAACGGAATCGCAATCTTCAAATAAATTCTTATTTAGTTCTCTTCATGTAATATTGTTCCCTGGTGTTAATTACATTTAAATGGGAAAGTCCTAGTTTGGCATCATTCATTTGGCTTGAAAAGTACTTCCCAATTTATCATACCTGTCAACTCTGTGCATCACAGGCTAATACTTTATTAAGAAAAAAACCATTGGGGAGCTACTGATCCCATTTAAGTACATTGGGCAGAATGTACAACTAATTAAAAAGCATATTTTACATTATTAATTTTTGAGTTTCACTTAATGAATGTGAAATGACAAGGCTACTATTTTTATATTCAAGCTCTCTGGGCTTCTTAGTTGAGGGAATTAAATTCTACCGATTTTTACAAAGATGTTGCTCCAGAGAATTGTTGTCAAAAAAGCTTCACTTTTTTTCTTTTTCTTTTTTAGCTATGTCTTTTTATTTTTAAGGACAGTCAAGAAGAGTTCACTGATTGTTGTTGTTGGGTCGTGGTTGCTTTCAGCCAGAACAATAAAAGTACTTTAGATGAGGTATAAAATATGGTTTTTAAATTATATTATGATTTGCAAACACTAAAATATAATTGCAGCGCAGTTGAGAGAGCACAAAAACATCTAGTCTTTATTGTAGAAGACAATGTGATAAAATATTTTACAGCCAAAAGCTCATTTTGCATCTGGAAAATTGTATAAACTGATATCTGGGGAGGGGGAAGGGGGAATCTCATTAAAAGTAAAGTTTTTTTTTAATATTCTTAAAATAAAGCAATAGACTATAATTGCAATTTTTCTCCCATTCAGACTTTATTAAATTGCATAATTGTTCAAATATCTAATATTCTCTTTAAAGTAAAGCATAAAATAAGAGGAGTCCACAATTCGGCAGGCTGATGTAAATTGATGCCAGGATTTTTTTTATTTAAAAAATAATTATTTGAGTATGGCATTATATGCTACAACCTTGAGTTGGCATGCTGGATTCAAAGTGCAGTAGTACAGTTTTTAGTATGCAGCATTCAATGTTGTGTTATTTAAAACTTTGCCAGGTGGAGCCTGGCACCGTACTGCATTTGAATACCACATAATAACACATTTTTATAGGGCTGTGGGGTGGGGTGTGTGTGGAGAGATTCAGTCCTTCCCCCCCCCCCCAAATGTGCTTACAATTAGCTCTCTGTATTTTTATTGTCTTTTTTTCCTCCTTAACCACAAAACTCACACTGGAGGCAAAGCTTAACGGCTGAGCTTTCCTCTTGTAAATATTAGGAAATTACATTTGTACAAACTGCAGGACTTTGTCAAGAAGGGCTGGAGCCTCTCCAAGGCAAATTAATCAGGATAAAGTTGCTCTCTGTTCAACATGAACATAGTTTATTTTCTGAAGGTATTAATTTGTCAACAGTTAGCCTGCTTTGCTGTGACTCATGCAAATGGCATTCAAGGAAGACACAAACTCAGTCCTTCCAGATATACCTTGCACTTTCACATAGGCAGTTCCAGCAATTCAAAAATATTAGATGGTCGAATTCCTAGCATATGATTTGGTGCAAAAGACTTGAATCTTTTGCAGAGACAAGCGTTGCTTCTGAAACCAGAAAACAATGTCTCATCCTATTTGAAATAAACACAACAGACCCATGCCTAAATGATTTGCAGTAATGCTATGTATTTTAATCTGATGTTTTAAAATGGTCACAATACTCTGCCTTAAGTAAACAATTTTCTAAATGAAAACCAACAATTTTAAATCGGTTCTCTTACTGCTGTCTTCCAGATGACACCGCATTATTTCTCACTGTAACCTGCTCCCCGCAAGCAACAATTACAATTCATTGTTCTCTTTCTGGAATGCAGAAAAAAATGCATGAGGGGATCTGTTTTTAGACTTGCCAGAGCTCTTTCTCTTGCCAAATGTCATAATGACTTGTTGACAAAACAAATCTTACTTACGACTGGTACTGTAGATGTCACCAGAAATGCAGAATTTTTTCAAGTGGTCTCGCAAGGACAAATATTTTTTCAGGGTTCTGATCCCCTCTTGATTTTGATTATTAATGTGCATGAACAATTTTATTCAAATTAATCAATACTGTCCAATCCTAATGTTTATCTTAAGAGGGTATATAACTTTTAATACTTGTATAATTAGGGCTGATTCAGCATGGGGAAGCTCAAAATATTCATGTCACTAAATGATGCTGATTGTTTAATAAAGTCATCTCATTAGGAAATGAAAATACATTAGTATTAGATTTCCTCCTCCTTTTTTGTCCTTTCAAAACCCCCAGTTATTCCCTTTTCTTCTAACATAGTTAATATTAATATATGGACCCAAATAGTATTGATGCTGCTCTTATTTTATTTGCTAGGTTCACAGTTTTATTATTTAAGAATTCAGTTGTTGCCAAGTATTAATCAATATATTATGCTGCTCAGTTGGGCAAGCTGTATGAAAACATTGTGCCCCTAGGGTTAATACAGTCAAGAGCCAGAAAAGTGTTTTAGACATGTACACAACATGTGGTTTACTATTATCATTAAATGAGGTGAACTGGGACTTTATACATATGGATTTTGAATTGCATAAATTTTGATTGATATCATTTGAAGACTGAAACCCTGAAAGGGTAGATTTTGTGAAAGACGATACGCAGGCCAGCTATTACCACATACAATAGCACCAGAGGAAAACCTCCGAAATGAGCAAGGCAGCTGGCTTTTAAATAGCTAAAACATAACATCAATACTTATTCTGAATAATGAAAAAAAGAGGTAAAAGATGTTGACCCCTGCCTGACAATAACATGTTCCAAAAGGAGAACTGGCCTCTTGAGACCATCGCTTGCTCAACAGTAGCCCCAGTGATTTCCTCCCCCTTTCTCTCTCTCTCTCTCTCTCTGATTGCCCTTTCTCCCTCGCTCAAAAAGATAAATATTTTTTGAGCATTTAAACACTATAGACAACCAGCCAGAAAAAGAATTTTCACAAATTCAGGAAACACTTGAGAGGTAAAACCAACATCCTGAGACAGGAGACAGGCCAGCTTTTGACACCAAGGCTAGACCTGGGAGGCCTAGAGAAATCTTTAGCCAGGAAGCCCTCACCACAGAGGTCAGGACTTGAGGGACCTTGCATGACGGCAAAAAGCAAGCACAACTTTCCATGCCCCATCAAATCCAACAGGCCTTTTCATGGGAAATTTGCTGAATTTTTGCTGATCTGCATTAAACATGTATGAGACTTAGGAGCAAAGAGCCTTTCCTTAACTTAGTGTGGATTACTAGTTCATGCCATTTTTAAGTGGTGAATTATAACATATGCAGGAATTTGAAAAGTCTCCAAGGCCTTTAAACCCATTTTTCTCCTAACATGTGATTCATGTGGCAAATTATCAATACATCACTCCACGAGATTCATTCAATTTGCTCAGATTTGTTAAAACTTTATTCTGAGAGAGAGAGAGAGCACTGGATAATGCTTTATTTATTATTTATGCCCCATAAATGTATTAAAACATTAACCATATTTCTTTGCAATGGCATACTTCAATTCTCACAGGGGAAGGTGTGTGTGTGTGTATGGTGGGGGTAGAAGTCCAAATGTTTCTCCAACTGCTACTTTAGTTTCCCCAAGGAGGGAACATATTTGTGTTGTGTTACACCTTTAAGTGTTGATTAGGCTTTCATGTTATGGTGGCAGAATTGCCAGGGAGTGTTTCTCTTTAATGGGATAATAAGATGCATCAGCCACAAGAAGGAAATGTTCCTTTTCAAGTAGTGGTGGTAAAAGAGTTTGTAGGTAAGTCTCAAACATGTATTCTTCTTGCAGACCAAGCACTAACATTTAAAAGAGGAACAAAACCCCAAAACATCAGCCAGGTAACTTGGACACCTGGTGTAAGAAAAACCAGACAGCTCTGAAACACAATGTTTATTTTTTTTAAAAAAAAGCATTTCAAGTGTCATCATGCCCTTGTCATATTATTTCACTTTCATTTATTTCATTTGCATATGAAAAACAAAAAAAACTCCCAGTCATTCAGCTGCAACTGAACACTGTGGCAAAAACAACAGAAAAGTTTGGTTTCTTTAAAAAAAAAAAATTCAAAGACCTTATTTCTGCCTTGTGACATTTCAACTCAAGTTCCTGAAAAACTGCCTTCTTTGCTTTTGCTTCTTTTCGAAAAGATGGAGAAGAACTTTATGGTCAGGAAGCTTTCTATCGCATCTACCTCCCTCCCTCCCTCCTCCAACTATCATTATTGGATAACAATTGGCACAAATATTATGGTGGGGAAAAGGCCCATAAATCAAGAAATAAAAAAAAAAAATAGTTACTGCACATTTTCAAAAAAACACGTTGTGCTCTCTAAGGTCCTTTTCATTTTAACCAAATCAGGGGGAACTTGTCCTCACAGCGGCAAGGCAGATGGAACAATAAATCACAGGAACCATTGACTGCCTGCAGTGTACTCTCCACAGCTGTCACTTTTGTGTCTCTTTGGTTTTAGCTGACATGGTATGAGGTCCACTGTGAACCAATCTGGACTTTTTTTTACAGTCATATCCATCAAAACGACCAGGACCCATCAACCTACTGCCGCGATCGATTCGTTTGCTTATTCTCACGCATAAGCCAATACTCAGCTCACTAGGTGAGGCTTCCGAGAAGCACCTCATTTGAGGGTGGGGGGGGTTCGCCTCTAGCTACAGCTGTGGTTTTCTGAGCAGTCTTGGCTAACGTTATTAAAGTTGCATCATGACGGATATAAAGCAAAACAGGCAACGGGCTTTGTAAAGAACAATATGGAAAGCAAAAGCACTGCTTCATAATTTTATTTTTGTTATTGCAAATGTTTCTTCTCTCTCTCCCTCTCTCTCTTTCTGTTGCATCAAGATGCTTACCAAGCATTGAGTTTACAACTCGTTGTTGATTTTACAAAGTAAACAAGCAAATGCTATGTGCATAACCTTAGCTGTCTTTGTAAAGGTCAGAACATAGTTGCTAATTTCATCTTCTGCCTTTTGGTGGCACTCTGATGCCAGGGATCTCCTCCGGTGCGATATTTTTTGGGGAAACAAGATGTTCTTTCTTAACAAAAGACTCAATCTACAAAAGGCTGCAAAACAAAAAAAATTGATTAAATGTGAACTCTTGGAGGAAAGTTTACTTTGGTGTAAAATGAAAAAAGCCTGCCAGCACTAAATAGCAGGTCAACTGTAATTTGGGCTAAAGGTTACATTATGCACACAATGATTACATATTCATGTTAGCCAAACAAAGATTTTCTTCTTCCAACTCATACTGAAAGCATAACTTGAGTATACAGATAGGAAATTTAGGTGATGGACCATCTGGTATAGTCTTATTTTAAAAACATGTGTGTGTGTGTGTGTGTGTGTGTGTGTGAGAGAGAGAGAGAGAGAAAGAGAGAGAGAGAGAGATTTTTCTTTCCTCTGTTTCCTATAAAAATCACTTATCTCCTAAACCATTATAGAGAGGGGAAAAAAATATTGAGCATTGTTTTGGAAGCTATTATAAAAACCTCTACTTAGGTCAAGTTAAGTTTATTATATTTTATATGTTCAGTTTCATGATTTTAAATCGAGGTGACAGCTGAAAAGAAACCTTTGGAATTGTAGAACCGTATGTTACCATACAGCAAAAATGTGCAACCTTACTATTGGAAAGCAAACAATTTCATTTAAATATATATATATATATATATATATATATATATATATAAACTTAAACAAATAATATTAAGTAAATCCTTAAGCTCCTTTTGCCTTTTAAATTGATTTTAAAATGCATTTTGTATGTATGACAGGATACACACACACAAACACACAAACACACATATCCCAAATGCTCATAGTTTGATCTTACGCTACAACATTTTTTTCTAATCTTATTTGGACTTTTTATAAGATTCCAAAGAACAGTTTCTTCAAAGTGATCTTGTCATTATTGACTATAGATATAAGAACAGGTTTACAAATGAGAATATAATATTTTTCTGTTTAGATACACAAACTGTTTTCTCCCCATATCCCATAATGATGTCAGAAAACTCAAAAATTTCTCTGAGTAAATTTTACCAAATGGACGATTCTTTCTTTGAAATGTAGATTTCAAGGGGAAAAAATAGACTGCCCAAATTGTGTTCACTATTAAAATTCCAACAATTTAACTTGTAACTTTTAAAAACAGGAAATCTGAGAGTTGCTGAAATTAGAATGTAAAAAAATATAAAAAAAGTATAATGGGGCAGCTGATTGCCACTCAATAGGCATTTTAGAAAATGGAATGTATTTTCTGTGCCATGCAAATAAATATACTCTAGGTACATAAATATGAATAAAAATATGAATTCTTCCTAGAGTTTTAGATGACAAAACCAGACACCCAGTCCCTTTAGCCTGATAGCTATTTTGTCTGTATAAAAACAGAAGAATATAAAACAATGAAATATGGAATTTTGCTGAAGACCATAAGCTACTAATGTATATAAAAACTAGATCTATACATGGGAAAGGTCAACTGTTCTGAAATTTTCCTGCTTGAAACGAGCAAATTTGAGGGGAGCTTCGGCTGGAAAGGATGGTTATCATTATTAATAAAGGTTTGTTTCTTGTTATTGCACTGCTCTTTATCCGTAATAGCAGCAGCAGAAAATATTATTTTTTTCTGTGCTTTTTTCTTCTCTGTAACCTTTAAAATTTGCATTCCCCCAAAAGTGCAGTTATAGCCAAAATATGGGGGTGGAAGGGGAGAAGGCCCTCAGTGGAAAATACTGACAAGAAATTTCTTCACTGATTCATGTTATGAATTTGTATTGCTTGTAAATTTTAAGTTAGTATTTGCAGTTGTTTATTTTCTTTAAAAAGCTAATCTTGCTTATGTTGTTTTGAATATTTGAATAGGCTTAATTTTGAAATCCAAATCATATAACTGAATTGTCATTCATATTCAATGAGCTTAACTAGCTGCATATGATGTCTATAAGTGAAAACATTCAAAAGGTATCCTAGTCAAAATTTTTAGCTTGTTATGATTATTTTTTAAAAAGGAAATCCTTTAGTGCATTATACGTATATTAGTATTTTTAAACACCATGATTCTTAAGTTATGTACAGATACAGATTGCAATTCACATATAAATACATTCTTAAAAAACCACTGATGCTCATTTTCCACATTTTATTTTTGTTTTAAAAACCTTCATATATGCACCATTGTCTGGTAATTTCATTTAGGATTTGCAAGCTAATGTAGAAGGAGCATTGTCTGATACACCTCAATAACAAGAAAATTATTTCCTAAATTAGAGACAATGATATGATTATAACCATTAAGGATCTACATTAAGGATCTTATGTCTCACTTTACCAAATTCTTTGATTTTACAGTAAGCCCAGCCCTCTTTGATCCTATCTAACCGAAATAAACTTTATCCTTGTTACAGCTTCTAGCTGGTGCTATAGGTACTCACTGGGTACTGTGGCTCTTGAAATAAATTATTGTAAGAATGGAAAGGGAGAATGGAGACAATTGCTTAAGACCCATGGGAAGTAATATTTAGAGTTTACATGATTACAGTTGCATCAGGTTAAGATGTAGGAACTTGTTGGAATGGGAACTGGAATGTCTATGTATTAATGCTAGGGCTGTCAAACCATGTGGGGTTCCTTCTTTACGGCATGCTCTGACCTTAGAGTTAAATGATAAAAAATATAAACCGTTGTGGGAAGTATCTAGCCTTCCAGATGATTCCACAATTCCCTGCATCTCCCCATTGATCATATTCAGTGAGACCGCTGGGAATTATAAGTCAGCAAAAACTAAAGGGATGTATTTTTCCATCCTTGTAAAATATTCAGCCATGAACTTAATGAAGTCCCACTTTATAAAGAAAGAGAGAGTCATTATAATATATTAACCCTAAATGCTGCTGACATATTTAGGAAGACTGAAACTTAGAAAAGTCATAAGTCTGACATTTATGAATCCTTACATTGTGGGTCACAAGACTTAAGGAAAAAAGGCTAAATTAAATTAACATTTTAAACTAAAAGCTCCCTTTTTTTCTGAGTCCTCTCAATTAAGTTGTAAAATAAATTATACAATATGCTATATTTTAGAGACATTTCTGAGTAACTAGTTATAAACCTGTACTGGGATTTATTTGACTACTGGATAATTGCAAATCATCAATAGGTTGTAGCTGATATAAGAGATATACTTAACTCATATCAGTGAAGTTCCAGAAAGTGACCAAGTCTTTTGCAAATATGGAGAAATATTTGGAGAAAATGGGAGAAAATGTGGAGAAATTTCAAACCACTATAATTGCTCTCCCCTTCGTGTCCCAGTGTGACTGTGGGGTAACAAGGGTTACTTTATTTAAGTATTGAGAGTGAGTTGCTTTAAAGATAAAACAAAACAACCCCATACCCCTACCCACATCCATGTCAGTTGCCCAGGTGACATTTTGTAGCAAACATGGAAATCACAACTCCAGGAAGTGTTGTATTTTATGTCAACAACAATATGACAGTTTTCTCTGTAAAGAAAACATGACACTTTTCCAAATATCAGAGGCTGCTTCTGCTGCTCCAGGGACTCCTGTACTGTCACTGAAATGGAAGGTCACAGGCTGGCTTCACAATTTCTATGGTTTTAAAATGTTGTGGTGGAACATTTCCACGCTAAATGCTGTAGGCTAAGGGAAATCTCTCCCTTCATCTCTGAAAGGAGTGACAGGAAGAAAAAGGTCCCATTTTGACAGCAGTAACCTCTTGGTCTGGAAGTTCAGCCCTTGAAATTTTGAAGTGAAATTACCTATGTTAATATGTTGTTGCCTTTGTCAGATGTGTACATGCATGTCTTTGTGGCAAAGAAAGAAGAAGGGGAGGTAGAAGAGAATGTAAGCTACATTGTTTGAGAATGTCATTTGAAACCCAAGGACTGGAAATATACATGTGAATATTCTATTCTAAGCCACTATTTCCAGACAACATGAATTTGGTTCATTCTTAAGTAACATTAAAGATCATTCAGTTACGGTGACTAGCTCTATGGATGTGGTTGTTTGAATGAGACTTTTTTATGGCAAATGAAAAAAGAAAAGGGAAGAAGAGCCATTATGTACTCACATACATAAGATACATCTCAAATATCATAGTTGCAATGGTATTTTTCCAAGAAGCATTCAAGATAAACAAGCTAAGAATGTGATTTTGGAATGATAATGGCTTCCTCTATTTTCAACCACTTGTAAGTCTGTACTGGGACAAATATAGAAATCTCAGTTCAACAATGTAAAATATATATAAGGCATAACTTAAAAAAAAGTTCTCTAAATTTATTTCTCCTAAGATATAGGAGTGTGTGTGTGTGTGTATGTATACATATACATATATATTATAATTAATAATAATATATTATTATATTATTATATAATATAATAACAAATATATATTTGTTATTATTATTATATTATATATTTACCAACTTTCTATGCCCCTGTTAATAGGCAATAAAAATGTAATAACTGAGGGCAACCCTAAAATAATATATCAGTCAGATAGCTTAAAGATTGTGCACAATATCATGAACTAATAATGCAGCTCAAACCAAAATATTTGGGTTCATGAACTGGTTAAATAAACAAAACAGACATGAGGAATTAGACTGGTGCTATAATAAAATCATTGCCTGTTTAATATGGTGTGTTATGTAGAGCTCCAGATCTTAATAGCAGACCACAGCAAGAATGTCCCAGATGATATCAACAAAACCTTCACTTTCTCATTAGCAATCAGCAAATTCTCCTGGTGTCTGCTAGTTTCAAATAAGGGCAAGTGCCTTGATGCCTTGTGTGAAGCCCAATAGGATCATAGAAATAATGTAGTCTAATCAGCAGTGAACACATGAGAGCCAGCATTCATAACACAATGAAGTGCATTTGGTGACTTTGTTCAGCATCTTTCCCTGGCTTCCCAAATTTCAGAAAAACAAAATTAATATCTTGGTGGGTCCAGAAAAAAGAAAAAGAAACAAAGAAACATTGCTTCTTATCACTTACAATCAGGAAAACAATCCATTTTATAAATAATTAGAAGTGCATCACAATATAGCATAGTTACATAGTTAATTTTATAATAAGGGAAGGCTACTTCGAGGAGAGTTAAGGGCTGCCCATTTAATTTTTGAATGCCATGCCAGAGTCTCACTTCAAAAAGTAATGTTTGTGTGTGTCAGGTTAAAAGCTACATTGGATTTAATTTCAGCCAGATTTAAATTTAATTAACACTGAACATATAATTTTAATTAAATTTCTAGCTAGAGAATAACGTTTCCCCTCTTTTTTCAATTAGAATTTACAATTTGAAAAACTTTGTACTTTCTTCCTTCTATACTTGGAACTATGTTTGCCAGAAGTATCATATTTGGACTGCAGAAATCCATACAATCACTAGCTGGTAGCAAAGAGATGGTAGTATGTATATATGTTTGCTGCCAACTAGCAGTGGTCTGGATTTTTGCTATCCTACAATGGCTGCAACCCCACAATGGCTGAGTTCTGCATTTCATGTGATAAGAATTATTCACAATGACAGATCTTATGATTTCTAATGGTGGCAGTTTCATACGCTCAGGTTATCAGCAACCAATGACAGACATAACTTATGTTTTGAACCCCTCCCAACCAACATGTTATTTTTAAGTCATCTATAAATAAGGGAAATAAATGACAAAGAGAAGATTAAACGGAGTTGTCTGACAATGGCAGGGAGCCATAGGGCTTCCAGCAGCTGGAATATATCACTAAACAGTGTTTTTTTGGAGGCAAGATGAGTTGTGGAATCATAGGAAAGGACAAATATATCACTAGACTCTATTCTGAAGTATCTCAAGTTGATTACAAGAGGGGTCAGTTCCCAGAAGTAATGTAACCCTTCTGTAATGGGTGCCTATTATTCGCTCCTAAATAAAGACAGATGAAAGAAATAATGAAAAAAGAGAAGAAAAGGGGAATCTCCTATCAGAGCTCACAGACATCCTTTTATTATGTCCGTAGTACCAGCATCTTCAGAATTGTATTTATAATTTTGCAAAGATTTACATAGAGACCTGTTAGCTATTCACATTTGCATATTTCTAAGGTATTTAGCTATTTAAGGACAAAGAAAAGCCTATATTATCCAAGTTTTCAAGACATCAAAGAGTTATTCTTCAAGACTAGAATATTGCTAAAATAACACTTCTAAGAGCCGAGTGTAAGATAGATTGTAGCTTTCATTCTGCTCTACACTTAAAATAGGAATCCTTTTTTTTTAAAGTCCTTTGCAAACTTAAAAAGGGTATCATTAACAACACATTGATACCTCTCTATTTGTTTTTCCTCTCTCAAGGCATTGCCTAACTAATCTTGAGGAGGAGAGCTATTAAAATCCTTAGTATTTGCTTTGATTTTATGCAGTGATTTCCCCCTTATAAAACACCTGCTAAACAAACATAGAAAGTTGTTTACATAAATATGCTTAAGTTAAATAAAAGCTGTTTAAAAACAAAAGACACAAAAAGCCAAGAAATCAAAACACAAAGAACCAGTGAAAAATGAATAATAGATAAATTTAGTAATTTTATACTATGAAGTAACTAGCAGTAAATCTGTGTTCTCCTTTTTTTTCCTAGTGTGAATCTTGGTCTTGTTTGGAAAACAAGCGTGACTTTATCCTGATGATCAGTACAAAGGATCCATCCTCAAGTTTCATTGCCTCAGAGAATGCAATGCAATTCTATTCATAGCAATCCTGGAAAAAGTTACATTGAGCTTCATAATACTAACTATGCAAGCACTAGTTTTGGCAATTTTTTTTTACAAATCTAATCAGATTTTTTAAAAAAACCCAATATGCATTCATTACTAGATTTAATTTGCTACTAATTGATATTATGCAGATACAATGCTTCCAGCAATAATTTGAAGTGTTTCTCATCACAATGCTTCTGACGCTACTGATTCTAAAACTTATTAGCTCCTTCTAGTTTTGACCAATTGCCACAGATAATAGGAGCTGAAGTTCACCATCCTCTAGAGTAGGAGTGTCAAACTCGTGGCCTGTGGGCCAGATTTGTCAGGTGCTGGCCACGGCCACACCTGGTTTAGTGAAGGGGAAAAAAATCCCAATATATCATGTGATGCTGCCATGACAATGAGAGTTTGACACCCTATTCTAGAGACATAAGTTTGGCATTTCTGATTTACCTTTTTGAAGCTATAATGAAAAGCATTTCCTTCTGATTCTTAATGACATCAAGAGAATTCTGTACATCCAAACCAAGGAATACAGTAAATATGGTGTTCTCTTTTCAGAAATACATGTCTCTAAGAAATGTAAAAAGTAAATACAGATAATGTTTTTATTTTGCCAAATCCTAATAGGAAAAGCAAGGTTCAAATTTCCTTCTCAGGTATAAAGCCTAGTGGATGATTTGGAGCTGTTCTTTATTTCTCTGAATAATTCATCTATCTCACAGATAAATTGTGAGATTAAAAGCTGGAAAAAATGAAGTGTATATATTAGAAAGGTAGGATATAATGTTCTGTATTCTGCCTTGAGATTCTTAGAAGATAGGGGAGCTTTGAGTACAATGAAATCATTTAAATATGTTGGCTTATGGCTATTGATATTTTTTTCCCATTAATTTCTAAGCCCAGTTTAAAGTTATCCAACTGTCTTGTGTCAAAGGTTCAGATTTTATATCATTCTTCCTATCACTCAGTGTCCATTTTGCAAATATATGGTGTTTGACCATCAATGGAACCAAATATAGTTTTTTATGGGGGAGGTTGGTGTGTGTGTGTGTCTGCCCCAGTGCATTTGATGGGCGATCCCTAAAGCTTGGATCCTGCAATGATCTTGTGTTTATCCTTGCTGACACTGCCAGTAGTTGGTTATTTAAAACAATCAATTCCTACCTTGAATCACTTTTGAAAAAAATCCTAAGTAGCAGGGTTATCATGGGAGGCACTGTCACAAGCACTTAAACAAGGTAAAATTAGAGCATATGATGCATGGTGATTTGCTTTCCATAGTATCTTTGGAGAGTAATGCTTTTGAAGCTTATAAACCATAAAACTTTAATCATTAGCAACCTTCTGGGGAATCTAGTGATAATACCTATAGGACAGCTTAGCTTTTCTATCCAAAGATGGCCTCTGAATAGAAAGCCATGTGGTCCCTGGACTTCTGATTTCCCATAGGTAAATGGTCAAAGCAATGCTTCCTTTTACTAAGACACTAATACAAAATTAGGCAACTTTTTTTGTGATGAAGCAACCTTTATCACAACCGTTGATGATGGTTTGAACCATTGCTTTCCTGGTAGGCTCTGCTTTTCTGGAAAGGTTTTTGTCTTGGAAATGCTCAAGAGAATTAGTGAACCAGGGGGTGCAAGCAGAGAACTGAAAAACCAGGGCGGGAAGTGAAAATAATTAAAACTCTGATAACTGTAATAGCAGCAAAGAGGGAGGCAAGTAGTTGTGAATAAATGTTAGCCTTTAAGTGCCAGCTGTCACTCTCTGCCTTCTTACAGCTAACCTTTCAGTCACCTCAGCTTGTCTCCCTAACTTGTCCTATTATGCAGGAGTAAGCTGAGTCATTGTTTCAAGCAGGAGGTGACATGTTAATAGCTTAATAATAGTATAATCTCACAAATAATAATATGCTGTCACCCTGTCTGAAGCACAATGTTTACAGGAGAAGTGGTAATGTATGATGACAGTAATTTGAATAAAAATGAATTTACTGCTCTTGTCTCATTTGCAGTAAATTCTCGCATCTTTCATGCACAACTGGTGCTCCATGACCTCATTCATTATTGTGTTCGCAATGGCTGAAGCCTCTTTAAAGGAAAAGGCAGGCACATGGAACAGAAACTTGCAGCTTAAACTGATCTCCAGAAGGCGGGGAGAGAGAGAGGATTCACACAGTGATTTTTTGGCAAGAAAAAAGAGAGAGAGAAAAAGAGATTTTCACTTCATTTATTTGCTGAGATGATTCAGTGTCAGGCAGGCTGTTTAATTACTTCACTCAGGAGGTGCTGATTGAAAAGCAGGCATGAGTTGATATGATTATATATTGACAATTTACAAAATTATTGCCATTAAAATGTGTCATAGAGAAAGATTATTCAGCATAGGGAGCAGATCATTTGAGGCAGTGGGAAAGTTTGTGCTGCTTAAGGAGTAGTTTTCATGCCACTGACATTATTCCACAATTTTAGCCTTCCCATTTGGCAGGCGTTAAGTCACTCTCTTCCTATTCACTTTATTTAAATTAATTATAAAGACTCTTGTATCAGAATGGGTTCACTGAGCTCTGAAATAAAGTGAAGAATACAAACAACTTAATTAGTTCTCCATCAACTCAGGTTTTGAAATTCTAAATGCAGCAACGTTGGCAAACAAACATTTAAATGGCTGTACCTTGTGTTAATATAACATTTCTGCAGGAACTTTTTTCCCCTTCAAATTTTAAGAAGTCTTACTAAATGATGTTGAGAATTATGTAAAAAGAAAGAACTTTCAAAGTCAGAGACTGATATGCCAGGGCTAAATTTAGTTTGATGGAATGAGAGCAGCTAATTGAAATGTCCTTGGTTGGCAGGAAAAAAAACTGTGAAAAGGGTGAATATTCAGAAAAAAATGTTACAGTACAGAACTGTGCAAAGTGAATGATATGCAGACCATAATAAAATATATTTCTGACTGACCTAATTCATTGGCTGAAATAATTAAAACTACAGACAATTTATTCCTTTCACCATTTTTTCCCTTTTCACTCTTATTTCTTCTGAATTCATCATGAAAATATTATATTCTCCAAATGTTCTACTGGGTTCAGTATGAATTACTCTCAAGTGTCTAGAATTCAACCTTAACTTTTCCTTCCCCACAGCTCACAATCTGGTTGATTCAATTAAATGAAGTTAATTGAAGAATGACCAGGTTGCTTGATGACCGCTATGGCAAATTTTTATGGCAATTGTCATTTCTAGAATATGATTTTCATTTCTACTGTATTGTCAGGGAAGATATATTTTTGTAGCACAAACTGTTCATAGGGTAGCATTGGACCAAGGTTAGGGAGAGTAAGATTCAATTCACCACTAGGTGAGTGATCTGGGACTTATCATTGTTTCTCAACACCGTATTCTTCTTGAGGCTGTTTTGAAACTATAATGCAAAGCAGACATGCATTCCAAGCTTGTGCTCCTGGAAGAAAGCAATAATGAAATAGAATGAATGAATATAATAAAATCTTCATATGAATGAGAAGTTGAGAGTTACCATTGGTGTAGTAGGAAATCAACCTGCTAATTGCTATCTGCACTCTTACAATGTGATGCCTTATTGTTTTCAACAATATGAAACAGCAGTTTATTTAAAATCAAGAAACCAGAAAGAAGATCTACAGTTTGTAAGTTACTTATTTTTTTTTTAAGCGTTACAAAAAGTAATTTAAGGTTCACAAAAACCTCAAAATTTCCATGGTTTAAAGCAGAGGTGTCAAACTCACATCATCACAGCAGTGTCATATGATGTAACGAGTCTTTTTTCGCCTTTGCTAAACTGGGTGTGGGCATGGCCAGCATGTGATTTATCCAGCCCATGGGCCAGGAGATTGACAGCCCTGGTTTCAAGGGTCCTATTTGGGACAGGGCTACTTCTCCACCACCACCACCAACACCAACATTCCACACCACAAGAACAAAGCTTTTTAATTGCACGGAATACAGATGGAGAGGGACATTTTCAAAATGGTGAAGAGAATGGGAGTAGAGAAGAGTATCTTGAACAATGATCAGCAATTAAAATAAAATTGATAACTTTGCATTTAGCATGTGATGATATCTCATAGAAATAATCTCTTTATGACTCTTGCATAAACACACATTTCTTGTGCACTTTTATGCTCAGTCGCTTCCAATTCTCTAATCTGCTACAAAATCTAATACTAATCTAATGTTTGTGGTATTGCTATTTATTTGGCTGTTAGTTCTTCCAATGATTCTGGGCATGTAGCAAGAAGGTTCCCAGGATTCCAGGAGGTAGAGAGTGCATTCTAGAAGACTAAGAGGCAACCCAGCCCAGATATGTGACCGAGAAAGGGGGTGAAGCAGTGCCACTCCCTAAAAGTTCATAGGGCATACTATAGATACAGACAGCTGAGTCCTCAGTCTGGCAAGGTTTTGTATATAGGCATGAAACAAAAAAGAACTCAGCTTGGAAAAACCACCATGTCATTATTGGTTTTGGAAGTGACAGTGTAGCTCACAAGTATAACATGTTGAAAAATACCCAGCCAGAATGGCTAATGGAATTATATCTTCATCAATGCAGATACCACCAACTGTGGGAAACTGCCCCAGAAGTTTCTAAAACTCCAAGGAAGAAAAAAGACAATGGGCAAACTTTTGTCTATAGTATTCTGACTTTCCTCAAATTTCTACAGTTAGATGAGTTGCCAGAAAAACATGGAAATGGCAGTCTTTCTATAGTCACAGGGCATGCACTCCAATTCGCTCAAATACCGGAAGGAAATAATGTTTTGCATCTAAACGCAAATCATTTTCAGTAACTCCTTCAAAAAGCACACTTTCTTATTTTCAGCTTAAACAATATTTACTTAAACAAAAACTTCTAATATAAAACATGATTAAACTAACATTCATTACAATATGCTGGTTAAATTAAAGACACATTTTAAATGAATTATAGCCTAGAATTTTGGATTACATCTAAAACTATGAAATAACTTGGAACTAGTACAAAGAACAGTAACTTGCAAAATTAAACCATATCCACTTAAACTGGTTAAATTAACTAAACCTGTGTTTTAAAAACATCTTGGTTTATTACTTCTTATTGCTTTTTTACTTTTTATATTTTACATTCTTGCATAAAATAAAGTCAGTATTTTTTAACATACTTCAAAACTCCTCAACATTTCTGCCCTTTTAAACCAGTTATTAAGAATTTAATCATAGAAAACAGACGGGATTTTTTTCAACAATACATTGATCTTACCTGTGCTTACCAGCTAAAATATGAAGTCACCTGTAAACCTATTTAGAGAAAGAACAGCTGTTTCAATTTCTAACACTAATAAGGCTTGTTGAGTTTTCTTGAGAGGGGAGGGTTAGAAAAAATATTCTGTTCTTAATGGAAAACAAATGTTATATTCTCACTGAACAGAATAATAAGCTTGTAAAAAGAAAAAAATGCAGTTTCATGTAATGAATACTTCAGGAAAAAAATGGGGAAGGAGGAAGGAAAAACATCAGCCTCCAAAGTATGTGATAAATATTGAATGTCTTCATTTAATCAGTTGGGGATTAAGTTATTCAGTGATGATATTCATTTTATTTCTTTCTGTAATAAATGTGTTTTATTACTAATCCTATTTTATCCTGTATAGCTATCAGAATTCTGAAATTAGATATCTTTTTTCTATATAAAAGGTTTACTAAAAGTGTTCCTACCCTCTGTTTTTTTAATATTTTATAAATGTATGTGATATGAAAATATATATAAAAAAGTCAAATCCCAACATTTCGGTATCTAATTCATGAACAGCACAATGTCGGTTAAATATTACTAATAATGTATAAAAGAAATGCATTCTCCTAGAAGTTCAAGTTATGAGTTATCACTTCCAAAATTTTATCTTGAAGAAAACAGGTATATAAGAAATGTAGTTCAATGATTATCAGTTTCTATGTGACCTTAACAGGGACAAAATTTTATGAATAAAATCAGCACATTCTCTAATATATAAAAGAAACTCTTTAAAATATAAACAATTACATAAACCTACATATTGAGATAATGGCTTCAAACCAAATTATTCTCTGAGACAATATGACTAGAAAGAGGATGAAGCTTTTTATTCATTTTATTACATTTAATACATTTTAATAAATTACAGATTTGGATGGTACATAAAATTCCCTAGAATTACAATAAGTGTACTGTATCCTATAAAATATCCTTCTTTCTAAATTTCTATTATTTGTGTTTTTATGTTTCTATTTTTTTCTGGACTTATTTTGTAAGATTCTTTCTCTCCTCCCATCCACCTTCTTCTCTGCTCTACCACTGTTCACTCTATTCCTGGGATAGATGAGGGAAGAAAGCATTTCTTTCTTTCTTTCTTTCTTTCTTTCTTTCTTTCTTTCTTTCTTTCTTTCTTTCTTTCTTTCTTTCTTTCTTTCTTTCTTTCTTTCTTTCTTTCTTTCTTTCTTTCTTTCTTTCTTTCTTTCTTTCTTTCTTTCCAAATTTGGAAAACACATACTATACTCCTTTTTCTTCCTATTTTCCCCAAAACAACAAGGTGAGGTGAGTTAGGTTGAGAGAGAGAGTGACTGGATAAAAGGTAGCTTTTCATGACCAAAGCAGGACTGGAACTCAGGATCTTCTGGTTTTTAGCTTTGTGCCTTAATCGTTAGCTTAAACTGGCAGAGTATACTACCAGCAGGGTCACACAAGGTGCAAAAGTCATCTCTATGGAAGCAAGCAGTACCTATATTGATCAATGATATAGAACAGAGATCTCCAAACTTGGCAACGTTAAGACTTGTGGATTTTAACTTCCAGAATTCAGAATTCTGGGAGTTGAAATCTACAAGTCTTAAAGTTGTCAAGTTTGGGGACCCCTGATATAGAATGAGGTCAAGGTAAACAATTGTTTCAATTACAGTGAGAAAGGCCATTTGTAGTGCATGGACATTGGAAAATCACTCCTGTGTTTTTATTTTAAAAAAACCCAACAAGGAGAGAAAATGCTCTCCATGGCTTGGCACCCGGGTACTTGCGGGATCGCCTACTGCCACCATCGGCCTCCCGCCAGCCAGTGCGCTCCCACAGGGTGGGCCTCCTTGGAGTGCCGCCGGCTGGACGATGTCGGTTGGCGACCCTGAGGGTGTGGGCCTTCTCTGTGGGAGCACCCTCCCTTTGGAATGAACTACGGTGGAGATGCGGCCATTGCTGACCTCCAAGCCTTCCGACGTGCACTCAAAACCCATCTTTTCCAACAGGTTGGTCTGGCCTAACGTTATTAGCAGATTTTAAAATTTTTAATTCAATTTTAATTTTATGGGGTTTTATTGGTTTCAGCCATTTATTTAATCAATTTTAAACTCTTTTTAATTGTAATTTGTATGTTTTATTGTGGCTGTTCACCGCCCCGAGTCCCTTTTTGGGAGAGGGGGACGGTATATAAATTGAAATAATAAATAAATAAATAATAAATAAAAAGTAAAAAGAATGATGATGGAAGCCCTAGGTTGAAGAAGAACTTCACTTGAAGAAGAACTGAGGTTCCGTTGAAGCTAGTTCATAGACAGCTAGTTGCTGATGTTGCCATACACAGAAAGGAAATCAGAACCTGCAAAGGTAGAATTGCAGTGGGAACATGGAATGTAAGAAGCATGAACCCAGGAAGCTCAACACTGCATTTGATAGCCATGGCCTCACTTGTTCAATAGTGTTGATAGAGGAATAAATGCAGTAGTGGGATGCTGCCAGTGTAACAACCAGTTCGCTAATCATGTGCTTCACCTCCATATAGATTTTGAATTGAAGGGGAAAGAAAATTGATTCCTGGCGAATTACTCAGATAAGTAGCTCTAGTGAGTGACCTTCCCATGCAAAACTGACTGAAACTGGCCCTGGAAAAAAAAGAACTCACTGGCCAAGTAGACAATACAGAATCTATTCCATTACTAAATTTACATCTTAGTGCAATTTTAATGGAACTTGAGGAAGGTTTTATGATGCAAAATGTGTGATTTAACCCTATCCAACACCAAAACAGAGGCCTGTTTTCCACCTTGGAGATTTTTAAAAGCAAGCCTTAAGGCATCAATTTAATTGTTAAAACCTCAAAAACTCACCCCGAATTGGGAGGCAGACGGTCTCCTTCATTCCGGTGATGTCACAATTCTGACAGCTAAGTTCCTTGCAACAGCAAGTAGAAGTATGAACAAATGTTTACCTTTCCTTATCCTAAATACTGTAATTCTGTGACACCTGGATCAGATTCTGCCTTTCAAGAGAGAGGTGCTTGTCCAGTTTCAGCTTCAGTTTCAGCATTTCCAAAATCTTACTAGGGAAAGGATCCAACAGGATCAGACAAATGATACAATAGTATTGTAAATTAACTTTTTATTGTTAAAAAAATTAAGTTCCTTCCTTAAAGAAGGAAAAATCTATGATTATATATTTATGTATCCATCTATGTCTGTATTTTTGCATCTGTGTATGTATTGGGGGGAAGGAACATATTTCTGAAGAGTTCTGAATGAATATAAGCAGTGTACAACTTAATACATGTAAGCATCATTCCTAGTTATTCAAACTTTGGCTATAATTTGAAGGAAAGACAACTTATTTAGAACTCTTGAGAACAGGATCAGACACTTCCAATGTTTTCATGTTTAGTTTCAAGTTAGTGCTAATCACATTGTTTTTCAAAAGAAATAGATACTGAATAGAAACCAT
Source organism: Bungarus multicinctus (assembly GCA_023653725.1). Classification (NCBI taxonomy): domain Eukaryota; kingdom Metazoa; phylum Chordata; class Lepidosauria; order Squamata; family Elapidae; genus Bungarus; species Bungarus multicinctus. The sequence goes on from CM042844.1 coordinate 67,495,204, forward strand.
CTGGTAAAGCATTCTTTATTTCTTAATTACAATGTTTTGAGTGGCACCTAAATAAATTTTATTTACAAGCACATGTCTGCTTGCTAAAGGCTTTGTTGGTAATTGTGTTATTGTAATATACTTCTCTACTTAATGATTCCAGGACACTAAAGTTCAGGATTTTTGAATTGACAAAGACAGAAATGGATTAAAAAAATAACATTCACAGAAAATATATACATGCTGTATTTTAATTTTAATTATACACTTTGAAATAAAATATTGTGGAGATCTGATAGATATCTAAAGCTGAAGTATAAAAAATGAACTTCCAAAAATGTAACAAAGAAGAGGTTTCATATATTAGTTCCTGTTCTAAATGTATGTGTATGTATGTGTGAGATAGACATCACATATACCCAAATTAGAGTAAAAGCTTGTCTAACCCAGTATGTTTTCTGCCATTCCCTGACAGCACTTCTATGCAGTCTCAGATGTGACTTTCTTTTAGGTTCTGCAACCTAAGAAATTCTCTAATTCAGCCTTTCCCATCCTGGTGCCTTCCAAATTTGTTGGGTTACATCTTCCAGACTTCCATCAGGCTGAGGAGCACTTTTTAAATAGGAACTTTTTGAATCTGACTGCTCTTATGCATGCAATGGGTGTGCTTGTCAGCGGAGCTACATGTGTGGATTAGTGATTCCCCCAAAACTCAAAGGTAGCTGATACATAAGTTGAATTTGGCTCAAATACTTGAAAGTATAATGAGCTCTAACGCAGATCCCAGATATTTTTCATATTGTGGAGAAAAGTGTTTTTAGCAAAGTTACAGTAATATAAGATGGTCTGAAGGCTTACCATTTCACTCTTTGTTACTTTAATTCCTTTAAAAATAAAGTTCTCCTAAAACTGCTAGAGGTAGTATTTTATGGGAAAAAAGGAAAATGGAGAATGGATGTAAAACACCAAAATTCAAGAATTAGAATTCAAGATACAAAAATAACAACATGCAGTTGAAGCTATTAGACTTTCAGGCTGCTTTTGATAACATATCCAAACATAATATGTAATGGGGAATACTTTTAAAATACTGCATTTTCTACCAGAATGGAATGAATACAAAAGATTAGACTTTGTAGATCAAACAATGGGCAATGTTTGCATGGCTGACAGTGGATCAGAGCCTTCCAACTTTCTGGAGCACTTTAGAGGCTCTCAGGTAATGTGACAAGAAGGTCTGGATCATTGACCATATTCACTTTGGGCATGTTTTAAAGTAGAAATGTGAATGGAACTTTGGGATATAAAAAGTTCCTATTTCCTATGTTCTTCTTTCACCACCTCAAAATAGCCAGAAACTGCTATATTTTGGGTCTTGAAGATGAAATATTTAGACTGTGAAGGAAAACATAATGAGATATTGTATTTCTCAGATCACATTAATCCTCTGAACCTTTTCACAAGCAGTTTATTTTATTTATATTTGATTTATAATATTTGATTTGTCAAATGCTTACAATATAATAGAAATAAGAATAAACATAAGTATAATACATGAAATAGGTATGAATAATTGGGGATAATAGGACAGGGACAGTAGCACGATTATGCCCTTATACACATAATTTTGACATGGGGTCAAAATTATCTTTAGCACCATGATAGCAGGGGTGGGATTCTACGGTGTAACAACCAGTTCAGTAATTGTACACATTTGCGCCAAATATGCACATGCACTCCGTATTTAAAAAAGGCAAGCCCATACTTACCTTTCACTGCAGCCTCTGTGAAGAAAACAGCTGTGAAGAAAACAAAGGCATAAAGCATAGGAAAGAGCAGGGGCGTGCGTGCGGGCCAACTTCCTTATCACAGAGAACTAGTTCAGAATAAGCTGAACAGGGGGATAAGGGGTTCACCTAATCCGGACCAAACTGGTAGAATCCCACCCCTGAATGATAGGTAGAATACAATGCACTTTCTAGGAATTGCAAATTCCTTCATATATTTTCCTTGCTGTCCCAGTTATGTGGCCATCCTCTGGAAACAATATAGTACCATTTCCAGAGACAATTCCAGCCCCATTTTGAAAAGAATATCTATTTTTCCTATTCCCTCAGGAAGGCTTTTACCTTAAAAGAAGTTTAAGCCCATAAAAACAAAATGGTTTAAAAGCCTTCATGCCACCTCAGGTTACTGTAAGCTTAAATTCATTGTTATTTCAACATGTTTTCTGCCCAATGTTAACAACTTGGATTTGTAACTTCTTGAGCAAAATGATAATTATGAGAAAGTGATCCATCTCTAGCTACAAATCCTACTAAGCAGAGTATAGACCTTCTGAACAGTGACTTATGTTAACAGTGTCACCTAATGTTGAAAAGTCTGGGAAGAATAATGTTAGCTGCTACTGATATACAGAAAATAGCTCATCTGGTATACTCAACACTCATACCTTCCCTACACTTGCATCTTGTAGGTTCCCATGGTTTAATGGCTCTTTTCCATTTGGCTTTCTAAATAAAGACAGATCAATTTTCCAATATCCTCAAAATGGTGCTCCCTGGCACTCTAAAAAAAAAATCCAATAGGGAATAAATGTATTTGAAAATTGCTTATTTTTTATATCACATTTCTTCTTCATGGAGTTCTTTCTATAAGGTCACCTTTTGTTTATCGGATTACTTCATATTGCTGTTTCCCAAGATGGAGGAAGATTTAGAGGTAAGTCTGCATTGCTATTTTCATAGGCATATTTATTTACATTTATGTTTGAGAGCATGTATGCGTGCATGACTGAGAAATTGTTCAGCTTTTTGATATTATTACGATAATTAGTGTACTAGCCATAAGATGAATCTCCTATAAAGATGAATCTAGTATGTAGGCAATTTTCTGCTGGTTAACTGCAAGAACCAACCAATATTTTAAAAAGGCCAAGTGACTCAAGGAATTAGTTCGGTGGCTTTTCACCTCTGGATGCCATTAGTTAGAAGGTGAGATGGGAGATATGCAATAAGAATGTGTTTTTGAATCCAGATTTGAATTTCTTCTGTGATTAGAAACAATAAGAGTCTGCCTGTCTGTCTCTCTCCCTCTCCCTCTCCCCCCCCCCTCACACACACACACAGAGGTGGAGAGGGGAGAGAGGGAGAAGGGGAGTGAGAGAGAGGGAGGCAGGGAGGGAGGGAGATGCTTGATTCCTGAGCTTTCGTTCCCAGCTGATTGAAGTCAGAAGTGAAAAGTATTTTGGAGTTCTGTCTGGTGAAAATTAGTTTGTGTTACAAAAATCAACAAATTGGCAGAAATCAGCTGAATTGGCAGCATCTTCCAAAGAGAAGCACAGAAATGGGACATTTTAGATTTAAGATTCAAAGCTCCTACTCTGTGAGCAGCCATGAGGGTAAGTAAATTTACAGTGCCACTATGGAGACCAAACTCTCCACTATCACAAACAGAGGAACTGGTGTGTGTGTGTGTGTGTGTTCGTGCGTGCATTTAGTTGTATTCTGATTAATACAGGAACTTTTCTGGGAAGAAGGACATTCCCCACTTCCACTCTTTATATCTATGCTATATATATCACATAATAGATCTTGATGGTGTCACTCAGAAAAGGAATGATAATGTTGCTGAAATATGGCTTATTGTAAAAGTATATGAGCTTTACAAGAGCTTGGCAGGTGTTTCAAGGGCAGCCTAGAACAATTCAGGAGTTTAGTCACATAATGAAATGAGATAACCTGTTTAACACCTTGCCTAGCAGGTGCTCATGAAATGTATATTTTCTTGATAAATCCTGAAAAAAATCCGGATCCTTTATATAAAATAATTTTGTTCTCAGGTTGTAGTGCAGCTTTCAAAGCATTTTCCCCAACAGAATTCCTTACAGATTATTGGACAATATATAGAATTTTAGATCCTATAGGTTTCTCTTACCATTTTATGAAACAGATAATAGTAGATACTTTACAGTTCTTCTTTTGTCATTTTGCATTATTGTTTTTAAAGAGGCATTCAGTAGAGATAGAGATAGAAATAGCTATATATTTTCCAAAACACTAAATTTGAGAGGAATCATTTCCAAATTAATAATGCTTGAATCTCTTCCTTCACCAGTCTATAAAGTAACAATATTTTCCCCCCAAATGCGGAATATCATATGCACATTGCAAACAGGTGTACATGTAGATTCTTTATCCTTTGGCTATCTCATCAGCTGCAAGGAATCCACAATCAATAAAGCACAGTGTAATTGCTGCTACTGATAGCTAAAGAGGGGGACTTGCTTCTACTTAGGAGATTAAAGAAACTCTCCTTTTTAAAACCGAACTCATGCTGCTTTTGTACCTTTTCACACATATTAACTTAGGTCATTAAAAGTGGCTAATTAAGGGGGGAGAAATTAAACCAAAGAGCCATTTGTCTATTCCCGAGTATGATTCTTCATTTCTTTGACTAGCAGCAGCCTGCTTTTCAATCAAGAGCATCAGAGGCTGCTAGGCAAGCTTAAAGCTTGTGGTGTCTTTTGGTGAGATATATTTCTCTCTCATTATGTACCTCATAAAAAAAAGAGAAGTCCTCTTATCAGAATTAGTTGAGATTAGTTAATGAAATTCTTACTTTGCCATCAACCTCTAAGGCTTGTACAATCATAGAACCCTTTTATCATCATCTGTTAACCTTAGTGAAGTGTAGGAAATGCTACTGCAACATTAGAGCATTTAAAATCGAGTTGGAATTTCAGTCTGTGAGAATGCTAAGCCCATGACATTTTCCTGATGAAATGAAATGTTTTGAATTCTGAATAAATAGTTCTTTACTGAAAACCAATTCTATTTCTTCTACAGAGAAGAAATAAAATTTATTTTAATCCCAAACATTTTGAGAATAATGTATTTATAGAAAGTTTATAGTAAGCTCATTTGTAGTAAACTTTCTCTAAATGTAAAATATGGCACTTTCGTTTTTATTGGGATTTTTGGGGGGGTTAAGATAATTATTAGAAATTCTAAAGTCCAAAACAACAAAATGCTCATAACATATTATGCAAGTTTACTGAAGGGCATCTAGTTGAACCCATATAACGCAGATTATTCAAAATCTTCAAATCTACCTTGCAAACTCTTGTGGGTTTTTTCTGCCAAAAAGCTCTTCAAGAAAAAAATTAAACACACATATACACACACCCCACTTTATACCAAAGTTGGGTTTTGGGGTTTCCACCAGACCACAAGGGGCTGTTTGTTACATGCCAGGAAGTCACTAGTCACTATCATGAGGCAAGGACAGTTTCGAAATTGAAATATTTAGAGTACTTTTTTTTATTCATTTAGAATAATGATTTGAATTAAAAGTCTTTGGAAAGCAGATGCCTCACATCCCCACTTAAATGACTGGGTAGCTTTAGAAATGAAATAGATGATAAACAGACAAACAGACATATTTTAAAATGGCCGTATCTAGTGTATAAAATTATAATGTAACTCGGGCATTGGGAAAATAAGTTATTCATACTAATATTTATAAGTTAAATTCTGTTCTTCAGTAGTGACTTACTACACATGGAATATCAAGAATGGGAATAGAGATCTTGAAGGATAATAAAGCTTTAGGAATTATACTTTTGTAAATTTGATAACTACATATATCAACATTTCTGGAATTATCATCCTTTAAACCAATAAAGACAGCACATAACTTCTTTTAGCATAGTCAATCATATACTATAAATAAATAGGTTTCGTTCCTTCTGTAGTATTCTACAGCATTCTTTCTCAATCATAGCAATTTTAAGATGTGTGGACTTTATCTCCCAGAATTCCTCAGCCAGAAATGATTGGCTGCAGAATTCTGGCAATTGAATTCCACACATTTTAAGTTGCTAAGTTTGAGAAGCTCTGCTTTCAAGACTCAACTGCTCTTTCTGCTGGCTTTTATGTATTATAAGTTGAGATGTTATTGAATGCCAATTGGAACATGCAAATTGCACCTATGTACAATTGCAGATTAGCACATTAGCAGCAGCGCTACTGATGCATCTCTCAATCAAATTGTAATCATTTAAAGAAAATTCTTATCTTAGGGATCTAGCTTTCTTTAGCAGCTGCTGAGCTGAATGCCACAACCAGGTCCCTGAATTGAATTCCTCTTCTGGTCTTGAAGAAGCATTCCCAAAGCGTTCTTGGGATGCTGGGTAGGATTTTAGGTTACTACTACTGAAAACTTGAAGTATTGCCATTTCAATATACGGAGATTGTTTTTTAAAAAATAAATTTCTCTAACTGTTTTGGAATTGGAATTTATAATTGAGTTATTTTAGATAATTCAGGAAGTTTAAAATGGCAAATTGGAAATGGTAATTTGCCAAAGAAACCCAAAAGATGTGTATATATATCAAGACAGGGAAATACTCAAGAATGATACTTTGCCAAGAGTCCCCTTGAACCAGGAGTTGGAATTAAATTTAGAACATGGGAAAATCTTGTAAGGTATACTAATTTCCTTTCCTTCTATACTTGACATATTTCCAATGTAGCAAACAGTACATCTGAAATTAGAGTTCATAAAGAAGCAAACAAGTCTTTAATTTTAAAATAATTACCTAGCATTATCAACGGATAAATATTCATCTTTTTTTTCAAATATGCATCTTTTGTTTGTTTTTTCAAATCTGGACAGACACCATCATTTCCAGAATAGAAAACTAATTTTTCTCCCAAGTATACCTCAAAAACAGGAGGGATGCCTTAAATTCAGTGACAACATAATGTTGGTAATGATATGTGAGATATTTCCTCCCCTCAGTGCTATAATTTAATTAATGGCATTTAAAATGTGTTTGGGTCAGTTGAACTTTGAGGAGCACTTCAGAATATTTTGGATATAAACTGTTGGATGTGCCAGTAAACATTCATTGAATCATGCTAAAATGTTCATATTTTCTTTTCATTATTATAATCACCTCATTTGGATAGAAACTGGTGCGATTCTAAGCACTCTGGACAAAATTAGGGCTAATAAATATATCAAGCAAGTTTGGCTTACATGCATTTTCTTCATCAACAATAATTAACCCTGTGGACTTTGGTGGATGTATCAAATGTCAGATTGATTTATATAGATTTTGGCAGCCATATGAATGTTATAATTTATTTTTACCTACACATCATATATATCGCAGGACCTTGACTCAGACTTCTTAAGAAACTGAGGTGTGTGGTTTTTTTTCAAAGTGCTCCAGATAATCTGTAGGGTGTTTTTACATAATCATGGTCCCCAATTTACCATCTATGTGCCTTATTTACAGAAGGGACTCATTTTAATTCCTGGGCATTAGAAGTCCAATCTAGTTAAGCCAAACCATCTAGCCAAGTGCTGGCAAACGCTTTCTCATACAACTTACATTTCCTTTCCAGCCAAAGAAAAATCCTGAAGAAGAGCCAACAGAGAAGGGGCAATTCATAGGTGGCAGGGGAAAAAAACCCACAAATACAACAGGCATTGATCCATTCATTGCTTTAGGAAAAAGAAAAAAAAGAGAGAAAGGGGATGGGGATGGGGAGGCAAATAATGCTTATGGAAAGCATTTAGCCCAGAAAACGTGGTTTGTCTGCAAGAGGGAATAAGACCTGTTTCCAATGGAATCCAGCTGGAACCAGAATATCCTGCAGGAAATAGTTATTATAAATTTTACAGGATTTTAGTTGTTGCTGCTTCTGTTCTGCAATGTATTAATACATTGGTCATGCTGTGTAGTGCCAGTGGTGTCTTTATCATTTTATCATCTCACTACTATATTTTAGCAGTATTCCAGCAGTTAAAAGTCACCTGCCTTCTCACAGAACTATTCTGCTTAAGCTGGCTAGGTTTAAATCTAGCTCTGTGAATATTTGTGTAGACTGAAAACTGTAGGAATATTACTGCTGTTGAAATACAAAGGGAAGTTGGTTGAGACTGACAGATTATTTAAAAGGTCTTTCTACTACCTCTCTCCAGGGAGAAGGAAAAATAATCTTTTAGACAAAAATGTTTTCCTTTCCTGTCCTTTCCTTTCTTGTCCTTTCCTTTCTTTTCTTTTCCTTTCCTTTTGTTAAAATAAACCCTTTCTTTTGAAGAAGCTTATTCTGTGTTTCTCCCCTTAAGCTTTCAAGATGACACCACTACTTACAGGTAGAAGCAAAAATGCAAGAAAAAAAGTACCAAACCCCTGAAGTCTCAAGTCACTGCAATCATCTTCAGTTCCCAAATTGTCCTAGAAGGAGAATAGTATCGGATTTGTCTTCGGCTGTTTGGCCAAACTGGGGCACAGATGGGATAATGACTTTTACAAACAGCATTTTGATGAGAGGAGGGGAGAAGGAATCATATGTAAAATGCACAAAGGCTGCATAAACACACTGATGCCTGCAGCTGGAACAAACTAAAAAGATGTTTAATAATTTAGAACCAAGCAGGCAGGGCCTGTGCAGCTGTTGTGTGCAGGGGACCATGAAAGCCTTCCATTTGACAGCTGGCTCCATCTTTCCCCAGTTGCTACGTGAAGAAGAGAATGCAGATTTGGGATTAGCCAATCCCTGTTACCCTTGCCCATCTGCCACCAAGACCCCCAGCTCTGACTTCTCTCAGTAGAAAAGCGCACACATTAAAAAGTCCACACTCTCCCAAACATATGTATGCATCAGTATCAGCCGTCAGCCATTCTGAGGATCTGTTGACATGCCGCCAATACATGGCTGCTGTCGTTTCTTGCTGCAGGGCACATTTTGCATTTCACACATTTGCAGAAATACAAAATGCTGTTGGATGCAAACAATTCAGGGCCTAATTGGCTGAATTACTTCAATGTTACCTTGTGTCCCCCACCTGATTAACATAGCTCAGCTGGGAGGGCTGGAAAAGAAGGAGGGAAGAGGGATTTGAAGGGCAGGTGAAGCTATGTTTGCCCATGAAAGCAGGATCCTTTGCTAAATCCCAGCTGAGCTCCAGCAGGCCTGTGCCAGGCAGATAGCTGTTAGCAGGAGGGGAACTTCATAGATGCTCGCATTCTTTTACAATATAGGTTTTTCTTGGACTTGGCAAAAAAGAAAGGGAGAATGAGGGTGGGGAAAGAGGAATTCAGCATGGCTGTGGCATGATGTATGTGTTTCTGCTTAAATGTTCCTTTTGTAAGTAAGAAAGAAATCACTGGACGGAATACATCCACCTTGGATTTAGAGGAGCTGTACAAGTAGAAAGGAGCAAAGAGGCAGGGAGTTCCTTGTCAATGCAAGCCAGCTAACACCGCTTTACTAAGTATAATAGTACATTTTAACAATGGCTTAGATCATGTGGAACCGTCTTTTAGCCGGTTTTAGCATTGTGCTTATCCCAGCCCAAAGGATTTGGGATTGAGGCAGGGTAGAGAAAATCTTTTTTTCTTCCTCTCCTCACTGCCACTTGTGTTATGTTTAATTTTGAGACTGCTATTTTAAATTGCTTTTTTTTTAATTTAAAGGTTTACTAATCCCAATCTTATGCTAATACCTGCCCTGCAAAACCCATAAAGCAACTAATAATCATTATTACAGCCTATTCCAAAATGTTCTGCTATTCGTATTCATGAGACAGATTAGCATTTCCCCCTTCGTTCAGCATATATACCTTGGAAGAAAGTACCACAATTATGAAATTAGAGAATTGTAGATCTAATGGCAAAATAGTTTTCCCGTTGATGGTGGGGGAGGGAGGATTAATTCTGCTTCTGATAAGTAGTTTTATTCATGTTAAATTCTTCCTATTTGCATTAATTTAAATATAAGCTTCTCAACATGGGGATCTGTTTTCAGAGTTCATTTATACATGCATAAACACACAAATACTAATAAGCTAATGTAAAGTGATTAAGAAATTGCCTATCCTACAAAACCAGGCAGAGAGAGAGAGAGAAAAAAAAGACAAGTAATTTTGCAAACACGTTTCATGATTTGCTCTGTGGTGGGATAAACATTGTTTTTAAATCTCCATTTTATGCATATCACATGTTTTGTATTGATATCCTGCAAAGGTAAACCTTTCCGCTGTTCTATTTCAGTTGAAGTAGGACCCAAAAGATTTTCACTGACAGCAGTGTCTGGCTTTCTAACTAAAATGCTATCCCTTCATCTCAAACAACTCGCTTTAAAATGCTGCGAGAAGAGGGTTTTCTTTTTCCTCTGCCTCTAATGATTAAGCCTCGAGTCAACAGTCTCAACAATGAAGCCAATGAAGTCATCACTTTTGAAAGATCTAACAGTGTCTTAGAATTTAAATCCCATCCTCCTCACCTTTGAAGAAACTAGGAGGGAGGAAGCTATTGGGACAATCCTCATGATGGCCCAGATAATGGTCACAATTCTGCAGGAAGTTTGCCTGAATTAATTCCATAGGAGTGAATGGAGAACTGTGTGAGAACTTTACAGTGTCACCTAAATGCTCTTTAGCTGTTTCTAAATGTGCTCCATAATGGGCTTCATGACAAGATTGTTTAATGTCAGAGGTGTCATCCCTTGGGCTCCTTTATTTATGTATCAGACTGGCTCCTTTGCTTAAAAGTGTGCACTTGTAAAATCCATTTTCTTTCACATACTCATTGATTGCACTATAATTTTTATTCTTGCTTCGTCAGCAATCATTAGATTTATAACAAAATACAACTATCCTTCCCACATACCCTACCCTGTTTAAGGTTAAGACAGGCACAACAGCGAGAAAATTCAAAGTTAAGCGGAACATTCAACTCTGTTGAATTCTATGTGTTATATTTTTGTATGGGAAATAAAAATAGCACTATAATTGCCTAAAAAGCAGTCGGGTAGAGTATATGCAAATATACTGCATATTGACATTATAAAGCTTCAAGTTCTGCCAAATTCCAGAGCAGTCAGAAGCTACTCTCAGCAGCCCTATTTCACCAGTGGGCGTTTCTTCAGACAAGGCTGCCAATGAAAGAAAATGGTGCCAAATTATTTGGCAGATTTGTGTTATGCACCAACCAGTTCCAGAATTTTATCAGTGGCTTTAATTATAATGACAATAATATTTTCTTGAGGGGAAAAACACATATACTGTGTACATGAACTACATCATGAAGCCAGTAATAGAAAGAAATTTTTAAAATGTTTATGGTCATCATTAATCTCAGACAATTGATTTAATTTTGTGGCAAAATGTATATGTGGTACGACTAATTCTCCTCTTGCAAACTCTCAATACCTGTTTATCCACATCCATTTTTATTGTCTCATTACCATTTCATGCAACCAATCTTTTGTGGCATACCAGGTACAAGATGAAATATAGTGGGACTTAAAATTCATTAAATGAAGGCCAAATGTTGCAAAAATCCTGTTCCGATGATTTGCAAATTTCTTATTAACCCTTTCAGGACCCAAGAAACTTTAATATAGGATTTTCTTTATCTTGATACCACAATTGTCTATTGGCTCTAAAGAATAGAATAGAATAGAATAGAATAGAATAGAATAGAATAGAATAGAATAGAATAGAATACTTTATTGGCCAAGTGTGATTGAACACACAAGGAATTTGTTTTGGTGTAAATACTCTCAGTATACATAAAGAAAAGATACATTCATTAAGAATCAAGAATCATAAAGTACAACACTTAATGATAGTCATAGGGTACAATCAGCAATCAAATCATACTAGGAAACAGTCAATATAAATCATAAGGATATAAGCGACAAAGTGGGAGGGGATGGGTGATAAGGAGTGATGAGAAGATTAACAGTAGTAGTAGTGCAGGCTTTGTAATAGTTGAACAGTGTTGAGGGAATTATTTGTTTAGCAGAGTGATGGCTTTCGAGGAAAAACTGTTCTTGTGTCTAGTTGTTCTGGTGTGGCAGTGCTCTCTAGCATTGTTTTGAGGGAAGGAGTTGAAATAATTTATTCCAGGATGTGAGGGGTCTGTAAATATTTTCACAGCCTCTTTTTGACTCGTGCAGTATACAGATCCTTGATTAAAGGCAGGTTGGTAGTAATTGTTTTTTCTCAAGTCCTAATTATCTTCTGAAGTCTGTGTCTGTCCTGTTGGATTGCAGAACCAAACAAGACAGTAAAAGAGGTACAGATGATAGACTCAATAATTTATCTATAGAACTGTATCAGCAGCTCCTTGGGCAGTTTGAGTTTTCTGAGTTGGCGCAGAAAGAACATTCTTTGTTGTGCTTTTTTGATGACATTTTTGATGTTAGGTGTCCATGTGATATAGTAGAACCTAGAAATTTGAAGGTGTCTACTGTTGATACTGTGTTGTCTAGTATTGTAAGATGTGATAGTATGGGAGGGTTTCTTCTAAAGTCTACCACCATTTCTACGGTTTTGAGTGTGTTCAGTTCAGTGGTGGTATTCAAATTTTTTACTACTGGTTCTGTGGGCATGACTTGGTGGGCATGGCAGGGAAACTATACTGAAAAATCTCCATTCCCTCCACACTCCTGGGAGAAGGTTACTGTAAAATCCCATTCCTCCTATCCTGCTTTCCAGCTCCATTCCACTGGCAGGGCAACAAAAGAAGACCTAGCTGATCAGCTGGGATTTGGGAGGCAGAGAATAGATGGGGGTGGGGGCCAGTCAGAGGTCTCAAAATTTTCACTACTGGTTCTCCGAACTACTCAAAATTTCCACTACCAGTTCTCCAAACTGGTCAGAACCTGCTGAATACCACCTCTGGTTCAGTTCCAGATTGTTCTAGTTATACGATGAGGCAAGTTGTATAACCTCCTGTCTGTATGCAGATTCGTCGTTGTCTCGAATGAGACCAATCACTGTTGTGTCATCAACAAATTTCAGAATTTTAACAGATGGATCGTTTGAGATGCAGTCATTGGTATATAGGGAGAAGAGAAATGGAGAAAGCACACAGCCTTGTGGGAGGGTCTTTTATCATATTGTTTAAGATTATAGGTTCAAGCCTTGCTGAATCCTGCCCTAAAGTTTATCAGGTCTACTAATCCAAACTTTGATGTTCATTTGAATCTGGAGAAATGTAGGCTAATTATTTTGAAATTTCTAATTTCTATTTTGTTTGTTCGGCTTGCTTTTGCTATTTTGAACTACAGTAATAACAAATGTGATTTTCATTTTGTACATAGAACTGGAAATAATTCTTAAGTCAGAATTAGATTGCCAATTATTACTGAGCAATCATAAGTGCCCTTTACTATACTAAAATGTTAGTCTGTATTTGGGAGTAAATACCAAGATTAATACAAACTTTTTCTGCTCCAAAATAGGCTGTTGTTGGCCTTTCGGTGCCAAGCTTCCTTCTTACCTATCTCATATGCATGCATTCATACCCTCAGCTCGTGTGATGGCTATTTTTAGGTAATTTGGCTTGTGAGATTTGATTTATTAATGTAAAATGATTCAATTAAATGATATTTAAAAATGTTTTTCTTTGAATGGTTTTCATATAAGGTTTAAATGAGAAGCATTTGTCTGAGAGGCATTTTTATTTCTTTTTCAGGTAAAGTGGATTGCCTGCTATTTTTTTTCTTCAAAACTTACATACACAACTATCCAAAAACGAAGAAAGTATTTGCTTTACTTGTATGTACATTTGAATACATTTAGCTAATAAATCTGTGTGATTTTTAAGTGCTACATTGAGAGCAGACTTATCATTTTAAAGAAATAATAATAAATTACAGTAATAACCTCATACCGGAAACTAAACTCAATAGGCTTACACTTGTGGAAGAGAATAGTTAACTCAAGGCTCAATTTCATTACCTGACTAGGTAACATCAACTAGTACCAAGGATCCCACACACTTACATCTGATTGAATTTAGTTAGAATGTTTTAAATTTCTGACCTTCTCCTATTTTAAAAAAAGTCTTGTTAGCCTATGATAGACTGATTGTCATGACAAAAGGAATGAAGCTATTAATTGGGAACAGATTTTAATTTTTGTACACTTATGTTAATATAATTTCTTAGGTTGAATCAAACCTTCCTAGTATTTTCAGTCCTTGCTTCTCTGGGCTATTCTACTTTTAGTTCCTTTTTCTAAGTTAGTGCTTGTAATATTTGTTTTCACAATGACTGTATCCCAAAACAGAACATAGGGTTTTTGACAGAAAAGACTTTGACAGGTTTTGATGGCTGAAGGCTACCCACAAGGACCTCTGGACCTTTGGGTTCTTATTGCAGCCTACAGCAAATCATTCAGTAGGCTTCTGAGTGAGGGAATTTTAGAATCCATCCACCTTGTAAAGTGAATTGATCAGTCGTAGTGAGGCAAAGTCGTGGAAGAAGAAATACGCCTTGGGATGGCAGACAGGACTTCAAGATCAAAATTGCAACCTAAAAAGAGACAGGGACAAACACATCTATGGTTTTTGTATAGTTAGGCCTGACTATATTAAGGCCTTGTGGAGCTAATGTGAACTACATGATAAATGGGCATGATGTTGCTAAGATTTGTTGAAATTTTTACTTTAAAATAAATATTTGTATTTTCAGTATATTGAAAAATAACTGTTTTTATTTCTTTGTTTTACATCAGGCCTATCAAACTGGAGGCCCACGAGCCAGATGTGTCATGCACAGCCCACGCCCATTCTGATTCCACAAAGGCAAAAAACATCACATTATGTCCAGAAATATCACGTGATCAAGTTTGACACCTGTATTTTACATTGTAAGAAATATTTATTTTTGATGATTGCCTGCTTCACAACAAATTTCTCAGATTTGCCCTTCTCTATGTCCCATAAATGCTAAACTATGGGAGCAATGTCCATATTTTTTTCCCCAGACTTAAATTTATAGCATGATAAATAATTAACCTTCCTTTCATCTACCCTTCTTCATTCTAAGGTACATAAAGTAAAACTAAATATAATTCATTTTTTTCCTTAAACCTTCTGCATAGTAAAACTTGCTAGAAAGATAACAATTTTGAAGCAATTGTTATCTTCCGAACTAGCATATTAAATAATATGTCTCTAGGGATCAGTTTTTTAATTTTCTATGGCTTCTCTTGTAATTTCGCTCTTATAGAAGTGTCGGTATAAAGGCAGATGGAAGATCGGAATTAATGAATTACACAAAAAGGTTACTTTATATGGAAAATATGTACCCTTAGATAGTTTGATTTAAAGAACTTGATGTTAGTGTAAAAACTGAAGCTTTTGAGGAGCAAATTAATATCGGAATCAGTAAACCTGACATCATTTGCAATTATTTTAATTGTACATTTAACAGACAAGTAGACCTTACCACGATTACCCTTGATAATACAGCTCTTCCACCTATCCTTTCAGCTAAAATATATTTTATAAATCTCCAAAATCAAAATTCAGTAGCAAGAATGCATGAAATATTAACAAGTGGGCTGTTAAGTTGAAACAGAACTTTATTACTGCTTTCTACTCAGAATATAACCATCTAAATATAAAGATCTTGTGCAATATTTTTCTAGTCTTTGGTGGGGGAAGAGGGAATTGTGTTTAGAAGATTGTTTTGATATGCTATTATTTTATATTAAAACACAGGAATTCTTTCAAAATCCTCTGGTGAATTTTGTAACGTAAGTGCTCCTTTTTTAAAAAAAAAAATATTTCGAAGCACATTTCCTTTGCAACAGTAATAGTTTTCTCATGGTTTGAAGGAGAAAATGAAATCCAGATTTGTAATTCCTAAAAGGAGAAATTTTATCCTGTCCAACATTTAAGTAATATTTCCTGTAAAACATATGAGGCCATCTGCAGAGCTGTTTCCAGAACACATTTTGAAGTGGCAAGGGCAACTGAAACAGAAGAGAACGGTGCCTGGCATCTCACCTTTGGGAAATCGAACATTAAAAGGTTTCTAAACAGCCAGCTACAATTTTACGTTGTATTCAAGCCTAGCATAGTTCATAATTTCTTTAATCTGTTCACCTTTTATAGCGAGGGAAAGGAAAGAAAACAGAAAAATTCTGCCTGGGAGAGCTGGCCTGCTAACTCTGATTAGCAATAAATGGGCCACCTTGTATGTGTGTGCGCGCGTGTGTCTTGGCTGCTGATTGTGTTTTATTTTTAGTGCATAGAAATGTTATAGGCAAATCGTCTCTTGTAAAGATTGAACAAATTTAACTGATTTGGGGAGACAACACAGAAATGCAGCATTTTCTATTATAGAGTTGCATTTTATTGTTAATCTCCAGAGTCTCTTTATGAATTCATGTTAGTAAAATGTTACGACCTCACTATAATATTAACTCTGTGGAAAGACCTGCATTTACCATGTTTTGGTCCTGGAAGAATATGAAGAACTTGTGTATTTTCTAAGGAGATTTAACACAGTTGTATTTTTTCCTTCTAACCGTGACCTTACTGCAGACACAATTTAAAACCGAACGTCTGTTTGGGTGCCAGAGTTCATAAGGAGAAGCCTACATTCTTGCTACTTAATTCACAGTTAACATTTTCTCTCTGTGTGAAGAAACCAAGATATTATATAACAGAAATTATAGAGAAGGATACAGTCTATCCTATCTCTTTGCATTTTATTGGAGTTACTACTTCCAATAAAAGTAAAAGTAGGATTTTAAGCAAAAAAATTTTTTTGTGGTGGTGAAGATTGCTTTAATGAAATCTAATGTGGTTTAGGGATGTGGTTTATCATCATTGCCAAGATAAATAGGGGTTCTTATTTTTCTCCATAATAAAAATATTTTGTCATGACAGTGGATAATTTCCACCAAAGTGATTTTGTTTTCCAAATAAAAGAATAGTCACAGACTACATTAGGGATGCTACTAACAATACTGAGTATTTTATGTAGGAAAACAAGAGGGAGACAAAAGAATTTGGGAAGCCAACAAAGGATATCATTTAATGAAAAGAATGAAATAATTTCAAACACTGAAAATAATAGCAAGACTTCCAATAAATATTTGTTGTATGCTTCTCAGTGTCACTTTTTATGAAATGGCCAGCCATATAAATGTGATAAATAAATGAATGAATTTATTGCAAGGCAAAACAAAACAACTTATATTTTTTTGAATATGCAGGTTCAAATAAACTCTACACGTAGAAATACATGGATATAATCTAACCTTGTCCTTTAATACATTATAAATTCCTAATAAACCATGGTTCTCAATCCAGGATGAATCTGTGTGACATGTTCTTTGCGACTCCTGCTTTTTCTGCTCTGATACTCATGGTTTAGTGAATCAGAAAAATGTAGTATAGTATCTTCAATACAAGATTTGAAGCTAGGAATAGAAGAAGGTATTAGTGTTATATTGATAATTACTAATAATGATGCCTGATTGTCTACTTTGACTTACATTCTGATTGATATTATAGATCCAATGACATTGTCTGACTTTTCTCTGTGACGTTTGCTCTTGTTCAACATCCATATCCATAACAGTTTCCTTTTTCATACAGCAGTTTGAATACAGCGCTTCCCCAGTATCAATTCATTACATAACAGAATCTGGCACTTTGTATCCAATTTTATCTGCATTAGAGCAAGATTATGACTGAACCATTCCATCCTGCATGAAATCAGCAAGAACCTTCAAAACTGTCACTTATATTTATAAGTAAAGAAACACAACAACAGGAGAAACAACAAGTGAATTATAAATGAGGACTAGCATTTTTATTCTGAGGTTGAAGTCAAATACTTTCTCCATATTGTTAGAATACCAATTTTCTTTTACTGTAGTGGTAACCCACTACAATATTCAGTCCCTGGAGAGGCATCCATACCTCATGAGATTACTTCAGCAGCACATTATCCTCATCACGTATCCATTATATATACACTTTCAGACAAGTGGAACTGTTTTCTCAAAAAAGCAACAACAATCTGGAATCTTGGCTTAAAACACAAGTTTTCTGTCAGAGCAAAGAGAGGAGTTTAAAGAAGGCTTATTTTGTTTTGTTCATACAAGTATGCTGCTTTTTTTAAAAAAATTGAGGGAATACATGGCAGTAGCAGGTCATGAGATACATTCAAGGCAGCAGTTCCAAGTACTATATTCAGTGCCAAGTTACTTCTGAAAAATAAGGGATATAATTATTATTTTGTGTAGTGCTTTGAAAGTCAGTTGTGTTTTAGAGGTGTTATGTCCATGTGTGCTCTGAAGAACTCTTTTTGCCTTCAAATTGGCTACATCTAGGTATATTAAATAAATCACAATTGGTTGAACTCTACTACATACACTCTGAACCATAAATGACAGCGTACAAGCAAATTTTTTGCATTACAAAATAGGCTAATCCTTAAACCACTTGACATTGTGGTCAAGCATATGAATACAGTCTATATATTCTTCATTTTGGAGCATGATATGATAGTTCCTGTATTACTTCTTCACAATATTGTTGCCTTGACCTTTCCATCCGATGTTCAGATGTTTACGGAATTCGCTGCAATGATGTATTTGGAATAAAGTTACTGATTAGTGTTATTAAGGTTATGCTGAACTTTTGAAGAGTAAAATGTTTTGGGCTAAATTTGGAAGATTGGTTGCAAACTAAATAATAAAATAATATAAAATAAATCTCAGTCCTCTCCTTCTATATTTTGAGTGAGGGTGTGAATGAATTGAACATTTAAATGAAAGTTGCTGACTTTTTCTTCAAAACAATCAATGTCCAGAATGTTTATTTATGGTTGTATATATGTATCTATGTATACTTGTGTTTGTGAGTGCTTTACTCACACACGCAGGCAGACACAAACAATATTTCCTTTTTCATTTACTGATGAAAATATTGTAAACATTTTCTGTCCAATGTTGAGGCTCATGAATTGAGTCCAGTAATTGTGGAAACCCCAACTTGTTGTATTGACAGTAATTAGAGCAGAGATGGGAATGTTGAATTTAAGGTAGATAATCTTTATTATCATTTTTTTACTTATAAAGACACACTTTTTATGAATTAAAATTAATATTAAAGATAGACTTTACTTTTTTCTACTTTTCTAACTGTCCAAGGAAGCATTGGCTGTTTTCAAAGACTTCCTCTGGGGTTTATGCCTGAAAGTTATGCAAATCAGTGATAACAAGTACAAAGCAGTAACTTTTGTGTAGATGAAACATAATGTTCCCACCATATTTATCAGACTAAAAACTAAATGGAGGTAGGGATACTTTAGAATCATCCCAACTCCTTTCTGCATGGCCAAATCAATTTTAAAGCAGATACTCTATGCAGCAAGCCTTCCCACAATTACAAAAGATGCAATCCACATTTCACTGAAATCAGTGACGAATTACATAGTTAATTAAAAAAATACTAGAATGTTCCCTTGGATCAAGATATATAGAATGTAAAGTAGAAAAATATAACAGTGTTCTTGGGATCTCAAATAGATTTGTTTAAAGCAGTTTCCAGTGATCAAAATAACATTATTGTTTTGTCTTTTCTGCTTTTTTCAGCATTTAGAAAAGGGCAACTCAAAGTTGTTTTTCAGTAATTCTCTCTATTTGTGTTTATGTCACTATCAAACTCGTATTATGTCAAAAACTATAAAATATTTTCTCTTCTTTTCTTTTTTCTTTTCTTCTCCCAGTAAATGTGTCTTTAAGGCATGATGATTAAGGAAAGAAAATGTCCACAGAAGCCCTTGGTTAAATACAGAGATGGAAGGGGCTATTCCATTCCCCTTGACAACGATATCTCTATATTCTGATAACCATCTGCTAGAATCAGATGGTATATGTCTTGGAACATCTGGATAATGGGGTTTCAACTGTAATCTCATTAATTTAATATTTCTGTTTAGGAGATAAGGCTCTTTTATATGAGCTTTCCAAGATGGATAAAGCTTTTGTTGTTCACATAAGGCACAATTCAAAGTAAGTTAAGTATACCAAGTCACAGTCAATGATCTTGCTCCTGACTTTTAAGGCCACTGCTGATTACAGTTAAAGAAAGTGAAGCCCTTGTATCTTGGATGTTTTTTCCTCTCTTAACTTTTTCACTAAGTATATAGGAGAAAGCCTTCTAGCATTTTAAGAAGGTTTTTCTTATTTCATTTATTCATTTTTTCAGATCTCAGTTATCTTCAATTTTCTTTCCTTCTACCAATTCCTCCAAAAAGAATATTATAGTACTATATTACAACAATAATATTGCTAATTAGTGTTACATTAATTCTAATACTATATTAGAAGTTGAAGCTTCTAATTCTTAGAAAAAGGACAAAAGTTATCCCCTACATAAACTGAACCTAAACTGAACAATTAATTGGGGGCAAGTTGAAACAGCAATCTTTTCTTCTGCTAGCTACTGCTATTATTGGAAAATAAGTTTGGGGATAATGAATTGGGATAATCTGTTTTACAAACTGAGGGAGAGTTGAAAGGGATGGTTCATGGTAAAATTGTAAAGATCTTGTTTCCCCCCCCGTAAACTGAAAATGACATTCATTCTGTCTTTTGAGCAGAATCTTAAGAAGACTAAAAACGTCTGGATATTATTTCAGTCTTTTCGTAATATTCTTGTTTAAACCAAAATATGCTGTGTTTATTTTTTAGTCAAACTAGAACTTCAAAATTATGTATCATTTAAAATTAGCATAAGTAAATCTGAGATAAAATTATTTTTACCAGCAATTTCCTTAGGAAGTCAATTTATTATTGGCACGTGTACCGTAAGACATGTGCTTATGGGGTAGTAAGCAAAGTTTTCTGCATCTTTTTTTTTTTTTTACCTTTTATAGAAAAAAGTATTTTGAAAATCTCAGAATTAAATGAAAGTAAAAATATTTGAATGCCTTTAAAAAAGGACTGACAAAAAAAAATCACATATGTTCCTTCCTTCCTCCCTCCTTCCTTCTGTCCATCCTTCTTTCCACATTCTCTGCCTCAAATCCTAAAAAATGCATGACACAGAGAAAGATATTAATGACATAAGCTAACGCAAATTTTGAATTTTCACTAAATATCTAGCTAGAGCAACACTGCATTTTTTATTTTCTTACCTCCTAAGAAAAGTTGAATAAAGAAATAACGAGAGCAAGCTAATTGCAGAGGAAGCAGTTTGGAATTGTGGAAATAGTCTTTCCTTAACACCTAAAAAATTAATGAGTGATGACAGAATTTCTGGAATTCAGCAAATTTTTAAATTTATTGGTTTGTTTATGTATTCAATTTGTATGTTTGCCCAATAGACAAAATGATGATTTACAACAAATTTAACAACAATGATAATAAGAATACATATCAGAAACAAATATAGCAGATTAGCCACAAAGATATCAACTAACAGCCTTTTGAGGGTGACTCATCCAGACATTTGATTCCATGGCTCTAGGAATAGGCAGTACTTTTCACTGCTTTTATGAAAAAGCAATATACTTGGAACATATTTTGAAAAACAAGTTGTTCCCTAGAATACTTGCCACAATAGTGAAGGGATATTTCCTGGTTTCAATCATTATTTGATAGAAGAGACAAAACATGCCAACTCTTTCAGCTAGGATGAAAAGAACTTATCGGATACTGACAAATAACTTGGCCTTATATCAGTGTTGGCAAATCTTTTTGGCACTGAGTGCCAAAATGGGAGCGCACGTACCATAAGTGGGAACATCAGAAACCAAAAGAGCAGCTCCCTGGCATACATATGTATGTGGCTACCTAGTCTTCCGGTTTCTGGTGTGCAGCTGACCAGTGCGCATGCGCACATTGGAAACCAGAAGCTCAGCATCTTGGCATGATAGCTGCTGTTTTGATTTCTGATGCTCCCACATGCATAAAGACCAGCTGCTGGCACCCATGCATGTGCTGGAACCCAGAAGAGGAACAGGTGATGGCTGGAATGCCCAGAGAGATGGCGCTGCCACCTCTGGCACGCATGCCATAGGTTCACCACTACGGCCCTATGTCATGAAGGTCTGTAGATAATAGTCAATTTTTCAAACTGCAGCAACTTCCAAATAATCTTCAAGAGCAATCCCACAATGAGATAATCTAAGCAGAAGGTGTCTAAGGATTGAGTGACCATCAGTTGAGCCTCCTGATCCAGGAATGGTCAAAATTAAGTGGTACAAAAGACTTCCTGGCCATGACTGCCACTTGCTCTTCTCAGACTTATCAGGGTTAAATATTGATGGTATCACTTAATCAACCTATATATTACCAGTAGAGATATATAACAGGCAAGTGGATGACAACTCCCCCCCCCCCCCAAGATTTAACAGAAATGTCAAAAAGAGCAGGGAAAGGTTACAGTCTACAGCCTTATATGGAGACTTTTTTAAAAAAACAGCAAACATATATTGAAAATATTAATTGTAAATTGGATGGTATCCAACTATTGAAACTGCTACAGCTACATTCATGCTGGAAGCACATATCAAGGTGCTTGTGGGCTGAAAGGATTAGCAGTGACATCACCATTGCTCAGGGGATGCCAAAGAGGGCTTCTTTCATTATCCTGTTATTTTCCCACTGAGCAGTACCTATTTATCTACTTGCATTTGCATGCTTTTGAATGGCTAGATCGGAAGGATAGGAGCTCATTCCATCAGTCAACTCATGATCAACTCATACTTTGAGCAGTTGAGCCGTTGATCTCTCAATTGTCTTCTGTCTCACATTCTAACCACATGAGCACCATGGTCTCTATTACTGAAACTATTTACATTGCACATGCGCTCATGGCCCTATTCATGTATATGCATTGTGCACATAAAGGCGCCTGCCCCTCCTGTCCTCCAGGTCGCCAGCCCAGAAAGGTTGGGGAACTGTGCCTTAGAAGATATTTTCTATGTACAATTGATCCAAATGAAGACGGATCAACACTTGGATTCACTGGGATGTTATAAAAACTGACAGAATATCTGCAGAAATGTGGCAAACAACAGAAACTAAATGAGCAAATATGGAGTATAGCATAGTGGCCCACAGATTGGAAGAGGACAGCCTACTTACCATTGCCAAAGAAAAGAGATTTTGATTAAACATACAAACTATTGTATATTATCCTTAATTTCACATAGTATTCAAAAATGCCTAGGGTCTTCCAATGCAGCTTACAGCCCTTTATGGAAAAAGAGTTGCCGTGTATTCAAGCTTTAAAGCAGGCCATGAAACAAGAGACAGTATTGCTGAAAAAGCCAAAAAATACAAAAAGTAGTCACTCTTTGCTTAATTGATTATTGAAAAGGTCTTCAGTTGTGTCAACCATATCAAGCTGTGGATTGTCCTAAGGAAAATGGGAATCACAAACATATCATTGTTCTCATATGAAACCTAATACACAGTTTAGGAAACCACAGACTGATGGTATGTGATGCATCAGCAAAGCAGGGGACAAAGCTGTATGTTCTCCTCATTTATTCAACCTACAGTATATGCTGAATCAAAGGACATAGGATTGGAAAAATATGAGTGTAGTTTTAAAACTAGAAAAAATCAAAACAGCAACACTGTTTTGATAACTGATAATACAAATGATTTGCAAGCTCTAGAATATCAAGGAGCACAGTAGGAAAATGGGACTAAGATTAAATACAAAGAAAACCAAATGAATGAAAACAGGTACAATAACCATCCTTAGAACTGACAATGAAAATATTGAAGAAGGGAAATAGCTCATGCCTTTCATAATCAACTATCAACAGCAGAAGGGTCAGAAGTCAAGAAATACTCACAGATTAGCACTTGGTAGGTAGCCTTGGTAAATTCTTGGTAAATGTTTGGTAAAGGAATTCAGATACTATTACATGCCTACACCTACAAAGATCAAGGCAATGATCTTATCTGTGACGTTCTATAGAAATGACTTTGAAGAAGCAGGATAGAAAGAGTATTGATACTTTTAAATGTATTATTTAGAGTAATAAAATCAATAAGTAATTTCAAAAACTACAAAAAGACATTCCCACCTTAGGTGAATGAGTTTTAAAGTGATGAATGCACTTTCATTAAAGCAAATGCAGAATTATGCATGTTGGAGCAACAAAACCAAAAACTTCCAGCTGTCACATACATATTAATATGATCTAACCAGGCACTAACTGATTCAGTGAGATCTTGGAGTTGTGGTGAGCAGATCAAAGAAAAGACTGGTCCTTTTTGAAGTTCCTTTTTTTAAAAAGGCAAACTCTATGCAAGGTATCATAGGGAAATAAATGAAAAGAACAATGACTAAGTATTAATACTCTGATAGTAAACGTGGAGCTGCATTTAGAATAGTTCTGGTCATTGCACCTTGAAAACGGTTGCAGAGACAGAAGTCATGAAGAAAAGAGCAACACAATGAAAACAGCAGATTGCTTGCTTCTTATTGTCTTTTCTATTTATATTTCAAATTATATAAGGGATGATAACATAAAATAATGCATAATATGAAAAAGTATGTACATGGAGACGTACTTCTTTTTTCACAATATTACTTCCTGTGGTAAATCCACCAAATATGAAAGCAGAGAGAGAAAAGGCAAAGTCACAATCAGGTTAAATCCTTGCTTAATGATGGCAACCAGGAATATTGGAATTGCTATCACTAAGCAATGCAGGCACATGATGTTGTGCTTTATAGCAATAGCATTTAGCATTAAATACTGCTCCACAGCACTTTATCACACTCTCTAGGTGGTTCACAATGTCGAACCATTATTTGCATATTGTCCACAACAAACTGGTCCCTTATTTTAGCAACCTCAGAAGAATGGAAGGCTGAGTCAACCTTGAGCTGGTCAGGATTGAACTCTTCGTGGGGGCAGAGTTTGCCTGCAATACAGCATTCTACCACTGTACCACCATATCATTTATGATCATATCTATCACTTATTGATGGAAATTCAAATCCCAACTGCCTGTGTAACATGAGGACTATGTATAGTCCTTTTTATTGTAACTTTGATTGAAAAAAATTCACAGAAGTAAAATGAAATAATATAGTGCAAGAGTAAAGAAAAAGAAAAATGTGAGGTAAGAAAAAAGAAAATAAAAACATATAGAAAAAGATACAAAAAAAAACCATATAAAAAAACTATTTCCAATCTTCCCTTACAGCATTTACAATCTTATCCTAATCCATCCCTCATCAAAATAGTATCTTAATTCTCTTTTTCAAATACTCAACCTTTTTCAATCAGTAAATCCATAAATCACTGGTTTGTTTCTTTCCATTTTCAACAAAAAGTTCCTGTCTCTAATAAAACTACTTGTTGTCTTTATACCTATCAAACGGATCAATTTTGCCATTCCTGTCTATTCCATAGCCTTTACAATGTACTCCTCCATTAATGGGTAGGACTAACTGTAGTCCTATTGACTGTATATCACCTTCTGCTTCACAAATAGATAGATTATTATTTATTCCATTTATATACCGCCCTTCTCCCGAGGGACTCAGGGCGGTGAATAGCTCATCTAAAAACCCCACAAAGAATACAAAAGTTAAAAAATATTAAATTTCAATCGGCTGCTTGATAAAACTAACAAACCCCCCCCCTTAAAACCCAATTTAGAATTAATAAAATGGAGACCAAATTAAAACCATCTCAGCCAAGGCCGGCCTGCTCAAAGAGCCAGGTCTTCAACGCGCGCCTGAAGGCCCACAGGTCCGTGCCGGTACGGAGCTCCGGTGGCAGAGTATTCCAGAGGGCGGGGGCACCCACAGAGAAGGCCCTACTCCTCGGCGCCGCCAGACGGCACATAGCGGCCGACGGCACCCGGAGCAGACCCTCTCTGTGGGAACGCACCGGCCTGTTGGAGAACGCTGGCAGAATGCGGTCCTGAAGGTAACCTGGTCCCATGCCATGAGTCGCCCTAAAGGTCAAAACTAGAACCTGAAAGCGAACCCGGAGAGCCACCGGCAACCAATGCAGCTCGCGCAGGAGAGGCGTCACATGGGCGCTACGTGACGCCCCCATGATCACCCGCGCGGCTGCATTTTGCACCAGCTGGAGTCTCCGGATGCTCCCCGCAGGGAGCCCCATGTAGAGGGCATTACAATAGTCCAGGCGAGAGGTGACAAGGGCCTGAGTGACCGTGCGCAAGGCGTCCCGATCCAGGAAGGGCCGCAACCGGTAGATCCGACGGATCTGATGAAACGCCCCCCTGGAGACAGCCGCGATGTGATGTTCAAGCGACAGCCGTACATCCAGGAGGACTCCCAGGTTGCGAGCCCTCTCTGTGGGGGGCAGAACTTCCCCCCCGATAGCCAGCGAAGGTGTCAGCTGGCTATATCGGGGCGCTGGAAACCACAGCCACTCGGTCTTGGATGGGTTGAGCCGAAGCCTGTTCCCGCCCATCCAGTCCCGCACGGCCTCCAGGCACCTAGACATAGCCCCCACAGCATCGTTGGGGTGGTCCGGAGTGGAAATGTACAACTGGGTGTCATCTTCATACAGATGACACCTCACTCCAAGACCACGGATGATCTCACCCAGCGACTTCATGTAAATGTTGAACAAGAGGGGAGAGAGGACCGACCCCTGAGGCACCCCACAAACCAGGGGCCTAGAGGTGGACCTCTCCCCCCCCGCCAACACGAATTGCGAACGGTCGGAGAGGAAGGAGGAGAACCATCGAAGGACGGTTCCACCAATCCCCAACCCCCCCCAACCGTCGCAACAAGATACTATGGTCGATAGTATCGAAAGCTGCCGAGAGATCTAATAGGACCAGGACAGAGGAGAACCCTCTGTCACGAGCCCTCCAGAGATCATCAACCAACGCGACCAATGCCGTCTCAGTGCTATGTCCAGGCCTGAAGCCCGATTGGAACGGATCGAGGTAAGTAGCTTCCTCCAGGTACTGGGGGAGCTGACGTGCCACCACACTCTCAACAACCTTCAACACGAAAGGAAGGTTGGAGACTGGACGATAGTTGTTTAAAATAGCTGAGTCCAGGGAAGGCTTCTTGAGGAGGGGGCGCACCACCGCCGCCTTCAGGGCGGTAGGGAGCACCCCCTCTCTCAAGGAAGCATTGACAATCCCCTGGAGCCAGCCTCGTGTCGTCTCCCTGGCGGCCGAAACCAGCCAGGAAGGGCACGGGTCCAATAAACAGGTGGTGGCATTCAGACCCCCCAGCAACCTGTCCACACCCTCGGCGGTCACAGGGTCGAACTCCCCCCAGATAACACTCACAAGACCTGTCCCGGACACCTCCCCCGGGACCATCCAATTGGAGTCGAACCCCTCCCGAATCTGAGCGATTTTATCATGCAGAAATCGGGAAAACTCCTCCGCCCTACCCTGCAAGAGGTCATCCCGCGCTCTCGGTTCAAGTAGAGAGCGGGTCACTCTAAACAGGGCGGCAGGCCGATTTTCTGCTGATGCAATAAGGGCGGAGAAATACGAAGATTTCGCCGCCCCTATCGCCACAAGGTAAGTCTTAATATGAGATCTCACCTGTGTTCGGTCAGACTCAGAACGGCTCGCCCTCCAAATGCCCTCTAGACGTCTTTTCCGGCACTTCATCTCCCGTAGCTCCTCCGTATACCACGGAGCCACATGGGATCTGTGCCGGGTCAGTGGTCGCAGGGGCACAACTCGATCTAGAGCCCCGGCGGCCAACCCATCCCAGGTCGCCACCAGGTCTCCAGACGAGCTGTGAGCCAGAGACTCAGGAAACAGCCCAAGCTCCCTCTGGAACCGCTCCGGGTCCATCAGGCGCCTGGGGTGGAACAATCTAAGTGGTTCCGCTTCCCTACGGTGGGGGGTGGCGGAACAGAAGTCCAACCTAAGGAGGGAATGATCTGTCCATGACAAGGGTGTAATAACTAACTCCCCAAAATTACAGTCATTCAATATGGCATAGTCTGATAGAATGCTAGGATTTGCAGGGCTTTCGTCTCACGCTGTAGGATTCTTTCTCTATTCTTAATAATCATGGTCCCATCCCAAGATATGCCTTGCAGTCTTGGAGCTATTAATTGTATGTACATATAATATACTCCCCATATAAGAAATCCTATGAAACTACATTTTGTTTTGCAGATATTGATCAGGTAAATTGATTCAAAGCATCAAACAGAGCTGTGGTATGGCCAGCGGCACTGTATCAGATATCATTGCATAGAAGAGGAAATTCTCCACAAATTATAGCCATATTAAACAACACAGACCGAATCATTTATTTTTATATATAGGAACATTTGCCTTTTATATGCATATACAGCATTTAACCTCATTTCAATATCTTACAAAAAAAAATTCCTCTGTACATCAAATCAGTAAATATTTTAAAAGGAGGGACTGTTCCTGAAGAATTTATTATATGGTCAGGAATATTTTGCTGAAACACATTCATTTTCATCCTCTTTATTATACAATATTCTTGATGTTATCCATAGACTACTGCTAATGTTGTTGTTGGAACTGCAATATTTTCTTTCATAGGGTAAAATAGGAGCAGTGTTTAATTTTCTTTTTAAAAAAATTCATCCCTTGATATTTTGCCATCTTGTGTCTTTCTAATACAGCATTATTCAAATGTTTTACAGTGCAAATTTGCTTCTGAACCATTTTGTTTCCCAAAGGCCATTGACTACATTATCGATACATTGGCTAACAATCACAGTTCTTCTTTTGCATTTCCATACGCCTGCATCAACAGATTAACATCTTCTAAAAACACTGGAAAAACATGACAATCACTGTTACTAAAGAAAATTCTTTTTGTCTAGAAAGTTTCTGTATTTGTTTTATAATTTGCTACATGTTTATAAATGCGTGAAAACAAACAAGTAGAACATAAAGTGAAATGTTTGGGTGGAAATTAAATAACATAGATTTCATTTTACCTGGGCTATTAATTTATAAAATGACATGCATATTCCTTCCACTATGTACAGGGGTGTGTTTTGTGAGATTAAGCTGAAGCTGCCATACTTAAAGATGAAGCAACCATGCAAGTAGAGTGGACAAAAGCCAGGAAAAGCTCCCTTACAGAAAGTGATTAAGAAGGAATCAAGTGCTTAAGGAAACAAAGGGAAAAAATGTCACCTGAACCAGCCAAATGAAGTTGGGACTGAGCACATAGGAAACCCTTCCTCAAGTCCTATGGAAGTCCTGAGTCAACCTTGAGCCAATCAGGATCAAACTCCTGGCTGGGAGCAGAGTTTGCCTGCAATATTGCATTCTAATCTCTGTGCCACCATATCATTTATGACCATGTCACTTTTTATGGAAATTCCAATCCCAACTGCCACTATAACATGAGAATTATGTATAGTCTTTTTTTATATATATTTAATTTTGATTGAAAAACATTCACAGAAGTAAAATGAAATAATACAGTATAAGAGTAAAGAAACAAAATGTGAGGTAAGAAAAAAAGAAAAGAAAAATATATGGAAAAAGATACCAAAAAGAAAAAAATATATAAAGAAACTATTTCCAATCTTACAGCATTTACAATCTTATCCTAATCCTTCCTTCATCAACTTGTATCTATTCTCTTTTGCAAATACTCAACCTTTTTCAATCAACAAATCCATAAATCACCAGCTTGTTTCTTTCCATTTTCAACAAAAAAGTCCGTAAGAAGTTTCTAGGGCTATGAATGTGTAAGTAAATGACAATAAATTGAACTTTGGATTGTCTCAGTCTACCATCCATCCATCCAGTAATCCATCAGTTGCAAACAAATTCATTTATGTTAAAGCTTTTCAGTGGACTTGGCTGAATTCACTTTCATAAAAGCAACACTCCTAGCCCTCTGGATTTTATATGTGTGAAGGCAAAACGCAATGATAAAAATATAATTCACCCATGAGTTTTGGATCTACATTGTCTCTCATTGATAGGAGTTTGTAAGGAAGATTCAAATCAACCATTTTTCTATTTTTTATCAGCAGCAAACTGCAGAAATCATTAGAGTTGTCTGTTTAAATGCCTCTGTCCCATCTTAATATTCAGCCTACTGGGGAATAACTTTAATAATTTATTATTAATAACTTTAATAAGTTATTATTAAGGTGTTGGTGGCGGGGCTGGCAGAGGTCATGGCCGAGGGGCGGTGGTGACCGGCTAAACCGGCCCAGCCTACCAGGCCTTTCTATCGCCATCACCGGACACTCGAGATGCGGTCGGCTGGGCTGATTAAATACTCATTTGTGGATGTGCTGGCCTTGGGAAATATCCCCCTTTTCCTACAGTGGCCCTCCGGAATATCAATGGCTTACCTTAAGGACGGATCCTAGGATCCCGAGGGGTGGCACGGCCATAGGAAACGTTTTGGGGGTGGGACCCAACTCTATCATTTTTTATTAAAAATTTTATTGGGGTTAGGGAGGGTAACCAGGTGGGAATGGGGGACAATCCGCCTGAGACAGAGGTCAGACCGGGGGTTGAGCGAGTCGGGGAGTTTTGGGGTCAGGGGGGTTCAGATCAAGGAAGGGAGGTTATTTCCGGGAGGGAGAGATGCAGTCTATTTGCACGGTAAGTGGGAGAGGCAGATTTGGCGGTTATAGGGGGCCATATCAGGTATCGGGAGCGCGCCCCCACTGTTTACGTGAGGTGACGTGCTCTGACTCCCTAGTGATTTCCCGTTCCCTGGGCAGTTCGAGTCATCGGGCCCCAGGCCTTCGGCTGATGTTGTGTAACGCCAGGTCTGTAGTTAATAAGACCCCCCTCATTCATGATCTGATTTTGGAGGGGGGAGCGGACCTGGTGGGTATTACCGAAACGTGGTTGGGCCAAGAGGGGGGGGTTCCCCTGGTGGAGATGTGCTCACCCGGGTTTCGGGTTTTTCATCGGCCGAGGGCTCAGGGGAGGCTGGGGGGGGTGGCGGTGGTTATTAAGGAAGATCTGTGTCCTAGGGAATCCACTGTTCCTCAGACGACCGGATGTGAATCCCTTTTTGTGAAATGTGGTTCCAGGGTTCCGGTGGGCCTATTGATCACATACCTGGCTTCCTGCTATGTGACTTCAGCCCTGCCTGAGCTCTTTGAGGTTATAGCCAGCTTAGCGGTTGAGACCCCCAGGCTTATGGTCATGGGGGACTTCAACCTACCCTCTGCTGGCGGGACCTTGGGGATTGTTCAGGAGTTCATGGCTTCCATGACAGCCTTGGGCATGACCCAATTAATTCGGGACCCCATACACACTGGGGGTCACATCTTGGATCTGGTTTTTGTCTCTGATCAGTGGCAGGATGATCTATGTATGGGGGATGTTTTTATAGAGCCGCTGTCATGGTCAAATCATTCTCTCCTTAGGCTGGACTTCCATTCCGCACCCCCTCGTCACAGGGAGGCGGGACTGACAAAATGGTTCTGCCCCAGGTGCCTGATGGACCCAGATAGGTTCCTGATGGAGCTTGGGCCGTTTCCTGAGACTCGCACACATGACTCGGTGGGGGACTTGGTGACCACTTGGGATAGGGTGACTGCCGAGGCCCTTGACCGGGTGGTGCCCTTGTGGCCTCTGACCCAGTGCCGATCCCAATTGGCTCCTTGGTTCTCTGAGGAGCTGAGGGAGATGAAGCGCTGGAAAAGATGCCTAGAGAGTGGTTGGAGGACCAGCCGCTCCAGATCTGACCGAACACTTTTACAGTCCCATATTAGGGCGTATTTAATGGCGATAAGGGCAGCAAAACAATCTTACTTTTCCGCCCCTATTGCATCCGCAGAAAATTGCCCGGCCACCCTTTTCAGGGTGACCTGCTCCCTTTTGGATGTGGGAGTGCGGAAGGATCCCTTGCAAGGACGGGCCGAGGATTTTTCTCGATATGTGCAGGACAAAATCACTCAGATCCAGGATGGGCTAGACTCTGACTGGGCATCTCTGGGTGGGGGGGCGGGGGCGGATGTCGGTGAGGTAATGTGGTTTGAGTTCGATCCTGAGTCCCTGGAAGATGTGGACAGGATTCTGGGCGGGCTTAATGCCACTACGTGTTTATTGGATCCATGTCCCTCCTGGCTGATTTTGGCCATTCGGGAGGTGACACGAGGTTGGTTCCAGAGGATTATTAACACTTCCTTGAGAGAGGGGCTTTTACCCGCTGCCTTGAAAGAGGCGGTGGTGAGGCCCCTCCTCAAGAAACCATCCCTGGATGCAACACTATTGTCGAATTATTGTCCGGTCTCCAACCTTCACTTCGTGGCGAAGGTTGTTGAGAGTGTGGTGGCAGGACAACTCCCTCAGCACCTGGATGAAGTATATCTAGATCTTCTCCAATTGGGTTTCAGGCCCGGGCACAGCACAGAGACAGCGTTGGTCACGTTGGTGGATGATCTCTGGAAGGCCCGGACAGGGGTTGTTCCTCTGTCCTGGTCCTGTTAGATCTCTCAGCGGCTTTTGATATTGTCGACCACAGTATCTTATTGCAGCGATTGGGGGGGTTGGGAGTGGGAGGCACCGTGTTACGGTGGTTCTCCTTCCTCTCCGACCGCTCACAATTTGTGTTGACGGGGGGGCAGAGATCGGCCTTGAGGCCCTTGTTTTGTGGGGTGCCCCAGGGGTCGGTGCTCTCGCCCCTTCCGTTCAACATTTATGTAAAGCTGCTGGGTGAGATCATCCATGGTTTTGGGGTAGAATTCCATCAGTATGCTGATGATACTCAGCTATACATCTTTACCCCAGGCCACCCCAACAAAGCCGTTGAAGTGATGACCCGGTGCCTGGAAGCCATACAGAGTTGGATGGGTCTTAACAGGCTTCGTCTCAACCCGACCAAAACTGAATGGCTGTGGTTTCCTGCGCCCAGATACAGCCAGCTCATTCCATCGCTGGCTATGGGGGAAGAGATTTTGACCCCCATGGAGAGGGCGTGCAATCTGGGTGTTCTCCTGGATGTACGGCTGTCGTTAGAAGATCATATTGTGGCCGTCACCAGGGGAGCCTTTTGTCAGGTCCGGCGGATCTTCCAGTTGCGGCCCTTTCTGGATTGGGGCGCTCT
Source organism: Bungarus multicinctus (assembly GCA_023653725.1). NCBI lineage: Eukaryota > Metazoa > Chordata > Lepidosauria > Squamata > Elapidae > Bungarus > Bungarus multicinctus. Next base: position 67,528,046 of record CM042844.1, read on the forward strand.
TTGCACAGTCTGCCCTCGTCATCTCCCGCCTAGATTACTGCAATGCTCTCTACATGGGGCTCCCCTTGAAGAGCATCCGGAGGCTTCAGCTGGTGCAGAGTGTGGCCACACAGGTGATTTTGGGGGCTCCTCGGAGCTCCCGTGTTACACCGCTCTTGCACGAGCTGCACTGGCTTCCGGTGGCCTTCCGGGTGCGATTCAAGGTGTTGGTAGTCACCTTTAAAGCGCTTCATGGCTTGGGACCTGGGTCCTTACGGGACCATCTGATGCCACCATCGGCCTCCTGCCGGCCAGTGTGCTCCCACAGGGTGGGCCTCCTTGGGTGCCATCGGCTGGACGATGCCAGCTGGCGGCCCCGAGGGTGCGGGCCTTCTCTGTGGGGGCACCCTCCCTCTGGAACGAATTACCTTTGGAGATGCGAACCATTACTGACCTGCAGACCTTCCGGCGCACACTAAAAACCCATCTTTTCCAATAGGCCGGTGTGGCCTAGTACCAATTATTAGGGTTTTTTTTAAAAAATTGTTTTTAATTTTTTCTGGTAATTTTAACTTTTCTATCTTGTTTTTACTGTTTTTCTCAGCCATTAGTTTAATTATTTTAAACCTTTTTAAAATTCTATTTACTGTGGGGTTTTTTATCTTGGCTGTACAGTGTCCCGAGTCCCATTGTGGGAGAAGGGGTGGTATAAAAATTTAATAAAATAATAAATAAATAAATAAATAAATAAATAAATAAATAAATAAATAAGTATGTGCATCATATTCCTAATTCCACATTACCAAACAGTACATTCATTCAACTGAGATAAGTGAAATAAAATCAGATATTACATCATTTGTAAATGTTATTTTAAAATTAACCGAATAATACAGTGCTATGCAGGGTTAATTTTTGCAGGTAATAATAATAATAATAAAATATTTTTCAGAGTGAGATTTTCTAGTTGCTTGGAAATCAATTAATGTGACCAAAGTATGACCTCCGGTTTTCTTTTTAATCACACTCTACAGCTAGAGTTAAGCTCTCTATTTCCCTTTTTCTGTAGTAAAAGTCTGCATTTTCTCAGCCTGCTTGAGACTTCTTCTTTGTTCTGTCCTAACTAATTTAGGATAAGAAACATTTTAGGAGCCCTGGACAACTTCTTTGTGTTGAATGTACCTAGTAAAATCAGCAAAATTGAAGGTGAAGTAATATTTGACTTCATGAAGTCCTTGTAATGCCATCATCATCAGCCTCTTGTTTATTTACAAAGATCTGATATAATGCCTGCTTAACTTCTCAAGTTAATTATGAACATCATTGGTTTCTTATTCTGGCTAAGGTCAACTAGTTAGCTTTGTTAGTTTTAAGTTCTATTAGATAACCCATGGTCCATTAGAACATCATTTCAAAGGTTTTTTTTACCCATCTAAATCTTTTCTTATTTTATGGGCAGGCAAAAAAGCCGTGGAAACAGAAGTAACTTCCAACTTTCTGCTGGCTTTCTCCTTCACTTTCCTTATTGGGATGCTGGCAGAAAACAGTGAAAATGATAATCACCTGACTCTCCTTTGCCATGGCAGTGATGCAGCAGTGCTGGGGCATTAAGCTGTCAGTGTGACAGCAATGAAAAAGAAAGACAGTGATCAGGAAACCACTGGAGATAAAAAAAATAATCTGGAATTTAAAGTGAAAATAGAACTCAAAAGTTAAGAAGGCAAGATATAAAGTCTTCCAGTTAAGCAGGTAAGAACTATACAAGAGTGAAAGGAAAAGGGACAATACACAGGGGTTAACTCCAGTGGTGGGATTCAATTGTTTTTACCACCGGTTCTGTGGGCGTGGCTTTGTGGGCATGGCGTAGCTTTGTGGGCATGGCAGGGGAAGGTTACTGCAAAATCCCATTCCCTCCCACCCCACTAACCTGCTTTCCAGCTCTGTTCTCTTGTGCAGGACAACAAAAGAAGACCCAGCCAATCAGCTGGGATTCGGGAGGCAAATAATAGATGGGGCAGGGACAACCAGAGATGGTATTTGCCGGAGAAGTCCTTTGGCCAAAAGGTGCCACCTATGAAAGGAATCACCCAATGTGTCAGCCAGTGGGAAGATCTATGGAGAATGTGGAAATTCCTTCTCAAACTCTCTGCTGGTTGGCAAAGACTGGGAGGATACTTCATAACAATAAATTCTAAAGGACTTGGAAGAAATTTTCCCAAGAAAATCTCCAGGGGCAGGCAGCTCTTAGTTATACTAAATACAGGTGTTATGAATTGGGAGAGGGAGATAAAGTAAAAAGGTGTTTGGCAGACACTTCTTTCAAGGTTTCTTCTGTCAATATAATTATGACAGCTGCCACTTTTTAGGCCAAGCCTCCTAACAGCCCTAGTTGGAGCCACTACAGAGCCACTTAGCCTTTCTACCCGGTTTCCTCTTTTCAGGCCAGTTTCTGGGAAATAGAAAGAGAATAGAAAGGAAAGGAATACACTGAACTTAATCCTGACAAGTTCTGAAACACAGAGATAGCTGCGTATCATAGTCTTATATGGGAGAAAGGAAAGTTTTAATGACAAATTTCCTGGTAAACCCAAATTATACCAATAAAAAGATATACACAAGGAAAGTAAGAATCGCATATTTAGATTTTTTTAAAAAATGCAATCAGCCTAGTTAAAGTAGTCATTTATATCACTGATTAAGCTTTTGGTTTCAGGACATGTTCACTGTAGAGAAGATGGCTAGAGAGAGAGATCACTGAGCCTCCTATTTAGAGTAACAGAATTGGAAGGGACCTTGGAGGTCTTCTAGCCCAACCCCCTGCTCAAACAGGAAACTCATACCAATTCAGACAAATGATTGTCCAATCTCTTCTTAAAAACCTCCAGTTTTGGAAAACCCACAACTTCTGCAGGCAAGTTGTTTCACTGATTAGTGTTCTGTCAGGAAATTTCTCCTTAGTTCTAAGTTGCTTCTCTACTTGATTAGTTTCCTTCCATTGCTTCTTGTCCTGCCTTCAGATGCTTTAGAAAATAGGTTGATCCCCTCTTCTTGTGGCAATCTCTCAAATATTGGAACACTATCATGTCACCCCAGTCCTTCTTTTCATTAAGCTCTTTTCATTAAATGGTTCCTGCAACTGTTCTTTGTATGTTTAGCCTCCAGTTCCCTAATCATCTTTGTTGCTCTTCTTTTCACTCTTTCTAGAGTCTCAACATCTTTTTTATATCACAGCGACCAAAACTGGATACAATATTTAAAGTGGGGTCATACCATAGATGCTTGTAGAATGCCATCCTTGGTCTTTGTTGATTTTCCTTGCTTAGGCAAAGATGCATAGGGAGATAAAGGGAAGCAAACTTCTTAAGGAAGACTTTTGTTTCTTCAGACAAGAAAGGATGCTGCTCCATGTTATGGACCTAGCCATTAAATCAGAAATTTTTGATGATTTTTGATGGGATTGAGTCTGACTTTCAAAAGTTCTGCTTCTGTAGGAAAAGGGTAACATTATTTTTAGGAAAAGCTGAATTCTCTTTATGGGGTCAGTTTTCTAGATTCTTCAGGCAGGGGTCCCCAACTTTTCCAGCTTGGGGGCCTGGACCAATGTGGGGTGTGGCCATGTGAGTGACAGGCACAAAGTGCGCACATAGCTCCATATCATGCATGTGCTCGCCCATTTCTCCTGTGGCCCTGTTTTAAACAGGCCATGATCCAGTAGTGGGCTGCAGCCTAGGAATTGGGGATGCTGTCTTAGGGGATCTCAGGATGTCATATCAATATTAAGATCTATCATAATATGCTTAGATAATAAAATATAAGGTACATTATTTTTATTTTGATCATATGCTAAAAATGAATAATCAATATTAGCTTTTATCCAGGTTCCATCCCTATTTCGATATGTGTCTAAGGAGTCCCACTCAAACATCAGATGGAATATTTTTCTGCCTGAATTGATATACAGTAGATCAGGGGTCTTCAAACTTGACAACTTTAAGACTTGTGGACTTCAACTTCCAGAATTCCTCCTCCAGTCATGTTAGCTCAGAAATTCTGGGAGTTGAAGTCCACAAGTCTAAAAATTGCCAAGTTTGAAGACCCTTGATATAGATTCTCAGTTTAGTTTGATAGCTTGTCTTTGGTGAAAACAAACTCTAGGCAGACAATTTCAAACAAAGCAATTCCTGATTCAATGCCTGGAATTTTAAAAATCATGAAGAATTGTATTTATGCTGAAAGAACTAGATGAACCCTGGTCTAAGGATCAGATTTTACAGAAATGTCTAAAGCTAGCTTAAAGGCCTGTTTCCATACAAAATACATTTTGAATTTTTTAGACATATATATTACTATAGATTATTAAATCATTTTAAAAAGGATTTGAATGGATGGAAGGTGTAAATTGCATTGTCTGGTTCTTATCTAACTGTTCATTGTCAAAGAGAAGCACAGAGCAATAGCTTTTCTACTTTATGGCTGAATGTAACATTAGATATTGGCTTTCAATAGCTGTCAACTTATAAAATCTAGGTGACATCTTTAGGTGCTTCTGGTAACACCCAGCTCTCTTTTTCATTTCCATCAAAACCAGTGAAGTCCTTTAAATCTGCAATAATTTTAGCAGAATAAGGCTAGGCAAGGTTATATAATCAAAGCATTAGCAAAGAACAACACTTATGAAAACAGACAGATCTCAGACAAGAAAAGTGTTGTTTAATCTGAATTAGTTTTTTCTGTCCAGTGAGGTTTATAGCTAATCTACTGGGATGGGGACAAAAATATTCTGGAGTGCAAAAAAATGCCTACTGATGTCTAGAGTTGTGGCAATATGAATAGACTGGTGGTGTTAAAAAGCCTCTCTTGAACAAGAATTTGATCTAACTTTGTGTATTTCAGAATTGCCTATAAAATACTGCAATATGTCCTATTGAAGGTAATCTCAGAAGACACTGAGGAAGTGTGATGAGTGTATAATGATGAAAGTAACGACTTTACAGATTTTTGCTGCTTCTCCTTTGACTCAACTTTAATAATAAGTGATAACCTTTGAAGCCCCACATTTGGTGACTGTATGTTTAAAATATTTCCATTCCATATTTATGTTTCCACTTCTTTATATAAAAAGAATTTTCAAGTTAGATATTTTCAAGTTAGATCATTTGAGATCACTGAAAGTATAGTTTCAATTTTCTCCACAATGACACTGAGAGGATAAAAACTACTTTTATTCATTTTAATTTTACATTTTATTTTATTTTAAACATTCAACTTATACAAAACTCTTGGTGGTTGTTATAAGTCCTGCAATCTTTGTAGATTTTCCACAATCCTATTTTGAGACTCTACTATTTATTGTATTGTATGTAATGAGTCAGTATTGACTCCTGGTTGTTGCCTGGACAACTCTCTATAGTTTTATTGGCAGGATTTCAGAACGGGTTTGCCATTGCTTGTTTCCTAGGACTGAGAGAAGGTGGCTGGCCCAAAGTCATCCAGATAAGTTGATGACTAAGGCAGGACTGGAACGCTATGATATACCACAAGGAATGGCCATGGAATAGACCTCTCACTCCCCATCAACTTTGATTGGGGCTGTTCTTGGAGAAAGGAGCTGCAGCAGCAAAAAACTGTGCCAGCCAACTCGAAACCCGGCAACCAGTGCAAAAGGATGCCATGATCCATAGTATTAAAAGCCACTGAGAATTGAAGTTTGGAGCACTACCCTATCTTTTTCTTACCAGAGATCATCCACAAGTGCAACCATGCTGCCTCTGTCCCATAACAGGGACTCAAATCTGTCAAGAAAAGATCTAGATAACAACATAGTTGAAGGGAGTCATAGTTGAAGGGAGCCAGTTTAACACTGGCAGGCCGCAGGCCAGATGTGTCACATGCAGGCCACACAAACCCCAGCTCTGCAAAGGGAAAAACATCATGAAACATCACCTGACAGCAATGTGACATGGCGAGTTTGACACCCATGTAACAAGGATATTTTCATCAAATGTATTTATTTTTCTATTTCTGTCTTTCATTTGGACTTGAAGAGGACTTTTCTGCATTGTACTATTTATATGCCTGTGTGTGAATCAAATGATTACTTGATGAAGTTAATGCCCAAAATTTTGGAGAAAGAAGGGAGTCTGACACAAAGCTCTTATAATGTAACAAATTTAAATAGTAGCATATAATTTTGCTACTTCTGAGTTTTTAGAAGTTGTCTTATTTTTAGAATCCTTCAATATGCATAGATTTTTAAAGAGCCTTAAGCTATGATGTTTTATGACTTCTTTCATAAAATTTATATTTAATCATACCTTTAAAAATTGTTCTCATTCTGCCACTCAGTGTTACTAACCAAGAAAAGCCCTTCAATTCAATTCTACATTTTAACTATTTTTTTTGTGTGTGTTTCAATTCTTGACAACTTCTTAAGTGGTACATGATGTGAATCACAATGAAACATCAATGAGTAACATGTGAGCAGCACTTAAATAAATGTTTTCTATTTGAAATTAGTTTCACAATTTACTGTCAAAATGTTTTTACATTTCTAACATTGTGATTTGATTTCTGCTTCTAAAATTATTAGCATAAAATGGATACCTCCTTTTAGAAGCTGTCAATTTTAAATTTAGATGCATAATTAATATCAACCAGTTTCATTATGTTAACTTTGCAAAATAGAAATCTAAACAGATAGGATTATAAAATTACAATCAACCCCAGTTTCAGCCAAAATTCAGTAGCACTAAGCTCTGTTGAGATAAGGACAAATCAATTATCCCCAGTTGATAATTTGGAACAGATTCCATTACTAAATCTAATTGGCAACACTCGAGATCAGGCTAATATTAGATGATTTATCCCTGCATTTCTTAATTTTGTAAAGAATCTTCACATTCTTTTTCCCTACCAAAATTGTTTGCTTTTGACTTTAAGTAGTGACTTATTCAACCATCATCAAAGTGTTCTGTTGTTCTCCAAAAGAACCCATACAAAAGTTTTCCAGAATTGCTACTTTAAATGTGTTGAAAATATAAAATTATTAACTAAATCATTAATTTCACATGACTAGAAAATAACAATATATCTAGGAATATGGCCAGTATGATACCAGCCTTTGCTTGTTTTCGGAATGCCCAAGAGCAGCCCCATGTAGAATGCATTCAGTAGCTCAATGGAAGGTCATAAAGGCATGAGTGACAGTAAACAGAGCATCCTGTACACACAACTGCTACACAACCCAAAGATGTGCAACACTGCTACCACCTGGATCAGGAGCTATGAATTCAGGAGGACCCCAAGGTTGCACATTGAGTTCATCTGAAGCAATGCCACCCATCCAGGACCAGATACACTCAAGCTATTCAGTCTTCCTTGGGTTGAACTGAAGCCCATTGTGTTCCATCCAGTAGATATATGTAGATATTAAAGGGAGAATCAAGCTCTGTGTTATAAGTTTCAGAAGCAAAAAGAGGGATATTCAGGGAGTCTTCAATAGCTATATATGATATCAATGTCCCTTTGCTGAAACAAATATTTTATAATTAATATGTACCTGGATGTGTGAGATAGGAAATGATCTGATCCTGCAAAAACATAAATATAAATTCAACACACACACACACACACACACACAAATAGTTTGTTACGAAAGCGATTGGCTGTAAAGGTCCTGGATTGGGATTGAAAAGCAAAAGTGGAAGCATATTTGGTAGACTAGGTTGCCCTGATAGGAAAAGCACTTAATCTCTCCCCTGGTATAGCCAACAAAGTGAGGAGAACCTGTGGCTTAGAGGTTAATATCTCTATTATGCAAGCAGCCCCGGTTCGAATCTCAGAAGGATATGATTAGCTGATGAGAGCTAAATACCTTGGAATAGATCTATACTAGTTTCCCTTTATTTCTTTGTTGGTAAATTCAACACAAAGTATGAACACATGTAAGTAATACAAATTAGTTCTGTATGTCTAATTACCAATCTAGAATCATCCAAGATTATTGGACCAATCCATATCGTTGCTCTACAAACCAGACAAGATTAGAATACACCAGCATGCTTATCCTAAACATGGTCTATACAATGATTGCCCCTATTATCTGGAGAGCTCTAAATTGTACAATAGTCTATGTGTGTAAACAAAGCTTTATTTATGAATATGAATAAAGAAAACATTTTTTGTAATTTTGTAATGTATGCTTAGGAAAGTGATTAGAACAAAATGATAGAGGAAATTTGTTCTCTCTCTCTCTCTCTCTTTTTGCATTTCTACTACATGGATAATGAACTATTGGAAAGAGTTAAACCATGATGTATATTCCAATGAGAATTAGACTATACTGTAGGAAAGAAAAGACAAGTTTATGAATTCACTGACCATTTTATCTGAGACACTGCAACTAGTGTGGCAACTTGAAAATCTAGAATTATATTCATTGGCATATGTTTTCCTCACAAAGATTATTTGCAGTGATGTAAATTCGTCGAACTATAATTCTGTTCCTCAGAATTAATACTGACTTAATTAAGGTGGTGGTTTCCCCAGTAAATTTCAACTCTGCTGACCAAGTGAAAAAGCACATATATCTGTGCCAGGAGGATACATAATTTTAGTTAAATCAGTGTCATTGACAATTCCATTCAGTTAAATATTCACTTACATCTTATCTCTTAGGAATTGTATACATCTATAACTAACAAAACATCCTTTAAACTATCAGCAAAATTGATTGATATTTCCTCTATATGGTACAATTTCTTTTTCTGTAGTATGGAAACATTTATTCTTGTATAAAACAGCAGTTATAACAATGTAAGTAATAGTTTAGTTTGGTTTGCATGCTTTTGTCAGCAAAGAGACAAGCACACATTATCACTCCTTTACTGGTGAGATATATAGGTGTAGATCAGGGGTTCCCAACTGGGGATGCGAGACGATATTCCAGGGAGTGCAAAAACTTAGGTTTACAAGTTTCAAAATCATAGTGTATATGTATAATCATATACATATAATTATTTATTTTTAAGGGGTGTGAGAATATATCAGAAGTTTTCTAGGAGTGCGGGATATAGAAAAGTTTGGGAACTCCTGGTATAGATGATATAGTTTCCCATTCTGTAATATCTTAATGCATTTTTCCTCTGTATTGGTACATATCCACAAGTCAGTTTTTTCTCAATGGAGACCAATATTCCAAAGGACTAACAGCTATTGAAACAGAAAATATACTTGTATATCCAGTCTAGGAGCTTCAACAGGAAATTCAGCATCAAGTCATCTATACACAGAACAACTACAGTCAGCTTTTAACTGTGCTGAATTTTATAGAATGGTTCTCTTGTGGGTGGTGAATGAAAAAATGCAGGAATGATTCTTGAAATTATTGACAGGTGCCAGAAAGGAGAGGCAGAAGAAACATTCTGATCCTTGAGAATCACAATATAACCAATTGGGATAATCTCCAGTGCTTCCAGATGTTGTTTATGTTTAAGACATATCTAAGATCACATGTGTGTGACTACACACAGGTTTCTATTTTTCTTGCAAAATGTCACTTGATATGTTGTCTCTGTGCTTCAAAGATCAGAGAATATAGGGAGAATCTAGATTTTCTGTATACACTACCAGGTAGTCAAAAATATTTTCCATTTAACTCCCAGGAATCAACTATCATCTTTTTTTAACGACCCCATAATCTCTTGCAGAGTGGAATCTAGGCAACTGAATGGAACCGAGTGTTTACTGGCCAGATGCCTTTCCTGTTGCCAATGCGGAGTTATATTCATTTTATTTTATTCATTATATTTATTTTATTTATTTATTTTTATTTATTTATTTAATTTATTTATTTATTATTTCATTTTATTCATTATATTTATCCTGCTGGATAAAATCACTCAGATCCGGAGTGGATTGGACTCTGACTGGGCAACTCTGGACGGGGGATCGGGAGCAGAATTGGGGAAGGTCATCTGGGAAGAGTTTGACCCTGTGACCCCCGAGGACATGGACAGGATACTGGGCAAGCTCAATGCTACCACTTGTTTACTAGATCCGTGTCCCTCCTGGCTAATATTAGCCACTTGAGAGGTGACACAAGGTTGGTGCCAGGCAATCATCAACACTTCCTTGAGTGAAGGATTTCTGCCTACCACCTTGAAAGAGGCAGTGGTAGGACCCCTCCTCAAGAAACCATCTCTGGATCCAAATTTGTTATCTAACTATCGTCCAGTCTCCAATCTTCGCTTTGTAGTGAAGGTTGTTGAGACTGTGGTAGCATGACAGCTTCCCCAGCACCTGGATGAAGATGTCTATTTAGATCCACGCCAATCAGGCTTCAGGCCCGGATACAGCACGGAGACGACATTGGTCGCGTTGGTAGATGATCTCTGGAGGGCCCGTGTCAGAGGTCATTCCTCTGTCCTGGTCCTGTTAGATTTCTCAGCGGCTTTCGATACTGTCGACCACAATATCTTATTGCATTGTCTGGAGGGACTAGGAGTGGGGGGCACTGTTTTGCAGTGGTTCTCCTTCCTCTCCAACCGTTCGCAATTTGTGTTGACAGGGGGGCAGAGATCGACCTCAAGGCCCCTGATCTGTGGGGCTCCTCAGGGGTCGGTGCTCTCACCTCTACTGTTCAACATTTATATGAAGCTGCTGGGTGAGATCATTTGGGGTAGAGTTTCATCAGTATGCTGATGATACTCAGCTGTACATTTCTACCCCAGGCCACCCCAACGAAGCCGTCAAAGTGATGACCCGGTGCCTGGAGGCTGTGCAGTGTTGGATGGGACGAAACAGGCTTCAACTCAACCCGGCCAAAACCGAATGGCTCTGCTTTCCGGCACCCCGATACAGCCAGCTAGTTCCATTGTTGACTGTGGCGGGGGGGAACTCTTACCCCCACTGACAGGGCACGCAATCTGGGTGTCCTCCTGGACGTACGGCTGTCATTATAAGAACATATTGCGGCCGTCACCCGGGGGGCTTTCTACCAGGTCCGTAGGATCTACCAGTTGCGGCCCTTTCTGGATCGGGATGCGCTTCGCACAGTCACATCCGCCCTTGTTATCTCCCGCCTAAACTATTCCAATGTTCTCTACATGGGACTGCCCTTGAAGAGCACCCGGAGGCTCCAGCTGGTACAAAATGCGGCCACGCGGGTGGTTCTGGAGGCTTCTCGGTGCTCTCATGTTACATCACTCTTGTACGAGCTGCATTGGCTCCCGGTGATCTTTCGGGTGCATTTCAAGGTATTAGTTACCATCTTTAAAGCACTCCATGGCTTGGGACCTGGGTATTTGAAGGACCGCCTACTGCCACTATCAATCTCCCGTCGCCCAGTACGCTCCCATAGAGTGGGCCTCCTTGGGATTCCGCTGGCTGGATGGCTGGTGACTCCGAGAGTGTGGGCCTTCTCTTTGGGGGCGCCCTCCCTCTGGAACAAATTGCCCCTGGAGATGAGGATCATCCCTGACCTTTTGACTTTCCGGCATGCGTTGAAAACTCACCTATTCCATCAAACCGGTCTGGCCTAGGGTTTTTCATTTACTTTAAATTCGGTCAAAATTGCTCTTAGTCCTCACTTTTAAATCCTTGCCTCATCCCATTAATTTAACAACCAAATTTTATTCTTTAATTATTCCAACTATTGTATCTTCAACATATTTCTAATATCTGTACACCGTCCTGAGTCCCCCAAGGAGAGGGGGCGGTATATAAATCTTGAAAATAAATAAATAAATCAAATATTCAGCAGATATATTCTCAACGTGCCCAGAATGAGAAACATCTGCCTCTACCTAGCATCGAACTCATAGCCTCCTGATTGTGAAGTGAGAGCTCAACCTCTGGCCACCACACCACTCTCCAAGGTATCAACTATGTAAAATCCATATTAAACATTCTATAGCAAGACAGTGGTGGTATTCATTTTTTTTTACTACCGGTTCTGTGGGTGTGGCTTGGTGGGCATGGTGTGGCTTGCTGGGTGTGGCAGGGGAAGGATACTGTAAAATCCAAATTTCCACCACACTGCAGGGGAAGGATACTGTAAAATCTCGATTCCATCCCCACCCCACTAACCTGCTTTCCAGCTCCATTCTCCTGTGCAGGGCAACAAAAGAAGACCCAGCCAATCAACTGGGACTCAGGTCAGCTGGGACTTGGAAGGCAACAAATAGACAGGGCAGGGACAACTAGAGGTAGTATTTACCGTATCTCCGAACTACTTAAAATTTTCGGCTACCGGTTCTCTAGAACCTGTCAGAACTACCACCTCTGTAGTAACAGAAATAAATTAATGACTGTTTTGGATTGCTCCTAAAGTACCTTTCAACTTGCTGCTGATTTTCAGCAACAATGTATTTTTTAAAAAAAATATTTTGAATATGTATTCATCTATTGTCAGTTACAGCTTCAGCATATTATCAGTAGTAGTAATATTTTAGTAGTATTGGCACTAAACCAAGTTCAGAAATAAACTTCAAGCTCTTGATCTAGCACTATTATTACCAGCAATAGTCATATTTTATTAGACTTGGCAATAAACAACTTGATCCAACTCTAATCATGCACATCCAGTCTTCTGCAATAACTGGTTCACATAAATATGAATAGATTTTCTCCTGTTCCAGAAACACAGTATGTGCGGCCTACAAATTCACTGGATCCAGATGAATCCTGGAACACTATTGATGTTAATGACAAACCTGCACTTATGTTCTTTATATCCATAATTGCATATATACATTCATTTACTTTATTTTGAGCAGAGTGTTCAACTCAAGTAAAATTCCAGCCATTTGTTTCTTAGTTTCAATTGCCTTTCACTTACTCTTTGGCTAAAATAACAGTGAGTTGAATAACTATCAACAGCTTGTTTATTGCAGCTCTTCTGATTCCATGCTCATTTCTTTTCCATGTATTCAGAATTGTCTTTCTACAATTTTGAGTTGACACTAGCATATATCTATAAAATACTTATAATAAATCCAATAAAGCTGTGGGTTTTTTTATTCATGTATAATAATACTCTGGATAAATCTTAAGCTTTCTCGGTCTTATGTGACAATAAATTAAAATCTGGTCTTGTATGGCATGTTCATTCTCTTCCTTGTCCCCACTGTCTTTCATTTGATATCAGAAAAATTACCAGGGGAATATCAACCTGTATTTCTGTCTTTGAAAACATTCATACAAACCAATGCTGCTGGGCAGTCTTCAAGGTCGTTCTTATAATGCTTGAAAATTATCCCTCCAACGTCTAATCAGTATTTTCATTTGTGGTCCTCTATGTTCTGATTTCTGAAGTTTTCTTGCATAGATCAGCTTTTAATCAATCAATCATTCTACACTTGTATAGCACTTTCATGCTATGGATCTGAAGAATATTTCCAGACAATATGATAATGTGGACAATCACATAAAAGCTATACCAGGGTAAATTCTGAACCTAGAATGCAAATTGTACTTCAATAATAAATCTTTCCATTGCCAAATCTGTTTTTCCACTAATTCAGGGATCACCTTTAACAGAATAAACACATAACTGACAGCGGTAATTAGACTTATATAAATGATTTCAGTACAGAAATAATAAACAATACTTTACAAATACAAAATTAGATTTACATTTATAGAAAGACAGTAGGTTTTGAACCATAAATATACCATCCAGAATATGAAATAGCTGTATTTGATAAGCTGATAATAAGTCAATGTAGTGATGAAAGAAAAGTAAATGCAGAAATGTGAAACCATAGATTGTTAAACACAATGTACAGACTAGGATTTCAGAGTTGCCTTGACTGGGGAGTTGCAGGAAGGTTAAAAAATCAAAATGGCAGCTGTGACTACAAAGTTGAATAAATATTTGAAAAATATTTTTGTTTGTAAAAAGGTGTGGGGCTTTGATTACAGAGTCATCTTGCCCATTTTGACTTTTTAAAAATATTCCGCCTGTTAATCATATTCTTGTTTAAATGAAAACTTAATTCTGTCCCAGGCAAATCCTCTAAATAGAGGTGTCAAACCCACACTGTCATGGCAGCATCATGTGATGTATCAGGACTTTTTTCGTCCTTTGCTAAACCAGATATGGCCCTGGCCAGCATGTGACGCATCCGGCCCGTGGGCCAGGAGTTTGACAGCCCAGCTCTTAATCCTTTCTTTAAAAACAAAACTTTCAGCTACTCTGTATCTGCTGCTAACTAGTTTTATAAATCCTTTGCACGTACAAGTTATTCTCTCCTTAAAGAGTGGCACCCTCAGTTAGGCAAAGTATTTCAAGCAGGAGCATCAAAAGAATATAATATTCTTTTTTAAAAAATGGAATGAGCATCGTAATGTCGCAATGGTGTCTTCTCCAGTTCTCCTATCATAATTTGCCTGGCATATAAATGTCCATGGCTGCAGAAAGAAAAGACTTGTTATATATCATTAGCTGGTAACGCAATCAAATCTGTTTTCTTATCAGACTGTTTTTTAAAGATCAGCTTGCATGAAAGATGGTTATAAACATGATCTTTGAAAGCACTATTGGTTTGAAAATTCATTCCATATTCTATCTTTACTGATGTTACTTGGAATGAAACGTTCATTAAATATATATGTATATGTACTGCATATATGTATATGTATGTATATGTATGTACGTATGTATATGTGTGTGTGTGTGTGTGTGTGTGTGGGTGTGTCTGTGCATGCGCACACAATTCAATTGGTGTAACAACCGATTCGGCAGAGCATTTACTAATTACCTTCTCCAGCAATCTCTGTGTTAAACAGCTGACATGCAGCAATTCACTATGCCATGTGAATCAGCTGAGCTTAAAAACCTGGATATAAAGCACATACTAGAGCCGGGAAGGATTCACTCACAGCTGATCCTCAGAGTTACTGGTTTGGCCGAACTGGGCTGAACTGGTAGAATCCCACCTTGTCTGTCTGCCTCTCTATCTATCTATCTATCTATCTATCTATCTATCTATCTATCTATCTATCTATCTATCTATCTATCATCTATCTATCTATCTATCTATCTATCTATCTATCTATCTATCTATCTATCTATCTATCTATCTATCTATCTATCTATCTATCTATCTACCTACCCACCCACTCACCTACCCATCTCTCTCTCTCTCTCTGTGTGTATGAGTCTTTGTAATTTTTCTCTCCTCTTTCAATGACTTCATAAAATTGTAATAATAAAATAATAAATATATAGAGATAATCTAATCTATTAAAATATGCTTTGGATTGATTGGTTGATCGATTGATTAATTATGTGATTATGTGCATCAGTGCAGGCTGTTAGTGAGCGGATTTTCTCCATGATGATTTCTTCCTGGTCTTTCGGTCTTCCAATGGTGCACCTCTCAGCTGTAACAGGATCATCCCCTTCTTCTCTTTCCTTTCAATTTTCCCAGTATGAGAGCATTCTCCAGTCTCTAGGTAATGTGTCCAAGGTGGTATAAATTGAGCTAGGTCATTTGTGCCTCAAATGAAAACTCTATGATTTTTTTTCAATGTGTTCAATCTTGCTGGCTGTCCATGATATTCTTAGAAATCTTCTCCACATCAGCCTTCCAAAGTATCAATATCGGTACTCCTTGCTTAATGATTGGTCACTTAATGATCATTTGATTTTATGACTGATCTCCAAAATGTTACTTAGGACCTGTTGTTGAAGTGTTGTGGTTAGCCGGCAGCAGGTACGGATGGTGGAGAAGAGCAAGGACTCAGATGAGGGGCCGGGACCATCAGGGAGTGGACTGTTGCCTTCAGGGATTGTGGAGGCTGGCAGCAGTGATGAGGAGGTTCCCGAGGAGCCTGTGCCAAGTACGTGTGAGTGCAGGATGATTCATAGAAGAGAACAGCTGGAGCAGCACAGGAGAATCAGGAGTAAGGATGCAACATATTGGCCCCTCCCTCCAGAGAATATAAGCCTGGTTTCAAAAGGTTTTTGCCCTTGCAGAAGGCAAAAATGCTCTAAGGACACAGCATTGTGTGTAGAGACTCCAGCTCATCTGAAGAATTCTGTCAAGGCTTTTCTGGTTGGAGTAATTGGCTGCAAGCCATCTTTTATCTACAAAGAAGTTTATTTGTAGATTAAAGCTGTGAAGGTTTGAGTTGCTATATTTGTTTGAGATTTTCTTGCTGATAACAAGAGTTGTGTCAGAACATGAAGTTACAACTGTCACGCACACATATGCATGCCCGTGGTCATGTGATTGCACTTTGGATGTTTGTCAACCAGCTAATGTACAACCAGTTGCAGGATCCCATGGTCACATGATTGTGATATGCAATTTTGTTTTCTTGGTTACCAGCAAAAAATGACCATGCAAGGAGAATGGATTCATTTAATAATCACACGTGTTGGCTTAATGATCATATACTTTTCTCAATGACCATAGTGAAAATGGTCATAAAATTGAGTCAGGTGATGTGGTGACCTATTTAATGATCATTCAAATTCTGAATTCCTTTGTGGTTATTAAGTGAGGATTACCTGTACATTTTTTAATCCTAGTTCTTCAAAACCTAAGATTTTGGCTTCAAGAGAGTGTCACAAGCCATTCCTTTCACGATTCCATTGTTTGTATATACAGACACATTAGAATGAATATTTATCTGAATATCTTTTCTATCACTACTCTATCAGGCCATACCCTGCAATGTATTTCTTGTTTGCTGGTTCCTTTGCTCTCAATCCTAAAAGGAGGAAACTATCCATCTCTCTGGTACTTTTATTATCCATTTTAAGGCTGGTTGGTGTATCTATTTTCAATAGTTTGTGCTTTTATGTATTTACTTATAAATAATTACAAAATAATTTTTAAATATTTTTACATTTTTTGACTTATATTATTAGATTTTCAGATCATTTGCATTTTTGGCTGTCAGAATAGCATTATCAGCCAAAGGGAGGATTGGTTGCTTAATTAATTGTACTTCATAATGTGATGGTGGTTTTAATGAGAGTTCTGGTTAAGTACTGCATCTTACAGCTTCAAATTTAGAAGAATATTGTTTTTGCTGACAGTTCCATAGTAGTGGCAGCACTTGTTGTATTTATCTAGGCTTGGAAACTTACAGTTAGTACATTGACAGGACATCTCCAGAGATTAATAGCACAATTGGCTGATTGGGAAGTCAACATATATCCTGAAGGAGGCAATTACAAGCCACTTCCATTTTTGTTGCCAAGAAAACATATCCAGAAGCTCAACAGGAAACAAACTCAAAAGAGATGTTATTTTTAACACTTTAGTTAGCATTAAAAAATTTCAAAGGGTAAATGTTCACAATGTTCAGAAACCAGTATATCTCAAAAATCAGAGATGTTACATGGACATACTAAGACATGTCCATCATGTAGAGTGTAGCTGATTCTGGGTCAGCTGAAGCTTCCATGTGGATTTTAAGGGCAGGCCCATGGTTTGCATTAGTTTTTATCTTATTCTTTTAAAGGTTTAATAAAAAATATATCCAAAAAAGGCAGTCCCATATAAGGTAATTTTTAATTCACCATTAATCAACTAATTTTGTTACTGTCAGGTTTTTAGACTGAAACTAAAAGATATAGCTTTCAAACAACTTTGAAAGTATAAAGCAGATTTTTCAGTTCAGCTATATAATGGAGTGTATAGTGGGCATTTATGTAACTATCAACCCACGGGCTAATGAAAAAAAATGTTTGGAAGTAGTTGATGATTAATATACTTCTAAAAGGATACTTTTTAATAATTTAAAGATGCAGAATATTATTACCCAAAGGAATAGCTGTGTTAGTTTTTGCATCAAGAATAGCAAATAATCTTTTGGCATCATAAGGATTAGTCATTACTATTACTAAACAAGACTCAACAATCTACTTCATGTATTCCATAGATATACAACTGTTGTAGGTTGTGTTGAATAGACAAGGAACACATGAACTATCATCAGGAGTCTTATGGGTTAAAGGTATGAGCAAATGATAATTAGTTAGTACAGCTACTCATAATCATAGTTGGAGACCTAAGTGTCTCTTAAAATGATGGGTTGAATCACAGAAAAGTGGCATATATGATTTGTTATTTATGTTTCAGAGAACCTATAGCAAGCACATGACAGTTCGTAAGCTAAGACGTCTTTGGTTTTCTTTGAGATTATCTGTTGTCTTGCAGACATTTCATTAGCCAAACTAGGTAACATCATAAGTGCTAGTGTTCTTCAGTTACAAATTGCTAAAACAATAAGACCAAAAATCATTCCAATTTTTTGAAAGCCCTGAGAATTGCCTATCTTGCTTCCAAAACTTGAAATCAGCAGTAGGTTTTCAAGCTTTGTCTTTGATGAACCGCAGAGGGCAAATCCATATTATTCGCAATCACACGCACACTTTGGCAATCATACAAAATGATGAAACATAAACACAGAGATCTTCTCTTTTCTAAGCAATGCCTCCATATAAATATTGCTTGGATATGGGCCAGAGAGGGTCCTTCTGTACTTTTGTGATATGCTCACAGAAAATCTGTCACAAGAATTAATTGAGTCATGGTCTAAAGTGCAATTTACAGTTTAATCCAGTAAAATATCTTCTGGCGGGAATAATAATTTATAATACTAATATCTATCTTAAATCCTTTGTTTACACCAGTAATGTAAGAATTTCTTAATCACACCTCATACTTTCCATAGTCAAGCTGCTCTTTTCATTTGGGAAACCTGTTGCTATACAGAAAATTTGGTACTAAAACTTCTAGAACTCCCAGCCTACATGCCTGACTGGAAATACCTGGAATTTGAGTTGTAATACATCTGGATGTCACCAGCTTGGTCTACTTGAACAATGTCACTGAATCAGAATAATTAACTCCATATAACTGCCTGCCTATATTTATCATTTTCAGATGTGATTTTAATCACATCATTGCTATTGACAAGACTGCTTCATGCATTTAGGTCTCCACCCTTAAAATAAAATCCCAATATCAAGCACAGAGCAAAGATGGCACTATATATTCTGGCCTCCCGCACCCAATTTCTTGGGTATGTTCTACATGGAAAATTGTTCCATTATATTTTCAACCCAAGAAATTCCAATAATTGTTATGATTAAAACACTGTATAATTCTGAAATTTCCCTCCCAGATAGAAACATAAAACATTTTCAGTTTTTAAAATATGCATTGTGAAACCTTTCCAAATAAATAATATGACCTATGAAGGGCAGCATAAGAACCCTACAAGAACATTAATGTAAGATATTAATGCAATATTTTAAGCTTGCAGTTTTGAGGACCCCCTCATGACACCCCCTTGGTTTTCTTCAACTCTTAATCACATGTAATTCAAATGTAGTTTCTACCTGAGTGGAACATCTGACTTTGTTTTACAAGTAATTCATTAATGAGTCACCTACATGCCTTAGGTGGTTTATATCCATTATCTCCACTTAACAGTTTGGCCTCAGGATGCCTTTCAAAATAAATAATCTTCCAAGATGCTTGTATAGCAGAACCATGTTTCTTTTTATAGTAAATCTGAAATTAGCTAATTTTATTTGACTTTCTTGAGATAAGCATGAATTATAAAATACTGTACATCTTGGCATGAAATGGACTATATGGAGCACTCCGATACACTCCCCACAAATACACTGAACATATGTTCCAGTCATTTTCCCTACATGACTTTCAACTGGTCAGGTAGAGTTTTAAACTAGACCTTGATGGATGAAGAGTCATTGTAAATTGGATCTTGCATTTCAGAAATAATTCTTTAACACTCCTGGGACTTTCTCTGTCATTTGTACACTTCAGTGTGTAGATCCTCAAGAGGTCAGGAGGATTTAGGTTCAGGATTATCTTTCGAGATATCCCCCCCCCCCAATAAGTTCTCTGAAATTAAATGCTAACTTTGTTAAAAAGAAATATATATTCTAAGTATATTGCACCAAATTCATAGCATACTTGCTTTCCATAGAAATCGATGTGTGTTCTAGTATGACTAACCTGGATGGTGGATAACAAGCTTTGACAGGAGGACTCTGGCAAGATGGAACAGCTTTGCATACATGCAGTCCCCATCCATCTTTAATTCTGGATGGGGTGGCAATATCTCAGATGCATCCAGGCCACAACTTGGGAGTTGTCCTGGACTCACAACTCCTGCTCAATGTGCAAGAAACAGACTCCCCGCAAAGAAAAACCCCTTTTTAATTACACATTGGGAATTAACTGCATTCACCAACAGAAAGTCCCGGCAAGATTAAACTGAAGCAATAACTGAAGCAATAGTCCTTATCAGCTCATTATGCTAAATGCAAGGTTGTGAACAGGGAGGCTTCAAATTACATCAGGTCAACCAGAGAAATAGACAAACCTCAGTTCTGGCAAGACAGACTTTGTCGCATGAAACACACAAGGAACAAACTTTCTCGAAATGCAAACAGTTGTCTGTGACAACCGAACCACTGCCCTTTCCTCCTATTTATTCCCCAGTCAGGGAGGGGCCAGTCAGCATCCACATTTGTTTTGTTTTCAGAGCTGGCTCATTGCCATCCATTGTTCACCTCTCCTATCTGCTCTGCACATACACACATCTGGAACAGGTCCCAGCTGTTCCTCCTCCTCACTCATCTCTGACTCCAATGGCAGCTGTGTCTCTGGCTGGGAAAAGCCAGACGGCCCTGGCTCTATCTCTGTGTTTGACACTGAGCATCCATCAGAGCCTTCCCCAGGCTCCAGAACTGGCCCAAGTTCTTCCCCAACCTCATCATCCAAGTCTGTCCCCAGCTCTGCTGGCAGCTGGCGGGCCACAACACAATGAGAAGGTAAAAGTCATGGCTAGGACAGTCTTTGCACAACTTTTGAGAAATAAAAGGGGGTCCAATTAGTTTTTGAGACAGAAATATGTGTGGGAGGGGAGAGTAACAGTCTGAGAGAATTAGGATATAAGCTGTGGTGGAGCAGTGGTTAGAATGCAGTACTGCAGGCTACTTCTGCTGACGGCTGCCAGCAATTTGACAGTTTGAATCTCACCGGTTCGAGTTTGAGCCTTCTATCCTTCTGAGGTTGGTAAAATGAGGATCTAGATCAGGGCTGCCAAACTCCTGACTCGCAGGCTATATGAGTCGTGTGCTGGCCATGCCCACATCCTGTTTAACGAAGGAGAAAAAAATCCCGATATATCCCATGACGACATGTGTGAGTTTGACACTCCTGACCTAGATTATTGGGGGCAATATGCTGACTCTGTAAACCACAGAGGGCTGAAAAGCAGTGTGAAGCAATATATAACTCTAAGTGTTATTGCCATTGTTATTAGAGTTATGAACTCTAAGAGGCACTGCTGGCATCCAATTGAGGATGCATCTCAGATTTCAGTGTTATATTATCGGGTGATATCAATAGATAATTATCAAGCCCTTTAAATATTACATAATCTACTGCCAGCGTATGGTTATTCAATACCTTCTCTAGCACTCACTCAATTCTCAAGCAAGACAGTTTTTGAATGGTGGACAATATTGCATCTTCCCTAACTGATTCAATGGAACAGATAGTATTCTTTCAACCTTGAAGCACCTTTCCTGCTCATTTACGCATGGTGAATGTAGGAAAATCCAGGCCCAGAACACATCTGGCTGCTGCTTCTTTCAGCTGACTTTCCTTTTGACAGAAATATTATCTAGGAACTGTTATCTAGGTAAGTGGGCTGAAACACCTTTTAAAAGAAAAAAGAAAAAAAAAGTCCAAAACAATGAATTAACATTTAGAAGCAGCACAGGCAGAGTCTAATTCACTGAAATTTAATTCACAGAAGGAAGTTTAGCAGAACCAGCCTGCTATTAAAGTCAATCTTATTTTTAAAAAAATAACCTTTAAACTTCCCAGAGAACCGATTTCCTGGTTTGGTCTGCCTAATGGAGCTGACACTATCTGAGCTTAGAGAACAGAACACTTAGCAAATTGCAATGTAATTGATAGAGGTGCTGTCCATTTTATAGGTGCCAGGAAGTGAAATGCAGGATTATTCAAACATATTATCTACCACCTGAAGGCCCCAAAACAACAGTTGTGTTAGGTAAGGATGCAAATATCTGCAAATACAGGGAGTTCTTGATTTACAACAGTTTGTTTAGTGACCATTCAAAGTTATAATGTGCATGAAAAAAAATGACTTATGACCGTTTTTCACACACATGACCAACGCACCACCTGTATGACTACATGATCAAAATCTGGATGCTTGGCAACTGGTTCATATTTATGACAGCTACAGTGTCCTTTTGTAACCCTCTGACAAACAAAGTCAATGGGGAATCCAGTTTCACTTAACAACCATATTATTAACCTCTGCAATGATTAACTTAACCACTGTGGCAAGAAAGGTCATAAAATGGGATAAAACTCACTTAACAAATGTCTCACTTAATAACAAAAAATTTGGGCTCAGTTGTGGTTGTAAATTGAGGATTACTTGTAGGTCTCCATTCTTCTAATGCAGAGGTATCAAACGGATGGCAGCATCATGTGACGTATCAGGACCTTTTCCCCCTTTGCCAAACCTGGTGTGGGCATGGCCAGCACATGAGGCATCCAGTCCATGGGCCACAAGTTTGAGTTGTAATGTATAAATTGAGTTCTAATGTATCAAGTGTCACAATTTCTGTTCCTAAAAAGGAAATATTATTACTCTTCCCACCAAGGCTTTTCTGACCTCAATCTGTGTAAGAATGCTAGACAATAAGGGCATTTTAACTTTATAGGATGCTTCATAACTGTAACATTTACTATAATAATAGCTTTGTGCTTTCCGTACAACAAGGAAAGAATACCGCTGTACTTTGAGTCTGTCTGTAATACAGCTTTGTTCTCTGTCCTTTTGAACAATCTTGTACCCAATGTAAAATTATATTTTCATATAAATTGTGACTGATTTCCAATACCATTACCTATTATAATATTTATATTTTAGTTCACTGTCATAATTGGATTTAATTTTGGTCTCGTTACAGCAGTCCATTGCATTCATGAAGCTAATCCGCAGTGCTGGTAAATAAATCATGATTCAATTCCCTCAATGCCATTAATTCCACATTCTTATTCCAACATTATAGCTACTAGAGATCTTCCAGAAAATGCCATTGCATATGCTCATTAGTTTTCTTTTCAATTTACAGCAGTAGACCATCATTATCTCTTAGGAGGCAGACTAGCCACTGTGTGCCCCTAATCGCTGTTGAATCTAACTATTATATTTTCTGTTTTCTGGGTTGCATTTATGATCAAAGAAAAGCACTTGTGTTTTCAGAGTTCCTATGGTAGTAGCTGATTTTTCCTATTTGCTTATTCAGGAGTCTTTTGAACTGGGCTTTTGAATGAGACACCTTGTTTTGATTCTAACATAATCCTCTCTTATTATCTAATTTGGTACTATTTTGTAAATTGTCTTCTGCTCAATTTCTAATGGCAGCTTTTAGCATTACTGCAGTAGGTAGCAAAGTTAAATTGAATGCAAGGGAATTAGGATGTGCCAGAAAATTTCAACCCATGCAAATCCCCATGCAAAACTGAATTTGGAAACTTATTCTCACTTTTATATTAAACAGAAATGAGGGCCAACTAATGTGTTTTCAGGTGCAGAAGGTTTTTGGTGTGTGTGGGCGAGAATATATTCTTTTGGTCTCTGGCCATATGAACAAGTTCCACATATTTTCCTAAGGAAAGCAGAACTGAATAAATAACAAGTATTCATTTATTTTACCACTTTATAAATCTTTAGTAAGACCACACCTGGAATAATGCATCCAGTTTTGGTCACCACATTACAAAAAAGATGTTGAGACTTTGGAAAAAGTGCAAGGAAGAGCAACTAAGATGATTAAAGGCCTGGAGACAAAAACATATGAAGAACAATTGCAGGAATTTGATATGGCCAGTCTAGAAAAAAGAAGGATTAGGGGTGACATGATAGCAATGTTCCAATATTTGAAGGGCTGCCACAAAGAAGAAGAGTCAACTTATTTTTCAAAGCACCAGAAGGCAAGGCAAGAAACAATGGATGGAAACTAATCAAGGAGAGAAGCAACTTAGAATTAAGAAGAAACTTCCTAACAGTGAAGACAGATAACCAGTGGAACAGCTTGCTTTCAGAAGTTGTGGGTGCTTCATTACTGGATTATTATTTTCAAGAAAAGACTGGCAATCACTTATCAAAATGGTATAGGGTCTCCTGCCTAAGCAGGGGGTTGGACTAGAAGACCTCCAAGGTCCCTTCCAGCTCTATTCTGATTGAATATTTAAGAAATAGAAAAAGCATTGTTCTATTGTGTATTTGGTCCTCGGTTAGCCATTCATATTTTGGGAGACTATATGTTTAGGTCAAACATATACGAACATGGCAACCTTGTCAAAGAGGAGGAAAGATATCTGAAGATAGGGGAATTATTTTCTCCAAAGGTCTAATGACAGGGCAAAAAGGAGAGCGTTTTCCTGTAGTACTCAGAATAATAAAAAGTAGAACTACACAAAAGCTATTTGTCAGCAGAGATAGAACATCTGTAATTCACTTGTGTGATAGAACCAGCTGCAACAGCTGACAAAACCTGGCTTTATTTCTTAATTTATACTGACCTCTTAAAGAATCATTCCTGCTCTTTTCCTAAAGAGTGCTAAAGAGGTGCATATAAGGAAACTCACATTGGGTTCTGTGGTTTTGTCATGGGTAGATGTCTCTGGGTAAGCCAGGTGTCTGAGATTAGGACCTGTTTAGACCTTCTAACTGCAACTTCAGCCACATGAAATATCCCTAATAATGAACATTTATAATTACATATTAAGGGAGGAAAACACTACAGTATTTCAAACTGAAACAACTCAAGATAATCTGAAGCTATCTTAGCTGATTGCCAGAGATGCAACAAAGACAATGTCTCATTGAGGAGATGAGTTTTCACTTCCTTAACAGAGCTAGTTAAAAGATTTGGCCTGAAAAGCTCTGCCTTAGTACAGAAGAACTCAGAAACTATAAGTCAAATATTCTTGACCATTGAGATCAAGTAGAAGATAGTCCTGAAGTTTCATTGAATAGGAAAATTGTTGTCTTCACTGGTAGCTGTACATCGTCACTGTGGAAAATAAAAAGATAATTAGCAAAATGTAGCAGGAGAAAGAACTTCTTTGCTTCTAGAAACAGCAATGTCCAACATCAAAGAGTGGTAAATGGACAAACAGAATGATACCAAAGAATCATGTTACCATTGCTGTTCATTTTATATTCATGAACATTTAATCAAAATTTGATTTTTTAAATTATAAGTTGTGAAATGAAGGATTGCACACCCCTAAAATCAGAAGATTAAAAAACAAAGAAGAAAAAGCCTTTGTTTCTGCTTTTCTAAATCTTTTCTAAACACTTTGAAGCTCAATTAGAAGGAATCAATCAACTGGATGCAAACTTACTGCATACCTTAAAAGTTTGAACTGACCATCGAAATAATAAAATATAAATTTCCCAATAAAAATAATCTGTCTCCACTTGCTATTTGTACATAATTCCCCTTTTTCATTTATCCTCCTATGCTGCAACATGTCCATGAGGACTTTTTGGCTGCTTCGAAGTTCTTGGAAATTAGAAGAAAACTGGAAAGATACTGATACATTTCTAGCATCTCAAATTCTTGGCTGAAGAGCCATACATTCAACACACTGACAGCTAAGACCAAATCCAAGAATACCCAGAATTTAAAAAGGACAAGTAACTTCATATGCTTCAATCTGTCATATTGCAGATAGCATATTGTACTGATATTTAATGCTTATCTCTGCAAACATTACCAATATTTTAGAAAAATGAAAAAAGCGACAGTTCAGCTGCTGCTCATAGCTGAAAAAAATAATATTCTGGGACTTAATATAATAGAAAAAATTATTAAAGTAAATCTACTGCATTGTGAGATCTTGTATTACATGCACCACAGTCATAATACATCATATAATTTCATTAATTAAAAGGAAAATCAATTACTAATGCTTGTATTATGCTGAAGCCTTGCTGTGCAACTGCCACAAATATTCATTTAAGTAACAAGTGGTAAATGAAAGAATGTGGTTTATGCTACATTTAGCCTATATGTGTCAAACAAAAATATGAATCATTCTTTCATTTGTTCTTCCAAAAGACTCTTAAGTAAGAACAAATGAAGTAGTATAAAACCAAGAATTTGAGATGATAACAAAACCAAGAGCTGTCTCAAGTGCTTTCCTAGCAGCTGTAAACAAACCACAGAAAGAAAGCAAAGGTCATATAAATATTTTAATGAAAAAAAAAGTCTAGTAAATAATGCAGAAGAGCATTACAAAATTCTGTACATTCCAACACTGACAGCAATTGTAACATCAGTTAATCTATTCTACAGTACCTAAGTGTACAAGTCACTATTAGTTGTCAGTGGGAAATTCATGAGAAAGAGCTAGAAGGGTGACAGTTTTTGCCATATTTATTTTCCCCTTGACCAATGTTTTCATTGAAAATCTTCAGTAATAAACTGGGATCATATCATCAGTTCAGCCCTAAGAATTGGACAATTGGGCAAACTTTGCTTCTGGCATTTGTACATTTAATCTGAACTTCTGGAGAACCATTTTTGCCCTCTAGATGTTCAGAAAGTTTACATTTGGGAAGGGATGACCTAGTTGCTCAGCTGTATTCTTCACTGAATGCATATGGCTTAAAATCTGGTATCCGCTAGCCATAAGCTATCAGTGATAGCTTTTCCAGGTTTCTCCCCACCCACAAATCTACATTAAATTGATAGCAAAAGATCTCCCCACTGAGCATTAAATACATAGTAATTAACCTAAAAATACATTAAATACATAGTATTTAAGTATAACCTAAACCTTTTCTAAATTTACCATGTGTAATTCTTAAAAGAACAACAAAAATCAACACTATTTCTGATTGCCCAGTTCTGTTTTGAAACATTGTGTTTTTTTAAAAGGCAAAGAATAAGTAAACATAGGAAAGTCATATGTTGTAGCATTAGAGATCCCCCTTATGGCATTGGAGAACTACTGCTTTCAGAGAGATTTCTCTGGTTTTGATGAGCCAATCCTTTGGTTTCACATAAGGCAATATTGTATATTTATTACTTGTAGAATGGTTAGGGACCTTAATATTGTTCTTTGTAGCCTTCGTTAGAGTAGCCATTCATGAATGAATAGGAAATTAACAAGAGAAGTCAATTTCATTAGCTGACAAGGATAGTAAATCTTTTATTCTTTTTGAAATGATTGAAATCTAGGATTGTGGCCAACAAACCTAACAAGATACTACTGTAGAATTTGTATTGTGCCCCACATATTACTTTGCAGGATAGTAAAAAAAAAAGCATGAATAAAATGCATTTATATAAAGAATGTAAAGAAGAAGAGAAGAATGGGGAGTGGTCACTAAAAGTCAATGAAGAAGTCACTTTGGAAAATAATATCTGGAACTGATTTTTATTCAGAGCAGTATTTAACATTCTAATGCTGGCTTTGTTGATTCAGTTCTGCATATCTTAATTTAAATGTATTTTTTATCAAATCACAAACTAATATTATTTGTAAGAAGGAGAGGTAATAGTTCCAGGCTTTGATTTCTTAAATGCTTTTTAGTAATCTTTGGAGCCTGTACCCCTATCATTGTTGCCATCAGGAATGCACTTTCTAGTAAGTCTCAATCATGGAATGAACAAATATCTATCTATCTATCTATCTATCTATCTATCTATCTATCTATCTATCTATCTATCTATCTATCTATCTATCTATCTATCATCTATCTATCTATCTTATCAGCTATGGAATTCATCGCTGCCACATAGTTGAAGAAAGTGGGAGGGGGTGATATTAATTGAG
Source organism: Bungarus multicinctus (assembly GCA_023653725.1). Taxonomy (NCBI): domain Eukaryota; kingdom Metazoa; phylum Chordata; class Lepidosauria; order Squamata; family Elapidae; genus Bungarus; species Bungarus multicinctus. The sequence goes on from CM042844.1 coordinate 67,555,933, forward strand.
TAGCTCTTAGTAGACAAATATATATTATTTTGATAGTTCAAGGTTACAGAGTGGCACAGAAAGAATTAAAACTTCCTTTGGGATTGGTGCACGTGATCTGGTGATGAAGGAAAAAGGGATGGGTTGTAGCTTGGGATTTTGTGAGGAAGCCGGGAAGATTTAGTTCCAGATTTCCTCAGTATGTGCCAGGTACTATTCTAATAAAAGTATTTTGCGATGTCTTGGAGTTACTGACAGGAATGGAATTTCCGTGGTACGCTGACAAATCCATCTCTCTCTCTCTCTCTCTTCATCCATCCATCCATTTATCTATCATCTGTCTTCTATCATCTATCTATTATCTTACCACAGATTCAATCCATTTTAAACTACAAAGAACAAAGACAACTTACAAACTATAAAACTTTGAGAAACATATCAATAGATGTCAAACTACGGTAAGAAATATTTCATATGTGTCTGATACTGATTTTTGCTGTCATAATTTTCAGTATTTTAAACAGTTTTTATCCTGTTAAAATAACTTAACTTTGGTGCTTTAATTTTTTGGGGGAACTGGTTTAATTGCCCTCAGTTAGAATTGAATTTTCCATGTGTAGACTGACCTCAGAGACAGCAAGAAAGTAAGGCCTTCATTCTTCCATATAATATTCACCGTTTCAGTAACTATCTTGAAACAGGTCATGAACGACAACCTTATTTTCTTTCCCATGCTAATCTCCCACCCTAATTTCATTAATTTCTACTTCATCATATTGAACTATGCTCCGCTCTAATCCACTTACTTGCATTCCAAACTAACTAATTTAACTTTGCATCACTCTTTGTGTTTGGTATTGACCTCATCTGCATCTTCTCATCCTCCCGATTTAGTATCACTGCTGGACTCATCATATTCAACCATTCAGTTTTGTTCTGAGAGGCCACTGATATTTAAAGTGAATAATGTCGTTCTACTATTGATCTTCTTGCACTTCACTAACTGTAAAAAAAAAAAGCAATATAAGTTTATGGCATTGATTTCATGGATTTCAATCATCCCCCCAATCATGTTCTTGTTAAGCACTTGTAAAATACTTTATGTCACATATTCATCTGTTTTTTTCCATGGAGATCTGAATTCGGTATACCCTCTGGGCTTCACTGTGGAATTTTTTTTCTTCTTTCATGGAATAGCCTACATAATTAATTATGACATTGTTCAAGTTGGTTAATGCAAACGCACATTGAATAATAGTAACAACATAGGAACAGCATTCACACAACAGTCTTAATCCATTTTCCAGGTTGGCATAAAATGCCAAATTATAAACTAACCAAGCACTTACAATTCATAGAGCATATTCAATGACTTGAACTAAAAATTAGTCTGTTGTTTGAATGCAATAATTGCATTCATCTACTATGTTGTCTCAAAGTCTGGAAATCACTCCTGGAATGATGCATCCTATTCACATTTTTTAATTTAATTTTGAAGTTTTGTATGACTGCCTACACATTCTCAGTGATTCTGGACAAACAATAAAAAAACACAATATAAAAGGGTAAAAAGCAGTAACTCCACCCAAAACCAGAGACAACATACAATCAAATAAGACACTTGATGGGCTCCATCTCACTCTGGTTTCTTCAGGCCTTTTGGAAAAACCAGATCTTAAGGCAGTGATGGCTAACCTTTTCAGCACCAAGTGTCCAAAGCGTGTGTGCAGGCGCATTCCCAAAATGCAATGCACACATGCCCCATGCATGTGCCCCACCTACCTGCCTGCATGCATAACCCTCTGCATGTGCTCCACCTCTTGTGCATGTACACATGCACCCCTGTGTGTGTGCCCAGCTCTGGGCATGCAAGTGTGATACATGCATGTGCACCTTACTCTCACACACACATGGGTGCCCTTGCACATAGGAGCCCCTCCCACAACCCACCCCTTGTGCATGCACAGCAGATACCCAAAGACCAGCTGGCCAATAGGAGATGCACGTGTGGATGAATGGCGGAGCTGAGCTGGAGCAACAGCTCACATGCCCAGAGTCATGGCTCTGTATGCCACCTCTGGCACACGTGCCATAAGTTTGCCATCATGGTCTTAAGGGCTTTGTGGAAGAGTGTCAAAGTGGGGACTAGTCTAAACTCTGTGGAGATGAAGTTCCAAAGGTGTTGTGGTTAGCCGGCAGCAGGTGTGGATGGTGGAAAAGAGCAAGGATTCAGATGTGGGGCTAGGACCATCAGGGAGTGGACTGCTGCTTCAGGGATTGTGGGGGCTGGCAACAGTGATGAGGAGGTTCCCGAGGAGCCTGTGCCAAATGCGTGTGAGCACAGGATGATTCATAGAAGAGAACAGCTGAAGCAGCACAGGCGACTTGGGAGTAAGGATGCAATGTAATGGCCCCTCCCTCCAGGGAATATCAGCCTGGTTTCAATAGGTTTTTGCCTTTACAGAAGGCAAAAACAGTCTAAGGACCCCGCATTGTGTGTAGAGACTCTGGCTTATCTGAAGAATTCTGTCAAGGCTTTTCTGGTTGGACTAATTGGCTGCAAGCTATCTTTTATCTACAAAGAAGTTTATTTGTAGATTAAAGCTGTGAAGGTTTGAGTTGCTGCATTTGTTTGAGATTTTCTTGCTGGTAACAAGGTTGGGTCAGAACAAAAGGGAAGGAGCCACCACAGAGAAGGCCATTCTGGGTCCTGCCAGAAGTACTTCTTTAGGAGATATAACTAGGAAGAGATGGTTCCCCCAGATAACTGCTATCCAAGTGATTCCTAATCATAGTTCATTTAGAGCTTAAGGGAGATGACCTTGATGGAGTTATGCAGGAATTCTTGCCTAGGCAAAAGGGACTGAAACATTTTAAAGTCCACAACTTTGACAAAACATTTGGAAGCTGCTCAGTCAGACACCTCTCTACTTCACTGAAATATAGGAAGAAGAACAAAGCACAGAATGATTAGATTTACAAGAATCTGTTATAGTACTCAATCTCAGTTAAAGGAGTTTTATCTTTTCTGTTTAATTGATCTAGCTAATGGGGCAGACATTTATTCACTGGTCTTTTTTATTTTAAAACATTCTTTAAAACAACAATTTCAAAAAGTTATTGAAAATCAACTATTTTTTTATGTCGAAACTCTTTGATAAGGTATTCCTGCAGTTCTATGGAGATAAAGGAGATGTGGAGATTTCCCACATCTCATTCAATTTTATTTCTTGTGAGTGGATGCCATTCCAGGTTCTTCAATCTTCGACAGATTGTCCTCTGCTTGCACAATCAAGAACTTTAAAGATCTCTGAGAACTTGCCTTAAAGTATTAAACTTTGTAGATGTTCTTTGTGCTCTCCTGACAGTATATAGTTAGCTGGGAATTGGAATAGTTAATTGGGAATTGAGCGCTGTCCCCTTAAGGGAATGCCTTATGGGAAACGTTGTTAATGCATCATGGGAAATGTAGTTCATGTCATGGGGTCACATCTGTAATCCTGATTGGTCACTGAATTGACCCTTGGTTGGCTTGGGGGGAGTTTCCTTTATTTTTGCTTGGACCCCAGCAGCATCATGCTGCTTTGCACCATCGTTATGGGATGAAGATAACTGTATTTTCACACTATGGAATTGACCATGCAAAGATGTGGACATTACATGAATCTCAACATAACTGTGAGTTATACCTTGAGGATGCCTTGTGATCCAATAAAGAAACTTTGTATGGAAGCCTTTGTAGAGTTTGCCTGACTGTCTTTATATTCAGCCAGCAATTTAAAGACAGAACATTCTTTTTAAACCACCCTGTGCCTCATTGTTACACTATCTGATGTCAAATTCCATTTTCATCACAATTTTTCTGTATTTTCTTTTTATCTTCTTTGTGGGATGACACAAAGAAGCTAACAGCCTGGAAGCAAAAAGCCTCAGAAACCCCACCATCCAAGCAGGAATGGCCCAAATGTAGATAAGAAAATAGGAAATGCTATCTAAATGGAATGGTTGTGACAATTTTAGTCTGAATTTATGGGGAATAGAATAGCGTTCTTCCTCTTGTTATTGTTATTTCATGTCTGTAGTTTTCAATGTGTGCTTTGATTAAATGAGCTCATCAGGTTTATTTATTTATTTATTTATTATTTCGATATGTATACTGCCCCTCTCCCAAAAAGGGATTCGGAGCGGTGAACACCACAATAAAACATACAATTAGAAAAGTTAAAAAAGAGTTTAAAAATTAATTAAATAGATGGCAATAAAAGACAATAAAACCCATAAAAGATTAAAATCAAATTAAAAACCCTACTCATAACGTTACGCCAGACTGGCCTGTTGGAAAAGGTGGGTCTTAAGTGCTCGTCGGAAGGCCCGTAGGTCGGTAATGGTTTGCATCTCCGCCGGTAGCTTATTCCAAAGGGAGGGTGCTCCCACAGAGAAGGCCCGTACCCTCGGGGCCGCCAACTGACATCAGCCAGCCTGTGGCACCCCGAGGAGGCCAACCCTGTGGGAGTGCACCAGCCGATGTCAGTTGGTGGCCAATGGTGGCAGCAGGTAGTCCCGCAAGTACCCGGGTCTCAAGCCATGGAGTGCTTTAAAGATGGTAACTAAAGATTTCACCTCCCACGGTCAGCAATGGAATAAGCCGACTGTATCTAGGCACAGGAAACCACAGCCACTCAGTTTTGGTAGGGTTGAGCCGAAGCCTGTTGACCCCCATTCAACTCCACATGGCTTCCAGGCACCGGGTCATCACTTCAACGGCTTCGTCGGGGTGGCCCGGGGTGGAAATGTATAGCTGAGTGTCATCAGCATACTGATGAAACTTCACCCCGAAGCCACGGATGATCTCCCCCAGCAGCTTTACATAAATGTTGAACAGCAGGGGCGAGAGCACGGACCCCTGAGGCACCCCACAGCACAAGGGCCTTGAGGATGATCTCTGCCCCCCTGCCAATACAAATTGCGAGCGGTTGGAGAGGAAGGGAGGAGAACCACCATAACACGGTGCCTCCCACTCCCAGCCCCTCCCAACTGTCGCAATAGGATACTGTGGTCGACAGTATCAAAAGCCGCCAAGAGATCTAATAGGACCAGGACAGAGGAACAACCCCTGTCCCGAGCCCTCCAGAGATCATCTACCAACGCGACCACTACTGTTTCCGTGCTATACCCAGGCCTGAAACCCGATTGGAGGGGATCTAAATATACCGCTTCCTCCAGGTGCTGAGGGAGCTGTCGTGCCACCACACTCTCAACAACCTTCGCCACAAAGTGAAGGTTGGAGACCGGACGATAATTTGACAACAATGTTGGGTCCAGGGATGGTTTCTTGAGGAGGGGCCTCACCACCGCCTCTTTCAAGGCAGCTGGCAAAAACCCCTCACTCAAGGAAGCATTGATAATACCCTGGAACCAACCTCGCGTAACCTCCCGGGTGGCCACAACCAGCCAGGAGGGACACGGATCCAATAAACATGTGGTGGCATTAAGCCCGCCCAGCATCCTGTCCACATCATCCAGGTCACAGGATCGAACTCCCCCCAAATGACCTCACCGAAATCTGCCCCCGTCCTCCCATCCAGAGTTGCCCAGTCAGAGTCCAAGCCATCCGGATCTGAGCGATTTTGTCCTGCAGAAAAATAGAAAAATCTTTGGCCCGTCCTTGCAACTATTGCCACTATTTTCATTCTATTAAAAGTTTCATCTTCTGATTTCTGAAGAACCAATTGCTGCAAGTATGAGAATAAAGAATTTCCTCTCCTTAGCAGTTATAATGTAACCCCCTAGAAAATAGATCTTACAGTATTACTTTAACCTAATTATTTGTCTGCACAGAAAAATATTCTAGTGACTGACTGGCTTGTAAAAAGGATAATGAACAGTTTTTAAGTTGCTTGTAAATGTGGTATAAATTTTGCCCTCCCATTTTTCAAATCAAACTGGTATACCAGTTTGTGTACACTATCTGGATTGAAATATAAAATAGAAGATATTTCACTTTATAATCCAAATTATAAAACAACCACATTTACAATAGAGGTTTCATTGAATTTCACTCAGTTTTTGCAAACTAATGGAATTGTTTCATTCAACAGTTTCATTCATCTTCTTTTAATGACCCCATAATCCCTTACGGGGTGGAGTCTGGGCAACTGAATGTGTTTACATGTGTTTACTGGCTGGATGCCCTTTCTGTCGCCAATGTGGAGTTTTATTCAGTAGATATATTCTTATTGTGCCCAGATAGAGAAATATCTGTCTCTGCCTAGAATTAAACTCACAGCCTCCTAATTGTGAGACGAGAGCTCTACTTCTAGGCCACCACACCACTCATTCAATAGCTTCATTAAATATGCTTATTTTTAAGGTAATTAGTTGGAGAGTAACATGGAACTTTAAATCCTAGAAACAATGGTGCTACAAGTCAGTAACCAACTACTAAATTATGATGGCAAAGTTTTTATTTTAATCAGTGATACAATATCTAACCACCCAAACTCATAGGACATGGAAAAACAAAGAACAAGAAATATATTTTACATCTTCCAATGGTATCATTGCTAATATACATATACCTTAGCCAGAACTGCTATTGTAAGTTGAGTTGGGTCATGTGATGTTTCACTTAGTGTGAAATTGTTTGTCTCAACTGAAATGAGTATTACAGGACTTATCATATGAATGTTTTTTTCCTAGAATTGAAAAGTCTTTTTGATTTTTAAGAGGGAAACGGGTATGATAAATGACGTACGTGTGGATGCTAAAAGATATGAAGAGTTATGAAGAGTAAATGGAGTGGTATAAACGTACCTATATTTTAGGTACTTTTTTTAAATTCATGCTTTAATCCACTTGGTTTACTATTCCTTTCTCCTTTTCTGTCCTAGGCATAGAATAGAATAGAATAGAATAGAATAGAATAGAATAGAATAGAATAGAATAGAATACTTTATTGGCCAAGTACAGTTGGACACACAAGGAATTTGTCTTGGTGTAAATACTCTCAGTATACATAAAAGAAAAGATATATTCATCAAGAGTTGAGAATCATCAGGTACGACACTTAATGATAGTCAGAGGGTACAATAAGCAATCAAATCATACTAGGAAAATCAATAAAAATCGTAAGGATACAAGCAACAAAGTTACAGTCATACAGTCACAAGTGGGAGGGGATGGGTGATAAGGAGTGATGAGAAGGTTAACAGTAATAGTAGTGCAGACTTTCTAATAGTTGAACAGTGTTGAGGGAATTATTTGTTTAGCAAGTGATGGCTTTCAAGAAAAACCTGTTCTTGTGTCTAGTTGTTCTGGTGTACAGTGCTCTATAGAGTCGTTTTGAGGGAAAGAGTTGAAACAGTTTATGTCCAGGATGTGAGGGATCTGTAAATATTTTCACCTCTTTTTGATTCATGCAGTATACAAGTCCTCAACCTGAAGGCAGGTTGCTTACCCCAATACATTTTTGTACATTAATCTATGAAGAACATTGTTTCTTTTATGCAAACATACTTTGGTCTCCAATTTCACATTATAACAGTTGACTGAATCAAAATATACAGATTATTAAGACAATTAGAAGTAAAAGGAAGGAATATAAAGTTGATTTATTTGATTAAGATAAAATGAGACATTTTGTTGCAATGCTGCAATGTCTGGCAACACTTTTAGACTTGCTGTCACCAAGACTGAAAAGTTGATGCTTCATGTATTTGCTTTAAATTTAAGGGATGGACTATGTGATATAGAGATGTATGTTTAATTTTATGGGCAGTAAGAATTATTAAATTTGCTTATAATGTTGCAGTGAAGGTTGGAATGCACTTCTTTATATATTTTTTTTCTTATATTTTCGTTTCTCTTCTTTCTTTTTCTCTTTTCTTGCACTTTTTATTCTTTCTTTCCATTCTCGTTTCTTTCTCTACATTTAGTTTGTATTTGTTTTTACTTTTGTAATTTAAGTTCTTAATAAAATTATATTTAAGAAGAAAATTCTTAGGTTTCTTGTACTGTTGCTCTGTATAGAATGAAAATGATACTTATTTCAGGATTTTGAAGGAAAGCCATGTCAGCAAAAAGTCAGCCTGTCCAAATTTTGAAACACATAGACTGATACGCTTGTCATAAAACTTCATAATTTACAACACAATAATGAAAATATAGATGAACAGATTTTATGTTTGAAAGAAGGTTACATTGTGCCTTTCCAGAACAACTGCCTACCCCACTTAGCATCAGCTATGGAGAATTTTCCTGCAAATTAATTTATAACTATACAGATGAACAGTTGTCTGCTGTTGCATGTGGCAGTCTAGCTTATCTTGTCATATACAAAAAAACATGTTTGATGTGTGTATGGCTGACCCTATCCTTCCCTGGCATCATTATAATATGATGATAATAATATGATATTTTTGGAGACAGCAAAACCCACTTGAATAAATAAAGCCTTATCCTAAAGCTTTACCATATTTTTCATTATCTCCTTGAAACAAATGCAAGCTCTCAGTTTCATTCATTTCAGTGATTAAATCTTTCACTGATATTGTATCTTCAGCTATTAAGGAAAATTCTTGTTCAGGTACTGTTAAACAATTGAGTAATGGGGCCCTTATTGCAAACAATCCTGGTGCAGTGAGTATCTTGTTTCTCCGTAAAATAATTTTGAAACATTTTTTAACTGATTCATTTTCTTCAATAAATAACACGTCTCAGGGTAAGTTTGACCAGAGACCAAGGGAGAGCACTTTTTCTTTTTTCCAGAATGAGGAGACATTAATCTATTTTCCCTCCAGCTGAGATATTCTCCCCAATTGTGGTTGTTGGCTGGTGGGCCAAAAAATTAAGCTGACAAAAAAGAAATATAAGTTTAGATGAGCATTGCAGCTCATTCATCTGCAGAATACATAATATAACAGCTGTTTAATGTAGGATGAGAAAAAGTCAAGTTGTCTGAGGTTTCAGAAAAACTACTTCTGCTGAGAACATGTGTGTTACAGTTCCTGCCTTTGTGATTAGTTTGTTATGCCATTTGATTATATTCCAAAAAAATTGGCGCATACTGTAACCTATGTTCTTTAACTTTGTTGGCTTATATGTTTTATTTTATTAATATACTTATACACGAAACAGGAACAATTGAAAGTTTTGGCTATACTGATAAGCTTTTCCTCCATTTCAAAAGTACATCATCCATTTTTCACTACTTTAGAAGAGTAAATTCTAAGTGTAGGATATACATTTCTTCCATTCAATTATGTCCGATTCACAGAAACGGCCTGGATAAGACCCTGCATTTTCTTAAACCTTAACAAGGTTTTCAGAAGTGATTTGGCATTCACTTTTTCCTAGGGCTGAGAGAAAGTGACTGATGCATCATCACCTAGCTGGCTTTGTCCTTACGGTGAGACTAGAACTCACAGCCTTCCAGTTTCTAGCCCAATACTTTAACACTATACCAAATTGGCTCTCATGAGAATATATAGATCCACAAAATAAGTTTTCCTTCTCTTCATGGGAGTGCTTCGTGGGAGTCACTATATATAATTTACAATTATTTTTATAAAATAATTGAGTTTCAAAAAATTAGTAACAGTAATCCCAAACTGTGAAAGTATATCTGTGTGTCTATGTGTATATACATATACATTCACATATACCCATTATTTCGCAGTTTAAGATTTTTTTTTGATACTCAGTTATTTTATAAAACTCACCGCTATTTGGAAATACCAATTCATCAGTATCTAATTGCCACCCTTCAAGAGCAGTGAGAAAAAGATCATCAAAATTGAAGACAAGATCAAAATAAGTATCCGCACAGGTTCCCTTATAAATCTATCTATCTATCTATCTATCTATCTATCTATCTATCTATCTATCTATCTATCTATCTATCCATCCAGTGGTGGGATTAAAAAAAAAATTACCACTGGTTCTGTGGCTTGGTGGGTGTGGCAGAGAAAGGATACTGTAAAATCTCCATCCCCACCCCACCCCACTAATCTGCTTTCCAGCTCCGTTCTCCTGTGCAGGGCAACAAAAGAAGACCCAGCCAATCATCTGGGACTCGGGAGGCAGAGAATAGATGCGGGCAGACCAGTCAGAGGTGGTATTTGCTGGTTCTCCAAAATTTCCTCTACCAGGTCTCCAGAACTGGTCAGAACCTGCTAAATACCACCTCTGGTATGTGCATGTATGTCCAAGAGAGCGAGTGTATTGGTCAAAGACATATTGGACTAAGAGAAGGGACAATCACTTTCTGATTCTCCTTCAGACATGGAAATTATCTGGGTGACTTTAGGTCAGTCAAACACATTCACTGCATACTAGACTTGGAAAGTTGAAAAACATTTATTTACCATCCCACACAGGATTTACAGGGTAGATTATCATCCATGACCTTGTATAAAGAGATCTTCAGCATATTTATCTCCTCTTCTCTCTTTCTCTCATTTATCTGTTTATTATGTGTCTACATATCATGTATCTATTTATTATCACCTGTCTTATACACCTTTATTTAATTCATTTAAAACATTTATATACCCATCCATTTTATACCAAACTTTGGGGAATTCCCAATAATCACCTGTGGGATAATAAAAAAAAATAGACTATTAAATGTGTAACTGAATATGTTATCATTAAATCTGCCATATGAGTGTCTGGTGGGTAAGACATATCCTCAATAAAGCTTTAACTGAGGTTATTAAAATCTAATTTTAATTTTTTAATTTTGGCATATTTATTTATTCTCTTAAAATTACTGACTTCATAAATAAATTTTTATTTCATAAGAAAACTGTGGAGCGCTGATGTTGTTACTTTTGAATTTGTAAAGATATCCAGTATATTTGGAGCAACCTTTATGCATACATGTACAGTATTGTAAAGCCTGCATAGATTTAGATTGCGATTACCATATAAATCCTGTAGGGGGAGTTTGTTTATTATACTTCCAATGGAACCAAAAACTGAAAATGACTGAACGGTAAATGCTTTAAGCCTTATTCTGAGCAGAGAGATTTTTAAAAGGAAGTTTAGTTATAAAAATGCATTGCAACAAGTCACTGAACATTACCAATGTAAAGTTCAGTCATGCAAATGCGTATCATCAATGCCTCTGTATTTCATACTTGCAAAATTGATTTGCAGAGGGGGAAAAAAAGGTAGAACTGACAGAAAACTGTTGACTTCTGAAAGCAGCCACTATCATATATTTTAAAAAAAGATCTGAACATCTGACTTCATTTTTATCTCAGACATGGTTCTATTTGCTTTCCACCCTGCATGTTTACTTCCTTTCCTAATGACCCATGCATGTATGTTATCTGCCCATCTAATTCAGGACTGTCAGTTTTTGTTCAGGCAGAAAATCCACACTTGGCTTTGGAGCACTATTCTGGCTGCTTCACTTCAAAACTGTCTGGTCTAAAACCGAAACAAAGTTATATCGGAGCCTAAACAAATTTGATTAATTTTAATTGATATATTTGAGTATTGTGAAAAACATTTAATAACTTTTATGCTTCTATCACATCCAAATTTACAATTTAGTGTCAATCATTGTTGGGTTTTTTAAAAAATTATACCCAAATATTGTTGGTTTTAGTTCTTACTTATTCCTGTGACCGGCAGTGGTTTTCCAGTGAGCAGGCAGAGATTTTTCAAATACCTGATATAAAATCTCAAGGGCTTTTAACCAGTGGTGGGATTCAAAAAATTTTACTACCTGTTCTGTGGGCATAGCTTGGTGGGCATGGCGTGGCTTGGTGGGTGTGGCTTGGTGAGCATGACAGGGGAAGGATACTGTAAAATCTCCATTACCACCCCATTTCTGGAGGAAGGTTGCTGCAAAATCCTATTCCCTCACCACCCCACCCCACTAACCTGCTTTCCAGATCCATTCTCCTGTGCAGGGCAACAAAAGAAGACCCAGCCAATCAGCCAGGACTCAGGAGGCAGAGAATCAATGGGGGCAGGGGCAGTCAGAGGTGGTATTTGTCGGTACTTCGAACTACTCAAAATTTCCGCTACCGATTCTTCAGAACTGGTCAGAATCTGCTGAATATCACCTCTGACTTTAACCTTGGTTGTTGGTTTGTAAAACCTGTACTTGATCAAGGAGCCATGGTTTTTCTACAGTTATGCAGCAATATGAGCTAGCCTGGAAGATCTGCATCAAGCCATGCATATTTAATGTACAGGCAGTTCTCAAATTATAACCAGCAACAGCCCTGAAAAAAGTGACTGGTTTTCACACTTATACCTATTATAGCATCCCCATGATCACCTGAATAAAATGTGGGTGCTTGGCAACCAAAATGTATTTATCATAGTTGCACTATCCTGGGGTCATGTAATCAGCATTGTAACTTTCCCAGCAAAGCAAAGTCAATTGGGGGGAAGTAAGATTTGTTTAATGACCACATGATTCATTTAATAACTATGGCAAAAGGGTAATAAAATAAGGCAAAACTCACTTAACAACCACCTAGCTTAGCAACAGAATTTTTGGCTCAATTGTGGTCGTACATTGACCAAAATCTGTGTCCCCCTCTTATCCAAAAGATGAAGAAAGGTTACAAGTTCAGAGTATGCATTTAAATGTCTTTGCAGATGTCTTGAAAGAATTAAAATAGAGCAAAATGTTCATAAAACCCAAGATCCTTGCAACAAGCTAAAAATAGTTATTCCTACCTTATTGCTCTCAAATGGGAAGAGGAAGTCACTGTAAGGGAAGTTAGCTGTGTTTTAGAATTGCTGCTCTAATGAGACACATCATATCATCATCATCATTGTCATCGTCATTATCATCATTGTCCCAAAGGTGCCTTTTCAAAAGACAACTGGACTTTCTTTGGATAAACAAAACCACCACTTTACAAACACATGGCACAACACAAGAGAGAACAAACCCATCAGGACAAGATTCAGCACTCCATCTGCATTTGAAAGACAAAGGTTACACTTTTGAAAACAGCAAAATCCTCATTCTGGACAGATCATTCATTTGAAAGAGGGGTCAAAGAGACCACCTACATTAAGATTGAACAGCCCTGTCTCAACAGACAAGAAGGGGTATGACACCACCTATCATCTGTTTACAACATAGTCCTTTCAGTAGTCCCAAGAAGGTTCCACACCCATTTGCATTATTCAGGTGAACCTTAGGTCACCAAAAAACCTCCAAGTGGCCTCAACAACTCTCAAAAGCCAATAGAGATTCTCAGTCATCCAGGTCATGGTTGTCCCAAAGGTCTGACAGGATAGTGGGGAATGGGGGCTCTGACAGGATAGTGGGGAATGGACGGATTTATATTCCTTGCAGTCAGCTGGTAACCTGCATCCTTTTATAAGGTAGTTGAAGTATCAGTTGCTTCCTGAAAAAGCACCTTTGGGACAACCATCACCTGAATGACTGAGAATCTCTACAGACTTTTAACTATACAATTTGGGATGAACAACCTTTGACTGGTGTGGGATTAGGAATGGGTTTCCAGGGGAAAAATTACAGACTACAAGAACCAGGAACAGTATTAAGGTGACCCTGAGGACACAGATAAACCTACAACAACACTCTAAAAGGATGCATATTACCAACAGTCTGTAAGGAATATAAATCCTTTCATTCCCCACCATCCAGTCAGAGCTGAAGTAACTTCTTGAATGAGAAGCAAAATGTCTTCAAAAGAAAAAAAGAAAAAGAAAGTCCAGTTGCCTCCTGAAACTCTTTGGAACTCTCAGAAAAAGTATTAATGACTAGATGACTGCAAGGAATATACATCCTTCCTTTCACCACCATTCATACAGAACTGAAGAACATTCTTGGATGAAAAGTAAAATGTCTTCAAGCAAAAACAAAGAAAGTCCAGTTGCCTTTTGAAAAAGCACATTCCTTATAGACATCAGATACAGTAGTAGTACATCATTTGTAATCCCTGGTGTGTTTTTTTTGCAATTACTATAAGTACAGTATTAGGCCCTAATCAAAGTTTTGTCTCAGTGTGGCTTAAGCTAAAAATGTCTTTGAAGGACATGGAAGTTCTTAAATATGATAAACAAATAAATAAATTTAAAGGGAAACATCTGCTTTCCTTCAAGGCTTTATTCAGAGAGCATTTGAGAAATGAAATATTATTTATTTATTTTATATTTTTTTGCCTTTATTGTTTTTATAAATAACATAAGGCACGAACACGCTGTATTTAAAACTTATTTATTAATTAAGAAAATTTATATTTTCTCACAGTGATTCTGGCAACCTATAGAAATATGTTTATACTATGATTATAAATAAAATAGATACATTATATTATTAAGTGGCTAATTTTCCAAAAAAGGTTTCATACGCTGCAGTAGTTCCCTCAGTTTATATGTCATATTTATAAACAATGATATGATTATATATATATATATATATATATATATATATATATATATATATATATATATATTCTAAAATTTCTTTAAAATTTATCAGTTTTACCATGCTAGCAACTACATGAAGATATGGATATTTTGTTTTATTTGCTGAAGGCAAATTTTAACCTATTTCTGAAGATGAGTTTCAATGAAATTCAGTTCATACTGAATTAAAAAACATTTTAAACATTAAGAACAAAAGTTATTTTCTTTTCTTTTCCACCAAAAAAGAATGTTTTTTTCAGTGGAACCCACCAGGAGCTAACAAAATGCAATTTTAGTCATGCATTAATGCTCATAATGGAATTCACTGTAAGACCACTAACACCCTGAGAATAGTCCTTAGTCAAGATAAAACATATTCTGGAAGTTGGCAATATGCTGTTGGAAGAGACATCTATGGAGATTCTGTTATCCAGGTCATGGTTGTCCCAAAGGTGTTTTTTTTTTCAAAAGGCGACTTTGTTTTTCTGAAGCTTCTTCAGTTCTGACTTATCTCTGGGATGAGACAGATGAATTCCATATGACCGGACCCCACCTGCACTAATCATCAAATGAGATTGAAGATATAGCTTCATTTGCACTATTGAATATTGCTAGAATTTCTGCCAAGTTTTCATTCAATGAAATTATTTACTTTATTTTTTATTTTTTAAAGAAGAGAATATCAAGAGAAAAATCTGATGGACAGAGTATGATTGTATTTCCATTATATATAATTTTCCCCCACATTCTGTAGCTGCTCTGACTTCCTAAGCACCACTAAAATGACAAGGGGAAGGCATTGTGAGACAAGTCTTCTTGTTTTTTTCGGTTGCATTTCTACGGGATACCATGAAGGGGAAGGTCTTCACTGATATGAACCAAACACCCTGGATTAGAATTATGAAGGTATCTCAAGACAGAGTATCTTGTCCTTGTGCAACAGGAATGAATACTGTGCTCTTTCTGTTTGTAAGAACTCAAGCTGAAATTGACCGTTTTATACATTCAATAAATTTCTGAACGCTGAAGCTCCGATGACGCTCAATCTTCAATATTACTGTCTTGGATCTCTAATGTGGAAAGTGAAAATATCCATAGAAACTGAAGAGGCCCTCCAGGGGTTTAGCAATCTACTTTTCTCTAAACAATGAAAAACAGCTTTTTAAATTCTCCATGCTTCATGTAACAAGAAGCCAAATATTGAAAATGGAAAGCCAAACAATTGGTTTGTTGATGAGAACTTTACCAGTGATGCTAAGCATATTGAGAAGTGTGGTTACTTAAACCTTGACATCCTATAGCTATACAGAGGCAATGTGCAATTCAAATTTGAAATGTTAAAATCTGGCAAATAAAACAAGGCTAGATCATAAGACACAACATTATAAGCATTGTAAGCCCTTGATTTCACCCAAATTAAGAATTTAAAGCAACTATTTATTATAGGCAAAACTTTAGAAACTCATGCTTTAGGCTGGAGACAAAAGGGTTGCAAATTTTCAAATTACCATTGAAGGCTTTGCCATAACATTTCACTCAACAATTGTTCACACATTTTTAATTAAACAATACTATGAGGCTAGTGACAATTATGAAATGTAAATATTTTCATTTAGATTCTGCAATCAATTTTCCTTTTGAACATTTCTCACTCTCTCCATTTCTCCCAAATTATTTACATCCATGGAATTACATACCAAGAATAGAAAAACAGAAATAGAAGATATAGCTTGATATATCTTAAATATCTGCTGCTTGAAATTTAAATATGAGAACAAAAGTAAATGAAAAGGAATGTCCATGTCACAGACTAGCTGTTTATGAAAATAAGGACTGGCAAGCCTATAACTTCCTCTTCCCGTATCCTTTTAAACTGAATTGCTTGCGTAAAATATTTTTTGTTAGTGTAGTCCCCACTACCCCAACCCTTCAGATAGAGTATTATTGAAGAAGCAATGTCATTCTTCAGGCATATACTTGATTTTCCCAACCTTTAGCCTCTATATAGCATTAGTACTTAGAGTTTACAGTGCTTTACAGTCGTCTTTCAGAGGTTTACAGAATCAGCATATTGTTCCCAACAATCTGGGTCCTCATTTTACCCACCTCAGAAGGATGGGAGGCTAAGTCACTGTTGAGCTGGTGAGGCTTGAACCACTGGCAGTTGGCAGAGTCTGCAATACTGCATTCTAACCACTGCGCCACCACAGCTATGTGCACTACTTGAGGAAAACCTATCCTATAAGCCAGTTTTTGTTCTGTTGACTAATAGGAACAATATTTGAACAAGCTTACTGTCCCTTTTAAAATAAAATGAGGGAGAAAAACTTTCTGCAGGTCAAGCTTGATTCCTGTTGATTTCATGGATATGTTCATGCAGTTTTCTTGGCAACAGTATAATATTTCCACTATTTTCTTCCTTTCTTTCCTTTCCTTTTTAATGATCAGATTAATCTATAACTTTCATATTTCCTGGTTTTCCAGTATTATGTAAGTTTTTAAGATCAATCAAACTCTGCCCAAAAGTAACATGTTTGCAGAAGTCACAGAATTCAAATCCTAACCTAGCATAAATTATATGTGGTGTGCCATAATTTTAGTTGTGAAAAGACATTCTCTGAATAAAAATATGGTCACTCATAGAACGTCAATCTACCAATCTCAGTCAAAGTCATAGAAGCTTAAAGTACTTATTATTCAGTAGTCCCTTCTGGAATGCTCCCAATACCATCACTTAATGACTTAAACCAAGAATCTTAACCTAATTATACGCTATCTGATAACATTTTGTCACAAAAATGTTTGCCCGAATGTATCTTTTCAAAGGAATGTTTGTGCCTCAGATTAGTAGCCACTGCTTGGTTAAAGATTTATGTAATCGGCTTTAATTAATTAAACAAAAATACAAATACTTATTACTGCTTAATTTGTGGAACAGATATTGGCTGTAGAAGAGAAAAATTAATACAGCCTGTTAAAATCATAAGGTCAAGTAAATGTCCAAGTTGGTATCGGTTAGTTAGTTCATTTATAATTTCATTCTGAGCTGCGATTATGCAGCATAGACCTTTTGGGTTTGTAGAACAGAAAAAGGTCACAAATGAAATGAAATGAATATTCTGAAGTCATTCCAGAGTAGACATGTACACAGAAACACACTGTCTCTCCTAATTCATCATTCTCAGTTTTGAGAGATGGCAGAGGGGTCACAGAAAGAGAATGGATTGATGGAACCTATGAGGTGGGTTATCCCTTGAGTAAGGATCAAAAGCCATTAAAAGAGCAATGGGATACAGACCTGTTTTTTCTTATTTCTGCTTTCCACTGAGCTTGTGTTGCTATGTTTTGGGAGGGTTAAAATTACCTATTACAAAAATATTAAAACTGTTCATTATATATCTTGTCAGCTTAACGAGGTGTAAGTTTCTTCTTTGCATTGTTTTATATTAATCCCTTTATAATATACCTCATGGTATATTTATAATGACATTATACTGGATCCTTTAAATAAAAGATAATTATTTTGCGAATTCTTTTAATTATATTGCAAATTCCTTTTGTTAAAGTGTAAGTGCAAATTCCAAACGTTCTAAGGAAAATTCTGAAAGAGGAATTTGTAAAATATATAGACCTAAAATCCTGAGTGGCTACTTGTGCATTTAACAAATATGGTTCTAGGAATATCATTTTAGTGTTGCACCATACTCCTTTCTGTAGTTAAATGAAACACTGGATTTTACAATGGAAATGGGATTTAAATGCCTTTCTCCCATCCTGACTTTAGGAAAGGGCAATCACTGGTGAAAACAGTCTGACAGAATGTCAGAAATAAAATGTGCCTACTGAGGAAAAAAGTCTCACCTGTTACATATATTTTGATATTTAGTGTTCCCCCCTCTCCCCCGATTTTGATGTCCTTCACAAGTCTATGCTCATATTTTTTTACGCAGAAATATAACAAAATGGGCAGAGGAGTTACCAAGTTTGTATAATTGGTGCAAGTTATAATTGGTACTAGGACAACTTGCCACTGCTGGCTTGCCGCCATTGGCTCACCATGGCTGCCTCGCCTCAGCTGCTTCACTGTGAGACAACCCACCGTGAGCAATTTGCCATTAGACAACTCACTCCTCCTTCTCCTCTTCAAGGGGTATTGGTATGTGTGTATACATGTATGTGTGGGTAAGCCAGATCAAGAAGGGATGAAGGAGAGAGGGACACAGAGAGAGAGGGAGAGAGGGAGGGAGGAGGAGGAGGAGCAGCAGCAACAGCAGGAGGAGGAGGAAAAGGAGGTAGTGATGGTTCCCCTTCCCTCTGGCATCCTCCCACACTGAGTTGTCCCATGGCGAGTTGCCCATGATGACAGAGGGAGAGAGAGGAAGAGGATGAGGAGGAAGTTCCCTTTTTTTCTGGCATTCTCTCATAGTAAGTTGTTCTGCAGCAAACCAGAAGAGTGAGCCAAACAGGGTGAGCTGGTGGCAGTGACACTACTACAACGAGTGGTCCCATTCCCATAAATAATTAGTGCTAAGTATATTGCAAATAAGAAGCTAACCGTAAAAATATACTACACTGAATTATTTTAACATTATAAGAAAGGATTTGAATCTCTGAATTGAATGCCAAAATTGCCACTATTTTATAATTTAAAGATACTAAAAGAACAGCTACTAAGAACATTATAAATACGTATTCAGTTTCTAACTTTCTCTTTGTTGTACTGAGACTGATATGCAATATATCAGTATATGTTAAAATGTTTCATGTATTTCTGCTTTTAGTTTTGCAGTCAATTCTCCTTTTAAAATATACTCTAAATTTTTGTATTTGTCTTGCTAAGTAATATATACGCAAATGGAAGCCTTTTTTAAAAATTAAGTTTCTAGTATGATATAGACTTAAATTTTGCCATCTGTTTTCGAGTATTGTGCTAATTTTCTTACTGCAGATATGAACATGCATCTAACTAAATTGTGATTTTTTTTGGGGGGGGAGCTTAACACTTAAGTGTCATGAGCATGTCTACTAGGAGACATTGGTCTCATCATCCTTATAAGATCTGTCCTATTAATACTCTTAGCCATGTACTATCAGTCATATCAGTCAAGCTAAGGTCATGAACTATTTTTAAAATGTCATTTTCTTTCTAGGATACCTCTTCCTTTTGGTGGGCTACAGTCATTTGAAACACATTGAATCCCTTGTTTTATTTATATATTAATCAAATTTATATACCCACCCTCTCACTGAAGGGGCCTCTGGATGGTGCATAGCAAATGGGTAAACCATATAAAAACCATAGATATATAAAATATAAAAATCATAGTAAAATAAATATTATAAAAATATAAACTATAGGCAAAGAAGAAATAAACATAGCAAATACAGCAATGGAGGCATCTCTCTGGATCTAGGGGAAACCTAGGCTTGATGCCATAACAAAGTTTTAAAGGCCTTCCAGTTGCAATCCATTCAGAAGTGGTATTCAGCAGGTCCTGACCAGTTTTGGAGAACCGGTAATAGAAATTTTGAGTAGTTCGGAGAACCGGCAAATACCACTCTGACTGGCTCAGCCCCCATCTATTCTTTGTATCCTGAGTCCCAGCTGACCAGCTGGGTCTTCTTTTGTTGCCCTGCACAGGAGAACAGAGCTGGAAAGCAAGTTAGTGGGGTGGGGAGGAAATGGGATTTTGCACTTCTCTCCCCCAGAAGTGGGAGAGAATAGACAGCCTGTAAACGTAAACAAACAACCTTGTTTTGGCAGCCTAAATAATAATATTAATCTTGCAAATTCAGTATTTTCTGATTTTTAATTTTTATTTTATTGACTATGTTTATTGTTTGACCATATTTCATTAAATCGCTTTCCCAAATAATCTACAAAATTTTGGAAGGACTTGTGTCATCTTATTAAACAGTATGATTTTGTTGCATGCTGACTCACAGCCTCTAATATTGCAGTGGAAATACTACTCATACAATCAGGAACTGCATTTTCAAAATGAATCACATAAACCCATAGACAATAATTTATTAGAGTGATTTTCCTCTGGGTTTAATTGCTTATTGATTTTGGGATCTTGAATGGTCAAATACCACTATATAGTTAGCTCACAATTGCTATGCAGGTACAATAAAAACTCAGAGTTACAAATACCTTGGGAAATCTTCATAAAAAAGAACATTCTGGCACTTTCCTTGAAATCTTCATCTGCCAATCACCTTTCTTTGCATGTATACATTACAGAAACACATTTTCCTATTTCTGCCAGATAAAAAGACAAACAACAGCCTTCACTTCTGAGAATGATTTGGAAATTACCAATAAGCTGTGTGATTAGTTTATTAACTCATCCCAATTTCAGATCTGTCCATACTGTAAAGTTTTGTGTGTGTGTGTGTGTGTGTGCCAAATAAGCACAATGTTTTTTTTTTTTTAAAGTGGCCATTGCAAATGTTTTTTGTACTTTCAAAGGAGTTAGTGAACTTCTTTTCACATTAATTTGTACTTTTAGAAGCATATGTTTTAATTAGAAAGGAAACCCATTGTTACTAGTTATGCTCAGGTGTATAGTATGAACTTAAATAACCTCTTCACAGATATTCTAAGTGAATAATATTGGAAAACTAATGTGATAAACTAGAGGGAAAGTTATCTTGGGATTGATGTCACACTTCAGATTTGGTCTTCCTGTCACAGCAGTAGCAATTTAAAATCTTGCCATGGTCAGATCACACCTAATACAACCATGGGCAGTACACCTCTTCTTTGTAAGCTGCATTTGTTCCCAATTTACTTATGAATTCAAGTCAAGGTGCTGGCCCTGAGAACTATAATTTGGGACTGGGATATCTGAGGAACCACCTTTCTCTCTGTGGTTAGATAACTCAACTCGCTATTTTCCAAAATACCAAAAGGTAGGACAAGAAACAATGGGTTCAGTGGTGGGATTCAAAAAGTTTTACTACTGGTTCTGTGGGCATGGCTTGGTGGGCGTGGCAGGGGAAGGATACTGTAGAATCTCCATTCTCACCACACTCCAGGGGAAAGAAACTCCAATCCAAACAACTCTGGGAAATTTTCAGTATTTTTTAATCACAAGGTATTTTACTAATAATCCAAACTAACATGGATCTTAAAAAAGGGAATGAAAAAAGATAAGGAGTACTTAGTTATCTCTCATATTCCAAACTGAACACAATTCTGCAACAGGTATCTGATTATGATGGGAAAAAAGGTTGATTTCTAGGAAAGACTTTTGTTTATATATAAAATATCAATATATCAAGAACAGGATTGCCAAGTCTACCCTAATTCTATTTTTCCCCATGATAATGAAAGATTAATTGCTTGACTGGAACTTGTGCTCAATCCCTCTTAGTTGTTTAAGACAAACAACACATAGGAGTGGCTAATTTAAGGCCGCATCATATCACCTGGATGTTGGACTACAGTTAATTCAAAACCTTACATAATCCTGTTTCTTTATTATAATTTGACATAGCTGGTTTGGAAGTATAATTACTTCTTTATGAGCTATAATGCTTTTTAAAACATAGGAGAAAGGAAAAACTAAGATGGAGTTAGGATTTTCCGTACTACTCAAAAGATTTTTGTGTGTGGGTATGCAACCAAAGAATTACAATTAAAAAGCAAGAAGCATGGCTTTGTAATGTAACCAGAAAATGCCAATTAATAGATTTCTTTTTTTAAGGAAAGAGTGAGGGCTAAAAGATTTATCTCAAAGCTGGATCATGAAGGGAATCACACAATCTTAAATTATAGCTACAATTTTGTTCCGTCACAAAAATGGACTCATTTAATTTGATGAAGGTTAGGAAATGAAAGGGGTAATCTACATCCCAGTGGTTTCATAATTTTAAAATCATACTTTTTGAGTTTTCTCTCAAGGAAAATGTTTCTGTTACCACATTGGTTTAAACACATTTCTCAAAGGAAACACTCTTTGCTTACCCATTACATTTAGTTTCCTTCCAGAATAGCTGTGGGAAAGTAATCTGGCAAAGACAACTTGACACCTGTTCTATAATTTATAGTTTTTTAGTTGAATTCATATTTTTTTCTACTAAGTCTTCCATTGAAAGCAATGATGGATGATACAAGTCATGATATTTTTGTGTCATATTTTTTAAAAGAAAATCAACCACAGGAAGAAGAAACTAACAATATGCTATTGGGGACTAACATCCTAATTACCCCCTTCCCATTTTAAAAATATTTCACAAGATCTCTATATATGAGATTCTGTGACCTTCCTTCCTCCCTCCCTCCCTTCTATCAGTTGTCCATGGATCAACTATTTACTGATAATGGTGATAGTAACACTACTGTAATAATCATAATCCATTAGAAAAACTATATATAATGTAACATGTACTAATATACTTTATTTTTACTTTTTCTCCTCAAAGTAATTTATGGACAAAAATATTTAGTTGTATATGTCATAAATGAATGGATACTTTGCTTAATACTAATACTATGTTCTCTTATAGATCCCAATTCAATAAAAATACGTACAGGTGTTCAGGGACCATCTCCAGAGAGAGTTTTGAGAGAGTTATACATAAGAAACCAACTTACATGCCTGTAATTAGGTAAGATAAATTTGATACATACTAGTCATCATATCAAAGTTTGGCTTTGAAGAATTTAGACAAACAGCACATATTTCCCTATTAATAGTAAGAGTGGATTACTCCAACTTAGTTTGGGTCTGTGTTTTCCTATATTTTTTTTCACCCCAAAATCATATCCTTTTAGTCCCCCGTTATTGTAACTTGCTGTCAATTATACTGAATACAATTTTCTAAGTAACATACTTGACAGCAAGATACATTAGTAGGGGAGGAAGTAAGGGAATAATGTACTGTTACTATTACTAATAACTACTGCCATTAATGGGGAGATACTAGAATTTCTAGTTATGCTTAGCTGAATGCGTGGAGTTTGAATCTCAGAAAACTTTGATGCACTTCTCAAAGAGCATGCTTAATGTAACACAATTTGGCCTTGAGCAAGTACTATGTGCGAGAGAAGGAGAGCTGTAGGTGGTGGTGCTGTCAAAGAGCATATCTACACCTACTGTTTAAGCCCTGGGTTTGTGCCCATTGATTCAGCCTGGTAAAACTCTTGCTGTGAGAAGGAACATATAATATTCAATGGTCATTTGACTTACCTTCAACAGTTTCACAATCTCCAGTTGTATATAGCTAGCCAGAAAATGACTGAAAATCTGAAGCTTTACCATAGCATATAAACAGCTCCTTTTGAAGCAACCTAATTACTCTCTAAATTTGTAGAGAAGGTATGCTATTGGCCATATATTAGTTGCATTGCATAGACACAATTTCGGTTGTGATGTTAAATAAAATAAAAATATTTGTCTAATTTATAACAAAGCATTTTTAATTAAATAGTCACTGCCACACTTAAGTGCTATGCAGGTAACAGAAAGATGGGATATAATTAATAAGACCATTATATAAATACACGTGCCTGAATTGTCAATCCCATACTGGTGTAAAATTCTGGGTTTGTAGTAAATTTTTTAGTGACTTATTCACCCATTCAGCCCCATTCAAGAATTAGTGGAAAAACAAACTGTGCATGTTGTTTCTATAGATATATAGATGTTTTACATTTGTGAAGATTCTTAAGAGTAACCAGTAAATCAGATTAGTGCATCAATATAATAATGGAAGAGCAGAGCTAAGAAACTTTTGTATTTAAGGCAGAACAATCCGAATGCTACATTTTCCTACTAATTAATATAGATCTCCTTACGCAGCTCAAATCAACCATTGGCTTTATAAATGAAGTAACTTGACTTATTCAGACCATGCACACACAGGCCAATGAAGCTGTAAAGGTTCATTCACTGGTTAGTTTCAGAATTGAGGAGCCTCGGTGGCTCAGTGATTAAAGTGCAGTACTGCAAGCTACTCCTACTGCAATTTGGCAGAACAAATCCCACCAGGCTCAAGGTTGATTTAGCCTTCCATCCTTCTGAGGTGGGTAAAATGAGGACCCAGATTGTTGGGAGCAATATGCTGACTCTGTAAACTGCTTTGAGGAGGCTGTAAAGCACTATAAAGTGGTATATAAGTCTAAGTGCTATATTGCTATTGCTATTGTAGGATGAACGGAAGAGTCTTCTTATCTACAAAGAATAGACAGGGGAGGATATGATTTCATTACAAGGGTAACGTTCAGATGATTCCATTCAAGTAATCCTCAACTTACAACAGTTCACTTAGTGACCATTCAAAGTTACAACAGCACTGAGAAAAAGTGATTTATGACCATTTTTCACACTTCATGGTCACGTGATTTACATTTGGATGCTTGACAACTGACTCGCATTTATGACAACTGCAGTGTCCCAGGATCATGTGATCACTTTTTGAGTCTTTCTGAAAAGCAAAGTCAATGGGGAAGCCAGTTTCACTTAACAAGAGGATTACTAACTTAACAACTGCAGTGATTCACTTAACTATCATGACAAGAAAGGTCATAAAATTGGGCAAAACTCAACGCATTTCACACTTAGCAACATAAATTTTGGGCTCAGTTGTGGTTGTAAGCTGAGGATGATTTGTACTGCCAACGTCTTTCGATCATCATACTCTCATTCTTATTTAAAGTGTTCATATTAGTAAATCTGCATAGAGATCAAAAACTGTCAGAGCACAAATGTATATGTAAATAGTGGAATCTGTTTGCATTCATCTTGAAAATGTTTATTGGTTCTAAAATTGTAGCATTTGGGAAACACTGTAAACTGTAAAAAGATAAAAATGTAAGAACTCTGTAAGTGTCCTGTCCTATACGGTAGGAAAGTCAAAATAGAATTTGCCAGTCTTGGAAGCCATCCGTCAGATATTCAGTCAAGGAAACTATCAGCTTAGTACCAACTCTTGTGAAAAGACGATGCTGTAGTTTCTGTTACTTTTTTAAAAATGTAGAGCTTAAATATCCATGCCAGAATAAAAGACTGTTTATTTTACTCTCTTTTGTAGTAGTGTAATATAAAATTCTGAAAGTCTTGTAGCAGTTTCAGGTTAATTTGTTGTTCTATTTGCCAGCTTATTTCATTGCATTATTAAAACTTTAGTAGCGTATGTGTCATTAATATTCCAAAATGCAATTAGCATATTTAATCAAAAACAACTAGGAGCAAATACTCCTTTCCTTTTTAAGTAATAAAATATTTATGGATGGAATAAACCACATGAAAGCCAAAAAGCACTTGTAGGTGTTGTTTTTGTGGTAGTGATTTGGGGACCTAAAAATGGAAGAAGGAAAAGAGAAGGGGGTAACATTTAGTGAATAATTGTCTCTGGTGGATTTCTTCCATGCTTTGCTTCAATCATTGTGTGTCAGTTCCAAAGAAATAAAAGTTCATCAATACTATAATAGTATAATAATAAAAGACGGTACATAAAATAAGGACAGTTGTGTAAATCCCACCTTGATTTGTGAAAGATTGTGAAATCTTTCTTGTGAGCCATAAAGGCTACAAATGCTGATTGGAACTTGAGAATCTTGGTATTAGAAATTCAACCAAATAGGCAATAAAGTTAAAATGTAATTGATCTTATTCAAACTATACTTTATCTCCCTTATTGTTCCATCTCAAGCAAGTGCTTCAAAAATATCTTTATATTCCCCTCCCCTTATTTTTTTTTACTATTGCCAACCATCACAAAGTTTAGAGGTATCGTGAAGGGGTGGGATTCAAATTTTTTAACAATCGGTTCTGTGGGCATGGCTTAGTTGGTTGGCATGGCTTGGTGGTTATGAGATTGAGTGGACGTGGCTTGGTGGTCATGTTATTGGCTGGGTGTGGCCAACTCAATATCACTCACATCGAGGCACGCATCTCCTCACCTGGTCTCTCATGACTGTGGGGATGCTGCAACAGTCGTAAGTGTGAAAAATGGTCATAAGTCACTTTTTTCAGTGCCATTGTAACTTTGAATGATCACTCCACACAAGCAAAGTACCAACAAAGGAGGGAAAAATTTTCCAGAGAAGTTCCTGAGACAGGAAGTCTAGTCCTGCCAAGAATATAATAAAGGTTAACAGAAAGGTAGTTTCTGTAAGCAACACCAGAATGTTTCCTTCCTGCCTTCCTTACAGGATTAGGCCAGTAATTTCTTCTAACAACCGGTTGTCTGAACTGCTTAGAATGTTAACAACTGGTTCTAGCAAATAGGTGTGAACTGTAGATACCACCCCTGGTATCATGAACAATCAGCTGATAGAGTCCTAAATAACTCCATAATAGATGTAAACCCTTGATCTTAGCATGTGCAGATGGATTATTCATAAAAAACCACAATGTGATAAGGCACAACTCTGTTTCTGTGCAGTATATGCTTATTAATTCAAGGGTATTACTAAGCTTCAATTGCTATCAGCAGCCAAGAAGGAGCAATCTGTTTTTGATGGCCCAGCTGGTGACCCATCACGAGTGCCTGGGTGAGAGCATGTCTATGATCCCAATTGGGCAACACTTTTCCAACGCCAACATACACAAACACACACATATACACGATTTAAAATTTATAAATAAAATAAATATGAAAGCTATCTGACCAATTTAGAATTTACAGTTTTTAAAAAAATAAACTTTATTAATTTTACAATTAAAATAGACAAACAATATGTACATAAATTTGAGAAAAGAAAAGGAAACAAAGAAAAAAGAGTAGAAAGAAAAGTCAGAAAACAATTAAAAACAATTTTATCCTTGACAGTTTGAATTTACAGTTTTTAAAGGAATGCATAATAATTTAAGGAGGAGAAGGAGAAAGATATGAGATCTCTTTATAGTTTTAATAGATAATTAGTTTTCACCCAATTCCACCAATGCAAAAAAGAAAAGTAATATATAACATTATTTTGATGAATATTAATATGCGTTAATATTAACCTATTTAGCACTTCATAAAACAGTGTAATTATATGAAATTTAATCTAGAGCTCTGTTTTCTAGTATCTGGGAAGCAAGGAAAAGATAATTTTATATATGTACATTATTACATTAGTAGTAATTTTCACCAATATGGAATATTGCTATCTATTGTATTTATTATTGAGAAGATTCCTTCAAAAATATTTCTCACTTAAAAGAAAAATGAAATGTTACTACATATATCCTGGCCTAGCAATACATAATACTATAGTTGAAACATATTTGGTGATGAAGAAAGAAAATGAATGAGGGTGGCAAATAGTTAAATTTTGTTCCGTTTTTTTCTACTATTTTTGTTAGCCATGAATATATCTAGCCATACAGAGGCCATCAAAATCTTGCCACCAGAGACTATAAAGTCTACTTACCTAGGGTTCCTGGGGTTTTTCGTGTTCTTATGGAAAATATCTCTGAAATCCCTAAGCTGAGCATTTTGATCTCATTTGTGGATGTGAGCGATACTGAGAAAGGGTTGAGAAGTGAAGAGAACATTTTTCTCGCATAATTTCATTTGTCAGGAGAATCTTGATGCTGACATTGGAAGAGTGATTTAATTGATTTTAATCATACACCTGAGATTGGAAAATTGAGCCCTCCATCCCGAAAAATAATTCTATGTTTCCCAGAGAATGTCTGATTCACAGCTAATAGTTTCTTTTCTTCCTCCCCTTGAAGTTTTGTTATGAAGTTTAGAAATATAGATGAAAAGGTTGATACAAAGAAATATTTATTACAGCCCACAGATTAGCAAATCATCAGTGCATGTATAGATTTGTATCACGAAGACATAGTTTTGAAGAATAAATCATTTAACAATTTATGTTTTACATGTGGAAAATAGATAGCAATATTCTAATTGGAGATCATTAATTATTATTAATATTTAAGGAGGAAGGAAAGTCTATAGATAGGCAATATAATTCTTCATCCCTATCATTAGTCAGAGTAAAAGGCAAGTGAACTCTGTGAAGGTGTAGCAGGAAACTACATTTTTGCTATTCTTTAATTAATTACAGGTCTCTGTGAAGAATGTAGTATGTGGGGAGGGAAGTGTCTTTCTGCATTCAGCAATCATGTTTAGAATTAAAATTTCCCTTTTTCACTTGGGCTGCAAAGAGACTTAGTAAAAAGTTCTTGACATCAAGGGGAACTTTTTTTATTAAACTTTCTAGATATGCATGGTATAGTATATACATGTATGCTTCTCTGTATGTTTGGATAATTTTGATGGAGAATTGAGCCTTCTCCATCTTGAATCAAATCAGTAACTAATTAAGGAAAGAAAAACAGTATTGCATATTTTACTTTCAAATGTGTATCTAGTTTGAAAGAAAATAGATGATCTGGAATATTACAAAAGGACAGCTCATTTTTAATTATGCATTTTATTTTTGCTGCCAGGAAAGGAGAAAGAAACAAGTGGAATTTTCTACCTGTAATTTCAAAATAACTTGTACTTATCCCTGCCTGTTATAATAGTATGGACAACTTCGGATTACAAAGTACTTTATACTAATCGTCGATCTAATTTAAAAAAAACATTCTCTATAAATGAAGATTCATATGTGATACATTTCCAATAGTCATTGCTAGCTAACAAAATGCTGTTTTATTTTAAAAGAATAAATATCACTGAAGATATACTTTGTTTAATTCAGACTACTTTCAGAGAGAGCTGAAGGATTATGCAACTATCTGGTAATAAAATGACTTTCTTGAATTATTTTAACCATTATGCAGATGGATTAAAATTTAAAAACATCCCCACTTTCTTAATTCAAACTAAATAGGATACTGAAAAAGAAACACCTGATCTGCAAAATTCCAATGTTAACCACAATTCCCAAATATTTTTGATTTGTGGTGTAACAAATTTGTATCACAGATTTGGGTAAGAAAATATCTTTTTAATTCTATGATAGCATATTCCAGCATTTCGAGTTCCAACTATCTATAATGATGTGGTGACATAGCTCGATAATTTTAGGCTGTGTACTTTCTAACATTATGTCTCTGTTTTGTAAGTGGATTTACGAAACATGGACATGGATATGCTAGAGAGAAAAATGCTTATCACCTGTAGGAAGGTGCGCATAAATCACTGAATTAGAGCAAGGCCTAATTTAGAGGTTTGATAGTAACTTAATTCAATCTAGATTATTAATTGAAAGAGAAATTTATTATCCCTCAGTGTAGGTTAGGGCAAATACAATTTATGATATGAATTTTTGTTTGTTTTCAGTCTAATGCAATGAAAAATTCAGGCACGCTGGAAATTTGTAACAGGGACAAGGCTGGAAAATTTCATCTTACCGCAATGTCAGTGATACATGTTTTAGTGAAGCATTTTCAAAAAGAATTTAGTGAATTTCAAACAGAACATTTGAGGAGTTTTTATACAAAGGATTTTCCTGAACAAAGGAGACTTGTTCAATTCATAAACATACATAAGCAGATTCTTTCAGCTAATTTGTGATGGGGATAATTAACAAACAAATTATTCTATACCACATATAAAAGGTTAAAAAGTAGGGGGGTTTTTACAAGAAAAGACATAAATCATATTTAATATGAAGTCCTAAAACTGGGTAATTACTGAGTCAATAGGGGATGCCATTTGAAAATTCAGTCTACGGTTGTACATGTTTAGCTGGACAAGTAATTAAGTAAGGATTTTAAACAAGTTTAAAAGAATCTGCTGACTAAGAATGACTGGACCTTATGAAACAAGTTATTACAAAAGGAATCACATCCTATTTCCACAGCATTAGTATTGACATGGTTATACACTTCTTTGAACACTAGGCACCCATTGAGTTGAAGAGGTATCTATCAATGAACTGAATGGATCTTTCTTCAATAGCTGCTAAGGTGTGTAAGATATTATAGTTTCATTCATCTATAAAATTGGTTTAATTTATATTGTAAACATCCCATAGAATTTGAGATTCGGTTTCAAATAAATAAATAGTTCCTAGTTTTGCCTTTGTCCCAAGTCAATTCCTTTTTTATGGGTAAAAACAATATTGCTGATTTCATCTATTTTCATATCTGGGTTCATATTATACATTTTGCTAAACCATTTGATAATTGCCAAAATTGAAAAGGAAAAAGGATGATAAAATGGAATACATTGTTAGAATAATAGATGTGATATACTTGCATAAGATTAGCGTTTTATTTGAGTTAGAGCTTAACACTGTACGTCATTTCTAGAATATGGAAAATGATAATATAAAAGTGAAATACATCTTATATCATTTGCATTTTCTATTACTATGGTATTGCTAGGAAAGAAAGTAGAAGAAAAGAGGACAATTATCCCTTACTTTTCTCTTGGCCACCTTGACTTTTTGTCATGCAGCTAAAGTATCTGAAAATGAATCTTGACTTTGAGTTTAGCTCAGTATCAAATACAAAATTTTCCCTGTATAAACAAAAACAAACACCACCACCCCCCTTTTGATCTCTAATGTGGACATTCACATGAAGACCTGAGCCTAAACTTCTGCAAGGAAAAATGCATGATGACAAGTGCATAATGACATCATCTCACAAGTGAAACTGTCAGTTGTTTTTAAGCAACTACTGAATGATAGCATGCTGAATATGTTGTCATTTTGGCATCGTCAGTTTCTTGTAGATATCACTGGAAATCAGTACTGGTCATCTTATTTTTTATCCATAATCTTCTTTTTCTTAGAATACTGGTCTGATGATTTCTTGATATTTTGATGGAAGGACAGGGCTAAAACTCACAAGAAATCAGCCTGGGTATTTATTTTTTTTCCCAAAGAAAAGGCTACATATATATTAAAAAACCCAAAATTCAAACTCCAGTAATATATTTATGAAGGGCAGCTATTTCAGGCAATGAATATGATTTCCAGGCTATGAAGTTGAATAAAACTAATATCCCAGAAAAAGGCAACTGCATGAAAACTATTAGGCATGTTTATGTAGTCACTGGGATCAAGAGAATATTTACTGAAGGTTAACATTAGCTGGTAACCGAACCAAATCTTGCTGCATCTCAATTGCCTCCTCTAGAAGGGACTGTTTTTTAAAGGATTATAATTCATGTCACTTACATTCTTCGTACTACCTAGTCATAGCTTGAAGTTGGCAAACATGTGAAACCTGCCATTATAACATTTATCTGAGAATGTAAGCTGGTGAAGATGAAACTAATGAATGGATGTTTGGCTGAGACAGGTTTTTCGTGTGCTGCACAAATTTGCACGGATTGAAATAAGAGTCCCAAGTGCTTGCCTAATATTTGCAAAGCCATTTGGAAGTGCAACATATTAGACTCTGCAAAGAAGGAGAGAAGAAGGGGGAGATAGACCATTGTTAAAGGAATCTCAATAGTCTTTATCATAGCTATTCATTTTGCTGCCTTTTTTGTCATTACCTTCCTTTAATTCATTGTATTATAAATTCAATGTTATCTTCAGCAAAAATAATAAACATACTTAATTTTAGCCTATGCATATAATTTGTATGCATTGCAACCCAGGTGAGAAGAAAATATTTTATTACCAAACCTGTAATTTGCCTTCTTTAATTATTTCTCTTTTTTATTATTTTATCATCTTCATCTGTAAATTTGGCAGTCTTCAAAAAAGAAAACAGCCTCACTAAATTCTTTTTAAGATTTCTGAGACAGAGAACAAGCTGCTAAAACATACAGGTAGCAAAATATTATTTTTTGGGTCACTAGAGTAGTTTGTTTTATTAATTTTTCAATTTAATATGTGACTTCAGAATGAAATTGGAAAAAGACTAGTATCTGGGAATTAGGGCTGCTGGTGAATGAGCAGAGAGATTGTATTTATTCATTGCTTCATGTGAATGCATAGCAAAACCTAGGCTAACTATGTTCACATTGGATGCAAAGAAAGAGGAGTTAGCTATTTCTGAACATCAGAGGATGTTTTCCAAAGTGTTTATGTGTCCTTCCCTTCCCTTTTTCTTGGTGAATGGCAAACATTTGCAATGCCAGTAAAACAGTACTAGGAGTAATCCCATGTTTGCTTTTTGGAAAATATTCAGTAAATTACAGTCAGCTGCAAATGTCAATGGATAGAGAATGGAAAGAGGTTTATCTTTAAATCTTTAAATAAAGACTTGCATCTGGGACAGCAGCAAGGTGATAAGGTTCTTTTAATGGGAGGGTGAAGTAGTTTTCACAGAGACTACAGTAGGGATGTCAAACTCACATTGTCACAGTATTGTCACATGTCAAATTGGGCCTTTTCCTCCCTTTGCTAACCCAGGCATGGATGTGGGAGTTGGCATGGTCAGCGCATGATGCACCCACCCCGCGGGCCGGGAGTTTGACAGCCCTGGACTATAGTATTAGCCTTGTTTTAGGAATAGCAGGTGCAAATTACCATTGGGCACTCAGCAACTTTTCCCTTCCCTGCTTTATTCTCCTAATGTACCTCAAACTTCTAGAAAGAGTGCAGAGAAGAGCAACAAAGATGATTAGGGGACTGGAGGCTAAATATATATAAAGAACAGTTGCTGGAATTTAGTGAAAAGAAGGACTAGGAGTGACATGACAGCAGTGTTCAAATATCTAAGGAGCTGCCACAAAGAAGATAGAGTCAACCTATTCTTCAAAGGCAGGACAAGAAGCAATGGATTAGCAAACTAATCAAAGAGAGAAGAAATCTAGAATTAAGGAGAAATTTCCTGATAGAACTATTAATCAGTATAACGACTTGCCTCCAGAAATTGTGAATGCCCCAACACTGGAAGTTTTTAGAGCCTTGGGGGTGCAGTGGTTAGAGTGCAGTACTGCAAGCTACTTTAGCTGCCTGCAATTTGGCAGGTCAAATCTCACCAGGCTCAAGGTTGACTCAGCCTTCCATCCTTCCGAGGTAGGTAAAATGAGGACTCAAATTGTTGGGGGCAATATGCTGACTCTGTAAACCACTTAGGGAGGGCTAGAAAGCACTATTAAGCTATATATAAGTTTAAATGCTATTACTATTTTAAGAAGGAATTGGACAATCATTTGCCTGAAATGATACAGATTTTCCTGCCTGAGCAGGGGGTTGGATTAGAAAGTCCCTTCCAACTCTGTTATTCCATCTTCTATAAACCTTGTTTGAAAGATCCTTTTATAGCAAGGTTGAAAAAAACTCATAGTTCAGGCCTATTATATATTTTTTTTAAAAACTGCCAGAGGGACTACATTGTCTGACTTTATGAATAGAATAAAATAGAATTTTATTGGCCAAGTGTGATTGGACACACAAGGAATTTATTGGCCAAGTGTGATTGGACACACAAGGCATTTGTCTTGGTGTAAATACTCTCAGTATACTTTATGATTGTGCTAACTATTCTTTTTCTCAAGAGACAAAGCATAAGCCATTTAACATTCTTCATCTATAATAACGGTGACCAGATCAGCGACATAAGACTTCTGATGTATAAACACTGATACAAAAATCAATGGTACTGTCTAGTTTTGTCCTTAACATATATTATAAAATTGTAACAGAGTTCTTCCAAAGATAAGGCAATAGTCTTCTTATATAATATTTATATATATGAGGACAATATTTTTCAAAAAGCTAATCTGATGTTATGATCTGATGTTATGCATAGACTTGACCATTAAAATGAACTATGAAGCAACTCCATTCCATTACTTTCAATAAGCTAACTACTACATGTTTTCTCTAGTGGAATATAGATTACTTTAATGCAACAGGGAACTATTTCCATATTCTTTTAATATAACAGATTACAAATAGGCTTAGATTTCCTCAAAAACCAACAAATGTGGTATCTATCTATAGAGACATTTAATATAAAGGAAGTGTTTTCCAAATGGTACGGAGGATCTCATGCAATATTTTGTTGAGTTGATGGATTCCTGCTCTCTGTAGTAAATATGAAACATATTGAGAAATTGCACCATTATTTTTCCCCATGGAAGATTTCCCTTTCGAGGTTTCTAACAAAAGATCTTTCATGTGTATCCAGAAATTCTCAGAGCTTAGTCTATTGCTAATCAAGAGGCAGCGATAACTCTGTGGCAAATATTGAACAGATTTACAATTAATGAAATTTCTAAAACAAATAAACAAACAACAATGATATTGTAACAATGGTGGCATGTACATTTATGATTTAACACAGACAGGAATGACACTGTTTGGATGATGGATTTTTCAGTAATAACTTCCTGAAGCAAGACATTGAAAATATTTGTTTGTTTTTTTTTAAAAAGCAACAACTAAATGAAAGATGACGTGATTCTCTGATGTACCAATGTTTGCCAGAGGCTCACATGCTCAGACTAAAACACTTCGAGGGGGGGGGGGGGGAGGTGCAAAATCTAGCTTTATTGTTTTCCTCTGCAGAGTTTAATGACTATTTAAACAATTGTTTTGTTTTATACAGACAAAATTAAAGCAGCCAGAAGCCTTGTTGCCCTCTCACTTTTAATTTCTAACTTAGATCTCATGGCAAGTAATTTGAGACATGTATATTTTTGCAAAGGGAACTGTGTATTGCAGCTCTCTAACTGATAATTCAATGGTCAAACTAATAAAGAATCTGGGGACGTATAATTCCAATGCACGTGGGAGGTACTAGATTTGATAGTTTGTTAACATGCAATACACTACATCATATAACTTTGTTAGCAATAATTTTATTAAAAATTATAGTTTCAAACTTAAAAACTAATAAAACCAAAAAAGAATAAAAACAAAGATATAGAACATACAGAAAATTAAAAAATAAGCATAGAAAAGAAAGGCAAAATAATATAGTATATGGATAAAGAAACATAAAGAAATGACTTCCTCCTTTATAATCCCAAGTATAAACAATTGTAATAACTTACCATCTTCTCTTAAAATGTAATAATAAATGAACTCTTCTTCTCATATCCAATCTCTTGTCTATAAATAAATCCTTAAAATCTTAATATTCCAATCAAAAAGTCCATTAGAGGTTAGCAGAGATAACAACATATTTATTTTCAGCATTGATCAAATAACATTGATCAAATAATGATTTAACATTGATCAAATAAATTTTTTATTCCTTTGTTTTCTTTTTAACAATTTGCTTTTAGCAGAGCTGTCTTCAGTTCACCCTTTCTTATCTGCAAGACTTATAGTAATAGAATGTTGATGTTGATGTGTGGTGTGGTTCTTAGTGTGTGTTTATGTATGTGTGTGTTGGCAGCCTGCATTTCTTCTATAATCTAATAATTTGTGAAACACAAACCATGAAAGTCAACATAATTCAAGTTATATATGGACTAAGCCAAGAAGTAAGTAGCCACAAATAGTTGGAAGAGTACTAGTTTATTAATAACCTGATACATAGATCTCAATAAGTCATATTTGTTTTCTGTATTTGGTATAGAATTCATCGCGGCCCATTTTCAAATTAAGGACATGCCTATGGCTAATTGTTAGCTTTATAGAATGCTAAATTTCCACTATTTTGCTTAATTACAATAATATAAGGAATACAGTTAAGTAAGGCAGGAAGTCTAAAAGATGCCAAATGTGACACTTATATGCTAGCAGACTTGTTACAGACTCTAGTCTTATTACCAATATACATCTTTAAACATACAGTGCAGCTTACTCATACATTTTAATCAGTTTCTGGACAGGGGCTCAAAAGTAGATCTTGGGGAATGAATATTAGACTCTTTGGCTTCTGATTTTTATGATAGTCTCTAATATTTTTAAAACTTCTGAATTCTCTATAGACATGGCGCCAGTGGTGGGATTCAGCAAGTTCTCACCAGTTTGGGCAAACCGGTTGTTAAATTACACCCCCCCCCCCACCACACACACACACATACTATCAAAGTGGATCCTGTATGCTACATTGCTCTGCAATGGAGAAACAGGAGATGGAACGGCCAGTACAAGAGAAGAAGAAAGCTGTTTTCCCTCTTTCTTCTCCCTGCTCCTCCTCCTTCCCTCGTGCCAACCACTCCATTGCAGCACAACACCCACGATCCACTTTGATAGTGTGTGGGGAGGGTAATTTAACAATTGGTTTGCCCAGGATCAGGTTGGCTGTTGTGGGAGGCTCATCCTACATGTGCGGTGGAGCTGGAGGATGGGAATGGGCCACACCTCCTCTGACAGCCAATCTGACCCTGGGTTAACTGATTGTTAAATTATTTGAATCCCACCACTGCCTGGTGCCCACTGGGATCTGCTATTAAGTTATACAATTAAAGCATGTAAGCAATAATTTTTGCATTGTGCTATCCATCACTTGCACCCATTCCATTCTAATGTAGTTTCCATACCATTGCCTCCTGGTGTCTCTCACCCCTCTTTACATATATTATCTTCTGCATTTCATCCCTACAATAAAATTAAAATTATTATTTTTTTTAAAAAAAAATTATCCCACACCCAAAATCTGAATTGGAATATAATAAACATATGAATCCTGTATAATTAGTGTCCCAACATTTAAATTCCTGATTGCATAACATGCAATCATATGGAAGGGGGGGAAAGCTCATTTTACCCAAGTAGTAAATTAGGGACTATTCAAAATGAAAATATTAGACAAATATAGATTGAAGGCTATGCATGCCAGGTTTTCTAGGGATGGCTTCATTTATTATTTCAGTCTTGGTATTATTCCTTTTGATAATGGTCCAAAGGTTGCAGCCACTGTAGCATCGAGAATATGGAGATTTGTTCAGTAGGCACACTCCCTTGAACTGATTGTTCATGATTTCTTAGATAAATACTAGACTATAAAAGCATGAACGCTGAAGAATAAAGTATCATATAGTTCTAACCATTAGAAATCAAAAGCTTTGGTCACTTTACTTCTTTTACAGCTCATAACACCTTCTGCAAAACCTGCAGAAGCTAAAAGTTTGCTCTACAGCAGATCAGTCTACTACAGTAAAAGATACATAAAAGAAAATCTCCACCTTTATATGGCTGAATGGCTCTGTGAGCAATAAAATAACTATAAAATGCTACAGGGGTATGATGGAGGGCACTCTGTATCTGGCTCTCTCACAGTAAATTAAGTATTGAGAACTTGTGCCAATTTGCACTCCTGCTGATTCCCTTTCTGTAACTGTTTCATTTCTGAGTCATTGCCATAGTAATTTGGTACTCATTTCCGCCGTCTGGCATCAGTGCTATAAACTTCACCTTGGTATAACCATGACTGTTTCTTCTTCTCATCCTTTTGTTTGCCTATCGCTGTTCCACAGAATGGAAAATGAATGATGCAATGAAATTTGAAATGGCAAGTAATGTAATCATGTCAAAGAAATGTCTTCTACTGATTACAGCCCACCTGAGTTATGCCAGTTATGTCTGTACTGTGTCAGTATTGTCTTATATTTAGTAGTGAAACACACACACACACAAAAACACACACCAAGCCACAAACTTGTTCACATATGTTCACAAATATTCTGCACAGAGGCTTATGTGATCATTTTAATAGAAAGACGAGTTGGAATTCTTCTTCAGATATCTTGCACTAATGCATCTATGGGATTTTGCATTATTAAACAATGGCTTGAATTAAAGTTTGAATTGTAAAGCAGCTAGCATAGTTTTGTCAATCTTGATGTAATAATATTTCATCAAGCAAACCAAAGAGAAACAACCACAAAAGACAAAATTCTCACTAACTTTTTCAATAAGCAATTTAAAACTTCCTGTGACGATATGCTCCATTCATCTCATGAAACTGAACAAATGAGTCACAACAGTAAATTAAGAATATCCTATTCAAGGTAACACTCCTTCCCCCTTTTAAAAGAACTACAAAGAAAAAAACTTTCTATAATACTAGAGTCATAAATGGTTAAAATTCATGGTAAAATTTACCGCCCTGTAAATTTGAAAAGAATATTCCATAGAAAATTGGAACAGGAATAGATATAAAAGTTATATTGCATTTCCTTACCTAATTAGAGTGTGCCCTATATTTGGTCATGGTGGTCTTTATAGAGCTTAGCATTATGATTATCAACTTGGCAATATTTTAATTTCCTGCAACTTGACAATATTATGATTACTTTTCTTTATATGCCAAAGGAACAGTCATTATTAATTTTTTGGGTTTTTAGGAAACTTTTCAGGATACAATGCTGTGAAATAATTGTGGTGTAGCAAAGCCTCTAGCTGTGTTAAAACCTTAC
Source organism: Bungarus multicinctus (assembly GCA_023653725.1). Lineage (NCBI taxonomy): Eukaryota > Metazoa > Chordata > Lepidosauria > Squamata > Elapidae > Bungarus > Bungarus multicinctus. Next base: position 67,594,522 of record CM042844.1, read on the forward strand.
TCCAAAACATATTTAGCAAGTTGAACAATCTTGTCCTAGAAAAATGCTTACATGCATAATTTAATCGCTACTGATTTTAAAGAACTGGTTCCAATGCAGCTTCAAAATACATTTTCAAGAAAAGGGAGTCTATTGTTTTGTTGTCAGAATCTGTTTCCATCAATTAATGACAAAAAATGCTTCTGATCTTAAAGTGAGGATAAAACGTTGCCAATAGTGTCTGCTCTTTTTACAGGCAATTTGACAGTTTTTGGTGCTTGCCAACCTTGAATATTCCTCTGCTATCTTATTCTTTCCAAATGCTATCTGGCAGTATGTTACTAAGAAATTAGCCTGCCTCCCTACCACTGATTGCCCAGATGGACATCTTAGAAAGCTAGAGGAAAGCAACTTGACAACTGGAAGTCAGCCAGTTCTCAAGAAAAATGCAGTGAGTTGCACATAAGGCAGCAAAATGCTAAAGAATTAAAGAAACATAAGGTGTCAATGCTAAAAGAGTTCTGGCTAACAAGGTGATAAGTTTAAGTTCAAGTTAACATTTTACAAATATAACTGGATTTAACAGTATCCCACAATATACCCAGGGGGTAGACAAAAGCAGCGTTATTATTTCTTCCATTGCAGCAACATGTTCTACAGTACATTCATTTCTCATTAGCATATTTGAATTTGGATGGATGGCTCTTAAGCACAGAAATGGCAGTACATTTAAAAATAACATGTTTTGTGGTAGATGTCTGATTTTTGGAGTCCGTTCAGAAACTCTTTGTGACATTGATGTTGCTCAGCACATCCACGCAGGTTATATGGTTCAGTACAGGCATGTGAAATTCAACCAGAGTTGTTTGCAGTATATTGATTAAATCATGAACAATAACAGGTCCAGATTGGAAGAATTTATTTTTTAGGATCCATATAAAATTTGTTCAGCTATTGCCACATGACAACTTGTATCATCCAAAGGGTTTATGTGATAGAGACCAGATCTTAGCTGGTTCTTTGCAAATAACACTGTTCTGTTTATTTAAAAAATGAGTGGATTCTGGGGTCTCCCAAAATACTGCAAGCTATCCAGAGTCTCTCAGGAGTTAGACAGCCTCTAAAACGAATAAATAAATAATTCATATTTAAATAAACAACATTGCAATGTACCACGCAATATGCAGCCACCAAACTGTCTATTCCAACACTTTTTTTACAGCCTTACTTTTCCTATTTGGCCAGCCAACTTCTGGGTTTTCATGATAGTCAGGGAAAAAAAGAAAAGAAAGAATGGCAGAAGATCTAAATAGACCTAAGGAAGTGGCATACAATTTTTGCTTGGAATTTTACATTTTATTTTAATTTAGGCACTCAATATCCTTTATCTGTATCTTAAGAAGAGTCTCAATGTGGTCCTCTTTTATGACATAATTACCTAGGTCATAATATATATTTATTTTATATAATTCATAAAACAGAAAAGTGGGAAGCTTTATCATCACTTATTTTTGTACCCCTACCTGAAAGAGATGCAAAAGGTATTTGGCTCTGCCATATTTTTAGGCACTTATAATTTGTAGAGTTTCCTGTAGATGAAATCAAATATAGAATATGCCAAAAACCCTGGAATACTTGGAACCCTTGGGAAAATCCAATGCATAAACTTCAACTTTATGCACCCAGCCATTAGTGCAAAGTAAAAATAATAAGAATTTTTAATGTGGAAAACACAAAACATAGATTTTGAATTCCAATGCTACATATCAGCCTGGTGACATAAGCTGAAACTCAGAACAAAAATCCATCTAAATTGTTCTGAATTTAAACACTGGTTTTCATCCTTTTGGGACACTTTATGCTTTAGGCAGAGCTTTTCTACAAGGTTTTACACTGTATATGTGCATATTATACCTCCAAATTGCCTCCAAGCTGACAATCTTTCTGGTGCATTACGAATTTGCTGCCAAAGATCTACCTAGTCAAATTAAAAATAATCCCTAAAGAAAAGAAAAGAAAAGAAAAGAAAAGAAAATCTTCAACGTGGCCTATTGTGAAGAACCTTTGACCTTCAGAACACATTCAAATCTTAAACCAAAGCTGCCAAGAATAACTCAAGTCCTGTACAAATAAGCCAACATCCTGATTAATAAATGTGCTATGTTTATGCTGTGATGCCTTTCTAATGTTTTATGTCCCTACTAATTTATTTGAAAGTTTTAACCTCTTAGGCTATAAATTCAACACCAGTGGATAATGAGTGCTTAAAAAATACATTATATATTCTATAAATTCAAAACAGAACAAACAAACAAACAAACAAAATGTTTCCAGTGTATAGATCCGAATGAATAAAAAAGGCATGATGGTAAGTTAGACGTATTAACCTTTTTTCATAAAATTCTTGGCAAATAATCCTTATATTCAATTCTCTAAGAAAGGAGCCATATAGTATTAGAGCCCTACATAGAAAATTATAGGCAATCTGAGAAGGCAGGGTGGAGGGGAGAGTCATCTATGCTTGTAAGTGTGTTAGGTGGGTTTCCTTTTGTAGGATCCTGTTATTTAGATTTCAGATTTCCAATTCCGTCGGGGGAGGGGGGGGAAAAGAGGAAAAAACCTTTGGCATGTGCATGTGTTTGTGCTTGCTTCTGATTCACAGGGCACACATGGACAGACTTTATTCGCTCATGGGTCTCTATTAGGCTGCTGTTGAGTAGTTTGGTGGTATTATTCAGACAATATTGAAACATTCCCAAATGAACTTTGCAGGGAGACATTTTCATTCGCTGCCTCCCTCCTCATGCATATTAAAAAATGGTATGCAAGGCCTCATTTAATTCACTGATTTTACATTCGGATCACTTTCTCTTTTACAGCTATTTTTACCGGGCTTCATTAATCTTTGTTGAATACAATGGCATACATCTTTAATGCGGCCGCTGTCAAGTCATATTTCAGTAAGAGCTGCAAACTGAATGACAGCAAGCAATATTAATAAATTTAACATAGACTATATCAATTTTTAACAGAATGAATGTGGAAGCTAAATGTATTATTTTTCATTTAAATCATAGGGTTTATCACTAGTTAAGTAGCAGCGATTTCAGGAAACTTGTGACGTGCCGTACAAATAGATTTACATCTCATTAATAAGTAAATTAGGCAAATGCCTTTCAAGTTCAGACAAGTACATAAGTGTAATCTCCATATTAAAGGAGTAGTCTTTGATAAACCACGAAGGAATTGCAGCAGCCAACTATATGACATGCTGCTGGAATCTGAACTCTTCCACATTCCCACCTTTAATTATACTGGTTCATTACTAAAGAGATAAGTGTCTCTCCAGTTAAGATTCTATAAATGAACAGCATGAGGGTACCTCCCAAATCATTTTTGAAGAAACTGTGAAAAGGTAGCAATAGTTACGAAATAAAATGCACATGCTCGTACATGCAGACACACATATTACCATTTTTTTCTTCCTTTTCTGTAATGGCTATAAAATATTGAGACAAATTACACACACACACACACACACTATATATATATATATATATATATATATATATATATATATATATATATATATATATATATATATATATATATATATATATATATAAAGAGAAATAGTTCATTCAGAATGCTATTTTCTTAAGGCCAATAAAGACTGGGAAAAGAGAAAGAGGGGAAAAACTTGTAATTTTTAACAACATTTTTTCTAAAGCCCAGTCGATATAATTTGTTGCAAAAATGTAAATTCAAAGAGAAGTTCTCTGTCTGTATTAAATAAAAAAGTTATGGTTGGTAGGAGACATGTTTTTGCAGTAGTTTAAGTGATTATAGGAAATTACATGCAAAGCCAGAGTTCTGATCCTAAGTTAATTTATAATTGGAAAACACTTATTAATTAACTTTGGCATTCTAATTAAGAATTAGAGAGCTGTGTGCTAAAAAGCAAGGCAATACTCAAATGTCAGAAGGTTTTTCAGAAATATTCTGACAGCTTTCTGTCCACTTTTTTTTTTTTCATTTCCTGAAACAGTTACATGCTGTTTGCTAATCAGAACTCTTTTAGAACGTAAATATCTATAGAAAAAAAGTAGCTAGAAAATAAAGGTTTGTTTTCGGAAAAAGCTATAGTGAGTTTCATTTATGTTAATGCATGGTATGAAATGCAGGATTTGAGTCTACTGGAGGAAAAGAGATTGAAAAACCTTCTGCCTTGTCCAAATGGACAAAATGTTCTCAACAATATACTTGTGCTCTCTCATTAACTTTAGCAAGAAACATTTCATTCATGCCCATACAGTAAATGCAAAGATATGTAAAAACAGAGGGTTAAAAATAATTCTGTTTTGCTTGTTGTCTAGCATAAATTGCTACAATTATATAGTTGTTTTTAGAACAATGTAACTCTAGTTCTACAGTTCTAGATATAGTTGTATTTAGAATATATAGGATTTTACAAATTTATCTGTGCTTACAGATAAATTTGAAACACTTTCTGCTTTCTTATCTTTTGTCCCTCCTTATTGCATACCTCTCATTATAAGATGGATACAGCAGTTCTCTGAAATTAATGTTGTGCTTTCTGATATTTAATTTCATAGGGAAGATCTATTAAAATATTAAACTAGATTGGCTTTCTATGTGGCATGTCAAAATATTTTGAAAAGATGTTAACCCATTTAGACACATTTACTGTACATTAATTTCAAACCTGGTTACATGAAAAAGGAATGCCCAGACATATTTTTCACATTAAATAATTATTAAAAATAAGCAGAATTCATTTGCTGTCCATTTCTACTAGAGAAAAAAAAGTATTACTTTGCTTACAACTTATTTGTTTATTTAAACAAATTTATACAGCCACCCATTTCAGAAAATGCAACAATACACAAAAACAATAAACACTACAAAACACTATGTAAAATCAGAAAAATATACAAAAAAATCAAATTGGCAGGAAAGACAAAAAATTCTAGCTAGGATTTAACTTCATAAAATGTATTAACTTCACAGGACCATTCAGATATAACATTAGACTTTACAGGTTTGTTCAGAGAGAACAATTCACTTTTTTTCATTTTTCATTAAGAATAATTGTGGGTCACCAGTATAACACATAGATAGAACTCAGCGTTGAAGGTGCTAGATTCTATTCCCAATTTCTTCCCATAGATCTGAGACAGGCTCCCAATTGAAAGCACATTATCCATCTTCATAAACAATAAGAAGCCAAATGGAAAAATGATCGGAATTGATTCAAGGCAACTTTCTATGATGCTAACTTGTGCTTTGTCTGAAATGGAAACTGAGTTTTTGGTTGAATGTTTATAAAACAGAATTGTTGGTTTTAATGAATCTGGATCTTTATAATGCATTGTTTTAGATGTTACATTTAAATCCCAATACCCAGAATAAAACTACAAGGTTGATTGCCCATAACTATGTTGTTGCTTGTTGATGAACCACCTGAAATATTTCATAAAAAGTCAAGGAAAGGTAAGAAAGAAAAATTTAAGGAAAATACAACTTCATGACTCTTAGGAATAGAAAGTTTTGAGCAGTTTCATCACCATCATTTTAGTCATTGCCTATCCACTGCAGGATGAAAGCTTCTTCTGCTTGTTACCAACTTCTTGGTACTGAGATTTCTTTTGCCAGTTTAAGCTAATTCAGCGGTATCAGGATTGCCTTAATCTTGATATGGGAAAAAGATACTTCTGGCCTTAAACATAGAAGGAAATAGCAATCCTATTCTAACTACATTCAGACTATTATGCTGAACAATCTATGGATAGTTGTCAGTTGACACCTAAGGCATTCTGATTAGAAATTGGTGAAGTTTAATTTACATAATGCTACCCAATGATTGCTTTAGAATCATATATTTATCCCATAACTACCAATGTCTTGTTTTCTGCAAATGTGATTTGGCTTAATAATGTTAGGGTTAGCAGTAGGATAGGGGTAGGTTTAGAGTTAGGGATAGTGTTAAGTTTGAGGTTAGGCCTTGGGCAATGGCTAGGTTTAGGTTTATGGTTAGGGTAAAGGTCAGGGTTAGTGTTTGAGTTATGGTTTAGGTTATGGTAGGCTTAGGGCTAGGGCTAGGGGTTGAGCTAGGGTTAGGGTTAGAATAGATTTAGAATTAGAATTAGAGCAAGGGCTAGGGGTAGGCCTAGAGGTAGAATTAGGGTTAATGCAAGGTTTTGGGTTAGGTTAGGGTTAGGGCTTGGGCTAAGGTTAGATTTGGGGTTAGGTCTTGGACTATGACTAGGTTTAGGGTTAGGGTTAGGTTTAGGTCTAGGGCTAGGGCTAAGGCTAAGGCTAAGGCTAAGGCTAAAGTTAGGATTAGGTTAGAGTTAAGATTAATGTTAACATTATGGTTAGGGTAAGGGTTAGGGGCAGAGTTAGCACTAGGGATAGGAATAGGTCTACAGCTAGTGAAAGGGATAAAGGTAGGATTGGGATAGAGCTATACCAAAGTCAGGGTCAGGGTTAGGATTAGAATTAGGATTAGGGTTAGGATTTTGGTTATTGTTGGGATAAGTATTATGATGGTTTTAGGATTAGAGCTAGGACTAGGGTTAGAGTTTGTTTTCAGTATGTAGGTTTTGTGTTATAGCTAAGATTAGATTTAAGGTTAGAGTTAGAGTCCAGGTTAGTGCTAGGCTTGGGTTAATGGTAGGGCTAGAGCAAGGGCTAATACTAGAGCTAGACCTAAAGTTAGGAGTTAGGATAGGCCTGGGGATAGGGCCAAGGTTTGAGATAGGTTTAGTATTATGCTTAGAAGTTAGTATTAGATTTAGGATTATGATTAACTTATGATTAACCTAATCAAACCATAGATTAGGATCAGGGTTAGGATTAGGCTTAAGGTTAGGGTTTGTGTTTGGATTAGGGGTGGAGCTATGATTAAGGTTAAGGTTAGGGCTATGGCAAAAGATACAACTCAGACTAGGTTTTGTGTTTGAGTTAGTGTAAGTTAGGGCTAGGGTTGTGGTTAGTTTTAAGATTAGGGTTCAGGTTAAAGCTAGGGGTAAAGTTAAAGTTAGGGTTCTGTGTAGACTTAGGTTTAGGGTTAATATTATGACAAATCTAAATCTAACTGTAAATCTAACCCTAACCCTAACTCTAGCCCTAGCCAAAACCCAAAACCTAACCCTAACCCTAACCCTTACAGTAACGTTAACATTAACCGTAACCATAACCCTAGCCCTAGCATTATCTAGCCTTAACCCTAGCCCTAATCCTAACCCTAACCCTAGCCCTAACCCTAACTCCTCTAACCCTAATGCTAACTCTAAACCCTAACCCCAACTGTAAACATCTAAACCTAAACCTATCAGTAGCCTAATCCTAACTCTAGCCTTAACCATAACCCTAAATTTAACCCTAGCACTAATCCTAACCCTAGCCCTAATCCTATAATCAACATGGTTTTATTAACTAGTTGCACTGGCTTTTTGGCTGCTGCTGTTGCATACTGCTTGCTCATATTTAAATGGTTGTTCACTAGGACTCCAAAATCCTTCTCAAAGTTATTGCTTTTGAGCCATGTTTCACCTAATCTGTACCTGTACATTTGGATTTTCTTGCCTATGTGTGAAACCTTACTTTTCTCTACACTGAATTTCATTTTGTTGGTTAGAACTCAGTGTTCAAGTCTGTCAAGAGCCAAATGGATCATGAGCCTATCATCTGGGATATTGGCTATTTCTGCCAGCATAGTGTCATCTGCAAATTTGATACATTCTCTTCTATTGCCTCATCTAGATCATTCATAAAGATATTGAAGAGTACCAGACCTAAGATAGAACCTTGGGGTACCCTACTGCTTACTTTCCTCCATGCAGATATAGTTCCATTAAACACTATACATTGAATGTGGTTTGTCAGCCAGTTACAAATTCATCTGATTTCCTGCTTGAGCAAGGGGTTGGACTAGACTCCAAGAGTTCTCTTCTGACTCTGGTATTCTAGCGTTAGTCTGTTATTCACCTGTCCTCTCAACTCTTCTCTTCCATTCCTAAATTGGAAGTGGATCAGGATAATTTTTAGATCTACTGTGATTAATTTACTGTAGTATCTCTAACAGTCTTGACACGTAAGAGATAGAAAACTGAGTTCATATTTAATTGAATTAAATTTAGATCCTCTATTTTTTGTTTATTCACAACCTTCAGAGGGTTTACAGCAGTAAAATTAATAAAACAAAATAAAATTATTATAGTTAAAATAAAAATTAATACATTATTAATTAATAATTTAGAAGTTTCATGAAATAGATGTATTTTTACCATGGTTCTAAATCCAGGAAGAATGTAGTGAAATTGCTTCTTAGAAAATACACTCCATAGTCTGAAAGCTCCACAAGAGAAGTCCTTAGCATAATCAATGGTCAAACTTCTAAAAAACAGAACAATTTATCTTACTAACCTACTAGGCAGGTTCATACCAGTAGAGGCTGTCTTAAAGATAATGAAGTGCTTTAAACATCATATTGATGTATACTAAACAGAATTTTATTTACCAGCAAACATCTAGTACTTAGAATACAAAATGAAACATTCATCTTTTGTATCTTATTTTGATAATTAAGCCAATTTATCTAGTGGAAATTGGAAAATCATTTAGGTGAATATTGAAAAACTGTTTATTAGTTCAGATTAGAACACTCTATTTTTCATGATTTCAACATCTGGAAGCAGCACTTAAGACTTATATTTAACATGTATTGTATGTATCTGCATTAAAATGATTCAATTTTTTTATCTATCATTCCTCTTGAAATCTTCATGCAGTGCTCGATAATGTATACAGAAGACACAGTTCTTAAATATTCTCAGCAACCTTGGTTACTGGTAATGGCATAAGGTGTTAGAAAATGGGATGATTCCCTAACTACATTTCTTAAAATCAACAGAATCAATGGACTGGCAGTGATTGAAGATAATGAGGTACAGAAACAACAAGATTTCAAATTCCAGATCGCAATATAAGAGAATAAAGAATGAGGCTTTTAGTTTATAATCTGGTTTGTTGAAAACTGTGATAGAATTATGTAATGGAAATTGACAAAAATCATTTATTTGCTGCCTTAAATGCTGCCTTATTTATTTAAATTTATTAGCCTCTCAACTCAAATGTTTCTAATGTTTCAGTTTTTAAACTTTCTGTGTCTGAATGATAAATATTGAAATAAGTTCTCTGGAGTAACTTTTACTATGGAAATTTGCACTTCAGTAGAAGTTTCCCCATTCCACCCTATGTATTGTCAATGTGGAATTTTCAGATGTGATTATAATTCTAAATTCTCATATTTCCCAATCATGCTTCCAACATTCTGGCTGGTATTCTGAAAATTTAGTCAGAACACATTTGAAGAGTTTGCTCAGCACTGCAAGAAAGATATAATTCTGATAATATCTGGTTGGGATCTTAAATTTGGAGAATATGCAGCAATGGCAAAAACAACAGTATATAAACACAATAGAAGTTTAAAATTAAGCAAGAATTATTCCCACCCATAAAACACATCCACACAACATGCCAGACATAATCTCTTACAATCAAGTTTCTAAGAAGCTACAATATGGTAAAATATGTGTAAAAGGTCAATAGTTCTTTTTCCTTTAAAAATTATTTTTGGTATCTTAATGCTTGTTAAATATGCTTGTCTGTTATTTCCTTTTACTAACATGATACACACACACACACACACACACACAAACCCCTACATGCATACATATAAGGAATTATACAAGGGGGGCTTCAATACTATGTAATCAGTTCCAGATTACAACTTTCATTGTACAACAAATACTTTGATATAGTCTGAAATAGTTTGTTTCCCAACATTATATTCAGAATGAAAAAGTCAAATAATTTCATTCTTGAAATATCAATATATTAAATTTTAATTAATAGTGATATAATAATGACAACAAAATCACATCTGGAGATTATGAGATTGGTCAAATATGAGAAAAACAATGAGTCCCCTACCACCATTTCTTCCATACCAAAAATAGGACCAACCTGTTTATATCTTTCTTGGTATGGAGGGGAATGGAGATGTTTATTCTCAACATATTGTTTTTAGGTATTGTTTAAGCATGCAATCCACCATGCTTTGATTTATATTATATCATTTTAAAATAATAATGCAAATATAGTTTTTTTTTAAATGGATGCTATGAGAAATAAAGAAAAGTGACATTTTCTAAATTGTCTATCCCAATTTTATACTTTGTTCCTTGTGTCCTTGAAATATCATCAGTAATACAATTCACGGTGATTAATTAATTATATCATTTCATTAAAAAGATGAATTAGATGGTGACTGATCAATATATTTAATGAAATGTCATTTATTTAAAAACCATCTCCTGATATTAGAATTTATTTCATGTTTAGGATTCCATAAATTAGGTATGTTGTTAAATGCTATAAAACAAATCTATGTTTGTTCTTTGAAATGGTGGTTGTTGCAATTTTTTCATGTATCTCATTACTATTGGAGCAAACAAGATCAAAGGCTTTGGGTATAACCCAATTGTAAGCAAATGCCAGTAACGACCATAGCATCTTTTGAAGAACATTTTTAAATGCTTTTGCTTTCTGAAACTGCAAAGAGCAAACTTTCAGGATGCTTTCTTTTAAAATGCAACAGTGTAAAGGTCAGAGAGGAGGAGATGAAACTAGGAGTTGTAATAAGGAAGGAGAAATAAAAAATAATGACAGAAATAAATTGTCATAAGAGAGGATACAGTTATGATTTATTGTGATATTCCACAAATTTGGAGGTGATTAAAAGCCACCTAAAATTCACATTAACAAGTCACATAAAAATGGAATTAAACTAGTGGGCATAATGTGGCAGAGTATAAAGAAAAATCATGACAGAAATAAATTGACAGAAGAATGATACTATTCAAGTTTTACTCGGCCGCGTCACACTGACAGGAGACTAGTATTTTAATTCCAGAGTTGGGGTT